>CM072886.1:53732890-55100147 GCA_037013685.1 Acridotheres tristis | reverse complement strand
ATTTTGTGTTTGGAAATGAATACTACAAAGCCAACTGAAAAGTCAAGGTTGCAAAGATATGTTATATCTTTAAACCAGTAAACTATTACTTTTTTAAACTACATTTTTCTAATCGATGGTGCAGCAACACTAATAAACTTCTTACAATACAAATGTATACTAAAACTTCTATACTTCAATCTATGTTTCATTAACAATAGTTTCAAGACATTTTTTTCCACAAGTGTTTAATACGGCTCTACCTCTGATCTAGATGAAGTCAACTGGCGTTATTAATCCTGATTATCACAAAAGCAGAGTTATGCCAACAGTCAATGCATTTGACCACTCATCTGTTACCAAAAAAAAGTTGATTTTAAGATTCAGTGTCTGAAGATTAGAAAGAGTTGAAAACATTGAGTTATATAAATAGGCCGGTTTGCTTCAAGCATTTAATCTGGTTTTATTTTCTTCTTGCAATACCAGCTAAAACCAGTCTTTTCTCTTTCCAAGTTACTGCTCAGAAGGAAAATTAGTCCAGTCAGACAAAAATCTCTTGACAGTTAACTGAACTATGGTCAGCCACAACAGGAGAACAAGGGATGTAACAGCTGTGACTTCATAAAATTCTCAAAATTTGGTTGAGACTGTGACTTTCTGTATTAAGACACATTATAGCATCACATGTAGGATCTTGCCAAACCAGCAAGAAACCCTACTTTTCCAGCACTTTTCAGCAGTCCCATGAGGCAGCATGACTTTTATCTGCCTTAAATACTCCTCTAGTCTCAAATTGAATATCACTACTGCACCTTTCACTTTCCACTTTCCAGAAGGTGCATGATTCACAGCAAAAAAATTGAACCATCTGTGAGTGAAAGTAAAGAAGTTGTTTAGAATAGTCCTCTCAGCACCATAAGCGGTTTCTCTATGTTCTAAGCTGGTTTACCTTGCATTTAATAAACATATAGGCAGAGCTATCAAGAAAGTGGGAGAAATTTAAACACCAAAGGCAAGACAGTAAAGCAGAAGTAGTGCTACAGCCTTTAAAGGGAATTTAACAGCTTTCATGTGTATTTTAGCCATTCAATAGACTTAGGATACAAGACTAGGCATCTAGGGAAAGTCTTTGGTGTGCTATATAGATGCACAGATTTCAGAAAACTTGCTTTGAACCAAATTACAACCTGCAACTTTTTACAAAGCTTTCTCAGCTTGCTCCAATTGTTGAGCAACTGATTCTCACTATTTGATAGGTCATTCAATAAAATCGTCCTTGCAATATATAATAGCTATTTCAGGCTATGAGATGCCATTTCTTACTAGGCATCAATGTTAAATATTCATTTGGAGAGAACTTTGTATGTCATGTCTTTACTAGAATTCATGTCTGTCCACTGAGAGAGAAATGGACCGACAATAAATCTTTTGACCAGTGTTACAGCCTGTTGTGGCTACAGGAGGAAGAGCACCAATATAGATGTAGTCAAACTATGTATTCCATTTACATTATTCCTGATGAACTGTTAATGGTGGGTTGCATGCAACAGCTGCCCGTGTACACCCCACCCCTCAGGTGGGTGGGGTGTTAAATGAGCTAAGGGAAAAGAGGCAACCCTATGAGGCAGGGTAATGTTTCTTTTTCTTCCCACCAATGACACAGCCCTGATAACTCCCTCCAGGGAAGCAGAAGCACAGTCCCACCCATCCTGAGGGGTTCATCTCTGCTAATAGGCCATAATGAAATGAATAGGCACCAGCAGGACAGACTGTTGCAACAACCATCAAGGATCCCAAAAGTATAGTATGACTGATAGGACTACATCATCCCATTGTAAAACTCCCTGCTCTGTGGGAGGTACTGAACACTCCTGCCTGTATATAATCTGGGCACTCTGGGGCTTGGGAATGATCACCACTACTGGACATCCAGAGGAGGACCAGACCTTCCACAGGACCACCACTTTCAACAAGACTGCACCCATTACTTCAATAGCACTCCAATCACCTCTTAATCAGACTGTGACCATCACCCTGACCAACAGGGGTGAGGATGTACTCTGTGGTTTCAAGCCTATCTTTCTGTGTTGTTGCATTTACTGTAATCTTTCTATTAAATTGTAACTCTGACTTGAAATCTCTTGCAAGGTATTTGTGTGGGGTTAATTTCTCTTACGGGCTTACTTTCAAACCAGCACAGGAGTCATTCAGACCTGGAGGCTAATGAGACAGCCAAATGTTCTGCAGAACAACCTAAGATATCAAAGAGTTAGGTTCAGATCAAGCTCTTCACCTTCTCTATGTATCTTATGACTAAGAAGGACAAGAAACTTGCCCTTACAAAATGTTTCATAAAGCAGAACAGGGCACAGTGTCTCACCTTAAACTGTACTCAGTTTAGAGTATCATGAAATAAGGCAGATCTCCTCTGGAGGGTTGCTGCCTCGTGTACACACGCACATTAGAACAAATTGGTATTTCCCATGGCTTTTGAAGTTGTGAAAATTCCTCTCTATTTGAGTTCAAATACTGTTTATGCGTAAGGAGGGTTATTACTATTATTCAGTTATTCTGAAAAAGGACAGAAAACACTCCTTTAAGCTGAAGCTTTGTATCGAAAAAAATTAAAAGAGTGGTTGAAACCACTGAAATTTTTTTCAATGATTTTAAGTGAAATTTTACCTTTTAATCAACTTTTCTTTGGGCTTAAGGGATTTTTTTTTTATTTGAGGTTTGGGGATTTTGTTCTGTATATACACTGCCCACTTACATGGGTGCAACTCACCAAAATATTTTAAAGGTGTTTTAATTTCCTCCAGACACTGGCATAATTTTGTCATGCACTTTAAATTAGGAAATAATTTACTTCTTTCAGTGGCTTTTCTCCAGAGATCTCTGATCTGGTGCCTGACCATAGAGTCATAGAACATGGTAGAAAGGACCTTAAAGACCATCTAGTTTCAACTCCCATCTGCAAGTGTTCTTTTTAAGAACTACTGTTCTCATCAAAAAAAGTTTTGAAAAGAGCTCAAATCCCAGTTTCACAGTCCTTTTAAAAACTGGGCCTCTACTCGACTTCAACAGAGCCAGGATTGTACTCCTGGTAAACAGTAATACAATATCTGATGGTATCTAATGCCAAATTTTCCATTAATTATAGATGCCTTTCTGTTTATTCCTCTGTTACTGAGAGGTCTATTGGGCCTGTTCAATGGGTATATTATGATCATATTGACTTGACTGTGTTATAGGCTGTATAGAGGAGAAAGCAGAATTAGCAAAAAAAAAAAAAAAAATACAGTGTTTTCAACATTCAGAAGGAAATGAGCCTTCTCAAAAGGTGATGTGTCAGACCTGAAGGGAGAGAAGGAGGTGAAAGTCTGGAAAAAATCATTGCCTGCTCTTCCCCCAACGGCCTGGGTGCAATTATTTAATAAACCTCCAGAAGTAGCAGCTAAGACCAGGACAGGCAAACAGCAATGAATACAAATCCCAAATAATTCTCACTGACTGTGATGTTATCTTTACATAAGCTGATATTGCAGAGTATATCAGCAAAGCAATCTTGGTTTGTGTCCCTGATTCAAAAAAATCCATATCTCAGGCAATATGTGTCATATATATGAAGTACACAAGCTTCGGTTCCACACTGCCATGATCAGACTGGGTAGCGTGGTGACCTGTGAGTTCTATACCAGCACACAAATGTTTTGGACAGAATCCTTATTTTTCACTTTCTGTCTCAGGCCCCTGACTTGGACACCTTTAGTCGGATGCCATATTTGTCTTGATTTAAGGCAATTTAAGAGGTGGACACTCCAAAATGAATTAACTCCCCTTATAGTTTTAACCAATCCCCCTCCACCAATTGAAATGAATACAAGTTAAAATGAAAAAAACCAACAAAACAGTTTACTAATCAGCTAAATAGCAACAGGTTAAAAATAACGGTAAATAATCACTAGATACAAAATTGCTAAATCAAGAAAACTCCCTGGGAACAAAGAGAAGCAAAACGGTGGAGCACCCCCAAGATGACAGCTGCCACAGCTAACCAAATGGCATGAAAGACAAAAGGAAAATGGCAATAACTCCACCGTCCCCTACCCCACGAGTGCAGTCTCCACATGCAACTGTGCTGTCTGGCAGACAAAAGGAAAAAGGTGGTGGACAAACCCTCCCAGGAATGGAGGAGCTTACACAGCAGTTCTAGTGGCAGACAGGAATTGTCGGCATGTTTGGGGTCACTGCCACCACCTTTCACTTCCTCCTGCCACCCGCAGGAATCCACTGGTACTGGTGCTGATGCTCAGGTCCCTTCCCTGATGGGGCCAGGGAAGAACAGATTCTCCCCACCAATGTGCAGTGGCCTGGCCTGGACAGGCTCTGGCATTGTGCTGCTGACAGGTGTTGCAGATTTCACTCTGAAACACTTTTTGATTGTGAAATGCAGTTTCTTGAGTTGCTACTGTTGCTACTACAAAAGAACATACAGAGGACCCTCCACCTGTGCTGTCTCAGCTCTCCCAGCAAGAGTGACAGGGAAAGGCAAAAGCCAAGAGAGCTCTGCTTGGGAGACTCCGACTTATTAATGGGACAGCAGCAAACCCTTGGTCCCATTTCTGTTCATGGTGCCAGGTCTTAAAGAGGCAGTAAGAATTGTCGGCACAGATAGATTTGGAATACAGCAACATTTTGGTTTTCCCAGGACAGCTGTTCTGATACACACACAAGATATGTATATAGGATATGCATATCATATATAATTTCTCATACTAGATGTATTTTCATCAGTACATAATACTGGAGAAGCTTACATGTGCTTATTCTATTGTTTGAGATCCTACCACAAGTTTTAGAACATGCTGCAGCCTGGTGATTTAACTGATACTTACACAGAAAGCCAGACTTAATCACAGGATGTTGCTTAGACAGCATCATCTCAAAAACTTCACAGTAGGCTTCTTCATGTGTAGAGTTTTTGGCTTTGTGGATTTGCCTTTCATAGGAAATAAGTTTTGTTTTATTATAAAATTAAATAGAGCAATAGTCTACTGCTAAACAATGAATCCAAAGTAGTTCCCACATGGCCTAGATTTACTGAGCAATGAATGTTGTAAATATTGACAGCAGTATCTCAATGTGAAACATAAGCTAGGTTTTCAGATCCTTTGGAGAAATCCAGTGTGCCACTGTTTCCACAGGGAAATCAGTGCAAGAGTTTTTTCATCTGACCAACCACACACAGTGGAGGAATTTATATAGAAACGTTGTTTAGCACTATGTTTTAAATGTTAACTGATCTCAGTAAATAACAGGATCCTCTTAATTAGAGGGCTAAACCTCATAGGTTCTTCTCAGGATAGTTTCATTTTAACTGAGTTTTCCTCAGATCTTGTCATTTTATATTATTAGTTATTAGCTTTGCCAAATAACAAATTATCAGTGGCATCTCACTTGCAGGAAAAAAAAAAAAGGAAAAGCATTTCTGCTAATGTCAATCATTTATTGTTGAGAAACCTAACCATTTGGCAAAGAGGTGTTGCTCTTCCCATTCACCTGTGACCATCCTCCTCTGTGGGTCTGCTATTGGTGGTAGCTTACAGTGCCTCTGAAAAGGCAGACAGCATCTTCACAACAAGAGAAATTTCATCTCTATCTGCTCAACAACACAATGAACCATCTCTTAGAGCAGACTAGAGGAAGCAGAAATAACTTGTATGACTTAGAAAAGCCCATCTACATACATCAATTTTACATAAATCCAACATGCTCCTGATCCCAAAGATTCTATAGTTGAGTACAAGAAGAAAAAATATTTTGTAAAGACAAAAATTAAGTTTCTCAAACTAATAAATTTTATTTATTTGGACTAAACTTTCTGAAAGAGCACTGTGAAGATATTTGGCAGTAAAATCCACAGACCTCTGCCAAATACATGAAGCGTGACTGAAAAGTAAAAGCTTATAGAAAGCAACAGAAATCAAAATTTGAAGGGTAGTACACAGAAAAGATTAGGGCTCAAGAATAAATCTAAGGGGAAAAAAGTGGATTTGTTAGATGAATATTACATTTGTACCATTTTGACAACATGACTTTGTAGAAAGAAAGTGGTATTTAACCACATCAGAAACAAGAAAGAATATAATGGTGACATACAACAGAGAAATAGGTCAATTGTGGACAAGCAAGAACTGAGCAAAAATCTAGTGCTGGGATACACAGAAATGACTGTGCTTTCCCTGGGTCCTTTGTGAGCAGTGTCATACTATCCCCAGCACTGGCAAGAGCTTTTACTAAGCAGCTTGGCAGTCTTGGCAGCATCACAATTAACACTTTCCCCTGTCTGTGAAAGTCCCACATTTTTTACTCATTGGATAGTGTTGCAGGTTATGATTTTTACTATTTTTTTACTTTCTCTTAGGGAATTTTCTCCCATTTGTTGCCCAAGAGATGACAGCAAGGATGCTTAAAAGAAACATAAAATGTGGCCAAGATGGGAGGAAGGACTGCAACTGGCTGCAGCCTCTTAGCTGGGGGGTTTTCTCTTGGGAAGAGCAGAGATACCACAAGATTTTGGCTGGGGGGTCAGGGGCTGGGCTCAGCTGCACCCTCTCTCTCTCTCTCTCTCAGGACTGGAGCTAAGACGGGCTGCTGCTGCTGCAGGAAGAATTCACTGCCACTGCAGAGCTCTGCCCCGCACTGCTTTTCTCCTTACCATGTGCTCGTAACAGCAGCCATTGAACCGGGGCCTTTCCAACACCCCATCTCACTGGGAAGGATCCTCACCATCTGCTCGGGTGCCCCAGGGGAAAACCTCCAGAGGGATCATGTCTCCCAGCTGCTTTTGGGAGCCCAGCCAGCATTGCCCAGCCCCGCTGCTTGCTGCCACTGCTTTGGGCTATTTGTGACTGGGACCCCCTCTCTGCTTCTCCTTGTGCCACTGCTTGGGGCTTAGCGCTACACTTCACCATCCCCAGCAGTCTGCTCTCCTGTGCTGTTCCAGCCTGCTGCTCCAAGGTTCCTGCTACAGCCCATTTCGCCATCCATAGGGGCACCGGGACCGGCTGCCCCCCGCGAGTTTGTAAAGGAAGCTCCTTCTCCATCCCTTCCTGCCAGCTGTGCTGCCATTCCCGTGTGGAGAGAGGCAGCTGGGCCCGCGCCACAGCGCCCCCTGCAGGCGCGGGGGAATCATCGCACCGGCCCTGCCCGGCCGGGAGCCACCAGCGCCCCTGGCGGCTGTGACCGGAACTGCTCCAAAGGGGAAAGTGTCCCACAGCCCCGAGAAGGCTGGCACTGCCTCTGGGGTGTTTTTCTCTTTGTTGTTAATGCTGCAGTTGTTTTTTGTTTGCCTTGTTACACATATATATATACTAGTAAAGATCCTGAAAGCCCCTTCATTTCAAAGTTATAATAATTTGAAGGAAAGATGGTCACATATTTCATTCCAAGGGTGGTTCCTGCCTCCCTTGGCAGACACCTGACTGTCAAACCAAGACAGGTAGTCAAGTTGTGATAATTATGCCTTGTTTGTATAGGAGTAGTAAAGACTTCTTTTGTGCCAGTCACAGAAGCTACTAATAAGATTGTCGCATTTCAGGTGTTATAGAAAAGATAGATTAATTTTTCTTTGATGGAAAATGTTTTAGTATGTATAGTATCTCGAACTTGATATTATTGAGCAAATAGGATCTGGAAAAAATAAACAGGGCAAATATTGTACAAAAGCTTCCTCTCCACACTAGATATCAGGCTCATTGGAAAAGTTTTTAAGACCCTATGATGTGGTGCAAAAAACCACCCTGACTGGCCTTCTGCTGTCAGATTGTGACTCCATGCATTAATTTCCTTTTCTTCTGAGAAAGAAGTAAAGCATTTTGCCACTTAATGATGACAAAACAAGGCAGTGGATTATTTAGAGCAAGACACTGAAGCAGCTAATTATGATAGAGATTATCCTATTCTTTGAATTAAAAGAGTAGTAACTTTTTTTAAGAAGTGACAAAATTAATCAAACATGCTGAACTCGGAAAGGGCAAGAATGAACAGTAAAATTCAGGTCCATTAGTAAGAGTAAGATGAGTAAGATTTCCTCTCCAAAGGGAAATAGAAATTAAATCCTAATACACTTAAGGAAGTGTATTAAAAATATGTTTTCTAAGCTGAAAAAGTTGAAAGTAATTTTTGGTTTGTGGTATAACAGGAGGAGACTGGGCACATGCTATTTCTGATCCCATCTTTCCAAATATAGCTATTTATGTGCACATTGGCAATGAATGGGGAAGCTGTCACTGGTACTGTAAATGAAAAGTGCAAGTCTAAAGCCAACCTGATGGTTTATTTACCTTCCAGAATTCTGGAAATACTTGAATCACTGACTAGCTAAACTAATAAAAATGGTCAAAATCCTTTAATCCCTTAATCACCATTTTTTCTTCATTCTGCAATGATTGTTTAAACATAACTTGATTATTTTCATTTTATAAAATATTTTCATTTTAGTTTGCAGATCTTTGACTGCTTTCTGAATACTTTCTAGTCAATTTGATATCTCTTTATATCAAAACATAGAGACAAATTATCCATATCGTCATGAGCTTTGCTTATAGCAGTACTCTGCCTTTCTTTCATTACCTGTTTTAAAGCTGTGCTTTTTTTCTCTAGCCTTGCTGATGAACAGCTACAAGGTCTCATGGTGATAAGGCTTTAAACAACAGACTTCAAAAGTATTAACCTACATATGTGCCACCATTCTAAATGCCAGGGAAAACTGTGTCTTCTTTTAGAAGAAGAAACCTGTGTCTTCTTTTGTGTAGTCATGAAAGGCCCCTGAAAGACCTTGTAAAGAACCTGTTTTTCTTTTTCCTGAGGTCATGTACAGTTCTGGACAGGGCAGTTTCTCCTTGAAAGGAACTTGTACAGATCCTTAAGACAACTGATTCTGTGCCTGTTTTATGAAAAATTATTTAAACTGAGATGTCAATGATTTTCACCAAATTGTCTCAATACTGTTCTGCATGTGACTTGCACAATCCCTTAAGATTTTCAAACACACTAAAAAAGAGATATCTGAAAAATCCCCCACAGATTATATTCCTGATTGTCTGGAGCTGTGATGAACCAGCTAAGAATATAAAGCAAGCAGGTGTTTCAATTTTCTTACAAATATGCATATGAAATATCTCACTCATCTTGGCTGATATGCCAAGGCAAAAGCAGTTTTTCCATGGAAGGCACCAGATGTAGAAGCATGTGTGCAGATGTATAGGGAAGAGGCAGAGAAGAGAGGTGTCCTGCTACAAAATAGCTGAGAGGTTGTCCTGGGGTACAATGCAACAATGTGTATTCTATCACCATCTGTTCAAATGTGGGAGGGGTGGTGATCCTTATCTCTGTGGGAGATATCCTCTGCTGATGTGCCATCTGATAAGATCGGGGGATGATCATCGTTATCTTTTCACAACTCATCCTTCCTCCAGAAGATATATTCCGTTAATGGGCCATTAAGTCCTATTGTGTGACTGATAAGATTACATCATCCCATTGGGAGATGCCCCAGCCAGGGGCAGGAGCCAAGCCTTTCCTACCTAGATAAAAAACTGGGGTTTGGGACATGAAGGGAAACCTTTCTACTGGATCCCAGAGGAAAGTCGGATCATTTCCACATCATCGCTGGATCTTCGGAGGAAAACTGCACCTTCTACAGGAGCACTGCTTCAACGGAACCACATCTGTCATCCAGGAGGACTGCAGCCACCATTTATATGGACTGCTACCAACACCCTGACTGACAGGGTGTCAGGTTGTATTTCTGACTGCGTTGGTGGTTGTTTCTTTTATATTATTGCATGTATTTTATTTTTTCTCTTTTCTCCTATTAAATTGTATTACTGACTTGGAGTCTCGCACTGGTTTTACTTTCAAACCAACACATTTATTGGCGCCCAACGTGGGGCACGAAGGGTACTGAGAAAAGTCAGTATTACAGTTTTGTTTTCACCATGATTCTCAACATGCTTACATGGGTTTTATATCTTGCTCTCTATATTTTTCCACACATGGGGAACTATTTGCCAGCTGTAATGCTCCTGTGTAGACCAGGATATGGTATAAAAATTGCTTTATTGGCCTATTTTGTCTACTGCATGATAACCTCTGAGGCAATGAACATAATTCGGAATATATACTCGACTTTGTTTGCTTGTCCTAGTCTAGGTTGCTACATCCGGGGCTTTAACAATCACACCCAGCCCTTGGGGGGAGGGGTAAAGGATGATTTTTTCCAATCTTTCCGGCCTGATACAGTAGTTTTTTGGAAATGTTGAGTTCCCGCTGGATGCTAAGGACAGCATAATGTTGTTGTTAGTTCTGCTTTGTCTCCTCTGCACAGCCTTTACAGCCTACAACATGCTTAGAAACAAAACACTACATGGTGTATTGCTGCATATTCTTGAGGAAGAAGAAAAAAGAAACAAATCAACTTCGTCCACGTCTGCACAGAATGTCACAAAGAGGAGAAGAACCAAACAAAAAGCAACAGTGTCCGTGTCTACACAGACTGCCACAGAGGAGAAAAAAGCCAAAAGCAAAGCAACAGTGTCTGTGTCTATGCAGACTGCCACAGAGGAGAAAAAAGCCAGAAGCTCCATCAGCATCTCCACACAAACCATCACTGAACCAGAACAGCCTAGACCAGTAGCAGTTGCCCCTGTTCAGAAGAAGAAATCAAAGAGCAAATCAGTTCGCATAGTGACTGACGAGGACGTGGCAGGACCTTCCCACCCAGCAGAAGTGACAGAGCCAGAAATCATCACTCGCTCTCTATCCCTGGGTGAGCTGCGTGACCTGCGGAGGGAATTCACCCGCCAGACAAGTGAGTCCATCTTGACCTGGCTGCTCCGCATCTGGAACGCTGCAGCCAACGACACCATTCTGGATGGATGTGAGGCCAGGCAACTGGGATCTCTGTCCCAGGATGTGATCATTGACCAGGGGATTGGGAGAACCCAAGAACTCTCAGCCTCTGGCGGCGACTGCTGACAAGTGTGAAGGACAGATACCTTTGTAAAGAAGACCTTCAGGTGCACCAAGGAAAATGGAGCACAATAGAACAAGGTATCCGATGCCTGAGGGAATTGGCCGTGCTGGAGATCATTTTCTCAGAAGATGAGAGATTTCCTAAGAGCCCAGACTGTGTCCGGTGCACGTCACAGATGTGGTTGAGATTCGCACGGCTTGGACCAGAGATGTATTCCCGTTACCTGGCAACGCTGCAGTGGAGGGAAGGTGAGGACATGGTAGGCGTCTTGGCCAATAAACTAAGAATTTATGAGGACACTGTCACAGCCCCATTTTGTACCTATGTCTCATCCATGGAAACAAGGCTGGTGGAGCAAGTCCGAAGCTTGATTGAAGAGGGCCATCAGAAACTAAAAAAAGAACTTAAGGAAAACAACTACCAGATCTCTCCCGAACCAACAAGAGTTTCTGCCATTAGGAGCTGGCGTTCCTCAGGCAGGGAGAGAGGACACACTCCACGAGGTAACCTCTGTTTTTTCCTTCAGGAGCATGGAGAAGACATGGGGAAGTGGGATGGAAAACCCACCTCCTCCTTAGCAGCCCGGGTACGTGAGCTGAGAAGAGGGACACCTACCCCAAGAAGCTCATCTAGAGTCAATGCTGCTCCTGTCTCTCGTGTACAGAACTCCAGACAGTATCAAAATGATGATATGAATGATCCTCTTGAAGGAACCTCAAGAACCTATTTACAGGGAGAGAGCAACGTGTACCAAGATCAGGAATAGAGGAGCCCTGCCTCTAGCCAGGTAGAGGAGAGGGATAATCAGATCTATTGGACTGTGTGGATTCGATGGCCTGGCACATCCCACCCACAAAAACATAAGGCTTTGGTTGACACCGGCGCCCAGTGTACTCTGATGCCATCAAAGTATGTAGGAGAAGAATCCATCTCTATTTCTGGGGTAACAGGAGGATCCCAGTAGCTGACTGTAGTGGAGGCCGAAGTGAGTTTAACCGGGAACAGATGGCAGAAACACCCCATCGTGACTGGCTCAGAGGCCCCATGCATCCTTGGCATAGACTATCTTAGAAATGGATACTTTAAAGACCCAAAAGGATATCGCTGGGCTTTCAGGATAGCTGCTGTAGAGACAGACAACATTAGAAAACTGAACACCTTGCCTGGTCTTGCAGATGACCCCTCTGCTGTGGGACTACTGAGAGTTGAAGAGCAACAGGTACCAATCGCCAGAACAACAGTACACCGTCGGCAATACCGTACTGACAGAGACTCAGTGATTCCCATCCATGAAATGATCCGTAAACTGGAGAGCCAAGGGGTGGTCAGCAAAACCCACTCACCCTTCAACAGCCCCATCTGGCCTGTGCGTAAATCTGAAGGAGAATGGAGATTGACAGTGGACTATCGTGCATTGAATGAGGTGACTCCACCGCTGAGCGCTGCTGTGCCGGACATGCTGGAACTCCAGTACGAGCTGGAGTCCAAGGCAGCAAAGTGGTACGCCACTATCGATATCGCCAATGCATTCTTCTCCATTCCTCTGGCAGCAGAATGCAGGCCTCAGTTTGCTTTCACCTGGAGGGGCGTGCAGTACACCTGGAATCGTCTGCCCCAGGGGTGGAAGCACAGTCCCACCATCTGTCATGGACTGATCCAGGCTGCACTGGAGAAGGGTGAGGCCCCCGAACATCTACAGTATATCGATGACATCATTGTATGGGGCAGCACAGCAGGGGAGGTCTTTGAGAAAGGAGAGAAGATTATCCAGATTCTGCTGAAAGCTGGTTTTGCCATTAAGCGAAGTAAAGCTAAGGGACCGGCTCAGGAAATTCAGTTTCTAGGAGTCAAGTGGCAAGATGGACGTCGTCAGATCCCAACAGAGGTAATTAATAAGATCACCGCTATATCTCCACCTACCAACAAGAAGAAAACACAAGCTTTCCTAGGTGCCATAGGCTTTTGGAGAATGCACATTCCTGAGTACAGTCAGATTGTGAGCCCTCTCTATCTGGTTAGCCGCAAGAGGAACGATTTCCATTGGGGCCCTGAGCAGCAGCAAGCCTTTGCCCAGATCAAGCAGGAGATTGCTCATGCAATAGCCCTTGGCCCAGTCAGGACGGGACCAGATGTGAAGAACGTGCTCTACTCTGCAGCCAGGAACCATGGTCTGTCCTGGAGCCTGTGGCAGAAGGTGCCTGGTGAGACTCGGGGTCGACCACTGGGATTCTGGAGCAGAAGCTACAAAGGATCTGAAGCCAACTACACTCCCACAGAGAAGGAGATCTTGGCCGCCTATGAAGGAGTTCAAGCTGCCTCAGAGGTGATTGGCACAGAAACACAACTCCTCCTGGCACCCCGACTACCAGTGCTGGACTGGACGTTCAAGGGAAAGGTGCCTTCCACACATCACGCCACTGACACCACATGGAGCAAGTGGATTGCCCTCATCACTCAGCGCGCCCGTATTGGGAATCCAAATCGCCCTGGGATTCTGGAAATAATTACAAACTGGCCTGAAGGTGAGGCTTTTGGATTGTCTTCTGAAGAAGAAGAGGAGCAAGTGGCACGTGCTGAGGAAGCCCCACCATATAATGAGCTACCAGAGACTGAAAGACGATATGCCCTCTTCACTGATGGTTCCTGCTGAATTGTAGGCACTGACCGGAAATGGAAAGCTGCAGTATGGAGCCCCACACGACAAGTTGCACAAGCTACCGAGGGACAAGGTGGATCGAGTCAGGTCGCAGAGCTAAAAGCCGTCCAGTTGGCTTTGGATATTGCTGAACGAGAGAAGTGGCCAAGGCTCTATCTCTACACTGACTCATGGATGGTAGCTAATGCTCTGTGGGGATGGCTGGATCGCTGGAAAAAGGCCAACTGGCAGCGCAGAGGGAAACCCATCTGGGCAGCTGAGATTTGGCAGGACATTGCTGCCCGAGTAGAGAAAATGACCATAAAGGTTCGACACGTGGATGCGCATGTACCCAAAAGCCGGGCTAATGAAGAACATCACAACAACGAGCAGGTGGACCGAGCTGCCAAAGTGAAAGTATCACAGGTGGATCTAGACTGGCAGCACAAGGGAGAATCATTCCTAGCTCGTTGGGCCCATGATGCCTCTGGTCATCAGGGGAGAGATGCAACGTACCCATGGGCCCGTGACCGAGGGGTGGACCTTACCATGGACAGCATCTCACAGGTCATCCACGACTGCGAGACCTGTGCCACAATCAAACAGGCCAAGCGGGTGAAGCCTCTGTGGTACGGTGGACGATGGTCGAAGTACAGGTATGGGGAAGCCTGGCAAATTGACTACATCACCCTTCCCCAAACCCGCCAGGGCAAACGCTACGTACTGACCATGGTGGAAGCAACTACAGGATGGTTAGAGACCTACCCTGTGCCTCATGCCACTGCCCGGAACACCATTTTAGGCCTAGAAAAACAAGCCCTTTGGAGGCATGGTACCCCTGAGAGAATTGAATCAGACAACGGAACCCATTTCAAGAACGGCCTTATCAACACCTGGGCCAGAGAACATGGCATTGAATGGATATATCACATCCCTTACCATGCGCCAGCTGCCGGGAAAGTTGAATGGTGTAATGGACTCCTTAAGACTACCCTGAAGGCACTTGGGGGTGGAACCTTCAGAAACTGGGAAATGAACTTGGCCAAAGCCACCTGGATGGTTAACACCCAAGGGTCCATCAATCGAGCCGGTCCTGCCCACTCTGAACCCCTGCACACAGTGGATGGGGACAAGGTCCCTGTGGTACACATGAAAGGTATTTTAGGAAAGACTGTTTGGATTAATCCCACCACAGGCAAAGCCAAACCAATCCGTGGGATTGTTTTTGCTCAAGGACCTGGTTGCACTTGGTGGGTAATGCAGAAAGATGGGGAAACCCGTTGTGTACCGCAAGGAGACCTAATTTTTAGTGAGAACTGTATGTAAGGTTTCATTTTGTATTATATATCTGTAAGAGGGTATTGGTTTGGGTATGATGTAGATGGTAATAGAATAAGGGGTGGATTATGTCCTGGGGTACAATGCAACAATGTGTATTCTATCACCATCTGTTAAAATGTGGGAGGGGTGGTGATCCTTATCTCTGTGGGAGATATCCTCTGCTGATGTGCCATCTGATAAGATCGGGGGATGATCATCGTTATCAATTCACAACCCATCCTTCCTCCAGAAGATATATTCCGTTAATGGACCATTAAGTCCTATTGTGTGACTGATAAGATTACATCATCCCATTGGGAGATGCCCCAGCCAGGGGCAGGAGCCAAGCCTTTCCTACCTAGATAAAAAACTGGGGTTTGGGACACGAGGGCAGACCTTTCTACTGGATCCCAGAGGAAAGTCGGACCATTTCCACATCATCGCTGGATCTTCGGAGGAAAACTGCACCTTCTACAGGAGCACTGCTTCAACTGAATCACATCTGTCATCCAGGAGGACTGCAGCCACCATTTATATGGACTGCTACCAACACCCTGACTGACAGGGTGTCAGGTTGTATTTCTGACTGTGTCGGTGGTTGTTTCTTTTATATTATTGCATGTGTTTTATTTTTTCTCTTTTCTCCTATTAAATTGTATTACTGACTTGGAGTCTCGCACTGGTTTTACTTTCAAACCAACACAGAGGGATGAGCTTGTATTAGAATACTTTATTAAAAATATAACTCTGGAAAGAGAAATAGAAATTAAATCCTAATCCACTAGAGAAAGGAGAAAACATTTTAAAAATCTGTTTCCTAAGCAGAATAATTTGAATGTAATTTTTGTTTTGTGGCATAACATGTTAGAAACATGTTTCTACCAGACCAAACATATCCTTTCAGAGTGTCAAGATGTCTTGTAGCATCATCATTCTGTAGCATTATCACAGTATTTGCAGTGTCTATAACAAATCTATGTGTATGTATGCCTTCCTCATATAATCAAACGTTTAAAAGGGTCTCAAGCTCCTGAGTGCAGGCCTCAAAGGCTTTAAAAAAGATGCTTGATTACTGCAAAATCACTGACTTATTACAATGCTACTTCATGCTGCTGTATCTCTTCTGGTTGTGGTTTGTTGCCTTTTTTTCTTGTGCAGGGTGGTTTACTTTCTGTTGGGCTTTTATACTTCTGCCTGTCTGACTTATCACCATAAAATGAGACCCATGAGAAGCATTTAAATAGCTTTGCAGTGCCTCATGGCTGGCTAAGAAACACTTCCAGAACTCCAGGCTTCCTGAAATGTAATTCTTTCCAGGTTGCATAACTGCTTTGTTTAAGTTTAATATAAAAGCCCTGAAAAGGAGGCTGTTGAGCACGTTTTCTCTCCCCTCCTTCAAGAGTGCTGTACATAGTGACTGAAGGAGGATTTTTTTATACATAAGCACTCAACTTACCTTTTTTAAAATTTCTTTAATGTGGTAATAGCCTGTAAAAACATCAAACTAATAAATTATGAGTATCAGAGAAGTGATGTGTCACACTGCACAGCTTGGGGAGGGGGGGAGGAGGCAATATTTCCATCTAGATGTATCCAATCAGAGACCAACATGACTATAGAATAACAAGTCCTTCTCACTTTTCCTCCAAAATCCATGGTCCACATAATATTCAGCAGTATTTTCCTGAACTTGATTCCTTCCTAGGCAAGGAAAATCAGATCAGTACTTCTTAACTTAATAAAGGTGATATCCTACTCTTACATTGGAACAGATGGAGAAAAAACAATTTGTTCTTTTAATCCATCTTCCTTTTACAATGTTAGCATTTTTTGCATTCTTATCCATGTAACTTTATCATTATCCATCATCAGCTGCCCTTCCCTGTCCTCTCCAGATTCCTGGAGAGGATATTCATTCTTAAATTTCCTACCATTCAGGAAACAGGACCAGCTTGGCCTGGATTCCTGCTGCAGCTTTCTGTAGCTGCGTGACTTTTCTTTGCTAGACTGAAAAGTGAAGAACGAATCAGCCTGAATAGAATAGAATAGAATAGAATAGAATAGAATAGAATAGAATAGAATAGAATAGAATAGAATAGAATAGAAAATAATTGCGTGGATCTACAATGACAATCGAGTCCAACTGCCTGACCAGTTCAGGGTTGACCTAAGGTTAAAGGATATTTTTAAGGGCATTGTCCAAAGGCATGATAGGTATGGGGCATGGCCTACCTCTCCAGGAAGCCTGTTCCAGTATTCTCATTGCATTTATGCTGTCATCTGCTTTCAATCCTGAATGAAGTTAGGAATTTCACATGTGTAAAATGTGAACACGCAGTACATTTAATCTACATTCTCTAGTAGATGAAACCTCCCTTGTCATATATACATATGCTCCTAAGAGCTTTTTATATTGATACAAATCTTATTTTTCTCCTAATATAACTTGAAAAGCAGTGGCAAATTTCAATTTATACTGCTTTTAAAAGTAAGATAAATTTAAAAGAACAAATCCCAAAACTTTTTAATCATTTTGATTTTAGAAAACTCTCTTCAAAAGCCTCAGAAAGAAGTTTGTAGCAATAGTTCTTAGAATAATCTTTGCATACTTATGTTAAGAAGTAAGCAAATATATCTGGCAGTAAATAAATTTTAAGCAACAATGTATCACATGTTACTGGGCTACATCCAGATGTAATTCTTGGATGGGACTTCAGAAAGCTCACAGATTTTTATTGAAATTGAGTTAAAACTCTGTTAGGTTTCAGTGAAAGGTAACAGTAGAGTTTTTTTTTAATTCTACATTGCAAGAGACAGGATGGGCCTGGGATCCAGTCCCTGCTCTTTGTATATTGCAGATTTTTATGCTAATAAAGAACTGGCTAAGACTAAAATGCAAGTCTTTCCCTGTGTTCTAAAACCAGTAGACTCCTTCAAGAAGCTCTTAATAGTACTCTTTGGAAGCTGAAATGGCTTCCGTGAGAGGGATTGTGTAGTTAGAGCCTGCAGAATCACCTTCTCTTCAAGAACACCAAGTGAGAGATAGACAGTAAAATCATCTAACCATAGAAGGATGCAGTCTGAAGTCTAGTTTCAACTAGTTCTGAGCCCTTGAAGCCAACTCTAACGTGTGTGTACCAGGAAGGAGGACAATTTATTAAACACACATTTAGCCAGCATTTATTTCTGTGGAACTTGACAGCTTGTTGTACAGTACAATCTTAAATATGTTTAGCATTCTCAGGTTTATTTAGCCTCACGTATTATGCAGGAGGTCTTTTTATATTACCACTTAGCAAAATTTCTGTAACTTGGTGTTACTGCAAAGAAGGGAGGTATCTTGATGGAATATGCAGGATCAGTGCAACTACTCGGTAATACTGTGTTGTCAGTCTAAACTTTGGAACAAAATCAGAACCTTAATTAAATGAGTATAAAATATGTATTTTGAATTAGAATGGAATACAAAAATTCAGGTTTATTCCTGAGCATCCCAAACAAAGCTTGTTACATACCACTTGCTAGTATTTACAACCTACAATCTACAACCAGCAGCCAGCAGCAGCTTTGCAAAAGCAGAGAAGACGACTAGTGTGAGATTCTGCTGATATATCACCTGAATCTTCTTGGAGGTCATTGCTAGTGTACTTACCTCTGCTTCCTTACTTCACAAGGCAAAACAGAAGAGATGATTAAAACAGAGGTGTTTTCTACTCACCTGGCAAGGGAAGCAGTTGCCTATGCAGAGGAGAAAAAAATAGCCTGCAGCAACATTTTGCTTGCTTGAAATTGCCATTTGTTGCTGGTTCAGAAAATGCTACCTTGGGAAGAGCAGCTAGTTATGGAGCTGCATCTCTGGAGATATCCTGAGATATGTCCTCATGAGGGTCTGATAATCAACTGGAAAGGCAGTGGGGGGGATAGATACGGAAGTTGAATCCCTTGATTATTAAGAAGTCAAAAGCATATCGACAGGCTTAATTAATTTGCAGTCAGACTTGGAATCACAAGACAAATCACAAGCTGGAACAGAAACACAGAAAGTAGTCAAAACAGAGAGGGCATAGTAAGATTCCAAAAGCACACAGGCTTTTTAAACTAATTTTTCTGTGCAAGTTTGAGTGTCTGGCAACCCCTTAAAGTAGAGACAGGCTTGGAATCAAATATACTCCAAAACAAAACCGTGTCAGAGCCAATGCTTTCTGTAGGGCAAACAAAGCTAAGATCTCGGAGTGTCATTAGCTCCACCTTTTGGACAAAATATCTCTTTATGTATAAATACTTCAAAATACCTTTAAATGTAGAATCAGTCAATTAAGATACTTACTAGTATTATTAGTGTGCTAGTAATTAGTGTACCAATTGTTAATATTAAGACAAAAAATTAGCACATCAGGATAATAGAGGTATAGTAGCATTTATATACCATAACCAAATCCAGAGTAGTTGAAACTAATATAGAAATGGCTGCTATGCTTTCCTGCCTCTCCTGGAAAGGCAATTATTTTTTTATTAGATCCTTTCTGTTAAAGTATTATGCTTTATGCAATAGACTATTAGGATATCATAATGAAAATATGAATAAGCATAGCTATGCTGCTATTGTGTGATTTTATGATAGAATCTATGCAGGTTTTGCGCAGTGAAATACTTTAAGTGATTTAAGATGGTTTTTGGTACTGGATTGAATATTTCTGATACCATTTTTGCCATTGCTTGTTAAAACCACTGAGATAAAAAAGAAAATCCTAATTAAAAACATGCAGTAATTAATTCTCTAGTTCTATAGTTTAACATTAATCATAGGTGAACAGAATAGCAGACTTTATTTTTACCTCTTTCCCATGCCTACTTTCTCTGAAGGCAAGAAGCCCAACACCAATTCATTTAGCATGATGTGTGTAGAGGCTTGCCCTCCCTGCTGCATTCCTGGATGCCATGCTCCCAGGCTGCAGCACAAGCACAGCATGAATTCAGTGCTCCAAGATAGCATTGCAGCTGTGGACAAGACAACTCTTCATCCAAATCCTCTTTACTTCTCTGTGCATTGTCCGTTAGCCCAGGCTGTCAATCAGTAGAATCCCCTGCACACTGCTCTTACTGGTGGAGGAAGCTATGGCTCTCTGCTCAGCATCTCAGCTGACATCACATACCTACCACAGAATACCACCCCTTTGGTCAGCCAATTTATTAGATACAAAGAACACAAATACACAAACAAACCTGCATTAGCTGGAACAGCTGAAATAGTAAATCTTCACAGGTAGGGTCTTGGTGACTAACTAGGGCTTTTGCTGTAAAAGTTTTGCCAGTAGTTCTTGCAAAAAATAATTGAGAGATTGCTATTGGATGCAACATATTTTGCTGACATGGTTAGATCTGGAAGATGTTCTTTGTTCATTTATCTAGGCTTTTGATGAATTATTCTGTTCCTCTCTATGGGGTTTTAATTCTACAACATAATGAAAATTTAAAGACACCACTCTATGTTTATGTCCATATAAGGAATTTGCAAGCTATAATATTGTTTCAAGACTTCTAGCCTGATGCCTATTTCTCTTTGCAGGTAACCAGTGGATTTCCATTCACCCATAGAATCAAAATGTCTGCTATCACAACAACCAGCAACGCTGTATTGCAGATGACTCAAGACAGTGGTCCACTTTGAGGGTTTTTTGATGCTATAGAGCACTATTGAGTAAATTAACAACTCCCATGCCCTTGCCATAGCCTTGTGCTGGAAGGAGAGCAACCCTAAGATCTTTTGAAGCAAGGCTCCACAGACACTACTGTGGTACAGTCCCATGGACCTCAAACAGGAACAGTGTCCAGTGCCCCTGGACACTCAAAGGAGCAGAATATCAAATGCTTAAACATTCTAATTTGCCCTAAGTGTTTTCTGCTGTATGTCACAGCCAGGACCTCTAGGTCCTAGGGAGCACAGGAAAGAGAAGGAGCCTAACTGCAAGTATATTAACTCCATTCTTTCAACACAAAACAACTAGACAGTATTACTTTGACTGAAAAAGGGTATTGCCAGACATCTTCTGGAAGTCAGCAGTCCCAAGAATAAAGACAAGACATTTAGGGCTGGGCAAAGTCACAATCAGGCAATGGGTATATGTGTAAAAACAGCCTTTTAAGTAAGGTTTTGTCTAGCTGAGGAGTGACCTGGTCAGTGCACTGGAAATATGACAGGGATTTGAAGCAGCCCATTTTGGATTCCTCTGATGCATAAACAGGAAAAATTACTGTTCCATGGAATGCAACTGTAGATGAATTTCAGGGAACTTCAGAGGAGAGAAGCATTGGCTGGATAGTGAATTAAAGTCTCTTATGATGAGCTTTAAGTTTCTGGAAAGGCTGTCTGCAGAGGTTCTCACTAGGGGTGAGAAGATGGTGTCAATTGTTTTTGGGCCCCTGCCCATACATCTCTGATCTCTGCTTGTACTAAAAAAAAAAAAGTAGCTGCTAAAAAGTATACAGGTGCCATTTATAGATACAGAATGCTTTTGGCTGACTGAAAATATCTTTATCATGCCCCATAATTTACACAGGTTATCTCTGTTAATCTGTTATGTAACTCTTGCTGGGTTATAACTATAATATTTTATCTATAATCATTATACTGTGATGAATAATTGTATTTAAACTATCGCATTTCAGCCTGGAAAGAGATTAATTTTGCATTAGTTTTTTTAACTTTAAAAATGATGGAATTAAAATGAGGAGTTCTATGCAACCATCCATTGTGGGTCAGCATAAATATGATAAGTAAGCTAAATCTATGAAAAATAATATTGTAAAACTGTTACTGTAATCCAGATTTTTTTAAAACACAGAAAATATATTTTAACAGCGTACTTGGGTAACAATAAAACTAATTTGCTGTGAAAATATTTTATTTGTTGCATTCGTCAAGCAAAATACTCAAAGATTGTTCTGCATCTGTGTATGAGAAGAGATGTACTTGTCTCCAATGGCACTGGTAAAATGGGGCTGGGCTGGCTTGGCTGAGATCTAGCATGAGGAGTACCCCAGCACTGTCTCAGAGAATTCATTTGTCAATGAGACATTGTCTTTCATGCATTCACATTTTTCTCCTTATAAAGAAGAAAAAAGGAGAGGGAGCAAGGGAATCACTATTGCACACGAGTTCATCAACCTGCACGAGCTATGCTCCTGTTAGAGGCAGACTATAATGTAAAGTTCTGTCTTTGCAATGTGACAGTTTTCTGTGAACCTGCTGTTTTGTAGCTGATTCAGTTCTACTACACAGGCTTAACATTACTTAATTCCGTTGTTAATATATTTTTGTAAGATGATATCCTTATTTTAGAATCCTGTATTCTTTAGCTCTGAGACTACATGTGAAGTCAGTACTTTCAAATCAAGTGGGAAGATTTAGAATACTGACATGAATTAAAAACACATGTATCAGGAAGTGCATAGTTGAAATTAACTGCGTTTCCCCCCTTTTCCTTTCCCTCCTTCTCTCATCTTGGTTCCTGTGAATGTAACTCAATCTAGTCTGCTGCAGACCACTTTTTTATTGACTGCTGCTTTCTAACCTTTGTTCTGCTTCCCTGCTAGCTCCATAACTTGTCTATTAGATCACAGGTCTCTTCCCTTAGCCACACAAATGTCCAAAAGTATCTGTATGGATAGATCAGGCAGGAGCAGAATAATAAGGGATTGTATCTTTTATCATGAAAACAGACTCTTCCGTTCACACACAAATTAGAAAGTAAGGACATTTTTAAAGGCAGGGGTGTGTCTGTGGGAAGATATGAGAAGATGAAGATAGACATGTTGTCACATAATGTCATCAGTTTCCAATCTGTTTCAAGACTTGTTTTAAAAATCCAGTGTTGTGAGACAAGGTGAAGAAGTGCAGAGAGACATGCTGCACCGGTCATGGACAAATGAATACCTAGAAGCATTTCACACACCAGGAGTAATTGCACATACACTTATTGCACAGTAATGACAATAAGTTAGTGTTAATTCGATGGTAGAAGCACCATTTTGACTGGTTCACATTACTATGTATAAATACTCCCCGGCTGCAAATTTTGTAATGCAGGTCAGGCTTGGGGATGGTGGGAGGGATACAGTACCACAGAGAAAAGAATCACAAATTTCATTACCAGATAATCTCAATATATAGCTTCAAAACGTCCCTTTTGCTTTGGTCCCCATGACAGAGAAGCAAAGGTCACTCTGACATGGGTCAAAAGGAATTGTTACATGAAATACAATGCAGTGTGCAGAGGGCATAACAGACATTTCTGTTTTAAATTACTGTGACAGTATGACCTGAAAGTAATCAAACAACCTGAGAAATCAAAGAAAATAGTGGGGAGGAAATGGTAGAAGAAAGCAGAAAATTACTCACCTCTAAAAATAAATACAAGTATCAGGTATGACTCTTTAGCAATGGACTATTTGAAAAATAGCCAGTGACACTGATGTGTCTGTGGTACACTGACACCAGCAGTCTTGTGCTCAAAAGCAAAAGCAACTTGGCTCTAAAATTCGTATTCACACACCATTTATCATAACACTACTCTCTTCCAGTAAAAAGGCTGTGGGGCAGAGCTCCACTCACTTAAACCTTCACACCATTTCTCATTTTTGGAATGAGAAACACCATTCTTACTTACTGGCTTTGTTAATATGGTTCTTGGTGTCTCTGCCAGAGAGCTCCTCTGTTTACAGTGCTGTATAAACACATCATAGAAGGTCCATGCTGCTTCTCACAGGAGTAATGACTACAGCTCTGCCCTGCTATTGCTCTCTCCCCTTGCCATGAATATGTAGACTATGTTTCCAAAAAAATATTTTGCAAAATAAAATATGCTATTTCAAGTGTCCAGTCATGTTGAAAAAATTATTTTATACAGTCAGCTGTGAAATACACACATACTTGATTTCAAGCTTGCAAGTCTTATTCATACATAATGTGTCTTCCAAGCATATAGTTTGTACTAATTACTAGCTATTTATGAATTTAGAGGAAGACAAAAGCAGGATGAAAAAATATTAAATATTCTTTAAAGAGAGTAGGTAAAAAGGTGTTCAGGAAGAAAAATTATTGCTCTTGAAAGTTTTATAATTCAGACTGGTTTGCAGGAATAGCACATTCTCAGAATAAGATGCAGACTGTTACAAGCAATTTTTGTTACTTTTTTGAACAGGTTGATTTAATTAAGGGGAAAAACATTTTTCGTTAACAGAAAAATAAAATATCTGATGTAGATGGGTCATTAAAAGGCTGGTTTTATCCCCATTTTCTAGAAGTAAGATTCAGCACAGAGTCCTGACATGGAAACTAATATTTACCAAATAGTGAAATGTCATCTTCACTGTATTTTGTAAATAATTCTTACAGAAGGTCATTAATATAAAAAATATTCTCAGATGTGTCATTAGGTGGAAGGAAATTGCAGTGTCTACACATGTATTTTAAGGGGTCTAAGTCCCCACCTTGACTCTTACATCACTTTCACAATACAAACACAGTTTTACGTTTTAATATCCACTCCATTTTATTTTGACTAGTTTTATTTTAACGATAATAATAGCTGGTAAAATATGTAGCTCATGAAAAGAAGAAAAGTAAAGTTTCAGAGTTTAAAATCAAAGTCTAAACTGTTTTGCCTTTGGTTTATCTGCCTTCTCCTCCTTGCTTTCCCCCCTTACAACTTCTGAAAGCACAAAACCAACATAGACTCTGTGTTGAAACAGATGAAGGCTTCCTGAGTGCCTTCAATTCATCAGAAGTTCAATGAGGCATAGGAACCTTGACAATAAAAGTGTGTCGCCCCCTATTTTCCGTGAAATGACAGAAGCTGGACCAATTAATTACTATTTTGCTCTTCGGTCATTTTGTATGCAAACTTATTGAATTTCTACACACTTCCAGCAGAGACTAACCTACACAGCTTCTGCTAGTGGCTCATAAGAACAGTCAGTGAAGGAGCTGAGCCTGCTAGCAAGCTCTTTAATAATTAACAGACCTCAGAAGCAGAACCTTTTTTTTTCCTGCTTCTGTCTGCTGTGAACAGCACTGGCAGCTTCTCAAGTTACTTTGGCTCCAGGAAAAAGAATGCTCGTTGTGGTTTGATATTGGCCAAATGCCAGGCACCCACAAAAGTCATTCACTCACCCTCTTCTGCCACAATTGGGCAAAGGAGAGAGGGAAAAAAATTAATGAAGGGCTCATGACTTAAGGATTGGGAGAAAAACTCTTAGGAGTTTTCACCCTTAAGACTATAAAGGTGAAACAGGTTCAAATTTAATGGTACAAAGTAGATTTATTATTAACAGATTAAGAGGAGGATAATGAGAAGTAAAATAGGCCTTTAAAACCCCCCAGACCCTCCGTCTTTCCTACCGACAGTGCAGGGAGACAGGGCATGGAGTTTTGGTTAGTTCATTACCCGAAATCTTTTTCTGTTCGCTCAGGGAGAAGAGTCTTTTCTTTGCCATGCCATGAGGTCCCTCCTACAGGCAAACAGTCTTCCCAAAACTATTGTGGCATGGGTCACTCATCCATAGGGTGCAGTCTTCTAAGAATAGGCTGCTCTAGTTTGGAAGCAAGGGCCCTCTCTCTCTATTTATAAAAGCAGGGTCCCTCTCTCTCTCCCTATTTAAGTCTCCCACTGATCACAGCTTTCTCTAGCATCCACCCCCTCCAACGTAAGCACTTTTTCCACGGGCCGTGAGTGGATCTCTGCATCCCCCATGGACTTCATGGATTACAGGGGCACAGTTTGTTTCACCATAGTCCTCTCCAGGGCCTGCAGAGGAATCTCACCTCTGGCACTTGGAGCACCTCCTCCCCCTCCTTTTTTTCCACTGACCTTGGTGTCTCCATGTTGTTTTCTCTCCCATGTCCTCACTCCCTCCTCTTCTCTGACGATAAGAAAAACTGCTGTTCATAAGTACCATTTCCAACAAGTTCCACTAATTCAAGGATTCCTACAGGATCCCTCAGCACTGAGACGTTGATCTTGTCTGGGTTCTGTGCTGGAGAGTTGCTCGCCTAGATTTGCTGCCAGCTGCTGTGGAGCTGGAGCTATTTAAGGGCTCTCTTCATATGTGGCACTGGGAAGGAGAACCTGCCACTGCCATCCCTTCCCTTCCACCTGCAGTGATGCTGGTTAGGGGTGGTGGCCATAGCAGTGCATCACTGCAGGCTGTGCTGGGATGGTCTCCAGTGGCATCTCACCATCCCTAGAAAAAACCTGCCTGTTCTGTTTTGATTTACTTCTTAAATGTGTCATCACAGAAGTGTTACCAACCTCTCTAATTGGCCCAGCAGCATGTCCATCTTCATGGCCATCAGAGATTGGCTCTGTTAGATATGATGGAAGCTTCCAGCAGCTTCTCACAGAAGCCACCTCTGTGACCCTCCCTCACTACCAAAAACCAGGCTGTGCCAAATCAACACAGCTCTGTATTCAAGTTGGAGTGAGGAAGAAGATAGATATGTTGGCTGTGCCCCACCCTAGTATAGGGGAAAAAACCCATGAAATAGGAAAAAAAAAAGGTCAAGAAGCAAATGTCTTCAGAGATAACTGAACTGTTAGTATAATTTTAAAGTTTTGTCATGTGAAGGCTCTATGATGTTAATCACTGTCCTGAGATTTTCTCTAGTGCCAATGCAGGAAGATGCACATGTAGGGGTACCATTATAACTTCCCACCTCTTTGAAAGGGCTGCTCTTATGTTTTTAAAATTGAGTTCTTAAACTATATTCTGATTTCTCACTAATGTAAGTTTTCTGGTATACCAGTCCCATGATATCTCTTAGATAGTGCTGAAGAGGTTATGAATTTTGCTATCAGACAGCAGCTAAGTATGTGACCTGGAATTCAAACTTAAGCCTTTTGTTTTCCAGATTTTTGTCTTTAGTTATATCAACAGGGATATAAATAGCTTTGTTTCCGTCTCTTCTTCCTGCCCCACCCAGTTCTCTGCTGTACTATTGAATGTATCAATACATTTACTGAGATCATCTGATCCTAAATTCCAGATACTGAAAATTAATTTCCATCTGTTAATGGAAAGGATCAAATAAAACAAGAATACCTATTAACTTAGGACCTAAGACTTTCAAAAATTATGCCTCATGGGTCCTATGTAATAATCAAGGATGTGAAAAAAAAGGTGTTTCAATGATTTACCATTTGTACCACCCAGGCACAGATTCCACTGTCTACTATGGCATTTGCAAGAGTGATAGTAATGAAAAAAAAATTTTAAAAAAGGACAAATTGAATTTACTTTCAGAGTGCATTTCATAAAAATCAACTCTTACGTTACACTTTGTAGTGATGCTGTGACATGTTAAGGGAGTAGGTGCAACAAACTTCAAGCTGTGTATACCTCATTGTTTCAAATTAAAGTAGAAGAGCAGCTTACAGCCAACAGCAAGTTGGCATTTCAATTTTTTTCTCTTGTTTCCTTAGTACACATGATCAAATCTGCAACTGTCAGCCTTATTTTGGCCTTTAAGTAAGGATGTGCAATGTTTTTGGAATGAAAGTTCCTCAGAGTCAGTATATTCCTTATTTATATTTATTTTGTTTATATGTGAGTTTCTAAATAGAATTGTTCACATCAAAAAGAAAAAGCTTTGACCGTTGGAATCATAGTGACCTGGAGTTAATTTGGCAATATTAATAATATATAATAATACTGATAATTATTACAATACATTATCCATATATATTATCTATATGATGACAACATTGATATATAGACTGGAATCAAGTTGTAACTCTAGAAAGTCTAAGATACAATAAAATGAAGTAATGCTACTGTATATTACAAGATACTTGATCTTAAAGAGAGGAAAAATTTCTGAGTGGGAATTGACTTGCTCATTGCACCTGTCCTTAGAACCTCTTTGGAGCTCTGAAGAACCCTGCCACCTCACTGTTGCAGCAGTCACCCAGGGTATCTGCCCAGGGTCATGTCTGGCTGGCTCTTCTCCTGCTGAGCCAGGACAGATGATGATGACAATATCCAGGCCTTTCCCCTGGCACTCTACCACCACCATTGTCACCTCTGTTTTGAAAGCTGAATAGTGATGATAGGATGTGTACTCAGGGTACCTTCTCACAAAGAAAACATCCTGCTTTGTCACTTCCACTCTACACTGCAATTTGCAAAGCCTTTCTGGAGGCATAGAGCAAACAGCAAGGTTTGGAGTTTTAGTGCACACACTAGGTGGAAAGGGAAGGATGTTATTCCAGGGACAATCCAATGCCCACCCAGCAATGCTTGTATTAACCCCCAAAGCTTTTCAGAGAAATATGGTCTGTTACATACTCTGGATGCCTATTAATTTTACTTCCACAGTTATTCATGCAGAAACACTTGCTCTGTTTAGCTGCCCCAGACCTGGTGCTGCCATCTAGGCTTGCTAATCCCATAGCTCTGCCATTGTGCAGTGATGATGTCAGATTGTGTCAAGTGGAGAATTTACAACACAGTGATAGGAATGCATGTACCTGAGTAAGTACCTCTGAAGAATCCCTGCTTTGATTTTCTATCCAAACCTCTCTGCTGATGTTGGACCTGTTTGTTCCTAGGTAGAAAAGGCAAGACAGGAAATTAGAGTGCAAGCAGCTCTATTGAAGTAAATGGCTTATCAAGGAGGAACAAAAACAATATTCACATTTAAATTAGTTAGATTTCAAAGGGAAAACAATTGCAAGCAATGCCAGCTTCTATGCTTTGACTCATGGAATGATCATCAGGTAATGGCAAAAGCTTTCTTTCTTCAGAAGCCTATCATTCTGAGCAGATACATAGTGAAAGGAAGTGATTTACTGAATGTCTGCAAAATACATCACCTCTGAGCAAAGTTAGGAGGATTCTTAAGTTTGCTCCATCCATATTTTGTAAGACTGGTTCCATGAGTCCTAGAGATCCACAGACACCTGATTTTATCCATTTTTTCCAGGTTCAGCCAATTCCTATCTTGAAGGATGCTTGTAAGCATCCCCGTTTGTGCTTCCAGGAAAAGTTATGGGTTCAAACATTGCCTCCAACTTTAGAGCAAGATAAAGAGCTGAGGCTTATAATCCTATGGAAGCCTTGGTGAGCACTGGACTCAGTGATGAATCTGTCAGAACAGTTTAATCTCCATCTTGGGTAGGAAAGAAAGTCCAAGATCAAACAGTTTGGAAGCTGGGGAGAGAAGTACTGATCCTCTACTCTTCTCTGAATAAATGCAATGCAAAATGAAACATACTTTCACTATTTACTAAATAGCATATGGATCTAGCTTTTCCTTGCTCTCTCTGGTATGATTTTGCATCATTGCTTGTCTTGGAAACCCTCCTTCACCCTGGAATATAAAGAATAATGAAAATAATGCACCCATAAAAGCACTGTTACCAAGCTCCCTTTCACAGTATTTTACCAGGTTTAGTATCTCTCTTCTGCATGCCAGGAAACTTGAAAATGCTTTTTCACACAGCCTTTCAAATTTGATAGCTGTGTCCTATGCAGGGCAGAATGCAATTTGCAAAATATGTCTATTTCAGTTGTGTCATTTTAGATAACATCATGTACAAGATACGGAGAGAAGCTGTTGCCTATTAGAATTGTGATTTCCAAACAGTATTGCTGAACTATTATGTGGTGGGTTTTCCTACCTGCTCCAACATTACAGAGATAATAAAGATATGAGACATTTCACTTGACTTTCCACCAGTCTGCTGGATCATTTTTTACAAGAGAAGATAATGGCCCAAATATTTTCCTAACTAGTTCAGTGTTAGGCTCCATTGCTTTTTGGGTTTTTCTCACCAAGCTCAACCATTTTTCATCTCTTCCATGTACATGAAGCTAAGGAGTGGATCAAAAGGTCTCTCAAAAAGGAACTCATTCTTTTTGCTATTTCATCCCATGTTTGTTGTTTATATACTAGGCTTGAGGGGAAAACTAGATTTTAATTCCCTGACAAGAGCTCCAGGACACCGTGACTTGCACATGCTAGGGTGACCATGGCTCTGTCACAGTATTTGCCATTAGACTCTGGCTCAAGGCCAACCATGCACAGATGTTATTTGGAGCAAAGTATCTATCATGCAGTCCTATTTGGATAAAATAGGTTGCTGACTGATGCTCTACAGCACTAAGGCTAAGTTTAATGAAACTGATTTGTGTTGTGCTAAAATATAAAGTCTCTAGTGCAGCAGTGAGGATAAAATGCTGTAGGCTGGGTGCAAAGATTCTGGTGGAAAATACAGAGGCCAAAAGGTCGAGCTCAAACTAGGTAATGGCCTCCCTCATTATCACTGAACGCCTCCTGGTCTGTGGTTTGAGAGTTATTGATAGCTGAAGGGTCAGTGGTATACTCTTCCTTGTGCTTTCATTTTTATTTGTCTGGTTCTTTTCAATGCTGTTGTACAGACGTTCCAGCTATTTTAACAAGTATTTTCAATCAACGTCAGCCATTTCACTATTGTCAGTCATTTACAAAAATAAAGGCATTAGTTATTATTAGTAATAATTATTGTATAATTAGTAATAAGTAAAAATTAGTAATTACTTCTGCAAAAGTTAAGGTTATAATATAGAGTACATAGCCTCTATTTTAGTATTTTGTAAAAGCCTAAACTATGATATATATTTATCACACTAAGATAGACAATCTATACAGGGATTAGGATATTAATTATAAATGGCTGACAACTTATACTATATCAAAACAAATTACAAAATTTACCTCTCAAGTACCTCAGCCAATGTGGAAAGAGAAAGGACATGTGGCTGGGAAATTAGGATGAAAAGAAAGCTGTGTCCTCTAAAAATTTGAGAAACCCCATGGGAAATGCCCATGACCTCTCCCCTTATTCAAAGAAAGTTACAGGACTCATCTGTTTCTTTTTTGGACATAAACCTCTGGTGTTTGTTTGTGGATGAATTTTCCTAAGAATATTTTGAGGCATAAATAAAAATCCGATTGGTCTCTCTCAATTTAGAAAAGGATGCCATTACCATCACACTGGGTTACTGGTACAATTCAAGACCAGCCAAAGGTCCCATATTGAAAGAATCAAAATCAGCTGTGGGAGCTGAATTTTTTTTTAAATTCACCCAACTAGTCCCAGAGAGGGTTTAACATTACATGAGCTATGAGATAATTAGAGCCCAACCTCTAATTAGACATTTAGACCTCAAGCTGGTGTGAGAGCAGACCATAATACAATTCCAAAAAGGCAGATTGGGAAGAGGAGAATTATAACCCAAACAAGACTGTTATAAAGAGTTTATTCTTTCTAACAAGAAGTACAGCATTTCCTGTACTAAATCAAATTAGTAAAGGGATTTCCATCTGGGAGATGATGCTGTTCTTTGCCCACATTATTCTAACAGCAGTCAAATAATATGTAAACACAGAATCTTGTCTGAAGACTACCTGGAAAAAAAAGAAGTTTTTTGCCTGCAACAGGAGAGGATCTTTAGGGGACAGATGAAAGCAACTGCCTTTTAAAGTATTTTGGCTACTGTCATGTGTAGATGGTTGTTATATTTCCTATGAGAATAGAAACAGGTGTTGCTGTCAAAAGAATTAGAAAACTTTCTCCTAACGTGTCTTAAACCTGTTATACTTGCCTCCTCTTTACTGAACTGACACCGAGACCACAAAAACATTTCTACATTTCTGGATAGCATTCCTTCCTGCCTACAGTCATATTTTTAGTTCTTAGCTCTTCTTCACCTGTAATTAGCAAATTTAATTAATTATTTTCTAGGAAGGCTTGAATATGTTACTACCCACTTTAGGAATGCAATGAAGCAAAAATTTATCATCATTGACAGTAATAAAAATGCTGTGGATTGTCTGTGTGGAAAGGGCTGAGGGACTTGCTATTTACTAATCAGTCAATCCGGATGGACCGATGTATGGTGTACAAGACTGAGATATCTGGGAATGTTTGCCTCTACCATCATTTGTTCTGCAGGAAGAAGTACTGGCTGCCTTCTCTCATGATTTCCAGGAAGAAAGACTTTCAGCCTTCAAAACTAGAAATGTCCACCTATGTCAAGGACTAAATTAAATACTGAGGGGAAGACTGTAAAAGGATTTGAGTGTTAGCATCTAAGTGATGGCCCAGCTGTAGATAAGTTTAGATGGTCAATGGCATGCAGCTTCAAAAACCTCCCCAAACAAGTTGTGGGTAACACAAAAAGTTATTTAAGTCCATATCTGCGCCCAAAACTGTCAGTGTGCCTTTAGGACCCTGCAGCTAGAAAACAGAAACAGGGGGTAGGAGGGAGGAGGAGCAGCAGGCACATCTAAAATTGGGTGTCTCAGGCACCTCACTCAGTATTTGCTGAAAGTGGAGGCTCTGCTTCCAGGGTAGGTGTTTCACTCAAGTTTCTGGCCTTGCAACTGTAGCAACTCAGAAAAATGGCATGTGACAATTGGAAACGGTTTCAAAGTGAAGTTTGCAAACTCTGTGGGCTGGGAACAGGTAAGCAGGGCCCAGGGGCTGGGCCGGCCCACATGGATGCCAGGCTCTTCCCAACACACCTGCAGCATGGAGAGCAGGAGCACCAACGTCAGTGGAGTCCAGCAGGGAGCAGAAGGAGGCAGAGGATGTGGAGGTGACTCCGTGTGCCAAGAATTCCGCTTCATAGGCTCCTGCCTTCACCAGAGAGTTCTTTTTATCTGCCGTCTTTTTTTCTCCCTTTGTCTCCCAGACTCCATGGTAGACTGGGAAGTCACATCTTGGGATAGAGAGCTGGTCTTCCCTTTGTCTTTCAAGCCATATGGTGGCCTGCAGGGCACAACCTTGAGGGGGGAGTCTGATGCTGTTTTCCCTTTGTCTCCCCACACACTGTTGGCAGTGGGGGCCGCCATCTTGGAAGGGGGCGGTACCCCGCCATTTTGGGTGTCTGGTTTTTACCGGGGGGAGTTCATGGTCGGGGAAATTAATCCACAAACACCTGAGGTTTATGTCCATAAAGGAGACAGAGGAGTCCTGTAATTTTATTTTAATAAAGGGAGCAGCCATGGGACATTCCCCATGGGGTGTCTCAAAATTTTAACAGGATGCAGCCTCCTTTTCACCCTAATTTCCCGGCTGCATGTCCCTCTCTCTTTCCCCATTATCTGAGCTACTTGAGAGGTACAGACTTCCTCAAATGCCTAATACCCCCTTCTAATGTATACCACACTCCCCTCATTTTTCTTTTTCCTTGTGTCTCTGTTCTTTGTCTCTAAATCCAGAGACGTAGCACAGTCTTGAGTGAGCAACAGTCTGTGTCAATTAGTGGAATTCCTATGGAATTTATGGTTCCCTGCATTGCTTCTTTCACCTCTCCATATCTGGCCCTATCTTCCATCAGGCCCACAGTTTGTTGTAAAGACACCCCTTTCTCATTCCTTTTAATGAGATTTAGAAATTTGATATATATTTTTTTTCAGAGGTGGGTTATTTGTTGTTTTGGCAGGGCTTTGCATATTGCTGTTTCACTTGTTATTAAACTGTTATTTTTTCACTTATATCTACTTGTATTCATTCCTTATTGGTGGAAAGGGATTGGCTGAAACTAAGAAGTAAGTCCTTTTAGAGTGTCCACCTCTTTAAATTGTCTCAACACAAGACACATACAAATGGCAAAGCCCTTGGTAATTGCAGTGTGACACTAAGTGGGGAAGGTTATTATATACCTTATGCTTTTAGTCCTAATGTTTGCTACGTCTGTAATGGGTGATATTTTTAGACTGTTCAAAAAGAAATTAGGTATTCCTGAAAGACTCCTTAATTAAAGGGGGAGAAAATCTATGAAAACAAATGACAAAAAAAAAAAGTCGTACTTTATTTCAGAGCCTCAAATCTCTGAACTTCTGTTTCACAAATGTATTAATAAAATAATTACTATTTTTTTAGCTTATCCATTTGTCTGCCCACAGTCTAGATGTGGTTTTCTCTGAATTGGCCCTGAAATCTAAAAAAATCCATGCATTAATGGCATTTATTCCCCAGCATGGAAATTCTGTTCTCTGTCCTCAGGGGCTGTTACATTATTTGGCAGTCACTTGCAGGAGAAACAATAATCTTTTAATCTGTGTACTTCAGCCCTAAAGACGAGCTCCAGTGCACATGCAGTTTTGAGAGATGCAGTCAACACTGGCATGTGGATGTCTCCTGCCACCAAGAGCTGGCACGCAGCAACAGCTTTGTCCTCTGTGTGACAGCCATGAGCCAGTGAAGCCTTGGGGTACCTCAATCAAGAAAAGTTCGGCTTCAGGCAAGAATCAGTTGGTAAAGATTATCATGATAACAAGTAACATAAGGTGCCTTTTTTTCTTCCTTTTTTTGGATAGTTTAAGAGTTCTGTAGCTTTTCTTAACTCTGAGCACCCATTAAAGAAACATTCTAACACAGGATGTGTCAAGTTAAAAGGCAGACAAATTATTAATATTTTCTGTTAGCAAATCTCAGAATGGACTGAGGATATAATGCATGCTAGTAAAGCTAGGGAGACACACCAATTACAGCAGGCTTTATATCAGCCCCTTAATGCACACCAAATATTTAAAATGAGATAGTTTGTCAAGAAGGTATCCCTCATATGTCATATGCTACACAGAACAATTTTAACAGCACCATTCCCACATTTATCTGGAAGTAACTTGTGCTTTGTGTAACTTCAAGCCTGAGATTGTCTAAGAAGAAAAAACCCCAAACCCAAAAAAACCCTCAACATTTTTCTCTGCAGATGGTTAGAGCAAATGGTGTTTGACAGCTTCTCAGTAACAGAAACCAGATGTACAATGGCTATTCATATTCAGTCCTGTAAGTTTTTGCCCAATTTGTGCTGTAGAAATTACATTAAAAGAAATTTATGTAATTCTTTAGAAATTATGCAATTGCCATCAAAATACAGATTATAACTATTTATTGCTTCTTTTGTGCTGGTGCAATTATTCTTGAGTGGCTGTGTGGATGCATCAAAAATAATAAAGCACAGTAGAAATAGCTATTTCCTGAAATAGTTTAGCAGCTGTTACAAACTTAATGTCTTTTGAACAAAATCACAGAAAGAACTGAAAGTGTCTTTCCAGGCCTTTCCAAGGCCTTAGGTCTTTGAAGAGAAGCTGAACCACTCTGGCAACAGCATGTAGCAGATATAAAGGGCATTTGCTTTGACTACAAATTGCAGTCAAAAATGGTTACTTGAAGCCCATCAGACAAGGCCAAGATAGTCCCTTAAAATATATTCATTAAACTTCTATCAAAAACTAAGTATAAAAATAAAAGTTTAAATTTTGATAGATTGGACAATTTGGGGAACTTCTCCTTGGTTTTAGGAAGAAGAACCATAATTTGTCTTATTTTTTCAGAGGTATGTAATAATCTGGTATTTCTTTCTATCAAAGAGGATACAGGGGAACACTGTGGAATGCTTTCTCACTTATGGGCAACATTTCATACTTTTCTATATAAACTGAGTTTTATGACATCTTCAAACATTTAGTATTAATCAAATCAACAGTAGCTTTTTATTGACACCAGTATAATGAATTTGTTAAAATGTGGAAACAGTCAGCACATTGAAGCAGTCATTTTTGAAGTAGGTTTTTCAGCTGCAAAACACAATGTACATTTTAAGGAAAGGAGAACAAATTTACAAGAACTTTGATTCTGTCTCAGCTATTTATATTGGGCTGGAAATCCCTGTCTCTCTGTAATTACTGTGTTTATAAAAATCTTGCCAGGCCTCACCAGTCTTCCCTCAACCTCCACCATTAATTTAGCTTTTTTCTGTAGCTTGCATTTTTGTAACGAAAATAAACTGAATAGAATTTCCCTCTAGAAGCTATTTCAATAGCCAAACAAAAAATTATAATTCATTTAACTTCTGTAGTACAAAAGCTCCTGTACAGTTACCCAGATTCAAGGTGTTTTTGTGATACAGTCACAGCTGCAGAAGCTCCCTTCATCCTGGAAAGATGATCTCAACAAAAGTACAGTTTGATGATTTTGGTCTTTTTACCTCAGGAAAAAACACTCCAGTTCAAAAAAGAAGCTGAGAAAACACAGACAATCAAAACACAGGCACAAGAGAATCCAACACAATGTGGGACCAACATGCACTTTATGAATTCAGGAAAAAAAATTTGCCTACACTGAAAGGGTCTCCTTGTTAAAAAGCTGGATTACATTTAATGAAATGCAAGCACACACTTCTATGCAAGAAATTGGATTGTATGAGGATTGACAAGTTGAAGTGCCAGCTCCCACACTTGAGTAAAAACAACCCTATGCAGAGTGGGAAGAGTGGCTGGAAAAGCTGTCCAGTGGAAAAGGCCCTGCAGGTGTTGCTCAACAGCAGCTGAATACAAGCCAGATTGTGCCCAGGTGGCCAAGAAGGTCAATGGCATCCTGGCCTATACCAGAAACAGTGTGGCCAGCAGAACAAGGGCAGGGATCATTTGTCTGTAGTCAGAGAGTACTCGCATCGTGTGTCCAGTTCTGGGCTCCTCACTACAAAAAAGACACTGAGGTGCTGGAGCATGTCCAGAGAAGGGCAACAAAACTGGTGAAGGGTCTGGAGCACAAGTCTTAGGAAGAATGGCTGAAGGAGCTGAGGTATTTAGCCTGGAGAAAGCAAACTGTGGGGCAGCTTATCACTGTCTAAAACTACCATAAGGAGGTTGCAGCCATGCAGGGGCTGGTCTCATCTCCTGAGTAGCAAGTGACAGGATGAGAGCAAACGGTCTCAAATTGTACTGTGGAGGTTTGGATTGGATATTAGCAAAAACCTCTTCACTGAATTGGCTGCCCAAGGAAGTGTGGAATCACCATCCCTGGAAGCGTTCAAAAGGGGTGTGCATGTGGCACTTGGGGATGTGGTTTAGTAGTGAACACGGCAGTGATAGGTTAATAGTTGGATTCCATGATCTTAGAGGTCTTTGCCGAACTTAAAAAGAACATAATTCTATGATTCCATTTAAGATCACAAGTAGAAATAAATCTTGTATCTAAAACCATGACAATTAACTGTAGAAAGAAAAGACATGGCAAATAATGGCATCATAAATTACAGCACAGCATGGGTCATAATGACATTTTAGCTTTCAGAATCGGGCACAAGTACGAGACTTGTAGTGCTAAATAAAAGGACATACAAGAATGTGAAAGTGAGAGAAAGCAGCTTGCTTCTTTTTTTCATATATTGTTTTCCTTCCTGTTAACTGTGTTGCTAGTGCATATAGTGGAGAAAAAACCCCAAAAACTCTCAGAGTTCCTTCCAGGATAAAGAGAGTTCATCAGAAAGCAAACCTATCCATAGACAAAAGTCACCTGATCAGCAAGGAATACAATAGATAATCACCAAATTACACTACCAGCATGTGAACTGCATCCTGCTTTTGGGGGTGGGCTTGGTCTTGCTAGCATAAATCACTTTTTATAACAGAAGATTAGGTTTCTCCCAGGTTTTAACAGCTACTTCCTTCCATTGTCTAAGAAATTATTTACTGAATTCAACAAGTGTAAAAACTGTCAGCAATAGGAAGATGACATTCACAGCCTCACTCTAACTCACTGCATAACAAAGACGTCTGATTTAATTTAGCAGTGAGAAATTTGTGATTAATTATTCCACTGACAGGATTGCAATAGTATAGCACAAACCTAGGACACAAAACTTTCTGCATGTAGAGAAGATGCAGGATGGTTGGTTGGTTGGTTGGTTGGTTGGTTGGTTGGTTGGTTGGTTGGTTGGTTGGTTGGGGTTTTTTTTTTGAGTGGGAGTGTGGATCTTAGAAGTAGTGACATGTTGGCCTAAAGATGGAGAAGGACAGCAGCAGAAAATATTTGTTTCCACTTCTATGAGATTTTCTCTTTGGCATTAAAACAACAATCCTTCTATACATTAATAATGAAATAAAACTCTTTCCAATATTTTATTAATCTTTCAAAACCTCTCTAAAAAGTGTTATCAACATGTGGTAAAATCCATTTAGTCAAGTGTGTGTGGTTTGTAGTTTAAAAAGGAAGGAAATGTCAAAAATTATGTTGACATGCTGAAGTATTTAGGATCTTAATTGCTAAAATATCCAGACTGGCAATAAATTAATCCTTAACTTGAAATTTTCCTTAATTCTTATGAAAATCAGTGGATTTCATAAGCATACATTTTAACTGAGCTAGAAAAGAGAATGTGTTGAAGTTCTTTGAAAAACCAACACCCTACACATATATTGTACAGATGTTTAGAGTTTGAGGGCATAAAATACCTGCAGAGAGGGATTACTTCTCTCTACTTCAAGCCTACAGCAGTGGTGATCACAGGGAGCACCTTGTCTGCATGTAATGAGATTTCCATTGCACCAGTGCAATTGAACCAAATAAAAGTTCATTTGTCAACTAGTCTAGTTGTGAGGAAGTGGTTTTGTGTAAAAGAAAAATCCAAGTGAATAAGGTCTCTGCAGCCTCCTCTGTCCTCTCTGTAAATATATTCATGCCTTGCAACTCCCAGGCTATTGCAGAATGAAGGAAATAACTTTTTGTGGGCATCTCATATTAAAATATTAACAACTCCAGCAACATATACCATACTTGAGGGAGTTAATTATTAATTTCCCCTCTAGTGGGCCAATCTTCTATCTGCCTTTCCTTATTGTCCCGGTTTGAGACAAATTTGGGAGGAAATTCTGAAGTGATCTTTTCTAGAAAGAAAATTTAAGCGGCCCCTCTCCCAACTGGTTCGGGAAAATATTTCCTTGGAGAAAAGTAGAAAAATCTGTTTATTTAATAAGTAAAATATAAAATATGCATAAGCATAGCATAGCATATCAAGCATAAAAAATGCATCATATTAAACAATAAAACCTCTCTCTGTCCTGAAGGGATGGCAAATTCAGAAAGTTCTTGTCGTGGGGTGCAGCTCGGCTCGCTCACTCTCAGTCCCTCCTGCACTGGAAAATGCCGTGTCCCGGGCCCCGGTGGGACACAGGTGCTCCTGGTCCTCTTCTGGGTTTTCAGTCCGGAGCAGGGCTGATTGGTTCCAAGAAAAAGAAAAGCCACAGTCCAGGGACCTACTTTGCCTCAACTAGCCAAAAACTAACTAAAAGCAAAGGAGAGCTCTCTCCCACTGCCTGTCCGTGCTGAAGACACGGGGAGAGAGAGCGAGGAATGCGGGGGAGTGAGCGCAGCTTCTGCAAACAAACTCCGCGATTCTTCTCCCCCGCTTCGCTCTCGGAACCAGTCTTAAAGGTGCAGAACTAATATCCAGCATAAACAGAACAGATGATTGGGGATACAAGCATCATAAAGTCACCCTAGGACAACTATTTTCTGTGCTGTCCATCTGATACCAACTGTAATTTCAATCATGGAAACATAGATTTTCATGCATTGAGTCTTTAACCTGAAGGACTTGGTGAATTTTCAAGGGGAAATGTTCAAACACTCAGAATGGAAGCTCACTCACAGAAACTGTACTGAAGACCCATGATATGATACATATAGAGTAAGTTTAAAACGTCTTGCCTATCTCCCAGAGACAGAGGGATTATAAGGCAGACAGAAAAGCATCACAGCAAAGACTACGGTTCCCTGAGAAATTAAAAAAAAACACAAAAAAAACAAAATGGCTTTTAACAGCATCACTTGCAGATACAGGACACTTCGTTTTTCTATTCTGTGTCTCAAGACCTGATGCTATAGCTGCTGCTATCCCTGCCTGGAGGGCTGGAGCTCAGATGCATTACATGAAGCAGGCAAAGAAGAGAATACTCTGAGAATTATTTCTGGAAAGACTTGGAGCCATCATGGCTGACACACTCTACGGTGGAGATGTAATAAACTGCAATGGCCTTCCCTATCTCTACTTTCTTAAACATTTTCCCCAAGTAGGATTGGAAAAAAGGTATCTACAGACTAGAATAAAGGAAAGAATGTGTTTCACGTATTCCAGGTCACACTACTGAATGCATCCCTCCTGTCTAAAATGCTCTTGAATCTCTGACTCCGCAAAACCAAAAGACGTCTGGGGGAAACAAGCTTTGCAGGGATCACAGAATCACAGAATGGGTAAGGCTGGAAGAGACCACAGTGGGACACCTAGCTCAATCTCCCTGCTTACACAGGGCTCCCTAGATCATGTTAATCAGGAGTTTGTCCAGATGGCTTTTGAATACCCCCAGGGAAGGAGTCTCCACAACCTCTCTGGACAACCTATTCTGGTGCTCAGAAGAGGTTCCTTCCCCTGTTCAGGTGAAACATCCCATGTTCCAATTTCTGCCCACTGCTTCTCATCCTGTTGCTCATGACCAAGAAGATCCTTGGTCCTACCTCTTGATGTCCTCCCTTCATATATTCAGACATTGAAAAATCCCCTTTCGGTCTGCTCTCCTCCAGCCTAAAGAGGAGTCCCAGCTCCCTCAGGCTCTCCTCATGAACAAGGTGCTCCAGTACCCTCCTCATCTTCAATGCCTTCCTCTGGACTTGCTCCAGGAGCTCAGAACTGGTCACAACACTCCAGATGTGGACTCACCAGGACTGAGCAGAGAGGCAGGATCACCTCTCATGACCTCCTGGACACAGTCCCTAATGCACCCCACGCTACCAGTGGCTCTCTGCCATAAGGGCACACTGCTGACTTATGGACAGATTATTGCATACCACGACCCACTTCTCCAGAGTTGCTTCACAGCAACTCAGCCCCAGCCTGTACTGGTGCATGCAGCTCTTTCTCCCCTGGTGCAGGACCCTACTCCTGCCTTTGATGAATTTCAGAGGGTTCCTCTCTGAACATGTCTCCAACCTGTCCAGATTCTTCTGAACGACAACACAACATTCTGGTATATTGGCCACTTCTGGATCTAGTGCTTACACCTGGGGGACACCACAGCCCTCCAACTAGACCCTGTACCACTGATCACAAGCCTCTAGAGACCTGCCATAGAGCCCATTCTCAATCCACCTCACCATCTGCTCATCCAGCTCACACTTCCTGAGCTTGCCTATCAGAATGTCAAGGCACAGAGTGTCAAAAGCCTGGCTGGAGCCCAAAAAGACCACATTCACTGCTCTCCCTAGATTTATCCAGTCAGATATCCCACTGCAGAAGGCAATCATCTCCAGTTTGGCTTCTTCCACAGCTATGACATGACAGTAACCATTAAAGTTCATAAAATACAAATCTGTTAAGTGTTAAGAAAAAAGAACTAGTCAATGATCTGGTATGAAAAGTGGGAAAGTCCAACACTCCTTTAGTGAACTGCAATAAATTGTGCTTCAGATTGTCGTGAATAGTACATCACAAAATGGAAGATTAATTATTACATAAGTAAGAGTTGAATACATGCATATTACTAGTCTAAAGAAGAGCCAAACATTTATAGTACTACCCCACACACACTAACATAGTCTGTTTCCCTGACATTAAGATGTCCCTGCATTACTAAGGCTAGAATTTAAATTTAAGATTGTATCAGACAAGCCAAGTGTACTAGAAATCCTTCACACGTTTATTCATCACATATTGCACCCAGCTGTATAGTAGAAAGGTTCTTGTTTTACGTAAGAAGAACTGAAGCAGATATTTAAGTCCAGATCACATAAGCTATTTAGCCACTTCATCTGTGTGCAACATATCTCTGACTCTATGCCTAAATGATTTTAATTGGATCATTCACAATGCCTGCTCTGGAAACAGTATTTTTTCCATAGCATACAGTGTTGAAATAATTTCAGTCCTATTTTTAGTCACTGGCAACTTGCCCATTTGAGAATTGTCATTTATGAAAAACAATAATCACACCCTCTCACAAGGGTTAACTGCTGTCCATTACTTGTTCCCAGCTTTTTCTTAGGAATGCAGAGTAATACATTTTTCCACAGCTCTTTGGCACCCTCTAGTGTTTTATTTTTCTAATCAAAATGTCATTCTTTTTTAACTGCTGCGACATTAGGAAAATCAGACTATATGCAAAGGCTTTGACAAATACAGCATAAAAATAAAGATCAGTAACGTAAGTAACCAAAAAGCAAGAAAAACAAGAGAGGGTTCTAAGCGTCCATACCATGCCACAAAAGGGTTAGGAGAAGGAAACCAAAAACTTGAAGGGACACCAAGGGACACAAAAGTGATGTAGGTATTTTAGGAGTCATCTGTATGAGAGTGTTAGAATATTAATTCCACGGTTATCTGATTGATCACATCCTATAATGGATTAAAAAAAAGAAAACAAAGGAGGCAAACACAGATATAAACCCTGATTGATTAGCATTAACAAAGACTGTAACCAGAAAAAAAAAGAACCAAAAATATCTGTTCACAGTAATTGTTGGGCTATCAAGAAACAGCAGGCTACATTGGTTTTGGCTGTGATATAATTTGTTTTCTTCATAGCAGCTCATACATTCTGGATTTATGACCAAAACAGTGTTGATAACACAGCAGTGTTTTTGTTATTGCTGAGCTGCACTTATATAGCATCATGGCATTACTCTCACACTGCCCCACTAGCACAGTGCACAATAAATTGGTAGGGACACAGCTGGGACAGTTGACCCCAGCTGACCAGAGGGATATCCGTCATACAGCATCACATTCATCTTAGGGAAAAGAAGGAAGAAAAGGGTATTTGGAATTATGCAGTCTGTGTTCCCAAGTGTTATGCACGATGGAGCCCTGCTTTCCTCGGAGTGGTAAACACCTACGCTCACAGTAAATAGTGAATGAATTCTGTATTTTGCTTTGCCTATTAAGCTGCCCTTATCTCAACCAATTAATTTTTTCACTTCTAGCCTTCCAATTCTTTTCCCCATCCCACCAGGTGTGAGTGAGTGAGTGAGTGGCTTACGGAAGTCAACTCCCAACACAGGCAAAATGGGAATTTGTAAACAGATGCATACCTCAGCATGTTGCAGGCAGTGGTGCAAATAAGACAACTGTTGAGGCAACGTGCAGGGCAAGGGAGAGCAGGGAGAAACAAAGAGGGAGTAGGCAGAAAGGCCTACAAAAAGTCAATCAACACACCCCTCACTGAAAGTCTAGTCTATCTTCTCACTGCCACTGCGTCTCCTTCAGCCTTCTGTTCAGCATTTGCATCTCCATGAACAAAAGATTCATTACTCCCTTAATATCAATGGCCCTTGAAAAAAAACCAAACAAAACAATCAAAACCCCAGCACTTCTGACCATGACAAGTAACTTTCTAGAAGAAACTCCCCGTCTCATCTGGCAGCATAAACTCAAACACTAAAACAATCGAAGGCTATGTGGAACATGCCAGGATAACAAATAAATCGCACATGGAATAAGGAGGAAAATACCTCAAAAAATAACTAAGAGGTAGAAGCAGGGGCAGCACTCCCATGAGTGAAATTTAGCCATGCTCTTGACTGCTTGGTATGAGAACCTAGATGGAATCTCACCATGTCTAACACCATGACGACACAGGCTGTACAATGTTTTCTATCTGGAAAGGGAAAAAATGTGACCCACAGATAACTTGTTCTTTATTCACACCAATTGCTGTGCTCATGCATGTCCTCATACGATATTCATTCTGTACATAGGGATTTTCACTGCTCACATTAACAAAGTATCCAGACTGTTTTGTTCGTTCTCTCAGGCCAAGAGGTAAACAAAGAGTAAGCACAAACAGAACTACTGAGGTATGTTGGAGCAAGTCTAATCAAAAGATTTCTAAAGGAACAGAATTCAATTCCGTACCACTTCAGGAGGGCTGTGCATACTTGTCCAGGCAAATACCAATCTGGCAACCCTCCAGAAGGCTCTCCAGTTTCATGGAGGTATGATAGCTTGCTCAGAGATCCAATAACTTGGATTGCATTGCTCAATACTGAATACACACAGCAGCAGCTCCAGAGGTGAATTCTACCTTTAGTTTTTTAAGGAGACGGAAGTATTTAATTGAGTGTGCTTTTGGAATGCTTTGAGCTGTGGGTAAGGCAAATTTCAGTCTTGCTCCTCCTAAGAGAAAGACATAACCAACGCTTCCCAGCACTGTGTCTTTCATAGCATATAATTCTTCACAAAAATGTCTGTCTGGATGAGGAGGTATTTTGAATACTTTCATAAATATTTGAATAATGTCCATCTGAAGGCTGTGTCTAACAGTGTCTCACATCAAAATACTCCAGCAACTTAGGAAAGATTTCAGACTTCATGGAAGAGGCCTCAGGTTGGAAAAGGACCAAAATTCCAAAACATTCAGGCAACTGCTGGTATAAAATACTGAAGTGAAACCTCCTCATGGAGCAAGATGAAGTGGACAACTCTTTTACGTACAATATCTGTAAGGAGGAAAAAAATTAAAACACAAATCCACCTTAAAGCAGGAAAAATACTTAAAAATTACATCTTTTAAAGACGTCACCATAAGAATAATGTTTCGATCACTTCTGACAGAAGGGTAACTAAACAATTTAAATCCTTGAGAGTCTGTGAAGCATTAATACTTTATGAAAGATGCTATCAAAAAAGGTATAGTGTATAGGTTTGCAATGCTACACCCATTATTTAAATCTTCCTTGGGAAATTCTTAGCATCTGTACTAAACCATAACAAACAGATGTTCTCAAGAAAAGCACACAAAGTTATAAAAATAGGATATAAACCCCTGCAGAAACTTCTGCTAGAAACACTAGCTGTATAAAAAGCATTTTAGTATTACAATCAGAGTGAGAAAGCATGCAAAGGAAAGAACCCAACCAAAAAAACATGCCAGTAAATTCTAATTTCTCTGTTAGAAGCTAGAGGCTTTAAGACTTTCCAAAAATAGGATCTCAAAAAAATAATAAAAATTAGTAACAACTTCAAAACAAAGACAACACACATGATTACTGGGTCTGAGTATTCAGCTTGAGACTTTTAAAAGGGCCTGACTTATTTTATTTTTCTTCCTCAAATGCCTAGGACCTGAATCTTACTGCCTAAAAATATAAATATTAGGAGTGTTCAGGTACAGTAAAAATAGTTGACTTTCAGACAAACAGAAGATACGGTATTCTGCTGAGACTAAACATGGCAAACATCCCTACTTAACTGGAATTCACAAGCAGAGCTGTTGAACTTACTGCACAATGCTTTTGTAGGATTGACCTGCTGTCCAGCAAGCAGCTGCTGCAGCTTCTTGATGTCTATGCATGCTTCAGCCATACTTTCCAGATCTCTGCCTTGAGCAGAACTTTGATATCCATCCTCTGATGCTAAACGTGTAAAGGCAAAACACTTAGTCCAAACATAAAAAGCAGTTTCAACACCCGTAAGGACACACCTGAAAACTGCTGAAGTGCTGGAACTCAATGGCTTGCTTTTCAGAACAGTGCAAGGAAAAGAAATCCCAGTTTCCTTACCAAACTGTCAAGAATAATGGAAGAGGTTCCCCACCACCACCCCAAACATGGAACAGACACTCCACTGGCTACTTTTTCCTTTAAGATTTCATTTGAAGACTTCAAAGTACTTGATGCTATTTCCTAAAGAACAAAAGGTAAGTACTGTTACAAGCACCTTACACTTAAGTAATAAGATCAGACAGATACAAGAGGTAACAAGGAAACTTACCCCAGGGAGGATTTCCCAGGTCTTTAAAATGTGTTGTTACCGATACTAAGTCAGTTTCTATTTTCAAGTTCATTTCACCGCTCAAATTTGCTTCAATTACCTGCAATCAATCTCAATTTCAGACAACTCACTTTCACACTGCAGAATTACAGAAGAATACAGTTTGGTTTTGTTCAAATACAAAATTCCAGGAGTACTTCAGTGCAAGTCAACCGTACTTTCTGAAAATGGTTAGAACATTTGAATGTTCAGCTATAAAATGCATTTCTCACCATTCCCATGTGAATTATTCTAGACCAAACTTTCAGAAATTATGAAAAGAAAGAAATTTAATTGCTCTCCAGTACTTTTAGAACAAGTATTAGCTTTGGGAAGTTCATGTGCTGAGGAAAAGGCTTCAGAAATAAGAGACTGAAGCTGAAGAAATGCAAAGATTCCTGAGTTTCCATTCAACAAATAGAAAGGCACCTACACAGTCTATATGACACACACAGAAAATGGGATGCTCTGGGAGCTCACAGTGCTGCTTTCAAAAATTTAAAATAGACAACAGCTGGATCAGATCAGTAACTCTAAGGACTCTGAACTGACAGAAGTCCTGGAAAAGTGCTAAAAGCTTTCAAATTCCATCCTGAAAGCTGGAAGGAGGAATTTGAAGGAGACTATATTTGGTCTTACACAAATCCCAAGCAGATCAGAGGATTCCTAAAGCACAACTAAGCACTTTATTTCTGTGCTTAGATGAATTCTCGGTAATTAAAAAAAACCAACTAAACTTGTACTGCGACCAGAATCTTGTACAGAATAGAGATGTTAAGCTCCCAAATGATGGAAAAGTACTATCAGAAATTGCTTCTAGGCACATTTTACAGCACTGATCTTGACTAGTTTCATTACCAGGATGCATCTTGCAAAAATAATTAATTGTGACACTTAATGTTTTTGTTCTCTAACAGCATGAAATCAAGGCACTTAGTATAAGTTCAATCCCATCATACAACTCTCCTGTCTGAGAAAAGAGCCTCAGCTCCAGAAACAAAAGTACTGTGCTCAATTTTGTGTAAGCATGTCCACCAAGGACATGGGGGAAGGAAAGAAAGTAAAAACAAAGGCCCCAAAAAAATCTCACAAAAGGAAAGAGTTTGACATGTATTTGCAGGATGACTTCCAGTTGCATAACTGCCAGTAACTCAGGGTAATCTCACAACTCTTCCAAGTCTTGAAAAACCAAAACTGTTCCAATTTCAGGACTCTTAGTTAACAGAAGATTTCCTATTTATCAAAAGTGGTATGAACAGCATCAAACCCAAATTATTCCAAAGCTCTACACTTACAGACTTTCATATCAGTCAATTATGGTGACTGTGAACAAAAACATCTAAATAAAACCCTTTTCTGTCCAACTGTAGAGGGCTTCTTTCAATTAAAAGGCCCACCAGCACTCTGGAAATCCAGGGTAGACTGCAAACCCAACCTTCAGTCAAAAGCACAGTGTGACATCTGGGGGCTATTAGCACAATTTCCTTGAAACCCTACATCAAGTTTACCTAAAGTTCATTCACAGACACCTAACACAACACTCACTTAACAGGCATTTCCTTAATGAAATAACCTGGAAAGTCTGCAGATAGATTTCTGAAGGACTGTCATTTCTTACCAGCTATAAAGAGTGACTTGTAGCAACACAATGCTATGTTCTTTCTTTCATGTATGGATTTAGTACAAAGAGCATAATTTCCCGAGAAGCTCAGGAAAAGCTCTTCACTAAAATAAATCCCATCGTTCTTTTCAGCCTTTACACAAGATTCAGGCCTTGATTTCAATGTTTAACTCATCTCAAAATAAGATAATGTGGCAGCACCAGTTTTGACAACGTGTTATGTCCCTCATGAAATAACATCTGTAGCACATGTGCTTTTAAGTGCCTTAACTTACAATGAAATTGCTGAGATTCTTCATTCTTTCCACAACACTCTTCATTGTTTTCAGCGCTGGTAGGTAAATACTGACCTGGGAATACGTAAGAACTGCATTTACACAAGTATTTCAGATGTGATTGGGACACATTTATTTATACTTTCAATTCTATCTTAGTTTGGACTGAGTTATCTATGGCTTTCAGGTCATCATTCTAGCAATTGTTCCAGACATAATATTCCAAGTCTCTGTTCAAAACAGAGGCATGTTTTTGCAGATCAGATTCTCATATGAACATTTTTGTTACTAGACAGTCAATTACTACAGCCAAAAAGGAAAGAACAAGATTCCCATTATACTGCAGTAATTGCTGGAATTGCAGCAGTGTAAATCTGAAATAAAAGAACAAAATACTTCAAGTTTCTTCTTGCATGCCTTCAGAATCTAAATACTCTTAGCTATAGAGGTAACAGACATCTATAACCTCAAATAGCACATTTGTACAAGGACCTTTCCTTGCAACTCTGCTAAAAGTCAAAAAGGATATTGAGAGGATATATAAAAGTCAGGAGGAAACACATATATCTTTAACTCTGCCAGATAGGCCATACATTTCAGAAAGAACAGATTATTTGGGCCACGTGGCACCTAAGCAGCTGAAACAGTCTAAGCTTGTGTGGTTTAAAGGTGCCCCAGACTAAAGCCATGCGAGTCCTTTTCTCCTCCCTTCCTTTGCTGTGAACATCACAGAAGCAATTGGCAATCACCTGCTCTGTTTCCATAGGTTCTGGGCTCTCTTGTCAGGATAGAAGCAATGTTCCATATCCCTCCAAAACTGTAGCCTCCAGTCTTCCCTCTTTCCTTTCAACTCCCTTCCAAACTCTACCAGTAGTACACTCTGTAGCAATACCATTCCACTTGCAAACTCCCCTTTCATTAGGGAATATAAAAACAGAGGCTTACATCAAAGTCCGGCACACTGGGCTCTCTGAAGTCGTTCCACATTCTTCTAGGAATAACTCCCACAGGAATGTCATGTGTCACAATCCTGCTGCTGCTTGATAAGGATGGCTTGAGGGAAAAAGAGGATGCTCTTGCAGTTAAACACAAGACTGGAATTCTAAATTTAAAATTTTCAGACCCACTCTGGGAAATGCTATAACTACATGCCCCACACTCAGTTCCAGTTTTCCCTCAGTTCCTATCAATATGCTTTTAAGTGGGTTGCCCTTACGAATGAGGAAGGATTTGTGATGAATCAGTCATTAGTGTATCTATAAGCTATCCTTACAGCTGAAGAGGTGAATCAGCACAGTTAACAACAACAAAAGAATCAGAAGTCAGCATACAAAATCAGGAAAAACAAAGGCAAAACACAGAGCCAAACACTGAAACCTCCTTCACCTAATGGCTTCAATGAAAAGGCAATAATCCAGAGAAGATACAGAGGATGAAGGAATGGAGAAAAGCAGACATTAGAAAAAGTTGTTTCAATAACATAGCTTTCTTCCTTCCTCCACCTTCTCCTTGCCTTTTGGAAAATACAAAGCTGGTTTAGCTGTATGCTACCAACCATAACGGCAAGAAGGACTTGTGAAATGGAAAATGGCACAATGTTTCTTTAGTTTTCTAGAATTAAACCAAATATTACCCTTTGATCTTAGAAAAGGACTAATTTTTAAAGGATTTTTTCTTAATAATGAATGTGAAAGCATGGTTGCACTTACTAGCTCCACAGCAACACTGAGACAGGGACAGTGTTTATTAGTCAACTTGATCTTCACTGCCTTAGCATTCTGGGCCGTTTTTAATGCTCTTGACAGGTTCTCAGGCACCAACTCTAAATAGATTTCATTATGCTCTGCAGCTACTCCTTCCATCTGAAATTCGTCGAAGAAATTCCCCTACAATTTTTGAAAGTTGGGAAATAAAGCAAACAAGAGGAGCAAGTTTTAATTGTCAGACCTTAAGCTTAGAACTGCATGTGTACAGCAGAAACTCTCCTCTGCCTGGGATCACCCGAGTAATCACAACAGGCTACAAAACCATGAAGACTCATGGCCTCAAACTACACCAATTAATGTCCTCCCCTAATACCTAATCAATCTGTGAGACTGTGAGTTATGCTTTCCCGTTTCCAGTTTTGGGCAGGCCAGCACACACTGAAGCTTTACATTGAAGTGACAATCAAGGTAAAGGGAATATCCAACCTGAAACACCCATGCAACCAGACAGACCTTGAGAGACCTGGCACATCGAAGGTGAGGGCTACAAGAGACACCTCGTACATCAAACCAAAACTGCATGCTCTGTTTTCAACATGTGGCTACGGAACTTCCCTGGGCTCACCTGGCTCAGCTCACACCACATACTGGCGCCTCCATTTGCTACTTTATCGGAGAGGATGAAGTACAGCTTGCAGACAGTAAGGCGCAGGATGCAGGTCTTGGCTAACTTGGCGATTGTGTTAACGATACCTGCCGGAGGGAGGGAAGGAAGGAGGATATTACAGCGGCGATCGCTCCATGCACCCCGGCCTCTGCGGGACACAAAAACCTTCCGCTCATGCTGCAGCGCGAACTCCTAAGCACCTCGGGGCGAAGGAAAACGCCTCATGCCACCTCCTCCCAGGAAAGGACTGCGGTCCTCACCTCCCTTCCCCTTTCCTTTGCCCGAGAAAGCCGGCCCCAGCCGCTCAGCGAAACTGCCGCCCTCCAAGCCTGCCCCGGCACACTCACGGCTGAAGTGGTTAAGGCAGGCGAGATCCACGATCTTAGCCCGAAATCGCATGGCGGCGAGGGGCGGCGAGGGGCGGCGAGGGCCCTCAGGGTCAGGGAGAGGGAGCCCTCACAGCAAACAGCCCGGCGGGGACAGCGGCCATGGCAGCCGCTCCCCGCATGCGCGCCGCCATCGGGCAGCGTCTGGGACCGGCGGGCCGCGCTTCCTTCCGCTGCTGCGGCGGCGGGCGCTCCCCGCGCTGGAAGGCTGGGCTGGAAAATGCTCCCCCGAACCTCCGGGAAAATTCGTCTGCATAGGTCCCAGTCCCGATGTGTCGAGAAATTCCTTTTTCACATCCAAGGGAGCCCTTGCAGCAGACACCATCAGCTCCTGGCAGCGGCCAAGCCTCGACCCTGCCCCACAGGACGCGGTGGTGAGGAAGGAAAGCGACAGTCGTGTTAGAAAGTGGAGCGAACAGAGCTTTGTGAGGGGTTTTTCCACGGCCCCGTTGTCAGCCAGGCCGCTAAGAAGGCGCCGGGCAGCCGAAAGTGTTTTGGGAAGGATATTCTCTGTCAGACCGGGCACCTCATGTAGTCAGGCTCCTGGGTTAGTGCATGGTGGACAGGGATTTATGCAAAGGTTGGAATAGTTGAAGGAAATAGAAAGTGAAGGAAAACTTTGCTTTACCTAGTCAGTGTGCAGCATGCCTGTTTCCTATAGACGGTATCCTTTGCCTTGATGTTTCTGGTGCCTGCAGTCCTTCAAAACTACAGTATTTGCAGGGACAATTTTCTAGTGTTCTTTTTTTAGTCTGTCAGGATTGTGTGGTGTTCTTTTGTCACATTGCAAGTTCCCCAGATCAGCTAAATTACTTTTCTCACATTTAATTTTGAAATATTCTTGAGATGCTGCTCACATGCCTTGATGCTCTCTTTCAATGCAGCCATTATGAAGAAAATGTAAAGAAATAACCTTGGGTCTGCATAGTGACAGATACAGCAACAGTTTCTGGAGAGGTTATTCTCTGCTTGTATTGCTCTTAGGCCTTGTAAATTTCGTGGAAACAAGCTGAAGATTTTCTTAGAGAAACCAGTGCAGCAAAGTGTCACAAATTCTCGTCTAGGATCCTCCAACTATGCCCATTTGTCACAAGTGTGATTTAAGAGTCCCTCAAAGAATCATCATGAAAGGCATTAGCAAAAGTGGGGTTAATGTATATTTATAAAAGTGTGACATAAAGTTCAGTGACAAGTTTCACTCCACCGTGGATGAAACATACAAAGAAAAATCTAATTAGAATAATTTTAGAATTATTTACGCAGAGACCAACAACAAAAAAAGAGTAGGGAAGACTCTTCCCTACTGTTGACCTGTGGAATCACAAAGTTCAGAGTGTACCCTCTTGCATTCTAAACTCCTGATAGAGCTTAGGTGCAGCTGAGTCCAGTCTTAGCTTCAGACTTGGACAATAGTTTATACCTAACTAATTATCTCCAACTTTTTCATTAAATACTGGTTCATTAGCCTTTTGTTTTGTAAAACGTGGCTGCAGAAGGTAAAGCCCTGATGGTGTGAAATCCCACACATTATACTTTGCAGTTCAACACACTTTCCATCTTTCAGACACAGTTCCAGACTGCTTTTAGGGAAATGATTGCTACATGAAGGTTAAGCAGGATTTGTGGAATGAAGGTTGATCTAATCCCTTTCAAGTTATGGCATCCAGATACACGTGTGTTGCATAAAGTTTAACAGGTCCACATAATTTGCCTTTTCTGCCTTTGACTGTGGTTTCCTGGTTTGACCCTGGCCAAATGCCAGGCACCTATCAAAGTCACTCACTCACCCTCCCCTGTCACAGCTGGGCAGAGGAGAGAAAAAATTAACAAAAGATTCATGAGTTAAGGACAGGAAGAAAACATTCCAAGGGCAAAACAAACTCGACTTAGAGGTACAAAGTGGATTGATTACTAGCAAAATCAGAGGAGCATAATAAGAAGTAAAATAAACCCTCTGCAGGGGATCTCTGCATCTCCCGTGGATCCCATGGGCTGTGGGTGGATCTCTGCATCCCCCGTGGATCCCATGGGCTGTGGGTGGATCTCTGCATCCCCCGTGGATCCCATGGGCTGTGGGTGGATCTCTGCATCCCCCGTGGATCCCACGGGCTGTGGGTGGATCTCTGCATCCCCCGTGGATCCCATGGGCTGCAGGGGCACAGCTGCTTCACCATGGTCTCACCACAGCCTGCAGAGGAATCTCAGCTCTGGCACCTGGAGCACCTCCTGCCCCTCCTTCTGCACTGACCTTGGTGTCTCCATGCTGTTTCCCTCACATGTTCTCACCTCCTCCTCTTCTCTGGATGGAACTAAAACTTCAACACCACTTTGTTTTGATTTTCTTCTTAAATATGTTATCACAGAGGTGTTATTGTCATTTCTAAAAGGCCCAGCTTTGGCCAGCAGCATGTCCATCTTCAGAGCCATCAGGGATTGGCTCTGCTGGACATGGTGGAAGCTTCCAGCAGCTTCTCACAGAAGCCCCTCTGTGGCTCCCTGCTACCAAAAACCAGGCTGTGCAATACAAACACAGATGGACAGAAGTTTGTTCACTAGCTTGTTTTCTAGATTCTGTTAACAATGCTTTATAACCTCTGAAGATTAAGCCACGGTGAGAAGACAGACTTTATGTATACAAGAAATTTCCATTGCTTGCCCTAAATAATAAAGAACAGGGAATTAATAACCAAGATGGACATCAGAAATAAATTATTATGTACCACATATACACCCAGAAGTCTGCAAAAAAAAAAAAAAAAAAAGGCTTTCTATTGCTCTGTGCTCTCCTCAGAGTTGACTGACAGAAAGGCTGTACTTTGGGGGTTCAGGCCAGGCAGGAGCCATTTATTACTATAGCTGTAGGAGAGAAGGCAGACTGACAGAGGTTCAGTTCTCCATCCATACTGGCTTAAAACAGAAGTGCTAGGGTATATCACATTGACAGCAGATATAAACAGCTTTGTGAAGGAGCCTTGATATAGCAGTTTCATCAATTAAAACAGAGTACAACATGCAATTTATTTAGGCATTTCAAACTGGAAAACTTGTGACTGCTTTGGTCTTACTCTAGTGTCCAGTTCAGAAATCCTCTGTTCAAAACAGACAAATGAAAGCAGAAGCTAGGAAAGACCATACATCAGTTTCAGCGGGTTTGATAAAATAACTAGAGCTTAATTTTAAGCAGTCTAGACTCCAACCTTTTTTCTTTTATGAAGACAGAGAAATAATTCACACTGAAAAAGATTTGCTACTATACCTAGAGAGGCAAAATCATCCTGGAAAATACCCTAGTGGTGTAACAGGTAACCTAGATCAAAGATGCTACGTTTTGTAGAAACAAAGTTAAATAAAAGGTATGTATGTCCAAAATTAGCATTCCAGCAAGGGATGACTGAGTGAACAATTGAGTAATTCTGCCAGTATGACATGCTACGATACAGACACTCTGAAAATAACTTTAGTATGCAAGCAACTAAACAAGAAAAATAGATACATAAAATTTTTCCTAGAGCAACTTATTCCAGCATCCTGTGTATCCATGCACTGACAAAATTACACTGCTCTCCAATATTTATGACAAGTTTCTTTTTCTGGAGTAAATACATATCAGGGATTTTCCAAATATCAAATAATACAGTTATGAAGTCAGAAGCCTATAGTCAGAATTACCCTTATAAATAAACTATTATTCATATTTACTGTCTCCTGTATTTGAGTCAGGAGAACTGCTAGAGCTGAGTATTTTAATCTGACATGAATTTTGATGTTAGCATTTTGTCTAGCCTTAGATTGTTGACATTAATGTCTTAACAGTTGAGACAGCTTTTTATGTTTTAGTTTAGGAATATGAGAAGGCATGGAGGAAGTGAAACTTGAACATTTCCTGATACACATAGTTTTGGAGCAAGCCACATGCTCAATATTCATGTAGGAATGAAAAAAAAAAGCAAAAATCTGCAAATGATGATAGAAACCTGAAAAATCTTGTTTTAATGGACTATTTTGAACAAAATAGAACTTTAGTATTTGGAACAGATCTCAAGATGGATAAAGCATTACATATACTGAAAATCACTATCCTTTATGGATATCAGCATTTTACAGCTCTTTAAATATGGTAAATTTGATACTGTGTGTGGGAGTTACAAGGATTTTTTTATGACTAATGAGTAATTAGTATTTAACGGAAGCAAACACCTTCAGGGTATTAATTATTCTAATTTTACTTATTCCAATGCAGTTTGATTGGGCAGTAGAGAGGAACACAGAATTAAAATCAGTTCCAACAAAAATTCTTCTTACAGTTACATAAGCAGAATATTTTTCATGAAAATGGTTTGAGGGTAGGTTGAATTTTTTGTTTTAATTTGGTTCCAAATTAGTTTAGCTGTCGATTTTTTTCTTGGAAAATTCTGATATTTCCCCTGTGAATCTCATACACTTCGAGTGTTTTATAAAAATTCTAAAGGAAATAAGCTTTTCTATTTGCTGTAAAGATTTTTGAGTTGCAATGTTTTTGAATACATCTTGATCCTCTACTTTCTTCCTTTGTTTTTTAATTTGTTCTATTTCCCATTTCCTTTAGTTTTCAGATTTGTGATCAATACTTTTATTGCCAACCTGTGCTTTCTTTTGTCCTTCTTCCACTTCAGATATTTTGTGCTCATTTTAGTGCAAGAAGGTAAATAAAGGCTACATGTAAAATCCCCAAAGCTTCACAATCACCAAAATACCGAGGGTCCCAGACATCATACAGCTTCAACCTGAGGGAAACTAATTAATATGAATCCCTTCTGGAAGCCTTCATGATAGACATCTGTAGCAATGCTTGTTGTGCACAGGTATCACCAAAACTACCAGATTATTTTTCAATGACTGAGTTGTCTGTGCTAAACTCACTGAGGTCAATTTGATGTCCAGAGTGCTAGCTGCTATAGTTGCAACTGAACTCAGTGGCCACTTTGCTCTACATAGTTTCACCTCAGAAAGAAACTCTCAGAGGGCTAGGAGACTGCACTGGTAGTCATACTTGGAAGAGGCACAAAAAAATCACAATACATATCAGTATCACAAAACTGTCAGAATCTAGGTCCCATTACAAGAAGAATCTGCATTAGCAAAGGTCACCTCTTCATATGGGCACAACCACAGAGTAAAAATAGAAATTTTCAATGTTTTTTTTTAAAGCAACTTCCCAAGCCCCCAAAGCATACCAGAAACTTTTGGAGAGATGTCTAGAACTGCACTGTTATGGGCAACTCATTCAGTGAAATTACCTCTCTGCTGTCCCCCCAAATAGTTTTTATATAAGCTATAAACACAGTTAACTCTATGCTATTTAAAAAGATCAACAAGAACACAATGGTGTTTGTCTCTTTTATTACGAAAGATACAAAAACAGAATGTAGTGAACATTAAAAACATTTGAACAACTCTCTATTTACATATACAAAATTCCCCAAGTGGAACAATATCAAATGTGAGACACATCAGAGTACACCATATATACAAGTTCAGAGATTTAACATCTCTGTTACTCCATACACGATGGCTACACAAAAAGTCAATTCCTACCTCTTTTCCACAAGTATTTTAAGTTTATCAGACAACCCAAGCAAAATGAAGGAGAATATGGGGAATGTTCTCCTATCTGAATGGTTACTTTATAAAAGCAGTACAGAAAAATAGGGCCAGGTTTTCAAGTCATGCTGAATATCCTGTCAAACAGCCCATCCATCTAAACTGATGTAGGTAAAAGAATGAAGACTGTTACTGGTTTTTATTGTCATCAAACCAGAAGTATCTCAGGAGTTCAAGATGCACTCGTTTTCAGATCACTAATCAGCTACTAGGAAAAGCAAGTATTTTTGTTTATTTCTTAAAAACTGTTCAAACGGAAAAGTCGAATAAAATACTTGACCTGGCTTAGCATGATCAGACATTCTGATTAAAAACATGAAATACAAGACACACCATTTAGTTTGGTTTTTAACTGGAACCAACCACTGTTTAATTGGTAAGGCACTTCTTCCATTAGATAAGTCTGCTTTCCTACATTTTAGTTTAGCTCCATTTCGCACAGAGAAGCGATTTCAGCTATGCTATTTGTGATAGCAGGAGGGATTTTGTTAAGAACTTTTGCTCTCCAAGCATGGATGGCCTCAACAATACCTTCTGGATTGCTTGATCCCAAGTCACATAGTGAATATACGGCTGCGAGCTGCACACCCCAGGGAACACCTGCAAAAAGTTAACGACAATCAGCTTATAGAAACTTTGATAAGCAAGGATGTTTTAGGGGATCTTGAATCCATAGAAACTATTATTCAAGAACTGAAAATAAAACAGATCAACACTTGTGATGCCTGACACACTAACGTCGAAATGACAACCTGCACACAAATTCCGTAACAACTCATTTTATACCAGCACTTTCCAGTTTTCGCAATTCAGCAACTTTTCAGTATTCAAAGGGCATACAAGAGTTGAGAATCTAGTGACTTTTGTTAAGAGTAACCAGACTTAAGAAAACAGTCAGGTTTACACTGAGTCTGAAACACAGACATACACTGTACACCATACACCAAGTTAGAAGAACTTGAGATTGCAAGGAAGAGAAGTTACACAGGTGCTTCAAAACAGCTCCCTAACATTAACAAATGCTTCACTGCAAAATGTACTTAACATCCAGAGTAACTTAGCAATGTGGATCTCTGCTGCCCTAACTGCCTTGTTTTGTCTCATCAGTGTCTTGAACTGTCTTTCTCCCAATACAACAACTTTGTTAGTAGTAAGCTTCAGCATAAATTGCTCAGGTAAAAAATTAGCAATTATTGCTCAAGTTACAATCACCCTTCTAATGATCTGTAATGCAGCTGACAGGCTCTTGCATGAAACAGTCCAATTCCAAGGTGTCTGAAACCATGTCAGAATTTTTCTCTGTCTCCAACAGAAGGTAATACTGTTAATAGCTCATTAACTTTGTAAGAGAAAGGGATTCAAACTGAAAACTCTTTGACTTGTTATGCACTTATGTAAACTGCAAAAGCAGGCTGTTTTCCCATGTGTGCCTCAATTTATATTCTGGCATTGCAAAACTTCACATTGTGGATGTTAACGCTCAAGTTTCTCTTAAAAAGCATTACCTTCCTCTTCTGCATGATGTACAAACAGTCCAATTACTGAACTAATATTCTTCACTGCAGCAAGATAGCCTTCCTTCAAACCTATTTGTCCTAATCGACCTGAAAGAAAAAAGGAGTTACTACATATATGACTATTTCGACAAGTCAACTTCCCAGCTTTTATACTGCCCAACTGTCTGCTGAAATATCAACAGAAAATGCAAATTTTAACTACAAAAAGGTGATTCTTGTTGCCATGATGTCTTGCGAGCAACAATTTTCCTATTCCTCGTGTAACTAAAGACCCCAAGACATTTTTCATTAGATTGATTTCACAATTTTTAAGTGTAAAACTCAGAAATAATGCAATTTTTGTTTAATAAACAACGTCATATAGCATACATACTGAAACCATTTATTGAAACTCAAACTATAATTATTTACATCAAATGCCACCTAGATCCCAAATAAATTAACTTAAATTTCTTATGGTATTAAGTTGCATTAAAAAAAACTTCTTTTATGCGCTTTGCTGGAAGCCATATGGCATGAAGCTGTGCCATGGGAGGTGTAGGTTAGCTATTAGGAAAAGGCTCTTCACCCACAGGGTGGTTGGGCACTGGAACAGGCTCCCCAGGGAAGTGGCCACAGCACCAAAACTGACAGAGTTCGAGATGCATTAGGCACACAGTGCGATTCCTGGGGCTGGCCTGTGCAGGGTAGGAGTTGGACTTCACTGATCCTAGAGGGTCCCTTCCAACTCAGGATTTCTATGATTCTATATGTGGCTACAGATGATTTACTTTTAAATACATAAAACATGTTGCTATTTGTTATCATGAATCAATGTAATATCTCTCAAAACTCAAGTACCTGCTTTCTACAGGCTGATAAGCAGAAAATATCTGCATAAAGATCCAATAAAATAAAAACATACTTCAACCCCCCTTCCAGACAGGCCTGACACTTTCATAAGGACATATTTATACAAAATAGAAGTTCAACCAAGAATTTAGATTACTTACCAATTAGCCTGAGTGTCAATGCTATAACACTATCCTGAATGGATTGAGCAGTTTCATGCCCCTTTCTCTTCTTTATCCAGTTATCCATAAAAGGCCAAAGCACTTTGCTGTGAAAGAAAAATGAAATTAAATTGCTTAGAAAATCTCATACTGCATGAAGGGATGGTTATAGTATTCATACAATAATGAAGGCAAAAGACTCTTCTGTTTATTACTAACTTTAGGTGGACTGCACAGATATATATGAAATCATGTTGCTTTCAAATGTCATGCTGATCTGTTCTGCAAGTTTCTTATCTGACTGAAAATTCAGTTTGCATGTTACAAGTAGGATGTGATGCTTGTTATTAAACCTAAAAGGACCCAAATTAAGACCTTTTTAATCCTTAAAATTATGCTAATAGACCTAGTTATCTATTACCAGCACAACTCACAGATAATCACCTTGGTATGCCTTTAATTAAAACTACATACGTTTCACTGAACTTAATTTGTTATAAATTTTAGAAGTATTTCACAAAAAATAATTTCTTTACTATTTAAAGGTATGGATTTGTATACAAGACAATGATGATTATGAGTATCACTTATTATGTTATGTCAGAGATAAACAAATGTCTCCTAAGTCATGTAGCCTCTGTATAGAAAATCAAGGCTGTCATATCAGTGTAGGTGCCAAAATGAAGTCTTTCAAACAAGTTTAAGTATGGTAGCAATCCATATCCTGGATTATAGGTTCAAAGAAAATTTAAGATATTGAATCTAAGTATTATAATTATTTTACAATTAAAATTAGACTGAAATCAAGATAATACACTAATGAGTATGGACATACTTCACTTTCAGCACTGAAGCAGTGTTATTTTCACATCAGAAATTCCACCCTCATTTTCTACTGTGGGGGGAGGGGAATTCAACATGTAAATTCAGAAAAAGGCAATCGCTTTGCTTCACTGACAGACAATTAATCACAAAATCTTATATAGCTATTTTGAAAGCAATTCTTTACTAAGTTCTAACAGTATTAATTTATTGGTACAATGCCATAAAATCCTACATTTCCTCAATGATCACTCCTTCTATCTTAAAATCATGCATGCATTATTTTAATGCACATAGTCATCTAGGTCTCGTCAGGCTGAAACATCCTCATTTCTAAATACCTACGCAAGTTTATTATTTTAAAAGCTAAGTCATAATGAATTGGGGAAACAAACAAAAAAAAACACCACCAAAACAAACCACAGAAAAAACACAAAGGAAAACATTTGAAAGAAGTGATTGCCACAATACCTTATAACATTATCATGTGTCCAATCCCACTTCATGTGAGAGCAGAGTAGATCAAGAGCAAATATATACTGCCAAGCATCTTCACTGAGATCTTCTCCATAGTGCTCACTCGGGTGAAATTCTACTTTTCTACACGACTGCATTTCTAAAAGCAGGTTTGAGATCATAACACCAGCATCTAAAGACGAACTCTGGAATTTTAGAAGGTAATTATCTTAATGCATAAAAAGTTACCGACCCAGAACCAAACTCTTTACAAATATTTGATACTGACTGTGTACAGCATCTTACACCATAAATCCAACTTTTGGGTTGAATTAACACAAACAAATAGAGTACATAAACGAAAACCTTCAAGTACTAGGTATTTTTCCTGATGTCTTTACTAAAAGGAGAATTTGGGGAAAAAATACCCAAACAAGAAAAACCACAGATCTCACACCCCTCTCTCATCTCTTTCTATAATTCAGGGATTTTTGTTTTTCTCAATGCAGTGTTAAGGTAAGAAGAGTGTTTTTCCAGTGCAAGAAGATTAGTCCAATATTGTTCACTTTCTAAATAATTTTAAAATTTGTTACTCTTTATTCTTCATTAGGGGCGAATTTGCAAGCAAATACTTTCAATAGTTGAGGTAAATAAACATGCCATGTGAAACCATTCTGCTAATTACATAGCTAGGGGAAGAAAGGAAATTTAAAACATTTCTTGAGTAGCTGAGGTATTAAGAAAAAAAGTCTAGGCTTATCACATAGACAGAATGCATGCTTGGCAGATCTTCTCAGTACAAAACCTCAAATAATTTGTAAGTTCTACCATGGTGCAAGTCACTAAAATGACATGCTTTGACCAAGAAATAAATACCCATTCCATGTGAGTTTTACTTTCGGAAGTAGAATAATCTCCTAAAATTATATGTGCAACAGACTGTTAATCACAATCTACTTGAAACTTTTACCTGTATTTCTACCCAAGTAAAACAGAGCTTACAGACAGGATGATGTCATCTCCTATCTTCAGTATAGAAAATTCTGAGGTATTTCTCCTCAGCTGCAGCAGCTCTCATATTTCAGAGATCCATTAATAAAGTAGGTAGCGTGAGTGCAACAGGAACATTTGCTAGGACATTTTTATGTGCATCTCTACTGGCACGATACTAAAAGTTGTAACCTAATAGAGTGGAGAATACAAATTCTTCACTAAATAGGGACTGCAATACAGTGTAACTCTGAATACCAGAGCTTAATGCTACATCACAACTGTGATTTAATAGTAAAAAGACCAGATACAAATCCATGCCAAATTAACTCACTCCTGCACTAAAGCAGGAGGTTTAGCGGGCTGTAATTTCAGTGATACTGTATTAAATTCAGGGCTGGCTTCAGGGGTTAAAGAAAACAAAATTACCATACAACACGGAAAGGCTATGATGACAGCAGTAAGACGACTGCATTCCTCAAGGCAGTTGTAGAGCAGCTTGTTAGGATAGGGACTAGATGAGCTATTGTCATGGTTTGGGAGTGGTATTCTACAAATTAATGCTCCCACTGAAACCAAGCACGGCTCACTTCCTCCCTCCTCTCCCTTTCTCTGTGGCAGGATGGAGCGGAGAATTGGAGGCACAAAACGTAAAGATCACGGGTTAAGAACAATACCCAACCTCTCCCTCCACCACACTATGCTGACCTGGAACAGCCTCAGTCTCTCCCTGGTAATGATGTGAGGTGGTGCAGAATAAACCTCCAGGTCCCAGCCATGCCCCCTTTTGGCTACTGCAAAAATTAACCCTGTCCTGGCCAGAACCAAGACACTTACGAATCAATGATTTTATTTACTTGATATTTACAAAATGATTTTATTTCCAGGAAGCAAGCCTGGCATTAATATGGAGTTTTCAAAACTATGGGGCCCTAGCCTTTAGACAGAAACACAAGCCTGTTACACAAACTCCTTTAGAAGCAAAGCACCTCTGGCTTTCCATCTGCATGATATAAAATTGCTCCCAATGATTTCAATTTTTCCTCCTTGCAACATTCTTTTCAGGATGGTAATATTTGCCTGATAAAAACGGAGAGAAATTAAATTATTTGCTGAACAGCTCAAAGACTTGAAGTCACTCTTACTGATCATCCTTCTTTTGGTATCACTTGTTTTGTATTGACCACACAAACTGCTTATGAAATTAACCTGTTTTTTTTGTGATAAACAAGTATTTACAGCCTACCCTGCAAAAAGATTATGAGTAAAAAGAGACAGGCTTATCTTGAAATTAACTGTAGTAATGTATTACCTGTTACACACAGAACTACAAAAGATAAAACCAAGACATATTTTTAAAAGCAACAATACAAAGCAAAAGAAAAAAATCTCAAAGAACAGTTCCACAGATGGAAAGAATTCCCTAGTCCAACAACACTCTAGTTAAAAGTTTAAAAACAACCTTTACTATTAATGTTCAGTAGATGGATTGGTATTTAACAGGGAAAACAAGAAAAGTATTGTATTCTAATAGGGTCTAGACAACTAGGGGAGAAACACCTGAGCTGGCATTTGTTGTGCAATTGTACAGCCTCCATGGGATATTCACATCCTTCATTAGAAAAGCAAGTTGCTTGATTTGATTCAGCCAGCAAAGTGACCAATGCAGACAAAAGCTGATACTGATAACGAAATCAGACCTTACCTGTTCCCAGTTGAGATAAGCACTTAAACAGGCCAGCACCTCACTGCTTGCACTCTGCCTGACAATTAATTGCATAGCTTTGTTAACTGCACCCTGGAAGACGAATATGTCAGACCATACATTTGCGATAAATAAAATCAATTTTTCTGAGTCTGGAAAGTCTAAGGAAAAAAAGAAATAATGAAGTATTTTTTTAACATTTTAAAAACCAAAAATATATGTTCAGGCATTAAAATCTAGTACATTCAGCAAGGTAACTAGGAAAAAAGGCACAGAAGTCACATCACAATTGCAGCCTAAGGAAAGGGAGTCATACTAGCACATCTCAGTCCTGAGACTAAATAAGAAGAAAAGATTCAAGAAAAAAGCCAAACAAGAAACACCAGCAGAACCCCAACAAACCTTAATTCACTTCCCCCATTTTAATTCAATCCCTCTCCCTTCATCTTTCTTACTGCACTTTAGTTCACTAAGGAGAGTGGTCTTAGAGCAGTGAAACTGGATTCTTTTAGGATTAAATTAGACTTGAAAATGCACTCCAGCAAACTACCTAATACATTCCAGTCACAAATAAGCACTCTGATCACTGGACCGAACTATAATTAGTTCAAAGAAAAAAATAATTTACAGTATTTGCTAACACCTTGCACCGATACACCTGTGAAATATATATATAAGTATATACAAAAAGCCTGCAAAGAACTTTCACATAATTCACATCTGATATTGCTCAGGAGTTTTCCCAGACTTTGTCAGTGAAATTACATATTATACAAGTTGTATGTCAGTATATATGAATGTTGCATGCTACTATTTGTACTTCCATAGATGTAAAAATTTGTGCTACTCCATATAACTGAAGAATCCTCATTCATTAAAGTAATTCAGAGCAAGTATCTGACAACTATCAGTTAGAGAGGACAGTATTCCAGGCCATCAATGGGAAGCCAAAAGATCCTTCTGCATGCAAAAGCTGAGAGCTTCAAGGCAAACTGCTAAGATAAAACATGACCATCTAGACAGTAAGCAGTAACAACTACATTGGAAAAGGTAAAAAAGTAGATACTACTTTCATGCATGAAATGCTAGACTGGAATACATATGCCTGGAACACTATACAAAAAACAATGAAACCTGGAAAACTAAATGTACCTTCCCTCTTCACTTCAGCATAACTTATTTTTTGAAAGATCTTAAGAACTAGAAAGCATATCAAAATACATCAAATTAAGAGGCTTTAACAAGCATAAAGAATTTAGACTTCAATGAAGTATTTTGGATGGACCTTTACTCTGAAGCAGCTCATCATGTGAAGAATTAACTTTTTTCTATCAGGACTGTTGGTGAACTAGAATTACTGACAACTTGAATTGCCTGCTCAGGAATTTGAAACACTTATAAAATTAACTCAATCACGAGTAAGATTTCAACGGGCATCAAAAAGGAAAGTAAAAAAAAAATAAAACCAAAAAAACCAGGAAGGGAATAGAGGAGAGGTAAATGGAAAATTAGCCAAAAAGGTAACATTTTATTTATAGTCACTTAAGGCAGAATACTTGAAGGGAGAACAGAAAAAAAAGATGGACAAGTCGTCAAGAAAACAGATGATGTTAGTCTAAAGAAGTAATACTGACTGTTCATAGTGAATTTGGTAATTGTATAGCTTGTATTGCCGTAATTCTGATGGGAATGTGGGAAACACGTAAATGAGAAAATCTTAAAATAAATGCAAATAGATCAAATAATGCAATAAATCAAATAAAACCAAACAAATTTTAAAAAGCCTAAACAGCACTTAGGATGTGTTTACAGCTGTTCCCACTCAAAAAATAACTATAAAACCACAGGACAATGAAAATAGAAACTTAAGCAATTCAATGTATAGAAGAGAAAATCATCCAATAGAAGTCTGCATTAACTATTAAAGTTTGGATATTAGACAGAAAAAGAAATTAAAAAAGGGAAAATGTTTAATATGTGCAAAAGCCCACAAAAAGAAAAAGCAGTAAGATACTGCAAAACAAAAGGCTTAATTACTATTTTAGACTCAGGAAATATATCTGACAAGTAACAGTTTCTAACATGGTGCAGTATTAAAACTGTTAACATTAAAGAAGTAAAAGTAGAATTATAATGGACTGAAGGACAGAAAAACAGAGGGGAAAACAGGAATTCCAAAAAGAACTCAAACAAAAATATTACACCCCCTCAAAAAATGGTAATTAGGAACAAAATGAAATCACAAACATTTTTAAGATTAAAAAAAAAAAGACAAGAATGTTATATGGCAGATAGGAAGTAATTGAAACAATATCAAGCTGTAGCACTTGGCTTGTCAGTGCTCTTGAATTTTATTTTATTTTAATGTGAAACACAGATACCAGTATACAATTTTCAAACGTAGTGAGTTTTAATCTTCCAAAACTAAGATTCTTAAATTAGCAATAGTATGTATGTGTTACCTTTGTTCCTATGACTAAAAGGCAGGGGAGTAAACGAAGGGAACCAAAATGAAAAAAACTTATCAGCCAAGCGAGAATTTGGATAACAGAAAATAAAAATATTTTAAGGAGGCTCTATTATAAAAATACCCTGGTTTTGATAAAGGTATTGTACAGCTCCTGACACTATTTTAAATCACACTTACTTTATCAATCAGTACCTACTCAATTAAAATACTAAAATACTAATAGGCTAAAAAGGATGAAAATACCCAAAATTACATTATCATTTTGGAGATGGCAGGGAAATGAAAGCACAGTATCCTAAATGAAATATTTCCTTGGAAAAATAAGTAGACTACTAAGACCCCAGGTTACCACAAAACTACAGCACAGATGTGGCAGACTTACGAGAAGGGGAATTTCTTCTAGAACAGTCTATACTTCTGCAACACAGAAATAAGTTCTAAGGAAAACAACCCTTTAAGAAGATTTCTGTTTGTTTTTACAAACATAATAATTCTGACACACTACAGCAAAGACACACAGCATATTTAGGATATAAGGCCACTAAGCCATACTGTACCTTCTTTAAGTAGGCTATAGCAGAAAAGTCGGGCTCTTTCCAAATCTCCCAACTGTCGACAAATTCCTGCATAGACTCGACACAGAGCCTGACTCAAATTGTAATTTTTGGCATTCTTCTGAGCCTTCAGTGTATTGAGAATAACGTGCAGCAAGGACTCTGCTAAATGCTTTAAGACAAAAAATATATTGTTAGACTGTTACATACTTAAGAATGCTTGACAACACTGTAATGGTATAACCAGTAAAAAGAACTACTATCTTATTTGAAAGAAGACTGTTTGCATACATATAAAAACGCAGGAAAGTAAATCAGAGGCAGTGAAAGAAAAGTGAGGAGCAGGCAACTTCCCAGAATAAACATGCCATAAACAAATGAAGAATAGGGCTACTGTTGTTTGAATACAAATTGTTTAGTTACGTGATTAACAACAATCTTCCTCAAAGAATAAGGAAAATAATTACAAGTAGAAGGAATAAGGAGAGGAATAATGACAGGTAGAGTAACCCAAATAACCCAATCAGAGCAAATATAAGCACCCTTAGCAACTTCCAAAGATGCCACAGAAGGACAAACAGCCCACTGTCCACTTGTGAGATTTACTAGGTAAGTTAACAGCAGTTTATCCCCAGATCACTGTACACATTGCAGGAGATGAAGAGGAGATGTTGCTGCCTATAGTAACATGAGACTCAATATGAGACGCAAGGAAAAAGAATATTGGGATTGTGTGGATTATGCATGACTTACTAGGGGATGCTTAGAGGGAGACCTAAAAGTGGGGAGTAGAATGAGAGGTTTAGGAGCCAGGTGCTGGAGAGTACACAGTTCAGACTGGGTACCTGTGGACAACAGGGATTCCGAATGTTTGGGAGGAACCAGAAGGTCTAAGCCAGCTCCCTGAAAGTCTGAGGGCCAGACACCAGTCTGTACCAGCTGCTAGAGGAATGTGTGTACACTTCTGTATCTCTAAGTTAGTCAGTTCATGAGACATGGGAAGAGTGTTAGTCACCTACTGGATATACTGAGTGCCTAATGTTAGCTGCTGGGGGAATCCTTGTTGTCTGTACATACAGGCATGTATTTTCCTCTACCAGGATTTCAATCTGATTAGCCAGACAAGGGAATAAGAGTACGTGTGTACTGTGTGCATGTCTCTCTACTAGGAATACATACTTGGCCCTGCGACTGGCTGGACCTGAAAACATAAAGGTACAAGCCTTGCTTCTATGAAGTTACAGACTTGACAACTTCTAACAGACGACCTGAGATCTTGGTAGCAACTTCTGATGAGAACTTAATTGCGTACAGAGACTGTAAGGGGACAAAATGCTGCCATGTTGGTGAATTGCTCTGCTGTAGACTATAAATTATCTATGAGAATGATCTCAACTGAAGCAAAATTTTTCAACGCTGATGCTAAGGAAGCTCTGAGAAATAATAAAAGGGAAGAATTTTCCAATAAAATTAAATTTAATAACCTGATGTACAGTAGTAAAGGTAAACATGGAACAAAATTATATACCAGTATATACAATGAAGTTTATCTTTTTTAATTAAAAAAATAGAATAATTTCAGAGGAAACTCCTACAACTGTTATCAATTTCAAAAAGTGCTGCAAAAATAAAGTGGTTTATGCATACATCAGAAAAGCATATGTATTTATAAATGCAGTTTTGCATCTTTGACACCACTGAACAGTAATTTATTGTGCAGTTCTGTATTTTCTTATGTTATACAAATTTAGATTTCTAATAACCTTTCAAGACTACACTTTGGTACAGGAGATTGCCAGAACAATTGAAAATTCAAATACTACAAACATACTCTTTCCATCTGCATAGGAATGATTATTAAACCATAAAATTTAAAATTATGCTACTTACCTTGTTTTTTATAGCAAATTCATAGACAACTTCTCTCTCTTCATCCCTCATTACTGGAATCTTTGAGATATTACCAACATGCACATGACCTTTAATAACTGGTAACAAGTCAAAACAGGATTCAGCAACTTTCTTTAATGCCAAAGAAATGTTCTGGCAGTCAGGATCCTTCTTTACTGGTAGTGATTCTTCTAAATTGGAACTCTGTGATGAATCACTGATTTCATAGCTTTTACCATGGAAAGCCTCCTGCGCTTCAGAGATGGTATTTTTAGTATTTCTGACAGCAGTTATATCACTGGGCTCCATCCTTGGTGGTTCACTGTCCAGCCTCAGTCTTTTGGCACTTCTTGGCATAGATACCTGCAAAAGTGTCCTTTTTTCAAGATGATTCGATGACCTTGAAAACAATTGCTGATTTTGCACATCTTTGTCTTCATTTTTGCAACTATCAGATTTCAAACTGCTCCCAGCTTTAACAAAAGCAGTTGATGTAGATGCAATTGCTTTGAATCCACCTGTTTGAGACACAGGTCCTGGCAAATTTTGGCTGTCTGAAAAAGCACATCGGTTAAGCTGAATATTGCCCTTCAGAATGTTTAGTGTCCTCGCCCTTGCAGACAGCTCTGGATACATAGTGTCCAATATTTTCACAGAGTTCTCCTGAGGAGCACCTGGACTGGCACTAACTGCTGCAAAGAGAGGAAATCTTCCCGGAACGGGAAGTGCATGCTTTGGAATGGAAGTACAAAATTTCAAAGGTGAGGAGCGAATCCTTCTACCTACTGCCATTTCTGAGGGTGAGGGAGGAGAAAATATAAGAGCAGATTTTACTGTTGGAGTATCTGCTAATGGAGACACGAGAGGAAGAAGAGGAGTTTCGCATAGTGGGGATACCAGGTCATCAAGAGGGGAAAGCGAAGGGGATTGACCTGTAGAAGACATTGCTGGGGACACAGTACAGGCAGTTTTTGGAGGAGTAGCAATCAGAGGTAGTAGCAAGGGGGGCAGAGGAGGACCTATCTCTTCTCTGATTTTATTTATGATCTCAGCTGAGCATTTTGTTGCCACAGAAGTATCAGCATTTGCAAGAACTGGCTGAGTAACTTTAGAAGTCCTTGTTTTTCTTTTACCTTGAAACAGTCTCTTTGATAGTTTGGTATGCATTACTTGGGCAGCTGTCTTGGTAGAAACAGTCAAGATTTCAGATGGTTCTTGCTCTTTACACTTCAATGTATTGTTCTTTTGGAGAGCACAAGACTCTGATTCCACCATATGTAACGTCTTTTGTGGTTCAGAAAGCTGCCCAACTCTCTGACAACTGCACCTTAAATCAGAGTGGGGTGGATTTGGAAGATACTTGAGTAAAATTTTTTTTCTACCACTATCTATGAAAATATCAGTGCTGCTTTCTCCTGTGTTGCAAGCAGTGTAAGTTTGATTATTATTATATTCTTCAAACACTGAGACCCCTAAATCAATACTGTGTAATAGACTTTGTTCCCCATTTGACTGAAGTTTTGCAGAATCACTTTTTTCTATGAAATTGCCAAGTGCTAACATTCTTGTATTTAATTTACTAGTTTTTACAGTCAGCCTGCAATTTTCTGAGAATCTGCTTAACATCTTGCATAGTGATAACCTATTTTTGGAAGCATTTGGCACCACAGGGCTTTCTTTTGATGTTTCACATTTTAATAGACTTTCCTCACTGTGACTGATGCATCTAGCTATGTTAGATTCCACCATGAGTTCATTAGCACTCTCAGTATTTTCAGAGGTTACTAATATACATTCTGTTTTCCAAGAGGCTGTGTCTTCAGGATAACCCTCCCCAGTCACACTTGACCACTCATTTGCAGTATCTCCAGAGTTGTTTGGTTCACAGTGTGTATTCACACCCACTATAGTGCCTGCTTTTAGGTGACTAACTGTGAAAGTATTTCCCGGGTGCATCATTGAATGAAGCTCACAAACTTGGTAATCAGCATCAACAATTGCACCAGTTTCCAGAGCATCCACTGCAATTCTCCTAGAAGCTCTCAGTTTGTTTCTGAACATTGGAACACATTCAGAACACTTCACATACCTAACATTTTCTATAGAACAGTCTTTCTCTTCAGAGTCACTGCTCTGCTCTGGCATATCAAAATCACTTTTACACCTTATTATGGCATTTTCCCCAGAACTCTCAGAAGTACTCAGTTCTTCACTGTCTCCTCCACCTGTTAGTGAACTAGTTCTAGAAGGATTTGTTCTAACCTTCCACACAGAAGTCCTGCATCCTGATTTTTGACAATCAAACTTTTGGAGGAGAAAAGCGTTCTTGTAAGAGTTTGCATGCACGATCTGTGATTTAACAGATGCCTGAGGTTCTTCTTCTACTGGCTGCTCCTTATCTGAAGTTTCCACTTCATTTTTGTGTACATATTCTCTCTCAGGGCAGTCCAATTCCTTGCCCATATTGACTTTTTCAGCAGACAGAATCTCAGCACCCTCTTCTAAGTTTTCTGAAGAACAGTTACATGTACTACTCATAATAGAATTTGTATGTCCCTTGTTTTCCCAAGTACAGGAAAAACCAGCCTTTCCTGCAAAGTTAGTTTTGAGGAAACCAACAACTTTCTGAAGACTGAAATCTAGATCAGGAGGTCTTGTGGATTCCAAGCCAATTGCCACTTGCACTGGAGAACCGGTTTCCTCATTATTTATACAGCATTTCTCCAAGTCTTTTTGAGCAGAAGAAGCCAAACCACTTCTATAATCCATTTCTGAAGCAGGCTGGCAAATGATCTCCAAAACATTATTTTTCTTCACAACATTCTTTTCCTGCTTCAGTGAACTGGAACAAGTCTCAGTCATCAACTCCTTGCTTTGTTTATTTAATTTTCCTTCTATTTGATCACATTTAACATTTTCAGTTATCAAGAGCTGAGTCAGAGGTTTTGCAAACTGCTCCTGAGAAGTAAGATTACTTTCTACTAAGATAGATTCAACAGTACCCCCCCTTGCTAACAACTCACTGCTTTCCCCTCCACAATCTTCTGGATTAACTTTGCCTTCAGTCTCTAGAGATTGACACACTGTAAAGTTTTGAAATTTGGACTGCCCACATTCTAACGTATTGCATAAATTTTCAGATTGTTTTATTTCACCTTTCACTTCTGTGAAATCTAACACAGAGGATTCACACTTAGCAACACTGCTTTCTGCATCAATAATGTGTGCTGTCTTTGGTAGTGCAAGTGTATTTTCCAAGTTTGGCTTCCTTTGAGATAAATTATTATCATCTTCCTCGTGATGTGGTTTGCTTTGTAAATATACCTCCTCCTTTTTATCTACTAATTTTACATTTTCTGCACTATGGACTAACTCTGACATTTCAGCTACTTCTAGAACACTTCCTTTCATAGCTAGTTCAGTAGCTGGAGCTCTGGTTATATTCAGGTCTTCAGTTTTGAGCTGTTCATCTTCTGGAAAGACTGACAAAGTTCTGATTCCTTCAGTAGCAGACACAGGTAAGTAATGCCTAGAGACTCTAACAGTCTCTGGTTCACATTCTCTGTTCTCTTTGTCTTTTGTTTGCATATGTTGTTTCTCCAGAATTTCTTCACTGTCATATTTTATTTCAGAGCACTGAGAGTGTGCAGAGATCTCAATGGCTCCAGCCATATTAGTTAATTTGATTACATTTTTTGATTTATTTTCAACCATTTGATTTTCTATCAACACATCAGAATTTTCCTCAGCATCTTCTCTTTGAAGCACAGTGCATGGCTCAGATAGTGAATGAGTAATACTTTGTGGAACAGATGCTTCTCTGGGAATTTCTCTCTGTGCTACTAATTTTTCTCTCTCTGCATTCACTAATTCACCACATTTTTCATGTGCACCCTCATTATCAACAGCTCTTCTTAAGTTTACATTCTCCTCTGTTTGCTCTACCACACTACATTTTGCTATCTGATTCTGAGGCTTGAAACTTTGTAATGTAGAATCTGCTGAAGAATCTCCCTTTTCACTGTCCATATCCTCACCATCTCCTTTCTGTTCTTCCATGTCTTCTTGTTCAGGTGCTGCTGCTCCAGTCAGTTCTCTGTTCTCAGTTTCCATATCCTCAGAATTCTCCTCCAAACAATCTTTGTTAGTTTCCGTCTTTGTAATTGGAGTAGCATCTTCAGCCTGCTTTCTTTCAGCATCTCTCTCCTCTTTTTTTGCCATATTTGGACTGATATGAATATTCTTTTCATTCCAAGTCAAATTAAGTGAGATTTCTGCATCAAAACCACGCTCACATGATTTGCTCTGTGTGTTACACTCATCACCGGGGCTGATTACATTACAACTCGGAGGCTGAACTTGGTCTTCTTGTAAAATACTCGCCACTGCAGAAGTACTACAATCATCTTCTTCATCACTGGAATCTGTGACTTCTCCCAGCAACATATCCTTCAATCAAAAAAACAAAAGTTAATAATCTAAACTCTAGTATCATTTTTAGGACCTATTTTTCTAAACAAGTACACTTAAGGGCCTGACATGCAGTGTTTTTTAGATATTAAGGCTGATCAACAAAATTACAACCTTCTCCATAATTTTTCTTCATAGTAAATGAAAGTACCTCTGTAAAATGTAGGAGATATCTTTATCTACCTACTTGCACTCTAAAATTACTGGAAAAGAGCATCTGAGCAGCATTTAACTTTCAAGCTCTGGAATTCAAGCTCCATGAATTCTGGAATTCATGCTTATATTGAACACAAATTGGGACTAAGTCGGCACCACTGGGACATCATGACAGCAAGTTAAGACATAGGTGACTGTGTACTGGTTTTGGCTAGGATAGTTAATTTTCTTCACAGTAGCTACTGTGGGAGTATGATTTGGATTTGTGCTGAAAACGGTGTTAATAACATAGAGATGTTTTCATTTTTGCTGAGTGGTGCTTGCACTGCATTAAGGGCTTTTCTGCTTCTCCCACTGCCACACTGGTGAGGGCACTGGGGGTGCATGGGAAGTTGGGAGGAGACACAGTTGGGACAGCTGACCCCAACAGACCAGAGACATCCCATACCATGATGGCATCACACTGAACATATAAGGAGAGGGAAAGAAGGAAGGGTAGGACATTTGGAGTGATGACATTTATCTTCCCAAGTCACTGTTATGCATGATGGAGCCCTGTTGACCTGCCTGCTCATGTGAAACAGTGAATGAATTTCTTGTTCTGCTTCGCTTGCATGCACAGCTTTTCCTATTGAACTGTCTTCATCTCAACCCACATGTTTTCCCACTTTTACTCTTCCAATTCTCCCCAGGATCCTGCTGGTGGGGAACTCAGCAAGTGGCTGTGTGGTACTTAGTTGTTGACTGGGGTTAAACCATGACATACATACTTCTGAAGACAATGGTTTTGCTCCCTTCCACAGGCAGTATGCTACAAGGTTAAAGACGTATCCATATGGATCTAAACACACAGAGACCCTTTCAGTGCATGAGTAACCAACACAAAAAAAACCAAACCAAACCAAAAAAGCCCAAGACCAACTTAAGTGCCAAGTCAGACGAATCCTGAAACTCACCCATTTACTCAGTGGTGAAAGCTGTATTGGTGAAAGTAGAGCAGGGAGAGGTCTGGCCCAATTCAATATATCCATCACATTTCCATCTGGGTCTCTCTGCTCCTGATCGGAGAAGCCTGAAGTGCTGTGCTCCCTGCTTGTCTGTATTATTGCATCTACAGTTTTATCCTCATCACTGTGCATACTTTCTTCAGTAGTCCTGTTCTCAGCACAATCATCTCCAAGAGGCTCAGTATTTGTTGGAATTATCATTGCTGTCACAGAATTTTGCTTTACAGCATTTTTCACTGAAGAACACCAAGGCTGCGTTTTGCCACCACGTTTCTTGATCTTTTGGTGGATTTGTACAGTGTCTAAGAAAGAAAAATACGGTTAAGAATTTTTCCCCTCCTATTTTTGTTTACAGAGATAATATATAATAGTAATAAAAATATAATACCATATTTTCAAGTGATGTTTCTGTAGAAGATCTTTCAGAAATGAAAAGTCACTTTCAGAAATGCTTTCCTTCTAGAGATGTTGTTACTCACAATTATTTTTTCATGAAAATGGCATATGTGTGTGTGAAGAGCTTCTCCCCAGACACTTTCTAACTTGGATCATTAAAACATTTCCTATTTTTCTTATCAGGAAGGATCATTCTTGGTAGGATTGAAGATGCATATGTTTCGTTTCAGTCTTTGCCCAGTAACTCACAGTCATGAAAAGTAGGACAACCATGCACAGACATTCCCCACTCAGGTGTAATTCTCATCTTAAAAGCAACCTGCAGGTTTGAGCCAGCAGCTGTACTTCCAAGCAAGTTATACTTATACCCTGCCATAAGTACAAAAAGGAAGCTCTTAGCTATATTTCTAGTTTATGTTTTAATATGAACATGCTTTTGAATTGTTCTTGAAATATTGAGTTCTAATCACACAAGAATTTGTCTTTAATTATATTATTTAGAGCTGAACCCTTAATAAAAAAAAAGCACCACAACATATCTTATGCACAAAGGAGTCTGAACAACTTGGATAAAGATACTGAGCAGCTGACAACTTTTCCAAGATGTCAACTATACAGTTTTACAGTTATTCTGAGAACAAGAAAGCATGTCCAAATGCTGTGTGATTCTTTGCATCATACTTTTGTTTTGTTACCTTCCAAATCACAGTATTTTTAATAAGTTAAATAAATTGAATTTTAGTTTTTTACTATTACACAGTAACTCATTTATTATGCAGACAAAACACATTAATCCAGGAAAAGCTAAAGACAAATAATTTAAATCTATTATAACTGTGCTAAATACTTGAAAAAGGGAAAAGGTGGCCCAGTTTCCTGAAATTTAAATTCTGTGACTTTATAAAATGAAAATATTACCTCCAATAAGACAGCAGAAATCAACAATTCCCAAACCCCAGCATGTCACATGGAATTAAAATCTACTCTGTAGTATTTGCAATTCTTACATGACATTGTATGTGTGATCTTGTTTAGTGTTCACACACTACTGGACACAAAATCAGCAGTATTCAAAGAAGAGATCAAGCCTATCATGTGTACACATGAGTACTGTCTGCAGTGAACTACTCTGATTTTGTCACTAGATTTTGCCTTAAACAAGTTAGTTTAGATTTAAAGGAGAAACTGCTGTTAAGCAATTTAACTGCAGAGACAGATTAAGGAGTTTTTTTAATGCTAGTTTCATGCACCATAAACTGCAAAACTCTGAAAGTTTACTCAGAACCTTTGTTCAGAAACTGTGTCCAGCCCCTGAACATGCACTCTCACACCTCTGCTTGACACTGCTGGACTTCCAGGATCTTCTAGAAAGATTGCACATGTACAGAACCCCTCCTGGAGGAGGTATTGGGGTGTTTACTGAAAGGATGAGGGTTATAAAAACCCCAAATTTTGATACTTATGCGGGCCTCCACCTCTGATGGACTCCCACATATCACAACCACAGACCACGATCACCCACACATTACTGGAGCCACAGGTGGTGGTTAGCTTGTGTTTTCTCCTCTTTTTTATTTCCAGTTTTCTTCTCTTAGGGTGATCACACTTCAGAATAGCTATACACCCCTTTCCAATCCATTACAGTGTTTTCCATTTATGGTTTCAAAGCAGTTCTAATAGAGTTTGTTATATCAATTGTTTAGCATTTTTCTACTTTAATCCACCCCAAGGGAACCTTTAGAAACAAACCTGGTTGCCTTGCCTCAGAGGCAACTCATAACACCATCCCATAGTAGAAAGAACAGCATATGCAAAATGGTTTTGAGTAGAGGATGTACTAATTTAATTGGCACAATTTGCATTCTGTTGGGGGAAAAAAAAATTGTGTGCTTCATTACTACTCTCTGTGTAAACCCACTACTAGAACTTGCATAGATATTCCCAAAGCAACAACAATGGTAGTATCATATTCAAAAATATTAATTTAACTTGATAGGTCAAAATAACCTCCTCAGCTATCAAAAACCTTTAAGCATATTCTGATACATCAGCACCACTAACGGAGTAAATTAGAAAAAATGATCAATAACCCTATTTCAAAGATCCATCTCAGTCACTTCATGTAGCAATTGCATGTAAAAATCTCAACTGCTGCACTTGACACCAGGAGGAGGGAGAAACTGATCAGCCTGAAGGGCCCCAGCACATCATTTTCACCAAAGATAAGTAAGCTCTGCCATCTCCTTTACATCTTAAAAGTATTACAATAACACATTGTTTTATAAAACTGTTTACAAGCCTCAGCCACATACGATGTCCAGGATGTTCTACATTTTCTCAGGGCAAACCTATGTTCTTTTTACAATTTGAATTCCATTACATGATCCAAGGGAAAAATGAGATCTTTGACAAGCAGAAACAAAGAAAATAAGGAAAATTCAGAAGTTAGTTGTCTCTTAGATTTTTTCATGTTGTTTTGTACCAGCCATTTCAAAGCTCAGAGTTTTCCCTGCACTGAAGTGGGCAGCAACACAGTTACATATTTTGCCCCTGTAAGAACTCAGGCAATTAGACAGTTTACTTTCCACAGTGAACTACACAACAGTACTGAGTAATTAGGAACTTGACATCCTATCTATACTCTCAAAATCAGTCATGCACCTACATCAAATCCAAGAATATTGATACATACTATCCATTTAGAAGTTTCCCCTGAACAACAGATCAAAGATAAAATTTCTGCATAACTAAGAGATTCTCCAAACTTCTCTACTCAGCCCTTTCCAACCCAGTCCCTGATAACTGCATTTCTTTAGGAATGAGATACTTTTCTGATAGTTACCCATTTATCTGTAGGAAGAGTTGGCATAGCAATAAAATTCAGCTTAAGTAAGTTTCTTCATTCGAAGTGTCAACTCTTTGGCACCTTGGCCTGAACCTGAGGTCCAGGAAAAGCCCTACTAATATTGAGCCCATCTCATTGGAAGGATCCTCTCAAAGATCGTATTTCACAGACAAATTTTACTTCATCCAGAGAATCACACTCTTGTTCATCATGTGACTCAGTGAAATGATTAAGTTTCTCCTGAAATCTACAACCTGGAACCCAGCTTGTGGCAGCTTCAAACCCTTACACTGCTGCCTTCTCTCACTTCTGAGAGAAGATTAGGATTACTCCGATCTGAAAACACCATCAAAATCTATCACGTAATACTTGAAATACCTTCTTGATTCTGAGTGGAGAAAGAAGCAGAGTTTAAATAAGCAATCCAATGCTAACACTGACTGCCTTGGTACTAAACAAACTGAATTTTACAGCTCAAAACTTTACTCTTGATTTGGCACATTGCAAGGCAATGCACCATTGCAAGTTCTCCTCTCCTCACTCCAGCAACAAAGCAACTTTTTGAAACAAGTCTTGTGGTTTCTTCCTCTCAAGAAGGATCAGATTAAGATGTGATATTTTATAAAAATAAATAATCTAGCCATAGAATCTCATCTGATTTACAGCAAAACCTCATCAGCACGGTGATTGTGGATGACTGGCAGTAGCAACTGCACACTGCTCAAGAACAAACAGTGGTGTTTCTCTGAGAAAAAAATTCCTCCACGGAAACTTTTTAATGCCCTGACAATGAGGCAGAACTTTTCAATTTTTTGAAATTGAATTTTTTCAATTTCAATTCAGAATTTTTTCAGGGTCCTAGCATGTTCCTTCAGTTCATATCACCATAACATATGAACAGAGCACATTAGAGAACCCATATTATCAAAATATTAAACACTCAGCTGCAAGATTCTTCACATGCTTAATTCATTAAATGTTTATTCACAATGTCGGTGATTTTATGCCCCAAATATATGAGATAAAGTTTCCAAAGACGAAAAGACCATCAATGTTTTATTAAGATTATGGCCTAAGGTTACTAGTCTGATGGTCAGATGCAGGCATCATCAACCTTATTTATTACTGGCAGATTTGTAACAATGTTACCAAATGCTTTTAAATTAGGTTTGGCAAATCTCCATTATTCTATGAGGTTTTCACAACACCACTTTTGGAAAGCCTCATGAGTCTTCCAATTTTCATATGTGAACATATTCTTCAAGAAAACCATTCAAAGTAGCATCAAGCTTAGCAAAACAGAGAAGACACTGATCATAATGCAAAGCGTTGGGTATTTTACAGCACATTTGAATATACTAAGAAATCTGTCATAAGAAGTACATTTCTGAAAGGCTAGATCCAAGCAGCAGATGAACTCTCTGTAAAATATACTACCATAAAGCTGATCTGCTCTCTAAGTTGAGACTATTATAATATGGGACAAGAAATCAGGGCAAACTCATTAAGATTCCTTTTTTCCCTAGAAAATTGCACCTGTACACATAAGCATTTTGTTATTACATATTAAAGGCCACTTTCGTAAGAGGCTGAATAACAAGATGGCTGTTATAGGCTTGAAGAGGAAAAAAACAAACCAGTAACAGAATGAAAGATTTATTTCTATGAAATGTAACCATTCCAACAAAAGCATGTTCTAAGCTTAGAATTTTCTCCACACTGCAGGAGGCAGAAAGAAAGACTGGCTAGAAGAGACTTTACATATAACTGCTTCCTTTTATGAAAGTACTGTCATTTCCTTGAGAAGATGTGAATAGAAAAGATGGGACAAGACTTCTGGAATCTAAAGTTCCTTTTTTGGTGGATGGCAAAGGGATTACTCTGGAACCTGACACCCCTAAACACGTATTTCAAACTCTTCAGTTTCTTGTGCTCATTCTTTTCGTTTGATTGACCCTTGACCAAGACATTAAATTCAGAATTGCAGGGCACAAGTCTCTAGCTCTAGTTTTGGAGCTGAAGCCTTGTATCTGCTGCAGTAAGCAGCAGAAGTAAGGCTGACTAACAGGTTTATGAGCTGGTCCTTATATTTTGGCCTCTCTTAAGTGGATTCCACGTAAGTGGAACACAACTGAAGCAAGATTCATTGGGATCTACACTAGCAAATTTTCAGACTTAACAGAGTCTTTGAAAAGCTTATCTTCAGAGCTCTTAATGCTGCTGGGTACTTATCCCATGCAATATCTCTACACATTTAGTTACAAAAATATCAAAGTAGTAGAGAAACTGTAAAAAACCAATAAAGCCTAATAAAAACATTCCAGGGACACAACAGAGAAATTACTAAAGTTGCAAGGGACCTATGAACCTTGAGTGCAAAAAGAAAGTATCTACATAAATTAGTTCAAGTTTGCTGTGAACATGCATGAGGATAATTACTCAGATTATTTTTTATTATTATCTGAATATCACATTACAGTGAAGAGAATTGAGGCAACAGCTTCTTAGACTTTATAATTCAACTATGTTATCATGTATTTCTTTCAAAGTAAAAAGAGCCCATATGCACCATCATTCACATTACATACTACAGAGTTTATAATGATATAATAATTTGCTTGTTGGGGGTTAGGTTTCTTTCCTTTTGCTCCTTTCTACTTAAAAAATTTTTTTCCCCGTAAGTTGTTAGGAAACACTAACAACTGAATACTTAAGAAAAACACAGTAAGTGCCCAAGCTCAGGGGAGGAGGACATCTGGTTGTACTTCTCTTATCTGGAAGTTTCTCTCCCAGGGCCAGAGATACCATGAGAACTGGGCTAATAAAAGACAGGGCTGGGGTAGCTGCTGGCTCTCTGTCTCTCTGTCTGTCTGTCTCTCTGTCTCTGTCTCAGCTTCAGAGGAGGACGATCAGAGCTGCTGCTTGGGGAAAGGAATTCGCTGCTGCCCAGCCCAGAGCTGCTTCTTCTGCCGTGAGGGGAGCCTCTGCTTGTGAGAGCAGCCACTGAGCTGGGACCTTATTAACACCTACCCCACTAAAAAAAGGGACCTATCACCATCTGCTCAGGTGCCCGGGATCCTGAGCTTGCCTCTCCCTGCCTTGCTCGGAGCTGCCTCCGCTGCTTCTTCAGCACTGCTCCGAGTTTCTGCTGCACTGTTGCCCTGCAATCCCTGCCTGCCGAGACATCCTTCCATCCCGGCTTGCTGCTTCTGAGAGTCCCGCTGGGGCACTGGGATCGACTGCCCCTTTGTGAAGCAAATCCTCTCTCCCATCCCAATAACCACAACCCGACAAACCCAGAACACCAAAGAAAGAACCAACACTTCCTGTCTAGGCCAAACCGCCATTACTGCATGCCCCCTGAGCCCGCGCCACAGCGCCCCCTGCAGGCGCGGGGGAATCATCGCACCCGCCCTGCCCGGCCGGGAGCCACCAGCGCCCCTGGCGGCTGTGACCGGAACTGCTCCAAAGGGGAAAGTGCCCCACAGCCCCGAGAAGGCTGGCACTGCCTCTGGGGCCTGCTGGTTGTGGCTAATGCTGCAGCTCTGGTTGCTTGGTTGCCTTGTTATATGTACTAGTAAAGGACTGCTACTCCTATTCTCATATCTTTGCCTGAGAGCCCCGTAATTTCAAAGTTATAATAATTTGGAGGGAAAGGGTTTACATTTTCCACTGCAAGGGAGGCTCCTGCCTTCCTCAGCAGTCTTTCAAATCAAGACAACGTGTTAAACATGAGGTAAGTTTTGACTACTTACAAACAGTAAAAGAATCTGATTTCTTAATTGCAATAGCAAATGATAATAACTTTTTATCAGAAGACGGTTCAAGTTGGCTTACCCATTCAAATTAACATTTGAATTATTTTCAGATATTCTAATCACATGTGTACTTGATCAGACAAACATCATGGAAAGTATTCAGGTCTTTCAAAAGAGTGTTATGCAGTCACTACCCAACTGGAACCTACCTTCTGTAACCGTTAGTCTTCTTTTGTCAGACCATTCCTTATCCCAAATAGAACCTGAAAGAAAATACCAATATTGCCTTTTAGTCAGGAAAACAGAGAGCGTCAAGAAAATTTCAAGACTTTGCATGCCATTGTACCTAAGACAAGATCATTTTTCTCATTCTCTCTTTTTCCTGTTGCACTGTCAATGCACATCCAGAGTTCTTCTAATAGGAGCTTCACTCTTCCTGTTAAAATAAATAAATATATAAAAATATTTACTTCTTCAGAATAAATTGATAAAATTGAACTAAGAATTTATTATCATTTTACTCAGAACACAGAAATGCCTAAACTAAATACAAAGTACCCACAAAAAATTAAGACAAGGTATAAGCTTCAGTGAAAGAGAAATGCTAGATGCCATTTAGGGAATGGATCCTGTACTGGCCACATCCATACAGCAGACTAAAAGAACAGCTGGAGAATGCTTCAGCTTTTCCTTTTTATAGGGAGTACTACAAAAAGTTATAACAGCCCCCAGAGTAAAATGTAAAGCAGATTCAAATGTAGAATTAGTGAAATTAAACAGCTCTGTAAAACAAATCAATTTACATGAACTTGGGAGAAAATCTTCTAGGAAGCTGTGTATCCTATTTATGCTCACTGAGTAATAATTCATCTTAGGTTTATCACGTAATAGCACCATGTATCTGAATTAATTATCAGGCCACAACACCAGGAGACTGTGTCTACAGTCCTGACAGCACCATTGCTAGGTGATGTCAAACAACCTAGTTTCAGACAGAAGAGCAGGTGAAGAGGGAAAAAGAAACCAAAACCTCAGTAAAATACAGAAGCACCTCATCTACTTATGCCAAAACTATCATTAGATCCAACAATCCAACAATCAGGAACTGAGACTGTTTTTGTGCAAATCCTGTAAGTTAAAGGCCATAGCAAACTGCTATTATTTTATGAAGAGGCATATTAAAAAAAAACCTCAGCAAGTAAGAGGAAAACCTAACAAATTTTGCTAAACAGCTAGTAACAACACTAATATTTACTCATTACTAATAAATGCTTGCTGCTATTTGAAGCTCAAATAAATGCTCAGATATTAATTTTCCTATTTTGCCATTAATTTAAAATCAAAGGATTAAATTTGGTACCGATTCAGTACAATCCAAAAGTAAAAAATATGCCAAGACACACATAAACTGACAAGGTGTGGCTTTTTCAAAAAATTTAATTCCTCCAACAAATTTATTGCAAAGCAGAAATAGAACAGTGAAGTTAATTTGCCTCAAAATGGCCTTCAGAATATCTAAACAGTTCAAAAGCAGTATCAGCACTTTAAAAGACTGTAAAAAATATAAAAAATAAATTTGCCTAAAGTTTGGCTTCAGTACTTTAGAGGAACTTTTGAAGGAGTTTGCTCCATTGCAGTTAGATTCAGGTAATTTATTGCATGTATTTTAGATCATTAGAGGAAAAAAAAAATCAATAAGATAAAATACAGCTATACCTCCCGTACTTCCACTTGATTTTCAAGTCTCATATAGAAATTTTAGCAGATTACTCTCCTATTTGTTGCTTTATGATTTCAGTGAGCTTCAGAGGGATTGTTAGTATTTTTTCAGTGTTTGCATTCTGTTTTATAACTGCATATAAGCTGACTTCACACATGCCTGTAGACTAGTCATTTTTATGAATCAAGAGTTTTCCTTACTGAAAAACTGAAAATAGTAATCTATTGCATTGGTCCTTCATCAGTGTAACCTACTTGTATCAACCACATCTGCTCTTATAGCATTTTGACATTACCCTCTGTTTCCAAAAATGCAACTCCAGAAGAGCTGCAATAAATTTGTAACAATTGGTTCCACACAGAGAACAGACTTGCAAAAAGTCTTACCTTTGTCTATATCTGTTGCAAGGTCTTCACTTGAACTCTGAGTTTCTGCATGTTTAACTATTTAGAAAAAGGAGAGGTGGAAAGTAAATGTTATGGAACAATACCACATACAAATTTGAAAGCATTTAAAGGTAACTACTTACATTTTCTGCACTTCTCTTTAATTACACCATCAAGTTTTCCCTGTTAAAATTAAGAAGTACAGAATTTTTATGCCATACGTATTTTTAGAGCATCAACTCCTAAATAGCATGAAATCTATATCAACATTTCAAAGCTCATTCTTCAGCTGGAAAATTTATCTCTTACAGTGAATTGCTATATTTAGTTACTCAATATCCCCCCCAAAATGCAATTTTACTGTTTCAGTGTCTATTACACTAATAGCTTCTATCTTTCCCCCCAAAATAAGAAATTGTCCAAAGACAATGGAAGCCTTACTTGTGCTTTTTTTAGTTCCTTTTCAAGCCTTTTCTTTTCAGTTTTCAGTTGTCTGAAGTCCTGTGTATGCTTTGTTGCAGCCTCTTCAAAAAAGAGCCAAAATTCAATTTAGAAACTACACTGTAAGAGGCCACTAATTTAAGTGGTGCTCGTCACTAGTTTGCAAATCAAATTACCAGAAAAAAACAGAGTGTGAAATACAAATCTACTGAAATTATATTTTGGTTCATTCAGACAACATCTCATGCATACAAGTATATTGCCTTCTTACTGTATAATTACTGTTTTGAACCTCTGCAATGCATTTATTAGTTTTCTCAATTATATGCAAGAATGAAGAATGGGCCATATTGTAATGCTACTGTACTGTAGAACAATATACACCAAGTGAAAAAAGGACATAAAAATGAGGTGCAAGTGGTTTTTTACACATTCTCTTATTTAAATAAGAGCTCTGGTTCAAAGATGAAAACACCATAGCCAGCTCCATTAGAAAGATATAGACAGCACTCAAGACTAATAGAGAAGAGGACTTTATCTCTTAATGTCTAACAGATTCCCGGGAAGAGTGTAGATGGGTGGAAACAGAGGGTACAGGGTAGGTGAGAACCAAATGCGAGGTTCCTAGGAAAATTCTCAGGTGACACAGTCAGCTGAGAGAACTCCTGAGAGTTCAGCTTGAAGGCTTAGATACAGATAGGAAAGAAAAGAAATGAAATCTTCCTGCTGATCGAATCAGAAGAGAGCCTATTAAAATAAAAGGTTTTTAAAAGGAACCTTGAGTGGTAGACTAACATAAAACAATCATGGCAAAATTTCATACTGGCAAAAGATACAAGGTGTGAGATATTTAATGAATATAGAAAAAAACCAGATAAAACAGTCACTGAAATTGGACCTAACACATATTCTCTCTCAGTATTTTGTTCTAGTTCAGCCAGCATTTGAGGTTTTGGAGGCAAGTGAGTAAAAACCTGGCTGCCCTGCTATGAACTCCAAAATTCACATGAAAATAAACAGCTTGTACCTGTACTTTATGACGACAATCATCGAAGAGACAAGACCCCCATTTGATGCAAGCATGAAGCCAACTTATTGATTTCACACATCAATATATATACCTTTTCAACTACAGCTAAAAATAGCACAATCACATGATTGGTGTTTCTAAGTAACATTACTTAATCAGAGCTCTGCATAGAGCCTCTGCACAGACCTGTACAGACCAGCATAGGCATGTACAGTCGTGCATGATTTATCTTAAACAAAGCACACCAAACACACCTTTTCCTTCTCCATTCAGGGTTCTGCCTTGGCTTGCCAGGGCTTGTGGCCTACCAAACCTAGTGCATCCACTTCATGAGTTGAGCAGTGCTCTCAGCCCTGCTCTCCAGCTGTATTTCTACACTTTACAATAAGATTCAGGGGGTTTCTAATACTAAGATATGTCACTCAGTTCACTGTATTTTAAACTATGGTAAGCACAACTAAAATACATGTGATATGAATGCAAATATCTGCTTTGCCAATTGATACAGCAAGTGACGTCTCAAAAAGTCTTACCTACATCCATGCTCTACCAGCAAAACAAGAAAAACACAGTGCCATGAAGCCAATGCTTTCTATCCATGTAAAAACAAAGCAAGCATACAAACCAACCAACCAAAATAAAAGTGCCAGAATATTTACAAATCAGAAAACATGCACCAGGAACATCATATACTTAAATAAAAACAGAAACGTGAATAATCCTGCCAGGATTATTAGAACAGTGGAGCACATGCCCTATGAAAACAGGCTTGTGGAACTAGACTTAATTAGCCAGAGGGGAAAAACATAACAAATCACAGAAAGAATCCAAGAACAGCTTTCCTATACAAAGAGGTATCAAGAAAATTGAATTAGCCTGTCCACTGCTGTATGGCAGATGTTAGGTGTAAACTGAAACATGGCAATTTCCAATTAGTTATAAGGAAAAACAAGTTACTGAATCAAGCTGCCTAGAGAGGCTGGTAAGATTCCATCCTTTGAGGTTTTTGTGACCAAAAGTTCACTTCCAATTTCATCTATGTCATGTACCTAAGACTCTCAGCAGAAAACATTCTGCACGAGGGCTGACTAAGCACCCCACATAGTACTGGCCTGCCTTGCTCCTTGGGCATCAAAGTTCAAGTCACAATTCCTCTGGACATAAAAGGAAAAAAGAGATTGTTACTGCACTGTTGTCCTACTCAATGTAGAATGTTACCTTCAAGCTTTTTCACTTTCGTTTCCAGCTTCTTTCTCCTGTTAAAAAGAACACATGAATGGATCATTTTTAAAAATAGAATTATGTTGCATGAAAAGAAAAAAATAAATCTAGCCATTCAAAAAAAACATACCTATACCCAGGACCTGTGAGACCAACCAGTCCCTGAAGTTGAAAAATTAAATTGGTGGCATGTTGCTGACACTCTCACAGAAACAGCTGTATCTGTTACAGAGGCAAAGTTTGCTTTTAAGAGAGTCAATCCACTAAATATACCTTTAGCTACAACTTGGAATTAGAAATACTATCCCAGAAAACTGGCTTCTGTTTTTTGCACTTCTATGATGTAATGTAAACAGTTAGTTTTACTCCTTAAAAACAACCAAGCTTTGCTTACAATGTATATCTAAGCAATGAGATAATCAGGAATAGCCTTCAGGACGATTTATGTCCCACAGCTTTTTGTTTGGAACATCCAGACGCTTTAGACTAAAGTCAAACAAAAGGAAAAAACACTAAGCATCCCGAACAATTTTGACTTCGGCATTTCCAACCCTACCTTATATGCAAAACACACAGAACTGGAAATAAATAAATAGAAAAGTTAAAATTTCTGTTATTTTTTTCTGTTAAATTCCAATGTCCCACAAATTTTTTTAAACTGTTGTGGTAAGTAGACGATTCTACCAAGGATCACTGATCACTTTCATGAAGCAGAACACAGTTCATCTATTCCCCATATTAAAAACCTGTGTAACAGATTGAGATTTACCATCTCAGCCTGGATGTTCAGGCTTTATTTACCACTTCAGACATTAACCAGAATATATTCAAAAACCCACTCATAAATGGTATGATTGACCACCTTTTACATGTTCAGTAGTCAAAGTATTTATAATATAAAGTAATAGACCAAGGATTCTGTGCCTTCTCAGCCTGAAAATATTCATACTTACTTTCCTATATGATGGCTTTGACATTCAAGCCATAGGCGAGAATTTCAGCAAAACTCCTCATAAAACATCTTTACAGAAAAAAAAAAAAGGGAGGGGGGAGTTGTCCTTTAGAAAACAGGAGGTTAAAAACTTCTGTTTCTCTGTAGATTATCTTCAAGTGAATACAGAGAAGTACTACATGCAACAATGAATGGACATTGGAAGCAAGATCAGTTGACACAGGAAGACCACAGAGATGCTGTTCACCATTGCAGGGAGAAGATTCATGCAGCCAAAGCTCAAACAGAATTCAAGCTGACCAGTAGTCTGAAGGACACAAGAAGGGCTTTTCAAAAGATCTTAACAGCAAATGGAAGATCAGAAATAACATCAGTCCATTGCTTGATGAGGTCAGTCACATCACAAATAGGGATGCAAAGCAGAGATGTTTAATGCCCTGTTCACATCTGTCACCAACGACAGACCCTGGGACTCCCAGAAACCTGTGCTGGAAGACCATGACTCTCTTGTTCAGCTTAGGAAAGAGAATATTAAGGAGTGACCTCATCACAGTTTACAACTTCCTCAGTGGGGGACAGTGGAGAGGAAGGTGCTGATCTCCTCTCTCTAGTGACCAGTGATAGGACAGAAGGAAATGCAATGAAGCTGCATTGGTGAAAGTTCAGATGGGACATAAGGAAAAGGTTTTTCAGGCTCCCTAGGGAAGCAATCATTGACACCAAGCCTGTCAGAATTCTAGAAGCACCTGAATGACAGTCTTAGTTCTACAGCTTAGTTTTAAGCAGTCCTGCGAGGAGAAGGGAGTTAGACTCCATGATCCCCATAGGCACTTTTCAACTAGAGTTAAAAATCTATGATACAAATAACTAAGAATCTGAATAAACAAACAAAAACTAAGTGCCAACACTATCATTGCAATAATATTTACAAAATAAATAATTACATTTACATATGTAGTACTATACTAATTTCATCAACATGGAACTACATGAAGAAAACAGGTAGATGTTAAATCTAGCAATTTACAAAAAGCAGTTTGCAGACGATGCATTTGGGCAGAACTCCTCCTATGCTACCAGCTCAAGTTCCTATCTGATCTTTCAGATACATGCACAACTGCAGATGACAGAATGCTATGCTAACAGAAGCTGTACTCCATGGCAATTACCACCCTTGTAGAGTAATTCAGATCTCAATTAGACAAGTTGACTAGACTAGTCCTGAGCAAGCTAACTTTAACACTGGCTCTGAATGGCAGATTGGGCCAAAGGATGAATGATAATTTCTGACCTAAGTTTTTTACAAGTAACTGTAGATTAACAGTAATTTTATGAACAATTCACTTTTACTCTGTTTCTGAAAAAATCCAGCTTTCAAATTAGTGAACTCATATGACCTACTGTTTAAAATGGCCTCAGTATCAGAGGTATATGAAACAGCTACAGCATCACAGAATTGAGGCTGAGGTTGCAAGAATTCTCTGGAAGTCATCTTGTCCAACCCATGCTGCTCAAGCAGGGCCACCTACAGCTTGGTGTCCATTTCCAGATGGTTTCTGAATATTTCCAAGGATAGTGAGGCCACAAGCTCCTAGGGCAATCTGTAGAAGTACTCAGTCATTCTCACAGCAAAAAGCATTTCCTGATGTTGACAGGAAGCATGACCACCTTTGTCTTAGCTTGGGCCTATTGCCTGTTGTCCTGTCACTGGGGTCCAAGGAAGTGAGTCTGGCTCTGTCTTCTTTACATGTTCCACTCAGATATTTATAGACATTGCTAATACCACTCCTGAATCTTTTCTTCTCCAGACTTAACAGTCCATGTTCTCTCAGCCTTCTGTCAATGGAGAGATGCTCCTATTCCTTAATCATCTTCATGGTCCTTCACCGAACTCACTCCCATATATCCATGTCTCTCTTGTATTGAGGAGTCCAGAACAAACACACTACTTCAGGGGTGGCGTCAGCAGTGCTGAACAAAAGAGAAGTAGCACCTCCTTCAGCCTGCTGGTAAAACATTACTTATTGAACACCCAGATACTGGTAGTCTTCTGTGCCACAAGTGTGTATTGTTGGCTCACATCATGAGAGCACCCCAAGCTGCTGTCCACCTAAGTGTCCCCCAGCACGTACTGGTGTGATTGCTCCTCACCAGGTGCTGGGCTTCACAACTCTCCTTGATGAACTTCCCAAGGTTTCTGCCAGCTCATTTCTTCAGCCTGTTAAGCTTGTGCTGGCTAGCAGCATGCCCCTCTGGTGCATCAGCCACACTTGTGTCACTGGCAAGCTTGCTAACAGTAGGCTCTGCCCCATCATGCAGATCACTAACAAGATGTCAAACTGGACTAGACTCGCTATGCAGCACTCACTGTCTCCCCCAGGGTAGCATTATCTACTGGTCTCCAACTAGACCTTGCACAGTGCTCCTCACCACCCTTAAGGCCCAGTCATTCAGCCAGGTTTTGATCCACTGTCTGCCCACCCAGCCCCTACAGCACCAGCCTAAGACGCTATGATGAGGCTATTATGGGAGATGATGTCAGATCTTATTGATGACCTTACTGATAGTCAAGACACTAGCCACTGCTCTCCCCTGATCTAGCAGATGTGTCAATTTATAAGGACAGTGAAGCACAACTTCCCCTTGGTGAGGCCGTGCTGTCTACTCCAGAGCTTCTTGCCCTTCATGTGCCTGAAAATGAGTTCAAGGATGACCTGCTCCATCAGGTGAGCTTCCTAGAATCAAGGTGAGCCTGACTGGCCTGTAGTTCCCTGGCTCCTCCTTCTTGACGATATGAGTGACAGACAGAGACAAACATTACATCTGTACTGACACAATAAACTGCCAGCACATCAGAGTGATCAGTTCTCTCTTAAGATGCAGTTAACAATGGGTAGCTGCTCTCTGCTGCTCTTAGACAGGACGATGTGCTGAATATTTCATTAAGCTCACAGTCCATCAAGTATGTCTATATGTGAAGTGCAGTCTGGCTGAAGAAATGACAACAATGCTAGTCTCCTCATACAGTCTTTTGGGTAATAATGGCTTGCTGCTCTGCTTGTGAATACTGTATTTTTCACAAGTCATGTAAAAATACTAGGGTATTTCTTTTGAGAAATACTTCAGTCACCTGATCATCTCCATGGACCTTCATTAGACTCTCCCCAGTATACCCATATCTCGTGTACAGAGAAGCCCAGAACTGGGCACAGTACTTCAAGGCATGGCCTCACTAGCACTGAGCAGAGGGAATCAATCATTACCCCTGACCTGCTGGTAACACCAATAGAGCTTAGAAACATGAAAGTTAAAAATGACAACCAGCTTACATGGAAGCAAGGAGTCACCAGCAGAAGTCCCAATGGGATGTGTGCTAGAACACATCAGATATAAAAGCTGACTACAAAACCAGAAGAGTTTTAGAATTCCAAGTCCCTAGAGAGCAATCATTGGTTTTCATAAATGCAAAGTGATGCACACAAAGAAAAATAACCACAACTACCAACACTTTGCTATATATTAGTTGTTCTCTCTTGAGAGCCTGAGTACCTTCCCACACAATATTGAGAAGACACAGTTCCCTGATATAGGTGATTTAAAGATTAAAAATATTAGATGATTAACAAGCAATTAGACAAGTTCATTAATGTATCCAGAAAGAGTTAACACACACACATGCTCCAGGCAAGGAAACCTCTGAGTGACTGCTTACTGGAAAAACAAACTTTGGGAATTACCAAGGCACAGCTTCAGAATATTCTGTATTACGGCAGCAAAAATTACTTTTTCACTTTTGGTGCCAAACCCCTGCTCATTTCCAAACACGGCAGATAGTTCACTATGAACTGCTGAGCTGTTCAATAACAAAAAGCTGAGGCTAAGGACCACTTAGAACTGGAGAAGCTTTTTTTCAAGTTCATCCTGTTCCTAAAAACTTTCATTTAACAACCACATAAAACCACTTCATGACAAGACAATAAATAAACTAACACTGCACTCAAGAGTGTACAAAACTTAAGAACATTCTTCCATTAACTCATTGCTCTAAGAACCCATAAGTACAAAAATTTTAGCAAAATGGAAAGCATAACTAGATAAGGTACACTATCAAGTTTGGAAGAGATAAGAGAGGCAAAGAAAGGCTGGGGAAAAAAAGAAGCATCACTCACACAGCATCACTGTTTAATATTTCTTCTTTAATTTTAACATACTCCAGTTGACTCTCCTGATAAATCTTGAGAGAACTCTGAAGAAGGAAAGCACAGTTAAAATATGTCCATACTGACGAAAAAAAACCAAAACAAAAACAAAACAAACAAAAAAAACCCACCCCAAACAAACAAAAAAACCCACAAAAAACCAAAACAACCCCAAAAAACCACAAAACACAAAAAACCCAAACAAACAAAGCAAAAAAAAAAAAAAGAATAGAACAAAACAAAAAACAACCAACCAAAAAAACAGGCAGACACTTATCTCTTCTAATGAAAACAGTGCCTGGCCAAAAAGTATATTCAATAAGAAAAGAAGCAAGTTGGAAAGTCACTTTATCCTCCTCCTCCATAAATCTCTATATGTCTATCTTTTGAGCACATGCCTTCAACACCTAGCTGGACAGGAACTTGAAGCTGAAGTCAAGAGCTTAACTACTACACACCATACACATAATCCTATTTTTTCTGAAGAAGTGCCATCAGGACATCAGCTGCTAATGCTGGCTGATGGAAGAGGAATTATAAAACCATTCTAACACAGAACAATAACTAGGTACAGCAACAAGACAAACGTTAGTATCTTGTCTTACACCTTCATGAAAAAACTACAAGAAAGAAGGTGGGGTATTTTCTTCAGAAATTAAAATAATGTCTAGAAAATACATACATGTAGATAATTTGAACAAACTAAACCTTCTTTCCTCTAGACTAAATCTCAGCTAAGTGACGGGAGAGAAATTAGGAATAAACTCAGGAAGCTAATGATGTAAGAACATATGTTCAAAAAGGTAACAGAAGCACAACACTATTCTGTACAGGCCCTCTTTCTTGGCACCTTTTCACTAGTACAAGTTATATTCAATAATCTGACAAGATCAGAGCACAAAACCAAAGAAGTCTGAATGTTTCTCCGGCTTTCCTTCCTTCATGAGGAAATAACCAAGTAATCTGATCAAAAATCGTAAGAACTACAACATCCTAAACTTATTGTCTCTCGGAAACCTGAATTTAATTAATTCCACCTAATTTCACCAGAGCTACCTGTCCCAATGAACTGGAAATAAGAACAGAGCTTGTTAAAAACGGCTTCATTAGGACAAGCATTAGATTTATCCATTTCCTTCAACAAAAAAAGTGCAAGTTATTTAAACCTTACAAGCACACCTTTTTTTCTTCCAACTCTGCCTTCAGGGAACCCAGCTCTTCCTGGCACTTTTCCAGAGGCAGAATTTTCTGTAACATCTTCTCCACTTGGCAACGAAGTGCAGAGATCTCGCTGAAATGAGATATGCAATTAAAAAGGAAGTTGCCAAAAACGCAGATGCTTTGAAACTCAGAATTCTGATTCTTCAATCAAGCATCTGAGTATTTTTCTTTTATCCTATGGAAAAAATGCTGTGAGAAATACCTAAAAACTTTAAGAGTTTCAGTGTTCTCATTTTCCCACCTATTTAAAGAAAATTCAAGATCAGATTTAAAACTACACTGAACCCAAAGCTAGATGCAAGCAGATGGCATGTGCCACAGAAGTATGCTGCCTACACTAAAGTGCCAGTAATAAGTGTCTCTGCATACATACACAGTGCTGTAAAGTAAGAGCAGAGTCCAACTGCAGTATTTCTCAGCAGGCAGACTGGAGTCCATAAAAATTATATGCTGCCTCTTCCTCTATAATCACAATGTAAGCAAGGGCACACAGACACAACTCTTAAGTCAAAATGCTTCACACAAATATGGATGCTCCAAATAGGCTAACATTTAACGACCACCATCTCCACTTGGTCACTTAAGACTCTCACTAGCCCAAGACCAGGAAAGAATCCCACACCGGTATTGTAGAGGAAGGACAAATTTCTCTCCTCATCATACCTTTGCTAACCATGGCCTAAGAAGCACAGTGAAAGTACCATACTAAAAGCTCAGCTTAGACCCATGGCTGATGCAATGACACCATCAGACTCCTAAAACTAACCACAACACAGAGAATATGGTAATACATCTTTTGTAAACACTATAAATCAGACTTACCGTTCAGCAAATTGAAGCTGTAATCTCTTGTTAAGGAAGAAATTAAAACCAGTTTATCAAATGTCCTTAAGTATATTTCAATCGAACTGCCACTTGCAAAGAAACATCCAGTAAAGACTTCCTCACACAAAAAAAAATTCCCCAAGACTTGCAGAATATTTAAGTGTTTAAAATGTGCTTTTCAACACATTTGAAGTGAATAAGAAGAGCTTCTTGTGTCACATGAAAAAGATTGAGTAATTCTCAGCAATTCAGATTTCAAACAGACCACCTTAAACCATACACCAGAAATAGGCAGATCATAAGTGGAGAGTTTTAATTCCAAAGGTCTATTTTCTTTTAAAAATCTATCCAGTTTGTTCCTTGTTAGAGACACAATCTCATAACTTCAACAGAAAGCCTCAAGCCCTTTTATAAGAAATGTTTTAGGTATACTAATCCTCTAAGAACACAAATAGAAAAATAAAGGATATCAGTGCATTTCTGTTGATATTCCGTCAGCAAACGACTGTAAGAAAAGAAAAAACCCAGACATTACTCATTTTCTCACCTGATTTAGACAATCATGTATTAGGGTATCTTTCCTTTTGCTTTATAGATAAATAGTTAAGTGTAAGATTGGTTTACATTTTCTGATAGTAGTCCATATAACCCTTTTATTTCATTAAGACATTCAAACCTCAAATCAAACTGCTTTAAGTAGAATAAAAAAAACAACTGGCAATTATATGAAGTTGTAGCCATTAACTAACTGCAGCTTTTAAAAAAATTGCTTAGATAAAGCAATATACATACATATATATACTAGAATATACATACATATATATACATATATATATAAAACATGTTTCCAAACTTGAAAGGATGTTTTCCTGAAAAAGAACACACATATCAGAGAAATAGTTTGAAAGACCCTAAAAGGCTTTAATCTTTATATTATTGTCCTAGCAGCCATAAAGGGTAACACTCTGATGCAAGAGGGCCATGGGACAGCACCAAGGAAAGTTACTCTTTTCTTTCCTCAAATGTTATGTTTTTTAAGAACAGAGAGAAGAAAGGACAAGAAAAAGTAATACCAGGAGAGTTACCCCAATACAGAGAGGGCTGCATTACTTTCTATTGCAATAGTTAAAGAGTCATCCAGTAAGGCAAAAAAGAAAGGCTGAGCTGCAAGTGGTTAAAGAGGCAGGAATTTCCACGAGAAATATATGCACTGGCAGAAAGATGAGGGACACGAAGTTTAGAGGTCCAAAAAGAAATCACAACAGAGTAACAGAGCTTTGAAAAAAGGGTTCTAGTTAATAGACCCAGTGTGTGCTAGCTGAAATACTCTCTGGAAATAGAATGCAGGATTGGCATTTAGATTCACTAAAGCCAGATTGACATGTATCTAGGAAAGAGTACATAAGAAACAAACCACTACAGTTAGGAAACACAGCATGCATATTAGGCCATAGTATAGAGGTATGCGTAACATAGCTTGATATATTACTCCATACAACCATATATTGATGGGTTTTGATAAGAACTGGAAGCAAGCACAGAAAAGAAAACAAACTGTTCTGAAAAATGGTCAGTTTCACTTTTCATATTCTGGTATTTAATCCAAACAGAATTTTAGAACTCAGTGATCAGAATAAATTCTACTGAAAAAGTTCATATACATCTGTACTCAACTTTTAGTTCTCATATTCTTCACTATAGAAAAATGAAATAAGCTAGCAGAATAAAATGAATGAAATAAATATAAATAAATATCACCAAAGATCTGCTTCTGCCTTAAATAAATAAATCTAAGAGCTGCTTCTGCCTGTACTTCTAATAATATTACAGGTATACAAAATAGCCCTCCTTACTGTCATTATACACAGATGTTTTACAGAATAAATTAGTTTTACAGCCTAGATTTAGGACATGTTTGTGAAGAACTTACTTTCATTTTGAGGAGCATTTGGTGTAGTGCATTAATGAATATCCACATACCACAAATCATATTTCCTGCATTGCTGTAAGTACTTAAGAACAATAAAACCCAAACAAACAAAAACGTGTGCAATTGTACTTACTCTCCATCAATCATTTTTTGCTTCAGTGCAATTAATGCAGCTACATATTCATTTATATTCTGTAAGGAAGAGTCAAGTCAGTAAAGAACTTACATCTCAAAAATCAGTACTGTAAATAACCCCTAATCGGATTGCTAATGTTACAGAAAATACAATAAACTGTCTTCTTTTTTTCAGCTCTCTTGGTGAATAAGTTACTAAATCACCAAAGGTACGTGCATTTAAATACATGCAGAGAATGCAGGCTCCATAAGCTAGTACGCACCTTTAAGTGAAGTCTCACTACAAAAGCTCTTCGAACTTTGCCTTTGCAGTAGACTCTATACTAAATCCCTATAACTTTTTCCTTCAAGATCCAATTCGCCTTTGGCAGAACACCAGCAATAAACATTAGCTCACTTGAGTCTACAGATTTTCCAGTTTCTCATCCATATTTATTCTAAGTGTGCCCTGTGAACTCTCAACAAGGCCTTCTCTTAATTTAAAGGAAAGAAACAAGAATTAACCAAAGCGTAGTACCACAAAAACACACACTCGCTTAAGAGCCCTCAAGGAAGTAAATCCTAAGTCCTTATACTGCACCAAAGCAAAGTCAGAAAGACACGACTAGAAATTCCCTGACAGATCCCACTGGGCACGTCGCAGAGACATGAAATACTTTTGCACGCTTCACCTGACTAAAGCTCGGCACCGCTGCCGCTTTCACAGAGCCGGGTTACCACGCACGCTATCCGCCTTCCCGACGGCACAGGGAGCGGTGACTGCGGCACCCGACACTTCCTACCCGTCAGCGGCCCGGCTGACCCACTGCCCCACCCGTGAGCAAAAACCCCACTCCAGCGCCACAGGGACGGCGGTCCATGCCTACCTGCTGGAGAACACCGCAGTTGGCACAGGCGCCGCCGGCAGCCGCAGTCCCGGCCGGCGGCGGCGGCGTCTCCCCGGGCATCATCGTACCCACGCCTCCGCCCGGCGCCGAGACCACTGCGTGTGCGCCGCTCCAATGCGTCACACACCGCGCCACCGACTGAGCAAGGACCCAGCCCGCCTTCGCCTCCTCAAGGATGGTCTCTCAACTGCTGCCTGACTAGTAGCAGCAGAAAAGACGGCAAAAAATGCTCTCTGCAGAGCATAAGAGTTGAAAGCAACTGGTGATCAGCGACTTAGCCCACTGAAAGGCACCGCCTCAGCCACGCCCTTCTGCCACTACTGTTATTCTATCTTCTTTTAGGTGCGGGCACTTGCGGTAAGGGAACTACTGCGGTCCTGGAGCAGGGTAGGGCAGCCTCTTCCCCCTGGCGCGAGAGGGGAAACGGAGCCACCGCTGGGCGGGGAGAGGTGGGGCCTGCGCGCGCGGGTGCAGCTGCGTAGTGACAGCGCGGCCGCGGGGCCGAGCCGAGCCGAGCTGAGCTGAGCCGAGCCGAGCCGAGCCGAGCTTCGGAATCACCGAACATTGTCTTCGGGGATCCGCGACGAGCCTGAGGTGATACTGAAACCTGCCGGAAAATAAACGAACACCATTTTCAGTATTAGAAAGCTGGCATTCTTTATTACAGCGTTGGACACTTTGGGAGGATATCTCTTCTAATCACGTGTGTCATAAACTACAGCGGGGCATATTGTTCCATCATGATCGTAGATATTCATTACAACTTACTTCCTAGCTAATACATAAACATCACTGTCGTAGAACTAATTCGCATGCGTCCGCCTCCTGTTGGAAGTCCTTTTACGGCCCTAGGCAGTCGTCTGAAGTGGTCTCTGATGGTCGTACTCACCGAGTGTCCCAATATTACAGATTGCCTTCCCTTGAACATTTTTTTGGGGGCATGTGCTGTTGCTTCTTGTTACATATTTTTGCCAAAAAAATCCCACTATATTCCTAGTTTCCAGTCACGTTTATCATCCTGTGCACATATATATATATATATTTAATTTTATTTTGTTAGTTTTAAAAATCTATCTAGGCACTTCAGGGAAAAACTTCTATTCTCTGTGTTTTCCCTCAGAGGTAAATCACCCTCCCCGCCTTCTCTCTGCTCCCATGCTGGCAAGCTAGAGCTGCTGCCTAGACAAGGGTGTGCATACCTGATGCTATTCCCTCACACACACACACTACTCTAGTTTTTCAAATAGGAGCATACCAGTTCAGCCCACTCAGACAGCATCTTGTACATATTCCTCAGGGGAATCAATATGCATTTCTACTTGTGCAGACCATATTAAATCTTCCTTCTGATGAACATTAATGTGTACAGTTGCACAGTTATCTGGGCCTTGATGAAGACATTGAAACTTGTAACTCCTGTATAAGTGTGCTAATGAAACACAGTGTTTCTGGCTTTCTCAATCTTTCTACTTTGAGCCTTACAACAGTATAATAAAATACCCTTTAGAATAGCAGTAGAGTTTAAGTGTCACTGTCGCTGGAATGAATTTACCCTCTGGGCTGAGTAAATTTCCCATATGAGGTGCCCTTCCAAGGGGATGGAGCCGAGTACTACTCATTTTAGATTTGAGAATTTGGGGCTATAGTCAGGTCAGGTGACAAGGCACTATATTAGGTGAGTTTCTTAAGGATAGGGTTCTGCGGAAAGAACCAACGCTATATCTGAAAAAAAATTAATAGCTAAGATATTTTCAGAAGAATTCAATGTTTCTTGTAACTATTCATGCTTAAAGTGAAAATGTTACCAAAATTTTGTTTTAACATTAAAGATATCCAAATTTTCTAGTTATTTAGGCTTCACAGAATCACAATATCATTTAAGCCAGAAAAGACCTCCAAGATAATAAAGTCCAGTTTTTACCAGTCTCTACCATGTAAACTAGGCCATGGCATTAAGTGCCACATCCAATCTTTTCTTGAACACCTCCAGAGATTGGTGACACTACTGCCTCCCTGGGAAGCCCATTCCAATCCATAAAAACCCTTTCCATTAGAAATTCTCCCTATGTCAAATCTAATCCTCCCCTGGCATCGCTCAAGGCTATGTCCTCTTGTCCTGTTGCTAGATGCCTGGGAGAAAAGAGGCTGACCCCCACCTTGCTACAACCTCCTTTCAGGCAGTTGTAGAGAGCAATAAAGGACCCTCTGAGCCTTTTCTTCGCACTGAACAACCCAGCTCCCTCAGCTGCTCCTCCATGGATGCATGCTCTAAACTCTTCACCATTGCTCTTCTCTGACACACTCCAGCACCTCAATGTCTTTCTTGAATTGAGGTGCTCAGAAGCAGACACAGTACACAAAGTACAGATTCAACAGTGCCAAGTACAGGATGGTGATCACTTCCCTAGTCCTGCTGGTTGCACTATTGCTAATACAGGTAATGATGCCATTGGACTTCTTGGCCATCTGGTCACATTGATAAATACATTTACAGCCAGCTGTTGACTTACATCCCCACATCCTTTTCTCCTAGGCAGGTTTCCAGCTGCTCTTCCTGTGGGAAGATAGGTTTGTAGGGTTAGTGCAGAAGGCAATCTTTCCCAATGAATTACAGCTGTACTGATTGCCAGAAGTGGAGACAGCCTTGCCTGCCCAATGTGGTTTGGTGTTATAAAAGAGTGGGCTAGCTGGCCACAAGTTGTAGTTGGAGTTTGGGACTCAGAGTCTGCTGGCTGTGGCGTGGAAGGGATATGCAGTTGTGTAAGGAACAGACAGGGTTAGGTGGCTGGGTAAGGGACAGGTTGGGGTTTAACTGGTCATGTAAAAGGAAACTTGCAGTGAGGAGAGAAGGAATCAGTACTGTGTGAAGCTGCCTATGAGGGAAGGAGTCAGAGTTGCTTGAGAGAAGTTAATTGCAAGAAGGCTTGAAAGATTTTTTAATAAAGGACTGATAATGATGTCAGTCCAGTCCGTCTTCTCTCAGCCTGTAGAACTCCATGAGGTTGCTGTGACCCAAATGCTGGACCTGGTATTTTGCCTTGTTGAACCTCTTATAGTTGGCCTTGGGCCATCAATCCAGCCTTTCCAAATCCCTCTGCAGAGCCTTTTTACTCTCAAGCAGATCATACATCCTCCTCAACAACTTAGTGTTGTCTGTGAGTGGGCAACTGAGAGTGCACTTGATTGCCTCATCCAGATCATCAGTAGAGATATTAAACAGGGCTGGGCCCAATACTGAGCCTCAGGGAACCCTGCTAGTGACTGGCCACCAACTGGATGAAGCACCACTCACTACATTTCTCTTGGCCCAGCCAGTTGTTAACCTGGCAAAGAGTGCTCCTGTCTAAGCTATGGGCTGACAGTTTTTCCAGGAGTATTCATTGGGAGACAGTATCAAAGGCTTTGCTGATGTCCAGGTAGCCACAGCCTTTGTCCCATCCCCTAGGTGGGGTATCTGGTCATAAAAGGAGATGAGTTTGGTCAAGGAAGACCTGCCTTTCCTAAATCCATCTGGCTGGATGGCCTGAGCCCTTGGTTGTCCTGTATGTGCTGCCTGATTGCACTGAAGATGATCTGTTTCATAACCCTCCTGGACACCTGGGTCAGGCTGACAGGCCCGTAGTTCCCTGCATTCTCCTTCCAACACTTCTTCTGGATGGGCCATTTGCCAGCCTCCAGTCATCTGGGACTTCCCTGGTTAATCAGGTCTGATAATAAACGATAGAGAGTGGCTTGGCAAGCTTTTCTGCCAGCTCCCTCAGTACCCTCTCATGAAGTCCATCCAAACTCATAGACTTATGAGTGTGTAAGTGTTCAGCTGGCCACTAACTGCTTCCCTCTGGATTACAGGGGAGCTATTCTGATGCTGTGTTCACTAGTGTGCCTCTGGCTACGGCTAAACACCCAGTGCCGTTTCCTTTGATTTAATGACTTTGTCCCCTTCTGTCTCTTAACTTTTCTTTAAATTTTAACTGAAGAGTGGGCTATGTTTCTCAGTTTGGGTGGGCATGGGGACAAGGTCTTACAGTTTAACATCTAGCATTTAATTTACTATTTTTACCATGCCTTGTGGGGATTTTATTTGTTAATAAACTGTTTGTGGTTTTGTTTTTTCTTTCATCCACTATTTGTCAGGAAAATTAATCCACAATGTCAGTGGTTTATGTCCAAAAAGGAGACAGAGGAATCCTGTAACTTTATTCGAATAAAGTATTTCCCATGGAGTCTCTCAAACTGCTAGAGGATGCAGCGTCCTTTATATCCTGGCCACATTTCCCTTTCTCTTTCCCAGTTAGCTGAGGTACAGACTTCTTGAATTGCATAAGAGATCTCCTTCTAATGTGCATCTGCCCCTCCCCTTCATTTCTTTGTGTTTCTGTTCCTTTTCTCTAAGTCCAGGAATTTAGCATGGCCCTGGGTGAGCAACAGTCCGTGTCAATTAGTGGAATTCCGATGGAAGGTATGGTTCTAACCATTGCTTCTGTCACCTATCAGTATCTGGCTTTATCTACCAGCAAGCCCACAGTTTGTTTGTAGAGACACCTCCCTCTCATTCCTTTCGTATTGGTGGAAAGTGATTCTTGGAATCTTTTTAGAGGAGACAACCCATTCCAGAGTGTTTTCTCCTAAATTTGTCTCTGAAGACACTTATGTGGTTTTGTTTCTGGACATCAGCTCTTAAAGAGACAGCCACAATTTTGGGCAGATGACACAGAACAGCTAGACATCGAATACAATAACATTTTGGGTTACACAGGACACTGGCCAACCTGCTTAACTCTTGTAAGAATGAAGACTCTTTTATCCTCTCCAGTCAGAATTTCTATTGTTTCCCTTTCAGTTTGTTGCTTCTTGATGTGCATCTCAGAGAATGGCTTGGCTCATTCTTCTTTATAAAACAAGAGAAGACAGCAAACAGATTTAGTCTTCTCTTCTCTTGGCTGGATAAACCCAGTTAGATTAGCCTCTCTTCTCTATAAATCCCCCTAGTGGACCATTCCTCTTGCTTGTCAAGGTTAATGTGAATGACAGGCCCATCTTTGCATGTCATGTGCTCCCTGCAGTTTTGTGTCATATAACAACTTGCTCAGGTCATAGGGTCCTTCTGTCCCCTTCTCCAGGCCATTGGTCATGATGTTAAACAGTCTCAGCCTCAGTGTTGACCCTTAAGAAATCCTGTTTAACTGGGCTGCCAGCTCTATGATCACTTGCAGTTAGTCATAGTGGAGTAGTTTACCTTTGGCTGTCTGGTATAATCAAATGTTTTCCTATATTATTTTTTTTTCTCTCTCCTCCTTCTCTCTTTATACAGATATGTACACACACACACATTCTGCAGAATTAGGAGTTTTTGTTACATAAATTGACAATAAAGGAATTTGACAAAGAATATTCTAACTTTTCCTTTGCTGTTCAAATTTTACCTGCTCTTTTGGATTTTTGCTCTAGTATAAGACAAATCCAGACACACCAGTTGAAGTAATCTACTGGGTTATCACTGCATGATATTCAGAGGGCTGAAAATAAATAGATAGGAGTTTTTTCAGGCGAGTGTACCATAGGACACAAAAATCTTCTGTTTCCTATAGTGTCATGGACATTGTGTAAGAATCTGGGTGAGTCAACATCTAGTTCAGGGTGACAATGATATATTTTTACCTCTCTTCTCAAACTTTCTCCTTCTTTACCATATTTTCTGAGTGTTCTGTGCCTATCTCTTCAATATTGCAACGCCTCTTTTTTAGATCTTTTCTTTTTCTCTCTGATTTGTCAGATATTGGGAAGCAGCTCTGTTGCCACTCATCATTGCTAATTTAGAGGTACACTTTCTTTTGATTATGAAAATAACTCTGAGAGGGGCTTTGGTTCTTCATTCTGTTACCATGACATCAAAGATTTTTTTATGTGCAATTTCTGAAGTATCATTCTTAGTGCCTCTTCTCAGTGTTGGGAAGACATCCAAGTGGTAAATTATCTGGCATAGTCTTCCTGTATAGTTTTACTGTATGCAGTGAATTATTTTATGTGGTTTACATGATAAAGGAAGGAGAGAATACTAGTTACAATGATCTATTTTAAATCCCTCATGATTAAACTTTAAGATCTTTCTTGAAAAAAAGTTCACCGTTATTGCAGTAAATTCTGTGTCACAACATTAGTAGAATCCTGTTGTATTCTTTTCCTTAAAATTACATAAAGTAGGAAAAGTTGACTAGAAATCACAGGATGTGACTACTCTTTGCTAGATCCACTGCATGTCAGCTATATATGTGACAGATGCAATGGAACAAGTGCCTTGTGAGCTGGTTAGAAGTGTAGGTCTGAAAAATATATACATGGTAAGCCCAGTATGTTGGATTTCGCATGGCCATTGGAGATGGTTTTTGTTCATACTGGGGATCTCAGCAGCACATACCAGATTTTCCAGGCAGAACTATGATGTTCAGAAACTTTGAGGCAAGATACAGCTTATAGCTAAATTCTCCACTCAAAATAGGTTGCCTGCTGCAAGCAGATTAGAAGTTGTGACAGACTGAAATGTTATGGTTAATGGCTTAAACATTGTTATGAAGGATTTTTTTGTCCATGGTGGCAAAACTGTATAAAGGAGCTGCCTCCTCCCTGAATATTCTTCTTGACTGGAAGTTTGGACTGTGTGTTAAGCCACTTAAGGGGAACTTGAGATAAAATAAAGGTAACACTATTATCCAATAATCTCAGGTCTAGGAAGAAGTAACAAGGCTGAGGGAGAAGAATGTCACTACAAAGAAAGCCAAACCCAGCAGCTGACCTGAAAATCAGCTCTGGCTGGGTTTGGGGTGGGGAGGCCATATCCCACAAATTAATTTCCTGAGGCCAGGTTTGTCTAAACTCTATCCCAGCCCAGGGGGGAGGAGGAGTTTTGGGTGTGTGCTGTAACCTCTACTTAGAGAAAGTTAACACCCATCATCCCTTACACCAACTGGCTCAGTTGTAAGCTCCCCCACACCCTGGGAAGGCCCCACCCACACAGGACATTCATATGAGAGACAGCTGAGGAGATGTCATAAACCATTAGATCCCAAAAGAGCCCCTTAGACTCATTCCTGAGGCTTTTCCCCGAGGTCTGCACACTATGCAAACTCATGCAACAGACCCAGTCTTATTGCAAGAGACAATGTCAAACTTGCCCCTGCTCCCAGGGATGGTAGCTGGGCATTCCCATCTAGCCTGAAAGTATATTAATCCATTGAACTCTTTTTGCAGGATCCTCACCACTAAAAAGACCAGAAGAGGATCAATGGGACATCACTGGGATCCAGGGGATGGTGATATTTTCTACTTAATCTGTCTTCTCTGTCACTCTCTTTCTCTCCCCCACTCTTCTATTTCTTTCTCTCTCTCCCCCGCCTCACATTCACTGTAAATAAAATCCATACTATTGACTTCAGCATATGGTCTCATTTGCACCTTAATTCAAACAGAGACATCTCTCTAATAATTTTAATAACTGGGTCATAACAAAAGTCAGCTACCAGGAGTCCTTTAGCATAAAGGCCTTTGGTCCTACGTGCCAGCATGTCTTCCTAGTATTTTGTGCACATCTCCCTTTCCTTACCTCCCTATGGATGCCACACCAAAATGATACTTACTCCATACCTGCAGACTGCTGATCTATGCTTAATACCTGGTAACACAATGTACTGTCTCGGGTGATGCACATTCCTACCTCATTTGCTGCTTTCCAAGCTGTTGAAGAATACATCTGATTCTCAGTTTGCTAGCTGCAAACTGAGATGCAGATTGAGCTCTGGGTAGGAGCCTGAGACAAGAGGTTGCAAAATACTGACCTACTGTGCCATGAATAAATTGTTTTTTGGAAGTCAACATCTGAGAGTCTGTTATGGAAAACCTGGGGTCAAACTGGGAAGGAAACCTGGTCTGACTGCATGTGAGTGGGGTCTGTCAAGTGGGGCCACCTTCAGCTCACTGGAGCCACTTGCTGCAAAGGGGCTTCAGTCCTAAGAGTTAAGGTCTCTGCCATTGGGAGTGTGACTACCACAGAGTCTCATACATGGGAAGACTGGGGAGTTTTCTTAACACAAACGAGACAGCTTTCATCACCTACTTAAGCCTGTGAGGAGGCCTGCTTATTTCTTCCTCCTTGGACCACAGGGCTGCTGTTTGCTGAAGCCTTCAAACCAAGGTGTAAGCTTTTTGGAGCTATGTGGGACTGGTCTGGTATCTTAGCAATGTGTAGAAAGGAACAGCTGCTGTGGGCCACCTATATTTGTCTGGGTAAAAGGGCTCTGTGGGGGCTTCAGAACTGGTCTTCTTAAGCAGGAAAAACACAGTTAGCACCTAGGACACCAGGAGCAAAGGCAGGATCAGCTTGTGCTATGCACCTCAGAGATCAGAAGTGGGTACAGAATTTCAACATCTGAAAAGTCATGTCTGAGATTCCCATCTGGGCCACTGTCTTTATACTGACACTCAGATTTCTCAAACCAAACTGGCCAGTCTGTTACTAGTACCACGTTATTAGTACCCTACCATTATGGTTTTCAGCTTCAACCTTCTTTGGTAGTTTAAGTGCAGTTTAACTTCTTTTATTTTTATATTTTTATATACTCTGTCACTGCTTCCTGGCCAGGTTAATTCTATATCACCTCTCAAAGTCCTTTCCCCATTCCTTTGTCCTTGGAGAAGGAGGAGCCAGGTTTGTGCATATTTATCAATTTATACACTGTCTTAGTGTTATCTCTACTTATTCTTTACTCCTTTCTTAGCAAAGTTTAATAATTTGATTTGCATTTTTTTTTCACATTAGTGAACATAGATAAGACGTTTTCATTCAATTACCTGTCTTGTGACAGTTTAGGGCTCTTGTTTTTAAATGTGACGATGGGATGGTTTCTTCCCACATACTCTGCTTTACAATGAGCTTCCCTAAATTCCATCTTTTTGCCCGTATATCCAATACTCAATGATTTTTCTGCCTGCAGTTCTTCTCATCCTGCCATTGTCTATATTTCCCTAAATAACACTGCACTGTCAGCAGGCTCTGACAGTGCCATTTCCAGATCCTTGAGAAATATGTTGCACTGATCAGGTTCCAAAACACTTCCTTGTGGGACTCTACTGATGACCTTCTTTTCCTGTGAAAAAGGACTATTGACTATTGTCAAGGACTATTGTCTTATTTCCTATCTTTCATTCAGTTATTCACCCCTGCAATTATTTATTTCTTGGCAGTGTAACTTTTAAGAGCTTTTGAGGACTGACCTCTCTAAATTCCTTCCAGAAATCCATGGTCAGTATTCCAGGATCTATCTCCCTAAGCCATGAAGGACTAGTAAGTATTTCAGTAGGACTGTGAGATTGTGAGGCACTTCTTCCCTTCACAAAAGCCTTTATGACTCATTCTTATTACATATTTATGCATATGACCACCAATTCTAATCTATTTTACAGTTTCTGCTAAATTGCCTGCTATGGACATCAGGACTGTACTTTTCGAGATTCCTTATGGAATTATTTTAAAATCAGCTTTCAAGAGTCAGCCGTAGGTAACATAACCCTGTCTTCTGCTACTAAATCTGTTTTGCACGAGAGGTTTTTCAGGACAGTTTGTATTCACTCCTAAATTCTTCTAGAATTGCTGGTTATATAGTGTCTGGTCCTTGTGATTTGTAATTATTAATTTTGCCTATATGTTCCATAACCTGTATGTTACACATTGAATCTTTCAAGACATAACCCCTAGTGAGTCCCCTCATAAAAAAGAAGAGCTGGCTTGGGAATCTTATCCACCTCTGCTGTAGTGAAGACAGATGTAAAGAATTAATTTAGATTTTCTGTTATTTTCTTTGTATGCTCTTTTAAGTTTCTTTCAAATTTCCTGGTACTGCAGTCTGTCAGGCAGACAGCCAGCGCCTGAATGTTTGAAAGGGGATTTATTATTAGATTTTATTCCTTATGCAAGTTGTTCCTCAAATTCTTTTAGACTGTCTAATGGTGTGATTTACTTTTTATCTGTCACAAGTTTGGATTCTATTTTCAATTTTATGCCCAAATTTAGCTTTTGGAAGGATGCTTCTAAAAAGCTGTCCCCAGCAACAGGCACTTTTAAAAATGAAAGCACATATTGGTGGATGAGGTTTTTTTGTTTTGTTTTTTTGTTTGTTTTTTTGTTTGATTGGGTTTGTTTGTTTTTGGTTTTTTGTTTTTTTTTTTTTGCTTTTCATAAAGGCTTTATGTAAGGAAGGAAGAAGAAAAGAGAGAGAGCATCACTGTGTGCTGCAATTGACTGTGCCTCCTCCCTTGCCTTCTGGAGGTGTACACAGCACTGTATTAAACTACTGTTCCTGGCTCCAGGGACTGTAACCCCATTGGCATTTGGAAATACCTAGGAACAGCTTCTTTAAAAGTCAGGAACTCCAGAAAATACTTTGCACAGAAGGGCATTGTTTGTATGCAGGAGACTCATGCTGAACATCTAGACTTGTAGTTTATTGGCTGTAGTCCATTTCATCTTCCTCACCAGCATCTCCACATGACAACCTTGCTGCCTCCACGTCAAGGCCTGTTGTGAGCAGTCAGTGACCTCACCATTTTAGAAATGACTATACCATGAAAATTGCTCAGGAGTGAATGTATTTCTATTAAGAGATTTGTCCTCCTCGGCATGCATGCTGACACAGACCTAGGCTAGTGTTTCCCTTCCTTCTGCTTCCCTGCCTCATCTCCCCCTCTCCCTTGAAAAGCAAGGCTGTTTACTGTCATCCTTGCTGTGTATAGATGACTGTAAGACCTCGAGTACAGCTCCCCCATGTCCCTCCCTCCAACACCTTGGGTGTTTGTCTGGATGAGCTCACATCAACTTCAAAGGGTTCCTGCCCCTTGTTCTTTCCCTCACTGCTTTAAAACACCTGCTCTCTTTCTTTCTGCCTCAACTATGTTGCAGGTATGCTTGTGCCTAACCTCTCTTTTATCCACTGTCTTGACTTCTGTCTTAAGCTGCCCTGTCACTACAGGCTTGCATGACAACTTGGCCTGTTGCCTGGACTGTTGGTGAACCTGCTGTGCTCTTCTTGCTCAGGTATTGAATTTGCTGACTCTTAGTTCCCAGCCCTACCTTCCACATGGAGCAGTCTGTCCCTGCTACATCCTGACAGTCATATGTTCAGATGAAAAGAAGCAGCCACTGAGCATAGAAGTGAGTGCTAAATGGCAAAAGGATCAGAAGACAAATATTCAAACATGGCAAAGTAGAAAAAAAATAAACATAAGTATCTAAGAGAGAGTGTGTGATACAGTGAGGAGATCCTTTCAACTATCCCTGAAGTGAAAAGAAATTATGAGGAAAAGATAAAAAGGCTATTTTGGCCAAACCAAAGAAGAAAATAAAAGCAGATGCCTATAGAGAAATGCTGGACAGTTAAGTTAGGCTATCAGGAATGGTTGGAATTGACCCAATGCAAATTTAAGACAGGAAAGGGGAAAATAAAGCACTACTAATTAGATATAAAGGGGGAACAAAGGAAAACCTGTACAGACCTAACCATTAGCAATTGTGCAGCAGAACATACAGGAAAATCTCCTTAGTGCTTTCCAGGCAATGACTGGTTTCTTGGTGATAAAAAAAGAGTGTGCATACTGAAGTGGTAGTACTGTGGTATTCATGAAAAGCAGTGTTGAAATTTTTTAGTAGTTCTATGTGAATATTATGGTCACACCTTTACAGCGGTGACAGAGAAGTCTATGGGAACTACAGGACTAATGCAATTTTCTTGACAGCAGCAGGAAAACCATACGCCATCTCTGAAAGGATGTTACTGACACATACTTTTCTTTGTAGCCTTAGACAATCACCACGTTTACGTACAGCAAAGACTTCAAATACACTCAAAATGCATGGCAAATCATGTTGCATCTTCATAAGGCCATTGCCATACTGGTTTGCTGGCTTCCTCTGCAGCAATGGGCAAATCTGGGGGGCGTTTCAATAGCTAGTGTGTCTGCAATAACCCCAAGTTCTTTAAACACTTCAAAGCCATGAACTCTGCCCACTATGAACAGTAGCACTATGCAGCAAGTGGAACTTTAAACAGAGAATTTCACTGGGTGAGTGGGGTGTGGAGGTCAAAATGCAGACAAGCTATGTGCAGCAGTGCTCCTGTCCTGAGGTGCTGTTTAGAGCAGCTGATGTTACGGAGCTATGAACTTTCTCTGCAGTACTTTCTCTGTAACAATCAGCAGCTCTATAAAGCCTCTGAGCTATTCAGTAGATGTATGGTAACCATGGCACTGCAAACCTCTGCAGGAAGGTGTGAATCATAAAATGGTTAAACACTGGTGCTGAAACCCGCAGTATGACGAATCATGCAGTTCTACGGAGTATTTGTAGCTGGAGCCTAAGATTTGTCTGCAGCACCAGCTGTAGCATGGGAGTCCTTGCGTGGAGTTTTTTTTATGTCTCTTCAAGACAGCCTGGTAACACATCCCTGCTTTCTATTCTGTGCCTGGAGAAAGCACCTTTTTTAACACATTGAGAGAGAGGGCCCAGCTGCCCTGTACCCAGCCTGTTGTCAAACAGGTCGTTTTATTGCCAGAGCTAGCATTTCTTTCTCGGTGACATCCTTCCTTTCTTCCTCCTTTGCAATGGCAAACAAGGTTCCCGATTCCCAGCTCTTTCGGGCCACTGGAGGAGCGGCGCTACCAGAGACACAACGCTACGCACCCTACCCGCCCGGGCCTGCTCAGGGGGCCGCCCTCAGGGACCTGCCGAGCTCTGCCCAGGCACCCGGGCCGTGCTCAGGGGTCCGCCCTCAGGGACCCGCCGAGCTCTGCCCAGGCACCCGGGCCGTGCTCAGGGGGCCGCCCTCAGGGACCCGCCGAGCTCTGCCCAGGCACCCAGGCCGTGCTCAGGGGGCCGCCCTCAGGGACCCGCCGAGCTCTGCCCAGGCACCCGGGCCGTGCTCAGGGGGCCGCCCTCAGGGACCTGCCGAGCCCTGCCCAGGCACCCGGGCCGTGGTCAGGGCGCCGCCCTCAGGGACCCGCCGAGCCCTGCCCAGGCACCCGGGCCGTCGCCGCCGTCCGCCCCCGACTCCGCCCCTCCCCTCCCGCCTCGTGCTCGGCCCCGCTCTCTCGCTCGCCGCTGCGCTGCGCCTGCGCGCGGACGGGTAAGGCTCCATTGGTGGGGGCGCCTGCGCGGGCCGTGCGCGTGCGCGGCGGCTGGGACGCCGGACGGCGGGGCTGGTGCTGGCATGGCGGAGGCGCGGCCCGGCTCAGGTGTGCGTGGCTGCCGCGCTGGGGGAGGGGGACTGAGGAGGGGGCTGCGCGATTGGGTGGGCGAGGTGAAGGGGAGGAGCAGCCATCGCTCCCCAGCGATGCTATCGGGGAGAGAGTCGCTCCGGGGCGGTCGCCGCCGGACGCTGGCTGGTCGAAGAGTGCGGGCTGCGGCACCACCTGTTGCGGCTGCCCCGCCCCTGCCCGCCGCGACTTGGCGGCGCCTGTGGCTCCCAAAATGGCCGGGGTCGCCTGTGCCGCAGGGCTCGGTAGGGAAGAACTTTGCCCGAGGAGTAACGTGCTTGCTCCTGGTATGTGACAAACGTCTCTGGTAATGCCAGAGGAAATACATAAAGAAGGGCTTGGTTACGGGAAAACCTGTCTGCTCTCTGCCCACCCATGTCCTTGAAAGCCAGGTTTCAGGCTGCCCGCACAGAGCAGTGACAATGACAACGTCTCAAGCCCACGAGCTGCTGTAAAACCGCGGCTTTGTGAGGGGTCTCAGAGGGATCTCTGAGTAGAAGTCTTGGACATGGAGGAGGTTCCTGCTTAGAGCAGATGCTGCCTGCTCAGAGGGATCTAGGCTGGGGCTCATGGATGCAGAGCGTCTTGAGGACACGGTCTGGACGAGGATTGAGGGCAACATGCAAGAAAACACTTTTGTTTTGCTCTGCTTACTTGTATGATGCAGGTTCAGATTAATTTTAGTTTTACTGGTTGTGGTTGCTGAGGAGTGGGGAGGAAACCTTTCAAGATCGATATTTCAGCCTTGCATTTTATTATTTGTCCATATTCCCGGTACTTAACAATAGAAGAGCCCTTATGTAATTTTGTCACGAGTATGTATCTAGAAATAACACTGTTGCTGAGAGTAATTAATGATACTTAGTTTCTTCATCATGTTGCTTAATTTTATTGTAGTCCAGGTAGACCTCTGGTAATCAATGTCACATTGAGGTTAATTTATGAGCTGACTAATTTCATTGTTCATAGAGTTGTTGGATTTCTGTCAGGGAGAATCCTGGACATTTGTGTTTTGGGTGAAGAAGAAAGTATCATTCTCTACTTCTGCAGCATCCTGATGTTAATTCAGATTAAGATTATCAACAGCCAATGTCCTTAATAACATCCTCTGTTCTTGGAATCCTGGCTATCATGATGAAGAAGTTATTTAAATTCATTTTTGGTGGTATGAGAATGGGTCCAAGCTGCTTTGTTGAGGGTGAAAATGGTGTGGGACATGGTACAGAGAACACAGACAAAGCTTCAGTAAAGCTGGTGCAGTCAAATTTCTTCTTGTCTGTTTGTCTTTCATGCTCTCAGGCTGCAGGTCAACTCTGGCTGTGAAATCTTTAATATATATGTATTGGAATAAAGAGTCTTAGGTATAGTGGGCTAAAAATTGCTTTACTGTAAGACAGTAGATTAGCCTGGACAGGGCACCATTTCTACACTTGCCTTATAATACTTAAAATAACAGATGTTGTTACTTGGGATTAAGTTCTGGAGTTGGTTCATTTTTTTGTGGTAATTTCTGTGCTCTCAAGAAAAATCTCACAGTTAAGTTTTGAGTTATACATGTGCAGTATTAGAAAGGAAACTGGGTCTTGCACTGCAACTTCATGGACAGAGCAAGTGTCTGATTTTGAAAGCTTAAAATTCAAAGTTGCTTCTGCTCTCAGAGTAGAACAGGGGGTCGAAGAGTGACAGTTTGGGTCACAGCAAATGTGCTGCCCATCCAGGATATTTTGTCAATAGTGAAGAATTTTTGAGACCCAGGAAATGATTAGACAAAGATAAAAATAAAAGCAGCAAGGCAATTGTATAATAATTGTTCACATTGATGCATCTTTCTAGTTTTGCTTCCTGTGCACCTAGAGGGGACAAGTGTATTGTATTTAATAGCCGTTAATGGATTTTTTCCCATCAGTTGCTATAATTGTTGTTGACAGCTGCATGTTAGACCTGGTACAATGCATCATTAAGCTGAAGATAATCAGGGAATTGCTATAAAGAATTGGGTAGCCCACTGTAAGGGGGAAGAGGAAAGTGAGAACCTAAAATATGTTTATTTTCCGTATGCAAAATCCATTCTGTAATAGGTCCTTTTGTTAGGATGATGAAACTACTTATGACAAAATCCTACTTTTGAATTATCTCCAGTGTCATCTTGAAATGGTCTGGCTAAAACTTTAAAGTTCCATTTAAAGTGTGGATGCACTGAATTGGACATGAAACTGGATGATAGCATAAAGAGACAATAACACTGTGCACCAATATACATAGGGGACTAACTAGCTGGAAAATAGCTTTGCAGAAAAGGTGATGTGAGGCCACTTCTGGGCTCCATGTGTACAAGGAAGACACGTACATACTGGACTGAGTCCAGCAAAGAGCCATGAAAATGATTAAGGAATTGGAACATCCCTCACATGAGGAGAGGTAGAGAGAACTGAGTATGTTTAGTCTTAAACACATAAAAAATTCCAGCTGAACACGTGGAAAAGCCTTACTGTGAGAATGGTAATAACACTGGAACACGTTGTTCAGAGAGGTCATGGCCTCTCTGCCCTTGGAGATACTCCAATCCAGCTGGTCACAGTTATGGGCAACTGACCCTTTTTGGGCAGGATTTTTGGACTAGATGATCTACAGAAGTCTCAAAATGAGCCATTCTGTAATTCTATGGTTTAGATATTTTTTTTTATGCTTTTGCATGTTATTCTGTAATAATTTCTGGCAAGAGTTGTAAGAAGGGAGCATATCTTTTATGACATGAGGTAATGCAGTTGAAATAAACAATGAGTTTCGGGCATGCAGATTGTTTTGCCTGGAAATGGGTTGCACTGGTTGAGTTGTTAAGCGTGAAACAACGTAACTTCTATTTAGGAAGAAATTCAACATTCTGCAAATCTGTGTCATCTTGAAAGTGATAAGATGCTGTAGGTGAATGTATAAAGTGATCAGAGAAGACGGAAAATATAAACTTGGTAGAGTGGTTTAAACTTCCAGTGCTATGGGGAAAGCCTCAGATTTCCATAATGCACCATTCCTTTTTTGTTTGTTTGTGTTTTTAGATTTGTTTGTTTGTGGATTTTTTCTTTTTTTGGGTTGTTGTTGTACTGTTTAATACAGGCATTTAAGAGCTGAAGGAAGTGTCTTCCATATAACTTGTGCTTTGTGTGCAGCTGACTGAATCATCTCTTGTCTGGATATATGTAATGCTGACACAAATAGATTGTTGTGTGCACTTTCTACTGTCATCTATCTTTAGGTGAAAGAATAGGTTATTTGAATTGCTTTGAAACTGACGACATTCATCCTGAAATCAGCTTTGTCATATAGGTGAGAGACAATATATAAGTAGAACATCTATTAATGGAATATTCTGAGTGGAAGGGGTCTCACAAGAGCCATTGAGTCAAATGCTTGACATCACACAGGGCAATCTAAAAATTATATCAGATAGCTAAGCACATTATTAAAACAGATTTTGAATACTGAAAAGCTTGGAGTCATGACCACTTTCCTATAAAGCTTTTTCCAGTACTTGACCACCCTTTAATTGAAGTTTTTCCTGATACTATCCAATCTGACCTCTCTGTGACCAAGCTTTAAGCTTTCCTTCATGTCCTGTCACTGGCCACTGGGGAGGGGAAATCACTGCCTCTCCACTTCCATCTCATGAGAAAACTGTAGGCAGCAATAAGGTCACTCCTCAGTCTCCTCCGAGCTCAACAAAGTATTTGCAGCTCCTCCTCATGTCATTTAGTCCTTTCACCATCTTTGTTGTCCTCCTTTAGACACCTGATATTTTTATATCCTTTTTGCATTGTGGAGCCAAACACACAGAAACTACTGAAAAAACTATTTTTGTACACAGTGCAAGACACTATTTTTGGCTGAATTTATAGGTATCTCATTAAAAGCAATCAGTTAAAAGATATCTGAAGTCCATTCAGAAAGAATGGTAATAATCAGTATTGTTTGTTTCATTCCAGTTTTGTATTGATAGGAAACTTCAGAAGGAAATCAGTTCTTCCTGTCTGGGAGATAAAGCTGAGTTAATTTAAGAATAAAGTACTAACTCTGGTGCCTAAGGGACTGTTCTGTGGACTGTGTTATATTTTTTTCTGATTAAGTTTTTCTAATTAACTAATACTTTTTTCTCTTGTATTTGTTTTTAATTATTAACTTCATACTAATTAAAGTACATTATTTAATGTTTCTTTTAAATCTAATTGAATGTAGCTTCCTGGAACTGAAACTGTTCTGAAATACATCACTTAGGCATAATGTTTTTGAGTGGCACCTTCAAATGTCATCCTTAATATATTCACAAAACAAGTACCTAAGCTATTTGCTGTACTGTTCCCAAGTATAAACTCTGTTTTTGAAGATGAGCTTGTACTTATTAATATGAGTATTTATTAATTTGCTTCATATTTTTAAATGTGTCCTTATCAAATTATTTTTTCTGAAAGATAGTTCACAAGGGCTACCTCTTTGCTGGGGCATTCTGGCTCTGTCAACAGTTAGTGCTGAAGGGGTTTAATGTTATGGCAGAATAGGCATGAAACCATATGGCTTTCATATGCTTCCTTCTAATTCAAACCAAAGTTCCTAGGGATGTTAAAATGATGGAATCATAGGTTGGCTTGGGCTAGAAGGGACCTTAAAAGTCATCTAGTTTCAACCCCTGTAACGGGCAGGGACACCTTCCACTAGATCTGCTTGTTCAGAGCCCCATCTGGTGCAGCCTTGAACATTTCCAGGTGTGGGACCACTGCTTTGGGCAACCTGTTCCAGTGCCTTACCACTTCACAGTAAAGATTTTCTTCTTTATATCTAACCTTAATATGTCTTCTTCCAGTTTGAAGCCAGCTCCCCTTGTCCTGTCACTACATGCCTTTGTAAAAAGTTTCTGTCCGTTTTTCTTGTCGGCTCTCTTCAGGTACTGCAAAGTCACAGTTAGGTCACCTTGGAGTCTCTTCTCTAGGCTGAACAAATCCAATTCTCTTAGCCTTTCCTCACAGGAGATATGCCCCATCCTTCTAGCCATCTTGGTGGCCTCCTCCACACTTGCTTCAGTTCAACGGGTTGATGTCTTTGATGTGCTGGGGACCCCACAGCTGCATGCAGCACTCCAGGTGTGGAGTACTCAGAGAAGAGTAGAGGGGATGAACCAACTCATCTGACCTGCTGGCCACACTTCTTTTGGTGCAGCCCAGGATGCAGTTGATATTTGGGCTATGAGCAGATGTTGTCACGTCATGTCTGCCTCTCATTCACCAAGTCCTTCTCAGCAGAGCTGTTCTTGGTCTGTTCATCCCCCAGCCTTTGTTGATACTGGACATTGCCCTGACCCAAGTGCAGCACTTTGTCCTTGGTCTTGTTAAACTTCATGAGATTCGTGTGGGCCCACTTCTTGAGCTTGTCCAGGTCCTTCAGGATGGCATCCCTTCCTTCAGTTGCACCCCTCAGCTTGGTGGCATCTACGTGTTTGCTGAGGGTACAGTGTATCTCTTTGATTATATAATAAATGAAGATAATAAACAATTGCAGTGGCTGCAATACAGACCACTTGCCCGGGATACTTGTCACTGATGTCCATCAGGACTCTGAGCCATTGACCACTACTCTCTGGATGTGACTTTCCAGCCAAATTCTTATCTGCCTAGTAGTCCACCCATCTCTCTGATTGTGAGAGGAGGATGTTGGAGGAGACCATATCAAAGTCTTCACAGAAGTCCAGATAAATTATATCTGCAGCCCTTCTCTTGTCCACTTGTGTAGTCTCTCCATCCTGGAAAGCCACTAGGTTGGTTGAATGGGACCTTGTCCTTGGTGAAGCTGTGCTGGCTGTCCCAAATTACCTCCATGTGCCTTAGCATAACTGCTAGGAGGATTTGTTCCATTATGTTCTCAGGCAGAGAGGTGAGACAATAATGACGTTTTTTTCTAAAGGTACTATGATATTCTGTGTTTATTTTATAGAAATACAGGCTGGACTTTAGCTTTGAGGCATCCCTTTTACTTGGAATTTTTGTGTATGTGTGTGTAAACACGTCAGAGACAATTTCAGCCAGTGTTAGCTACTTATTATTACACTTGTACATTTATTTTGCAGTTTCTTGTCTTGGCAGACAGAAACCAGTTTTGGTAGAATTTACCACTCTGGAATTTTCTTCATTATGTAGAAGCTGACAGCAAAAATAGGAATCTTATTGATGTAAAAAGTTCTAATGAATTATTCATATTTTGGAGGTGCTTTTAAATATCTGAATCCCAGTTTCTCATTTTTTTTCTGCAGACTTAATAGATTATTTGAAAAGTGCTTTCAGAGTGTTACTTCCACAGTTACATTTCAAATCCTGATTAGACTTCTTAGAGGCCATGCCCAAAGGTTAGTCTGACTGTAATTCCTTCATTCATTGTACATACCACATCTCATAACCAAAGAAACAGTGGTCTTTAAAAATAGAATATGCTTTTTTAGAGGCAAGCTGTGTGGGTTTTGCAAAACCTGTTTTTATTAAGCTTTAGCTATACATCAGACTTTAGATTTTAGAGTATACAAAAGAAAACTTAAAACAGCTAATAAAATGGATTGTTTCAAATAAGGTTTGCATGTAATTATAGGATTGCATTCTGTTTTCAAATAAAAATGTGTGAAACTTCAGTAGTCTATACTGAATGACTGCTGTTAAGATAGTGTAAAAGACCCATAGTTTACAATTGCACTGCTCTTTGTCAGTGGTAGAAAAGAAACTGGCAAAACACTGGGGAAGCTGAAAGGAAGCATAGCTCTCGAAAATAAAATGGACAATTTTACATTTGCAGTGCTTTGCACAGGATATATATGCTGAGAAAAATAGATGTTTCTAGGGAAGATGCTTGCAGTCCAGATTCTTTCGTATGTATAAGCCTGGTGTTGGTACCTACTAGGGTTTGCAGTCCTAATGATAAAATAGTTCAACTGGAGGGCGCCGACAATGGTCGTTGAATCCAGACCTGACCACTTCAGGGCTGACCAAAAGTTGAAGCATATTAAGAGTGCTGTCCAATTGCCTCTTGGACACTGGCAGATATGGGGTATTGACCACCCTTCTGGAAAGCCTGTTAAAGGTTTTGGCCACACTCTTGGAAAAGAAATGTCCACTCATGTCAAGTCTGAATACCTCCCCATCCCTCCCCCTAACTCCCCCGGGGGTCACAGCTTTCAACTATTCCCACATGTGCCGGCACTGGGTACTGGGAGAAGAGGTCAGCACCTGTGTCTCTACTTCCTTTTTGCCTGAGTTCAGATTGATTCTTAACTCAGTTCTCAGACTGTTTTGAGGACCAGACTTCTGTCTGGCTTTTTTATTCTGTTCTCTCAAAATCAGGTTAGTGTTTCAACTTAAAAACCCCCAACTATTTGTATTTGCCATTTGAATCCAGTTTATTTATATCATATAATACTGTATAGAGTGGCATATAATAATATATAGTATACTATACTAATAACATACACTGTCTTGCAATGTAACATTGTAATGTTAATATATATGGATCTAGTAAATACAGATAGTATTAAATTATATGATATATATTATGTAATAATACATAGTTTTTGCAAAGACAAAAAACCTCAAAGTCATTTCAACTGCTCTTTAAAAACTAAAGTATGAATTAGGCAATGTGGTTAAGACATCCTGAAATGGAATTTTAAATTCTTAGTTTTTATTAAGGTTAAAGCTTCACTTCCACAAAGTTATATGTTACATTTTTTCCTTTGGCCGCCAACTTTCACATTGCAGCTATGACCATTCCTAGAGATTTAAAAAAAACCTGCTTTCATTCAAAAGCAAATTAAATTCACTTGGAAAAAAAAGAATGTTCGTGCCTTCAAATGTTCTGGTTTATTCTTCCCTTCAAAATGTGAATTTCAACAATCTTTGTTGAAAAAAATAGTAGGTACTTCAGGAACCTAGATTACGTTAGCCTTTTGGAGAGTCTCTTGGCCTAAGTCATGGCCCAAGTGCTTGGTTATTTTTTTGAGTTGTTATGAACCAGGAATAAACTGTGCTCTGCCCTACCATGTGAGGTAACCTAACCAAGCAGTAAAATGGGCATTATCTCTATGAGATTTTGTAAACTACTTTTTTTTACATTACTGTGTAAGATTTAACCAATCTGCCACAGCCAATTAAACTATCCCTGATATTCAATCAGGGATAATAATTTCTGTTGCAAGCAGGCACTACTGGCACAATGTTAAAGGAAATTGAGCAACACAGGACTTCTCTTTCTTTTTTATCTAGAGACATAGGAATTACAGAAGACTTCTGAAGTAGAAGCATGGTTCATGTTGATGGCCTCAGAAAAATAATTTTGCATGGCTGCCCTGTACCGTTTAGCATGTCTGTATGTAGAACAGTGTAATCAGGGTTGATGCAAGTATTTACTACTGCTACTTTAAATGTATGTTCAAAGTTCTGTATAATATTCAAGTCTCAGATGTAGACATAGTATTTTTTCAGATTCTTGTATGTATATAAACATGCCAGAAAAAACTTGAGATATTGAACACTGATTATCACACTTGCATATCTTGTACTGCTTCAAAAGTTTTCCTTCACCTTAAGAATTTTTATATTCTTAACTCTGGGTCATTACAGTCCTTCTGTAAAGATGACAAGACAAGAAGGCTTCTACAAGTCACTATATGATTCAGTTCTAGTTTCTGGACACTTGTTTGCTATTGTTCTGTCAAGCGTGGGATTGATTGAACTCCTCGACCTTTGCATACTTGGTAATTTGGTTGAAAAGCAGTATTTACTGTTTAAGTTTTATGAATTTGTATTTATGATTTTTTATTTTTTAGGTACATTGAATTTCAGTCCTGATGCTGCTGATTCCATTCCTGGAGAAAGACAACCTACAGATGCAAACTGGGTAAATAAAGATAGGAAAGACTCTAACAGTAATCAGAATAGAAGTAATATATCAATTCCTAGTCTGTCTTCTGAAAGAGGTACAGATTATGAAAGCTCTTCTACAAAGCATCATGGCTTTTGTAATCCAGAAAGTCAGTATGGGAATTCTGAAGACTTCCATCAATATTTTGGTACCAGTAAAAGTTTGAAGAATCGCAGCTTGCAAAGCCAGAGATTGCACAGATTAAGAAATGATAGCACATGTGCTAGAAATAAGATAAGGCAAAGTACTACTGATGCTGCTGCAGGTCCAGGAATTTCAGATGCTGCACTAGTAGCTGGTAGAAGGGCACCTCCTAGAGGATACAGTGATTTTCTCTCCTCAGAGAGCGACAGAGAGGTACCTAATGCCGATAGCAGAGGGGCAAAGCCAAAGAAAACCCATCTGATGCATACATCTGGGAGAGGTTTCAGGGAAAAGGGAAAGCAGGTACATGACCGTGAAAAGCGAGTGAGCTCTAAACAGAAAGTAGAGCTGTTTGAAAATTTTCCATCTTTGGATTTGACACAATCGGACTCTTCAGAATCATCTGTTGGAAAGGCATTCTGTGATGCACCTTTTGGAAGTGGGGATGAGCAAAAAGGCTACAATAGTGCAAACAAAAGATATCCCCGGAAGCCTGTGTGGAATAAACCCCCAGCAGAAAAGGATTGTCAGAAAAGACATGATTCTCACCGTAGTAAAAATACAAAAGTAGGTAAGAAGCCTTCTGTTGCGTATACCCCCAAAGATAAAAATGAAAGGAAGAAAGAACTCGTTGCTCACAAAAATGATGAAAACTTGACCAGTGAAATCAGGCATCAGACGTCTGAGTCTCTCAGGTTCAGTGGAAGAAAGTTCCTGCTAAAGGGGGATCAAGTACCTTCACTTCATTTCAGCTGGACCCAGTACTGGAAAAAGCAAAGTGATGTACCAAAAAACAAAGAAACTCATACAGGTAAGTTTTTGAGACTGTCCTGGACTCCTATATGAGAGATATGATCTTGAATAATTTAAACATAAATTCTTCAGCTCCTGCCTTGAATACCTGAAGAGGCTTTTTATTTCACATTAAATTGGTATTGGCTTACAGAGAGTAGAATTGAATGTAAATGCATGGTTTTTCAGTGGGAACATATTCTGTAAGTATACTGGAGAAGAACAAATTTTGTGTAAAGTTTTTTTTCAGTTTTGCTACCAAACTGCAAACAATAACCTAGTCAGGTACCATATTAAAATGTGTATATTTTGAGAGTAAAATTCTGAGCATTCTGAACAATGGGACCTGAGAAGGATAATGCTGAAACTGACTTTTGCAGAATAGATCTTCTCATGTTTTACGTAGGAGTAGGAAAATGCCAGACAGAGAAACAGTATTCTACTCATAACTGACTTTTATATGCTTTTTTCTGCAACTTTTGTGCCTTAAAGAACCTATAAATGAAACAACACACACTTCTGAGATAACATTAGTATAGGAGGTAATATAAAAGCTGGTCTTTATTGGAGGAGGCCTCCAGGGGCAAATATGGAAAATGTCCAGAAAAGCCCCTCTGCCCCCAAGGGGTGCATACAGTTTTATAAGTTTAGTAAATTAGCATAATTGACAAAAATCACCAATTAGAAGCACAAGTGGTGATGCAATTCCCCTTCCCCCCCCCCCAGTTCAAGCTCCTTCTAAATCCTCCCTTCAGATAGGACTGAATCTTGTTGATGAAAATGTGTCTCAAAGAGCTGTTTTTCAAGCTTGGTTTCTAAGGAGAACCAAGATAGCATAGAGGTCTTGGAATGTGTTTTGTCTTTCTGCCTATCAGGGCAGGGAAAGATACTGGGAAAACTAGCTACGAATGCAGTAATAAGCAACAGAGCTTGAAATGTATGTGTGAAGAATACAGAGAATATATAAAAGTAAAAAGACAAAAAACATTAGGTGTCACCTCAAAAGGTAATTAGAAATAGAGGCAATATCTGGATACTATTTTTAGAAGTTTGAGAATAGAAACATGCTGTTGATAGTGTAAACCAGACCCACAGTTTTTGGCTGAGTGAATTTTATGCTGACTCATACCACTAGTGATTGAAAACATTAAATGGAAATCAGCTGAATCTCTTCAGTGCTATGATACTGGTTTCTGTTTCAACAACAACTTAGGTAGCTTATTCTTACTGTTTTTAAGATGCTTCAATGTTCAGAAGCATTAAGGAGAAGCACTGAGAATTGTATTTATTTGTTTTTTTACAAAGCATCTCAATCTTCTCTTTTGCAGCACAGAATGATAGAGATGGGTAGACTAGTTCCAATTATCTTACCTGTGATATCAAATGTATTGAAGACTTCACTTCTCAGCATCTCCTGTTTCTCAGCTGAGAAAGTAATAGCATAATCAGGAAGCATAAAATACGTCTAGTTGGAAACTTTCTTCTCTTTGGAGGATCAAGATGTTCCTTGATCCTCTCTAACCTAAATAAATTAACTGTGATGCTCCTTGGGTTCTATTTGAATCATAAAATTGAAGATACCTCAGTCTTTCCCCCAGCGTTATTACTAAATGAAAAACTTAACATGAAATAAGCAGAAAAGTAAGTAATAGTCTTTCCTGGGGAACTTAAGGAACTTTCCCCTCTAAAATATTTGCATGCTTTATTTGGGAGCTCTTTTGGAAACACTGTCTCCCACTGTTTTCAGGGAACTAGGATTGTGGGTTTTTAACTATTTCTGGGAGAGCTGCAGTTTATGGTATAGCTTTAGTCTTCTGGAGAAAAGAAGTATGTTTTACATGAGAATTTTCGTTTATGGTAGATAATAATTATGGGATAACAACACTTAATCCAAATTACACTTAATCCAAAGTGTTGTGGGGCTTGATGCAGGAGGGCTAGAAAACAAATTTGAAAATTATATTGAGGAGAGCAAACAATATTAAGACTTGCCATGGGCTTGCTTGCAGCCACATGTTGTACAAGCAGATTTTGAATTAACAGTAATTTTTTTCTATTATTTTCCTTTTGTATTTCCTTCATTTTGAATTTGAACTTTCCTTTTTGTGGTCCGGTCTAACCGCAGAGGAGCAAAGATAACTCACTGTGGATAAAGCTGAACTGAATGTACTTGGGTTTGAATCCTTGTTCCCCAAAACGAGATTAGATGTTGATACCAAAAAATAAGGATATATTTTAGTTAGTAGTGAAAGAGGCAAAGAGAAAGAAAGAAAGAAACAAAAAAAGGGGGCTGGAAGGGGAGGACAGGGTGACAGTAGAAAAATATCATCCCTCCGTGGGTTCCAGTGATGTGTTGTTGTTCCTCTCCCTCTGGTCTTCTTGGACGTGAGGGTCCCCTTCCAAAAAGTATAGAATCAAATGGATTAATCATGGGCCAGGTGGGAACGCCCAGGTGCCTTCCCTGGGCGGGGGCAGATTCGACATTGTCCCATGCAAGACTGTGGATCTTTGCATCACATGCAGCGCTCTCTGGTGCAGGGTCTGGGAACCCCTTGGAGTGGGCCTTTGATGGGCCGTGACATCCCCTCTGCTGTCCCTCACACAGATGTCCAGTGATTTAGCTTTCCCGGGGTGGGGTGCCCTGCAGTTGGGCAGGTCTGAACAGGAGTGGATGGGCATTCACTGCTTCTGTCTAGAGGCTGTGCCACACATCCAAAACCTCTCCTCCTCCTCAGTTTGGTGTTGGGGTTTGTGCAAGTCTGGCAGCAGATAAACCTGGGGATATAAGCCTCCACCCTGAAGCTTCTGGACATCCCTGCATCCTGTGGATGCATGCTCTTCCAGTTTTATCCATCATTTCCCAGATGCTTCGAACAACAGTTTTCTTATCTCTGTCCTTTAGGCAGTTTCACTCACAGTTGAGGGCTTCAGCCTGTGGACCCTATTCAGAGGGCAGTGGTCTTCCATGCAGTTTTTGTTACACAATTTGCTATAATTGTCAAAAATCCATAAAAATGTTTAAGCCAAAAACCGTAACATTTAATTCTTTAACACTTGTATTGGCACAATCTTAAAATGGTACATTTTTACACTGTACACTTGTAGTTAATACATTTTAAAATTCTGTGGACATTTCCAAAGTGTATTTGATAGTCTTACCTTGAAGGGTGAGAAGTAATCTCAGAAATGAAGCTTTACGTGGTGCCTTTTTTATGGTTGCACATCAGACTGTTTTGACTTTAATGTGAGGTTCTTGCTTTATTTTCAAAGTACCTTTTCACATTTGTTCATATGGCTCAAAAGATCCTGTACTCTGGCTGTTGCCAGTAACTCCACTCCTAAAGCACTCATTTTATAAAGGGCTTATTCCCATAATCCAGGTCCTTCACTATTAATATTTGTTGTGTCATCTCCTGGGCATACTTAAGGATAGGAATTAAATGTAATTTTGGCAGAAACTGCTGTATTTAAGAGCTTTAATCTTTTTCGTTTAAAGTGTATGCAAAGATGAACTTCCTCTATAAAGTGATGAGTAAAATCTCAAACTTCTGCCAATCTTGAAACTATTAATTCATAAGATCAGAATAATTGCTATTTGTCAAAGTGGAATTTGTATTGCCACTTTAATAGAAATCTTATACTCCTTCTTCCTGCTCTGAAGCTAAAAAAATGCATAGCAAGTATCAAACTGGAATCTTCCAGGAATAAACCAATGCCTTATTTATAGCCACAGAGGTAAAATAAGTGTCACTATAATTTAAATGAAGTCTTGGAATTTAATTTGAATTTAATTTCTCAGATAACTGTTCTTTTATGCACAAGTAATATATTTTATCTGCAGGGTCTTTGATTGAACAGCTGACCACAGAGAAGTATGAATGCATGGTATGCTGTGAGGTGGTACGAATAGTAGCCCCAGTGTGGAGCTGTCAGAATTGCTACCATGTATTCCACCTGAATTGTATCAAGAAGTGGGCACGATCACCAGCTTCACAAGCTGAAGGTTGGTATTTTCTCAAATATATATTTTATATGTATCCTATATTATGTGTACATATTGTATGTATAATATATTATATATTCTCAAGTATATATAATAGCCAAATTCATGTGTTGCATATGTAGTGAAAACTATTTAGAAATACTGTTTAAGATAACAATGTGACTCACCTCTGAGGCAAGGCAGCCAAATTCATTGTTAAAGGAATCCCTGGGGGTAGATTAAAGCAAAACAATACCAACTAACTGATACAACAACTAATTTTATTAGAACTGCTTTGAAACCTTAAGTGGAAAAAAACTTAATAGAGAAGGGATATTGTACCCATTCTGAAGTGTATGATCGTCCTGAGAGAAGAAAATAAGATGATAGGAAGGGGAAAAACAAAGGAAAAGAGAGATCTGTCACCACCTGTGGCTCCAGTGACATGGCAGGGGGTCATGGTCCATGGTCACGATATGCAGTCCGAGTCCATTGGAGATGGAGACATGCATACATATCAAAAATTGAGGAGTTTATAACCCTGATTCTTCTAGTAAAAACTCCAGTACCTCCTCCAGGAAGTATGCAGAGTCTTCTTTCTGGAAGTCTGTCAGTGTCGAACAGGGGGCTTGAGTGTGTGTTTCTGTGTGTGCCTGGAAAAATATTTTGAACAAAGGTTCCGAGTTCAGAGTTTTGCAGCTGCATGGTGGTGGCTTGTGGTGCAGGAGAGAAATTGGCATTAAAAAACCTCTCTACCCTGCCTGCTTAACAGTGGTTTCTTCTTTAGTTCAAAGTTTCTTCTTTAGTTAAACAAGCTTACACAGCTTGTTTAAGGGAAAATTTAGCCATAAGGTGCAAATGGTTCACTACAAGCAGTAAGCTGTAAACAAGTTTTAAATCAAATTTTTTTTGGTCACAGTTCTGTGTATGCCTTAAATAATCCTCGTAGCTCGACTCTTTCCAGTGTTCTAGCTAAACCTGATTTCCAGATTTGGATACCATAAGATCATTCAATAAAATCAGTGAATCAGGATGCAAAACTCAGTGGCTGTGTTTTTACACACCAGGAAATGTCTCATCTCTCATCTGTGTTTTGCTGAGCAGTCAAGCAGAAGATGCACTTCATGTATTAGTTGTCTGCTTTTATTCAACCGCTTTTTAGTTTTTTTCTAAGATAAAATACTCCTGAAATCCATCCTTCATGCCGTGCAATGAAAAGGAATTCAGAGAAAACAGAAAGCTTCAGCCTTTGTCATCAGCTTTAGCATCTGTTTCAGATTCCTTGTGTTAACACCACTTTTTGAAACTTAAACCAGTACGTATGCCCTTTGAATCCTTTGATGGAAGCTAAGGCTGAACTGTAGCTGCTGCTCAGTTTAGTTGAGTGGTGTAGACATACTCTGAAGATGGTAATCCTGAAGTAGGCTTTATTTTTTTCTGTACCCTGCTTGTTCAGCATTTACCATTCTTTTTGTGTCTTTCTGTATCTGTCTGGGCAGACTGAGAAAATACAATGTCAACTAGTTCCAAATATTTGACAGAAGTTCTTACAGACTGTAAATCTCCTGTAGAAAGGATTGGTTGCAAAGTTCTTTTTGCTGAAGATGCACTGTCAGACTTCTGGGTAGGACTGAACCCCAGTCCCTTGATGAGTCATTTAAAGAGTTTATTTCAAAGGGGCTTGAAGTACTACTTTACCCTGAGGTGGGCACATGGGAAAAATGCAACAACATTCTCAAGAGGTTAAAACCCAAACTTTATTGGCAAACTTTGTAAGCCAAACTCAGAGTGACTCACCTTTTTTGGAGTTGATTTATCTCCCTGGAACAGCTTACTCCTTGACAAAAGAGTATCTGCTTGCTTAAGGGGGTTTTTATCTTAAAAGATAGTAACCTTAGATGCTTAAATCCTGAAAGCATTTGAAATAGCAAAATTTTAGGCCATTTGCTTTTCGTGTAAGAATTTGTGGACTAAATATATTACTGTATTCTGCATATGAGAGAACTAGAGCTAATCATTAACTGAAGTTAAAGGTTGTGGCCTCAGTAGAACTGATACCATAGCTCTAATAAAGAAACCAGTACATATTTCTTGACCTGCAAGTCTCTGCTACCCCATCTTGTTTAGATTTTGTTCTTCAGAGTGTATTTGTTTAACCATGGATTGTTTCAGTATATGTTCTACTTTTCAGGCTTTGGATAATGAGGAATTCACTAGAATCCTGGCAGTATTGTTGTCTGCTGTAGGAGAAATGGGACACTGTAATCTACTTAACTCCGTAATTTGCTGGGTTTTGGAAGGGGAAAAAAAATGTTGTTTTTTTATTTTTGGACACTATTTCCTTTGATTCTGCAAATGTTATAATGAATTCCAGAAAATCTTATCTAATTCAGCAACCAAACTTTTCACTGGTACGTTTCACTTCCAGCCTATTTTGCTAATGAGTTTTAAATGTTCATTTAATGTTTTTGCAACAGCTGAGTGTGTCTTGGTTTGAAAGACGCTTGTCTGCCAAGGAAGGCAGGAACCTCCCTTGGAATGGAAAATACTACTTCCTTCTGTCCAAATTATTGTAACTTTGAAATTAGGGGCTTTCAGGCAAAGGTACAGGGAAAGGAATATATAAATGAATATAAAGGAATATATAAATGAAGTTCTTCATACTACTGTGTATAACAAGGCAACCAAGCAACCAGAGCTGCAGCATTAGCCACAACCAGCAGGCCCCAGAGGCAGTGTCAGCCTTCTCGGGGCTGTGGGGCACTTTCCCCTTTGGAGCAGTTCCGGTCACAGCCGCCAGGGGCGCTGGTGGCTCCCGGCCGGGCAGGGCGGGTGTGATGATTCCCCCGCGCCTGCAGGGGGCGCTGTGGCGCGGGTCCAGCCACGTTTCCCTCACGTGGTAATGGTGGGCAGGCTGGATGGCGAAATTGACTCTAGCAGGAACCTTGGAGTGGCAGCTGGGATGGCAGAAGCAAGAAGCAAGTACACCCCCTGGGCTGGCAAAATGTAAGAGAAAACTTCACAGCCTTCGAAGAGGCCACAGAGGTTCCATGGACACAGGGTGCTGGGTTAGAGTGTAGAAAAAAGCAGGAGGCAGCAGCAGAAAATAGTGGAGCTGGGCAACGGCAGCTGGACTTCTTAACATCTCTGTAGCAGCTGCTGTGGGCCACCAGGGAAACGCACCCTCCGGGAAGGGGGAGGGGGTCAGAGTCCTGGATTTTCCACTGAAGCACCAAAATAGATGGTGAGAGTCCTTTCCAATCAGATTAGATGTTAATAAGTTCTCAGTTCAATGACTGCTCGTACCAGCAACCATTACAAGTAAGGAAGAAGTGGTGCAGGGCTGAGTGCTGCAGTGGCAGTGAATTCTTCCCACAGTAAGCAGCAGCTCAGTGTTCCTTGTCTGATGCAAAGAATGAGAGAGAACTAGGGGATAAACTAAGCCCCTCAGCCCCCAGGCAAAATATCAAAGTATCTCTAACCTTCCCAATAGAAGGCCTCTCAGGTAAGAGAGTAGCCAGCTGCACTCTTCCCCCACCTTGGCCATTTCTTTTCTCTCTTAGGTACCAGTTGTTATTTTCTCAGGAATAAATGGGACAAAATTTCATGAGAGAAAGAAAAGGGAAAAAAATACGGAACAATCCTAACCTCCACCAGCATTTCAGTGAGAATGATCCTCCGTGTAGGGCCTTGCACAGAGAACAGCTCTTAACCTCTGTGATTCATAGTAGAAGGGTGAAAGTGTGTGTGTGTGTGCATAATTTCTCACAATTTTTTGTGATCACAGAATTGGATCAGAGAAATCCTGAATACTTGGATGAAATAGGTAACATCCCTTGTGGGGATCTTCCAGAGCACTGGTGACTTGTGTCTGTTACAAGAGAAAAGTAGGTACGGATCCTTTGGGGACAAGGCACAATGCTCAGCAAGGGGAAGCTTTGGCATTAATGAATGCGAGGCATTACCAGGATGGGAGCCCTGGAACACCAGTGCTAATTAAATATTGGGACACTATGCAACAGAAGGCTTATTGGAAGTGAAAAACAAGGAGTGTACAGTTCTGCTTTATAATTTGTGCTTATTAACACATTGTACGTATATTTCGCTCATAGCAGACTCACTGATGTAATGCAGGTGTTATTGTCTGAATTTTGAGATCCACAGCAGGCCATCAGATTGGCATTGATGAGTGGGCACAGTTGAAAAGGAAAGGGAAGTGTTCTGGATTACCACGTCAGTGTGATAAAATGTGCTTATGGGTCTGTGTACTTGGATGGAAAGAAGCAATGAACTATTTTAGGTCTAAATTTCTAGGTTCCAGAAACCAGTTTTCTAGGTTTCTAGAACTAGGTTACTGTAATAAAGTTTTCTCACACTCTGTAGTATCTCTCTTCTTGGGCTATATTGAAGATGTCTTCCTTCAGAGACTTCTTTTCCTTCTCTTGTTTTGACAGTCACCTGAAAAATGACAGCTGGTTTGGGTAAGGCAAGTGAAAGTGTCTCCTGATCATCTGTGGGGAGTCGTAAGGCTTTGCTCTTTTCTTGGTGTGCTTGCTCCGTGGTGTGTTAAGGAACCTTCTCAGTCCTCCCATTCACAAGACCCTCTAGCAGTCATACTCTCAACATCATGGTGGGCCCAAAGCCCCTTCACAGTGGACAGCTGCAGTGAGCCAGTGGGTGCTTTGCTTCACTCCCTGCTGTGCTGCTCTGAAAAGCCAGTGGCCATAAAAAAGACAGAGGAGTCATGCAACTTTATTCAAATGAAGGGAGAGAGTCTGCTAGGCCATACTCCCATGGGGTCTTTTGAGTTTTTGGAGGATGCAGCCTCCTTTTATCCTAAAGTGCATGTTGCCTTCCTCCTTTGCCCATTGAGTTGAGGTGCTAGGAAGGTACACACTCCCCAAACTGCCTATGAAATATTCCCCCTTGAACATGTATACCTCCCCCACCCCATCACACATGGTATGACCTTTAAAACTAGCTATAAGTCCATCCTAGATGGAGAAGCTAATTTCCATAAGTCTATTAAGCCTGAGCATTTCCCCCAAAGTTCAGAAGATCAAGCTGTGCTTGGCTCTGTAGCAAACTTGGGTGGCTTGATGTTTCCATGATGTGACCCCCACACCCATTCTTCCAGAACCTGATTGGTCCTTTTAGATCGAGTCATTTGTGAAGATGTTAATACCCATTTCTTGTATCATTAGGATTGTAATGACCCCCACACCCGTTCTTCCAGATCGAGTCATTTGTGAAGACAGTAACACACATTTTTCCCATCTTTATTTGTACAAATAATGTAGACTGTCAGCAGCACTCAGAGCTAGAGAATGGATTTTTATTGTATCTTAGAGATACAGTAAGCTCCTCCTGGTCAGGAGGAGGAGCTCTGCTGCGCATCACTTTGCCATCATATGGAAAGATTCTTTCCTGTAAGGAAGCAAGCATTTTACTAACATTTTAAATTATGTCTTGAAGGAATGTGACCTTAAGGTATTGCATAGTTTTGCCACTCTGACAAAAATACCTACACTCCACACAAGATCTTTGTTTATAAGGGGGAAATTGTTGTCACTTGCCCCCTTCCTTCTTCTACTTCTTTTAAAAACTGATGTTTAAGTGGTGTTTAACTTGTGTCTGTAAATTGATAGAACAAACGTTTAAGTATTTTTGTCCTTTCTTTGTAGAGAAGATAGTTTTGCTGGTATTTTCATTTTGACTTGAAGGATTGGAGATATTTGAGGTATTACAATTGTCTCTTTCTATTCTGCCCTTGGGCTCCACTTCCAAGTGTATCAGATCTGTACCAGTCTAGTGCTGGCGTCTCACACAGCACTTCTAAACTTCTGAGTTTCAGTAGTCAGAATAGAAGTTACAAAAATTTTTGGTAAGTAGTTTCAGGTAAGAAGTCTGTTTATCCCAGAAGGAAGGAGAGGATAGCAAATACTAAAACAATCTTTAGTAGAAGGGAATGAGGTGTCTTGATTCAGCTTAGACGACTGTCCTTTGGTATCTTTTGTTGGAGTTCTGCCTACTTCACTTCTGTTCATGGGAAGATTCACGAAAGTGGAATTTTCTTTCTGTAGGATCATCCTCATTCTCAACTTCTTTAATAACCAGGATTTGTAAGGAGTGCTTACAGGACCACTTCTTACAAATGTGCATGTCAGGAGTCATCTTGCCATCATTCTATACTACTGTAATTGCACCTGAATCCTGGAACAAAACTTCTCTTACTTCTAATTTTGGAGGAAGGCAACCATGCATGTCCCTTGTGGGTGAACGCACATTAATGTGCTTTGAGCAAAGGTAGTCAATGACAATGAAGAAGAAAATGTATCTTGCAAGGCTGTTTTTAATAGGTTCTATTTTTTTGGGACCTTCACTATACTCTAGAGGAACTGTGGCTTGTAGAGGACTAGGCATCCAGCTCCCAGGGAGCTGTTGATAGGAGAGGTCTTCTGCTTGCCTCCTGAAGCTTTCAGGGTAGCCTTACCTTCACAGCTTCTGAGAACATAACATGGAATAAGAATGAAAGAAATTGTTAATGTTAATTGTAATTAAGTATAATGTACTGTACTATACTGTAATCTCATTAGTATTTAGTATGCCGGCTTTAGGAGAAGCCACATAAAGTGCTTACAGTTTAGTCAGCAAATACACCTTTAGTTGTCTACTGCCAGTTTTTGCCTGTAACTTCTCTCTGAGTTGCTTCTTCTGAGATCCTTCAGTTTCTAGCAGTTAAAAGAAAAAAGTCTGGTCAGGAAATGCAGATTGGTCTTGACCATGAATATGAGAGTATATGCCTTGTGCCACTGTCCTTGAGCTGCTCAGCCCATAATCGTACAGATCTCTGCAGCAGTCTTGGTGGCACAGTAATATGAACCGGGATAAAGAGGGGTATGAATAGGCATGAAGTGTTGGAAAGAACAGGCATGCATTGGACTCGCCTTTCTAGCTAGACTGTCAGGGCAGTCTGTAATTTGGATCATTTCAATTTGTGAAAATAATTTCCATTGTTGAAGGTGAACTGAGGTGTGCATCTCATTGCACTGCAGTTGTCTTGTTATAGGTGGAGCTTTCTGTTTGCAAACGCTTCTGCTTTCATAACATGAAATTAGCATGAATCTTGATCAGATTTCTTAATAGTGAAGAACAGTTTAAAATCACAGTTTTATTAATTTGCCAGCACTGAATTAAGAGAGATAGAAAGTGTTAATCAGTTTTTTTTCTTTTTAATATCTATATATAGATATAAAAACATATCTCTCTTGTTTATGACCCCTTTTGTGTTTGGTAGTGCTCTCAGACTCATATTCTTAACAGCAAGATGTGTACTGAATTGGGGAAAAGTCTTCATTAATGTTGCTTTTCATCCACTTTACTGTTCTTCATTTACTGCTAACCAGCACCCTTCTGAAAGACAGAAACAAGGAAACTACTATTTAATAAAATAACAACTTGAAGAATAATGCCTTAGTCAATATCTAAGTATTATAAACTGTAAATGGATAAATTAGATTATTCTGGTTTATATAACACTGGTTTATTCTGGATGTGAGGCAACACTAAACTGGTCTTCTACAAAACATATGAACTCATGAGACGATAGTGAAAAGGAAAGTACCGGTGGTGCTTTGTGTGAGATAATTATGTTTTCCTCACCAATTTCCCTCTCTTAACACTTTTTTCCTCACAGCTTTAGATATGGTGAAGACTGTCTATATTCTAGCTTATAACAGGGCATATGATAATAGAAAAAAATGGAAGTTTAAAATCTGGCTTTGCTTCAATAAAAAATTGTAGCCTGTTGAAATGAAATATCACAGCTGTGTTGATGTCAAGACTGTATAAAATGTATTTTTATCAATGTGTTTTCTCACCACTTCTGAGTAAGTGGAAAAATTAATTTATTTCCAACTGTGGTAAGAAACAAAGTAGAAGAACTTGTTCTTGGCTTGCAGATTAGGTCTTTTATTTACTTCAAGTCCTTTTTATCTTTTTTTATCTACAGATGGCAATAATGGTTGGAGATGTCCAGCTTGTCAGAATGCTTCTGTGCAAGTTCCTAAAACTTACACTTGTTTCTGTGGTGAGTTTCTCACTTGCTTTTGCAAAGAAAAACAGTTTTGTCATTTTGACTATTTTTTGTTAATATGAATTTCAGTATTAGTACTTGTTTGCTTGCATGCCTGAAACTCAATTTTAAACAAATTTTCTTGACACTGGAAGGTGGCTGCACAGAGTCATATATATGCCTCTTGAAAAATAAGAAGAAAATACTAAGTCCCAAGTGGTAAATACTTTAATATCATTAGGTAAAAATAGTGATTTTTATGGAATAATGATAGATTTTGTCTGGTATCCTGTGAGGAGTGGAATAACTTGCATATGTTATGTCTTTCTTTGTGCCAAGATACACCAAAAATTACATAACTCAAGGATACAGCTACCTAAACATTTAAATTGGTTTTGCAATTTTGTTATTTATGGTGTTCAGGGACACATGGAGCTTAAACAGGAAAAAATATTCAGGCTTTTCAGACCACTATGTAGAGATGTGTTCAATAATAAAGGTGAATGGCATGAGTACAGCACTCACCAAGCCATAAATACAAAATGGAAAGGAGAAATGAATTATGTTACTTAATTGCATAGATGTGAGTAAGTTTTCTTTGGAATCTTTACTTCTGTGATCTGTATTGTTTTCACATAGCTTTCTTTTCCTTAAATCAAAGACACCAGAAACTTTCCTCACTTTCTAGGAAACTATGTTCTGAAGTTGAGACAGAAACTGACAGTAAACTTGCCCTAAAGAAGCTAGATTTGAGAAAATACGAGAGTTTTATCTTTTTATCTAAATGTGTCAGTGAATCAGTTGGAAACAGTGCAATGCAGTTAAGACAGTTTTTGGGTGACAATGCGTGAAGTCTTATGAATATAGGGATAATAGTTCAGTTATTAGGGATAAAAATACAGTCTGTTAGAATGAAATGACCATGAATGAAAATTAGACTTTTTCAGACTGGATATCTGTCTGTTAAATAGGGAAAAAATTCTCATGAGCCTAAAGACGGTTTCATGGTTTAGGAGAGCTACAGTAAGAACTTTAAATTGTCTGCAGAATTATTACTTCCAGAGCACCATGTAGTAACATAAGAGTTTAATCTTTTGTAAATAATTTTACATTAATGATAAATAATTTGGACATCATCAGTCACTTATGCAAAGCTATCTTCTATTTGATGCAAAGTACTGACTATGTGGTGAGTGTGGTTAAGTGTGAGGGGTTTTTTTCATCCTTTTACCCATGAGGAAATTCCTAGCTTATTTTTCTTCTGAAGCCTCAGATTTTTGGAACTTTCCTGGGTTTTCAGTTAGTTTAAATGGAACTCAGGTGAATAAAAGCTATCTGCAGTATTTAGTAATATTTTCCTAACTAAATACTGTAGAATATGCAAAGATATATTAAAAAAATAAAATCATGTAACTATGCCACAAAAATATATTTCCTTGCTGCTTTTGATTGTCTCACAACTCAAATTTGAAACATTAATTCACTGTTAATTTAATTCGTCTCTTGCAGAAAGCCAAGGGAGTTTTAATGATGGCAGTTAACCCTGATGACCATCTCATGCACTTAGAGTTATGAGATTTGATGATAATACTAATAATCAGATTAATAAAAATACAGTTTAGTGCTTATCCGAAATACAGAATACTTGAGGCTAACATACTTCTTGTTTGAGACTTCTGCTTCATTCATCAAAATTCATCAATCTTTAATAGTTTGATTAATGTAGAGTCTGCTTCTTTTTATAGAATGACTTGCATAATTTGCCCACTAATTTAATTCCCTATTCCCTATCCCCATACCAGGTAGATCTTAGTTTTTGGGATTGGTATCTTTTTACTTTGTTCCTTTATTTTTTCTTCTCTGCTGCATTGAGACAGCAAGGGAGTTTGACCCTTCAGTTTTCTTAGCTACTCTGCAGCCTGACCAGCTACAGGGGGCTTTTAGTTTTCATGTATTTTATCAGTTTAATGTTATCAGCTACCTACATGTCTGCTGATTGAGAGTACAGAAGGAAAGAATACTCTCGAGCTTGCTATTCCAATGGTACATTCTTTTAAAGAAGTTGAGTATGTATCAGTACAGAAGAACATAAACAGTTGTGCAGGTTTTTTTGTCAAAGAAGACTACTTGCCAGTATTTAAACATCACTTTTTCTCTTTGGTATGATGTTTTTCACAAGTGAAGTCTTGTATCCAAAGCAATAAATATATTTTTGTCTTTGCCATGGTTTAGGTAAGGTGCACAATCCTGAATGGAATAGAAATGAGATCCCACATAGCTGTGGGGAACTTTGTGGAAAGAAGAGGCAGGGTTTGGACTGTCCACATCTTTGCAACATGTAAGTAAATGTTTATCATGCAAATATTAAAATGATTGAGAGAAAATTTCTGAAGACTGTATTTGCTTATTTTTTTACTCCAGGATATGCTTAGAGATTTAGAACCTATAGAGGTTTATAGCTCAGCTGAAACCTGAAAGAAATGAAAAGCCTGAAAGCTATTTGTGTTGGTATGTCTAAAGTGAGTTCATATGAGAGCATGAACAGGAGGTCTACAGTAGTTATAGTGACATTTCTATCATGTTTTAGGAACTGAACCAGCTATCTGACTTGGTTTTAAGAATTTTCATTGAAATAGAGAAATAATAGTATCTGAAAGTAATTCAGAATATGTCCAGTGGTTCACCAGATTTTTCAGGTGCTGTTGTTCATGTAAAAGTGTTTGAATATCTAAATTTAAGTGCTACTGTTTAAACTGAAAGACTGCTTGTTGCTCGGTGGAGGCCTTCAGATGTCCATCAGTGGGACCTCCAAATGTAGCCGTGGAAAGGGGTTTTAACCCTTTAAGTTCAGCAGAAATAAGATGCACAGCTACATGGTCGTCTTTCATGATAGGGAAGAAAGAGACAAGTTTATTCAGAAACACACTTGGTTTTATAGCATGACTGCAACTCCAAGAGTAGAGAAGAGGTGATTGGTTCAGAGAGAAGACACCCCATTCCCAGGGCCTGGGCACACACCACAACAGGTGTTCTATCTTTGTTATGAATTCCTTTTTATTTTGACCAAGTTATCACCCTGGGAGAAATTCTCCCTAGCCTTGAGCTGGACCAGCTTATCGGCTGGGAACAGAGCTGAGAAGCTCCAGCCTGGAATATTTTTCAGGCTGTAATTTTCTTATTTTCTCAATATGTGTCCCACAACCGCTTTATTCCTTTGTTTCTTTTTCTTTTTCTTTTTTTTTTTTTGGCTTGCAAACTGTTGAGGATAAAAGGACATTTTTATTTCTTTATATGTTGAGACCATCAGATGGTCTAACCAGACTCTCTCATGGAGATTTTAATGAGTAAATGTAAGTCAGATTGGTTTTGCTAACATTTTATTAGTATAATTCAGTGAAGAGAGACAAAGGAGGGCTCTGTTCAATTTTGGATATTTTACATTAGATTTTTTTTTTAGTAGTATAGCAGCATTGCTAATATTAACACCATTATATGATTTTTTTTCAATGTATAAATATGCTTGCTAGTTAGAAACAAATTATGTGTTGTTTCTATTGTATCTAACTTCAATTTCCATGGAAGTTGGTCCCTAACATCTGTTCATATTTCTGGCTTTAGAAATTTGTGATAGAAGCAGTTGTTTCTGCTCTTGGCACACAGTCAATAACTTCAATCATTCCAACCAATAAATTGTCATGTAACACTTTTCCAATATTTGCTAAAGCTCAGAACTTTCCTAGAACTTTTCTCTGAACTTCACATTTACTGTGTTCTGTTTCAGATATGTTTCAACATTTTATTTAATGTCAAAATAATTCTTTAGTACTTATTTCCCATACATGAAAATGTTATATTAGATTTCTTTTCAATAGTAGATTTCATTTATATTTATACATTATGTATTTATGCACACACATTTGCATTTTATTTCATTTAAGTGTCATAGCTGTTTTCTTAATTTATAGAATCATGCTAGATCAGATCAACTTTCAGACTACACTTGATGCAGCTGATACCTGAACAGATCACTGATTCTCTTGGAGATGAGCTGCAGGCCTTCATCTCATTAGAAGTGTATGTTCATGGACATATCTTTTGCCCAGTCGGGAATAAGCACACTTCTTAACCACTCTGAGAACTCCCTGACTGCAATTTGTTGCCTGACAAACTTTCCTGTAGGGCTTGGAAGCAGATGTTCTTCTCTTTTTTCCTGTCCTAGTCTACAGCAGAGGCTCAGTCCTTGGCACTCTCTTAGGGACATCTTGAAGAGTAGTGACAATATTGTGACATTGGGGGTGCTACAAATTCTTAATCTATGAAAGTCTGATCTGCATAAAAGCTGTGAAAATCAAGTCCCAATTCGTGACCATTTGTAGCAAATTTTAAAATGTTATCATTCAGCTCTATGTTTCACATTAATGAAACCATGATGAGATCATCGAGTCCTGGAGGTAAGGCAACAGTAGGCATGCAGATCAAGATAATGGATGTTCTTGACATTCTCTGACTTGAGATAGAGGACTGGAGAAGAATGCACTTTCAACATCAGTGTTACCCAGTTTTGGACATTCTTCAGTGTATTTTGGACACTTCTTTCTCCCATATGGGAATCTTTGGTGTCTGTGAGGACACAGGCAGCCATTGTCTGCTGTAACAAAAAGCAAGTAGAATCTTGGTTCACTCTTGGTATATCAGTGGTGGAGTTAGAGATGCAGAGCTCTATTATTTGAATGCAGATGATAAGTCTGGATCATGATCTATGTCTGGGCAGAGATTTTCCTCTAGAGAGTGCTCAAGGTTAGATGTTGCCATGTGGGGCAGGATTCTATTTCATGATTCTTGCTTACATTTAGATGGTCTCAGAACTTTTTCTTGCGAGCATTTATTTCTTTGGATTGTGGATTTGCTGTGTGCCATTTTGCCCTCCTCCCACATGTTCCCATAAGGTGATAAGGTTTGAACCAGAACTGTCATTTGTTTGCAGATATCCTAAAAGCTGTTTTGTTTTTTCCTTTTTGATACCACACCCCATTTCAGTGAAAATAAGTAAAGGTAATTTACACTGGTGTTCTGCTAATTGATGATTTAAAGGACACAGACAGCAATGGAAAGAATGATCTTCTTGTTTTACAACAAATATTAAGGTAATACAAAAGTAAAATTCTACGTTCAATAAAATTATCTGCTTGGCTTTAGCAGCAAGCAAAAATAAGCAAGGTAATGCACCTAGTTATTACTGTATGAGAGAAAGGATAGTGATTGAGAAAGATACAGCACCAATTGCCTACGTACTTTACCATCATCCAGAGTCCACAGTCACTGGGAAGCCCTGTTTTACAGTGAGGACCTGGAGAACCCTTCCCAGCAATTTGGAAAATTCCTACCTGGTGAGCCCACCCGTAAGTGATGTCTCTAGATTGGCCCCGAAAGTGGGTCTGGCTTTCATAGGCCCACATCAGTAAGTGGGAGTGACTTGATTATATTTTTAGCACAGAAACACCTGAATCTGATGGCACACTTCCTGACCAGCTAGGGCCAGGGCTTGGCCAGAGTCCAGGCCTTGGCTGGGAGGATTTTCCCCTTAAATACCCTACAAGTTTCTATTCATGTCAGTTGGGAAAATTTCAGAAAATGATACATTTCTTGCAGATAACTACACAAGGTTATGTGGAAGTTTCTAAAGCAGGCAGTTTGGCATTAAACAGCAAGCATAAGCTCTTGGTCATCTGTTTTTAGCTAAATAAAGCTGATGGTGTTGGTCACACAGTGCTCAGGATCCAGCTGGTAAGTCAGTTCTGGCTTAGGTCTGCTGCTCAAGCCTGAGCACATCAGCTGGTTTAGCAATAAATCTAATTTACTCAGATTTATCGAAATAGTAACCATTTATATAAACAGCTGATTTGGAAGAGCTGAGGAGCAGGCAAGTAGCTGTTTGAAAGGGGAATGCTTTGCAGACCTTTTGCTGGTGTCATGCTATGGCATGCATAACACTTCTCAAGGTGAATTCTCTTCACATTTTCAGTTTAAAAAACTGGAATTGATTTTGCAGTGTTAGGATCCACATCAAAGAAACCTCTAGCTTAACCTTCAATAAAATGTTCCTGATAATAAACTTCATGACAAAGCAAAACTTCTATTAAGACTCTGAAGTTCTTCCTGCTAACTGGAGCTATGCAGGGCCTTGAGAGCATTTGAAAAAGGTCTTTAAAAGGCAGTAAATGAAATTTTGTCTCTATTTAAATTTTAGTAGCTGGACTTCCTTCATAGATCTTTTCTACAGCAGTAGAAGTCCTTTTTTGCTCTATTACAGTATCGAGTATTTTCACTGTCAGGCAAATGGAAGTTTAATTTTTCCTCTGTCTAGATGTATCTATCTTCACAATTTTTCTTGTATGCCAGTTCTCTAGAGCAGCAGCAGTAAATTGCAAAATGATCCTCCATGCTAATGATAGATCATGAAATTTCAGTTAAAAAAAACTGCATTCACCAAATGGAAGTTAATACTGAAGTCTTCAGCCTGTCTTTTTGAGTTTAGTTTGTAACACTGTCAAGTAATTTAACTTTTTGCTTAATCCCCTAAACCAGGATTAAGACTCTAAAGGTATCACCCATCTTTATCATCTAAGGTGCATTTTCTCCACTTTCTGTGCATGTCTCTGTGCTGAATGAAATTTGAATTTCCATCTTAATTGTTGTTGTAGGATCAAGTATTTCCTAGAACCATAGCCATACTGTAGCTTCTGCCTAAATTAAATTGTACCAGAGACTTTTGCGTGTGCATCTGTAGAGATTAATAAAGAATACTTATTTCAAAAGTCAGAAGTTTGATTTCAAATAATTAGTTTTTGCATTACTAGAATTTTTTTGTTGATATTAACAAAAGGTCAGAAAACTGTCTCAGAAGCACACATTGTCAAAATTGAGATGTCTGAAAATTAATTGTGTGATACTGTTCTAACAAAAGGAATCCTGCTATAAGACTGCAGTCTACTGTTACTGGTACTTAACATTTTAAAATATTTGTGATCAATATAAATAGCTTTTGTGTGATACAGTATCATCAGAAAGTGTGCCAGGAGTGGGGTTATGGAAGAAATCTTAACATTGCTTGTGTATGAGAATGTTGAGAGAAATAATACACCACGTAAAAAAGTTAACTTCTGAAGATGATGTGCCTTCTTGCTTTTCCAAGTTATGATCTAGATCATAGTATTTTGAATTTATACCTACTTTAATCTAATTCCTGAGTTCATAAGTTGGCATCCAGCCTTTAGAGTTCTACATGGATCTGTGAGAATTAAAGTCAAGACAGTGGAATATATGGTGCAGTCCATTTACAAGAGGTTTTCTTGTAAGATAGATTTTCTTGTATGTTGCAGAATGCATGTTAATTCTCATTGTCTGAAGTTCCATAAAATAGTTTTAATTAATTCAGTGTTTTTGCTTTCTTCCTGCTTTACTGTGTATCCATCCAGTTTTTCTTTTTTCTCCCTTTCCTTGTGCCTGCTCTGGTGCTTTTTCAACTCTTCATTGTGTCGTAAAACTGACCTATCAAAAGACTGAGGGTTATGGTGGTTTTGGTTGTTTGTTTTTTTATTTGCTTAATGTGATGGGGGATTTTTCATTGTTTTGAATTGGTTAATTATGTAATTGCTTGGCTTTGCTGTTAGAGCTGGCCTAGGTCGAGTGATAGATTGGGCCTTAGCTGGGAGGAGTGGTAGAGGAAGAAAGGAAGCCAGACCAACTGTATTGTGTGTGACTGTAGGAACTGGTGTACTAATCAGTGCTTGTATATTTACTGTCCTTGAGGAATTTAGTAGTTACCATGTAACTGGGTAGTCTGTGTTTATGGGGTTTTGTGATGTTTCTGTGTTTTTTCATTTTATTTTGGCTAAGATGTCTGTGCTGGTCAGTCCTGGCTAATAATAATTGCTCCGAATGAGAGCTGCTGTTTTTGTGAATGAAGGCAGCTGGGAGCTGGCTAAGTTAAGTATAATTTCACAAACCTGGGCTTGTCTGTACCCAACTAAGGTCTTACATGCAGATAGGGAACATCTAGTGTTCAAGAGTCTTTCTTGAAGTAGGAGGCAAGATCTGATATGTAAAGGACTGGAATGGATGACACTCACAGGAAATTGCTCTTGATTGTAGGAGTAAAACTGAGGCAGACTTGCTGTGTCTCCCATGTGTTACCTTACAGTAAGAGGAGCAACACCTCTTACTGGTGGCACTAGAAGTGCTGAGTTCAAAGATAAAACCACCCACTCAAAAGAAGACATTATTAGAGACGTTTTTATCTCCATTGTGTTTAAGATAACTGAAGAAATAAATATATTAATGGTTTGGACATAAGGTGATTGTTTTGGGTGTTATCAATGATGAACGTGGTTGAGTTGATGCATGTTTGCTGGTGAAATGCAAATATCAAGCGTGTCAGTAGCAGAGTTGATTTGTTAGTAGTATTGTTGATTTGACAGCAGCTGGAATATAGTTTTTCCTTCAGCATTAGTGGTCTTTGAGACGGATACAATTCTAATAGTGAAATTTTTTTTTTCTTGTGTTAAGACTGCTTTCACACCTTGTTGGAATGAGTGTAAGAGTCCTGTGTAATGTTCTGATAATGCAATGACATTGGGTTGTGGTGGATTGTACTCTCTGGGAGTGTAATAAAGCTAAAGTTAACTTTGCATTTTTTGGCTTATTTCTAAGTCTGTGTCACCCAGGACCTTGCCCTTCGTGCCCAGCCTTTGTGACAAAAACATGTGAATGTGGACGAACAAGGTAAGAATGCTTCTACTATGCAAACAAAAGTTCAGTTATTATAAACAAACAGGAGAACAGTTTAGAATTTTATATACTAATTTTTTTTCTTTCTGAACAAAGTTGAATCTGAGCTGTAACTTTTACTTGTGGTTAAAATAATTTAGAGAATTTTGTATTTTGAAAAAATGCAGTTACTTTTAGTTTTTTAGGAAAGAAAGTAAAAATAACAAAGATTTGTTCATTTATGGTACATGTAGCTGAATTGTCTGAGCAGTCAGTGCCTTGATTCAATTTTGAAATCCTGTAGTAATATTTATTCATTTTATTCGCTAGAAGGCTCTAAGAATTTAGTGGGAAAAAGTTCTCATCTTTTCTGTCTGAATGAAATGAGGTCTTTAATTGCTTAATTTCAGAAATAATAATTTAAAAAATAACATGCTTTTCTCAGAAACTGTACAGAGAAGTCTGTAGTGTATTCCAGACTTGAAAGCTATCTTTTCCTTGCATGTTTGGTGTATATGGTGTCATTGCCAACAGCAGTATGGTACTGCCTGTATTGTATGTGATCTCTCATAATCAGTTGGCCTGAGTCTTTAGAATCCCTTTTTCTAGTTACCTAGAACTGATTCTGTGTAATAAATTGTTTGCTTGAGCTTGTTTACAGAACCAAAACAAATATCAAACGATTTCAGTGTTAACATTCTTGCTCTGGAAAAAAAAGATTTTTCAGACTTTTACAATTATTTCTCAGAGTTTGAATCTAATACTACTAAGATTAAAATCTTTCTTTTTCAGAAGCTGGTACTGCAACTTCTGTGGCAATATTTGTAGATAAAAGCACTTTATCTTCAGCAGAAAGATGGGTTGCTTGTAGATTACTGAATGTTATCTTCCATAGTTATATTACCTCCTTTTGTTTTTTAGGGGTATAGTTTTCTTTTTAGGTGGGGGGGTTTGTTTGTTTTGTTGTTGTTTTTCTGACTTCTTCTTTAATTTTTAAGTTTAATAGATGCAACAACTTTGTTTTTTTTCTCAGATGTCAGCTAGTCCACCAGATTTCTGATTTTTGTAATAGTACATTTGATACTTAAAACCTGCTTCAAAATAGCATTTAATAGGTACTGTATAAGCATCCAGGGTGTATGGCATGGCATCACCAACTTTAGGATGTTTTAAAATTACTACTTCAAGTACACATTTTACAGCCATTGCATGAGCCATCTAGAGTTCAAAAAAAAAGGAGAATTGATTTTGTCCATTTTTTGACAATTTAATTAAAAACTCAGTTATTTTCATAGACATCTGACCCCCTGTTAAGGCCCATATCCCTATCTCATTGTGTTCAATAGATTTAGGGTGTTTAAGTCTTTAGAAAGATGTCTGTATTGGAAATATCTGCTTTTCTGACAATGCATACATAAGTTCATACATTAGGTTCAAGTTTTAGTGTCACCTTGGGTTGTTTTCCTCTCTTTTCTTCAGGAAAAATTCTGTAGGCTAACTGCTGTGATAGGTGCTTTACTTTAGGGAGGTGGAAGAGGGGGGAAGCAAGGGAAAAACTAGAGGTGTTATTTCCTAAAAACCTTCATTAATAAATTGTGCTGCCGTTTGAAGATTTTGGCATTTTACTGAAAATGTATTTCCTTTTTTATTAAATACTGTATACGTGTTAAGGTAGCTTACAGGCTATGGTGTCATTTCTCCACAGCCATTCAGTTCGATGTGGCCAATCAACAAAAATTCATTGTTCTAATGTATGTGGAAATACTTTAAACTGTGGAAAGCACAACTGTACTCAAGTGTGTCATGCTGGAAAATGTTCACCTTGCCAGTTAACAGTACAGCAAGGTAAGTACTGAAATGCTTTACAGATATCCACCCTATACACTGAGAACAAGAGGGTGGAAAAGGTCAGTACCAAGAGGCAAGTGCCAATTTTTACTTAACACAACCAAAATCTGTTGTTGGAATCCTGCGATGATGATTAGGCTGTTGGAGCATGTGCCTTATTGGGGACAGGCTGGTGATACTGGACTTAGCTTGAGAGGGCTGAGTAGTGGCCATTCAGTAGCTAATAAGGAATTTAAGAAGACAGAGGTGGGCTATGCATATGTGAAGGATGAGAGACTGTAAGGGAAACCTCTTGAGGTTTTCAAGATCAACTGAATAAAACACTTGACTGATCTCATTGCTGACTGCTTTAGGTAAGGGTTTGGACTAACCAGTCCTTTCTTACTTGAATCGTTCTCTGATCCTACTGGATCTTTTACTATAATTATAAGAATTAATTAGACAGTACATGGAAGAAAAATAGAAAAAAGGTATAGGAAAGCACATTTCAACAAGCTTCTGTCAAAATTTTCTAAACTTAGTCTTGAATGGAAATTAAATTGACAGAGTATGTATGCCAGTATATAAGTAACTTCATAGAACAGATTATACAGAAAATCACAAGTTTGTTTTCTCAACTTTTAAGGTAATAATTAATTTTTTATGTATACTGCTTTAATAAATAAATTTTTGTGCACATAGTACCACTTTATCAAAACAAATAATGCTGGAATTACAGCTTCTGTAGGTCAAAAAACTTTCATTGATGAAATAAAGCTAAAGAGGAGCAACTTCTTTATCCTTCTAAAAATTGACTAACAATTTTTCACTTTTTACCTTTTTATATTTGGTGCAGGTGTTTTGTCACTATTCTTTTGTGTTGTTTTCTTATGGAACATTGTTTTCTTTCAGTGTGTTACTGTGGAAGCAACTTTAAAGAAGTATTGTGTGGATCAAAGGAAGAATTCTCTGACGGTTTTGGGAGTTTCTCATGTCAGAACATATGTGGCAAGTAAGATCACTATAACTTCGGCTTTTAAAAAGTAAAAGGTCATTCTATTCACAATAACTTATTGTGATACTCTTAGATAATTCCCCTTTTAATTTTTTACTTGTTTTCTATTTTGTTTCTTTGATTTTTTTTCCCCAGAAAACTAAATTGTGGGAGGCACAACTGTAAGCAAGTATGCCATCCTCAGCCTTGCCAGCTCTGTCCACGACTTCCACAAGTTGTATATCGTTGTCCCTGTGGTCAGACTCCTCTCAGCAAGTTACTGGAACTAGGATGTGTTGAACGTAAAGTTTGCACAGATCCTATCCCATCGTGTGGAAAAACATGTGGCAAACCTCTTTCTTGTGGTAGCTATGGTAATTAGAAATTTCTGTATCAGAGTATTCGAAGTATCTCTTAGTGTCACTGAAAGTCAGATGAATAGAACTTCACGTCACTGCAGTGTGAAGGAGCAGGCATTCTTTATTGTGGCGCCAGCTGCAGGGGGGGATAGCTTCAGCTAGTCTGCATTCCCATTTTCTGCAAGCATACCTTAATTGCATACATATGCTTCACAATTTGAAGAAATGTCAGAGACCTATTACAATTGCTCATTACCTTAAAACTCTCCTCCTGGCTCAGTCTTTTTATGGTCTCTTTTTATTTTGGCTGTGGTTGCATTCCTAAGCCAGATGTACTCACTCCCCCAGTCCCTTTATCTTCCCTCTGTCCTTGCTCTGGAAGCGGTGCACACCAGTTTCTTTGCTAAAAGTACACAGACACAGTCTTTGTTCTTAGATTAACCCTTTGATATCAATAGTTTTGAAAACAGAGTAAAAAATGGTCTTCAGATGTTTCATTTCAAGAAATAAATACTTTGCAATTTTGAGTTTTAACCAAAATGAATGTAAAAACCACTGCAGAGCCTGCAGTCAGACTGTGCATTCATAATAATGCTTCAAAATAAGAAAATAAAACCCAGCTGTGCATGAACTTAGTATCGTTGACCAGTAATGTTCCTAATAAATGTGAAGTTCCAGGTCATAGATTTTTAAAATTCTTAATATGTGTATTTTTATTTTGCTAGAGTTCATTCATACATGTGAAAGCCTTTGCCACGAAGGAGACTGTAAACCATGTTCTCACACATCAAATATTTATTGTAGGTGTGGCTTCAAAAAAAAGGTGAGTGTGTAACCACAGAAACAGGTAATCTTTGCTGCTTTTTAAAACTGTGGAGAAAAAGGAGCTGAAGAAGCATAAGGAAGTGCCGTGCTCCTTGGTTGCAAGAACCTATATTGTATACTAACTGATAGATGCTATCTAGTTTATTCTGTGAAGTGGTAACATGCTTTTTACTATTAAGGCAATTTTTAAAATACTTTGGCAGAGTTTGAACAGAGTTTTATTAGTGTAAACATTCTGCAAAATCCTATATTATTCTGGAGTATTTTTGTAGCATAAGGAATTGGTAGTGTTGTCAAGAGCAAATCAAGAGAAGAAAGGCAGCCTAATTAAAACTGTATAGTAATAGCTTCTAATCTCCTTGTAGAAGTTTTTGTAGAGACTATGTTGTTACTGATTCCTGCTCTTTGTACATTTATACAGTCATCTTGCAGATCCTCAGCTATTGTTATTTAGTAATTATTATATTTTAAAACTATGCTACTTTCTGTAACCATAGCTTCGAAATTTTTGGTTACTATCACCGAAGCTTTGGTGACTTTTCTGACCTGTTATATATCATCTGCAAGTAAAGGTGGCTTTTGAATATGTAGGTGCATAGAAATGACTGAGAGTTTGCTAGAGGTTGGAACAGTTTTCTCCTACAAGTTTGCTGAAGGTAGTTATGAGGTAGAAGGCGTTGGATTGCATTTTGAGTCCTGAAATAAAGTAGTGAGGTTTTGAGTTTAGTTTATGAAGTTTGTCGCACACCAGAAATATGCCTCTTTAAAAAGAGTGAACTACAGTGACAATTTAAATCAATTATGAAAAATGTGATAGTCAGAAATGACATCTTGGAATATAAAGTTGTGATGAATGGTTCAAATGTCAACAACATTATTTTCATCCACCACATTTTATTTTCATATTGAGGTCTTTAGGTATAACTGTGTAGATCTTAACATTTCTTCTGTCAGACTCACATTTTTGGGACAATTGGTCAAAGCACAAATTTATGCACTCTTGTCAGTATTCTCTGGGAGAGCTCTGTTGGTTTTCGTTATGCAGTTTTCTGGTTTCTTGGGACAAGCCTGATTTTCTCAGTTTACCGTGACACTTAATTCTGCTAAATTAAGTGAGGAATACAAAACTACATTTTTTAAAATTGGTATTGAATCTTTAAGGAACAAGTATTGTGTTAAAAGATTTGAGGATGTTTTCCTCCAGTTTTTATTTCAATTATGTATACAGATGTGTTATACACATGGAAACTGAGTGTGCTTCTTTCATGTGACCAAGTGTTTTCTAGATAAGTATGTTTCAATTGTTTCATCTGTTTTAATCTAATGGCTCCCTGTTTGTTTCCTAGGAAATCCCATGTGCTCTTCTCAGAAATAAAGGTACAAGGTTATGATACATACGTGTAATGTAAAGTTGTTTAAAAATTATCACAGTAATTTGGGGTTTGACAAAGTTAGCAAACAGCTGATCTGTACCACATCTTTTATCTGTACTTCTATGCCAAGTTGGTTATTTCTGCTGCTCTTTCATGCTACGTCAGGCTGCTGTCTTTGGGAAAGGTTTGAAATAAACATCGTTAGTTTTCGTTCATCTTTTACATTAAAAGACTTCTTCACATTTGATCTCAAAGATTTCAGACAATGTCTGTTTTATTTTAGACAGTTTCTTATATCACCTGCCATATTCAATAGGTTGCCACCCCCCTCCTACTTCCCTATCATCTTGTATAACTTTTGGTCAACTTGCACAGCTCAGATTCAGTGTAATAGTTTTGCTGTGATCTTGCCTATGTTTCTGGGGAAATACAAGCTTTGATTCTGCTTCACATTGTATGGTGCTGATCTTTGCAGCTGGTCTTTGCATCTGACCATGGCAGAGAATTTCCATTTGATGCTTCTTGGTATTCTGGATGTAACATCTCAGAATTCCCCTCTGAAATCTTTACTTGATTGACCCCTGTCTACGGAGGTATTTATTTACAAGATATGTAAGGAAGTAATATGCATATTTTCTAATTTGAGCTTTTGTCTATGAAGACTTTGCTCTTATGGAATCCAGAAATTATTCCCTTTCGTTAGCTGTTTATGGTAATAAGGATGTTCTTTGCTAGCAGTAGTTTCATGAGCATATAGCAATAGTTGGTTTTAGCTGGCTTTTGCTGCCCCACCAATTTAAGCAGTCTTAAATTGGATGTTCGTGGTACTTCAGTGTATATTTTCAGTGTATCAGAATATCCTGTTTTCTTTGTTCTGTTGTGTGGAGTTTATGGTGTGAAGGGGAAATAAACTAGTTTCACGTATTCTGCTTTCCAAAATCTTTTTGAATAAGGGTTTCTTTAAGGAAAGGCAAGTGCCCACGTGGGGATAATTGTGAGGGAGAACAAGTAATTTAAAAGTTTGCTTGCTGGCTTACGCTGTGTTAGTCTCTCCTAGACCATGCCCAGCAACAGCCTTAGCAGAATACTGTGCGGGTTTTATCCTCTTTGTATACACAAATACCTAAAATTAAGACTTTGGGGAACTTTCTTTTTCTTTTTAATAGCTGCTATTACATTCATGTGTGACAAGCGATGCAACAAGAAGAGGTCATGTGGACGACACAAGTGTAATGAAGTTTGCTGTGTGGTAAGTGTATCTGTGGTTATATAAAATTGCTTGATGTGATGTGTGTTTGATTTTGGTTGTGATGTTAACAGTCTTTTTTGTATCTTTCCATTTTTGTGCATCTTCATTCTCTACTGGCTGTGTTGATCATGCTCAAAAAGTTTGTGTGTGTGCATTTATTTTGCAAGTTTTGTTTTATATGTATCATTATAAATGTAAAACCATATTTCAGCCTAAATGCAGTTAAATCAGTGTGAAGGTGCTTTTTGTCAATGCAGTGATTCCAGGGAGAATGGGGAGGGAAAGAGTATGAATAGTAGAAGCATAAACCTTGTAAATGTGTCTGTAACAGAAGTCTTAAAGGATCTGCTTTAAAAATTGTGTATCCATACAGGGATGGAAAAACTGTATGGATTTGGCCTAAGCTATTTTTGTACTATACGGTTTTGTCAATCTATTATTAGAAATAGATTGGAATGTCAAAGAGAAAAAAATAACCAGTGAGGTTTATAGTTAAATTCTCCTTTTTCTTTTTTTGTCATCTCTTAGGACACAGGACATAAGTGCACTTTGGTTTGTGGTCGTAAACTCAACTGTGGGCTTCACAGATGTGAAGAACCCTGCCATCGAGGCAGTTGTCAAACATGCTGGCAAACAAGTGAGTTATGTGCAAAAATACATAATTGTCATTTATTCTAGGAATACATGAATATCTCTATCTGACTCAGACCAGTTAATGTGATCTGTTTCACACTGGTGAAAAAGAGAAAGACTAGTGATGTAGTTTGTAGGGATACTGTTTACAGCTCAGAGTGCCTTAGCTGCAGTAGTACATGTGTCTCTCCTATATTATATGCACATGGACATAGTCAAAAACCTCAATTTTATGGAGACAACTTTTCATAGAAACATTCTGGAAAAGAGAACGTGCTAGAGCTTCTGAAGCTCACTGTGCTTGAAACGGCATTGTAGTCTGTCTTAATAGCCTATGAGTATGATGTGCATGTTGGCTGCATCTCTCATTAGAAAAATACATATTTCTGTGACCAAACATTTCTCTTGACAAAGCAAAATAGTAATCTTAATGTCTCAGAGGTCCTTTTAGTAACTTCTGGTCCAGTCGAGTCAGAATGCACAGATTTTTCTGAGCAGTTGTTTTTCTTCACTGAATTCCATGGGTTTGAGGTCATTAAACTTCTCCACATGGCTGCAGTATTTTTGAGGATTGTATTTCACTTTCCGATTAAAGGAGACCTAAGGATTGCATCCATTGTTAAATGGGATGCCTCCTCTGTAAATTGCTCCACTATTGAATGTGATACAATCTAGAGGTCAGTCTTCCCTACTGACTTTTTTCTGAAGACAGGAAAAGCAGTTGCCTACTTCAGGAACCAGATTATGATGGTAATTTGGTTTAAACCTCTGTGTCCTTGAAGTTTCCCATTCTGAATCTGTCCAGAAAAAGCAGTATGTTTAAAGATTTCTTACTTGCTTTATCTGGATGTTGCTTGTTCAGATTTCAGAGGCATACATTGTATGATTCTATATGGTTCTGACCCTGTAGTTGATGGTGAGTCCTTCTCAGCAGTCAGGCGGCCATTCTTAACTGGTTCACCTGTCTAGCCAGCACTTTGCAGTTGGTTTGTATCAGCCATGGTGTGCCATGGTATGATCAGCTGTAAGTCATTTGCCTTCTCATTAGATTGGATTTCTTGCCCCTGTTTTCATCTCCACTACTGTTTTTGCTAGGAATGGTGAGGGCTGACATAGAGGTGCAATACTACATTACATACTACAATACTACGTACACAGAGTGCATCTATGCCTCTGTGTGCTTCCCTGGTACTTTGCTTTCCCAGTGTAATTTCCTCAGTGCTAATAACTGTGATCCCCTTCTGTGCAAGGGTCTCTTTATGCATGCACAGTCTGCTTCAAGACAGGAGTACATCTCTTGGGGAAAAGAAATAATGTCAGCATTAGAGACAGTGCATTTAAAAAAAACCCAAGTTTTCAGATACTGTGTTTCTGCCCTTTGGATCAGACCTCTCTGCACTCTGTCCCCATTATCCTGATTAGTGCAATTAAGGGGACTTCTCATTACAAGGTTGTTCACTTACCATTTTCTATCAATAGCAAGCAACCAGTGTAGCTGTCTAACGTTCAGGTCTTCCAAAGACCTTGGTGTCTAGTTTTTCATCTTCCTGGGCTAAGGAAGATTTGTAGCTTTGAAGCATAGAGTATTATAGGTTGTTTCAAGACCTATAGTGAGGGACAACAAAGCACTACTCTGTCCCATGCTTCCTTTCCACAGGAAGTCCATGGACGTTCTGAATATTTTCTACTTTTGCATTCTACTTCTTTCTACTAACTCATAACAATTTGTTCTCCCTAGCATTCTTATTTGCTGTAATTTACTGTAATTTATTCTCCTTATACAAAAATTGCAGTTCTTTTTTACTAACTGCTGTACTTCAAGATATATGGGCAAATGAGTAGGATCTGGCATGAGATTTAGCTGATGGAACAAATCATAAAAAATAACCAGACTTGAGAAATTTCTGTGCATAACAAAAAACATTGAAAAGCTGAAAAAAGTTTCAGATAGGAAATTTTACATCTATTCCTCACCCATACGGGTGAGACATGCCTGAGCAAAGGTAGAACAGCAAAGCTTTCAACTTGACAGAAGCATTTTGCTTGCTCTGGTTCAACATATTGATGTGAAAGAACCACTCTAAGAGCAAAGCATAATTCCTACCAAGTCACCATAGTTTAATTTTCTTGTAGAACCCATGAAAGCTAGTAAATTCACTAATTTCAAATATTAGTCCTTAATATTGAAAAAATGAAGCTGGGGTAAAGCATCTGCATGTTATGTAAAGATTTCTCATAGAGGAAACATGCAAATAGATGTAGCCATTAGGATATATTTGACTTTTTTTTTCCCAGGTTTTGACGAGTTAACTTGTTATTGTGGTGAATCTGTGATTTACCCCCCTGTTCCCTGTGGCACTCAGCCACCAGAGTGTAAAAAAACATGCACCAGGCCACATGACTGTGATCATCCAGGTAAGTCAAGCCATTCAGTTTTCATTGGGGTTTTTTGGGTCTACACTTAAAAGCCAACCAGCTAAAGACTTGCAATGAATACTACTAGTGGTACTTCTCACTGGTAAAAGCACTTTTTCTTATTAGTCACCACACATTAAATGCTGTATTCCAAAGATCAAGTGCTCTGTTGAAGCAGTAGGACAATCTAGGAACAGTTAGTTTCTATGTTCCTTGGAATTACATTGGCTGATCACAAAATAAATAGCATGGGTCAAACAGTTTCTGATAAGTTTTGCCTGAGAATGTAACCCTACTCACAAGCTAGAAAATTACCTCCTATTTAATTTAGAGTGTATAAAGAATATTCACCTAAACACTTGGCATCATAATTTTTAAAGAATACATTATTCTTTCATGATGCATCCTCCTTCCCATAAATTGTGTAGTTTTGAAATGCACACTTACATTTAATAGTCTTTACTGCTTCCTTTAATGCATTCAACTGAAGTATGCTAATAAAACTGTTACAACTTTTGTATTTCTGTGACTGCAGTGTACCATTCATGTCATAGTGAGGAGAAATGTCCCCCCTGTACCTATCTCACTCAGAAATGGTGTATGGGCAAGCATGAAGTAAGTCTGAAAAATGAATGTTTTTGAATACTAAACAGTTTTTTGGGGCTGTAGGCTTAGATTTTTGTGTTTTCTTTGAAATGGAACATGTTACTGGAGTTGGAGTTTAATGTGATTAAATTGGAGAACTTTGTCTTTTATTCCCTATGCATTCAAACCAACTGCTGTATTGGACTATAGTGTAAAACAAAACTCATTCTTTGACCTAATATTGTTTAGTATTAAGTTTCTTATGTGGACAGTTCCAAATGAAGATGTGAACAGTAAAAGCACATTGAGATTTCCATTGATAATTTTTACTGTTAATTGTCATCTTCTTCCGTTCACCTTTCAGCTGCGAAGTAATATTCCTTGTCATCTCACTGACATTTCCTGTGGACTTCGCTGCAATCAGATGTTAAAATGTGGAATGCACAAATGTAAAAGAATCTGTCATAAAGGAGAATGTCTTATAGATGAAGACTGTAAACAGCCATGTATTATTCCAAGGCTATATTGTAATCATCCGTGTATGGCTCCATGTCATCCTTCTTCACCCTGCCCAACAACATCCTGCTCTGCAAAGGTTAGATACCCAAAGAAAATTCACTGCAAGGTCACAGGTGAATTATATGGTTTAATTATAAGCTAGTAATAGTTGTGACATGTTTGTATATTGATAGCATGACATTTTTTCCGTGAACTTAAAATACTGATTTTTTTTTAAAAAAACTATTCTTCACTTTTAGTTAGCCATTATTCCACTGAAATGGGACTTCTAAAATGAATAAGTTTATATCCTTCACACCCCTCCATGACCATAAAAAGACAAAACTTTAAAAAGCTGCTTACTTGTGTGATATGGCAGGTTGAACTTCAGTGCGAATGTGGAAGAAGAAAGGAGAGTATGATTTGCTCAGAAGCATCCAATACTTATCAAAGGTTGGTACAGTAATAATTCTTTCAATTCCTTACTGGACTTACTGCTTCACATGTTGATTAAATGTCAAACTTGACTAAATATATTTAGTTCACAAGCTTTTTCATGCCTTATTTTTTACTTTGACATATGGTGGTTTTTTTTGGGGGGGTTTGGTATTTCCTTGAGCTTTCTTACCAGCTATGCTGTATTAGAACACTTTTTTTTACTGTTGTTAGTCTGTTTGTCAAAGCTTGACTGTCCCACATGTGGAACTCTATTCTACCCACACAGAGCAATTAGGTACAGACGGATTTGTCAAGTTCAGATTCAGGCTCCTGAGTATAGGCAATTGCAGTCCATGTGTGACTTGCTGTCCAAGTTTCCAATCATGTGTGATAAAACCTAGTCAGTAGAGATGATGGATGTTGAAGAGTGATTTAAAGTAATTCTGAAATAGCTAAATTTAGGCAGGAGAGCTTTGGCACCTAAATATTGGGCTTTAATATGCAAAGTAAGCCCTACCCAACCCTATTTATAACAACAATCTCCAGATCCTATGTCTAAACTTAATTTTCTCTCTCATAGGAGAGAGAGCAAGGAATGGACAAGGAAAAGAAGTAAAGTGGGGCTTTGAAACTTTTGAAATTAATATACCAAAACAGTAATAATAGTAATATAAAAAAAATCTTATTCTGAGGCTGTGATTGAAAGGGAGTAAAAAAAGTTAGTGTAGATAGTTGGTATGTGATCAGAGTTCTGCTCTGTACCCTACTTGTTAGCTGACCAAAGTCTGAGATATTTCCTGTGTTTCAAATAAAGCTTCTTAATGATGGTTTTATTTGAAACTGGTATCTGAGGGCCTGTTATAAATCCTAGCCCAGCTTGGGATATGCTGCTTGGTTTCTGCTGAGCACTGTCCATATTCGAGTTCTGACAGAAAATAGCTCAGCTTAGGTACTTAATATTGCCTAATGAAAACAAGGAGAAAAATGTGCTAATTAGAAACAATCAAGAACAGTTAAGTCAGTACTAATTTCAATGCAGATACTTGTACATGAAACGTGAAGTTTGGTATTTTTGGTATTTTCGTCACTGAATATAAACCAGAAGACTGCCTGAACTTTGAAATACCAGTATAAATTGACAAATGCTCGTTATTAATGATAAATTTGGAAGATAACATACAAGTCCAGATTTTTGAAGGCTGTTATTTCTCTGCTGTTTTATAGTTCAGGCACTGCAAAAATATTCATGCAAGGAAAATGGTTTTTTGAAGCCAATGAGAGTTCTTGCATGTGTAAAGTGAATACATATGTATTCATTTCTCTAATCAGAGCCCAAATCTAGAGGAAGTGTATCAGTTAAAGTGTGTTCATATGTGCTTACAAATTACTCTTGACTCGTGATAGTAACGTGCCAGCGAAGTTTGATAACTCCAGCAGTTCAGGTTCCTGGAAGATAATTCTGATTTTATGGAGATAAGTTTGCCTTTTTTTTCCTGCCTATCACCAAACCAAAACAAAAACAGCAAAAACCATAAACAAAAAAAAAAAAAAAAAAAAAAAAAAACTGCAACAAAGTAAAGGTCAGCAAATTAGGGGAGTATCCAGGTTTCCCCAGAAATTTTAGAGAAATGATGAAACACCTTTGGGCTTTGTCAGTGAATGTTGGTGAAAGAGTGTCCAAGGGAACAGGAAATATCTGTGCTGCTATATCTGTACATATTGCACAAATGATAATGTCATATCATCTAATATCCCATTACCTGGACTTTGGCATCAGCTGATTAATATGAAGTTCCTCTCAGTGATTTTTTTATGTTGTATGGTTAGCCTCCTTCCTGATATGTGGTTGGTTCTTTGAATGTGATGAAAAACGTAAACATATAGAAACAAACATATCCTTTATCTGAATGTAACAGGAAAGATAGTTCAAGAGGATACTATGTTTCATTGTTAGGAGTTTGTTTGAAAACTCTGTGGGATATTTCCATCAAAAATTTCTGTATATTTTAGTTAACACAAATTTTAGCATGCAAAGGAGACTGGGAAGACTTGTTCTTGAAGGGTATTAGGAAGAATCTTTATAAGGAAAATAGTAATGATCTCAGTAGGCATTTTGTCCTTTCCTTGTGGATTGTATTAACCATATTTTCCAAGCAAATTTCTAAATACTTCATAAATTCACTTTTACAGATTTCAGTTGCACACAATTAAGGAAGAATCAGATAAAATGATAGTTAAAGCTATATGGTCAACTGTCATTTGTATAATTAGCAAGTGAGGAGAAAGAATATTTGCCTTGAATCATTTCAGCTTGCACAAGAAGCATGTCCATTTGTTAGCATTACTACTTGTTGAGGGAGATGAGAGTAAACTCTTGATTTATATAACTAGATTAGACTGCTGAAACTCGGTGATGTAGAACTAGAGTTCCATTCTGTAATCTAATGACAAAATGATTGGTCTGTCTTACTTCTTCCACCTAGAGGTTAAATCTGCACCCTTATATGCCTTTTCAGAAGTTTATGTGTTGCCTCAAATGAAATCTACCACGCTCTTTTTCAGAATAGCTGCTATATCTATAGCAACTAAGCTAACAGATCTGCAGCTTGGGGATTCCGTGGAAATCAGTAGGCTTATTACGAAAAAAGAAATGAAGCAGGCCAGGTAAGGAGATACGTGTAGTAGCTTATTTGAAGCATTTGTGTGTACTTGAAACATAGGTGACATGCAAAATACGTTAATATGGTGATAAAAATGCCAGCTGTAATAGGAAGACTTACAGTCTTCCTGTGTGCAGCCTGACTCTACTTCAGCAATACTGCTAAAAGAGTATTTTGCAGTTCTGTGGTGGTTCATGGTTTTGCTTTCATGTAGAATAAGTTCTCTGTCATTGTATAGTTGGTTGCTATAATTAAGTGTGGAACAATACAACTGTGGTTTTAGAGTTTTTTTCTACTCAGCCAACTCATTGGAGTTCCTCTGGATTTTTTTTCAGATTTCTAGACAGGACAACAGACTTTATCTTTTGTTTCAGCAATCCAGTGCTCCTTTCTGGATTATTGATAGGCCATATTTTCTCCTAGTCATCATCTTACTATTTACAATATTTTTGTATTACCCGTTTCAGAACTTTTCATGTTTGTATTTCAGTTTGATTGGTGCTTTGGTGTTGTCACCCTGGCTGGCATCACAAACCTGATTTTAATTTTGTGACATAAGTTTTCCTGATGTTCCTCAGGATTGAAATAGCTTGTCCTTTTACTTTTTGTATAATTACTTGATGAAGTTGTCAACTTTCTCCAACATCCTTCTGTCAGAACCTTGACTTACTGAAGTCTTTGCCTTTAGAGTCCCTAATCTCTGGTTTTAGTTTATTTCTATTATCATGTCTTCTTTTTGTATATTGAATTTGATTATTTCAAAATTAGTCTATTATGTGTGTTAAAATCTAATGTTCCCATGATGATAATTTTTTCTGATTCATAGGAGTGACATCTTCTATTGCTGGTTTCCAGTCCTTCTTAGCATCCCTTCAATGCTCCTATCAACTTCATTCTTCTCTCAAATGATAAAATTTACCAATATAACATCTAGTTCAGAAGCTTTTTTCTGAGTTTCTGTATGACTTTGGTAATTGCTGCTCTTATTCAAGACTTGGAGAAAGGATTGGGTGCTTAAAAATCTTTGATTGTAGCTTGTTTACTTTTAACTCTGTTCTTATAAAATATTCTTACACACTCTTGTTACTTCTTTAGATTGTGATAATATAACATCAACAAGCTACAGCTTGAAAAGTGTGAATAGCAGCAGTGATTCTAATTGTATTTTTCTTTCATAATTCAGGTTGCAATGTGACGAGGAATGCTTAGCTCTTCAGAGGAACAGGTGGGAAATTAGTTCACTAAAGCCAGTTTACTGGCTTACTTTTTTTAACTTTGGAAAGTTAATGCTATGTGGAGAAGAAATCTTTTTCTGTTTGACCTAGAGAATGGATTAATGTGGAGACAGTTCTTGTTAGAAAGATCTCTATCGAGTGATCAGAAATCTTGCTAGAATATTCTAGTTCTAAATGAGTAAATGAGTAGATTCAAATGTACAGGCTGTATCTTTTCCAAGCTATTAATTTGTATTAGTAACCTGTAACTTTATTCTTTGATGACGTGTGGAAAGCTGGGGGGATTTGTATGGGGTTTTTTGCTTATTTTTATGTTATATTTTGGTTTTTTTCCTCCTACCCTCAAATTTAGGCGCCTTGCTGAAGCTCTTGAAATAGATGATAATTCTGATCCTTTTAATATCCGTTCTTCTGGACCAAAGTACAGTGACCTTTTAAAAGAAGATGCAAGGTACGTGTCTTAATGATGGTAGGTGTCATAAGTCAACAGTGTTGAGAGCAAGATAGGAAATGCAGAACAGTTCTGTTTACTCTTCTAAAAATAGCAGCCTTGGCAGTAGATGGCAGTTGAGGCAAAGGAGTTGATGTGCACTTCTCAAGACCTCCCAAATGAGAACTTGAAAAGTAAAAAGTGCCTGACAGGTTGCTTTCTTCTGTAATTGGAGCAGATTTAGAATGCAACATCATTTTACACCGTTCTCACTGGGAACCAGTACCTGTTCTTCTCACATTTCTACTGCTTTTACTCAGAACCAACTTCCACCTCAGTGCTCCTTATAGACGTTTCAAAACAAAGACAAAATTGATGGTTAAATAATGAAATATACTCTCATAGCTGGCTGTTCTTTCCACCAGTCTCATTTATTTTTTTGCCTTACTGCTTTTATTTTAAAAACAAAGAAATGGAATTAATAAAAGTTTGGATGCAGAGCAAAGCCTGTGCCAATGTGACTGCATAGAGGATTGCTAGATGAAACATCCTAAAATGAGGCAGTGTGAAATCAAGGTAATATCAAAAACATCGCACCAATAAATACTTTGCAATCTAGAATGACAGGGAGGGGTCAGAAACATTTTTTAAAAGATGTTTAGATGATGTGTCATCTAAGAGTTTCTACTCTTGTATGTGCTTGTAGGCATGACATTAGTTTTTACCACATCTGAGTTTTTTAGAACAGCTTACTATGTTTTGTTCTTGCTCCAGTATTCTAATGCTGCATAAATTTCATGTTTTTGTAAGGGTGTTTGCTACTTGAAAAATCCTTTATTTGATTTGCTCATATGTTGAGATAAGTGAAAATTTTACATAAGCAACCATTCAGAATTTGAGTAAGTTATGTCTCCTTTACTTCCAACTGATGAGCCTGTTGCAAGATAGGAGCTGAATGTTTTCATTGTGGAGCTACTGTTTTATAAGTATTTGCATTTTAAAGGGCTATTTTATAAGGACTATTCTCTTAGTTGTGTGTAGAATATGTTTTGTTTCATCTTTTTCAGAAAACACAGCAACACTTTCAGTACAATAAGAAGGTGAAAATTTTGCACCATGTGTGTAGTCTACTGCGGTTTCTTGGAGTACAATTCTGTCTTGTCTTTCTGCCAGCCACTACCCATAGTGCACCGTTCATCTTTCTTGTACAAAACTGACCAAGGTCATGCACTGTACTGCAGATAGTCAAACAGATACCTTGAAAAGTAACCTTAATGAGATACCTTGAAAAGTAGCCTTAGTGCTTCCACACTCCTCGTCTTTCCATTCTTTCAGTGATTTTACTTGTGTTTCCTTTGTAGCCACTTTACACTGGTAATTTACAGTAAACTATTACACCAAGACTGTTCTTACTGATTCATAGCTGAAGCAAAAGTTTTTGTTAGTCTTCAAGTCTTTGTACATTGAATTACTGGATAATTTAAAGATAAATGAGTTTCTCCTTATAGTAACATAGCTCTCTTTACAAGAGCAGCAATCTGCAATTTGTGAATCTATGACGTTTTGAATTTGATTCCTTGACTGCTCCTGATGATCTTTTGTCTCAGTAGTCTAGCAAAAGATTTGTCTTTCCATCAAGATGACAGGATCCAGAAATTGTATCTGTTACAGTATGTTTTTCAGGTGGTTCAGTATTCTGAATAATTTCTGACAGATTATTTTTGCTTGAGCACAACACTCCAGTAATGCAGGAGATGTGGGCTTTCTGCAGTGCTTAAGTTACATATGGGATCTTAGAATGATTGAGAAACATGACAGCTGCCTCCCTGTGCTTTCAGAGTCACTGCCTCAAGAAGGTAGCAGCTGCCAAAGTCATTACTAGGATGCTATATTATCTTCTTTTGGCAATTATTTATCTATGTAGCTGATACATTGTCAAGAGCTGAAAGAAATATGTACCTTGAAATGAAGAAAACTTGAGAAAGCTGTAAGAACTCCTGATTTTGAGGTGTAATCTTTGATTACAGAACCCTAAAGCTCCCAAAATGCAGTACAACTCAAGATAACAGGAAAAAGATAAGCCAGTGTTAGCATGTCAAGATATAATGTCACCTTTGTAGGACAGTGACAGGAGAAGAGGGCCCCAGGAATAGCGTAGTGATGCTGCTGCATGCTAATCTTGCTGAGTCAGGATCTGATAAGGAATCAAAAGAAGTCTCTCCACCATAAAGCTTTGCATGAGGAGATACTCTGCTGCCAAGAGGAATCCATCTTGTAGCATGGAGATGACTGCCAACTGAGCACAGATTAGGGGGTACAGATCCACTGGCTGGACACCTCAGCACTGACCTTTCTGAGAAGCTCCAGAAATACACACAGAGAGTAAGAAAATGCTCAATGTCCAGTTGGACATGGATGATGTTGAGGCTGTTACTTGATGAATTAAAACAACTGGAGAAAGAGAGAACATCTAAAGTATCTAGCCACATGGAACTACACAGAAGAGAATTTTCTTATTTTGTCACTGGCTGTGTAAGACCCCACTGTATGGACTATGAAAATCTCTTGTTTTATAGGCTCCTGAAGGGCTTTTTTTTTTTAATGTAACCCCAGTGTGTTAGCTGGTTCCTTAGTACGCTTTTAAATATTATATATCAGATGCTTGTGGACCCTCTCACTGGATTATTGATACTTTTTTTTTTAACAGCCATGATCACTTCACCTTGAAATTTGGGTGTTCATAGTTGGCATACTGTGTAGTATGTGCTTTTTAACCCTCTGAATCCTGAAGGTATCAGTTTTTTGTCTGGGAATTGGGGTTTTTTTGAACCTGAAATTATTGCTGTAATATTTTTTGCAAAGCCTCATGCCACATGAGCTGACATTGTATTTCACACTGTAGGTGTCTGGAGGTCCCTTTCATTTTAACTCTACCCAGTTCAGGTCCTTTTTCCAGTTCTCCCAGTGTTATACTTCTGTCTGCTGAAGACTGAGGGGTTCTCATAGCTACATGCAGTGTCTCTGTACTCTTGCTAAACCTTGAAGGTTTGTTTACTAGTGATGGGCTGAGTCCTTTGAGCTATTCAATGTTGTCGTTTTGCACATTTGTTTGAGACCATTTGTATGGTCTTTTGATGATACGTTCACCTCAGCATCCAGAACTTTGGTAGGTCATTTACCAAAGATAGTTGTGCTTGTCTGGTTAAATTCTGACATCATTTGCAAAGTGATACTGTGTTGGTATGGAATAGTGCCTGGTTTTCTAAGAATTATTTATAACTAGCCAACTTTGAGATACGAAATCTTCGAGTAGCCTTTCTTCTCCATGGGGATGGTGGCCTACCAAATAGCAGCCTTAGTTTTGAAGTTAGTTTACTTGCTTATTTAAGAGCAGAGCACAAAGTTTGCCCTTAAGTGAAAGACTTTTGAAGTACTGTGATGAACCTAGTTACAAAAAATATTTCAAACAAATCCTTAGTATCTCACATCAAGAATGTTTTGTTTGTTTGCAAGTAACTTATGCTGCTTCTTGCATTCTTAATAATTTTTTTGTGCTAGGTGAGCTGAAGACCAAAATCAGTCAACTTTGTCTTGGAAAAGAACTCCACTTTGTTTACCCTGTCCCCATTTTTGTGTCACATAATACATTGTAATTAAGTAAATTAATGACATGTAATTTAAAAACACCAAAATGGCAACTTAAAAGTTTACATTATTCATTTGAAAGTGTAGAACTGTATTGTCAGACAGTGGAACCATGTCATAGAATTTTAGTCTTCATTCCAATTATTGAAGAGGAAATAATTATTTTTATAATAGTGATGACACACTAACAGTCTTAATGTGAATGAAGCTTCTGCTTCAGTCAGTTGTGTTCTTTAATTTTGTTCTTGTTGAAAACTATGAAGATATTTTATCTTTGTACACTCTCTTGCCTTGTTAACCTAGAATGCTGTTCTTGCAGGAAGGATATAAAATTTGTCAGTGACATTGAGAAGGAGATGAGAATGCTTGTGGAAGCTGTGAATAAGGTCAGTATACGAGTTTGATTTTACTAAATATTATTAATACTCATAATTATGAGTTGACACTAGATCTGCTTGGGCTCCAGTATAGTGCACAGTGTAAATTGAACAAAATTTTTGTTAGACCTAGTAGTTCAGGATCACTTAGGTGCCAAACCTTTTTTAAGAATTCAAGCAGTGCTAGGCTTTAATGCATCAATGGATTATCATCAATTTTTGGATCTCCATTAATAAAATATTGTCAAAGATGATGTTTAAACGTTCAGACTTTTAGAAGGAAAGCCTAGGTACTTCTGATCCCTGTAGTGCAACTTGCTCACAGATTTTTTGATACCTTCCTATATTTGCCAGTGCATGAGTTATTTATTATCTTCTATAAGAAAACCTGGATTCAGCCACAGTGTTTGAGAAACTCCAGTATGCTTAGAGAGGCTGGTACCACAGACACCATCATGTTTTTCAGTGATACCACCTTCAGTTGTGTCAGGTCAGCTTGCTGCTGCTCCATGGAAGACCCAGTATATGTGGTTCAAAGCACCATGTAAACAGTTGCCCTTAGCTCAAGAAGGAGCTAATCATGGATGATGTTTCTTAAACAATCTTGGTGCTTGTCCATCTGTCTAATTTTCATGCTCATTGTTTTCATTGTTAGAATGAAAGACTAAAATGAGTCAATATGTGTCTAGTTATCAAAGGGGCCCCAGTGGGATCATCCAGTCCAAGCTCCCAGCTCAGGCAGGGTCATCCTAGAGCACATTGGATGGGATTGCATCGAGACAGTTCTGTAATATCTCCAGTGAGAGAGACTCCACAACTTCTCTGGGCAATCTGTTTCAGTCCTCGGTCATCTATATAGTAAAGAAGTTCTTTCTCATGTTCACATGGAACTTCCTGTGCATTGGTTTCTGCCTAATGCCTCTTTTCCTGTTGGTTGGCACTATTAAGTGGCCAGCTATTAAATTGCCTGGTTCCATCCTCCTGACACTATCTTCAGATACTTATTGACAAAATAAATAATAATAAATGAAATCCTATTTGTCGTCTCTTCTTGAGGCACAATAGGCCCAACTCTCACAGCCTGTCCTTGTGAGATGGTCCAGTCCCCTGTCATCTTTGTAGCCCTTTACTGGACTTGCTCCAGGAGCTCCATTCCTCTCTTGTACTGAGGAGCCTAGTACTGGATACAGAATTCCAGATGAGGCCTCATGAGGCCTGAGTAGAGGAGCAGGATCACCTCTCATGACCTCCTGGTAACACTCTTCCTAATGTGCCATGTCATTGGTCTTGTGCCACAAGGGCTCAATGCTGGCTCATGACAGCTTGTTGCCTACCAGCACCTCCAGATCCTTGTCTGAAGATTGCTTTCCAGCAGGTCAGCCTATACTGGTGCATGAGGTTCTTTTTTCCTGAGTGCAGGTCTCTGTACTTTGCCTTTAAAGAATATCAGAAGATTCTTTTCTGCCCATCCCTCCCACTTATTGAGATCCTTTTGAAGGGCTGCACAATATTTTGGAGTTTTAGCCCCTCCTCCCAACTTTGGGTCATCAGTGAACTTGCTGAGGAGGTAATCTGCCCCTTCATCCAAGTCATTGATGAATAAGTTAAAGCAATATTAGAGCCAGTTCTGACCATTGGGGAGCACCACTAGTTACAGGCCTCCATCTTGACTCTCTGCCACTGATCACAACTCTCGGAGATCTGCTGTTCATCCAGTTCTCAGTACACCTCACTGTCCACTCATCCAGGCTGCACTTCCTGAGTTAACCTATGAGGATGTCATAGGACACAGTGTCAAAAATCTTCCTGAAGTCCAGGTAGACAATATTCAGTGCTCTCACCTTATCTATCCAGGGGATAGATAATTGTTTTGTCATACAGTCAGATTGGTTAAGCATGATTTTCCTTTGGTGAATCCATATTGACTAGCCCTGATCACCTTCATATCATCCCACAATGACCTTGAGGGTGAGCAATTCCCATCACCTCTTCCAGAGACTGATGTGAGACTGTGTTGGTTTTGCATGGCCTGGTTTTTGGTAGTGATGGGGTGGGGGCCACAGAGGTGGCTTCTGTGAAAAGCAGCTAGAAACTTGCACCATGTCCAGCAGAGCCAATCCCTGATGGCTCTGAAGATGGATATGCCACTGGCCAATTAGAAATTATGGTAAACATCTCTGTCATAACATATTTAAGAAGAAATCAAAACAAAGGTGGTGGCACAGTGTTAATTCCAGCTGGAGAAGAGAAGGACGTGAGAACATGTGAGGGAAACAGCATGGAGACACCAAGGTCAGTGCAGAAGGAGGGGCAGGAGATGCTCCAGGTGCCAGAGCTGAGATTCCTCTATAGGCCGTGGTGAGACCATGGTGAAGCAGCTGAGCCCCTGCAGCCCCTGGAGTTCCATGGGGGATGCAGAGATCCACCCACAGCCCATGGGATCCACAGGGGATGCAGAGATCCACCCACAGCCCATGGGGATCCACGGGGGATGCAGAGATCCACCCACAGCCCATGGGGATCCACGGGGGATGCAGAGATCCACCCACAGCCCATGGGGATCCACGGGGGATGCAGAGATCCACCCACAGCCCGTGGGGAGGTGCCCATGCTGGAGCAGGTGGATGCCTGGAGGAGGCTGTGATCCAGTGGGAGACCTGGCGGAGAGAGGAGGTCCCTGCTGCCAGGCTGGAGCAGCCTGTCCTTGGAGGACTGCACCCTGTGAAAGAATGACCTCAATTTTGGAAGAACTGTTTGCCTGTGAGAGGAATTTATATTGCAGCAGTTCTATGAGGACTGCTGCTCATGAGATTGGAACCGTGGTGGAGAAGTTCATGGGGAACTGTTTCCCGTGGAAAGGGACTCCACAGTTTCACAGGGGAACAACTTCTCTCCCTGAGTCAAGCAGAAGAAAAGCTTGAGTGATGAATTGACCAAAACCCTCACCCCCTGTCTCCCTGGGCTGTTGGTGGGAAGGAGGGAGTGGCTGGGGAAAAAAGCCCTTAAACCCATCTATTTTACTTCTCATTATCCTGCTCTGATTTTGTTAGTAATAAATTCACTTTCTGTCTCTGAAATTGAGCCTATTTTGCCCTTGGAGTGTTTTCTTCTGGTCCTTAACTCATGGACCCTTTGTTAAATTTTTCTCCTCTACCCAGCTGTAGCAGGGGAGGGTGAGTGAGTGGCTTTTCATGAGTGCCTGGCATTTGGCCAGGATCAAACCATGACAGACTAACTGGCCTTTAGTTCCCCAGAGTCCTTCTTGCCCTTTAGGAAAGGCCAAGACATCACTGGCGTGGTGTTTGCTTTCTTTCATGCACCTCTCCTGACCACCATGACCTTTCAAAAATGATCATAAGCAGCCTCACTATTATGTCTCTCAGCACTCATGGATGCATCCCATCAGAGCCCATGGATTTTTGGATATCAGATTTGCCTAGGTGTTCTCTAACCCCAGTCCTTGACCAACAGAAACTCTTCCTTCCAACACTCCTTTACCCTGGTCTCCTGAGTCAGAGATTCTTGAGGGCTTGCCAATGAAGACTGATGCAAAGAAGGTGTTCACATACTCCCATCTTCTGTGTCCTCTTACTAGGGTTCCCCCTCTGTTTGGTAATAGGTCCACATTATCCTTAGTTTTCCTTTTGTTATTATTTATGCATTTGAAATCCTTCTTTCTGTCCTTGTCATAATTGGCCAGATGTAATTCCAGATGGGCCTTGGCCTTTCTGGAGTAATTTCTACTTACTCTTACAACTTATATTCATTCCAAGTGGCCTGACTTTACTGCATGAGTATTAACAGAGTTCCTTGTTCATGTGTCTCTTGTCTCCTGTGCTCAGTTTCTTATTCATTGGGGTGCAGATTATGCTAATTATACTCAGGTCCCTCCAACATCAGACACTTGGAAGTAGATGCATAGAATAGTTGTTTGTTGTCTATATTGTTTTACCTATATTGTTTCACAGTTTGCCTAGTGTTTCACACTTGCCTAGTGTTGTGTTGCCTGTGGTTATCCTATTTTACATACCCCTTTATACATTACCTTTATCATACACACATATGTACACAAGTGTGTACACATATGTCTTTCTATATATAATTGCATATACCAAATATATGCTTATTCTAATATCAAACCAAGATCTGTAATTATATTCAAAAAGGGGCAACCATAGGTTGAATTTGCAATTAGTGACATGAAATATGCCAGAACAAGAGTACTAGAGAGGTTAAGAGCATCTCCAGTGCTTTAGTTTTCAGTGCAAACCAGCTATTTGTTAAATAACGATCCTACAAAGCAGACAAATAGTGTCTGTTAAGGAGCATCTACATTGCAGAAGAGAAGGAAAATATGAAAACTAACCACGTGTCAGTCTTTTCCCTGTCTGACCTAAGGGGGAAATGACTTAGTGTACCCAGCTTTTGTCATGATCAGGATGAACCATTTAGGGCCACATGACTGTTGAGAGCCTCAAGGATCGGTTCTGTACCATCCTACCCATCAGGCTGTAGGGAATTGCTGTTCCATAAAGGTATGAGAAGTTCCCAGAAAGCTCTCAGAAAACAAGTTACATTTCAAAAGGGAGGAGATTTCCCAGGGATTGAGGTGAGGCTGACCAGCCTGTAGTTCCCTGTGTCCTCCTGGCCTGTCTTGAAGCTAAAGTGACAGTGTGTGGAGGCCATGCTCTGAGTCTTTTCCTTCAAAATTGTAGCATATAGGGTAAAAGGGAGTATTTCCCATGCGCTGAAAAGTTAACTTGCCCTTGTACTCAATTCTTCTTGCATAATTTTTCTTTCTATTTCTGTGAAAGAGGCTTTCTATTCTCTCTTGTGAGAGTCAGGTTTCATCTTGCAACCCACAGGTTTATGTAGCTAAAGATTGAATTAATATGTGTGACATGGCATTATGTAGGGAGATTCGTTTTAGTTGCTCTGCTGCTGTGATTGCCAGTCCTCTTTATGCTTGAGCCTGTATTTGGTTGTTTGTTACGATTCCTAAATTTCTCTGACTCAATATATGGCTTTGTTTTCTTTGTTTCTAGATGTAGAACTTTAGCATGCAAAATACTTTTTAAGTAATCTATCAAGCGTTCATGTAGCTCTGCCTGTGTCAGTACTATATCTTTCATACTGATTACTGTTACTTAGGCTTACACATTTTGCTTCTGCTTTTAAATTTATGTTTTACCTTTGGAAATGCCTACTTCAGCTTAACTGGATAAATGAGTAATAAGAAGGATTTTTATACTGAAAAGCTTTAGCATTAACATGATTTGGCTCTGTCTATCATATATTTGCTTGCCTCATAAACATCTCTTGCCCTGCACTTACCACTATTCTAGGTGGCATAGCAGAGTTTTCATGGTTTGATATATGTAAACAGAAAAGACAGAGGACATGTATATCCAGCTCTGTCTTCTTAAGGACAAGAATTGTGATGTTTTTTAGAGCATGGAACCATCACCACATCACCACTTTTTTAAACCAAGAATATTAGTCATCATAAATAGCTGCAGAATCTATACAGTTCTTCAAATTCTTGTATCTACACTGGAAGTGTTGTAATAGCTGGGGGGGTTTATTACTGTTAATTGCAAAGTAAAGATAATATTCTATCAGCATGTGATTACCCTGAAGACTTATTGAAATGATTGACCAGTTTCTGGTCCAGTTGCTATTTGTAACTTAGCAATTTAATAATCTAAGAGACAGGTATTAACCCTTTATTTTCAGTATAGCTTCCATGTACCCCTGGTGACTTGTACTATTTCATATGGTGGTTATTACATTAATTTTGTGGCTGACCTTTTGTAAATCCATGCTGATTGTTCTCGGGGACTTTTCTCCTCCATGTAGCTAAAAACAGATTTTAATTTTAGCTGTTCAGCCAGTAGTTCTTGGGTTCTTTATGTTTGTTTATTTGTTTGTTTGTTTATAGTTGCAACAATTACATTTCTCTAGTCATTTGCTTCGTACCCCATTCATACAATCTTTCAGAGGTGATGGGAAAGTGGGATATCATCCTGGTCTCTCAGTGACCTTAAATGAAGTCCTGGGAACTTACATAGGTTGGGATTTCTCTAGAACTCCCTGACTCAGACTTATTCTACTACAGGCAGTTTGTTTTCCCCTTGAATCTCTTCTGTTGACCCAGAGAGACCTAGAAGACTTAATTGGTGATCATCATGAAAGCAAAAGTTGAAGCAGTGAAAGCAGACTGAAGCTCTGAGTGACTCATCTTTATATGCATTTGTTGTTACAAATTGATCCAGCCCGTTAAGGACAAGGGCTCATAGGGCCCTGCTTTTTTTGTTTGTTCTTTTACTGTTGCTATAATAATCAGTGTTGAATCAACACTGATTATCAGTCTTTGTTAACTGATTAAAAATAGAACTTTGAGGTTTTATTTAATAAAGAATCTACATGAGGAACTTGCAGATAAATGGCTTCTTTGGTAGAGGGAAGTGATTTATAAATTTGACACCTTTGTAGCTATCTGCAATATGTGCATTGTGAAGCTAATCTGCAAAATAAAATTGGATCTGATGTGAACATGGCAGATCATTTTGAAAAATACAGATTCTGATAAAAATAACTTTGTATTGTTTTTTGGGATTGAAGTTGAATGACTGTAATCAGGATTTGTATTTCAAACTTTAAAAATACCCCTGTGTGGGTATGTGTAAACTTTGAGGTGATGAAAACATACAATTTAATTTTGGGTAATTAAATGAATATTTTCAAATGAGCTTTCTGTCAATACTGAGGTCTTAACAATTTATAGTATTGATTTTGTCATAGCAGTAAAATTTTAGAGCAAGAAACACCTTTTTTCATTGTTTTATGAACAATAAAAACTGGCTGTCCTGAAGGAAAACTTCACCTCTTTTTTTTTTTTTTTCTTCTTTCTTAACCTCTTCTGTTGAATTCAGGGCAAGCATACAAAGAAGAGTCATTGTTACCCACCAATGAACAGAGATCACCGCAGAATCATCCATGAATTAGCTCAGGTTTATGGCATTGAAAGTGTGAGCTATGACAACGAACCAAAGCGCAATGTTGTTATCACTGCAGTGAAGTATGTAATTCATTGTTGTTTTCAAATCTTTACAGTACAGTTTCAATAATTGGATGGGGTTTTATGGTATTTTATCACTTACCGGAAGGAGTTTATTTACAGTGCAATTTGCAAAATGCAGTAATTTCCAGTGGAAAAATTTTTAAAGTCGTTTTTGAATTGATAGTTTCATGGGCTCATTTACTCAAGTAATCTTCAGAGAAGAAAACACCATTAGAAATATATAAAAAAGCTAGCAAAATACTTTGCAAGATTGTTTTCCATTCATCTTAACACTTACCTTTTGTCATCAGCTAGATTTGATAGAGGTGTCAAAAATAATGTATGTGATAAAATTTGATCAAAACTAATTGATGGCTTGAGAAATCATGCTTAAATTTACATCACCTTTGAAAAAAATCTGGTTATTGTAACATATTTCTCCATCTGTATGAACCTATCACAGAGTGTGCTCCTTCTTTAGTTAATGGACAAAGAGGGAGCTGGAATTATTGCAAATGGAAGAGATTTCGTAGCAAAAATGAAATGTTTTGGAGAACACTCATGGAAGGCAGTTCATAGTAGAGAAGAAAATGAAGGAAATACAGCTAGGGAGGAAACAAGCTGATTGCACTAGAGACATAGCATGGGAAAGCTTCTGGTGTCAGGGCTTCATTGATTGTGCTCCTTACTCAGCAGCATATTTAGTTTAGTGTTGTCAAATTGTCATTATTTGGCAACCAGTTGTTTTTAACTGTAAATATTGACTGCAGTCATAAGAAATCTCTCATCTTCCATGCTATTAGAGTGCCATGAGCTATTCCTGAACTTGTTCATCAGTTGGTAGCTTAGCTACAATCTTGATTTCTTCCAAAACAGATGGAACATTATTTTGATCTTAAAATGTAAGATACATTTTGTTTCAAGTAAAGGAAGATGAGCAAAGAGTTCGTATTTGAAAAAGCTTATTTTAAAAAATAAAGAAATAGGGGGGCAAATGAAAAATGAATAAGGACGATAAAAGGAGCAGGGCAGATGATTATGCTTTAAAAGCAAAGGGATGTTCTGCAACTTGAGAATGGGAGGCCTTCCTCTATAGGGTTTGAGGACAGATTGCATACTTGCTCCTTCTCTTGCGTTTTTCAGGGAATAGTATACTGTGCAGAATGCATATGCTTCTATTTCAGTACTGCCACTCTTAAAAGACATTTGAGTGGTCTACTGAGACTGTTCTTCAGCTGCATAGCAGTATTTCTTATTTTAATGGATTTTTCCAAAGCTTATTTGAATTTTCTTTTTATTTGCCATTTCTTCAAGATATAAAAAACATTGTAGCCTCACATGAGTAATAGCTCAAGTTCAGTTCTAGGATGATATTTTTTAAATATTTCACAATGGCTTTTTCAACTCCCAGAGCTACTAATCACCAGAAGGTCTACATGGTATTGTTTTATTCTGTCTCAGCAATGCCTTTGGATTTCTATCATGGGCTCTTTCACGTATAAATAAATGAAAATCATTCAGGCAAGAAGACCATTCCTTCTCTTCACACTCCACCATTTGTCATTCAAATGTTAATATTCCTATTCAGGTCCATTAGAAGAGTGAGAAAGTCTCCTTGGTGCTAAGAAAGCTTCCTCCAGCCAGGCTCCTTCCTATTCCAGAGGTCTAGGGGCAAATTTTGCCCTCAGCCTCTGCCTCCATCACCATCAGTAAAAGTTGGTCATATTACCTGCATTAGAATGACTCCAATCATCAATCAGCATTTGCCCATATATAACCATAGAGATGATTCCCAGTATTGATCTGAATTGCAGTTCTGGTGTCATTTGAAGTGTAAGATCCATAGTGAATACTTGCAAATGCCTTTCTCTGTGCTTACCTGTTGGTCAGCTTTGCAGTCACCATCCTTTGAACAGTTGCAATACCACATTCTTTCTGAACTAGGTTCAGAAGTAGTATCCAGACTGCTATGATGAGAAGGGTAAAGCTTTCCTGTCAAAGTACACGCTTGTGTTTCACTGTACCTGTCAGTGGTTTTTTGAAGTTTTTTACTCAGATGAGTAAAAATTTACTCCTTCTCCAAATAACTCTGGATTCCAGAGCCTGTTAATGGAGTGTCTGCTTGTTTCTATGTAGTGTTTAAGCAGCTTGTATGGATTTGAGACATCCTAGAAGTGGTTTTCAGGGCAGTCGTCCCTGTAAGACCCATCCTTTTCCTGTTGCTTTCAGAAAAAACATTAGGCTGTTTTCCTCATGAACAAGAGGACTTACCAAGAAGGTGACAAGGTCCCTCATGGTTCTCACTGAGAAAGTCACGTGCTGCCATAATTTTATTGGCATGTCCTCTGTTAATTTTTTTTTTTTACCCAGGTTTTTATTTCCTTTCAGTGAAGTCAGTCTGAAAATAATTTGGAAATGGTTACCAAATGTAAGCTATACAAGATTAGCAGGATCAAAGACCTAAAGAAATTAAACCCCCTGTAACCACATAGAACATCCTTATTAGATCATGACAGTTGCATCACAGAAAGAAAACACTGCACATCCCAGTACATTTAACTACAAATACTGGTATAAGGTCACCACCCAAGGTGGTTTTAACAGCAGTCCTGCTTCAGAAGAAAGTTGCATCTTTTTCTTACTGTTTTTTTTCCTTAAATGGTAACATTGTTTTCTCTGAGAATAGTGTGTGTTGCTTCTGGAAAGCTTATGACACAATATATGAAGTTTAAACAATCAGGCAATTGTTGAAGAGCCATTTGATTCATTATTCCACCTCAACCCTTATCCGTTTTTAGAGACATTTTTCACAAAAATCTGCTCTGCCTGAAAGGATAGTGGCTCATTATTGCAAAACTACATAGAATAAGTCTGGACAGATTGGTGGACAGAGAATTTTGTGGTAGTTCGTACCAAAACAGTTCAATGCTGATCCATCTTGTCATTACAAAAATTGAGCTTGAAATCTTGAAGAAGATAAATTGAGTAATGATTTCCTCTTTTCAGTTTCAAACATCAGGCCATCCTGTCAGCACTAGCACTGCCTTAAAAATCAGCAGGTAGTTTATGTTCATGCTTTTCCCTGTACTGCTGTTAAAAATGTGTCATCTCAGCTTTGCTGCTTGGGGCAGACACTTGACTTTTCCTTACTTGGAGAATAAGTTAATGACATGAAGAATGGCAACTTTCATATCAAAATGTCCAAAATGTCCAATTCTTTCACAACTGATGATATATAACCATGGCTCGTTAGGTAGGGTCTGCTTTCTTTCTTATTTCTGGTAATTAATTAATCAAAGGTTTTTTTCCCAATTGGACATCTGTTTAGTTGAATTCAGTTGTTTGGGGTTTTCTTACATGGGCTAAATGTGAGTGACTGTTTAATCTCTTTTTTTTTTTTCTCTAATCAATCAATGTGCCACCAATATATACAAAAAGTGGTGTTAATTTTACTGGAATGTAAGTTGATAGATTTTTGTCTCTAAATCCCCTGTAGTTTCATGGCATACCAGTTTTCCGGTATCTCTTCTGCTTTTTTTTTTTTTTTTTTGGGAGAGGGATGCTAAATTTTGTCAAAGCTAAAACAGGTCTAGGCCTTGGACCAAAGCAAATTTGGTTCCAGGGTCATCTCTAACTGTTCACAAGGCTTTGATCCCTCCTGATTTTTAAAGGTTTACTATGTTAACTCGCTATGTCCTGGGAACATATAACATTAGAACAGAACCGCTGATTTACTTTCTTGAAATGCAGGAACATTATCTTTTTTCAGTAAGATTTTTTTTTTGACTAATCAGTATAAAATTACTGCACATGTATTCTTCCAAGTGTTCTCTTTCTGGCATTTCAGAGCTCTCATTTATTTTCTTTTTTGCTATGTAAACAAGATTTAATCTGATATTCTAGAGTAAGGACAGACACCTTACTTTAGTTGTTGAAGGCCTTTCTCGCCTTTCTTTTTTTTCTTTTCTTTAATTACCTCCAGACAATTTGCTTTCCATGTTTTTGCATATCATAGTTGATAAAAATGAAAGAAAATAACAGAATACCTTCCCATCTACCACTGCTTTCTTTTTCCAGTTAGAACTCTACAGGCTGAGTTGTAACTGAAATAATGGTGTGAGCATTTCGCTTTTTATGGCAGGCTTAGAGCTAAAGGAGAGGACTTTTTAACCATTTTAGACAGGAGAGGAAAATTAGCTGTTCTCAGCTGATAGGACTGTAATGTGCTTGTTGTTAGAGTGTACATATAAACATAATATAACCTTGAAAAAATTATGGCCCGTGACAACTTTTTTCCCAAATAATGAAAACTTTCACTGTTGGGGGGATGGGAATGCTTTTTTTAATTGGTGGCCTATGTTTGTAAGATTTTTAGTTTAGTTTAGTTTAATTTTTAGTTTATTGGAATAGACTGTCAATGTGTTTAAAACAATACTGAAAGGGGCTCAGGAATCACTATTTAATTTTTTAGTGGACTTTTAACTTATCTTGAAAGTGTTGTGGAGTTTTTCATCTGTGTTGCCAAAATATCACAAAAATTTGCCCTTAAATACAGACTGGTAGAAACAAGACACTATGAACTAGAAATGATAAAGATAATGGAAATAAGACAAATACATAATTTTTGTGAGCTCTGAAATAGAAGTGGTGATCATCTGTGTACTGATGTGAGATTTCAACTGCTTAGAGCTCTTGGGGAAATGGGGAAAAAGTATGAATTATCCAGTATGTGACAAAATATGGAATTCAAAATGTGCACATTTCTGGAATTGCATCAATATGCAACCCATTGCCTTCATCATTGTCAAAATCAGTATGTGATTTTGAAAGAAACAAGATGCATGTGTTGGTATTCATTGAGTAGAAATTTAATTTAATTAGCAAATACAGGGAATCTCATGATCTGGAGGACTATACTTAAAAATGCATGAATAAAGTAAATAAGGAGGAAACATCCTTATTTAGTGCTCCACATAGAATCATGTAGGTTGGGAAAACCCCCTTAAGATTATTGAGTCCAGTGGTACTGTCAAGTCTACCATTAATCCAAGTCCCTAAACACCATATCTACACATCTTTTTAGTACCTTCAGGGATGGTGACTCAGCCACTTCCCTGGGCAGCCTGTTCTAATGTTTAGCAACTCTTTGAGTGAAGAACCTTTTGGTAATACCCAATAAAAACCAACCAGGAATGCAATTTAATTTAGTGTACAAGAAGTAGTTTGGTCTGAAAATGTCAGTAGCATGACTTTTTAAGAAAGTGCAGGAAGGGTAAAAGATTCGCCTTGATGAGGTTTAAGAATTTTAATTTATTCAGCTTATCTGCCCCCAGATAAGAATAAGAAGAAACTGTGAATGGGAAAGATGCTAACAGTGGAAGCTCTTTCAGTCTTGCAGTTAAATCATCCAAGTGAAATTAGACAAACTCACTCTTGAAAGTGGCTCATGAATTTAGAGAAAATTTTTAAGACATCTCCACAACCTATTAGAGATACAGTGTGTTTGGTAATTATTTGGAATTTTTTTTTCCTAGTTAGATGCTTTTTTGGAACGACCTTTATAGGACTTTTCTTTCCTGAGTGTTGGGGATTGTTTATTTCCAGAATTTATTTATATTTATATATTTTTTTTTAAATAAATTTTTATATATATCTTATATATATATTTTAAGATATATACTTATATATATTTTAATATATATACCTGTATATATTTATATATATATACTTCTATATATTTTATATATATTTTTAAATATATATATTTATATATATTCTTCCCCTTTCTCCAGCCATTGCAGCCTTTGGGCACAGACTGACAACTGAAATTGAGTGTGATTGGGGTGACCCTTACACTTCATATGGGACAGGCACAAGTGTGATGCTTCATTGTTTGGTGGCAATCACGTAATAGATTGTAATTAGTGTGGAGGACAGAAGAAGCTGATTTTTTCATTTTCCCACTCTGATCTGATTCACCTGGAGCTGCTTACAAGGAAGTGGCCCTGTTGTTTGAGAGAGTGCCTCTTAGAGTGCTGTGATCAACGAGTTTAATGTGATTCACTGCCAACATTTAAGAAGGTGCTTCCAAAGTTTTAGATAATATGTTGTGAAGATTCAGTCAACTGTGTTCTTGTGGTGCTGAGTTAAGCTATTAAGATGTTCCTTCTAATTTATATCTTTTTCTTTGAAAGAACAGATATGTTGTCCTAAGGTATTCCAGTTTTGCTATTTCAGCTGATCATTTAGGGCACTTCATAGTAGAAAGGAGTTTTGTGGACCTTACATGAAGAAAAGGAGTCTGGGTACCAATGCTCAAATCTAGTAAGCTGCTTCTGCATCTTTTGTAGACAACAGTGAAGAAACATTTAGAATACTGAATAGATATTTGGTAATGAAAATGTACTTTTTGCAGTGTTGGTCTCCGTGGTTGGCAAATTAAATATTTGAATAGATGATTTAAGAATACAAGTGTGAGCTCTGACACCAAAACTGTTACTTACAAATATTACTCATTCTCAGCTTCTTAATGAGTATGATTTCCTATTGAACTAAATAATCTTTCTTTTATTTCTTTAGAGGGAAATCCATTTGTCCAAGCAATACCTTAACTTCTGTGCTAGATAAAGAAATGCAGAGCAGGCCTGCACCTCCTCTTCCTCATTACAAACAAACAGATAAGTAAGGAATTTGGATTTAAAACCATATTCTTTAATTTTGTGCTGAGTTCCCCAAGGAATATATTCCTGAGCTTCAACTTTATCTACACTTCTTTTTTCCTAATCCACACACAGCTTTGGAGCTTGCAGCATGCACTAAGATGTTCTTTCCACAGAAGTAAGCCTGAAATGAATCAATAAGAAAATGTAGGATTGGCTGTGTGATATAGGGGTAGTAGTATGGGGTTTTAAAATTATTAAATATTATATGGTTGGGAAGAGAGTGCTGTTTTGGAGGTTTGGGAATGCTTTTTTTTTTTAACTTTTAACCAAGAGTAATGTCATAAATGGCATAAAATGATTTATTAGGATGAATACTAAACGTATTTTTTTCTTGTGAGGATATGACTACACAGTTGACTAAAGGTGAACTACCTATTTTTGTCAGATAGCCCATCTTCAGTAATTCTCACTATATAAGGCATCTTTTTGAATTGCCTAAAATAGACAGTCTTTACATTGTATGACCTGCCAGTTCAGATACTTGTAGTTATCTCATAGTTATGATTATTTTTTTAAAGGATGTCGTATTATTTGTTTGGGTTTACCTTTCAGAAGTGTTTTCCTCACAAATTTTTCCCAGATGAGCATCTGAAATAATGTTCAAGTACCTTTTGCAGAAAGGGACTGCTTGGTGTTGCAGTAACTACTGTTGGTAGATGCTGCTGGAATACAAAGTAGGCTGTTCTGAGAAAATTTAAATTGTTTCCCAGCTAAGCATCTAGAGCAAAACACATTTCTAAAAGGATTGCTTAACATGTAATTCAATGTCCTTTTTTAATAGGTTGCTGCTCTTCATTTCCACTTCTGTGGGATTGCTTTCTTCAGTGACCCTAATAATTGCCAAAGAGTTATGTAGCAAAATTAAATGAAGGGCTTTAGCCATTTATTTTTCATTGCTAGAAATAAAGTTTCTTTAGAAATTTTTAATTCTACAAAATCTTTTGGAAGATCCCATGCTGCCTTACTGAAAAAAAAATCTTTACAGTGTTTGGATTTGCTATGACTGTATATTTTTTGTTACTCTTGCTTTTGAAAGCAGGCGGATTTGATCATCAGCTCACTTTAACAGTATTTCTTTTGCTGTTTCTTTTAAAAAGGCATTTTGAACATCTACTCTTCAGTACAGTATCATTTTTGTATAAATATTACCCATAAATTACTTTTCTTTTCAAAGGAATTTTATCCATTCAGACAAATATTGATGAACATTAATTTAATCAAACATATATTTTTGTCAAAATTCAGTTAGCAAAGGCTTTCTGGAGCACTGAGATACTTTAAATAAAACAATTTAGAAGTGCATGCTATTGACCAATTGAATGTGTATATGCACACTGAGACATTACAGGAGTTTATGATTCAGTTTATTTTGTATCTTGTTTTTCATGCATGTAATATCTAATATTCTTATGATTTCAGGAGTAGTGGAAACAGTGGTTTATCCAAACCATTAAAGGAAGAGCCAGTAATTGACTACTTTGATGTCCAGGACTGAAGTGATTGATGTAAAGTCATTCAGATGAATCAGAATCACATAGATTATGATACAGAAGCTTAGAGGTGAAAATACTAAGTTATTGTGTGAGGTGCTTTTTGATTATCTGTCAAATGATCAGTTGTTCCACATATTCATAATCTAACATCTAAAGTTAGATTGATATGCTAGTTTAAAAAGTTAAGCATTTCAACAGTTTCTGTAACTGCATAATACCTAAGTATGGCTTTTTAAATCTGGGTTTGGTGCAATTTTGTATCTAATGTGCTGTCAGAATAATGTAGATTTTCACTGATGACTTTGAAGCAAGAGAGCTGGTGGTAAGCAAATATATTTTTGGAATATTAAGAACAACAATAAATCTGAAATATTTATTTTGATGTATCTCACACAACTTAAAATGGACTAGAAATAGTCTGTGCTAAAAACACTGGTTGGGATATTCTTAAAGTATTTTCATGTTTTGTTAATTCACTTTTGTGTTACTGTGGTGAATTTGAGTTACTCTTCTACATGGAAAGAAATAAAAAATTTAAGTATAAATATATGCATAAATTCCCATTAAGAGCACAGACTTGCTTTGGAATCTGAAGAACCAGTATTTGGGGAAGGTGGGGAATTAAAACTTACTCTCATTTATCTCAAATTTGATGTGTTTAAAAAGAAAAACAAGCAAAAACAAAGGACAAAACCCAAACACCAACAAAACCAACCCTACAACATGAGGTTATTAATACTACTACTGCTACTTTTTTATTCAAGACTTTGAACAAAATCAGACTTCATACATTATTTTGGTGTTCTCTGCATGGTTTTATTGTGGTTTATATTTTTTTCTGTACTGTGCAAGCTGAAGATGAATGTGTGAAGTTTGGTTTAAGTATGTTTTCGATTTGGAGTAATACTTGTAAAATTTATAAGACCATCTACCTAAACTATTTGGCAATGGAGGATCTTTGTTTTATGGGAAATGCCATTAACAAAATGGGATGACAGTTTAAACACTGAAAGACACCAGAATGGTCTCATGATGGTGAATTGTTTCCAGATCTTGATTTAAGATAGGTGAGTAGCTCTCTGGGAGAGGAGACTGTAGGTCTGATCAGAAGAGGGTGGTACAGCTCTGAATTTGAGTAGTATCTGTTCTCCTGAGGAGAAAGTTTTTGTATTAATAGCTTTAGGAACTCTGACACTGATGCACTCTGTTTCTTGTTCCTTTTGGCTGCTACAAGTAATACTAGAGGTGAGTCCCCTGTCCAGCATCAGAGACTGATGCTAAAAAGGGGATCACTACATTGTAGTGTGAGATTTGTTGCCAAAAAATGAGAGGCATTTACTCATGCTTAGATTCACTTAGAGTTATTATATGACCCTGAGCCTTAACTACGAAGCATTCCATGGCTACATTTTAATTGTGCAGCTCATGAAACATGGAAAAACAAGTAGAAAACTCACAAACCATATCTGTCCCACCAAATGTTTTGAAAATTAAAATGCATGCTGTTATTGTATATTTTGTAGGAGTTTATTATTTCACACTTACAAAAATGCAGTCTTAAATGTTACTAAACATTTGAAGTGTGTGTTTCAGGTAAAGCAGGTACCTTCATGAGTGTTCAGGCTTTTAATTTGTATGTAGTGATTTAAATTTGTTTTACTTTTTTTGTCTAATACTTTGTGAACAGATATGAAAAATAAATCAATGTTTTTACATTGCCCTAAATTTCTTAAGCAAATTATGGTTTGATCCTACAAGGCGTACTGCTAAGTTCAGCTAAAAAAATAAGTTCCCTCCAGGAATGTATTTCTTCAATCCCTTCCTTGTGAGGACTGTATTTGTACCAGTGCTTGCAGAGAAGTGCTGACTCAATGTGGCCAAACAAAGGCTATTCCTGGTTTTGAAACTCAGAGCTTTGTTGACATAGCACTGGCTTAAGGCTAATAAGAACTCCAGGAAGAACGTGTATAGTTATGCTGCAAAGGTAGGTTCCAAACAGGAGCTGGCATGTGTCCAGTGAACTGAGTGAGATGCATGTATGCTGGAGTACACACAGGTGGTTTACTATAGGTAGACCTAACATTACAGAAAAGCAAAGTGGTTTAGTTGATAATAAATAGAATAAAGCTGAAGCCTATTAACTATTCGCAGTTTCACATGATTATAGCCAAAACCATCACATTTGCACCTCTGATTTGAAATTAAAAACCTAAAATGTTTTTATAGCATTATTTTCAGCTCTGTTTAGTGATACTTTTATCAGATTATGGCATTAACATAAAAATGAGAGCTTTGGTGAGATGCACTTCAGCAGCCAAGTTGCCACTGCTTGTAATAAGAAAATGGAGGTAACCTCAGTATCCCAAGTTAAGATTAATAATTATTACTGAATCTGTTCATACTGAGAAGTCATACTTCTTATCACTTGCCTCTTAACTATGTGAATGTTAAAACATTTTTATAGATCTGTATGTTACACATCTCTAAATCATGGCTATTGGAGCCATACCTGTAGTTATGAAGCAATTCACAAGTACCAAATCTTTTTTTTTCAAATGCATTTTAGTAACTTGGTTAAAAATGTGATACCATATGTTTATCCATGAAATTGATATTCCCCCGGAGCTCAGTTGCATAGCCTTAAGAAGGAATTCAGCAAAGGCTAACAGTGGTGCTGTTCTCCGTTTTGTTTTGCTTTTGCTGCAATGTATCGGTGACTTTCATATGGAATAGTAATAAAGGCTGGAGTTTTGATATATGTGATAGCTTCATATTGCACGTGTGCCTTGTGGAAATACTTTTGAAATAGCTATTTTTTAAATCCAAGCTGGTGTTTACACCTTTTATCTAATAGAAAAATAAATAGATAAAAGAAATCTTTGCATCAGTGAAGCCAGTGGCAAAAATCATGGTGACATCACTGTAATTTATTACTTCAGCTTCAGTATGCTAGCAATTTTCCACAGCCCTAATGTCTCCTGTAAATATATTTGAAGAAAGTACTTTTCGTTAAGCATCTTTTGAAATAAGCTATGTGATACCAGTTGGAATTCATGCAACTTCATGAAGTGCTTTTAAAATTGTGTTTAAAATAGGCAGATAGTTTGGCATTTGGGCTGTGCTGTTGCCTGTCTGTATAGTTTAACATATTTAAAGTGCTCTGAATGTTCAATATTTGAGTTTAACCGGAAATTGTATAAGATACATAAGTAGACTTCAAGATCGCTGTTTCTGTGGCAGTTTTTACAGTATCTGCCTCGAAATGAGCAAAGTTTTTCTACAACATTTGTCATTTGTTGAAAGATTTATATTTAACTTTATTTTGTCAAGTTACTGATGTAAAATTTCTTTATAAACCCAAAATAAATCTAAATTTTAAGTTCAGTGCTTTGGAATTGTTTGCAAACTTCATCTTGGTATTCAAGAGTTGGAAGACTGAGACATCACAGAGAAACAAGAGTAAAGATTTAAATGGACATTTGGGAAGTTTCTTTTCCTCAAATTTTGAAATAATGTATGTGGTTTCCTGCATTTGAAGTGATTTTTAAATGAATGCTGTGTGGCGAATGAAGCAAGTAAAGAGGGCTCCCCAGAAAAAGGAGAATTCTTGGAATTCAGAGCTACAGGAGAGATGATTCTGGATAGAAATGTACATTTTGGTTATATGAAAAACCCTTTATTATGTCAGCCTAAATGCTACTTGGCAATAAAATATATGATTTTAACTTATGGTCCCTTCATTGTTGTTTGTGCACCATTAAGGTGTAATGGTGACTGTAAGGCAGTGGGGGGAAGGGGATGTGAGGACTAATGTAACTTTCAAGTCCTGTGGGCATTAGATATAACAAATTCAGGATGATATATGTGGGGTGGAGGGATGATGTGAAAACCCTGCCAGTACAGTTTGGTAAGTGACAGGAAGACTCAAAAAGCAAGCAGTCTGAAAATCAGAAGTTTGAAATAATTTGAACTGGCTCCTCCCAAAACTTTTAACTCGGGTCATGCATTTTCAGCAAAAGCCTGACCTGATATTTCAGATGAAGTGCAAGATGGCTCATAAAAATTCAGGAAGTGATCTCAGATTGAAGAGGCTTGAAAGAGATTAAAACCTTTTATCTTGCTACTTCAGCTGTAAGTTTGGACTTGCATTTTGGGATGCTTTTGGAAGATGAGGATGGCATGTTGCTGGTGTACAAGCACTGGAAAACTTGTTAACTGGAAATCTTTGCCTGAAAAAAACACTTGCACTTCAGTTAGGTCTGTCGTAGACTAGAGGGAGACCAAATACGTCTTCCTTGTCAGGGTGTGCAAATGGCAGCAGAAGAGACAATCAGTTTTGCTTTCTGTTCATTTTTCCATGTTTGGAAATAGGCTTAGATAAATACTATTGTTCAAATGTTGCATTTCAAGTGTTTTAGCCTTTGTAGATACTGAATTCCCAGCAGAAGCCTTCATATTTAACAAATGCTGTTCTCATCCTTTACTAAAATGCTGAATTCCTAAGATGATTCATGGGCAAATTTTTAGGTCTGTATACTTAACTGCTTAACCATAAACCAGAATATTACAGCCATTAGGGTTTATATAGAGAGGTTTTATTTTGAATGCTCGTGAGCCTTAGACCAGGTTTCCTAGTCTTTGTCATGTTAAGATTTTTGAAGGAAGTAGTGCAGTATCTTGAGCAGATGGAGAGACCATATTGATACTGTCCTGCAAGAAGCAAGGTCCCAGAAGGATCCTAGCAATCTTTTGTTATTATCCATTGAGCTGCTGTTTCAAGAACTGTATTTTTATTATGTTTTAAGTCAGGGTGTCTAATTGAAAGTTTCTATGGGAAATACACATCTCTTTCAAAACAAAAAGTCATTTTTACTACTGAAAGAATCTTTTTAAGAGCACAGATCAAGGCATGTCACCTTTTTGGTATTTCAGGCAATCGTTTTGCCAGTTCAGGTGCCATTATGAGTTACTGTTTCCTTCTGTGGAAGGAAGGAAAACCTTTCCTTCTTTTCAGTGAAAGGAATAGGGGCAAAATATGTGTGTTGTGTCAAGCTCTGCTATGCTTGCCCGTCTCAACTTCATGTGAAATGTTCGGGAACTACCCCCTACTAAATGTTTTGGTTTTCGGATGGATCTAATGTATGTTTACTCCAGCATCCAATCACCTTACTACATGCACATTTATTCCCTTGAAGTGTAGAAAATGTATTCTAGTCTGAGAACTAGAGGGCTTGATTTGTAAGGAGATGTAAGAAACTAAAAGCATCAACATAAATAAAAAATTATCTTAATAGAACACTTTTTATATGCTAGTCAAAAGACTGTCTTTCAAGATGTGTATGTAGGGTAAGTTAACATGTTTTACTGGGGAGCGTTAGTTATAAATCCAAGTTCCAGGAAATAAAAGCTGTGGTGAAACTGTTGGATGTTGGATAGTCACCTATCAAACAGTACAGTCAGGGAAGTACATTCTATCCATTCAAGGCACCTAGACACTTTTTTTTAAACAAGCAGTTAAAGGAATTTTTAGAATTTACTGCTATCACAGTAAGTTAGATATCTCTCATATAGAAATGCTTTTTCAGGAAGTATTAATTAAAATCTTCAGTCAGTGCAATAACTCATCATAAGTGCTGACTCAGGTCGGTGTTTAAATTCAGTATATTGGCATCAAATAAATAGGTGCCAGAGTTTCTAGTTAAGTGTGATTGCTTAGGAAGGACAGTTTAGCAGCTGCAAAGTCTGCAATTTAAATTATATTCTATTGAAGTAGGCAGTGATTAAACAGGTATTGGATTGAAAAATCATTAGTTTTTCTGTAAGGTGTATTTTGATAACTTTATTAGGCATTTAAGGAGTGTATGTCTTGGCTGTCTGCTGATATCCAATTACATACTTAGTAATATACTTACTAAGAGCTGCTCAAGCCTCATATGAAGTTAAATTTTTAGTCCATGGTTTTCCTGTTTTTTCCAGTCCTGGCCATGAGAAATTATTTAGTCTTCAGCCTAAATATGTACAAAGCTACAGACCTAGAATGGAATGCTCTAATGCAACTGTACAGGCTGGAGCTCACTGTCTTGGTAGCAGCTTTATGTAAAAAGAACTGGGTGACTGGGGATCCTGGTGGACAGTGAGTTAACTGGGAGTTAGCAGTGCACCCTTGTAGCAAAACCAGCCATGTACTCTGCCCTGGATGAGTAAGCACAAACACAGCAGGCTGAAGGAAGTCATTCCTCTCCTCTGTTCAGCACTTGGGAGATGACTTGTGCAATACTGGGTCCAGCTGCAGGCTCCCCAGGACAAGAAAAACCTTGACTGAAACAACTCAAACAGAAGCCCACTGAGTTGGTCAGGAGGCAGGAGTACATGTGACATAATGGAGAGGTTGGAAGGCATTGGATTTGTTCATCCTCAGAAAGAATACCGAAGTCTTACTTCTGTCCACAAATATCTAATGGGACATATAGAGAAGACAGAGCCAGAGTTGTACTGTAAAAGGATGAGAGGAAATAGAAGTTGAAACATGAGACATCATGACTTCATACCCACTTTCACAAGGAAGGTGGTAAAATATAGGTTGAGTTTACTCAGCTATGTTACAGATCTGTCTTCTGTGAAGACTTTAAGAGCTCAGCTGTATGATATCCTGAAAAACCTTTAACTGGACATGCTTGGAACAGGAAATTAGGCTACATCACCTCCCTGAAGTCTCTTCCAACCAGTATGGTCCTACAACTCATGGCCAACATAAAGAAGTTATACTTTTGACTCAGTTTTGTCCTTGAGCTTTAGCAGTTCTTTTTCTACATACAATGTTAGCTGTCAAAGGTGTGTGTAGAGATGCATTAATAAAGTTCTCTCCATGTCATTGCTGGGTTGTCTTGATCTCCCTGAGTTCCCTTTTGAACAGGCTCTCTTGATTCTCTTTATCATCTTAGGTTTTTTATTCACTTTTTTGAATGCAGCATACAGTCTCCACAAATTATTAGCTATTCTATTAATATGTTAGTATCTGTGCTACATTTTTCAATGCTAATAGCTCCTTGGTGGTTGTTTTGTTCCAAATTAGATAGCTCCTAATCTTTTGTTGATTATTCTGATACAGCTTTTGTATTCTTCTAATGTTTACCTTCAGTAGTTTTTACACATTTATGGGTAAAATATCTTCTCATAGAAGAGAAAGGAATGAATGAAGGGAAATAAAATGTTCACGTTTTCCTAGGATTTTATAAGCTGTATATTCAATATTGTAACTCAGTTATGATAAGGCTGTAATTTTTCAGTTGGTACAGTGTTTGCAGATTCTGACTGTTATAGTTAAATTCAAATATTGATTCTGGGGATACCAGTAAGAGCAGCAAATTTTAACATTTATTCATTCTAAGTGAATGAAAAAATATTTTAGTGCTTCATAACATTTCTTTTGCATCAAAGAATTATAAAATTAAAAAAATTATAAAATTGAAATAATTTAGAAACACATTTGCTTGAAGAGAGAACTCTTGGTATTCTGAGATTAATGAAGCATTCTTTAAGTGTAAGCTGATACTTAATTCCTTAATAAGGACATACTTTTAATGGCCAAACAGCATCAAAATCTAACTGAAGCAAGGTCAGTTTATTTTGTGGAATGGACATCTTACCATCTATATCAAGAAGTTATAAAAAGGCTTGTTTTTAGAAGCAAAGGGATTTGCAATTAGTGTAGTGATAGATGTTTTCCTCTTCACATGAATATAAACTAAAAACTGCTACCCTGTAAAATATTTTTCAAAATACTATCCAGGTCTATAAATTAAAAATATAATTATTCGAAAGAAATTACTATCAATAAAAACTACTTTACAACTATGCACATTTAGACCTAAGACTTTCCTTTTTTTCTACTAATACCACAGCTGAAGACTGCAATTCTGGAATTACTCCATAGCACACTGGCTCTAATCAGTTACTGATTCTTCTTTGGTTGTTCAGTTCAAATTCAGTCCACCAGTAATGTCAGTGATGTCCTTTACCTGCTCTAGGTATTAGACTCCCTGAGTGTTACTAGATGGGAAGTTTGGCCATTGTAGGTGCAGAGTGGGAATAATGGGCCAGTGTGAATCTGTGACAGGAGTAGTTATAGGAAAACAGATTGAGCAAGAGAGAGAAAAAGACATGGACTCAGGTCATGACTGGTGGCTTTAATTCCAGAGTTCCTGGAAGACTTTATTATACCTGGCAGTCCTTTTGTCATACAGACTGCCAAAGAACACTGGAAGGGTATGGGGATGATTGATTTCTTTATGCTTGAAGATAAGAAGGCAGTAAGGAAGGCAGCAAACATCTCTACCACTGTAGATGAATGACAGACACTGGAAACTGGTCTGGAGTCATACGCATGGTACTGTTGAGCTTGACTTTCCCAGAATAGGTCTAAGGGTATAAGACAGTCAGGAAAAAGCAGTTTGGGCTGAGATAAGAGAGTAAGAAAGCAGGAGGGGTAGCATATGTTCTCAGGAACAAAGGCATTGTCATTCCAGCAGCCCTGGAGTTTATGAGGTATTCAGAGAAGGTAGTGACATGGAATGCAGAAAATGTTGCTCTGGAATTTTTTGCTAAAAGGGCAGAAAAGCAGGCTTTGCTTTGTTTCTGTGAGGAAATAGTCTCACAGTGATGAGAAAAGAGCAGGACAAAGTGAGGAAAGGGATGCATAGTCAGTAGTATTCCTCAGCATTTTGCAGCCAGGACAGCAAACAAGAATGTATTGCAAAAGAAATAAAGCTGGCCCAGGCATTTGGGAAGTGTGGACAAACATTCTGATGGCACACTGAGGGACAAAATTGCTTGAAATAAGAATGAAAGATTGAGGCAAGCATGAGCTAATGACTGAAGACTTTGATGAATGGAGAAATATAGGTGAGTTGTGCTTGAAGTTCATGATTGCACCAAAGGTGAAGAAGTTTTGTGTGGTAAACAGTGGAAGAGGGGAGAGATCGGGATGATTTGTTTCTCCAGACTCTACATGATGTTTGTTACACTTTGATGAGGCACCATTGGTGAAACCTTCCTCCCTTGCCAAATGTGAGGTGGTTGCTCAACCAGAGTCTGGCCTGTTTTAAAGTGTCAGCTAAATCACAGATGAGTGGCTGGGAATGCGATACACTAACAATTAACAGGATTGTAGAAGTTCACGGTGGACTCTGAGTTCTGACAGATTAGCCCAGGAGAAGCACAAAGTGCTACTTGGGTCAAGTACCAGAAGACTTCCTGGTTTTAAGGTGGACAGTGTGTCAGATAATAGCATGAAGTTACAACCTATCAAGAAACAGAAAAAAAATTAAATTCGTTATTTAGAGGGGAAATTTTGTTTATCCTTAAGACCAATGAGTATTACAGGGACCAGTGGATTCTTGTTGATTATCACTTGTCCTCTCACTGTAGTACCAATTTCATGCTATTCTTGCAGGGCAGCCAGAGATGACAGAATGGATCTTCTGTTATCTGTGTGAGATACTGTTCCTTTCACTAAACATTTTCATTCATACCTTCCTGTGGTTACAGAACATCACTTAAAATAGCTTAGTATTAACTTAGTAACTTAGTATTTTCATTACTATTGATAAAACCCATGTGATTTGGATCTATTGAGATTTAAGTTCTAAGGCCAGGCACAGTGGTTGCTCAACAGCTTGTGCAGTTTTCAATGCAGCTGAGCCCAATGCTAGAATGAACAAATTCAAAAGACTGCTCATGTTTTGGATTGTCCTAGTGATGTTCTATTTGTTGAGCATCACAGTAGAATTGTGGCTGGACTTCTGATATTTACAGGGCAACAGAAAAGAAGACAAGTAGTATTGTTTGAATACACAGGGAGGGGAACCCCAGGACAAATTCCTCACTCTTATTACTGGAATGAGAGAACAGACATTTGCACTCAATTAACAACCCTATGAAATTCTTTAGGTTTGCTGCCATGGGTAGTAACCCTAGTAACCATGTAGTATACACTAGAACAGTGGTCTGGGCCATCTGGGGGCTGAAAAGCCAGACTGTCACAGAAGGAGAGCTGTATGTTTTACAGAAGTCCTTATGAGACATGAGTGGGCAGTCTGAGCCCAAAGGGCTTTTCATAAGAAACCACATGAGCTGGGGCCATGAAATGAATTTCAAGTTTCATTCTGAGAATGTTGGTTGTGGGGAAGCACCCTTCACACACACATGTGGGAGAGATGACAACTTGTAGGACTAATAGTTGTGCTGGAAGCTTGTGATTTTATTTGATGTTTCAAATGAAAAACAGAAGACTAAGAATGAAATAAAGACTGTACTGTTAGACAATAATTACTAATTATCACTGCATAATGACTGTGGAAGCAGCAAGACCAAGAAGGCTCTGGGTTGCAGTCTACATGCACATGGTCTTGAGACCACAGTGCCAGCTGAAAACCCAAAGGTGCTAAAAAAAAAAAATAGTGAGGTTTTTGCAGAGCTGAAGACCATGGTTGTTACTGGGTACAGAGGAGTAGCACGCAAGGTAGAAGGCATAAAAATGCTGGTGTTGCAAATACTCTAGGCCCAGCAAAACATACAACACTGTTATGACTAAGACTGCTCATTAGTTTAGGCTAAAAAAATCTGCATCTTGCAAGAGAGTGTTTGTGGCCACTGTAAGTCCCACAAGTATAAACTGCTTTTCTGAGTCTGCTGGGCAGTGGACATGTGTCCTTCTAGGAAAGAAGAGGAGTTCCTGGAAGGAAGAGAACAAGGGGCTATACCCATTGTGAACAAGTTTACAATGACTATGTCTGCCAGGAGAGGCCAGTGGCAGCACACACTAGTTCTGAGGGGGTATTTAAAAGCTCAGTGTTACTTCTGCACCCAGATGTAGCGAAGGAGGTAGAGCAGGACTCATCCTTGGAGGATGTGAGCATAGTTAATGGCACATCCAGGTTTTTGGAGCTAGGCAATATGTAGAGGAATACAGATTTGTAAATTTAGGTTATCATTTAGGTATCATTATTGGAATTATATGAAATGTTTTAACCACTCGTGCCAACTGTTTAAACTTGGTGGTTATGTTCAGCTTCATCTTGAGGCTGTCAACATGTACAATCCTCCATATTCTTCACTACTAATTTAAGCAGTGTGAAAGCAGAGAGATCTTCAGACTGTATCAGTACCTCTCCTACAGGGTAAATGAGTTGTGGTTTTGATCAGATTTCTCTCTTGGCTATCATTACTATAAAAGCAGTTGGAAGTACAGGACGCAGAACTGTAGTTCATCTGCCACTTTAACTGTAGACAAAAAGAGGTACTTTTAAATTGAGCTAAATAATGATAACAATAACCTTTGTTTTGCTGAGAGTCTCACAGGACTTACAGAAGTGAGGGATCTGATGTACATATGTTAATTCGGGCAGTCTGTGCAGAGGAAGGTCATATTGATTGAGGTTTCCTTGCCTGAAGACCCACTGCATGTTATACTATAGGGGGAAAAGTGTTGGGGATATTTTTAAGCCAAACAATCACCATAGATCTCCCAAGATCTCGTTCCTCCTTCTCATATGATCAAAATTATCACAGGGTTAGGGATGTCAGAAAGTTACTTAGGGCAGGAAATTTTTGTGGTGTATTTTTATTACAGATGGTTACTGTCTATAAAGACATATTGCCAGCTGTGCTTATCACATGATTCTGCAGCTAATGTGAATGTGAAAGTAACTTGCCCAAACTGCAGACTGATGTCTGGGAATATTTGCAAAAGCAGAAGGCCCTGGCTTCTAGAAAACAAACTGTTAAATTGGCTGTGACTTTTTCATGAGAAATGAAAAGTTTGCATGGAGAACATCAAAGATAAAAGGGCTAAAAAAGTGAAATGTGTTATAGATAAATCTGTAACCTAAACAAAACCTGTGCTTCATTCCCATCTCAAAAGAAACGAGACAGGGAAGTGTTTTTGATTGACATAAAGTGTATGCAGAAAAGTTGGACTTCCAACCCTTATTTAGTACCATTTACATCATACTCAGGTCCCACACTGTTCCATACAACCTCATTAACCACCTTCCCCTTCCCATTCTTTGATATAATATAGAGATATGTTCTCTTAGTCTATAGACCACTCCTGCAAAATGTCTATAAAATGTGTTCAAAATGTCTGTTGAGTTCATTTAGTCCATTACTTTGGGCTCTATTTCTTGCTACTTGTTCCTGAGCACCAAAGCCAGCTCAGGTCAAGTCACTGCTTCCTGTAAGGCTTCTCTTCCATTGCCTCAGGTGATTTCTGCTGTACTAATTCCTCTACCACACAATTCAAATCATAGTTTACAACAATTTAAAGGCATATCTATTACAGTCTCCATCCCTAGTCCTTTTGGGCCAGGTTATAGTGTTTAACATTGCAATGAACTCCTCCCCTTGTCCCCAGCCTGGCTAACAAAGAAGGGATCCCAATAGAGTCCACTGTTAGTGTAGTCCACATCACAGTCCTGCAAGGGCTGCAGGAAATAGCTGCTTCACCATGGTCTTCATCATGAGCTGTGAGGGAGTGTCTGCTGCCCCTGCTCCAGTATGGGGCCTTTGCACAAGCTCCAGTTCTTCACAAACTGCTCCAGCAGGGCATAGGTCACAAGGACTTGTCAGCAAACCTGCTCCAATCACAGCATCTTGTGGGGTACAGCCTTCAGGCATTCACTTACTCCGGTGCAGGGTCCCCCATGGGTTGCAGGTGGGTCTGTACTCCATCGTGGACTTATTCATGTCATAGTCCATTCAGCTCAGGTTCACACTGGAATTCCACCTGTCCAGTACACAGCAACACAAAAACAGCAGCAACACCCTGCTGGCAGCCTGCTAGCCCAGGCACATCACCAGGGCTCTTATCAAAATGTTCCCAGGCACAATAGAGGCACAGCAACACAGCAAGCAGAAAAAGCAATAAACAACCACTAATGAGCACTAGGCTAATATATAGTCATGGAAGGGAGCCCCATGGCAAGCACAGGAGCCTGCTGATTACCAGCTAAATAGCACTAATAGCAATAAATTCAATTTAGCACATCCCAATCAAGTCTGTCATTATCTTAAAAACTTTGTGCCCCACACTGGGTGCCAAAAAGGACTTTTGTGGCTTAAGCACAGCCAGCATCCAAGCCCCACACAGCCGCTCACTCACTCCCCTACCAGTGGGATCAGGGAGAGAACTGGACAGGTAAAAGCTAGAAAACTCCTGGGTTGACATAAAAACAAGTTTAATAGGGAAAGCAAAAGCCATGTACACAAGCAAAACAAGTAATTAATTCACTGCTTCCCAAGGGCAGGCAGGTGTTCAGCCACCTCCAGGAGAGCAGGGTCCCATCATGCATAACAGTTACTTGGGAAGACAAACATCATCACTCTAAACATCGTCCTCTCTGCCTTCTCCCCCTACTTTATATAAAAAGCATTATGCCATATGGTCTGGAATATCTCTTTGGTCAGTTTTGGGTCACCTGTCCTGGCTTTGTCTCCTCCCAGTTTCCCATGCACTTCCAACTTTCTTGACAGCGTGGCAGTATGAAAAGCAGAAAAGCCCTTGGCTCTATGTAAGCACTGCTAAGCAATAACAAAAACATCTCTATTATCACCACTGTATTCAGTGTAAATCTAAAACCTAGTCCTATACCAGACACTGTGAAAAAAGTTAAGTCCATCCCAGCCAAAGCATAACACAAGACATGTGCTTTCATACCCATGTTGAAAGAAATTAGAGGCAGGAAAGTGCTATGTTTGTAATGATATAAAGTGTATGCAGAGAAGTGGGATATATGTTCCAAATTATACTTTTCAATAGAGTTAGCAGCAGGACCACAGTAGGATGCTGTCTGCCCTGCCTCTATCCCTCTCTACTCCAGCTTCTAGTCTGCTAAGAAATTTGCAAACTTCTTAGCCAGCACCAAAATGCCCGTGGTCTCCACCTATACATTCTCCCAAAGTAGGCATTTTTCTTCTGTTTTTCCATTTTAGTGTGCAATGTGGCCTGTATCTTGCTGCCCCAGGAACTGCCATGGTCATCCTGGCATCTTGGGTCAGGGTGCACAGGTCTCTTGATCAGACTCACAGGACTAGCCTCTGCATGGGGCAGAGCTTGCTTGGGGATTTCTTGGTGGCCTTCTAAGACTGGGGCATAGTCCTCTTGCATGTTCTAACTTGTTCCAGTATGGTTTTAAGGTTAGGGGAACTACCTCCTAGACTTCTATTATTAGTGCTAATATTAACACAAATTTAAGAGTGTAAAATCTGTAGACAGTGGTCTTGCAACAGTGTCACAAGAAAAAAAAAAAAAGAATCTACACATTTCAGGAATACCAGAGGAAGGGCATAGGTGCAGCTTTTCTCCTTTTCTTCCCTTCCTTCACTTGGATCAATGCTGCATCCATTCCCTGGCTTTTCCAGGTTTCCCAGTCTCTCAGCTAGAGAGACAATCACTAATTTCTGTCCATTCAAGCCCAAGTGCATGTTATATAATTATGAAAATTGGTTCCTCCCAGCCTAAATCTATGTAATCTTTCTTGTGGACAGTTTATTTCACCTGTGCTCTTTTATCCCATTGTGAAGCTATGTCTTCTTCACAAGGTTTGTTTTTAAAGGAGGATCTTGCAGTGGTTTCTGAGAAAATTGTGCAATTTCTGTCTCCTTTCTCTGATATGACTTGCCTGGGTTTGACAGGATGAACAATCAGCTCTGACTAAAGAGGTATTCCACTCTCCTTGTTCAAATCCTACAGGAATTATAACTAGATTCATATATCAGAGTGTGTATATACACACTTTGCACACTTTGTAAATTATAAATTATATACATATATATCAGGTAATTAAGTCTACATCTAACAGTAATTTTATATATTTAAACTCTTAATATTTAAGGGAAAAAATTATTCTTACAGGTAACAAAATGTCTAGAGTGGGAGTGACTTAAGCTCCAGATACATGATTTTTTATGTAGCAGAGTGATGAGCTGAAAGTCAGCACATCCTTGTTCAAAATGATGCATAATTTCCTTGATTGAGGCCATTTTTTTGGCTCCAAATCAGGTCATATTTCATGATGAGTTACAAGGCTTTTCTCAGGCCACAGCCTTTTTATAGAGTTTCCCGAATGTCCATTTAGAAGACAGCTCTGAATATAATGCTTTAAAGGATGCTACAACTCAAATTAGGACTTTCCTTTGCATTACTGTCCATATAGGACATTTCTATGCATTATTCTATGCATAAAGCATAAGCTTTATTCCTATAAGGCACAACTGGCTGATGTTGAGAGCTTATCTCTAAAGAAAAGCTGAGAAAACACATTACTGTAGAAATGTAGACAGTTTTTCTAAAATCAATTAGCATTTCTTAGTCAGTTAGCTTGCAGCACAGCCTCTAGATAAGTGTGATCAAAGTCCATATAGCAGGCACAACCTAACCTGTTTTCCTGGGATCCACCACAGTAGTGTGTGTCACTGAATGACAGTTAAATTTAAAAAAATATATCTTCTAAAGCCTTGCTCTTTTTCCTATGTTCTTTGGTCACCAAAAGATGCCATTTCCCCACCGTGCTTCTGCTTCTCTGCTTCAAACCTAGGTGAAAAGTTTCCCTTGGTTCTTAGTTGGAAAGGTGCTATTTAAGCTTGCTTTACTTCCTCAGGCTATTCTGAGAGGCACTGTCCAACTATATTCCACTGGGTGATAGTATACAACAGCATGGAGACACTGAGGCAAAACTAAAAAAAAAATCCCAGAGATTACATATTCTAAATATTGTGAAAATTATTATTTTTAATAAACACCAAATCTACTACAAGTTTTTACACTTATTTAGTTGAACACAATTCTGCAAAGAGAATAAAATCATGCAAGTTAGTATTTCAGCATGACAAGGTGTATCATAATTTTAGTCAATATTCAAATTTGAAGCTATAACTGTAGCTATTATAGTTTACAGAAAGATTAGCAGTTTTCTATTGGTTTGCAAGATCATTATGTTGGCTAGCTTCCCTGATAGATAAAAGATATTTGCTCTCTTTATTGAGAAATAATTGGTCAGAATCAGCTTTATTGTATAAACTCACTTCACTTCAGACAAAGCAAAGAAGGTCCTAATTTTGCCCGTGTCCTCTGAGAGTCCTTATTCAGCAGACATATTAAAGAATATGTGATTTAACAGTCACCAGTCAGTTAATTAAAAACAGAAGGTGAAGCGCCTAGTTTTACTATAATAACATACTGCTTGGAGTACTCCAGGAAGATTCTAAGTATTTATTGCCTAAAGGGATGCAAGTGTGCTATTTGCCATGTCCCAAAATAATATCCTTAATGAGTATGCAAGGAACTACTCCCCATGCTTTCTACTGAAAACGTAGTACTGTCCAGCAGAGAACTCACTCTTCCAAGGAGTGCATATCAGTGTTGCTGCTCAGTGATGAGGGCTCTCACAGGGCAGAGGGACTCCTAGCATTGGGTTGAGCATCATTTCCCTCTGGAAGAAAAGCAATGTAATTGGATTATGCAGGGTTTTTTTCTGCCAAGTACTCTATGTCAGCAGAATAATAAAACACAGTTAAAGCAAAGTCATGTTAAAGCAAAAATAATATTTACTTCTATTGTATCATCCTAGTGTTTTTACCTGCCACTTATTTCACAAAGTATTGTTCTTTAAGGAACTCTTGATTTTTTTATATTACAATTCTACGTTGTCCTCACTTATTTGGCATTATGAAACTAGTTTCACAATGCATTTAAATCTTGGCAATGATTAACCTACAGTGCTTATGTTGCAAGTCAGCTCAATTGTGTCTGCTAGCAGATGCCATTGAGAGGACTGAGAGGGCATTCATTTTGTCAGAGAACAACTTCAAGAGATACAATTGTTTTAAATACTTTTATTATGTTTTCCCTCCCTCAGTTTTCTCTCTCAGAATTGTGGTTCAGCAACGATGAAGAGGAGCAGGTGTATGTGAAGGTCATGCTGGTGTAAGCAAACATTTTTTCTCCTACTTCAGCCTGTAGAGAGGTTTGCACTGCAGTCTTTTTTAGTCAGTAAAAGTGGTTTATTTCATCACTTCTGTAACTAATAAAATTTGCTCCAGCTGGCGCAGACTGTGCAAGTCAGAAAAATCGACTATGCATACTCTAAGGGTGCATCTCTGCAGTTTTGGTGTCTTTTCCACACAATAACCTCTCAGCTCAAGGAGTAAGTGAAACAGTAGGCCAAGTGGACAGAGAGGGAAAGGATGGAAAAGTTAATTCTGCAAGTGATGTTGAACAATGCAACAAGAATGAACAGAAATTAGAGCTCACAGAGTTCTATAACAGCAGTGCTGTTATAGGCACCATAATACAGGCTTAGCCTTTTTCATAGCGAGAGATGACTTTCATTCTGTTTTATTGCCAGGAAAGACAGAACCTGTTTTTATTAATATTCTATTAGTGTTTCCTATATTGCATGGCAAACTACAGGAACTAGGTTTCATGACATCCCCATACCACACAATACTGACATAGTGAGGCAAAAGCAGAAAAGAGAGAACAGAAGCGGAGGCTGGAAGCAACAGATATTTTACCAAGCTTTCTAGTTTCCTTCTATTTTTCTTCTTTGTTAAAAAGCAAATTATATTGTATCTAATTGGTGTGGGCTAGTGGTTGCATTTTTACAAAATCAGAAAGAAGTAGTGTGTGAAGAACCTTTGGAGGTCATTTAGTGCAGCCTTTTGCACTAAGGGTGAACTTCAAGGGTACAGCAAATTATTCAGGGCCTCATTCAGAGGAACATCAAGGAACACTCAGGCCTGTCTGCTGCCTTTGGGAGAGAAGCCAAACCACAGTAACAAAAGCTAGTACAGTAGGAGATTCTCTGGTTCCACAGTGCCCAAGTGAGACAAGCAGGCCAGGCTCTGCATAACAAAGCTCATTGTGAAGCAGAGCTGTGATGGAACTTAAGGCGAGTACATCCACACCATAGATCACACAGGGACAGAAGGCCCACGCCAAAATTTAAAGTGAGTCCCTAGATCAGAGACAGAGAGTGTGAAGGTAGAAGTGTCCCAGGTGAGGCTGGTCAGCTCAACTTTGGCCTGTTAGTACATTTAGGGTCTTTGAGAACAAGTTTTAGATATCACTAAGACAGGGAAGGATAGAAACAATACCTTTCTTTGCTAGGTTTCTTCATAAATGAGGATACTAAATCACATGAGATTGCTCCCCAAATAGAGGAAATTCAGTTCTGCTGGTTGGAACAAATCAATCTGAAGTCACAAAATAAATTTGCCTACTGTGGCACTTTCAATGATCCTGCTGGACCATTTAAGCAACATTATATGGCATTCCTGGAGTTAAAATACATAATGTGGTTTCTTTGCATCGATTTTTCTGTAACTTCTAATCACTGACTGTTGGTACTGGTCCTTGGGACAATCTTTATCCCTTACCTTTTGGGGAGTTTGCCAGCTTGTCTGCCTGCTATCTTGCACTTTGGAAACTCCTTCTGTTGGCCACTGTAAGTTACTATCTAGAAAGGTAGAATGCCTACTCCAGGTGCCAGTGTCAGAGAGGCCTATGTACACACCTTTTTGTTTTGTTGTTTATCCAGCTCATCTTTATGACAAAATCGACAATATGCAGGTTTTCATTGAGTAAACTGAAGCCACGAATTTAAGAAATGCAGCTATCTGTCACAGCACCTCAGGACTCCACCCAACCTTATGGACTAAAAAGCACCACAAACTATCACCATGTGAAGTTATGACAGGCCCAACTCAGTCTGAGGATTTCTACAAAGCTCAGCCATGAGTTTTTTGATTTAGCAAACAAATACAACTCTTGAGTTTCACTCTTTTTACAGAAGCCACAGGAGTTTTACTGAAAAATAAAATTTTCATGCAAAGCCTGCACATGACCTAGCATTGCTCTGCTACCAACTCAAGTACAATCAAGTATGTGCATTTAATGAAAAGTGGCTCATCAAAGGATTACAAAGCCAATCTCAATCTCACAGAAAGCTGTGTGGTGATATCAGCACCATGCTCTGGCATATCACTACTTAGTAAACACGCTGGCATTGTAAATATATGTGATACCCCTAGTTTCATCAGCCTTTGGTTGGCAAATATATCACATATTTGCTGAATGGAGGTGTAGTTGTTGAATCCAGTTGTGTTCCAAGCCTTTTATAAGTAAAAAATACTTGCCACTAGTTTTGCAAATACTATTAAATAATTATACATACATGGGTTTTGGTTTTGTGATGGTATCCTAACATGCTTCATACTGTAGTGGATACAACATCCTAAATAACCCATCAAAGGATCCTCCAGAGTGTTTTCTTATCAATGTGTTTATTATTTATACAAGGAGCCAACCATGCTGCTTAATGTTTTTATTTCAGTAGCATTCCACCTTCATACCAGTTTGTGCTCTTCTATCAGCATGCTCTAACCCTGGAAGACTGAACCAATTTCTTTAAAAATGGAGAGGTATTTCTGGAGCTGATGCTGGGTATTTCGTATTCACAAATCAGTGTGAATACACCACTATGGTCTTGTTTGACCTGCCTAAAAAGTAACAGTTCACTACTTGAATTGACTGGGTTGGCATTTACAAATTGCATCAGGTTTTCATAGAATACTGTTTCCATGTGCTCTGAATGCAAGACTGACATGCAATCTGATACTTTGCTTCAGGTGTGTCTTGATCACCAAAGATATGAAAAGGCACTGCAGCATCTCTGCATGGCCTAGGCATGAACACTTGGGCAATTGATGCTCTCTAGCTCTCACAAAGTTACTCCACTGCAATGTGTTAGGATGAACTGTGTTCTAGAAGACAGAGATAACAGACTGTAAGGAATCAGGTAATGGCAGGTAATGATGACCTCTTCTCTCACTGAGGAGGCACGAGTGGGTAACAAACTAAGCCTTAAAACAGGATCACTTGGCATGGTGCACACTTGTTAGACAGCAAAAAAAAGCACAATGCAACTGGCTTGCATTTTAGTCACAGTGAAAGACCCAAATTCCTGAAGAGTCAGGAAGATTAGGCAAAGGTCAAACTGAAAAGGTTACACTGTTCCTTTTTTTGAGTTACTGCGTTACTGCTTCCCAACATGAATTTTCACCTGTTGTAGTCCTGATCCTCAGATGTATTTATGACTGTATTACAAAACTTTAATCTTTTCAATTCAGATTACAAACATTTTCTGCCATTACTTATGTCAGTCGTTGTGACCCACAGACTTTATTAGAAAATCTAAATGGCTGATGAAAAATGGGTCTGAGAAAATCCTAATCTTCCTTGCTCCCTGTCTTTTCTCTTTGCTTCTTCTAACAGCTTGAGATCTTTCAGAAAGCAGTTTTAAAATACATGGGAACAATATGCGGTTAATTCCATAGAAATTTCCAACCAATTATCCGCTGGTACCAAATCAAATGCCTTGGCTATTTTTCATGTGGACTGTAACACTGCAACTGTTCAGACACATTGTCTTCTCCCCCAAAATCTACGGATCGTGATCATTTTTCCTCAAAACAAAATTATCATTAAGCCAGTTAGCTCAACTTTCCTGAGCCACTCTTTTTCTTCTTTTTAAGTACTGATGACTTAATATCGACAAGGACAGTCATTCCCTCTCTTAGAATTTCCCCCAGTTTTCAAGATTTCTAAAGATTTTGAGGTTTCTAAAAATGCAACATACCTGAATCCAAGAAATAAATGGCTAGTTTATTTTCAGTTTCACATGCCTAAACTGCACTAGTCCTGATGACTTGAAAATGTGTAATATTAGTGGTTTTTTCACTCACACAGACTGTTAAGCATTCTTTTTTCCTTCTTTGCTATTTCTGACTTTAGTTTTCCTATGACAATAAATATATATTTTTCTTTCTAGTGATTATTTTTATATTTCTTAATAACATCAAAGATAGTACAGATTTTTAAGGTAGTGGTGACATCATTAACTTCATTAGACAGATGTCTTGTTTTAAATCACAACCTTTTTGTTAGCATTAATTTTATCCTTTTACTATTCTTGGTATATAAACTAGTTTCCTATACAGATCTTCATGTGTTCCAGATTTTAGTTTATTGTTTTGGGGGTGTTGTAGAATATTCATCAAAATCCATTTTTGTTAACAAGAGGAATGACTTCTAAAGGTCCATCTGGATATTTCTGTTTGAATTGGTGCTGTCCTGCTGTATTCCTATCTTTCCAAACAGAAAGATGGCAATGGTGCAAAGCTCTGTGTTTTCAGGCAATGTCACAAACTGAAAGGTTTTCCCATTTTATATTTTTAAACAAAACACTAATGTAATATTATGATTCCATCACTGTGCTTTTTAGACACAGATATATATATATAGTGTCTTAATTATATTCTACTGGCTGTTTTTTATTTCATATGCCAAGAAGCACACCAACAGAGTAGTCCATTGTTAGACCTGGCGTGCATTACATCACTACTTATCTCGTGCTATTTCAAGGGAATTGACAAATAAATGTAAGAAGTGAGTTACTTTTCCCAGTTAAAGGTCATCATTGTGCAATAACTTTTGAAGAGGTTCAAAACCCACAGCTCTCACATTACAGGATGTCCCTGTAATGGGGGAGAACCCACAAACCTGTAAGAATTTATCTTATTTGCTCTACTAACTATGCTTATTTTTCCTCAGACAGTTCTCCATGGTTATGAGAGGAAACAGAAGGAAGTTGGAAGAGGAACTTCTGCCTCATTAAAAAGTGGTTTGGCCCAGAATTCTTTCTTTGGCTCATAGCTGCTTTAAACAAAAAAATAATTGTATCAGGTTGGAGTAATATGAAGGCTGCAGTCCTGCTTTGTCCACACTCAATCTTTTGTGCATGCAGTATGATATAGTTTTCATCTTTATTGTACACGAGCTTCTTTCAACAGACTTCTCAAGGCACTAGATAAATGTTCCTTTAAAAATGACCAGCTATTGAAATTTTTCTTCTCAATGCTCATTCATACGTGACCTCATACCAAATACACTGCATGCTGTTGTCATGGTTTAGGAATGGTATTCCCAATTTAGTAGTCCCACTAAAAAGAAAACCACAAGCTGCTCCCCTCCCTTTTCTGCGGAAGATACAAAAGGCAGAGATTATATGTTTAGTGGGAACAGCAAAGAGATAAGAAAATGAAGAGTAACAGGAACAATGTTAGTAACAATAATGTACAGAGTGATTTACATGCAAATATGCTCACCAAACTTGGGACAATGAAAACCAGTTGTGGACAGACCCTCCAGTCATCAAGTGCACCTTCTCAGAAGTGAGAATCCCTTATTTCTGCTCTGGTGATGACAGTGAAGGGATAGAAAAACAACCTAGACAGCTCCACATAGCTCCAGGCTCCACTCCCTCACAGTCACTGTGAAATAATTAGCTCTGCCCTGGACAAAAATCACTCCTTGTTTTGAAGAAGAAATTATTATTTTGTGTATATGTTTCAAAATCACATTTACTATTCTAATTTATCACTGTATCTTTTTCCTTCACGGTATTAATTTTGATAATAATTTGTACCATGACAAAATGAACTTTAACATTAAAAGTGCCCCAAAACATCCTTACCTCTGCTGATAACATTAATATTAGAGATCAGCTATGATTAGCAATGGAACCATTCCAGTTGCTTTTTTAAGCTTGGAAAAAGCCCGAGGGAGGATGAAGAAACTCCTTTTTCATGTAGCTATTCTAGTTACTGTAGTGACACCATGGTTTGAATGGGAAGCCCATTACCAAATATCACAATCTTACCATGCATCTCTCCATGTCCTTTTCTTGCTGCCCAACCATCTCCACCTCTGCCAGCTCACTGCCACTTTGATGGCCAGAATCACTTTGCCTGCCCCCTTCTCTGAGGACATTTATGCTGCGGGACAGACCGCAGTGTTACATAGACATCTACCATCCCATTGAGGTATGGGACCCACAAAACCACTAGAGTTCTCTTCCAAAAGACACAGATACAGACTGACATGAACACTCTTTCTGATTTATTCTAGCACTTTGCTGGGACGGTAGAACAGGAGACAAGAAAAATGCCCTTGGCTTCTAAATCTCTTTTCTCTGCTTTTGGAGTGGAGATGCTACAACCTCCTTTGAGATGGTAGTTGGAGGTAACCAAGAGCTATATCTTACTACTGGTGCTACATCATTAATGTTTAATTCGATACACTGCTCATCCACTGACTCTTTGACTGTGCTTCACTGCTCGTCAGAGTTTAAATGCTGACTCCAGCCTGAATCCCAGGACCTTCACCCGTCCGCTGCAAACCATGGCTGCTGCGTAGGAGAGCAGATTTCTGGGAGCCGTCTTTATGTCCAAAGCCACACAATGCACTTTCTCCACTTGTCCGAAATGTGATCATAAATCTCCTGCTTGGACCTCCCAGATGCTGTCATCCCCTCAGTGATCTGGAGGATTAAGGTCCTACAAGCCGGGCTCTGATTTCCTTTGGGAGGCGGTTTCTGTCTGGATCAGGGGCGCAGCAGCCCGGTGGTCTGAGCGCTGCGAGGCGAGCTTTGGGGACGAGGGGCTGCCCCAGGGCCGCGGCGCTCCCGTGGGAGCGGCGGCCTCGGCGCCAGCCCTCTCTGGAGCCGTGAGGGGAGGTGGCGCGGGGCCGCCCCCCCGCCTGTGAGGAAATGGCTCTCACGTGAGGGAGGCGGCAGCGCCCGGCTCACCCTGCCCGCTGCCCGCCGAGGAGGAGGCGCCAGCGGGCCCGGGGCCGCCTGCACCATGCCGACCAGCTTCACGGTGGTGCCGGTGGAGGCGCAGGGCGAGGGGCGCCAGCGGGATGGGCGGCAGCGGGAGGAGGAGGAGGATGAAGGCGACGAGAGGGACCGGGGCGCTGGTGAGAGAGCGGGGGAGCGTCGGGGGTCAACGCGTGCAGACAGCCTGGGCTCTGTGCGTGCGGAGGAGCGGGTGTGCCGCATGGGGCGAGCCGGCGGGCCGCCCGAGAGCCCCCGAACACTGCGGAGGGGCCGCGTCTCTCCTCCCTGCGGCGAGCGATGCCGGGGCTACCTGTCCAGGTGGAGAAGCGCCCTTCGGGAAAGGGGGAAAGTCTGGCGCCTGGGGTGGCTGAGAGCTTGTTTCTCTTTGTTTCCATTAGTCAGCGCCGCCGGCCCAAAGGAGGAAGTTCTCCTGGGCGGCTCCAGCCGGGGGAGCGGAGCAGCCCGCGGTCGGGCGCGGCGCCTGCCCGGGGCGGCGCGGGGCGCTCCGTCCGCCTCCCGCTGCACCGGGAGCGGCGCCGCCCACGGCGCTGCAACACACCGGGAAAACACCTACGGTCAGTCCCCTAACTTGGGAGAGACCTCCACGATCAGATCAACAAGTCCAACCATTAGGCTCTCTTAAAAGCTAACTACTGTTGGAGCTTACTGGAGAGAGGGCTAAGATGAAAGATTCAGCCTGTGGAGAAGAGCGCAGTTTCACCTGGCTTGCTCCAGGTGTTTGTCCAGCCATGTGCTTTTGCATCAGATACAGTGTCTAGGGTTAAGGAGGTGTTTGCTACGAGATGCCGTCGCGTTCAGAGCCTTTCTTCTCGCTAGGCCTCGCTCCTGAAGCCTCCTGGAGGAGTAGAATCCAGCCGGAGGTGGAGCTCGGGCATCGCGAGTGAGGGTCTGCTCAGGACAGCCCCTTCTGCAGGGGTGCTAGTGTTTCTCCACCGGCGTTGCTGGGGAAATGAGTGATTTCTCACTTGGATGACAAGGCACTGCTCGGAAAGCATTAATTCTTGTGGTTCTTAACACTTCCTTTTTCCGAAGCGTGTTGCAGCAGCAACACCAAGTATGGTGTGTGAATCACTGCTAGCACTACGAGAACTAGTTCACGTCTTGCACTTTATTTTGAACGCTCTGTTACAATCGATACTTTTGTAAAGGCGTGGGTGGGGGGATTAACTTTGTTGGAGGATAACAGGTGAATAGATGGGGGTTTGTAAAAGGCATCTTATTTCTTGTGGTACAGATGACAGATAAATAAGACTAATTCTGTGGGATGTGAATGCAAAGAGAGAAAAACATATTTGACAAACTTAGTATATTTACATTATTTTAGGAAGCTAATATAGTAAAACACCAAGCTGACAAAGTTGGGTTATTTTCTTTCAAAGCTTTCTACTCTTAAACCTTGTTTACCCATAAAAGATGTATACTATGTATATATGTATATATATATATATATATGCTTTTCTCTTAGTATATATAAATGATGAGTAAGTGTTCTAGTAACTGTCTCTTCTTTTTCCAAACTAAATGCGATAGAAAAACCAAAACAATATAAGCTGTGGCAACAGTTTGCTTCTTGTACTCGATGGATGACTAGTAGTACATCATTAATCTGGACAAATTTTCTTTTGGTAGAAGAGCTAGTCAGAGAGGCGTGGTGTATGGTGTTTACTCAGATGGCATCTCAAAATACTGGATATACATACAGGCATAGTTAGACAGGATTTGTTAGACTATATGTGTATATGAAGCATCTGAAAGACTTGGAACCTTTTTAAATCCTGGGAAGAGGAGAGGAAGAATGGAACTCCTACTTTCATAGTGGTTTATCACGACCTTAAAGGCCAGAGAGATAAAAAAAAATAATTCTTGATGTGATTAGGTAGTGTTTTGGGGACTTGTAGTTACAGTTGCAAGATATGTTTAAATAATTTATGTATGACTCTTCCTGTGTGTCTGTAAAATTGGAAGTAGAGCGGAAAACACTGAAAAGGGAAGGCATTGATTTGTACATAAATTATAGGTGAAGAGCTCTGACTTCATGAAGACATTAAATGCTACCCTCTGACAGAGAGTTTTGGGTATGAAAGATATACTACTTACTGTTGGTTTGGGTATTGTATAGAAATAAGTTAATGCTGTGTAATCAAATAATTATTCTTGAGTTATTCTGAAAACTAAAGAATTCTGAAATGTTAGTACAGCTAAAAGCTGTACTACAGCTGTAGTTAAGCCCATCTAAAAGCCTGCTGCTCAGAGAAGGACTCCTTGCCCTCCTCACTGCTCCAGCCTTGAGAAGAAGTCTAAGAAGCCAATGATTTCTTTCCTTGTCCTCCTCTGCATCTTTTGGTTTACTTCCTTTTCCCTGCACTTGACTGTCAGACATTTCACTGGCCTGGTTCAGCATGCTAAACTGAGTAAACTAAACTGCTGCAGAGGTAAAAATCATGCTTCCCATGTTTTTGAGTTGAGGGGAGTGCCACAAAAAGTGAGAATGGCTAGGGTTGAGTCAAGGTGAGAGGTAGATAAAACTGAGAGCAGAGATGAAAATAAAAAAGAGAAGAATGGGAACTTCCCATTTGACTTATTGTTAGCCTATATAGCTCATCATTCCAGTTGTTTAGAAATCTACCATGTTATCAGTTTTGATTGTCTGTCTTAAAAACCAAATAGTTTTTCCTTGACTGCACTAATATCTTTTTTTAAAAAACCCCAACCTACCAAGCACACAAAAACCTGACAAACCTGTCCTGTCAAATTCAATGCTAATTTTTTTGAGGGAATCAGCTGTATGCTGTCTAGTCATTAGATCAACAGTAAACTAGTTTTGATTCTTATTAGCAAGGCACTTATCAATTAGTGCACAATTTTGTGCATTTATCACTTTTCACGCATTCTTACCTGATAATAATCTGTGTGGTAAAGGAGTAAGCTGGGACGTTCTTACTCTATGATCTACACTCCTTCATAATAATCTGAAATTCCATAGCTTCATATTTTCTGACTATATGATACTTGGATGCACATGAAGGAGGGAAAGACATTTGTGAATGGCTGCGGGGCTGGACTGTAGCACCAGTCACGGCAGCACTTCAGAAGAGGCAGAACGGAAACTCATACTTCAAGTGAACAGCATAGTTAAGAGTGCAGCCTGCTGGCTCAAATATTCACAAAGTAGCAGAAAGCAGATGTCTCTTAATGTGTTTTTAATATACTACAAAGAAAGGGTAGTCAAAAGATAGTAATTGGTTGAAAGAAGAGAAGGAAATATGAGTCTGTAGGCAGCAAGGTATGAAGTTTTATAGGAAATTTTTGGTTTTATTTGTGTGGGATGTTTTGTTTCTTTTCTTCACACGTTTGTAGTGACTATCTAGATAGACCTTTAAACATTTTGTAAAGGTGATGAGCTTTCTGTTCCTTAGCTAGTATTTTTAGCATCCCGTAGTATTACTTACCTTGCCACAGCAGTTTCTTATTTAGAAACTAATATGAGAATTAACCTCTGCAAAATCTTTTTAAAATTGAAGACCCTCAAATGCAAGGAATAGCAATGACAAACCTGATCATCTGCAAAAAAGTCATCATATAACTAATGAAGCACGGATGCTGGGAAGCTCTGGAAAATATTGTTTATTGGAAAACCAGGGAATAGTCGGCACAGGCGTGTGTGTGTGTGTGTGCAATGGAGGAGGATAGGTTAATCTCGCTGAGAAGTCTAGTGTATTTACAGTCAACCCTTCAACCTTTACAACCTTCCCACAATTGACCATGCCTGTGGCATTGACGTTATGATCGGAGAAAGGTGGATTTTGGATGTTATTCAAAGATTTGATCTCAAGAACTAGTCTGTTTCTATCACTAACATCCACTTAACAGATCTGAAACATTTTGAATGAAGCTGTTTAAGGCTGGTATAGAATGTGTAATGCATTAATGCATAAACTAGAAAACAGTGACATACTGAATTTGAAAAAGAATGAACAAATTCTGCTGTCAATCTTAAAATAAAACCTTTCTAATTTAAAAAGATTTGTTTTTAAAAAGAACTTACATAATTACTAGAATTATATTTTTAAGTGTTTATTTGCTATATCTTAAGTAGAATAAATACCAACTATTTCTACATAAAATCAATAGTTAAAAACTAACTAACTTGCTTTAGGTCTGCTAATATGTACTTGGTGCGTAAAAGAGGGTTTTTTAATAGTAGATAGGTCTTTGGAATACATTAATACCACTTGTTGCTAATCTCTACTGATCTGTTTAGCGGAGTTATTTTAAAGTGAATTTATTTGATAGAAATAAAACTTTCAAAATACTTATTAGATGAAGATGTGGGATATTTCAGTGACTCGATCCTTCCCATTTCACTTAGCAGGGTGTTAATTGCTGATGAAAATCCTTCAGCTTAATTCTCTTTAGAGAGTTCTGTGACTGTCATGTAGTTTGTTGTCATGTGGGTGCTTCATGCTGCCTGAAGCCTTAATGACTTGTTTCAGGATTAATCCAATGCTAGTAAGAAACAGGATTTGAGGTCTTACACTAAGCTGGGAGGAAAGAACTGTCGGTTTCCTGTTTCAATTCTTGATACCTGAAGAATCAGCAGAGGAGACTGACTTAGTTTTCCTTAATCATGAGTGAGCAAGATTATGAAGAAAACGGGCCAAATCCAAGTGAGTCTCTTTAAAAGACAATACCGTGGTTTTAATAACTTTCTTACTGAAATAGGTTCCTGTACTTCCAGCCATGTTTAAAGAATTTATAAAGAGCTTTAGCAGTGTTTTCATTAGAAGTAAGCTGTGCTTGATTATAGTAGTAGCCTAAGTAAAGAAAATCTAAAATTTAGGTAGGCGATGGATGTAATGTTAGAGTCGTTCATTATGCAAAGAGGCTTATTTACAAAGGGCTTAAATACACTTTGTTCTGCATATGAAGATAACATATAGATTGTGCTAGTCATTAATAAAAATACTGCAAGAAATTTGTGATGTAGTAAATATATTTAGACATTTAATTACTAAAAATTACCTGATAACATGGAACTTTGAGTTAAATTGAACTGGATTCTTAAACCAATGTGGCAAAAAAATGGAGGCAAGATGTGTTCAAACAGGGTTATTGATGTCTTTTTCATAATTTGCATTATAGCAAGGTAGTGGCTTTTAAAAACTTGACTATGTTTTAGAGCTTTAAGGAGTGCTTCAATATGTGGATTTAGATTAGAAGTGTTAAGACATTTAATTTATAAGATTCTATAAGACATCTCTTTAGCTGCCTGCCAATAAAAAATTTGAACATACAGGAAGTAAATACGCATGATAGAGAAGATAGAATTGGAGGTTTTGCCACAGGCACCTTTCTTGGATGTGACACTCATATCCATCAGTTTTATTGACTTTTAAACCTTATGTATTTTTACCTTAAAAAGTTTTGTTACATTAACATTAAATGTTTGCTGTCTCTTGTGCAAACAAAATCTCATTTTAATATTCTCAGTTTGCAGTGCTTTGTTCTTGATGTGACTAAATACTATCTGAACGAAAATTTTACCATTGTGTTTTTTAAAAACTGTTACATTTCACCTGAATGTGGCCAGAACCTACCTCAAGGTATATGGACTGTGATTAGGAGTTGCCCTTTGCAAATTATGAAGAGTTAGGACTTTTCAGTGAAGGATTATTCTCCAATTGCTGTTCTGCTTTAGATGGCAGCATATAAAATTAGCAATTTCTAGTGGGAATCAAAGCTTTTCTAGTTTCACACATGTTATTGTTTGGAGAACAGTTATACATTATCATAGCTGAGCTATCTTATTTGAGGTCATGTGGTTCAAAAGTTTATATAATTCTCACTCCTTTGAACAACACTTGTATTCTTTTGCCATGTGAAAGCAATCTACTTTTATTTTTTAGATGTTAAACTCTTACAGCAGGCCAGGAGAAAAAGGTGCTTGCTTTTTTGGACAAAACTTGTTTGAAGACAAAAGTAAACAGGAGCATTAGGAGCATTACTTGAATAAGAATAATGATGGGAGACATAGTGTGGGATAGTGAGGAAGCAGTGAATCTGGAAAGGATTTAGGGGTCAGACTGGAATAGAATGTCATGAGCTTGGTTTAATGCTGTGGTAAAGAGGGCTAGCCTGATCCTTGGAGTAGAGAGGTGACGATTATGCTTCTGTAAATAGCATTGACTGAGACTGGTGTTAGAAGGCTGTATTTAATTTTCAAAGTTTGAATTCTTTTGGTTTTGTGTAACTTAAAACCTGTACAGAATTTTTCCACAAAAATAATTTAAAAGTTATAAAAAGCTTTAGGAACTTAACTTTTTTGTTTTTTCAAGAGATAGGTTGAGATGATTCGAATAAGTGTGGTTACCTTCACAGAGAGAAAATACCATGAGTGGTTAAATTTGGAAGCACTTACTAGGATGTTATAGCTAGAAGTTTGAAAGAGCCAAATTTAAATAGAAATATGGAACTATTTGATATTTTTTCAGAATTAATAAAACCTTAGTCTTTACATAAATTAATAGGTTTTTTCCTTATTTCAATTCTGAAACATCAAGAGACACACTGCTTAAATTTCAATATGATTTTTTCAAAGTTATAGAGCTTAATGCTCAAATGAAATTCCACAGTCTGTGGAAAGATGGGAAATCAGATTAGATAGTAAAATATTTTTGTCCTAATCTCTTGAACGCATCATAGTGTAAATTTAGGATCTCTTAAATGATCTTTTCCTTGTCTACCTCTAGCCTTTCTCTGCCACTTTCTCTACTACAAGACAGCTATAACATATCTTTTTCATACTCTACTACTTGTGATTCAGGGGTGGGGAAAGAAGCAGAGGTGGGAGTTTAGTGTGAATGTCAGGAATGCTAAGGAAGTTTTTCTTTGAGTAATTGCTTATTCCTACACCAGTTGTGTCTGGTGACAGCATATACATTTGTAATTAATAGTTCAGTTCCTGTGAGGAACAGTATGATATGGGGATGCAGATGGGTGAGTAATAAGCATGAGAGGGGAATTGCAAAATTGTTAGGGTTTGAAGGGACTTCTGGAGATCATCTAGTCCAACCCCTGAATAAGAGGGCCACCTCTTTGGCAGAGGTGGTGCCTGCATGTTTAAGCTATACTGTTGGGTTCTGTTTTACACTATATAAAATGGGCCAGTTTGGATCAGCTTAGAAATTTTTAACTGTTAACATATCTTAAAAGTAATCTACCTGTCGGTGTTTGTGAGGATCACTACTCTGAAACTTCTGAAGAACATGAATTTGGACACCATGCTGTCTTTTGCCTCTGTGACCAACACTGAATTGTGACACGCAAAAATTTTTACCTAAGTTTTGTTTGGTGTGTGGAAGTGTTAATAAGCACATTGATGACGTTGTCAGAAAATTTAAGGCCAGCACAGCTCTGGGATAGTTTGTGTGGTTTACACTGTATTGGCATTTGGGGGACTGGAGTGTATGGAGTGCAGATTGTTATGATCTGCATCAACACACTGAATATTACCTTGAGACATATCTCCTACCTTCTCTTCTTGCAGCTATATTCCTTGGTTACAAAAGAAAATGTTATTGTTGCAGCTGATTTCCATGCAGGCATAACCACTCATCACAGTGCTTGAGTATCTGTAGAAATCAAGAGTAGGGCTTTTTGCTCATCCCATCAACACAGCAAATACCACACAGACTTAGGAAAGGTACATTAGTTATGGCTTTATTTTGTCTAATGGTCCAGCAATAAGCACAGAATGGTGCTAGGTTATATGAACATTCTGTATCAGATAAAAAATTGTGGTAATGATTTTTAAAATAGGCAGGAGGTAGAAACATAATTTTTAAAATTTAGGCTTTGATGACTTATGTTGGGTGACATGGAATATGACATCAACAGGCACATTTTTTTTGTGTCAGAAGACAGAGCATAAACAAACCCAAAGAAGGTTTCTTTTCGTTATTCTATTTTGTCTTTCTTATGGTCCAAAATGAAATACTAGCCTAGATTTAACATTTTTGCCTGTAAACCCTCATAAACTGAGTTACTTTCAGAAATCAAACAGCAGGAAGTATAGATTTTTGTAGTGCTTCTGTTGCAGAAACTGGATTTCAGAAGAAATGCAGCTTAAAGTACATTTCTGAAACTACACTGGAAGTTATAACTTTTATTTTATGTTTCTCTCAGCTCACACTTCAGAATAGTTTGAACAGGCACAATTTCAAAGAAACCTAAGGAAAAGGTGATTTGCTTGACAAGCATTGGAATGGGCTGCCCAAGAAAGTGGCTGAATCACTGTAGCTGGTGGTGGTTAAAATATGTGTAGGTGTGGTGCTTAGGGGCATTGTTTAGTGGTAAATTTGGCAGTGTTAGGTGAGTGGTTGGGCTCAGTGGCTCTTTTCCAACCTGCTTGATTCTATTATTTGATTATCTTAAAGTTTCCTCATAGAATTCCAGGGGATAGGGTTAAGGTAAACCATAGGTGGCTTGAGGGCTTGAGACTTCCTAGTGAAAAGAAGTACTTAATCCTTTCGTGTTCCATTTTACCTCAGGAGAAGTAACAAATAGCTTTTTCTATTGTCCAGTTGATGCACGAGGGGCAAAATTTACAGCGTTTTTGGCAAGTTAACCCTGTCTTTATTTAGTTCTGGTTTTCTAATGAATTGTTTCTTTTCTATTGAATCTTCTTTTGAAGAAAAAATGAGCTAAAGATTAAGATAGTTTGGGTAATTTCACCACAGATGTTGTCTGTGTGTTGAGATTCTGAAACTAGTACTTTCTATGTCAATTTAACTTACATGTTAATAAGGCTCACTGTATATCTAAACATAATATTAAATAAGCATACTTCAAAAGGTGGCGTTTTAAAATTTGAAATAAAGGTGATTTTGTTGACAGCAGTGATGAGAACTCAAAGATGTTCATAGGTGTTTTTATGAATATATTAACAACAAGAAGAGGACCAAGGAAAATCTATCCTTTATTGGATGTGAAGAGTAACATTGTAACATGATGAGGATGGGGAAATCGGAGGTGCCTTCTTTGCCTCAGTCTTCAACAGAAAGGCACTTTGTCCTTTGGCAGCCACTCCCCAGAGCTGGTAGAGAGAGATGGGGAACAGAACTGATCCCCTGTAATCTAGAAAATGTAGTCAGTGATCTGTTGAGCCACTTAGACACTCACAAGTGTATGGGGCTGGATGGGACCCACCAGAGGGGGAGCTGGCAGAAGAGCTTTCCAAGCCATTCTCTGTCATTATTGTTAGTCCTGATAAACTGGGGAAGTTCCAGACAACTGGAGGTTAGCCACTGTGGTACATGTATACCTTCAACAAGGCAAAGCACCCGGTCATGCACAAAAACCACATGCAGCTCTACAGGCTGGGAGAAGAGTGACTTGAAAGTGGCTCATCAAAATAGGACCTTGGGGTGCAAGTCAACAGCTGGTTGAATATGAGCCAGCAGTGTGCCCATGTGGACAAGAAGGCCAATGGCATCCTGGCCTCTATTGAAAATAGTGTGGCCAGCAGGACTAGGGAAGTGATTGTTGCTCTGTACTTGGCACTGTTAAGGCCACACTTCGAGTTTTGTGTCCAGTTTTGGGCCCCTCTCTTCAAAAAAGACGTTGAGTTGCCAACCGTGTCCAGAGAAGGGCAATGAAACTGGTGAAGGGTCTGGAGCACAAGTCTGGTGAGAAGTGACTGAGGGAGGTGGCGTCGTTCAGCCTGAAGAAAAGGAAGCTCTGGGGGTGCCTTAGCACTCTCTACAACTAGCTGGAAGGAGTTGTAGCAAGGTGGGGGTTGGCCTCTTCTCCCAGACAACTGGCAGTATGGCTAGAGGAAATGGACTCAAGCTGCACCAGGGAAGGTTGGACATGAGGAAGAATTTGTTTACTGAAAAGGTGGTTAAACATTCAACTGGACCACCCAGGGGGGTGGTAGAGCCACCATCCGTGGGTATGTTCAAGAAACGACTGCATGTTGCTCTTAGTGCTATGTTAAGTTGGCATGGTAGTGTTCAGTCGAAGTTTGGACCTGATCTTAGGGCTCTTTTCCATCCTTAATGCTTTTATGATTCTATGGTTCTAATGATTTTTTGATAATTGTAGAAGTAGTCAGCAAACCGCAGATGACAGAGCACTTGTCAGTTTGCTTTTGTGTTCACTTTTTCAGCATTGATTCTCTTTCAAGTGAAGCTAAAATAATATTTGACATGATCAGCATTACCTGCCAAAATGCTGTGCCAAACATACACAAATACAAAAAGAGAGCTGTATTAGAGAAACAGAACTTTATTGCAGTCTGTCACTACCAGACTGTTTTGAAGACTATTGTTAGAAAGCTTTGAAATAGGCAGAACATTGGCTTGTAAGCACTGGAAAAGGTTTCCTGTTCTTCAGATCCTAAGTTCTGCATTTTTCCATTTGAAGCCTGTTAGGTGCGTTTAACAAGACATGTTTGTTAGAGACATTGTGCTCTGAGCTTTTTCCTTTTGGAGCAAAGCCAAGTAACTCTTTGTTTAGAAATGCAAACACATAAAGGACAGCTTCACTATTCTCCTACCTACAACTTAAAATACTTACTATGTAGTGCTGCAATACTGATTTTTATGTACAGATCTGGTTAGCCAAAATTACAGTCTTTAACCTCAGAATTATAAATACTGACTCACATTATTTTGTCTGCTACCCTTTTGGTGTTTAGATTAGTCTAATGATACCCACTGAAAGAATAACTCCAGTGACATTACACTCTGTATGAATGTAAAACAATTGAAATTTCCCAGCTCACTTTTCAAAGAGTAATCCTTTCTGAAGGGATTGGAAGTACCCTGAAAGGAGTATTAATATTCAGTTAATAATTACAGGTACCATCTCTCAGTTGGTGAGAAAGTAGATAGAAGTGTAGTCTCAGCAAAACTGAAATCAAGCAACCTTATTTTTATTTTAACTTGAGAATGTACCTTTTAATGAATAGTTTGTACAAATTTCAGCAGAAATAATGGGGTGATTTCAGGGATGGAGCTAAAATAAAAACAATGTTCCAGAAGTCCTGGAAAGAAGTCCTACTGCTCATGTGCTTGAGCAAAATGATAAGCGGAAGCAGGATGTTGTTTCAGGACAGAGTTGCTTTTTGTTGTCTGTGGAAAAGCTAATTGAACCTTTCTCTGAGCACAGTGGAGCCCATTAAAGGATAAATGCCAATTTCTCAGATAATCTTGTGTGAAACCAACATGTTCCATATACTGGGAAACATCTCAAGGTGTTAGTTCATTAGGGAGATTCTTTTTTGTTCACAGTGCTCCTTCTGCTGGCCTTGCATTAACCTTTGTTGGAGGAGGAGCACTTAACCAGGCTGTAGGATCTGAACTAGTGAGAGACCAAATATAAACAGTAAAGAAACAGAAAAATTGAAAGTTGGAGGATATGGATAGAAGGAGATATATTGGATGTGTGAATTCATCCCCATCTTCTCTGGACTGAGGGACTAATTTTAGAGCCCTAATTTTTAAGATAGCTGTTATCTTCCTTGTCTCTTATGATAGAATGGGGTTTCTATGACATGATGCCAGCAAGTATAGTAATACTATGGAGAGTGATAGGAAATTAGTGGTGGGAAATCCACAGTCCCTCTTATGTTTGAGGGACTGAGATCTATTTCTATGTGGTTTACAACCAAGATAATATGTTGTGCTGAGACTAGTGTTCACATTTGCCAGAGCTTTCTTCTAGGATTTCATGTGGAGGTAAGTCTCCTGTAGGGAGCAGAGGGAGGAGATGGGGAAAAGAGTAGAACTTATTCTCCTGCTGTTCTTTAATTCTGTAGTGAAGAGAGTGTGTGGATGCTATTGCTGTAATCTGTGAGTATAAGGGCAAAAGGGCAGACAGGCAAAATGGCACAGGCAAGGACTTGAGATTATTTGGAAATGCCAGTGTTGTGACAGTATCAGCGTGCAATAGTTTTTATAGTTCCTGGGCTGAAGGGCAGTGAAAGTAATGCTGTATTTTTTTAGAGATGTGCCAGAGCAAGTCAGTAGAGCTACATGTTAATGCAATTTATATTTCAATAAGGAACAGATTAAGTATAACTTGTCATGGAAGGGTCCCCACAACCTTTACAAAATAATTCCTTTTGCATTGTATTTCATAAATTCCTGCCTCAACTACTGGAGATTTTTTGAGGGAGTCAGGAAAGTAATAAAAAGATTAGCTGGGGGGGTTATTTTATTCTATACCCAAAACCTTTATGTGAAGTGCAATTATCAAGTGATTTTAGGGAAACTAGAAAGGGAGGGGAGAAATCAGTATGTGTGTTAAAGGATAATTCTAGTTAAGAGTTAAGAGATGGAACACTATACAAAGAGTAGACTGTTAAGATAAAGTTAATTTCCTTAAATGTTTAACATCCACATGTCTGAGATGAAAACTGGGTTTGCAGCCACCTATGGTGTTATTTAGAACCAGTTCTTAAACCAGAGTCTTCTGACTATTCCTTTTATGGTATAATGTAAACTTCCCCTCCTTTCTCTTTTATGGTATAATGTATATTTTTTTCCCCCTCTTTCTCTTGTTTTTAATTATGTTACTTTTCCACTAGGGGATGGGATTGCCAGAGAAAATAGTCCATTTATTAACAGTGCAGAATTGGGCAGAGGAAATACGTATGAAGGAAAGAATATGGCTCTCTTTGAGGTAAGTTAAATACTCCAAAAACATATTTTACCTTTAATGGAGATGAGTGATCACCTGCTTTCTTTCTGTCTTAAAATTTAGTGATGGGGAAAATGAGATTTAATAACTTTCTCATAGCTTGGTTCTGCTAACGTTCCATTTCAGTGGATTTGGATGATATATAGACAAGAACAGTAAATATTGTTATGCATTAATGAGATAAGAAGATAAGGAGATATGAAATAAGTCTTCATGCATTTAAATTTTTTGGGCTAGAATCTAGAGATTGTTGGAGAAAGCTACTGGAAGTTAAATCTATTTTTTTAAGAAAACAGTATTCAGTTTTAAAAGGATTAGCAAAATAATTTGCTTAATAGGGGAATTACAGACTTTTTGTAAAGCAGTAAAGCTATAAAACAAACTTATAAGCCATGACTTGGTTTTATTGTCCAACTACAGTGTAGAGCACACCATAGCAATTTTTAATGTAAACATTTACTTTATAATGGATGTTTCATACCATTTTACTCAACTGAATGATTACCATCAATTAGTGAAAAAAATATATTAATTTAGTATTTTTAAGGGCCATTTTTGCAATTAAGTAACCTTTGTAGTAGAAACCTTAGTTGTTCTGCTCTAGCAGCATCAACTGGTCTTGCTCTGATGTTTGCTGTTAACAAAAACAAGGTGCTTCCAACGTTGTTTAGCCTCCTCGCTGTTGCATTCTTCTCCATGTTTTCTTGTTCTCTTACATTATTCATCCTTTCAAATATCTTTGCAGAGGACATGGTCTTTCATCTCACTCTGTGCATGACCCAAATAATCTATATTTATTATTTTTCACTGTTTTAGAGAAAATTGTGCTAAGGATCAAAGTAATGTTGATTGCTAATTGTCTTTTTGTCATGTATGCATATCTTTTGACAGGAATGATGGCATTGAAGTTCTGTCATTGAATTTCTCTCCTTCAAGCTCTATTCCATTAAGCCATTTCCAAAACTTTATGTGGTTCAGATTAGTTGCTGTATTCCTCAGTGATGATAATTTGGCCATAGCTGCTTTTTGTCCCAAATCTGTTACTTTGAATCGTGGCTTGCATTAAATCAGCTGATACAAACGAATTACTTTTACCTATCTCAAGTTATAGACACTGCTGTTCACAGTATCATGTTGAAAGCCTTCCAGTGATTTCATCATCACTGCTGTAGTTATGGTGAATCTTTTTTGATACTATGCATGTTTCCTGCAATCTTGTTTTTCTCCTGTTTTCGGATGTTAGAGTTGTATAACTCTATGTAAACTGTATAAACTCTGTATAAACTGTTAGAAGGAAGTTTGACTGTTATGACCATTATCATTACCTAATCTCCCAGGCAGAGATTTACTTCTTGTCTGTGTCTGTCACCCCCATCTCGTCTTCTTTCCAGTGTTCAATTTTTTGTATTTAATTGAATTCTCTTAGATCCATTCTTCTTGGAATTCTTGTGTTGTGTATTCTTCTGAATGTTATTATTTGTTTTAGCATGTTTTTGTTTTGAAGCAGATAATTGGCTAAAGACAGATGGGCTGACTTCTGTGTCAGGTGCTCTTACATATGTGCAATTATATGTGATATGCATATGTGTGGGTATTTTCAACAAATTAACACTTTGGAAGTAGTATGCCTGGTATAAGACAAAATATGTAAGCCTGCAGCAGTAGAGAGATACTTAAGTAGTTTAGTGCTTGAGAAATCATTGGAAGTCACTCTCTAAACACAAGTAAGATGCTGGAAAAACACTCTAATGACTCAAGCCTACCAGTAAAATCCACTAAAGACTGTGTTGTGATAAAAATAGATTTTTAAAATTGCAGTGGTCTTTCTCTGGATTTTCCTTATATTCAAGCTGCATATTGTAAGGTAGTGTAAAAATATGTAAGAAATGGTGTAATATAGCTATGTAGTGTTAAACTTCTAGAAAGAATAGAACTTTCTTGTTGGTTGAAAGCTGACTGGTATTTTTTCATGCTGATTTTTAATTTGGCTGAATCAGGGCTGACCTGTTGAGTATGAGTTTGAAGTAGTATCATAAAATGATTACTTAAAAAAAAAATCTATTTAATAAATGGAGTATTCTTCAAAATCCAACAGGAAGAAATGGATAGTAACCCCATGGTGTCATCTCTTCTGAATAAACTAGCAAACTACACTAATCTGACTCAAGGAGTGGTGGAACATGAAGCAGATGAAGACAGCAAACGAAAGGAAGTCAAGGTATTTAGATTTCTAATCATTTGAGACAAAGCTAGCTATAAGAGGTGCATTTTTCAACCTGTAAAGAGAATATGTGGACACCTAAAGACGGGAGTAAGATCTGTAATACCATGTTTAGAACTGAAGCATTTGCAGCAGCACTTGTGTTAATTTGATGTTCTTGTTAGCATATTTTAGCAAGACTTGACTGTAAAACCCCTAGGTAAAATATGTGCAAAGCTAGGATCTGAAACATGGAGTATATTCAGTTTCTTCTTTCTTTCTTTTCTTCCTCCTTGTGAACTTGTGCAATCATCAGTACCTGTTACCTACCTCTAGTGAGTGTGCAGTAGGACTTTTTGCAGGTTTATTAATATATTTTAACTGCCTAGGTTCTTAGGTAGTTACATTAAGGCAAATTTAAGATGAAACAGGTCACTGTTTTAAATCTATAAGCATATTTGCACTTCTTAACATGGTAGTAGTTTTTTTGAGTAACTTCTTTTGTGTGTTGGAGTAACTATTTTTAAAACTTAATGGATGCATTCCAAGAAAACGCTTTGCAAACATCAAAAATATTATACCTGAGGGAGGGGAAGGCATATGCTCTGTTTGACACATTGCTAAATACACTTGCTAGAAGTGAATTGAGTTAATCAAGGGTTTACTTTGGATACCCAAAGTGTATGTATGTGTCTACAGAAGTGGAATGTATGCCACAATTGGAGTCTGCAGTGGCGTGTTGGATTGATCCCTCTGTGAGCAGGGGCTGTTTTGGAAGGAGAAAGCTCAGATCAAAGCATTTGACCTGACAGAGTATAAAGACTTACAGGCAAAGGAGGGATGATGAGCTGCATGGTGAGCATGGTGACTAAAACTAAGAAAATTAAGGTAGATGCTGGGAAAGGACAGTGCTAGGAGTTACCTGTATAGAAGGGGTGCTGCTATTGAATTTATATGCTGAGCTATGAAGAAAAGAGGAGAAGCACATGAGAATAAGTAAAAGGAAAATGAGCACAGAGCAGAAAAGACAGAGATGAAAATATGTTTGAAAATAAGCTTAGAATGGCAGCTCATTTGACTGGAATGGAGATTTTGAGTGGAAGTCGGACAGTGGGTAAGGGTCAGGAATAAAGTCCAACTCTTTAACTTTTTTGCTTATCCTGCATTTGCTTATGAGCCTGCTTTCTTTCTAGTTTGTCTAGTTATGCTTGACCTATATTTGTTTTATTTCACCTGAAGATAACCTTCAGATGTTAGAAAAGTAACACTGATCTCACACTTCCCTTAGTGAACCCTGTTGTGCATTCAGCTGCTGTGTAGAGGTTTTTGTCAATGCAGTGCTGTATTACTGCCTCTGGAGCTGACTAGCCAAATGAACATTGTGTCCTCGCTTGCACTTAATCTTGTTTGTGCACCCTGTGGTGCTCTGATAACACAGTTTTTATGTATGTGTCTTAATTTCATTTCTGAAATTGTGATAGTTAAGTAGTAGGATGTCAGAGTAGTGTTTTTAATGGTATGATTGAGACAGTAGTGTTGATGCTGCACATGGATATTGCCCAAGATGCTAAAAATAAAAAAATATTGTCTAAATGGCATTCTATGGTTCCTTCTAAGTACTTGGAAATTTAGTATTTTCTTAATAATTTTGATAACTTCTAAAGCATCAATGCTTGTTTATCTATTTAAATCGCTTGCCTTTTTTTACAGCCCAAGTTGTGATTTAAGACCATCTTGTGTTACTGGAAAGCTACTGTGTATAACTGTTAATTCTAACTAGACTATTTCAAAGCCTGATTTCTTTTCATAAGTGTAGAAGACTGAAACTTTAGCCATGAAGCCTGAATGCTTTTGTGTTTATCTTGACTATGATGATCACTAGCAAATAAAAACATACACATATGCTATGTTGTGGCAGGTTTTACAATTTTTGAAAAAAGAAATTGTGGTCAGCTCTGCATTTACTTCCTGCTCTGTCTTAATACCTTGTCTGTCTTTTTTAAAAATCAAAAATACTATTGAATATAATTTTTTGTGCCAGCTGTGTGGCAATTTGTGATCAAAATTTTGCAGAATATAAATGATATTTTTATTATGGCAGTAATTTATCTTTAACTTATAACTTTAGACTGTAACTGGTGTTTCAGAAAAAGCTTGTAAAGTGTTACAATCAACAGATAAAAAGCCGTCCTATCCCTATTAAGATTTCATCCTAATTCCTGTGGAACAAGAGAGTTTGCTATCACAAATAGTTTTCTCTCCTTTCAGGAATTTTTCTTCATAAATAGCATGTGAATATTTGCAAAGCTGGACTCTGAAGCTACCATTCAGTTTCACTTGGCATTTGTTCAATAAGCATTTATGATAATTGTTTATGGAATAAAGTGCTTATAGATTTAAATTTTTTAGTGCAAAGGAATTGATACTCTCACTTTGTTTCCAGGGTCCACGAATGGGCACTTTTATTGGTGTGTATCTTCCCTGTTTGCAAAACATCTTGGGAGTCATCCTTTTCCTGCGTTTAACATGGATTGTAGGAACAGCTGGAGTTCTGGAGTCTTTCATCATTGTGTTCATGTGTTGTGCTTGTGTAAGTTAACCTTATTTTACTTCTTTTCTAAACTCTTAGCCAAATCCTCTGTTGGAAGAGTACTGATACCTTCAAATATATTAGTATCAGGGAAAAAATAACCATATTTAATCATATTTGTTAAACTGATCTGATATTTAACCAATATGGTTGAATTGAGAGAAATGGGTTATATATTTAAGCAGTGAGTGTCAAGTGTCAGTCTAACCTGTATGGACATTCTTTTGAGTTGATCAAAGTAAGCTTTTGTTTCAAGTATTACATGAGTTTTATTAAATTTGCCTTTAACCAATATTTCATTTTTTACTTTGAGATCTAAATTGTTCTGCTTTTTACAACTTCAGAACAAGCTGAATATAAACTACAAATCAAACCACAGCATTGCATCCATATAGTAATTTTTTAGAATGTGAGACCACTACTAGATGTTGTCATAACAATGTTACAATCAGTTTTCACTACTTTTTAATTGGAATAATAATAAATATATTCAGTGGTCTGTATTCTTCCAGTTCTTTTTTAAAGACTCTGTAAAATATCTAAGTTAACTAGATATTTTCTGCTGAAAAGCTGAGTATTTGAGTTGCATGGATATCCCAAATTAAACATCTTGGGGAAAAAAAATCTAGTTCCATTTGATTACTGTATTGCTCAATCTTTCAAAAAAACCCTCCAAAACTCTGGTAATTTAAATTTCCTCTATTTTGTCTTTCCACAGACTATGCTAACTGCAATTTCAATGAGTGCTATAGCAACAAATGGTGTAGTTCCAGGTAATGAAGAATTTTATCTTACATGGCAAATTCTCTAATGATGGAAGTTTAAATCTGGGATAAGAAATTCTTATAGTTCTCAAATATCAGAAGTAATGCTTTGGTGTCAAATACATATTTTCTTTTAATTGATTTTATAAATAACTTTTAAATGTGAGATGCAGTCTTTAACTGGTCCTTCTGGGAATTACTGTCTGCAGCACATCTTTGTCATCAATCATTTGATCCTGTTTTAATCAAAGATAAAATAAATGATACATACAGGAGGGAAAGTAAGAGTGAGAAGAATTGAACAACTTAGGATCAAAGTGAATAGTACATAAGTATAGTGTATATATATATATATAGTATTAGTATATAAGGACAAGAAAAAGCAATCCATCTCTACTCAACACCTTTAAATAGTACCAAAAAATGTGATCTGTAGTGAAAGTGGCAATGGTTTCATATACAGAAAAGAGAAAGAATCAGTAGAAAATATTCTGTTTTGTCCTTGTCTCATAAACCAATTATTTTGGAAATTTATTGTTTGATGGGGAACAGCTTAAAGTTAAAAGCTAAAAATACATTCACATCTATTTATACCTGTATATCCTTTTCTAATTTACTTCTGTTTGTCTTGTGGAATTTTTCCTCTTCTTTCTTTGATCTTCACTTTCTGTTCCACAGAAAATGCACACGGGGATATTAATTTTGAAACGTATATTCTAACTGCCTAGCTGGTATAAACATTGAGTACAGTTTTGGCATGAGCAGGTCATTGGAGACACATGCAGTGGTTATCTTGATTATGTTTATTGAATGATTCAAATTTTTGTTCTTTACTACCATCTTTAATCTGAAGACCTGGAGGTGTTTTGTTTTTTGTTTTTTCTTTTTTTTTTTGTTTTGTTTTGTTTTGTTAAATTCACAGCTGGAGGCTCTTACTACATGATTTCAAGATCTTTAGGGCCAGAGTTTGGTGGAGCAGTGGGACTTTGTTTCTACTTGGGCACAACCTTTGCAGGAGCAATGTACATTCTTGGTACCATTGAAATTTTATTGGTAAGTACTAGTTTCTATTGAGACTAAATGTATTTGGGCTGTTTTGAGATATTGCTGATGAATGTTCTTAATGGTCTAAAATGCATTCTAGTTTGGTGATCGTTAATGTTTTGATACTACATTTTCAGGATGTTGGTATTTATTCTTACTTGTGACTATTTGAGGAAGTTAAATTCTTACAAGTAATACAAAAATAAATGAAATGCTATTTGATATATATTTATTCTACTTAAGGTTTGAACCAAGTAGAAATCTTCTCTTTCCAGATGATAGTCTGCAAGCCTAGATCAGGCAAGCATTGCCACGGTAACTCACTGCTGCCCAATGTGAAGTTGTGAAGAACATGAAGGGCATGTCTCCGATGGGGCAATAATAATCTATCCCACCTCCTCATTTCCAAACTATGGCTTTGAATTTTCATATATTTGTAAAGATGCTGTGGAAGGCTGCCTGTATGGCAGTGGTCTGGCTATTATGGCTTTGCCTCATCCAGGAAGGGTCAATAATTGGTCATCACATCAGAAACTGAAGATATGCATAGGAGATACTTCAGAATTCTTTCTTGTCACTTACTATGACCCATGTCATCCAGGCATTTCAAAATTTAAATTAGTCCTCACTAATGCTTGCTTGTGTGATCTGATCTGGCTTGTAATCTGATCTACAGTAGTAACATGAGCACGTGTTGAATTGTGGATTGAATTTGGTGCACTGTTCTCCCTGTTAGAGAGTCATGCTGGGTTTGTGTTGCTAATAAAAAAGTATGGGGTTCAGCTACAGAATTTGAAGTAAAATGCTGCCCAGGATATCCAACAAAGACCTCAGAACAGACCCCTGACATAGCCACAAAGCATGAATATTGCTTTTTTTTTTTTTTTCCTCCACTGGGGCATGGATTATTTGGAGAAACAGAAATCAGTCATCTGCCTGTGGTTTTCCCTGGCAAAGGCTGTGAACAGCAGGGGAACAAAATCCACAAGAAAATCTTCTGGAGTACCTCCGTACAGAGCCTGAAACTTCTGCAATGTCACAGTGTAGGGTTTTCTAGCAATATATACTCTATCTGTAAGAATCTTTTAGTTTGCTTTCTTTTTCTTCCATGATGATGGGACGGTTTCCATTTCTTCCAGCATGCTAGTAAATATTAATTTACTAAACTTAAATTTAATCTAAGGAAATTCTGGTAAATAATTGTCTATGTCTATTTTGGGATTTTGCTTATGAATGTATCATGGTAACCTCCTGTTCAAAGCTTCTTCCTGCTTTTAGAAATTATACTATTGAAAAATACTAATTTTAGCAGTTTTTTTTAAGGACTAGAGCTGCTTCAAACCCTAATATTCAAGCCCTAGTAGCTGAGCAGAGAAGAGGTTTTTTTTTTTTGCTAGGAGGAATATAGATACTTTGCTAGAAGAAGGAATATAGATACTGTTATGTAGTGTAGTACATCAATGTCTCAGAAGTACAGATCAGTTTGTCTTCTCAGATGCATTTATCAGTATAAGTGCTGTAAACAGTTTCCAACTTCTTTCCAGGTTGAACACACCAAAATTTAAGACAGAGATCTGTAAGAGAATCTTGTTTGAAATTGCAGTAGTTTGAAATGTTTTTCAGCACATGACTAAGCTTTTTCACACTAATCTTAAATTGTGCTGTTGTAACTTTAGATTAAAATTTTATGAAGTATAATATAGAGTCTATAATACTGAAAACATTTTTAGTTTATTATACTTTTGTTTGATTCTTCATATTTTGTTTCAATCAATGGAAGCCTAATTTATGGTTTGGGTTTTTTCCTTTTATTTTTGTTGTGTGCTACTTCCTTTCCCCCCAAATTCCTTAGCGGTTTTTACTATTTGGCAGACTCATAAATTTGAGGAGTTGAAGCTCTTTAATGGGAGAGAAGAAGCTGAAGCAAAAACTGTATCCTATTCTCAAAACTTGTTTTTCTTCACCCTCGCCTTTTCCTGCCTTTTATCTCTCGTTTCTAAATGCTCAAATTATATGGCTAAACTAATTTGCAAAAGCAAAACTGGTATAGAAGGTTAGATTTTGTAGTTGAAGTAAATGATTTCTTAGTAAAATATTCATCATTACATATATGATAGTTTGCCATATCTCTTGCAGACCTATATTACTCCAAGTGCTGCTATATTTAAAGTGACAGATGTTAGTGAAGAGCCAGAGGCTATGCTGAACAACATGAGAGTCTATGGAACGTGTATTATCATTCTGATGGCCATAGTAGTTTTTGTGGGAGTAAAGTATGTCAACAAACTTGCACTGGTCTTCCTTGCCTGTGTGATTCTTTCCATCATTGCCATATATGCTGGAGTTATTAAGACTGCTTTTGACCCACCTGACTTTCCGTAAGTGCAATATTGAAGTTTATTAAAAGTTATTATTATTATTTAAAAGAAAAAAAAGTGTGGGGTGGGAATAGCTATTGTAACCATGTCATGCTTTAAGCTAAGTTTCAAAGTACAACCACATTGGCTTCAGTGATAGGTTTATGTAGTTTAAATACTAATGTGCTCATTTGTTATTCAGTTACATATCTGAATATTTCTCTCATTTTTCGTAAGATATGATAGCCCTAGAAAATGTTCTTTGATGCTTAAAATTACTGGCTGTTATTTCATCCACACCTAAGGAGCAAGAAGGTAGGTTTTGCTGACAGTAAATGTAACTGCTTTATCTAAAGATTTAAACTAACAACCTATAGAATAAAGTTAAAAGGTCAAAAAACCATTGCAGCTATGAGCCATAGTTATGGAAGAAACATACTTTTAAACTTTCTGTGTTATGAAGAAATTTTTGAAACTTCAGTTTCTCCCCTACTTAAAATTGAAACATCGAAGTGTTTAAATTCACTTGTGTTTGTGAAGGCTTTCCAATTGATAAAATGTTATTGTTGTTATGCATGACACATTGCTTCTCAAGGTCCTCAATATGCTTAATTCTTAGCTCAATAAGAGTTACTTCTTTACTTCAGTTATTAGTTGCATTTTACCCAGTTACGTGATTTGCATTTTTGTGCATCTTCTTCTGTTGAAAGGGGAAACAAAATTATATTGCTTAAGACATGATCAGAATAGGCTGATAACTTCATAATAAGAGTTATCCCTTCTGGATGATTGTTACAAATGCAATGTTACTTTGAAGTGTTGGTAATTACATTACAAATTGAGCATTAGAACAGTATTGTGGGCTGTTCTGTAGCATGATTTTACATGTAACATGTAAAATGTTTACGTATTTCTGAATAAAACATGTGTTTCTTATTGTAATTTCCAGTGGGGAAATAATAATATCTTTTTATCACCGGTATAGGTAAAAGAGAGTTTATGTGGATATGTAGCATAGGTAAGACTCATTACCTGGAAACCTTATATGTGGTTGCTACTGTTATATTATTGTGTTGGGAGGAAAAATATAAAAAGAGTTTATTTTCCACCAAATCAATGGTTTACATTTAGAGTCTGCCTTAAAATGAGAAACTCAAGTGCAATTTTATGTAATGATAAGTCTGATCTGGTGCTAGTCATTAAAAAAACCCAAACAAAACAGCTTCCACGTAGCTGGTTAGTTAGGCTGATATCACCAACCTCCATTAAGTTTGTCCATTGTATAGGTGGTAAAATAGTTTACCTCAGGATCTCCCAGTTGAATCCAACTGAAGGAAGTTTCCATTGTTTGTATCATTTGACCCTGCTGTTATTGAGTCATCAAATCAGTAGCAATTAAAGAGAAAAATAAGCAAGGCAAGTGGCAAGATGATCTCAGCAACAGTTTTCTGTTAAATCTGATCAATTTCCATGTGATGCAATACCTTGAAGCTGCACTGGTGTATCTGCCTAATCCACTTTTTTTTTGATGTTCCTTCTTTTGTTTTCATAGATATATATATATATCATTAAATTTTAAAGCAAACTTGGAATCCTAAGCATCTTTTGTATAGTTTACAAAAGAAATATACCTAGATCGTTAATATTCTCTGCTGGTAGGAATTTGCTTTTGACGACTGTTCAGACTTTTCTAATTTTCTTTCATTCCTGAAAGAAATAATTAGTTTCTCAATACATGAGTCTTTAATTGGTATTCACATCACTGTTGTTAAATTTTGCTCTTTAACCTTCTTGGCTTGTTTCCCACCTTTTGGATTGTAATATTTTTGAGGATCATCTAAAGTTTTTAGTTGCTAGAAAAGGGAGGGCATGATTTACACACATGCTTAATCTTACTTTTATATTTTCTTCATCAAACTAATTTTTAATTAAGTTGATAAAGTGTTACTTAATTTTACTTCTTTCTTGTAGGACTTTATGCATCATGATTGCTGTTACTTAGTAGTCAAGCTGCTTAAATTGATTGTACTTTCTAAAGAACAAATCAGAAGGCAAAATAGCTGCCAATGCCATGAAGGAGAAATATTTTACCCATGTTTTAAAGACTATAGATGCTAGTTTTAGATGTAGAAACTATATACTGTTTCAGTAGATGAAGTGTAGGCCTTAAGACAGTGTAAATACCATGTTTCTGAAGGAGTCTAATAGACAAAAAATGGCTTAATTCACAGCCTTGTATTGAAGGAACACTGATTTTATTTTTCTTGTTTATAGTATCTGTCTTCTTGGAAACCGTACATTGTCAAAACGCAACTTTGAGGTCTGTGCCAAATTTACTGAAAGCAACAATGAAACAAGGACTACACCTTTGTGGCTCCTCTTCTGTGATAGTTCTTTGCTTAATGCTACATGTGATGACTACTTTAGTCGCAATAATGTAACAGAAATTCAAGGAATTCCGGGAATAATGAGTGGAGTTCTAGCTGGTAAGTGGGAAAGCACAGTGATTTAAAAGTTTTTGGACATTATTAATTTGGCCAATGGCTGTTCATTAATATAGTGGTCTAGTCTCTCACTATCTCTTTACCCCTAATCTGTGTGAAAGATTGCTACCTTGAGCATGCTTCTTCCTATAAAATTTTCATCTAGTTTTAGAATTTTTTTATCAAGTGCTTTAATTTTGGGGTAATTGGAGTTTTATGGGTACTCTTTCAAAAGCCATTGTTCAGTCAAAAAGGTAAAAAAGTGCTTATCACAGCTTTTTAAAAAATGTGTATGCCAAACACACATTTCAATAAGCCATACATTAATACATTTTTAAACTCTCCTGAGGGAGAACTTGTTTCCAGTTCACAGATGGTGCAATGAGAGTGAAGTTCTCTGGATTGTCCAATGTGTACAAATTAGTGATTAAATTCAAGAAAGCAATCTACAAAGGGTATAGATATTCTTCTCTTTACAGATCTGTATGGTTGTGGCACCTGAGAATTCAAATTGCATCGAATCATAGGATTCATCTTAAATGTATAATGATTTGTATTGTACACACACAAATAATGTTTCTGGGAATGAAGTGGATACTCTGATACCTCTCCTTTTTGTTCCTTGAAATAAATTTGATTTATATAAATATGCTACATACAGACACTAGACAATCATTGCTGCTGTAGTACTTCAGTTTAAAATATCACATATAAAGTGTACAAATACATTAAAAGATACTAAATTAAACAAAGACTTCTCTATGTTTGTGCTTTTTAAAATTTAAAAAATTTTAAAAAATTCTCAGTGAAAAATGAAAATATTTGCTTGTTACAAGAAATGTAAGCTAGAGTTTGTTCTCTGAAGTCTGTAATTTACTGTATTCATATCTACAATTTTTCATGAATGATTTTGCATTTCCTGCCACAGTTCACAAGTCAGCTGTATGTTAAATTTTTTTGCCACCCTGCAAGATTTAAATTGTTCTTTTACTTTTTGGAGGTTTCAGGCTGAGTACTATTTTTTTTTCTTTTGGAAAGATTTGTGTTCCATTCACTGTTTGCTTCATTGGGCAAGCAATCCTGTATAAAAGGATATTTTGCTAATTTATTCTCACATAATGCTAAGATCTCTAAAGAGCAGGGGTCTGCTGAAAACTCAGTGTGAGCGATATGCTTTTCAGTATTCACTGCTCTTTGCAGTGAATTTCATCAATTCCATTATATTTACTCACTGAATCTGGTAAGGTTTTTGGGGTTTTTTTGGGTTGTTTTTTTCTTTTTAAAGTTCATTGCAGTTTTTTTTTCCTTCTACAACTTTGAATTAACTAAGAATTGTCAGCAGGCTCTCATCTTGGTGCTGGCTCCTATTTTTGGATGCTTGAGTGCACTGGATGATAGCACTGGTTACATCCTGATGGTCATTCTTGTAGAAGCTTACTTTGTTTTCTCCCATATGATAGGACAACTTGTCTCATTTTCAAATAAGAATCGGTATGGTCTGTTCTCACAATCAGTGTTTTCCACAAATGCAAGCTCTCAAAAGGTACTGGCTCTTTGACCTATCAGTCTTCAAACAACCATGCTTAGTTTGCTGGGGAATTTGAGCCATATTCTGCTGGGGTTTTTTTGCTTATCAGTGATCTTCTGGAGTCTGGTTATCCTGCTTTTGTCACCATATGGAAATCTTTTGCCATGAACAGCTGAATCCTGAACTGTTATCCAGGATTGTTCTGTATAGGAGGCCTCAAAGAACTCAAATTACTGTGAAGTACCATTTCTTTTTCATAATGCTCCTCAAAATACAAGAACAAGAAGTATTAGTATGTACTAAGATTCCCTGAACCTAGAGATAAGTTTCCTTATTTTTTCACATTAGTACATCTGTGTACCTGTGCAATGTAAGTGTACATTTTACAAATATATTAGAATTTAATTTTCCTTTAAAGGAAGAGAAAATTTTGCAGGACACATCTCACACTTCTGCATTTTTATGGCATGGATTGGAATGCCCACCTGTTACAATTGGTATTAATCATATTGGAAAATGTAATGATTTTTGTGTAAGAAAAAGGTATCTGATTTCTAGGAGTATTGCATTCTCACTATCACAGCTATCACAGCTGATATCCTGAAACAGAGATTACACTGATTTTGTTTTTTCCTTTACCTTGTAGATAATCTCTGGAGTGCCTATTCAGAAAAAGGATCAATAGTTGAGAAAAAAGATCAGCCATCAGTTGCTGGATCAGAAGATTCAAAAATGGGTGGACTTCCTTATGTTTTTACAGACATCATGACCTACTTCACAATGCTTGTAGGGATTTATTTCCCATCTGTGACAGGTAGATGCAACTATTTTTCTTGCATGAGGATGCGTACTTATATCTGAAAAAAATTTCCTGTGAAAATTTTTCTTTTTCATCAATTTTATAGGTGACTCATGCTGTTGCTAGTTTCTGTGTCTGAGGTTATGTACCTAAAACCTTCTGATGCTAGGGAGACATAGGTCATGGCTGATGACTTTTGGAGGTTACAGGACTTAAACAGGAAATCTGTTTAAGGGCCATTTCCTATGTCTGCAAAGAAAGAAAACCCCTCATGTGTTACTAAATGCTTATTCAAAGTAAGGTGCATATCTTTATAACACTTTTATCTTCAAAGGCATGAAAGAGCAGTTTAATATTAAAATGATTCTTCTGGTATCCAAGCTGCCTGGTTAACTGCATGTGTTTACATGTCCAATATCATTTTGCCCCATTAATTGTGTAGACTTTTTTGTCAAGTTCAGACTAATTGTATTCCGTTTTCCTCAGCTCATGCTTGACTGAAAAAAACAGTCATGTTTTTCTTCAAAAGTCCCAGCTGAAGTAATTTTAGTGTCAAGTAACAGAATAGAACTCCAATAGAAATCGCAGCACTGTTTGCTAGTTTATTTTTAAGTGGAAGCATTCCTATTCACTGTTTGAGCCCCACTGCTCCCATTTCTTTACTTCAGACTCTTACCAACATTTCATCATATCTGAACCCATGGATAATGTTTCATTCCATGGAGTTTGACAATGTTTTTGCACTGGAATATCTTGACATTAGCTTCCATGTTTCTGCTTGCAGTGGCCAGTACAATTCTAGGAGAGATGGCAGAAATAGTTATTGTAGAGGTTTCTTTCCCTCCTGTCACAGTATATGCTACAAAATAGTTCTGTTCTCTTTTTAGATTCACATGCATGTGTACGTGGGATTTTTCTAACCATTCTTTTTCTTGCCTGCCCCTTTCTTTTTTGCTTCTAAGGTTTTATTTGTTAGCTTATTGATTTGCTTGCTTGTATTTGTTTGTTATTATGATGATCTATCTAGTAGAATGTTAGTGCATTGGGTCACGCTGGCTAAAATTGCAAAGTCCCTATTAACTTATAACATCCATCCTCAGTAGCAAAATTGTTACTCTGTATTTTTTTCATTTCAAGAATGATTCTGAGGTAACGCTTGAAAAATATTTTTAAAATGTCTTTTTACTGATATTTATAGGATTTGCTTATTCAAGTGGGTAGTAACACAGATTTCTGAATAAAATAAAGGTATAAATTGAGGATTTGTGTGAGATTATAATATACTTCTGTAGCCTGCTCCATTGGTAATCCTCGAGTTAAATTGGGCTTAAAATTCGATGTTTTTATTCTATTAATTATTATCATGGAGTTATTATTGTTTTTATGACATAAATTTTGTCTCTTTTTAAGGTATTATGGCAGGTTCAAACAGATCTGGAGATCTAAAGGATGCTCAGAAATCTATCCCTACTGGAACAATTTTAGCTATTTCAACTACATCTTTTATTTGTATCCTTTATACTGTGACTTTTTTCCTGGTCTACATGCTGTAAATTCTGTAGCTATAACAGATTTTTCACTGGAAAGTCTTTAGAGTTCCCTGCATATAAAATGAATTAAGTCTAAACTGAAAAGAAATATATTTGTAGAAAATATCAGTATTATTTATAAATATTATTAATATATGACAAATTTTATTAACAAATATTTATTCTACTAGTGCTTCAAATTCAGACTGATGTTTTTAGTCAAGTGATCCAAAGGCTTAAGCATTAGGCTTCACTTGAGAGATTGTTATCTTGCACAGTATTACCAGATCTTAAACCGAACAACCTGCAATAGAAGTTGTCAGTCCTTCAAAACCTAGAGTACACAAGTACTTCCTTATTTGTATGAGAAAATAGCTGTTTTGTTGCATGATAAATGAACTGGCTACTTCCAATACTTCACAAATCACTATGAGTCAAATACAGTCATAAAGAACATAAATAGAAAAATCATTGCAGGGAAGAGCTAAAAGAAACAAACAGAGAAGCAACCAGGAAATACACACATACTTCATTGTCGTGGACATTTTCATTTCATACCTTGGTGAAAAATGGTGGGGTTTCTTTCCTCTATGTGATTTTTTTAGAGAGTAATCTTCCTTCAGTCTCAGTAACAGATCTGTCCTGTATAGTGTTGTTTGGTGCCTGTATAGAAGGTGTAATATTAAGAGATAAGTAAGTCATATTAAACTTCTAATATTACATGGGGTATATATAATCATAGGTTATATTAATAGGACTTATTAATGGCTCTTCTGTGAAACATCTATGTGGTATATATTTCTTTTTGTTAGTTTTAAACTGGGGGGAAAGCTTGTCTGTTAAATTGAGATGGCTGCAAAAACTGGTCAGGTTATTGGACTGTGTGCCTTCAAGAAGCAGAAGCAGAATCTAAATGTTTGAAGTTGATCCAGCCTAATAAAATGTTCTTGATGAAGAAAATCATAATTAGTATTTGAAGAGTTGATGAATGGGGATAAGGGGATATTACTTTGGGAGAAGTAATAGGTTTTTGAGGAACAATTAAAAAATTCGAGAGTTACATAAAGGGGAGTTTATAAGACTGCAGTGCACCATCAGACCTATGATTTCCATTAGACATGATTTCTGCTGGATTTCCATGTTACTTTTTGGTTTAAAAGCTCAGTAGTACATCGGGAGTCATGTCGATTTTCAATCATGTTAATTGCCTGATGAATTTAAGGCATGATATGAGAAATGAAGGGAATAAATGGGATGGACATGAGTATGAAGAGAATCTCCAGATTTTGATGAATTTCTCCATTAGGAGAAGTTGGTTAATATGAAACTGTTGTCAGGTTTCACAATTGTTTTCTTGCCGGTGTCTGGTTCTCTTTTCTACTGAGGCCCATGTTTGTTTATGGTGATAAAACAGTGTAATTGGGGTATTGTTTAAAAGGTGGTGAAGCTGATGCTGAGACAAATTATTTCATTAGTCTAGAAGGAAAACCATAATTTAGAAGCTGGATTCTAACCAAACTAATACAGGAAGTAGCAGGGGATCCATGAAAGGTTTTTGACACTGTCTCTCACAGCATCCTCAGAAGCAAACTCAAGAACTGTCAGCTGTGAGGTGGATTGAGAAGTGGCTGACCGGCAAATCCCAGAGGGTCATGATCAGTGGCAGATAGTGGGCACCTGTAACTAGTGGTGTCCCCCAGGATTCTTCATTAGGCCAGTGGTATGCCCTTGTGGCCAAGAAGACTGGTGTAATCCTGGTTTGTGTGAGGAGGAAGAGCATTGCCAGCAGGGCAAGGGAGGTGATTCTGCCCCTCTACTCAGCTTTGGTGAGGCCACATTTGGAGTGCTGTGTTCATTTCTGGGCTCTTCAGTACATGAGAGGTATGGAGCCTGTGGAGGTCCAGTGGAGGGCTATGAAGATGATAAAGGGATTGGAGCATCCCTCTTATGAGGAAAGGCTGAGGGGCTAAGAAGAGACAACTGAGAGGGGACCTCATCAATGTATTTAAGTAACTGAAGGAGAGGTGCTAAGAAGATGGACCTGGGCTCATATCAGTGGTGCCAACCAACAGGACAAGAAACAGTGAGCAGAATGCACAGGAAATTCCACACAAATATGAGGAAGAACTTCTCTACTGTGCAAGTGACTGTACACTGGATCAGATTGCCCAGAGAGGTGGTGGAGTCTCCCTCCCTGGAGATATTCAAGAACTGTCTATACACAGTCCTGTGCAATGTACTCTGGCATGACCCTGCTTGAGCAAGAAGGTTGGATCAGATGACCCACTGTGGTTCCTTCCAGCATTACTTGTTCTGTGATTCTGTGATTTTTACTTTAAAATGATATTGCTGCATCAGTGAAAATATCTGCTAGTTTTTTCTTCCCAGTAAATACAAGAGCCAAATCAAACTGCATAGGAAATAATAAATGAATACTGAAATAAGAAATTAATACAGAGCTAAACTCATATTTTTGAAATTTACAGGGCAAGGGGCGAGGTGAGGGAATTTTGTAATCTGTTAGCTATCATTAGAGCAGGTTGCACTGTAGCAAGAGCCTTATATCCATGAACTTTCATTTACATTGCTGCTAGTTCTTATTTAGGTGAAATCCAGCAGAACAGTAAAGTGTATGGATTTTTAGTCTGGTCTAAAACCTGGGTTTTGATGCTCTTTTCATTATGATTGTCATATCTGCAATGGGAAAAAGTAGGTTGTAAATTTTTCTGTTTCTTGCATCCCTTGAAGTTCTTCCTATCCTGTGTTTAGTTAAAAAATGGGCATTAGAATTTGAATTAAGAATAAATATACAGCTATAGAAATCTTGTTATAGAAACACAATACGGATTTTATCCTATAATTTTGAGAAGTGCGATTTACCTTTTTTCCCCCCATCTGCTGAAAATAGTATGTAGTCATGCATCCAAACTTGGTCATAAGCAAGAATTTGAACACTGGCTTATTATATCTACTTCATTACTGTGTTTCTTGGCCCTATTTTAAAAGCAGATCTGAAGACAAAAAGCATTTAATTTTCCTTAGTTTTTCTCTTCTTTCATTTCTGTAGACTTTTCCTTTTATTTGGAAAAACCTGAACGCATTGGGAAAAAATAATGTGGCATCACAGCAGAGATAGCCTTAATTTGGGTTGCTTACTAACAACAGTAAGATGAACTACAAGAAACTTACTTGCTTTTAAAACAAAACTGTCAGTTCAAAGAAGGGGGTAGGGAGATATAACCTTTTTGTAGTTTATTCAAGTCATGCCTAAATTAACATAAAGTTAGGCATCTAAAAAGAAAAGTGGAGGTAGTATAGGATGGGACACTCAGGACTGTAATGAAAGCACCTCTTCCTGACTTCTACCCAGTTGTTTGCTGTAATAAATTAAAAATTGCATCAGGTTGCACAGGAGCCAGAAGATACGGAAAACTCAAAACGGTTGTGTCTAGTAGTTTCTCTATTTTCTTGTTGTATGTTGGTGTCACATTTTTAAAAGTAAACGCTTACACTTTTTGTGAATCTCCTGCTTATTCCTCGGGGTATACTTATATTATTAGTGGAACAGATTTCTGCAAACTAGTCCCTAGCTGTCACAAGGATCTGTAAGATACATATGTACATACCCCTGCTATTGCTGTTAATTCAGAAAAGTTTGCCAAGATATCTGATAATTGCTGCATATCTGCTTAGAGGCAGCACTTAATGTGAATTGATTATAATTTCTTCTTTAAAACAGCACAATAAAGAGAGATTGCTTGGTTGGGAAATCCCATGGTGCCTAGTGTAACATAGTGTTTATTGTTAAAAACTGCTGTTGTCCATAAAGATTGAAATGTGGGTATTGAAGCTATAGTAAAAGTTATTTTAATGCTTACTGATTTTTTTTGTTTTGTTTTAATTACTTTTGTTTCCTCTGTTCTTTCCTAAGGTTTGGAGAAGCAGTGAATGGAAATCTGGTGGTTGGTACACTGGCCTGGCCTTCTCCATGGGTTATTGTTATTGGTTCATTCTTTTCAACATGTGGTGCTGGTCTCCAGAGTCTCACTGGTGCACCCCGGCTGTTGCAGGCCATTGCAAGAGATGGCATTGTACCATTTATCCAAGTGAGATTTTTTGTTGTTTTTGTTGTTAGACTACTTCCAATGTAGCTTCTATTTTGATAAAAAAACAAAAGACACATTATTTCTGCTGTTCCTGTCGAATGGGAAGAAAAGATTTCTGTTTGTGTAGAATAATAGATCAAGCTATTATAGGACAAAGTTTGGGCTTCAGTATTTTTGTGCAGTGCAATTTAATTATATTTGCTTTACACATAAAAGTGGTTCCAAACTGATAATATCATATTCTCTAAATGGAAATAAATTAACTAGGAAGCAACTAATAACAACTTCTAGACTCTTGTCTGTGTTTACTGCTTTCATTTGTGAACAGATTTATTTAGTCTCACAATGGAACTGCATAAAACTTCTCATATTACCGAGATGAAAGTCTAATTTTTATTCATTTTTGTACGGTAAATGAAGTCAGAAAAGATGTAACAATAGAATTCTATCTCATGACTCCAAACATGAAGATTTGTTCCAACATCTCTGTGCATGTTTTAAGAAGAAATAAACCAGATTTTTCTCAAAGAAAAGGAGCTGGCAAACAGAAGCTGCTGAGAGAATTCTTGCTGGGCTGCTTCTGCAAAACTTAGACAACAACACTTGACTTAAAAATAAGTAAATAAAACTCCAAAAGATAATAATCTGTAGAGCAAAGCTGTGATCTCTGTGGTGAAGTTTGGAATTTGGAAGCTTACCTCAAGACTTCAAGACTATGTGTGTCTGTAACAGGAAGTAAATACACTAAGTATGCTAGGGCTGAGTAGTGCTGGAGTTTGACTTGTCAGTGGAAAGGGATTGTAATGCAATAAGTTGTAATTTCTGGGTAGTATAGAGAAAGAGAAACAAGAAAAATCTACTTTTGGCTGAAGCAAAAATTTGGTAGAGAGAGGGTGGCATTATGATTGCACATCTCCAGAGTTAGACCTGAAAGGAATGAAGAATCAAAAGGAAAGATTTGTGGTTTGGGAAGTGAAAGAGAATTGAAGAGAAGGAGGATATTTAGAGAGGGATTTGACACTTGAGGATGCACTTGGTGTTTTGGAGTGATATGGTTACTGCATGGACAGTCAAGGAAATGCAAGGAGATTATTGTAGAAGCAAGAGTATGACGTATTTAAGAAAAAAAACAAACCAAAAGACTTGAAACGTGAGTAGGAAAAAGGGGATTTTAATATAATAGTAGGAAAATTGATGGATCACAGGAAGCTAAAAGAAGACAACAGCATGGAGAAGGAATGAGGACTTAATTTCTGTAATTGAATGGAGGAATATGGGGGAGAGTAAATACTACTGAAACCTCAGGCAAAGCATTTTGTCATCTGTCACCAGTATACCTGTATAGAATCATCCACACAGGAAATTACCACATTAAAATGGTTTTTGGCAGGGCTCTGTGCAGGATCGTAGTCTTGTCAAATTTCTCTTTAAGGGTCAGTATTATTTTGATAAGTACTGAATTGACACCTAATTTCTATGTTGCAAAAAGTACTAGCCTAAACTATGTTAGCTCTTTACTAGGCATAAATCTCTTATGCATATGTTTTTTAATTTTCTTAAGAATATTTCAACAATGGCTGCCGTAGGACTTTAATGTTACGTAGTCATTGCTTACTTTAGTAAGCATATTTCATATTGGAAATGTGTGTTTTGCAATTTTAGTTTTGGCTTTCCATAGTATTAAATTGCATCATTTTCCTTTGTAACTAATAACTACTTTTTAGTTCCAGTTAAAACTATGTAAGTTAGTTCATGATTTGCACCATAGTTTATTACTGTATAATGAACAGCTTTCCCTAATCTTATTGTAAACTTGAATTTAACTAGATATTTGGTCATGGAAAAGCAAATGGAGAACCAACTTGGGCTCTGCTCCTCACTGCTGGTATTTGTGAAATAGGAATTTTGATAGCCTCATTGGACAGTGTAGCACCAATTCTTTCAATGTAAGTATAAGTGTTGTGTTTTGTGTTCTTAAGTTAAGTTAATTCTTTTAAAATTGCTAGGTAATTATTTTTCTTTTTGAAATAATACATGTTAGACTTTGTTTTCTAGTAAATTATATTCCTACTTGATCCTGGAGATAGTATGAAACAACAAAATATTTTGACTGAACTAATTTCTAGGCACAAAAATTTTTCCATGACAGAGGTCTAGAATGCTAATAAAAATATATCCAACTTTTTAAAAAGTTGGATTTTAAAGTAGCAATTACTGCTATTTTAGGTCAAGTGCATCTAACAGAGATATTTTAGAATATGAATAGAATTTTATTTTATTGACTTTGTCCAGAACATGATACCATCTGAGGTACTATAGAAAGACAAGAAAATTAACTCTGTCTCAGCCAAAAATGATACACCATGATTGTGCCAAGTTTGTCTCCAAAATATGTGTTTGAGACTCTATATTATGGTAATGCCATATTTTGAGGCCTAATATTCTGTAAGTAATCTTAATGTATGTCTTGTGTTCTCTTGGCCACTGTGAACATAGTGTACAGGAAAATTGACATCTTCCTTCCCTTTTTTGGACCGTGTTTACATTTTAATGCACATCTGTCTAGTAGATTTCTCATTAGAAAATGCTCTTCCTTTTTTAACAGGTTTTTCCTTATGTGCTATATGTTTGTAAATCTGGCTTGTGCAGTTCAGACGCTTTTGCGAACTCCCAACTGGAGACCTCGTTTCAAGTATTACCACTGGTAGGGGCTATTTCTTCATTCAGAAGAGTTAAAACTAACTACACAGCCCTAAATTGTTGATTTTATTGCAATAATGAACAGAATCTCCTTTCTGACTTAAATGAGTTATGATTCATGCACTCTATAAGAGCATAATTTGTTTTCCTGTGTTTAGAATAGTGCCATAGTAGTAACAGATCATGAAAGCATGTGGCTAATATGGATGGTTTGAAAAGGGGTTACAGGATGACATTTGATTCTGCTTAGATGCCCAAGAGATCTGTGTGAAAATGAGGATGAAAAACCACAGACTCTGCCTTGTATATATACTTAAGGAGAATTGGTGAAAGTGTTCAGGAAGGTTAGAACAATTTTCATTTTGGTTATGCAAAAAATATACAAACCCAGAACTTCTGCAGAAAAAAATCTCATTCAGTATACATTAGTTGGATCATTGATGATGTGATGACTAGTTTTAAAATATGCTTTGGGCATTGCATTTGATAACTGAAGTCAACCCTTTAAAAAGTGAGTAAAGGTCAATAATACAAAAGGTGAAAGTGTGGTGTTTTTTTTAGTCCTTTTTAATGGGTTAAGAGTTTTAACACCTCAAACTAAGATTGGGAAACTTCATGATTTTGTTTTTTAACTGTAGGTTAAAAGTACATAATTTAATTAAAAAGAATTCTATTGAGAAATTTTACTGCTGAAATAATTTTAAATACTAGAGCATTTAGTAGGTAAGCTGATGTGATTCTAGGATGTAAGAGTTACTTATGATTTTTCCTTTTAAAGAGTTGAATTAAAATGAAATGTTGCAGTTTTAGCTCTAAAAAAACTTGTTGAATCTGCTCAGTTGTTACATACTAGTTTGACACCTAACCATCCAAATACATACATTTGGCAGCAATTCCATTTTAAATTTTTCTCAGAGACAGTGAGGCAGCTGACTCACTATGTGATTACTTCTAGCCAAAGCAGGTGTTGCAATGTTCAGCTGGAATTGGGATGGCATTTTATTTTTTGAGTGAAAGTTGAGTTTTAGATTAATTCAGTTATAAAAGAGCAGCTGTTGTCCTTTTACACACACTACAAAACTGATGTCCACAGAACTGGTACAAATAATTCCTTTAGTTTAAAATTGAGCTCAGTGTACTAAAGTACCAGACTAAAGGTACCAAACCAAAAATCAATAAAGTCGAAATTAGCTCTAATTTGGAAATTGGGTGAAAATTAATTTGGAAGGTTATTTATGACTGTTGATTTTGAGATGATTTACTTCTGTATTTGATAAGTGTGGGTAAACCAGGCATGTAGACTTAAGTTTGGAAATGCTTTTGTAATTTTTTTCAGCTTACAGTCAATTCTTCTTTGTTACCTTTAGAAGATTGTTTTCTGTACTCTATTGACTTGTGTTAATGGCCAACAGACAGACTACAACAGAAGTGAAGAATAGAATTGATGAGTCAAATTGAATTTAAACTATTTAATCAACTATTTTTGCTGCAAGTAATAAAGTTGTTTACTACTGTTTGAATTTTCTTAGCTTAAATTCAAATCAGCAGTAATAAGTGATAATGTGTTTTGAAACTGACCTTACTTGGAGGTGCTGAACTTTCAGTACTGACAAATGTAGTAAATCTATTATTATTATCTAATTTAGATGTATTGTTTATGTCACACAAAGGTTCTGAATGCAATTTTTTCATATCAGCTAAAATTGAGACAATGTATTTTTTATTTTATAGTAGCTAATAAATAGCCTTTGAAGGAGAAAGGCCTTTCTGGAAGTTAACTTAAATAAGAAATTAACTTTGTAGAATATTTGCATGCCTATTTAAAAAAATGGAAAAAAATGGTTTCTTTTAGGACTCTTTCATTCCTGGGGATGAGTTTATGTCTTGCCTTGATGTTCATTTGCTCTTGGTACTATGCTTTGATTGCCATGCTAATCGCAGGATGTATATACAAATACATAGAATATAGAGGGTAAGACCATATATCTTATTTATTCTATATTTAATATCTTTACCATTCAGCAAAAAACTCTCTTGTGTAAAATAGATACAACTGAAGTAATAAAGTTCAGAGTATTTGAAACAAGGTAAGAAATTATCTCTGTTAAAGGTTATAAGTTTTCAGATTTGAATTTCTCTGGAAGCTCTGTTACAAACTTTTCAACAGCAAGAACTGACAGAAATAAGAACCAATAAGTCTGGGAAACACTCGTTGGAGCAGAGATGAGGGTGTAAACTTTTGGTACTTCAGGAACATTACTGCTCAATATCAAGCAGCAGATATCACAGAACTGTAAATTATTATTACCTTGTGCAGAAGCTCAAACTCTACTTTTTTTTTGTGTGGATTTGATTATTTTCTAGAATTAATCTTTAATTTGCAACATACTTTGCATTGTGTGCATTTGTCAAGAGATAGTCATACCTATAGGACATGCTGAGCAACTGTGAGTCTTAAAGAGCATACTGTGTTCATAAAAAAAACTCCAAAAAACGAACCCAGCAAACAACACAAAAAAAGACCCCAACTACATAACATATACAAACACTACAGGTAATTATGATCAGTAAATGTGCATGCTCTCCCTTTCTAAGGAAAGATACCCTATGCTGAAAGAAAATAGCAAGGTCTTGGAGCAGGAAATTGAAGCTAGGCCACTTGTTTTAATGAGTGATTAAGCACAACTCTGAAGTGGATCAGCTGGTATAAACTGTTCCACCCTGTGGATTCTCCATCTTTTAATAACTCCATTTCCAGATTAGATGCTTTCCTGGATTATAATATCTCCACTTACTGGGCTAATGATAAGGAAATTAATTTCCTGATTTTAGTGAAGAAGTCAGATCAAGTGGTAACAGTTCTGTCTGCGTGTATATATATGTATAGGTGCATACATAAAATTATGCATAATTCCAAATTCATATATAAGTTCTACAAATGTTGGCACATACCAGGACATTTACCTTGTTGAAGGAGATGCTTTACTAGAGGTAGCAAAGTTCAGAGAAAATTCATGAGTGAAAATCAGAGGGAGGGAGGGTGAGCAAGGGAGATGGATCCCTTGCCATTATAGAATCCATTCTCCCAACCACTTTCAATCACCAATATTCTATATTGGAATTAAAAGGACTGGAAAATGTAGGAAGACTGAAAATGGTTGGGAGAATGGATGGAGCTTTAAGGTTTTCTGGGAGAGAAGCTGTGAAGGAAAGAAAGTGGAGAAGGCTATAGTGAGGCAATATAGGTTATACTAATCCATGTGAAGTCAAGTTTCACTTGCTAATTTTGCTGCTTTAAAATAATTCCTTTTAAGTATCCTTTGCTTATTCATTCTAGTGCTAAAAAGCAACTTAAGTAGCTCTCACCATTACAAAAATGCTTCTGAAATATGACCATAGTAAATATTTATAAATACAGAAAAAATTACCTGAAGGGGTGTGGAACTGCTTCACCTTGGCTAGTCTTCAAATCTTGATTTAAGTCTACAAGACACAAGGTTTTTTCATGCATTCATGCAAAAAAAGAGTGATAACATTTTACATCCATTATCCCCCCACATGAGAAAAAGTACTCAATTGTATAAATACATGGGACCCTGTTAATTGAATCTCTTTTGTATCCTGAAGAGCGGAAAAGGAATGGGGTGATGGAATCCGAGGACTGTCCCTGAATGCAGCTCGCTATGCTTTGCTTCGTGTAGAAGATGGTCCTCCTCACACCAAGAACTGGAGGTAGAGTCCTGTGTCTTTTGGGGGTCACTTAATTATTGAAATATGTAAATATATTGAGAATGCTGCTGGTAAAGCAGTGAAGTAAAGATAAAGTGAAATTCATTTTAAAAATAATGATTTAACTTGGGCATGTCAATGATGTCATTGCAATACTACTATTTTACTGAAATGGAATGTGACTTGTGGTCAGCATCTAATCAACTTTGTGGCAAATTAACTTGAACTTAAATCCATATGGTGTTGTCATGGTTTTTAAAGGTGCAGGTGAATTGTAATGTTTGAGTATTTATAGACACTTCACATTGAAAGAAACAGTTATCCTTGAATCTCTGTCTCTACAGAAGAAACACTGCAATTCCATATCTGTAATTTTTTTTCACTTTTGTATATGTTCCCTCCAAAATGCATTGTACAAATCTACAGAGGACCCTTTATTTGTTCGAGTTCATTTTTGTGGTATTCTTTTGTATTCATTCAATGGTAGCACTTTCTAAATTGCTTAGATGTCATTAAAACAAAATCTCACATTTTACTGTAGTGGAGTTAGATGTCCACTACTATTTTTGCAATATATTTTTTCACTTGTTAAATTTAATTTTCCTCAAAGCCAACATAAAAAATGGCTTAACATTTAAACATTAAGGACATTTCCACATTGTCACTTCTGATGAATGTGATGTGATACTTTAATTCTAGTCATTACTTAGTGATGGTATCATGGGGTGCATGCACATGCAGTGTTCTGTTGTCCTTCAGTATAATGACATTATTTTACCATTTTTCCTGGGACTGATGAACTTGGCATCTCAGAGACACCAATGTAAGGTAGTGTTGACAATCCTGTTAAATATTTGACTGCTTCAGTTCCAAATGAGGTATCTTTCTACTGTGTCAATGTAATTGCTAGAACTGAACTATTTGTTATATCTTAAACTGTGCTAGTTTTGAGGTAGGAAGTGTGATCCAGCTTGTCATGAGTCTTTTTGTATGTAAATTTGTAGCAATGAATTTGTAGCAATGACAGGAAAAGTATTATATGTTGATCTGGGAAAAGTAAGTAGGTTCAATATTGATTGAAGGAACAAGAGTGCATCCTCATCTCGTAAGCAGTTGAAACTGAACTTTGTGTACTCTTGGTATGAATAAGGGGTCGCCTGTCCTTTTGTATGGACCTATACAGGTAGAGGAATGGGTTGATAACAGCATCATGAGAATCCAGAAGGATAACTGCAAGTTCAGTACCTGGCACAGGTATATTCAGAGCAGTGATACAAGACTAGGAAGCTGCCCTGGAAAAAAGGACCTGTGGTAGAGAGTAATCCAGCAGTGTATCTGGGCAATGGCATGCTGGACATTATTGACAGGAGGATAGATAGTACACTGAGAAGTAAATATATTGGGAGATATTTCTTTTTGTTTAGCACTCATTAGAATACAATTAGAATATTTTAGAATATTTCTTCCATGTTTATATACTGTGATGTAGGAATGACAGACTCGAGTAGGTACGGGCACAGATGATGGCTGGAGCACAGGAGCATCTCTCCTCTGGGGAGAGGCTGAGGGGAGCTATGGTTATTCAGCTTAGAGGAGGCTGAAGAGGAGCCTAAAAGCTGTTACAACTAACTTATAAACATGCAAAAACTAAAAGAAGGTTACTAAGAAGATGGGGTCAGATTTCTTATAGAAGATTAGGATAGGAGAATAAGAGAACATGATAAAATAATTAGGCATTGAAGATGTGACCCAAACGTCTGTTTCAAGAGCTTTTCCAAATCCAATGAAAGAAGCAATAAGCAATGTGATGTGCATTCATTGTTTAGTAATTTCAAGCAGCAGGTTGCACCAGATGACATTGGAAAAGTGATTTTATAATTTTCTAGGTAAAACTGCTCTTTAAGAGAGCTTTTCAAAATGACATTGTGATAATTTATGTATTCCGTGCCTGAACTCTTGTTGCTATTGCAAATTATGGCTTGCCTACTTAGGAGTTGGCTGTTTGCCATTGAATTAAGCAATTAATCTGCATTTTATTTAATTGTTAATTTTAATTTTCCATTTCTTCCTAATGTGTGTGTGTGTGTGTGTATGTGTGCACTAAACTTCTTTTTTCCTTTGGTTGGCAGACCTCAACTTTTGGTCTTGTTAAACTTGGATAATGAGCAGTTAGTGAAGCACCCTAGATTGCTTTCTTTTACCTCTCAGTTGAAGGCTGGTAAAGGACTGACTATTGTGGGTTCTGTGCTTCAGGGAATCTACTTAGATAAATGTACAGAAACTCAGAAAGCTGAACAGGTAGGTAAAAGAGAGCTTGCAAATACTTGTAATTTGCATTAGTATTTAAATGTCGAATCTAGATCTGAATAACTCATACATTGAATGAGAACAGACTGTTGTAAAATATTGCATGAAACATCTATTTTTATTTTGAACACAATCAGTGATTATATAAAAAGAATCAATTGGTGTATGTAGCAAAATGTTTTAAATTTTTTTCTAATAGGATGAGACAATACTGATACTTCCTAACTTTGTCTTTAATATTGAGAGCCCTGGGCTTACAATTAAATTACATTTAAAAAAAAATATAACAGCCTCCCCCCAAAACAAAACGAAAAAACAATACAACAAACAACCTCAAAACCCCAAACAAAACAAAAATACACACAAAAACAATAACAACAAACCCAAAACCTGCCAGGTTTTAACAAATTACCTTATAAAGAAAACAGCATATATTTAACAAAAATTTAATGTTAAGTAACAAATACAAATATTTGCTATAATATCATCCTTGTGATGTAATCTTTACATCCTTCTAGAAATACATAGGAGAATTAGGATTAGAAGTAGTCTTTGCTGGAAAACTGTGAACAGTATCCTTCTTGAGATCCTTTATTTTATTTTCCTATTTATACTATATCTCCAGAGAATGTAGGATAGGTAGGAAAAAATAGCAAGTTGTCCTATAATTTAAAATTGCATCCAACTATGTTTACAAACACAAGTGAATTTAGTTTCAATATTTAATAATAATACTTGTATTTATTTTCCTATGCAAAACTCTCCTACTCTTATCTTTATAGAGTGGGAAAACGTTTGGAGAAAGTATCATGTTTCCTACATTTTATTGAAATGGCCAAAAATAGGTTTTGATTGTCATTATATCTTCCATATTGGTTAATTTCTGCAATGTTGTTCAAAAGAGTACCAGTTGTTATGTTTACTATTTTGATGAAAGTAGTCTTCAAAGCTGTGTAAAAACCCTGTGACTTTTTCAGACCTGGTATCTCTTAAATAGATGAGCATTTAAAATCTTGACATGAACTAGCTAACATTGCTAACTGCCCATTTCCCCAGAGTTTTCTTTTTTCTTCCTCTTGGTATTCAGGCTTATCCATAGTGGTTTTTAAAATAACAAAGTATAAAGATAGATGACCTATTGGATTTCACATGAAATGTTTCTAAGAGACCAATTAACTTGGTTAAAAGTTTCAGCATCTGGAGGCCTCATTGGTCCTGGAAAATTTAAACTAAAAAGTGTTTCTAGGAGACCTGTAGGAAATAAAGATATCTTCTGTCTGTCTTTTAAAAAAAAACATCTATTTAAACCCTCACAGATATTTGCACAGATATACTTGTTATCTTTGCTAGCAAATTCTCTGAAGGCTCTTTTTTCTCTGTCAAATGCAGTTTCTGATGTCAAGCCACACTGAGGCAGTACCTGGCATTCTGTGATTCAATCTGTTCCTGATGATCTTTGACAAATTTTGGTTTTTGTAAAATTCAAAATATTTATGTATTAGTTCTTCCTTCTGAAACATGTTGATCTCCCACACAAATCACTGATGATGGTGGGGGATTTTAAACTTATATAATCAGAAAATAATAAATGTCAAAGCTCATGTTCCCTGGTCAAGCTTGATACTGGCTTGAATTAAATCTTTTAAATTATCTGGTTATATGTCTTCATGTTTGTCAGTGTTTAAGTGGGGGAGAGCCATTCTGAAATTAAAGGGGCATAGGATATTTAATCTTGTCTGTTTATCTTGTCATTATTTGGACAGTGCTTCCAATTTTCTCCTGCACATCTGTTTTTCCATGTTGGGAGCCAATAAATAATCATCCTTTTAATGTCAAAGGTATTTAAGGAACTTTGGCAGCCTCTTCTTCTTAAGTACTTGGCATCACACTTACAGACTCTTCCAATTCCAAAAGAAAGGACTGATCATTCCAACCATATGTTGCTTTGTCAGTCACTGGTTTTGACTTTACCTGAAGCAGTGTTACTTCATTTATATTTATGTGGTTTTACTCATGTCTTGTTCATTCTTCTTTGGAAATGAAAGGCTGAAGAATTGAAATAATGAAAAAACTGTGTGTGGTGTCTTTTGGGGTGGTAGCAATTTGGGCTCTAGCTTTCATAGAATCATGTTCACTCTTTGGGAATTAGTGATTTCTTCATGTTGGTTATATATTGTTGATAAAGTTTTGCTATTATTTAATGTTGTTACTCCTTCTGGTGTTAACTATCAGTGTTGATGATTTGTATTTCTCTATGTGTAATTTTCCTATTGCAGAATGTTAAGGCCTTAATGAGTGTAGAAAAGACTAAAGGATTTTGCCAGATCGTGGTATCTCCTAACTTCAGAGATGGAATATCCTATTTGATTCAGTCAGCTGGTTTAGGAGGGATGAAGCACAACACAGTCCTGATGGCATGGCCACAGTCGTGGAAGCAGACAGAAAACCGTTTCTCATGGAAAAATTTTGTTGGTATGTGTTTATTGACTTTCTCATTTGCATTTGTAATTCAGCTCTGTAACTAATGTATTTGCTGTGTGGAGGAAATGTGCTACTGGACAACTGGTGGACAATTGAATATTTATTCATATCTGTTTTCATCTAGAGTGGGTTTTCTCAGCCCTCTCCAACCACGGGTTTGCTTTTTCTTCTTCTAAGCAGGTTGGTAGGTTGGTCACTAAAATCAGTGTTGTGGTTTAGGAATGCTACTCAGCATTTTAGTGCAGCATTTTACTCAGCAATTTAGTGCTCCCACTGAGACTTTTCAAACCACACTGCTGCTTGCTTGCCCTCTTCCTCCTCCCCCACCTCCCATGGGCTGGGTTGGAGAGAAAAATTGGAGGCACAAAAGGTAAAGATCACAGTTTGAGATAAGAACAATTTACTGGCAACAGCAATGAGATAAGAAAATGAGCAGTAAGAGCAACAGTGTTAATAACAAAGTATACAAAAGAGAGTGATTCACATGCAAAAATGTCATCCTGGAGCTTGACCCTACCACAGCCATGCCACCCCAACCACTCCTTCTGGCTCAGAACTGGTGCCACTCTGCCGTTCCTTCTGGCTTTGAGCAGGCCCCATGCTTATTCAACCAGAAGAAACCCCTACTCCTTGGAAGAGACTCCCTTACCCCTGCCCCTGGCAATGACCTGAGGTAGTATAGAATAACCTCTGGGTCCTAGCCATGCCCCCTCCTGGCTGTTGCAAAAATTAACGCTGTCCTGGCCAGAACAAAAACATTCTCCACCGCATATTCTATACCATGTATGTCATGCCCAGATCCTACACCTTCTAACTTATATATAATGTGTATATACACACAAACAAGTATCATTTCCACTGTCGATATCCATTCCTCCAAGGTGTCTCTTGAGCTCATTTAGTCCATGACTGCGGGTTCTCTCTAAGTGTCTTCCAGAGCAGGAGGGTTGGCTGCAAACTGCATCATGAGCTCACGACTGGTGCATCTGTCATAGTCCATGCTCATTGTCCGTGGTTAAGTCCATTTCTCGATCACAAGCCCATCACTATATTACATCTCTTTCCTGATGACTTACGATATCATTGGCCCACTGAGCCAGAAATAATTCATCCTATGTTGCCAGTCCACATCCGCCTGAGAGACTTCATTCTCTCAAGGCACTTGTTCATTGTTGCATTGTTGCAATGTACTTCAATGTCCTTACTTTTGGGTATGTGTGCATCTACAGGGCATGCTTTTACAGCCAGCTTCTCTACCCAGGCAGCGATGTCGTACCACAATTTAGCAGCTCAGGTGGCTTTACCTCTGCGCTGCTAATATGTCTTATTCCATAGTTCTAGCTATCCCCACAGAGCATTTGCTACCATCATGAGTCAGTGTACAGCTAGAGCATTGGCAATTTCTTTTGTTCAGTGATACTTAAAGCCAGCTGGAAGGCATTCAGCTCTGCAACCTCATTTGGTCCACCTTGTCCCTTAGTAGCTTCTGTGTCTCACCACATAGGACTCCATACAGCAGCTTTCCATTTTCCATTTATCCCTACAATATGACAGGAACTATCAGTAAAGGGAGTATAGCACTTTTCTTTTTCAGGTAGCTGATTATATTATGGGGCCTTCTCAGCATGTGTCACCTTTTCCTGCTCTGATGCTAGTATAAAATTTTCACCTTTGGGCAGTTTGTGATGACTTCCAAGATGCCTACGTAATCGGGGTTTCCTGTTCAAGCTATCTGTGTAATCAGCGTGACCCACTTACTCCACATAACATCATTGGTATGATGTGTGGGAGGGATTTTTCCTTTGAACATCCAGCCCAGCACTGGCAGTAGGGATGCCAGCAGGAGCTGTGCTTTGATGCTAATCACTACTGAAGAAGCTTGAACCACTTTATAATATCCAGTCATAATGCCAGTAGCCCTTTTTCAGTAGGGGTGTAGGCTTCAGATCCTTTGCATCCCAGATTCCTGAACCCCGGGAATCATTGTTCAGTCTCCCCAGGTACCGTTTGCCAGAAACTCCAGGAAGAACTAACTTCCCTAGCTGCAGTGTAGAGCCTATTTTTCACATCTTGTCCTGTCCTGACTGGCCAAGGGCTACTGCATGAATAGTCTTCTGTTTCATTTGTTCAAAAGCCTTTTGTTGTTCTGGACCACATTTAAAATCATTCTTCTTCTGAGTCATATGACAGAGATTATCATATAACTTATGACTTACAGTTGTATGACTTATGACTTACAGTCAACTTATGATTTGAGTGTATCCTGGAATATGTATCATCCAAAAACCCACTGCCTAGGAAAGCCTGTGCTTCCTTCTTGCTGATTGGTGAGGACATAGTTGCTGTTTTGTTGACCACATCCATGGCAATCTGATGATGTCCATCTTGCAATTTTATTCCTAATACCTGAGCAGGTCCCTTGACCCTACTTTTCTTTATGGCAAAACTGGCCTCCAAGATTATTTGGGTTATCTTCTCCCTTTTCTCAAAAACTTCTGCTGTGTTGCCTCACAAGATGATGTAATCAATGTATTCCAAGTGTTCTGGAGCCTCACCCTTTTCCACTGCAGTCTTGCTTCTTAATTTAGTGCTCCCGCTGACACACTCCAAATCATGCTGCTCCTCACTCATCTTTCCTCTTCCCATGTGTCGGGCTGAAGAGGAGAATTTAAGGCACAAAAGGTAAAGATCACAGGTTAAGAACAATATACTGGAACAGCAACAATGTTAGTAACAAAAAGTGTACAGAAGAGAGAATGATGCACATACAAAAATGCTCACCATGAAGTTCCACCTGATCACAGCCATGCCACCCCAACCACTCCCTCTGCTTTGGAATTTGGTGCCCCCCAACCACTCCTTCCAGCTTGGAATATTTGACCAGAAGGAGCCCCTTCTCTTCGGAAGGTACTCCCCCTGCTTTTGGCAATGACATGAAGTAGCGTAAAGTAACCTCTGGGTCCTAGCCACACCCCTCTTTGATATTGTAACTATTAATCTTGTCCCAGCCAGGACCAAGACACCCAGGATATTCCTCTTTTACCAAGACACCTAGGATATTCCTCTTTTGCCTCAGTAGACTCTGAGGGGGTTTAAACTTTTGAATTTAGAACAAAAGCAAAATTTGTGTATGAAAACTAGGAGTTCTTGATTAAATATAATTTTCCCTTGCAGATACTGTACGAGAAACAACTGCAGCTCAACAAGCACTTTTGGTGGCTAAAAACATTGACTTGTTTCCAACAAATCATGAACGTTTTACTGAAGGAAATATAGATGTGTGGTGGATTGTTCATGATGGTGGTATGCTGATGTTGCTGCCTTTTCTCCTTCGACAGCACAAGGCAAGGACAACAGAAAATGGCTGGGATTTAATTTTCTAGCACTGATCGGTTCTAAGCATGTCTAATTAAATGCTCCTTCACCTTGTTGAAATTATGCACAGTAATAGCAATTACAGTGTTACAAACTGTAACAATGTATCTTTTTGGTAGGTTTGGAGAAAATGTAAAATGCGTATCTTCACCGTTGCTCAAATGGATGATAATAGCATTCAAATGAAGAAGGATCTTCAGATGTTCTTATACCACCTCAGACTGAATGCTCAAGTGGAAGTTGTTGAAATGGTTTGTTACTACATATTTTTAAGGTGCAACTGGGACTAAATTTGGGAAAGCAGATTTATCTTTTTTCAAATAAAGGGATATTAGCCCAAATATAGAAACTGAAAGATTGCAGTCCCACAAAGAACAAGAAGTTAAGCATTGTTATCTTACCATGTTACAATGCTAGTGTGTGTGGTGGTGAGTTTAATGGGTCTGTCAAGGAGAGTTTGAGATGTTTTATGTGTTAATTCTTACTTTATTTATGAGGACTTGTCCATAGAGCTGGTTCATTCAGGAAGGAAAAAGCCTGAAGTTTTAGGAAGCAGTGAAATGGAAGGCAGAATGTGCTGAATCTAATAAGCTATGATGCATGGTATGAGAGAGGATGGACTTGTCTATGTCTCCAACTGCTGTAAGAATACCTCTCTGGAATAAGGAATCCCTAGGCTCAAATGAGAGTTTTTCTTGGCATTGCCAGCCTCAGCCAGCACTGGACAGCAGGACAGTATAGCTACAGTTTCACAAGTCAAGGTAGTGACAAAATGCGTTTTGTAACTTTTTTCCTTTTTGAAATATAGGTCATAAACTTTTTAGGAGAAAGGACAAAAGGTATACTCTGTCTAGGCACACTTTTTTTGGAAACTAAGGATGTAATTTCCAGCACTAAAAGGTGACTAGCATAATGTCCTAGCATAATGTGACTAGCATAAAGTAAGACTTGTGGGAAAAAAAACCCCAACCAAATCTTTTACTCATTCTGAAGTTGGATGAAGATGAGTAAACTGGTTTAAAATTTCTACCACCACTAGTTTTCTAGAATCACCAGAACTTATTAAAAGGTTTGTCATGCTAATCAATCATGAAACAATTTTAAGAATTGTTTTAATTACTTAGGAAAAAAATTACTTGTGAAAAATTTACTCTTCTTTGCTTAGACTACTAAATATGAAAATCTCAAATGCTGTGGCATGTATGGTTGAAAAAACAGAGTGCCATATGAAGGCTCAACCTTGGTCGAATTGTGAGCAAAAGACAGTATAAAAAGTTGTGCTTGTTTCAGCTGGAGTACAGTAATTTTCTTCATAGTGGCTGGTATGGGGCTGTATTTTGGATTTGTGCTGAGAACAGGGTTGATAATAGAGAAGTGTTGTTATTGTGAAGCAGGGCTTACACAGAGCCAAGATCTTTTCTGCTTTTTGTCCTGCCACACTGGCAAGGAAGTTGGAGGAGATTGGGACAGGTGACCCAAACTCACCAAAAGGATATTCCAGACCATATGACACTATGCTTAGTATATAAGTTGGGAAGAAGGGGGGAATATTTAGGGTGATGCCGTTTGTCTACCCAAGTAACAATTATGCATGATGGGGACCTGCCCATGGGAAGCAGTGAATTAATTCCATGTTTAGCTTTGCTTGTGTGCACAATTTTTGCTTTTCCTATTAAACTGTCTTTATCCCAACCTATGACTTCTCTAGCTTTTATCCTTCTGATTCTCTCCCAAATCCACTTGTGAGGGAGTGAGAGTCTGCATGGGTCTTGGCTGCTGGCTGGGGTTAAACCACAGCATAAATACAATTAATTCTTTTCTTTTGTGGGTAATATTTAATTCTGAGAATCTTCCAGAGGATAAGAGATACGCTACAAGTCAGTGACAACACAGGTGACTGCTATAGATTTTTATCCTGCATTTTAGTTTTGAGCCAATATAAGAATATATGCTAGAATTTCTTGTTAATGGCTTCTGTTTATGAATATTTCTCACTGATGAAAGGATTATGTGTTTTTTGTGCCTAACGGTCACGGTTTTTAAGAAAACAAATGTACACACAAGCTCAGGTGCTAGCAAAGCAGACCCAGTTTAAATATGTGCTTTCAACTCTAACTTCTGCAGCCTAGTTGGAACAGAATAGTGGAAAGCCTGTTCCAAGTACCTAAAATGTAGATAAAACCAAAATCATGTTACAGTAGGATAGTTCACTATATGAAATTGATGTTTGAAGATTAGATTTTAAGAATGAGGACAGAAGTGACTGATCAATTACATGCTTAGGATTATTTTAATGCCATGAATGCATCCAGGACCACCAAATGAATACAGGTGGGGAGAGATACACTGTCTAAATATTGTTCTTCTAAATATTACTTTTCTTCTGGTGTTTGTAATGCCAATTTCTTTTGCAGTTTGAAAATGATATTTCTGCATTCACGTATGAGAAGACACTTATGATGGAACAGCGATCTCAGATGCTAAAACAGATGCAGCTATCAAAGAATGAAAGAGAAAGGGAGGTAGGAACTTCAACTTGACAGGATATTCTGTGAAAAATCAGAAAGTACTATCTTTTGGCTAATCAGTTTTCAGTTAGTTAGAAACTTTCATAATTGCATTGTGTTTCTTTACAATCAGTTTTACTTGCAAGGTTAAAGTTATGTGGGGAAAGAAATAATTTTTTATTTAAAGAGATTTTAAGGGTTTTCTTGTTTTTGTTGAGTGCAAGTGTTGATTAGCAAAACATTTGAGCATCGGTGTGGGATACATTCAGAGCCTTTCCAAACTTGACATCAGTGGCTAAGGTTCACGGTTATGAAACTAGACTGATTATCTTTGATTGTGATTTGGTCTTAGGATCATAGAATCATTTAGGTTGATAAAGACCTTTAAGTCAAGTCCAACCACTAACCTAACACTGCCAAGTCCACCACTAAACCATGTCCCTAAGTGCCATATCTACATGTTGTTTAAATACCTCCAGGGACTCAACTTCAGCCATCTCCCTGGACAGCCCATTCAAATGCTTGATAACCCTATCCCTGAAGAAATTTTTCCTAATGTCCAATCTAAACATCCTCTAGTACTACTTAAGGCCATTTGCTCTTGTCCTGTCATTTGTTACTGGGGAAAAGAGACCAACCCCCACCTCACTATAAATGTCTTTCAGGTAGTTGAATAGAGTGAGAAAGTCCTTTCTGAGCCTCCTTTTCTCCATGCTATAGAATTGTACCTCCTTCAGATACTCCTCATATGACTTACAAATACACCATATTACACAATATAATACAAATTTGTTCAAATCACACTGTGTTTTAGTTTCTGCATTATTTTGAATGTTTTATGGATCAACTAATATTTTTTTGGAACCAAAATTAGGCCAACAAACTATTATCCTATAATATCAAGATGGAAATGCTGGTTTTGCTGCTCCTCTATCCTTACTATTTTGCATATTGTAGCAACAAGCTTCACTTAGCTGTATTTTTATGAATATTTTTAACTTAAAAATAAAATAAAAACTTTCCACTTGTGCTTCTACCCTCTCATCTATTATGCTAATTCTTTCAGTATTATCAAAACTTTTTAGTGATGTAGAAGATTGTGAATTTTCTGGCTTTGCCATCTCATAAATGATTTCCATCCTATGGCAAACAAGAGAACTCTACTGTGTTTAATTGCTCATTTGTAAAACAGCTAGATTATTTTTTCTTGTGCCTTTTCTTTTTTGATATTAATCATACAAGCCTGAGCAGTTTGGGGTTTTTATGGGTTTTTTCTTTTATTTTTCCTGTTCTGTCTATTCATTTTTCCACCTCACAGGATTTTTTTAAAGGTTCCTAAGGATGCCAGCTATTGTTACAGTTTATTGCTGTAAATCCCCTTTCTTATCCATGTCATGGTAGTTTTCTTTCAATTTGAGCCTGCCTAACATCTTTCCAGTAAAGAAACCCAAACTTTTCTGTACATCTTATTCAGTCTCATTTCTTTACTGAACAGTAGTATTTTTCCAGTGGATTTTCAATGATTTATCTGTTATAGATTTTGAAGGATTTAACTGCCACATGATTAGTAGGAGCTAGTGCTCTGTATTCTATAGCACATAAATTGCAGAGGAGATGAAAGAATTCGCCTCAGCTCTGAGCTGGTTGGAATCTGGACTATACTTCAGAGTATTGTTTACTTGGAAGTTTTTATTTCTTTCTATTCCCTCCATAGAATTTTTTTTCTTTATTACTCACTTTTATCTGAACTTTACCATCACTATTATAGCATCAGTTTCTTCCTTCTTATCAGGCAGGGTAAAATCTGAGACAAAATACCACTGAATTTATTTCAGGGTCTGAAGTAAAACCCTTGATAATTCCAAGAACCTGTAGTACTTACTGTCTTGTCCAAAAATAAAAGGCATATCCATCTATTGTTTCTGATTAGGATATCTAAATCTACTTTGTTCTTTTGTATTTCCAAGAAAATGTGGTTTATGTCTTCCTCTGGAGCTACAAGATTAGTATGTGCACTCAGTGTGCCCAGCCTATTCTTACTCTGATCATCTTTTCTTACATGAGCTGTGCCATTCTTTTCAATTTTTTGCTGATGTCCAAAACATTTTTTTATTAGTATTACTAGTTCAAATTAGCATTGCTTTTCTTTTTAATATCTATCTCCAGGCATTCAAATCTAACCTGGTATTCCAGTTTTGAATGATGAGTGTAATTTGGTTTCTGGTTACCACCAAGATTAGTACTTTAACCTCACTTTCGTGCATATACACCTTCAAATGAGGCTTATTCCGAAGAGGAGAATTTGGTTTTGTACAGTGTTCATTTGCTGTTTCAGCCATAGGCATGCTTTTATCCCTGAGCCATCACCTTCACTCTCCTGTCACTTTAAAACAGAACTGATTGTCTCTGGGTTTTCTTGTAAAACTGGAGATCGAGGACTCACCAGATTTTTGTTTACTTTCTTGGAAAACTTGATCAATTTGCTTCTATGTAAATATAATATGTGCCTGCAAAGCATAACATAGGCAACTTAGGTGTAACTGGCAAACATTTGACTTAGTCAATAGTACAACAAAGGGGTAAGAAAATGTAGAGCCTCATTCACTTTCTTGCTTTCCTTTTTGGTGGTTGTTGGCTTCTTTCTCTGGTTAATCCTCATTAAGGACTCTTGGGCAAGGCAGTGATAATAGGACTGGTGAGAAGGTAATAATCCTTTCCACCAATGAATTGTGTTGGGTTCTGCTGTTAGGTAAGATTGGCAGAAATTTGGGTGTATGCAGGTGAGGAGGACGATTATAGTTTGTGAATCATTCAGTTTTTAGGTTTTTACAGTTGAAAAGTAGCTTTCTCACATGCTTTTGATTGTAATTGAGTGAAAAAAATGACCTGAATATATACATATATGAAAGGATGTGACCCCCAAAAACAAGTGAATATTTGAGCTTCCCATAGAGACTGAAGGACTCAATTGGCTTCATGTTTTCACAAATGTCTGTAAAGGGACTTTATAACTAACTACTAAACATTTAAAAAAGAGCCTTATAAGCTGATACCACATCTCATATTTTAAAATGAAGAATAATATGATATCTGCTTTTTCCTGTAGACTTTTTTTTTTTGTCATTGGTAACCTTTTTGTCCCAGATTCAGAGCATCACAGATGAGTCTCGAGGCTCAATTAGAAGAGAAAGCTACTCCAGTCCATTGTCCATTGTCCAAGATGCTCAGGCACTGCTGACTAATGATTATCAAGAGGAAGAGGTAGCTGGACATAGTGCTGACCATGACTAGACATATTTTCCATTGCAACACTTCAAGTACTGCTACTGCAAACTCAACTACACATGAACTACTTAATCATTCATTGTTATAGAACAGTTTCAATGTTTTTTTCTAAATTAATGATCTTACTCTGATTTTCTTGTCTCTAGATCATGCTTCTGTGACATGAACTCTATATTCTCTTTCTCACACTTATTTTCCATAAAAGAAACACATTTTCTGAGACTGCCTGTTTTCTTGAGAGCCAGAAGCAGGGTGTTACATTAATAAACATATTTCATGCTTTCACAAACCATTGACTTCCTTTATAGTTCCTCTACTGAATTACTGAAGATTCTCAGAGATTGTATTGATATACTAGGTTTTTTAAGGAGTGCAAGCCATTTATATTTGCCAGCCATTATTAACCCATATATGTCATTACTGCATTCTGGGTGGTGACATTGAAAGGAAATGGTCTGATGTAATCAATGAGTTTAGTGTGCACTTGAAGTGTTGCTCCTGTGTAAAATGTGTAGCCTAGTTTGTAGAAGTGCCGTTTACCTTTGTATTTCCCTTTCGTCATGGAGTGAGAGAGCAACGTGTTGTGTTTCATTAATTGAATTTAGCATCAAAATAGCACTAACAAAGATGTGCTTTTGTTGTGTTTGCATTTTTATAAACATGTATTATAGGTCCAGAATTTCTCTTGGTCTCGCTGTCCTTCTAAAAATGGCAAATTTTCTTCCATTGAAGCATAGTTGTACTGAACTCATCTTACACTTGTTCCTTTGAAATTCTAGTTCATTGGATACTGCTGCATGGTATTTACAATATTGGCATGTATTTGTTACTTTTTTTAGTTCTCATGATAGAACTGTATTCTATTCTGATTTGTGGTCTTGTCTCATCATTTAATCATCTGTGAACATCGGGAGACCATCATACTAAGAGATATTTATGTGAACTTCAGAACTGAACTCCAGAATTTGGGAATCTAGAAGGACAGGGACTAGGAAATAATTTAGGGAATATACCAAAGCTCAAAGGCATTTAAAACCACCTGCAATTGCAGTTTGTGCACCACTAGAGGAATTGCTTTTCTAAGAACAAAAGTAGTATTCTCATCTGCTTGGATTTTATTCATGCTTTTTATTGACTGGCATGAAATTCTTAATTACCAGGTATGTGGAGGGACCATGACCATGTCTAACATGTGAATAATTAAGGTTCCCAAATGGAATAGGAGCTTCAACTCATGATTTAACAAGTCTCTGAATAGTTTTCAGAGCTGTTAAATATCTTAAACAAAAAAACAATCACAAGAAAAAAGAAATACCACCTCCAAAACAGAAAACTCCACAGCACAAAAAGAATCCTTCCCCCAAATAGCAATTCACTTATAATTTTTAGAGTCTAAGGTACTGTATTGGTGTTGCATTTGATGGAAATAGAGAAGCTTATGGACAAAGTATTATGAGGGGAAGTAAGTAAATAATATATTAAACATTTAATCTCTTTTTCCTCCAAAGAAGCAAGGGGATTGGAAAATAAGAAACAAAATATTCTTCCCACATGCATATGTGCTTTTATGTTCTTGAAGTTGATTTGAGTTTCTACTGTTAAAAGGGAAGAGAAGGCCCCTTCATGGCTAGATTGGTTGGATTTGTTATGTAATATGCTCTTGCACACCTAAATAATATAATTTAATAATCTAAATCTGTAGTTAGCCTTCAATTCAGCCAGTCCCCTACTGGCATCATGAGAGTCATGTGCTAGTTCAGCTAAAGGTATGTGAAATGGACAATGTTTATAATAGTATCGAGAAAATAATGTAACTTGTTAACAATGAGGGTACTGGCTTTCAAGTTTTTCATTGGCAAAACCAGCCTGATGTTAATAAAGTGCTCTCTGATGGAATTCAACCTCACTTTATTTCATTATATGAGTAATGTTCCACGTAGATGTAGTCTTGCAAATATAAACAAATAAGAACATTTTTACAAGCAATTTCACTTCATGCTGAAGTCACAATAGTCTCATGTTTGTTCACAAAGTAAAGTGCGTTTTTTTTTTAGCTTCTTTGGCTCTACCGTTGTGAAACTCCTTTTCAAAATTTTAATAACATATAATTTACAAATGCTGGTTTTGGCTGAACCTTGGGGTGATTATTTATTTTGTGGCCAGGCCCAGCTGATCCATGATAAAAACACTGCCTCGCGCTCTGCTCCAGCAGCTGAAGCAAGTGTGGCTGCTGCTGTGCCAGAGAAAGTGCAAATGACCTGGACTAAAGAAAAGTTTGTAGCGGAAAAGCATAAAAACAAGGATTCCAATGCGTCTGGCTTTAAAGATATTTTCAACATGAAGCCGTAAGTATGCATGTGGTATTTGGAGCTTTTTATTTCACTTGTGTGTATTTTAATGTGTGTGGGTGAGGGGGGGTTAGTTGGTTGTTTTATCTCGGTTTTGTTTTTTAAGAGATTCTGCTTTATTTAAAATTGATTACAAAAATAATCTTTTCATGCACTTAATTTAAATGACATCCTTATAAAAATAGCATGGACCTGGGTGGAATAACTGTAAAGAGTCATTCACAGGATTTTGTGAGAGAAGTTTAAATGACAGACTTCAAGCTGTAAACTCAACTTCTGGATTGTACCAGAAAGCATATATGTTAAAAAATGAAAAAAGGGTGAAAAATTAGTGTATATGTCCCTGTATTTTTATTGTGTTTGGTATTAGAGGGAGTACCAAAGAAGCAGATAGTCTTTCAAGATGTTTAACTTGTGTTTTTGATTTTGGGTGCATGTTTTTTGGGTGTGGGGAGTGTTTTGTTGGGAAGAGAGGGGGGTTAAGTGTTTTTTGTTGGATGGTTGGTTGGTTGTTTTTTTTTAATGCATATTCAGCCCTCATCCTGTAAATGAAAGAAATATAAAACTTGTGGAAATATATATGTCTTGCTATCTTAAGTATTTCCTGTTTAGATATTCCTTAATGTCTTTTTCTTAAATAGATAAGAGCTACTCCCTATGTCAAACCAATGTAGTAGACACAAAAACAACGACAGAAGGAAATTAACTTGTTTGTTTCCTCATGCTGTGGTTTTAAGCACTCACATGCATCTTTTCTTAGTTCTGGAAAAATGCACTTTAGAAGCATAGCTTGAATTATTTTCTGTGCATGACAAAACCAAAACTGTGGATGTCAAGGGAAATCTTAATATCTAAATGAAACATCTCTCAAATCCAGGACTTGTAGGCAATGCAGTTAGAAAGTGTATTTAAAATTAGCACCTTAAAGTCCTAAGTTGTTTTGTGGATTTTCTTTGAGCTCTTTAGAAACAGTTTGCCTTCTGCACATTCCAAAAATTATTGTGCTCAGGCTCTAAAGCATTGTCCTAGGCTGCATTATACTCTAATCATTAGGGGTTTTTAAAATTTATATCTTTGAAACATTTCTTATTACTACTTTAGAATTGTGCAAGACACTGATTTCAGATATTATTTTAGGACTACTGTGTGTAGTTGGGTAGAAATTGCAGTTGTGCCTCTGCAGTATATTGATATTGTTGACTTAAAAATGTACCTGATGACATAATTTTTTTTTCTATGCATTTGCTTCCCTTTCACATAGAGAATGGGAAAATCTGTAAGTCCAAATTTCACTTCACTTAAAACAACGTAGGCTGAGTTCTCTGGTTCTTGTGATCTTGTACATTGTATGCATGCTTCTAAATAGTTTTGCAATGCATGTATTCCTTTGTTCCTTGTTTAATATACTGTGATTTAGCACATCACTGAAAAAATATTCATCGTTGTGACTTATTAATGTTCTCTTAAATATCATCAACTTTCTATTCAAGGTAAGCCACAAAACATGTGTTATAGTTTCTCTAAGAATATATATGTGCTATATATGTGCTATAACTACTTGGACAACAGGGAATATTTGTTCACAAAGGGAACTTTCATGTTTCATCAAAAGTCAGTTCTTGTCTGCCTTCTACCAGTCATTCATGTGTAGAAATAACGTAAGTTTGGACATACATTGGGTATGACAACACACAAAAATGGAATACTACATCTCTTGAGTGGAACTCACTTGAATGCTCTGCTTTTTTTCAGAGTTCAGTATTTTCTTAATTTTATCTGCTTAACAAATTGAGCTTCTTATGAAAATTTTGGAAGTTTACTTGTCTACTATGTGTGATTTTGGTTCTACCAGTGCTTGAAGGATAAGTGATGTTAGTCAGCCTCATTTTACACAACACCAGCCTTTATTTCAGTGCTGAATTTTTGCCCACTCTGTCACAAAGTTACACCCTGCATTTTATTTTTAGTTTAACAATGTTTCAGTTTCAATATATATACATCTCAGTTATACAGTCTTGCCTCTCTTCATAGTTCCTGTTTGGTCGTCTCAAAATGCAGTTCTGCTTCGAAAAAACAGAGCTTCAAGCATCATTCCTTTGTTCCATATTTAGCTTTTGTACAGTTGGTTCATAGGATAGATGGCCACTGTGATAGAAAATCCCCCAGGAGGGACTGATAAACTCCGTTTAAGAAAAGTCATTCTCTTGTAGGGGGAAGTTGGGAAGTGGCAGAGCATAAAGAATCAATTTAATTGATAGGGCTTGTTTCCACTGGCCACTAAATTTCAGGCCAAATGCCTTTTAATTATTTATTTAAAAAACCAAAACAAACCCCAAACAACAACAACAAAAACCAAACAAAAAACCCCAAACTACTCTTAGGCCACATATCTTTTGGATAAATAGGCTAAGGTAGACTGAGTATTTTGGTCACACTATAGCATATGACTCATTTCCAGCCTTGGCTAACTTTACACAGATAGCTGTTTCTCAGGAGCTGTAAGGAAACTGTTCTTTTATTTTGTTCTGAAAAACATTAAACCATACAAAAGAGCTACTAAAATAAGGACATTTTAAAAATCCTACCATTTTTTTCTTCTTGTGCACAGATCTACAACAATTATATTTGTAGATGCAACAAGGAAAATATTAGGTAATGTTGATAATGTAAAGGGATAAGCTCAATTTCAGTTCACTGCTTACTGCCTTACATTAATTACAACATCAGAAGTTAGCATTTTTTTCAAAATTCTATGGTCTTTCTGAATTTTTTTCACCATAGAAACTTGTAGAATTTTGTAATGTTTCAAAAGGGACATGAGTAAATTCTTTTACTGTACAAAATAAATGCTGTCATCTTTCCATTGCATTCCTGTAATTTCAGTGTTTGGAAATTCTTGTCTAAATCCAGTTACTTTTTTATATAAGTCAATAAATGAGATTCTTAGTGGTTCTTGTCTGACCTTTAATTTCTATTGAAACCAAGTTTTTGGTTCATCTTGATAAAAGACAATTGACAGCTGAAAGATTTGTGCATTCTGACAATTTACTTAGAACTGCCTGAATTTCAGAGTTAAATGTTCTTGTCAAAGGTACTGCATTTCATTTATTTAAAGTATGTACAAATATTAGTATCCATGAAAATAGCTTGTTTTACATACTTATAATTTCAAATAAATAGCATATGATTCAATTATGTAAGTATCATGACAATGCTTAAAAATGTTTTTTTTGCATGCTAGGAATCAGTCAAATGTGAGAAGAATGCACACTGCTGTGAAGCTCAATGGAGTAGTGCTTAATAAATCACAGGATGCTCAGCTAGTTCTCCTGAATATGCCTGGACCTCCAAAAAACAGAAAAGGAGATGAAAACTGTATCCTCTACTGTATTGTTTCCATATTTCTTGAAATTGAGAATTTAATTTTTTTGGTTCTGCCATTACCTGTTGGGATAACCATTACCAAGTATGGTAAACATAAGCCTGCCTTTAAGAAAATGACACAAAGAGAGGAAAAAAATCATGATGGGGTGGGGGGTTATTGATATAAAGAATTTCTTAACTTTGAACTAATTTTAAAATTTCCTATTTTTATTGTTTTTTATAGGTGAGCAGGGCAAAACTAGGAATTTCCCCCAAGTTAGGCCTCAGTTCCACTTGAATAACCAGGTAACAGGACAGTAAAGGGTGACACAGACAAGCTCTTTGATGAAATTTTTGAACTCTATTTTTGCATTATATGTCAGACTTTTTGAAAGATTACTAGATATTTTGTTTCTCTTCTGAATGAATTCCTTAACCAAATGGTATTTCAGACATGGAATTTCTGGAAGTTCTGACAGAAGGTCTAGATAGAGTTCTCCTAGTCCGAGGCAGTGGACGTGAAGTGATCACCATTTATTCTTAATCTGTTTTCATGTGTTTTTCAAACACACCACACCCCCACCATAAGAAAACCAAGTTTTTTGCCATAATTTGAGCAGCTTCATTGTGTTCTAGTGCATTGAAAATTAGCTGCAAGCTGAATCTTCTGATGATGAGGGGGTTTTTTTCCTAGTAAGAAGTCATATTTAAATAATATTTTAAGCAGATTATGTAGAAAATTAATAAATGGTGAATTAATAAATGGTGGATGGCTTAGGATATTTATATGTAGCATATTCTGACACTTCTTAAGCTGTGGTAAAACAAAAAAATTGGTAATGCAATCTTATTTTTAAAGATACAGAAATGTAAGCAACTTTTGATTATTTTAATCTTTGTTCTACATCTAAATAAAAGGGAAGGGTTTTAGGAAAGGTTGTCTTTTTTCCTTACCAAGATGCTGCTATGTTGCTTCTGTTGGAATTAGTCACGGTTCAGGGACCTTCCTTCAGAGGTGTATACAGCCAGTCAAATTTGTCTTTGAAGTGCATTAAGTGTTTCCCAGAAGTTCATTATTTGCCATACCTGTTAAAAATAACATTTCTGTATTTAAAATACTTAGGTAGATGAAACCTCCAGGTGACAGTAAACAGACAAGCTGTGTGGGTTCTTTTCTATGAGGTAATGGCAATGACCATCATTTTGCACAATTATACCAATGATGAAACATGAGAGCATCCAACTCATAGGAAGGCTATGGTGCAGAAACTCCACCTGGTTCCAAATATAATTCAACAGTTGATAAACCACAGCAAGGTGGTTAATGAAATGCAGTCTCTTGTTTTCAGATATGTATATTTTGAAAATGTTGTATGTATGTGCTGCTGTTTGAAATAAAATCTGCTTTTCTGAACTGAATGAGCTCCTAAGTTTCATTTGAAATTGTTGAGTAGTTTGGTTTAGGAGATCAATAGAAACTTTTTGCTTCTGTTAGAATTCTGTTCCTTTTTAGGAACTCTAACTCTAGTTTTGTAAATGTTGTTTAAGACCTAAAGTGTATCAAAAAGTTGTTCTGGTCTAAAAAGAATGGGTCTATTTAAACATATAAACTATTATTTTGTTTTTTCTTTTTTTTATTCCTTTATAACACAATCAAGATGTCTGTTGCTCAGACTAGAACAGCAGTGATGCAGTGCCCAAGTCCCTGGCTAGGCTCAAGGCCAGTGTTTTTATAGGTGAATTCATGTGAAAGGCTGGTCAGGGCAAAATGCCATTGAGACCTTATTTCTGATGATAGTTTGTTATATTTCCTAATGATCTCATCAGAAAGAGCTACAGGATAATTTTGCACCTATTGCCTGCAAATTGCTGTCTCCTGCAGCCTTTAAATATGTTAGGAAGTGAGGTAAGAATCCATTAATTTACAGCAGTAAACATCGATCATGGATCCCACAGCTGCTGAACTCCTGAGACTTTCATGCTTTTTGGTGTCAGGTAGTAAATGCACCATGATGGAGGATGAAGTAGGAGTGCAATTGTCTGTTGGGTAATAAATCCATAATTCTTTTGGATTTTGGTCATAGTTGCACAATATTAAACCTACGTGTTATATGGTATGAAACACCAGGGCTTGAGTGGTGAATAGGTAAATTCATATGCTAGAGTGGTCTGGAGAGAATTATTATCCCCATCTTTGCCATTTGCTTTTTGTTGTATTAATGAATTTGTGAAGTTTAAATCATAGAGTAGGTTGTCCTGTAAATTTGAGAGATGAAAAGGACAGTGGCTTAGGATTTAGGTAGTAGAGCAAGCTCAGAATTCCTGTGATGCTAGGGCTCTGAATGGGCTGCCAAGGAGCATCTGGATCTTAAAAAATGAGAGCTAGAAATACTTTTAATTCCTGGTCACTCCTGGAGCTGGTCTCTCGAGGGTGAGAGTTTATCTGCAGATGAGGTTTAGGTGGTAGAGCAAGTGCAGAGCTGCAGTGTTGGTCAGCAGCTGGACTAGGCAAGTGGTGGAGGTTTATTTCAAAATAGCTTCCCTGCCTCCTCACCTCAGAACTCAATGACATAGAGTAAAATGGGACCATTATTTGCCTGAAATACCGGGGTTTTTCAGTTCTACAAACTCCTTTAAGGATACAAATCAAAAAAGGATGCAAATGGAAACAGGATTTTATTTTATGGTGGGGTGTTGTTCTTTTTTTTCCTGTATCTTTTTCAGAACCAATACCCACAAGCATTAACACAATGCACATGTGTAGGTGGGATCAGGCTGATGTGTTCTTCAGTTTAGCTTGCAAAAAAACCCCTTGCAGTGTAGCAAAGAAAAACCACCAAGAGTAGCAGCAGGAATACAGGCCAAGCAGTTCCTGTTTCCTAAAGAGTGAGAATGTGGAGAATGAGGATCAGTACCGACCACACACAAATGTAAAAGAGGTGTGTAGTACTGTAGAATATTTTCGAAAGTATGACATGTGTCAATGACAAGCACACTTTTTACTTTTCAAAACTCGCCCAGCTGTTCTTCTTGGCCAGGAATGCAAGAGAAGTGCTTGTACTGCATGCAGGGAGAGCTGAGAAGCGACAGCTCCAGATAGGGCAGCAAGCCTGGAGCCCCTTTAGAGCACAGGCTCTTGTATGTAACCAAGATCCCCTGAGGAAATGGAGCTAAGGGTAGAGCTGTGCTCACTCCCTCTCCAAACCTGCATTGAGCAAGAGAAAGAGGACACAAGTTGGTAGTGCAAGAGCTGCAGGCATGCACTTGCCTGGCCACAGTGGGATTGGTGCTGTTGGAAGCCTGCAAGTGCAAGGTGAGGTCTGTGCTGGCACTTTCTGTATGGGAGCAAGTGCTGGACTCTGGAGAGAGTGAGAGAACATGCTGATGCATTTAGTCAGTAAGACAAACACATAGCCACAGGATTGTGGTTTGCTGAAAGGCTGCCAGGAGAAGATGAGTGTGAGCTTTCTGTCCTGATTCCTTTTGTGTGAGAACAGCTGCTCGACATTTTCAGTTTGGGAGTTGCACTTAAGGTGAGTTTGAGTGATGATGGTGCCTTTAGATGGCAAGGCAAGAACATAGCTCTATCTGGTGGCCCTTTTGAACAGGGACAGGGAGAGGTAAAAGCCAACAACAGCTTCTTCTCCTGCCACCTTTTGTGTGGGGCTCATTGCTGGACATTTTCAATTTTGCAGCTGGGCACTGTGGAGACTGATAGGGATGGTGCTCTTACTTTGCAAGGGAAGTGCATAGCAGTAGTGTTTATGCTATGAAAAGCCCTGCCAGAGGAACACCAAAGCCTGCAACACCAACAACTCTCTGTCCTGGCACATTTTGTGTGGAAGGAGTTACTCTGCATTTTCAGTTTTGGAACTCCTGCGATTTTTCTTCTCTCAGAACATTTCTCCTCTCAAAAGTGATCTCTGTAGCAAACTTATACATTCTACTCCTGCGAGTTATTAATAAACCTGTGGTATTTATTATGTGACAGTGCTCTCCCTGCCATGCACCTTTACACCTGGTTCACAGACCATTTTTCAGACAGCCGTGATCCAGAATGTGGGCAGATACAAACCTAACAGTTTTCTCTTTCCTACTTGATTTTTGAAATTCTTATTTTGTGATTATGGCATTAATTTTCTTCATAATATCCCGTAATCTGTCCAATATCTGAAATAATTTACCATGCAGTTTTGAACACAGCACGAACATATATAATTATCATTTACTCTTAGAGGAGAGCAAGGTCAGCGAGGTCAACTGTCTCTCTATTGCTCCCACCCTGGGCACATTTCTCTGTGAGAGCCGTGGCTGGAAACCCTTCAGTTTAGATTCAGGCTGCAAGAGTGCCCAAAGAGGCCGTAGTACTGAGAAGGAAAGTGCATAGTGCCAGTCTCTTCTAGGACTGGCTGTGGTGTCACCTGAGAATGCTTTTCCTTGCTCAAGCCCTACCTCACAGCTGATGCACTGCGTCACATAGCCTGGAAATGTGCACCTTCCCTCAAGCTCTAGGTACCAGTAGAGTCTCTCACTCTCCTAGATCACCAAAAGCTTGAAATATCCAACAGGCTGCTTCCACGCAACAAGTGGAAAAACATCTTTAGTGCATGTAACTGGCCATTTGAGTGTGCTGCGCTTAAGGCTCTGCACATGGAGTAGGAAGGTCAGAAAAACTTATGCAGCCAAGTGGCACTTGGCTTCCCAGCCGAGTGCAGTGTCATATCCTCAAGAGTCCGATACATGCACCTCCTTCTGGTGCAGAAAAATGTGTCAGGGTAGACAAACTGCTTCTGTCAAAATGCACCGATGCTCTGCACTTTCCTTCTCAGCTCGTCATACCATCCCATTCTCTGTTGTGCCTGCCAGCTAAATCTACACCAAAAAGTTTCCAGCTACATCTCTCATGGATAAATGCGCCAGGAGAAAAACTTTGCTTGACTTTGCCCCTTATGTTTGGAAACATCCATTCACTCCATCCTGCAAACTTCACTTACACTGCCCAGCATCCCCCTCAAAACTTCCAACCTCCTCACAGCCTCCTTCCCCCAGGGCCCGTCCTTCCCTGTGGTGCTCCATGAGAGCTGCTCCGAGATGTACCGAGTGCCCTCAGTCTTGAAGAGAGTCCAATATGTTTTTTGCACAGAAAGATGGCCTAGTCCTTCTATCTTTAAGTTTTCCAGAAAATTTTTTAAATTGATGGAGATTTGGGACTCTGAGAGAATTAAAGTTGGTGATCCTACTTTTGCAGTGTAGCATGCTGCTTTTTACACTGTAGAAGGTTTAAGGAAAAATAAGTGTTACTTTTTTTCATAGATACAAATTTGGTAATTGAAAGCTAGTGAGGTCTCCATATTCGGGCACTTTTTATTTGAAAGACCTCGACTTAGGGGCTTTATATTTAATTGTGTGCTGGTAAGTAGGATACATTTTGCTTATTAAGTCCATCTAGTCGAGTTTTCCTAGGTTGTTGTTCATCATCAGCACTAGATAGCGCTGTGTAAACACACAATCCCCCAATGTGCAAATTCATATTCTCCAAATATGTGAAAAAGTCCAGTCACTCAAACGACATGCATGTTTTTTTGACCTTCCTACTCCATGTGCAGAGTATTAAGCGCAGCACACTCAAACGGCCAGTTGCATGTGCTAAAGATGTTTTTTCACTCTTTGAGAGACCAGCAACCAGAATGCAAGTATCTGACTTAAATAATATAACTCATGCAAGTGCTAAGTGAGAAAGCTGTTGCTGGCTCTACCCTTAATGCATCTATTGAATTGCAACACACAGCCTTTTATCTTCACTTCCCTTCTGAGATCTATGAAGTACATCATCCTTGAGTCTCATGGAGTCAGGATACAGGGTTGCCAATGAAACCACCACTGAAATTTTGATTCCACTTCCAAAATTCTGTGCATCCAAGGATTGATCCCAGAAAGCTTGAGTTGTTATTACATACTGCAAGAAGCCTCTCAATTATACTATAAATACTGGGTCTACGCTCTTTCCTTCCTATGGAAAAAATCTTAATCCTTCTCTTCCCGGAGTCAACCATCGAAATTTGCAATCCAGTTCCAAAATTCAACACACTCAAATATTTCTCTCAAGACAAAATGTGCCAGAATAAAATGGTCTTGCCCCTGGCCGGCCTTTCCTCTTTTGTCAGTGTTCTTTAACATTCCTGCTTTGCTCATTTCTTATATATATAACTACATATATATTTAGAGAATATAAAATTATTCTTAAGGCTTATGAAATGGATTTGGTCAATAAAAATGGTCTCTGGGGACCATTTATACTAACAAAGCATCTGCTACCCTTTCCTTTAAGAATCATCATGGACAGCATTATGTTCTTTCTGTTGTGTTTCTTTGCAATAAGAACATGTTTGGCACATATTTAGTTGTTACTCCTCTCTCCCCAGATACTTTGTCTTGTTAGAGTTGATTGTCATTGTTATTACAGATGGCTATAACCAAGAAGTTTCAGGTCTCCTTAGCAATATGGTCATTAATGCAAGCTGTACAGTCACATGATTCCCATATAAAGAAGGCCTGTGGGGAGTTGTGAATGCTTCACATTGAGACATCACAGCATTCTGCCGTATATGATCTGTTGCTGCTACTTGTATTGCCTTAAATATCTAATTTTCTTAATATAAATAAAAAATATAAATATAGTCTTAAGGATCTTAAAAGTCTTCAGATCTTATAAGGTCTGAAGGCTGTGATCATCCTCTCATATTAGCAGAGCTTTACGCTCTATATACTTAAAGAGGATTAGTCTTAAAGTTTTGGCTTATTTGCTGCTATGATATACTGTCTTCAAACACTTTTCTGAGCAGGTGAAGCATAATTGCATGGTTCTTGTACACCTCTTTAAGCAATGGGGAAATTAATTTCGATTTTTGTGCAATTGCTTAAAACGTATAACTACCAAGAAAAGAATCAGTATTGGTCACACAGTAGTTACTGAGAACTATTTTTAGGTAATACTTTTCTGTTTAAACACACTGGGCTTAAGTTTTGAACCCTTTGTTTTGGTTTCACTGTCAGGGAGAGATGACTATTTACCAAGGGAGGTTGCAGCAGGTGAAAATGGGTGAAACCTTCTATGTCTTTTCCACATGTTAACTTGTATATGTAGTGTGGATATGGAAGCCTGGGAAAGCAGTTTTCCCAGTGGTTTGAAGGAAAACAGAAAGGAAAGAATTAATAACAAAAGTTGCACCTGTGGTTTTTGCAGGATGCATGCATGTGAGGCATGATGTTCTGGTAAAAGCATGCTTGTAAGAGGCATTGCCTTCCCTGGACCAATAAGCTGACCCTATTCTTGGTTCAGCAAAGTAGTCTATAAAGTGTGTGTACTTTTACAATAAAGCAGCTTCTTATACCTCTGAGAGGAAGCCGTGCTGCTGTACCTTTCTTTGCTGCTCCGACAGCAAACAGTGACATATGTAGAAGCTGGGCTTTCTTTTAGTACACAATGGCTCTTCTTTTGGTTTAGGGAATTATTATTTGGGAAATACATAGCTTCATACAAGGTTTCTGTTTGAAATGCACAGGAATTACAGACATAGACTTATTAAACAGAAAGTAGCTTTCTGTTCAAAAATATCTTCTGATTTAATACATGATTTTTTGTTCTACTGACACTACATTTTCTTGAGGGTTCCCCTAAAGCAACTGTACTGTGTTTATTGACAGTCTTGTGAAACTGTGGTCTTTAATATTTTAAATAAAATCCTGGTCAATTGCAATTATTTTCTTGTCCCAGTACACTAATCTTCATGGCATGGTTTTTGTTTGGAAGCAGCTCATGGACCAGGTAGGAACTGGTAGAGATCTCTGATCAGTTTGTCACTCATGTCTCACAAGTGACTTAAATAGAAGACATCATAGGAATGATTTAAATTACCATTTTGCTGTTTTTTTCCTGTCCCCCAGCCATTCACTGTAGTTAGCTCTTCTCTTTGAAAATGCTGATAATTGAATTCATAAACCAAGTAAATAATGATTTTTTCCCCTAACACCTGGTATTCAACTGATTTTATTCCTACTGGCACACATCAACAGGAATGACTTTCTGATTTATTAAATAACCTTTAAATAACTTTTTTTTTTCTCAGAAAACAAAAATGTTGTAGTCTGCTAGTACCTGAATACACTAATCATTCATGAAGAAATCAGAACTTGCAGAACATCTAGTGCTCTGAATAGTACTATTTGCTATCAGTTTTTCTCTATTTTTTTCTTGTACAAAATGAACTAGTAAAAGGGTTACAAGAAGATTCTTCAGCACTGAGAAGCAATAAAACATGGCAGAAAACAGAACAGGATAGAACTGCTAAAGTTTCTCTATGCAGCCTTGTCTGTGTGTTAGTCTTTCATCCTTTTCCCTTGTTATGTACCTTTTTTGGAATAGCAATGTAAAAGAAGCTTGTGGGCAGACTCCGGGTGCTCTAGAGAGAATTGTGCCTGCTTAACAGACAAGGGGCAGCATGTGGTTTGGCCAGCTCTTGGGGTGAAGCCACTGAAGGGAACAAAGCTGGCACATGGCAGATCAGTGGCCATGGGCTGGCTCTGGGTCTGCATGCTATTAGAGCCTAAGCCTCCCCATCTCTGAGAAGTGAGTACTGGCCACACACAGGGCAGAGTCTAAGGAGGGGAGTTATGGCCAATGTGTGAGCAGAGAAAACAGATGAAGTTATTTTGTGTGGGCGAGGCTGAGCATTTAAAAGATGTTTGGACACATCCCAGGAATAATTTGGGCTTCCTGCATGGACCACTTGGGACCCCCTATCTGTAAATTAATTAGTAAACTCCAGTTTGATCTGTCTGATTTCCTTTCATAGAGCTGGCAGAGGTAATTCAGTGTGGGGCAATTAAACAGCTAAAAAGAGAAAGGTAAAACTTGAATGCAGGCTCTTATTAATGGTCCTCCAGAGTGTTAAACAAAAATTGTTTGCCTAAACTATGACTGGTCCCTTGTGAGTAGCTTCAGCCTATTAATTGGTCTGTAGATGTTATTCTGGTTTTATTTTGTTTTCAGTAAGAGAGAGAGAGAGGGAGAAGTTAGACAGGATACTTCCTATTACATTCTCGATCTTTCCCATATGTCAGGGTTATCTATGCTCTTCAGAGAACACTGAACTTAAAAAAATGCAAGGACAGAGTGAGGGAACTGTTTGAAATCTCTTTTGGCAGAGATTAGGAGAGAAATAAAAAAAATATTTTCTTTGTCTGTAAATACCTTTTAAAAAAATTTATATTACTTGCTGGGATCTTGGATTGTATTCCAAACACACATAGCATCCTTCCTCACTAGGAAAGCATTACTCTCTCGGTTGTATAGTACAAGCTAGATGTCAGAATAGACTCTCAAAATCTCTGCTACCTAGGCTTGAATTTTTCCTCTCATGAGGGCTACAGAGCACTTTCACTTGTGCCACTTCATTTGGAATGCTTTCAAGCACAACAGTAACCCTTCCAGAAAGTCAATTACATGGTTCAAGGCAGAGTATAATTGCACTCAAAAAGCTTGTCTGACCAATTCAGTCATTATTTAAAGGAGTGAAGAAGAAAAGAGGCTGGGCAGTGGGTATTCTTCACTTGGCCATGAGCATGGAGTGTGGTAAGGGGTTTTGCTGTGTTGGTGCGACAAATGTGATGAAATCCTAATTCCTTCTTCCGCTGACTCTGCTTTTAGAGTGTGTGTCCAGCTCACCTGAGGAGAAAACCCAGGAGCCTGAACACTACATCTTTATATCCTAATGTTCCACCCTAGGTGGGAAGCAAGGCCCTGTTGCCTGCGAAGGGCAGACTGACTGTTCACAGCGGAAAATTCAGCAGCTGACATACCTGAGCTTCATTCCCAGTAGTGCCCTGAACTCCTCCAGCTGGTTATTCTTTATCTTCTGTACCAGTGAAAGCCCCTGGGCAGAGTGAGGCTATGTCTTCTGGGAAGGGAAGGCAAAATCAGCCCTGGGTTCAAAGAAATGGGGAGTGTGAAAAATGTAGAACCCAACCCAGTCGGTCTTCTGCAGAGTTGTCTGAGATGTTCTAGTTAGAGTTCTCTACTACTGTGAGGTTTTTAATTCTCCCATTGCCACGGTTACACTGTAATTCTGTTTAGCAAAAAGCCCCCCATAATTACACTTGATCTCCTATGTTGATAATGATGGATCATTTTTGTTCATCTTCAGCTGTAAGGGATAAGGGTCAAAAAATCTGAAGACAAGGGTATTGGAGAAAGCTTCTGTTTCACATTAAAATTTGCAGATAATTTGCAATGAACCTTTTAATTTATAAAATTTGCTGGTAAACTCAGTAGTCCTTTAACATACTGTGGACCTGAAGACTTCAAGTTTACTCTGCAGAACCCAGCTAGTGTGTGTTAATACTGTGTGCTTTTATGTGGGTCATGGGGCAATAACATATATGGTTTACTTAGTTTATTTACATCATATGGTGTTGAATCCCATAAAGGTGATTTTATGCATTAGATGAACAGTCATGTATGAAAGTTTTTAATCAGGTAAAATCTTCTGTAAATTAAGAAGAAAACACTTTATGCTTTTTTTCCTGCTACAAAAAACTTAGTAAAAAAAGTATCACATTTATTCTACTTACTTTCATAATGATAATTCGTGCCTGGAGTCTGTTGTTGCAAGGTATTGAATGCTCTGGCTGTAATCCAGCAAGATTTAGGCATGGAATTGAACTCCAAAGTCATAAGTTGTCATACTTTATTGAAACCATTTTGGTGCTTAAAGAGCGCAGGTGCATTAAGTGCTTTGTTGGATTGAAGCCAGAAAGCAAAGAGTCTTCCAAGTTCAAATCCTTAATTAACAAATTGATTCAAAGCGGTTCTGGTATCTAAGGCAACAATAACAATGAGATGGTTGGGTACTGAACTCTCTCAGGGTATCTAAGGACAATGTGTTTTGTTAAAGTATGGTTAAATATGGCTAGGTATGGTTTGCTGTAATCTGTTTTTCTCAAACAGGCAAAATCTGGCTTGATGATTGTGTGTTGATGAATACGAATGAAATAAATGTGTCATACTATGGGTGATAGATATAAACATTTATGGAGTTTTACTGTTTGTTTACTAACTTAAAATCAGTCTTTATATTACTACTTCTTCAATGGTTAGGGAATTTTTCTATTTGATTAGAAGGTCTTTTTCATTAGAAGGATGTTGCTGAACCTCTATATGATTTGAGAGATTTATTTTGTCTCTCCTTCCTGGATTTTATTTAAATGGAGACTACTTTCTCATTCTTATTCTCTAAGATTTAATTTACCTCTATTATGCTAAACTATTAAGCAATCCAAAACTGTTTAAATATTGGACAAAAAGTGAAAGGCCCTCCTTTTATTTGTGACTTTACACTTGAACAGGTGATCAACCCTGGCAAACAGATGCATGCCCTGATGGAAAGGTGCCTTGCCAACTGCAATGAAAATCAGCAGCTTCTCACCCTGCACTAAGGCCTGGCCACAGTACCTATTGGGACACAATTCAGCACACTCAGAGGACTGCAGTTGAGGCAGGAACCCAAACTGCATTTGAGGACAATATGGCTAAGACAGGACTCACAGCAACTGCAATAATTACTCTAGTAGTGAAAAAGAAAAAATGGACAAGGCAACCTACGCATCTGTATCATCCTCTTCTCTATATATTTAAAGGTGTTCTTGATTTTGGAGACTTTCTTATGGTTTTTTTTTGGGCTGTGTTTCTGTTTTGTTTTTCATATAACTAACATCATAGTTCATAAGAAACAGAAAACTGAATGAGTTCTTCATTAATTTCCTCCAAATGCTCGACTGCTTTGCAATAGCTAAAACATAGCTCATCTCAATGGCCTAGGGTCCAGTAGACTTGTCTGATAACACTCAAATGTCTGTAAGTGTAGGCTCTTCCACAATTATGTATTATGTAATGGAAAACAGCGTGTAATCTTTACCTAGAGTTTTTCAAGCTAGCCATTTTAGGATTGTTCTCTCTGTAGTTGTTCTTGCACTACAGATCTGTCTGATTTCTGTTGATATTGCACAGCATCAGGATTGTCTCATGAAGCACTGCACAGTGGCCATGCTGCTGAGTCCTGCTGCTACCACCTTCAGCTAGTCAATAGCTAGAAAACAATACCTAAAATTACAAGGCTGGTTTAGAGATTATTCAAAACCCAGTGGCTCCTCTTGTCCAACTTGTACTTTAGCTTTCAGAATTTATTTTTCAAGCTTTTTTCCAGACAAGCTGTTGCTGATGGAATTTGAGGCCCAGTGTAAGATATACAGACAGGGGACCTGTTTCCATTCTGTACCACTGCAAACTCCAAAAATTGAAATTGATAAAAAGAAAGGGAATTAAAAAAAAAAAGTGCATGTCTCTTCCAGGTGCTAAAGATCAGCTGCAAAGAGACTTTGATCTTTCTTAAACTACTACAATGAGGAATCAATTTATCTGGATTGGGGGGCAACTGTAGCATTTACACAAGAAGTGTCATAACTGGAGGTTACTGTGTGATACCAGGTATATAATGGCAATTTCTGCTCAAGGTATTGGGGGTTAGGTTTCTTTCCTTTTGTTCCTTTTTACTCATAGAATTTTTTTCCTATAAGTTGTTAGGAAACACTAACAACTGGGTACTTAAGAAAAACACAGTAAGTGCCCAAGCTCAGGGGAGGAGGGCATCTGGTTGTACTTCTCTTATCTGGAAGTTTCTCTCCCAGGGCCAGAGATACCATGAGAACTGGGCTAATAAAAGACAGGGCTGGGGTAGCTGCTGGCTCTCTGTCTCTCTGTCTGTCTGTCTCTCTGTCTCTGTCTCAGCTTCAGAGGAGGACGATCAGAGCTGCTGCTTGGGGAAAGGAATTCGCTGCTGCTGCCAGAGCCCAGCCCAGAGCTGCTTCTTCTGCCGTGAGGGGAGCCTCTGCTTGTGAGAGCAGCCACTGAGCTGGGACCTTATTAACACCTACCCCACTAAAAAAAGGGACCTATCACCATCTGCTCAGGTGCCCGGGATCCTGAGCTTGCCTCTCCTGCCTTGCTCGGAGCTGCCCCCGCTGCTTCTTCAGCACTGCTCCGAGTTTCTGCTGCACTGTTGCCCTGCAATCCCTGCCTGCCGAGACATCCTTCCATCCCGGCTTGCTGCTTCTGAGAGTCCTGCTGGGGCACTGGGATCGACTGCCCCAGAGGTTTGTGAAGCAAATCCTCTCTCCCATCCCAATAACCACAACCCAACAAACCCAGAACACCAAAGAAAGAACCAACACTTCCTGTCTAGGCCGAGCCGCCATTACCGCATGCCCCCTGAGCCCGCGCCACAGCGCCCCCTGCAGGTGCGGGGGAATCATCGCACCCGCCCTGCCCGGCCGGGAGCCACCAGCGCCCCTGGCGGCTGTGACCGGAACTGCTCCAAAGGGGAAAGTGCCCCACAGCCCCGAGAAGGCTGGCACTGCCTCTGGGGCCTGCTGGTTGTGGCTAATGCTGCAGCTCTGGTTGCTTGGTTGCCTTGTTATACGTACTAGTAAAGGACTGTTACTCCTCATATCTTGGCCTGAGAGCCCCTTAATTTCAAAATTACAATAATTTGGAGGGAAGAGGTTTACATTTTCCACTCCAAGGGAGGTTCTTGCCTTCCTTAGCAGACACCTGTCTTTCAAACCAAGACAGAAGGCCTGTGACATGGAGAAAGCATAACTAAATCTTAAATATTAAATCTTCTCTGCTTGTGAGTACTTTGACCAAGGAGCAGAAGGCAACTGAAAACTTGAAATTTGGATGTTAGAGATTTCTATCTGTGAAATGGCCTGAAATAAAAGCCAGGTAATTTTCTTGCTTTTCTCTATTCTTTTGTTGTTTGATAAGCAGCTGAATTCTTGCAGTCCAGAGACTGGTACTGTTCATTGAGGGAAACAAATTAGTCAGGGGGAGTCATGGGACAAAACAGCTGAAAATAAACTCTTCTTAGAGCCCTTATTTTGGTACCACAGTGATTTTTATCCCAAGCAGAAAGAAGTGTGAGGACAAGATTGTGTAGGATGAAGGCATGAAAGAAGCCAGTAAGAAGATAGCATGCAACAGTTCTTCTGGAAGTATGGAAAGCAGACAAAATGAGGGAGCGTAGGAAGAAAGGAGGCATTGTGATCCTCCCCTGTGCAGTGGGATTGAGGAATGGCAAGCCACTGGTTAGTGGGTACAGCTCTGCAGGCACTAAAACCAGTGACATATTCAGAAGTTAGCCCAAGGTGCCTCATTCCAGGTAGTTATCATAGATAAGAATTTTGTTTACAATATACACAGATGTGATTGCCGTTCTGTGCACTGAGGACTGAATAATACTTCTATAAGAGTTACTGTTTTGTGGGATTAAGATGAGGGCAGAATGAAGGACAGCAAAACACTCTGCTAGATGAACACACATGATATAAAATATACTAAACCACTGACAGCTGCTTATGCTTTGCTACTGCATGAATGGTTATTTTTCCTGTTTTCTGATTCACCAAATCAAATAGGTTCATTGTTTTCTTTAGAGGGAGGTGAAGTCATGACAGATGTCTTGAAAGATATTTTGTTATGAGCAAAATAAACAATGAGGAAGTGCATTGGTCTATGCTAAAGTGGTGGCTGTACATGTTTATGGAGGTTGATGGTAAAGTTCTGGCAGTGATACAGCTACATTAGCACTACTTAAAGCTGAGATAGTTCGATGAAGAGAAGCCTGGACAAGGAATCGGGTCTTAAGTCCAGCATTGACAAAATAACGAGTTTGGACTGAAGTATGTTCAAGGCTGAACCTGTGTTCTAGAAGCAGTTTAAACAATGAAAGTGTTGAAAAATCTTACATGTTATAGCCTCTCAGTCCCTGCATCAAATGAGTTGGTCATATTCTTCCATTTTACTCCCCTAACACCTATTTTTTTCTCTTTGAGAATAATGTTTTTTAAAATTAAGTGGCCACCATGCCTGTTCTGTAATAAAACAGTGGCCACTACTTACTTATGGTATTTATTTACTACTATGACTTCAAGGTCATTCCCTACATTCCTGTGCAGCCTGCTTGCCAGACAAGCTCTGGGCTCCATACGCTGCCAAAACAGTCCAGCCATCTGCCCTGTTGTAAGTAGCTACACATCTTTTTTATCTTGCTATTCCACAGCAAAATCCAACACAAATGTTTAGTAGATGTAGGCAGCTCCTTCACAATCTTAAAATAAAAGCAGAATTTAAGATGGAAAAAACTAGTTGAAGCAGATACAGTTGCCCATGGTACGTTTTTTTTCAAGAGACAAATTTTACGAAGAGGGACATCATTAGGTTTTTGCCTTTTTTTTTTTTTCTTTTTTCTTAATCCCTCCCTTTTTTCCTTCTTCTCCCTTAGAAAACACTTTGACATATTTCACTGTGATAAAAGCTGCACATAGATCCATCTTTGGAAGAACGTTGGTATGTAGTGTGGGGTTCAATTTATTTTCCAGGCTTTGAAGTGGAACTGTGTGGGAAGAGGTGGGATAGAGTTGAGCTGTGGGACAAACCTGTAGAAGCACATGGCAGCACAAAGGAGCACATGGCAGCACAGAGAGCTTGTCTCCTCCTAACCTTGGGGTGAGGAGGTGTCACAGGGAAAAGCCCTGCAGGAGATGAGCTTGCTGGAAGCTGACTGACAGGTGAACAGTGTGATCACCCCATGGAAGGACATTTAGAACAACTGATGATGACACGGCAACATGGGATAGGTCATGTAGTGAGAATTACCATGTAAAGAAATACTGTGCCTTGAGAAAGTGTATAAAAACTGCTTGTTTCTTTGAATAAACAACTCAGATTCCCTGCTGGTCTGAGTCTGTGCATCAGGCGTTCACAGAATGGGAAGAAATTATGAAATTGAGGTTTCAAAGAGAGGTGGGTAATACATAATTTCTTTTCCTTTTTAATTTACTGCTTTACCTGCAGGGTGAAAACCACATGTCAAACAAAGAAAATAAAGTAACTTAGTGTTAAATGATGTCAGATAATCCTTTATTTGTGTGTGAAGGTAAAATAAAATGCCAGTGTCTCTTCCTCTTCTGTGTTTTTTAAAAAAACTGTGTTTAACTATTTATTTAACGTTACCTTATTTGTTTGTTGTGGTTTCTCAAGGTTCTTATGCATTAACAATATCTGCATTGTGCAAGTGCTTGTGGATCCTGTTGTTATGTTACACACTTGTAGGACAAAGCACGTAGCTCATGTTGCACTGAGATGTGTTTTTCACCTGTTCACATGATTCTAGAGACAGGGCTTGAAGAACAGTGAGGAAGTGGAGCTGCAAAGTGTTTGAACTCTGAGGATGCAAATTAATACTGACAGTGAACGTTTAGAACACCAGAATCCCTTTAGAGTTGCATATGTTAAAGTAATATTGGGTATTTACGTAAATTAAACAGTGTATTTATTTAAATTATTATTAAAGTAATACTTGGTATTTATATTTGTTTTATATGACACATATATATACACATATATATGTGTCATATATAATAAATATACATATATAAGACATATACGTTATATATGTACAATGTATGTAACAGATTTTGTCAAGTTCAATAATATTATAATGAGAGCAGTTTGCAGAGAAGGAAAGAAATGCTGCTGTGGGCATATTATCTTACAAACCTTGATGGGTAAGCTTAAAGCTTAGCTTAGAATTACTTGTATAAACAAGTTTAAATTCATGCTCCTTGTTTGGAGACTATGGAAAATTAGTTTGAGTTTTAAGGGAGTAGAGAAGCTGAGTCACTTATTAATAAACCCTACAAGCCTCTACCCCAAATCAAAACCAAAACCCATCACCAAACAACAACCAAAACCTCCTCCAACTGTTAGGTATTTGGGGTAGGTACTCAGTGGTGGACAGAACAGGTAAGTGTTGAAGTCCTGTAAAAGTTAATGGAAACTAGATGCTTCACTCCTTTTAAATTTAATAATTTTACAAACCTATTGTCCATCAAAATGAGCTGCATTTGGATGAGTAGGTCCCAGAAGTCCTGAGGCAGTCATAAAAAATTTATTTCTTTCTCTTCTATGCCACATACAACCCTTCCACTCACCCTTTTTTGGTGTGCTGTTTTGTGACTGTTAAAGCCTGCAGCAAAGTATAAAAATTTCTTTGCCAGCTTTAAAATGCTATGCCCTTCTGGTGAAAGAAACAGCAAATGAACTTGAAGATTTGAAACTGTACCCTTAAATATTTTATGATCACTGTCTCTAAAACATAAAATATGTCTGACTAACTTTATAATTCCTTCAGCAGAATGTAGCTTTGGGATTGAAGAAGAAATTAAGGAAAGCATTATAGGAAAGGTTATAGACTTCTGCTCACAAACTGAATTGTAACACGGAATAGGGAAGCAAACCAACAGCAGTAATCACTGGTTAGACTTTAGAGTATGGTGACTTCTATCAGTCTATAAGATGTCACCACAAAAGTCTATCTGTTCTGGACTCCTGCTCCTACAGGCAGCAGTGGAAGTAGTGGTATCTTGCTTTCACCTTAAAATATTCGTTCTTCTTGTCTGTAGGTAATGCATCAATGAGGTCTATTTGGAATCTTGTCCTAGATATGTCTTTTTCTATTGGCTGTTCTGATATTCATAAGTATGTGAAGTGGTTAGTGCATGTGGTGAAATTTTCTCTGCCAAACTTTGAATGAACATCTTCTTCTATGCCTTGTCACCATTCTATAAGAAGCCTAGCATTTCTAGTGTGGCAAAATCTATGCTCTTTTTATTATAGTTTTGATATCAGAAGAATCACACTTAGTGTGCTGAACAAGACCAAAGAAATAAAATGAAAACATAAAGAGAAATGAAATCTGATCAAGCAGCACTGTTTAGACAAGACTGAAATTAGAGCATTAAAAATGTTTCACAGTTGAAACTGTATTATTTTTTAAAACTCTCCCCCTGGCAACAAGGAGAAAATTTTCATCTAGAAAATCAAACTACACCTGGAGACAGGGCTGCTTTTGGCCTTCATGGTACTAGGGACTGCAAGTTACTATATGAAGGAAATACATGGGAATAAATGTATTTATGAGGATCTCTAAGGCTTTCATATTCCCTTTTCCTGGTAGAGCTTTTCCCATTGTTTACCTCTGCAAAAGTCCAGACCAGATGCTCCTTCACCACTTTGTTTTTCCTGCTTGCAAGTTGCACTGGAAAGCTATATTACTATAGTAGATGCTAATATTGCATTTTTACTAGACACAGTACAAAAGATCACTGCTGTTAGCAAATTGCATCTAGTTTAAAGATGATCAGACTTACAATATTACTCTTGGCAGGCAATCTGAAGAAAGCATAAACTATTACAGGTGATCCTGATGCTCATCTTAACCCCCTTCACTAAACCACCTCTTCCAGCTCTCAGATGCTTCACTCTCTCTGGTATTCAAGAAAGAGCTTCTCTACAGAGTTATTCAGATTTTAGGAGCTCCAACTCAGTGGTGGCTCACAGGGTTCTTCATTTAGGCAACTCAGCCAAGGGCCAGAAACTAGATGATGTAGTTTCCTCCTGTGCTTCTAAAGAGAATAATGTGCTTTCTCTGAGTTGCAGAGCTGCTTGAAATAGTTAAGGTGAAGTCCAAGCTCAAAATAATATTACAATTATTTTTTTCTTTCCTGTGCCTGGTATTTACTGAATTAATTTGGATTTTCACCCATGGTGTGAAGTCACTTTAAATAGCATAAAATACATGTTTATTGGGAAGTATAAAGTAGCATAAACCAAGAAAATACTCCAGCAAACTGAAGACTATTCCTTTTTTCAGCTTGTGGCAAAGGAGAAACTAGTAAAGCCCAAAGCAAGCAGAAAACATCAGAACAGCTGATGTAAATTATGTTGATGCTTTTATTAAAGAGTCATGTTGCCACGCCTAAAAATAACTTATATGTGGTGAGTACTCCCAACAATGACAACCTCTGATAAAATCACCACAACATGCAGATGGAGTGCTTCTAGGAAACAGTAAAAGCTTTTAGGGAAGATTAGCATCTCTGCATAAACAACCTGCAACACTTAAGTTCACTGCTGATTGTGAGAAATACACCAAACACCTCAGGCGATTACAGCTGAATTTCTTTTCTGAAGTTAGAAATTTTCTTAAAGGATTTATCAATTTTTAGAGCATCATGCCCAGTCATATAACTCTTCTTTGGGATATAAATGTTTTCAGATGATATTGATATCAGTGGTGAGACAGGCCCTCTAAAACATCTCTGAAAAATATATCCTTGTAAAAATTATTCAATTGAAGTTCGTGGAAATTCAGTGGTGGAATCGATGGTTTCAGAGACAGGAGCTTCCTTGGTGCTTCTGTGATCTCCCTCTCTGGAATCCACTGTCTCAGGGGTTCCTTACCACTAGAAGTCCTGCATGCTGGGGATGCTTCTGCCACCCGTGTGATCACTCCTCACCTTTGGATTCATAGCCAGAAGGCTTCAGAATTGATACTGAGTATTAGGCTAAAGAGCAACCAGGTAGTGAGAAGGAGAAAGGTTCAAAACCAACAAGCTGTAGATGAAGGATTCTGAGGGTGCTAAAATTTAAGCTGATTGAACAGAAAATTTTGGACTCTTTATGAACACATGGAATATACATATAGTCCATGTGGTACCCAAACTGGTGGTGATAGGATACCAAGTATCACCACAGTCTGTCTTGTTCTTGATGATTTTTAACATCTTTATAAATTTTAAGCATTTACTTTTGGGCACTGATGGAGATATGATACAGAGCTTGATACAGGGCACTGTTTTCAATGGATCTTTGGTCCAGGATGGCTGTATTTGTTTTTTTCTTAGTATTAAAAGTCAAGCTGTCCATTGATTTAGGATACCAGAGACATTTCTGGAAAGACAAAAATTTAGAGATCCTAATTTTGATAACTTTAGTGACTGGCACTACAAAAGTCATATGGGTACCTGAGACTTATATTTATCACTGCTCAGATATGAAAAACCAGGAAGATAGAGTTCTGCCCTGTTGAAGTGAGTGGGAATTTTACCCTTGATATTTGTAGAGCTGGGATTTTATTTAATGCTCTCATTTTCCATTTCTCTCACAACATGAGCCAGGGGACACAAGACTGAAAGAACAGATTATGGCTTTAGTTAATACAAAGAAGTATTTCTCCATGCAACTGATTATTTTAGATTATATTTGGAAAGTGTAAACTGCAATTAAAAATCTTTCAGTCTTGCTGAGTAAATTTAAATCAACAGTATGTTTTTTCATAATGAAGGGCAGAAAAGGACTGGTTAGAAAAAGGAAGCGTTTCTTATTTGTTATAGGTGGCTATTTTTTTCACCACGTTATCTTGTATGTATTTTGGAGATTTGGACGTGATAGCAAAAATGTGTGCTAATGTCTTTACAAATAATTTGGTGGGTGAAGATAAGGGTGTTAACATCTTTAAAATTAGTCCTGATGTCTCTACTGACTTTGAGCAGCAAGTTTGTTACCAGACCCAGACAGTTTGGCTCCTGAAAGAGACAAGGGTCTGCACAAGCCTGAACTTCTGAGTTTTGGGATAAAATAGTAAGTTCAAGGGTGGGGGGATAAAGAGTAGGTGGTTCAAGAAGGCTGTACTTTCCTAACGGGGGAAAGGAAGAAGGCAACATATGGCTGAGAGTTAGGATAAAAGGGAGGCTGCACCCTCTGAAACCCCAAGTGAGAGAGAGAAAACCCTGTGGGCATGTGTCCAAATGAACTCTCTCCCTTTATTTGGATAAAGCTGAAGGATCCCTTTTTGGACATAAAACTCTGGTGTTTATGGATTTTCCTGACAGATTGGTATTTGGTTTAATTTGAGATGATCATTGGTTAAAATACACTTCCTGAAAACATGCAAACTCTTCTACACATAGGAAAGTAAAGGCAAAATATCAAAGTAACTGCTGTTTTATGGGCTGCCAAATCAAAAATTATCATGTAGACTGTGGTCTTTTTACAGAAATAATCATAAATATTTGATTCACACTGTGCTTTTTATCTCAAAAGTTGTTCAGGTAGTTTACAAATGACACATCTATTGCTCTACTTGGCAGTGACCTTGTCCTGGGATACAATGCAACATTTGTGTATTCTATCACCATCTGTTCAAATGTGGGAGGGGTGGTGATCCTTATCTCTGTGGGAGATATCCTCTGCTGATGTGCCATCTGATAAGATCGGGGGATGATCATCGTTATCTATTCACAACCCATCCTTCCTCCGGAAGATATATTCCCTTAATGGGCCATTAAGTCCTACTGTGTGACTGATAAGATTACATCATCCCATTGGGAGATGCCCCAGCCAGGGGCAGGAGCCAAGCCTTTCCTACCTAGATAAAAAACTGTGGTTTGGGACACGAGGGCAGACCTTTCTACTGGATCCCAGAGGAAAGTCGGATCATTTCCACATCATCGCTGGATCTTCGGAGGAAAACTGCACCTTCTACAGCACTGCTTCAACGGAACCACATCTGTCATCCAGGAGGACTGCAGCCACCATTTATACGGACTGCTTCCAACACCCTGACTGACAGGGTGTCAGGTTGTATTTCTGACTGTGTTGGTAGTTGTTTCTTTTATATTATTGCATGTATTTTATTTTTTCTCTTTTCTTCTATTAAATTGTATTACTGGCTTGGAGTCTCGCACTGGTTTTACTTTCAAACCAATACAGACCTGCAGCCACAAGAAGTGCATTGTAACCTATATTGGTACTTCCTGGCAGTGGAAGGTAAACCACCTATAGCTTGAATGAAGCTATAGGAATTGTTTGGGAAAGCAGGATGTCGCAATGGTGGGTGACAGAGGCACAACACTGGTGGATCACGTGGCAGAGAGAGTTTAATGGCTTACACATCTCTTATACACCCTATTCAAAAGACCCCACGTTCAAACCTGATTGGCTATGAATGGCTACTAAATGTTTACATTCATTGTCAGGGATTGGCTCTCTGTGGCCAAACGCCTCCTTCTTTCAGGCTTCACAGATCAGCTGTTTCGCCATCATAGCAGGATGTAAATGCAGACTTGAATCTAGCCAAGAGCTGAACAGCAAAATGCAAAGAATCAGATAGGATCAGGTATCAAATTTCCAATGTAATTTGGTAATTTTTGAGCAGCTGGATTAAATTTTAACTAGAGCTGGGAAGAAACTGTTTTCATCTTGGAAAACTTGCAGGTCAAAACGTTCCTCTTTTCACCCCAATGTGATTAGCTCTGCAGTTTTGAATGGAGAGAGCATCCCTCTGCAACCAGCCCAGTTAAGGGCCCTCTCCAATGGTATGGATAATCTGGCTTCTAAACTTATTGGATCACTTTACCCTCCTGAGTGGCTGTCTTTATTGTTTGTTCACTTTGACCTAAATGAGCTTATCAAATTACTTCAAATGTTTGAATTAGTATTAGTTGGACCTTGAACAAGTATTGTAAGGTAGCTCCAGAGCTCTCAGCCACTGAATGGCCAGGCCATTTTTTCTCTGGCAATCTGTACAAAGTGGCCAAAACACCAGTGAAGGTGCTCAGAAATGAGCATCACAGCAGTAGCTTGGTGATCTGGATACTCTCCTGAGAAGAGAAATTAAAATATAATTCTCCTGCTTCCTGTGTGAATACATGGTCCAAAACCAAGGAGGAAACAGGACTGTCTCTACCTGCATTTTTTTAGAAGAATATTTCTACTCCAACTTAGAAACCTGACTGAAACTTCATCAAATCATCACTGGTATCTTCCCACAATTTTTCTTTATGAATAAATGTTTTATGGCTTAAGGAAGAAAATTATGTCAGCAAATAATTAAATTAAAAAAAAAAACCCAAACCCCATAGTTCCAAATGTTAGGGCTCCTTACCTTTAATTTAGGTAACATTTAACTTTCTGCTTTCTAAATATAGTATGAATCATTCTCTGTGCTTTTGCTGTCTTAGGAAGAGCATTGGAGCTTATACGATCCATATGACAGCCACAGAATAATAATTACTTAAAAATATTTTATACTTGGATTATTTTCCTACCTTCTTTTGCAGAGGCAACTACGTGATGGATTTCAGTAAACTGCATGACCAGTCTTCACTGCAGTGGCTATAAAGTGCCTATAAAGAGCACTCTTTTAAATTCCAAAACTATAGCCTACACTTTTCGAAATATAATTGCAGGTGCAAGTGTTGGAAATTTTATATATAAGTAGTTGTTTCTGTTTCAAAATAACGACTTATTAAAAAAGTCCAACTCACTGCTAGAATCTGTTTTCTTAATGAACTTGTTATGTATTATGAACATTCAAATAAATAATAAAAATCAGTTAACAAAAAAGTTATAGTTATAGTTACAGTTATAGTTATAATTATAGTTAGTTATAGTTACAGTTACAGTTACAGTTATAGTTATAGTTATAGTTATAGTTACAGTTACAGTTACAGTTACAGTTACAGTTATAGTTATAGTTAACAAAAAAAGTTATAGTGGAGGCTGAGGTTCTCCACTAGGATAGAACTAAGTGGAATTTAAATTAACTGCTGGAGTTCACTAGTGATTCTCTTCCTTACTTTGAAGAGAGGAGATTTAAAAAGTGCAGCATTCCTATCCGACTTAAGCTTTTGTTGAGAAACCAAGGTAGGGCTGAGGTTTATACCTTAAACATGACCACATTTACTGATATTTTGTAAACCTTCAAGGTGCATAGAGCAAGCTTTTAGTAAACTGTGTCTTGGCTACTATTTTGCTGGCAATCTTCTTGAAACTTACTGTTTCCAGGTGGTTTTGATCCAGACATTTATGCATTTACATCCATGCATTTATGTGGAATTCACATTTTTTCTTGGGAACGCAAAAATTGGAACATTCCAGTAGCACATCTATAGTTTTAACATGTATTACAAGAAAAAGAAAGAATTGCATAGATTTATGTGTACTGGAATCATTAAGATGTTGTCAACGGCTTTTTAGATGCCTACTCAAAACTTTGGCTTGCAGCTGGCCTTCTTGTGAAAACTTTGCTAGCCTTTAAATTTTGTCAGTTTTTAGGATTTGCCTGCCTTTTTCAGTGGATTGCTTGCATGTGCTCTGAGTCAACATTTCTAAACATTACTAGGAAAAAAACCTACAGACATGATTTTACAAACCATGATAAACGACAAGGAGAAGGAAGAGTTTGGAAGACTGTTTTGTGTGTGTGCATGCATGGACATCTTGCTCAGTTTATCAACATTATTGCTAAATTACATGTTTTCCTGTGTTCTTCGTTGCTGATAATCTCTAGTTCTGTGCTCTCAGTTAGGCTTCTAGAGACTTGCTGTTCACATAAGTAGCAGATGACTGATGGTGTAATGTATTTGGGTTGATTCATTGTATCTTGAATTATTAAAACACACTGCTTCTGTTTTAAGAGCTGAAATCTGAGCACAATTTGCTGCAAGTCAGAAATCCCTATGAGTAAGAGGAGGCACAGAAACTGGTTGCAGCATAGCAGGGAATACAGGGAGCGTCAGTGGGTAGATAACAGCAAAATCTAACCCTTTATCTTTTTGTGTGTGCTACCTCCTACACAGACATTTGACAGCTACGGCTGGCTTATTGACTTGGTAGTCTCTCACTAATTGACTGCCAGCTTTGATAGGGGAGCCTCTAACCAGATGAACTCTGAGCAGGCATGCAGGTAACTTGCCAATGAGAGTGTTTGGGGGAGGAGAAAATTCTTGGGTGCACGCCTCTCAGATCTGGCTCCCTGTAAGAAGATGTGAGGCTTGGTGTGTGTGCTGTCACACTGGCAGATATTCAAGGGCAGCTAAGAGTGAGCTCGAGTGCTCTGCTTCCACGAGGGAGAGAAAGGCAGCTGCTGGAAGTACAGGCTGGCAGGATCATGACAGACCCAAGTAGCAGAAAGGAAGCATTTAAAAAATGCCGGAGTGCTACATTCAGTATTGATGGCTATAACTTTACAATTGGTGAGCCTGATTTAATTTGTCTTATTTCATTTATTTTCTTTATTTCCTGTCTTTCTTAGTAGTTCCAGTAAATACAGCTAAAAGACAACGTTGTCAACTGCTGTATGCCAATATATGCCTCTAAAATGTACAGATGCCCCGCAATTTTTGCCTGCACTGGCTTTGCATTCTGTCTTCTGAATTTTCTTTTGCCCACGAAACTTGTCTTTGATACGCAGCCACTCTACATCCCTTTGCTGGGTTTTGGCACAAGTTCACCAAGATGTTTGCAGTACTTTTGTTTTGGAACCTTACCTCAGGAAAGCCTGGGCTCCAGGATTTCAGGTTTCCAGCTTGCTAGCTGCATTTCCTTCCTATGAGCCCAGAATGTAATTCTTGGGAACTTGGGCTTTCTTTGCAATACTTAATTGTTTACTTAGCTAGTGTTTTCAAATTCTGTAATCTTTTGCCATTTCTCACTTTGCACAAAGATATCTATACAACAGTTTGCAAACATGAGAAGTAAAATTGCTGAGGCAATGAGAAATATTAAGGAAATATTAGGAATTTTAGGATGGACTGCTCTAGCTGTTTGGAGAGTGCTGTTTCATGTTTATGTTTGCTGTCTTAGGGAAAAGTGAGGCTTCTCAAAGTGAAAGGGCTTTTTCCAATAGACTTGGTACACAAAATTTGAGGATTCTCCGAGCAGACTTCTTTCCTACAAATGCTTATCTTACTAGGGTATGTGTATATATATGTACCCCCATACATATCTACATAGACGTTATAAGTAAAGCAAGCTTACATCCCATTTGAATTTTTAGATTAAATCCAAGTTAAAGCATATGGGTAACTTGTAATAATCAATAGAAAATCCTCTTGAATACCTTTAAGAAGACGGAGAATCCACTTTCTTGCCATTGTGAAATGAAGAAAGTTTTTCCTGGGTGATACTAACATAATTGGGCCAGAATTTAATCATATAATGATGGATACAAGCTTTTATTGGTGTGGAAGGAGGTACCCGTTTAGTCCTCTGATTAATGGAGAATTTGTTTTGCAATCATTAACATCATGCAAACATTAAGCTTGTTGAAAAAAAATGGAGATATATGTTTCGTTAAAATATCTTTACATAGTTAAGGTATCTTAACTATCTGTTAATGTTAATATAACACTTTAAAGGTGAAACTGCCAGGCCAATGCTACCTTTGAAATTTCTTTCTCTAATGGGAAGGCCCATTAGAGACAACAGGTTGTTGCAATATGCTCACTTTTGCACCCCCTATCTTAATCTCTTCCACTCTCAGCATCATTATTAGTGCTGGGTTTTTATTAGTTTGTGTCAGTCTAGTGGATGAACATTTTATTTTTCTTTGTGTGTGTTTGTTTGGGGTTTTTTTTGTTTGTTTTGTTTTTTGTTTTGTGTTTTTTTTAAAATTCAGGAACAAACCAACAGTCTTTATTGCTGTCTTTATTGCTGTCTTTATTGCTACTCATGCTTACAATACAACCGGACCAATTTTAGGATCAAATGATTCAGGGTTTAGAACTGAAGGTTGTCTTGGGTAATCAAAAATATTACCGTATTTCCTATCTATCCGTGCCTTAAATTTGTTACTATGTCTTTAAGGTTTGCATGTCTCTTTAGGGTTTGCAGGTCTGGAGCTGGATCATGGGGCAGGCAGGTGTGGTGCACTTTAAAAGGTTGGAGCACATTGGCAGAATCCCCTTTTTCACCCTTTGGCTTGCTTTCTCATCTCTTGCCACACTTCTTGGCTTTCACCTTAAAGCTGAGGTAGTGTGGGCAGAGGCTTCCTTTTGTGGTCTCTTTTGTGTGTTGGCATTTTGCATAAGGCAGAGGCTGTTTTGGGGTGAGGGGGAAGGAGTTCTGCCCTAGAAAAACAGCATTTCTGCAACCAAAAACTGTTTCAGAGTGAACTTTGCGATCCTCTATTGGCAGCGCCAAGGTTGAGCTGGTGCCTCACCGGGCCAGCCCGTGTGGGTTGCAGGAGCTGTTTCTCTCCCCGCACAGCACACCGGAGCTCAGAGGAGGGAAGCACCGGCACCGGCACCGGCACCGGCACCGCTGCTGCACAGAGGGTGGCAGGAGGACGAGAAGGAAGGAGCGAGTGGTGGGGCTGACCCCGCACCGTCTGGCAATTCCCATGTGCCGCTAGAAATGCTCTGTAAGCTCCTGCCTTCCCAGGAGGGTTTAGGGCCACGCTTTCCCCTTTGTCTCCCGGATCGTGTGGCTGCCGGGAAATGCTGCCGTCTTGGCCAGGCGCCGTTTTTGCTTTGCCTCCCTACACGGAGTTGCCTCTGGTGGGCGCCATCTTGAAAGGGCCCTTCGCCATGTTGGATTTCTCTTTGCTCCCAGGGAGTGCCTGAGATTGACCGATTTTGTACCTGGTGATTACTGACCGCTATTGTTTGCCTGTTGTCGTTTTCTTTTCTAGTAAACTGTTATTTTTTCCACTTATATCTACTCGGACTTAGTTTCTCCTTATTGGTGGAAAGAGATTGATTAAAACAATGGGGGAGAACTCATTTTAGAGTGATCCCCTTTAAATTGCCTTAAAGCAAGACTCAGTTTTTTTCTGCTTCTTAGGACAGTTGTTGCATTGCAGCTCCTGTGCTACTTTCTTTGGTGTGCATCTGTATTTGATGCACACAGTGTATTGATTCTATGATCTGTGTATTATATAGCATTTATTTTTATATCTTGGCAAGTGTGCATTGTATTGAATGACATAATGGTAAAAACTTTGTAAACATGCTATGTAGTATTACCAGCACTGTGTGGTAGACAGACCTAAATGATTCATGTATTTGTTAATCATTATACTGAAGAAAATAAATCTACCCAAGAAACCCCACAGCAACATTAGTGTGTCAGTGATGAGCTTAAATGTACTTTTTTTCACCAGACAATAATCCTGTTTTTGGTGTCCTGATGTTTTTTAAGAAATTCTTGAGAAATGTTGAGCTGCTGCATCTGCTACTGTAGCTGAGAGAGAAGGCTGATACCCTTGAGGAACAGAGAAATATTAGTTGGAGAGAAAGTAACTTCCCTTTGGGTGCAAAATGAATCGCAGTGGTTGTCATGAAACGTTTGAAAATTTTTGTCCAACTCTGCTCCAGACAAAGTGGGAACAACACACAAGGAATTTGGGTAGGTCCATGATGATCTGTACTATTAGAAGGGAAGCATGGTAAAATTTTAACTTCTGTCTTCACTATTGTCACCTCCAGCTGCATGGTTGAGGGCACTGGAGAAGGATGTCTGATCATTCCATTGCTTCTTTTGGTATACTTGGCAGTGTACAGTTTGCAATTGGTCTCCATGGTCTTAAACATCTTTTCCTACCTAAATAACACTATGAAGAGAAAATATTTCCATTGATTCACGTTTATACTAACTTCTAAGAAATCATGATCTTCACCGTGTTTTGAAAACTGATTACTGACCATGAGACTTGATGAAAATTTTAATGAAAATTAATGAAAGACCTGGGCCTAACATCGAACATGAAAGTATGAGGGCAGAGAAGAAGCCAGGTGCAAGAAGAGCTGCTTGCTGAAGGCTTGTGTTTAGATACCCTTGTGTCTCTGGAGTTGGCCAGCATCTGCTTACAGAGCAGAGCAAACTAGAGCAGCTTCTCAACTATTCTAATTTTCACCTTTGCTGCTTACCACTTTGGTGTTGGGACACGAGAGCCAAGTTGGGACACATTGTTGTGGGAACTGCACACTTCCCAAGGACTTTACAGATCCCTGCAGAAGAGAGGGATGTGCCATACCAGAAAGGCAAATACTGTATGACACTACTATGTAACTTTCTCCCATATGAAGAAACAAGGAAGTTGCAAATCCTTTTCCTCCAGATACAACTGTTTTGACAGAGACTGAGGAGGATTGAGGTGCACTGGCCCAGTGAGGATTTTGAATATTTTGGTAGTTGGTGGAAAGACTGGAGCCATTTAGTGGCTATTATATTTAGTGGGCCATTTAGTGGGGCTAGTCAAGAACCGGAATCATGCAACTTAATTTGCTGGAGAAAGCAAATCTCAGATCAAGACTTCAAGATCTTTATTTGCCACGGAATATGTCACCAAATTTCAGCGTACATGATGTTTTATATACACAAAATACTATATTTGAGCTCTTGTTTGACTTTGGCTAAGTATTCCTCCACTAAAGCATAACAGAGAAGAGCTTAAGGCCCTTTTTTCCCCCTGTGGATTTTCTTATCACTGCTGTGCAAATGAGAGACTATTAACTCAGAATGCCAGTTAAGTGTTACTTGCTGTTGTAATTGACTTTCTAGAGGCTGGTCCACTGTCATTAAACCTGGGAAAATGATAAACACAAATATTAACAAAAATATATTTTCCTTCAGCACTTATTACATTTTTATGATGGAGAGCTTAACTTCAGTAAAACTCCAATTTTCTGCTTTTTATATCCAGAAGCATCTGGCAACACTGTTTGTCCCATCCAATGTATAAAATAAACTTTTAAAGATAGATTTATAGAATGAAGTGGTGAGGAGTTCTGCTGTAGCTTAAGTGCTTTGGAGAGGAAGGATGTGGCACTGAAACACTTAGTCTAGCTCACATCAATTTTTTATAAATCTTGTGGGTAATTTCTTTATGAAAACACTCTTTTACAATTTTTGCATGTAAAAGCTTTCCCTCCAGTTACTGTGGAAGCCCTGAGTTTTGTTTTGTGGTGATTTTTTATTCAAACACAAGGTGCAAATAGGGCAGAAGGTGGAGACACCTGGCTGGGGATGAGGACACCTCTTATCTTTGTGCTGGATCCTAGACAAAGAGTTTGTCCCTGTATCTATCTTCTGTGAAGGAAAGAAGTGCAGTCAGGCCTCTTACAGACAACAAGTGATGGTTACACCCTACAGGGAGGGGCTCAATCCTACTGTGATGAGAAATAACGCTTCCTCTGCTTTTTCCCTCTCTGATCTTTGGCCAACTATTCCTGTTCCCAATGCCTTCTGAATTTATACAAAAGTATTAATTTAAAAATTCAGATTTTCTAGAATCCCTAAATTTCAAAATAAATAAAGAGGCTTCTGTGCCTTTGAGCTCAATTTTAGGCAGGCTCTGACAGGGAGAACTTTCTTTCAAGACAGTTCCTTCTCCCCTGTTGAAATCCTCCTCCTCCCCCTGCTGAGGATCAAAGTCTAGGGGCTTTCAAACTAACTGTGTTGGGGATTTGTGTTTTTTGCTGCAAATTTTCTGTTTTAAACCCTTGTGCTCTACTAATTGGTCTATTGTTTTGTTGTAGTGTAAATGCAAGATCATTTGTTCATTTTTCTGTAGCTTTGCATGACTAAGAAAGCAGAAGGCTCCTGGACATAAAAATTCACATATATGTGTACTAGTACAAATCAAATCAAGGAGCAGAATCCTGACCAGCAGTAAATATTCATCACTACAAGCAGTGATTGCAATGATTTAAATGAGCAAAGGATCTTTCCTGGTCTTTTCCAGTTAAATAAAAGTTGCTGTATGTTAGAGAAGGAACTGCCTTACATACAAGGCAGGCAAATAAAGCAGCTTTTCCATGGCTTGCTTGCAAGAACTTTGTCATGGTTGTGCTGATATGGTTTTGCTCCCTATTTCTCATTGCCAGGTGACAGAACTTGTATCTAGCAAACCTGCTGAAACTTGATTCCAAATTTCTAATAACTACAGGCTTGAAATTTTTAGGACTGAGAAATGAACCCTCATGATCCAACATCTTTGTGCTATAACTGCATGGAAAGTTAGAGTTGTAGTGAAGGGAAGGATGCAGTAATTACTGAATAGATGCACTTAATGAGGTCTCTATTGGCTTCCCAGCTGGTGAGTAGAGTGGTTCACTGGAACAACATGAAACAGTCACTTGGGTCATTATGTCACATCCTCCCTCTTGTTGTCATAGCAGCTGCTATCAGTCCCCTGAAAATTTCTCTTAGGTGCAAACATCACCTCTTTCCATTAAATGACAGTGAATGGTTTGTCTCTTGCTGCTGCATGATGATACATTTCATGTCTGTTGATTTAGTACCCTTTTCAGTCACCTCACTCCTCCTTCTCACTGTCATGCAGAGTCATGAAACCTGCCAAGTGTATTGTGAAAGGGGAGAGGGTAGACAACTGGCTCAGTCAGTACCACTTAATTCAGTTTCAACTCCAAGGACTTAAAGTAGATTTAAAGCAATTGGAGATAAGGATAAGGATTCTGGAATAATGTTGTATATCCTTACTCTTTTATTATTGATAGTCAATCATTATTAGGAGTCAAAGCATTCCAAAATAAAATTTTACTTGTTTCTTCCCCACATACATGGGTAGCTGAGGTCCTTGCAGTTCTCCTATATGGCATGTTAATTGCTTTTTATGGACTAAATTTTTCACATTCTTTTTTTTCTTTTCATTTTTGAGTCTTGCATTCTTGAACTGTGGTAATAGATCTGGTCCCCAAATTTTGTGCTAGTGTTTTCCTCTTTATAATTTCCTCTCTTTTATTTTGTACTTTGTGAATGCCAGTGTGATTTAGTTTGAATGGAGTCAACCGAAAACTAAGCTTTCTTGGTCTGGTACCCACACACAGCTAATTACATATAGAGGATTTCCAGGGAATTTTTTGTTGCTCAAGTTGAGCAAGTCATTTAACACCTTTGGAAACAGACTTGAAGTAGAGATTATAAATATGATAACTTTCTCTGAAACGACTTACAGTAATTTTTGCTCTGTTTAGAATACTGAGTTTCAATTTTGTTCTTTTTTTAAAAATGGATCTTTAGATGAAGACAGATAATTTACACATATGAGGCAGACAGCCTTAAGAAAACCTAAAATGAGATTTTTCATTCAAGCCATGATTCTGTTGTTGGACTTGCACATGAAACCTTACTGAAGTAACAGGCAGTAACATCTGCACCAGCAGCTTATGAAGTGGTGTAGTGTTACTGTATGGTATGGTTGACTTGCTGTATTAAATATTAACGAGAGGTTTATCTACCAGGATTATCTTTTGTAGTTCTTTGCACATGTTGTTCATTGTGAGAAACCCTTCCTATTTGTTCCACCTGGCAGGTGAGTCAAAGCAGCATTAAGTTTTGTTAGATCAGATTTGATTTCATGAGATGATGGTGGAAAATCTTGCCCTGTTCTTGGCCTGCTCTCTGAAGCACAGGCAAAATGTACAGAGTCTGTTCATATCCTGGTTTTAAGGTTATGCAGTACTCCAGGCAGGATTTATTACTCAGAGATTTGGACTCCTGAATGGAATCCTAAAAAACTCTTAAAGTCCATTATATCTGATCCCATGCTGCTTAAAAAGTATATGAAGAGTGCAATGCACTGGTGCCAAAGTGTTTATGTGGAAATCCTCAGCAATACCTGTGGAGTGATGGTGATTGGAGAGCTGGAAACTCAGTGTACTTGCATTAAGTGAACCACTTCTGCAATATTTCTAGAGCCACAGAGCTGTTCACATTCAACCTCCTGCTCCTGAGACAGTGCACAGAAGAGTGAGAAGGGAGAATGATGATTACAACTGAGTTGCTGGACAGTTAAGGGGAGGAATTATGATGAAGCCTCTTCAAAAAGAGGTTGCAATGCTCTTTTTCTATTCCCCACGCAAACCTATTGGTATTGGTAGATAAAAAAGCAGTAAACTTCAGGGCATTTTCAGTCAGAGCTGATGTACTTGAGCTGTGAATCCACACTGCTGTGTGGCATGTGCAATAATCACCTATACAGGATTCCTGTGATTAAAGGAGCTAGCAGGTCTTCTACTTGTCTCTCTGTCAGCATGAAAATGAAGTGTTGATGTTATGGGCAAAGAAAGGTGTTTCTTAGACTTCATTTTAAATATGCATGTGTGTGTTTGTTTGACTTTATGGAAACAGAAAGGTAAAGCAACTATGCAGCAATTGTACAAAAACTTAGGAGAATTCCAAATGACCAAGGGTAAAAGTCAGAGAAGTCCTGGGATTTAAAGAAGATCCAAACAGAGGAGTTGTAAAGGCATCATTCACACTTAATTGCCTTCCTTGTTTAACTCTTTTGTCTTTGTTGGCTTTTTGAATTTCATGGGGAAACATTAGAAGTGATACGTAGGAAAACAGGAATGGGAAAAATTGCACGTTCAGAAATAGATATAGGTGTCCTCCAAGGGAAACACAGAACAAGGTGTGGGCTTCCTGGCACGTGCTTCCTCAAGTACTATCTAGGTGTACTGTGGGTGCCCTCTGGGCTTGGATGATGCCTGAGGCCCCTTCCTGTTCAGGAAGGGAGGGAGAGCAGGCATCAGAGGAACTTCCTGAGAAGTCCCATTCACAGTCATAGGGCTAAATCTGGATCCCCTGGGATCCAGAATGAAACAGAAGGGCAAAGGAAATGATGTATAATTAGTCCCTATTGAAAACAATGGGATTATTGCCTTGTAAACGCAAGTATTTTGTAAATAAAACTTCCAGAGACTGGATGTTTTGAAGTTTCTTTAAAGCGAACTCTCCTAGGAGCTGAGAGACAGAGCCCACAGCATGCTACTGTTCTGCAGAGTAGAACCTGTTCATATGTAGGAAGATATCTCATGAAAACCTGAGTGGGCAAAGTGATGATCCCAGGAGTGCATACAGATTAAAAATTAAAATAGGAAAAAAATGATGCAAATCATATGCAAATTACGCAAATATGAAAATAATGAGTTCATCTCTTGAGAAAAAAAAACTCAGAAATGCCTATTGCCTTTCCCAGTCATCTCTTTGTCTGATACAAACAACAGAAATCAGAGGCAGTGGATCTTCTTTTCTTTTTGGCTTTATGAGTAGACCTAGTGAGAGAAAATGTAGACATAGCCTGCTGCTAGAAATGTGGGTTTGACATATAGTCAACTATCTCAGCCATGCTTCCCAGTACCTGAAAGTCTTTTATGTGTGTTCTGAGCCACTTTTTTACAGGAAAAATAGGAATTGTTAATAGGAATAGTAGCTCAGCATTTATACAATCTGTTCATTGTAGCAAATATAGTAGAAATATATCCAACTAAAGGAAAAAAAAAAATCAGTCAGGTTAGCCATGTTTCTTTTTTAGTAAATCAACTAGCCTGAAATGCTTGTCATTATGAACTGCCACAGAAATCAGTCCAGTCTGTTGAGTACTGCAGTCTTTGTGTAGGGGGAGGATGAAAGATGATATATGTCCTAAAACTATGTCCTATTCACCTAATGTATATAGAAGAGACATTGTAGAGCCTCTGAACTCTCAAGGAGGTCTGTCTGCTCAGTGCATCTTGTAGCTGTGGCAAAAAGTGAAAGCATACAGAATCACAGAGTGGTTAAGGGTGGACAAGACTTCTGGAGGCCATCCTGATCAATCCCCCTGCTTAAGCATACCCACTTATACCAGCATTGCCTAAGACCATGTCCAGATGGCTTTTTAATATCTTCAATTTTGGAGGCTCCAAAAGCTTCTGAGCAACTTGTGCCAGTACTTGGACAAACTCGCAGTAAGAAAAAAGAAGTGTTTCTTTATGTTTAGAGGGAACCTCCTGTTCTTCAGTGTGTGCATATTGCCTTTGGTCCTGTCACTGGGCACCACTGTAAAGAGTCTGCCTGTCCTTTCTGCATCCCAGTCTTACAGGTATATTTACACACTTATGAGATCCCCCTAAACTTTCTCTTCTCCAGGTTGAAAAGTCTCAGCTTTAACTTTGCTTATCCATGAGGTGCTTTAATTAGCTTTGTTGGCTTTTGGTGGGTTCTCTCCAGTGTCTCCAACTCTCTTCCTTAGGGAAGTGCAGACTTAGACCCAGCACTCCAAGTGTGACCTGATCAGTGCTGCATGGTAGGGAAGTATCACCTCCATTGACTTGCTGGTAACACTTAATGAAGCCCAGGGCACTGTTTACTGCCTTTGCTGCTGAGGCAAGTTGCTGGCTCGTGTTCAAGCCCTGTTCACCATCTTACCCATTGGTGAAGCCAGGCTTTGCACTTTGGTGTGACACTATTGTGACATCTCCTCTCCTTTACAAATCTCCGGGCCAGGGAAGAGAGAAACTGTGGCAGTGCACAGTGTACTAGTTCCCTTCAGGTGTCCCAGCTGGAAAATGTATTTTCAGGCTGCACTCCTGTAGCTCCTCTCCAGCCTTGAAATGCCTCCTCCCATGGCATTGGGTTATGCAGTGGAAACAGGGCTACTGGACAGGTGTACACGTCTGTGCTATAGCTGCTGTTGAGAGAATCAATCTAATACTGCATGACCTCTTACGTTCTGTTTAGTGGCACATATTGGGCAGAATCAGAGCAGTTGAAAACAATCCAGGGCAATCAGGAGTAAAAGGCAAATGCAAAGTACTGTAGTTAGGTTTTTAATCCTTTGAATGTTCATAGCCTAAGATACCTTTACTATGTATACAAAGGCCCTAGATCTCTTAATTCTTCAGGAACAACTTGTTTAAAGAGGCATACAGTGTTTGATAGTTATCAGAACCTATCTTCATAGTGGATGACATTTACAAAAGCTCCTAATGAAGTGGAAGCTGAGGCTCTGCTGTCAGGTGTGAATACAAGCACTTATCTTACATCTCTGTGATCCTTAAAAGTAAGATTTGCCCTCCCAAAACATCACCTACTTTTATGTTTTAGTCGTAATGTAGAGTAATGCATCTATCAGTCTTATATTTCCAGGTAACAGAAGTGCTTGTTTGGCTGAGTGAGAATGCAATTGTATCATTGTAAATTTAAGTACCTATTATTAAAATGCTCTGGAGTTACTGCATTTACCCCATGCTAGAGAATAATTTGATTTGATGCTGTATTAGAGCTGGCAGGTACTTGAGGTTAAGGAGGTTTGTTGCTCTGTGATGGTTATGGGATACTTTATTTTGAAAGCCAGTTCCTTTGATGAACAGGAAACCCCAAACTGCACACATATCAGAGGCTGAACTTCTGGTCTAGCATTCTTTTAGCTGTGCACAGGTCAGTGAGTTGTATTTGTTTGTTTGTTTGGGGTTTTTTTGTTTGGTTTTTTTTTTGGTTGGGTTTTTGTTTGTTTGTTTGTTTTTTGTTTTTTGTTTTTAATTTTTTTAAAGTATCACTCTATTTTATCCCTACAGCACATATAGTTGGTTTTTTGTTGTTGTTGTTGTTTTTCTCTTTTTTTGTTTTGTTTTTTTTGTGTATGTGCAGTGAGGGGATAAATGTGCCTGTGAGAAATTAGCTGCTATATTAGCTGCTATATCAAAATTCAGATGCTAAGGGTCACAGCAACAAGAATTAATTGTCCAACTGTGCTCTACCAATGGAAAAGAAAGTTTCCATGGTAACTTTGTAATGAATCTGCTTAAGAACCCTTCCAAGAAAAGCTTTTCCCATCAGATTAGACATTTATGAGGTTGAGCTCCTATGCTGTAGCTACGACTGCACATGGTACTACTGGTAGTTTCTACACAGCCCAACTATTTTCAAGGGGAGAATCTCAAACATGATCTGTAAAAGCAGCATATATAACCAGGCCAGGGAAGGATTTCACTTAATTTAAGGAGTCATCAACTGCAAAGTGACACTTTCCATCTATTTTCTATAAAGGGAGCTGGATAACTGTATCACACTTGTCAATATCTGTATCTGGAGAAATATCTGTATCTGCCCCTCTCACTCCCATATCCTTTTGTAATCTAGAGGTCTAGAAAATATGCTTTTAGGAAAAAAAAAGGGCAGAGTCAAAGATAAAATAAGGGATACTCATGCAACAGTTTTCAAAGACGTAAGTCTTCTGAGAAGAAATGGAAACTGATCAAACTGGACAAAAGTAGTGGGTTGAACACTTCTAATAAGGATAGTGAGACACTGATGTTTCACTGAGAATCTACTTTTTTATTTTGAAACATGCCACAATTTGTTTCATTTTCCAGAACTCTGTAAGTCCCAGCCTTCTGCTTTAACAGAAAGTTCCTTACTGATATTCTTTTTTCCTGTTGTCATGACCACACATGCTTGTATGCCCTCACTTTTTTTCTCAACAATGCAAAAAAACCCAAGCAAACTGGTTTTTCTTTTATCTTCTTTTAAAAACTTTTTTCTCCTTCATTGTAAAAGGATTTTATAAGCAAGGGCTTTTATGTTGGGGTTTTCTGAGGGAGTGGTTGCCAAAGATTTTTGTCCACCTAGAATACAAGAAGTGTAATACTGTGTTTGAAGGGAAATAAATTCAGAAGAAGATGTTTAAAATATCAGAATAGCAATTTAAAAAAGTGTACTTAGTATCTACAAACTAAAGTGCCTCATTGGACATAAGGGGGGATGTCACATGAAAAGGGGATTTTTCCTTGACCTTTAATGGGGAGATGTACTTGACCCTTAGTATTTAATTTGGCTGTCGGTGCCCCACAAAATTTGAGAGCCTTGTGCCCAAGCAGTCTGTCAGCATCCTGTTAGGGGGACCCTTCAGTGAGAAGTCCTGCTGGATTGGAGGATGATTTAACTGAGTTAGAGAAATACACCAAAACAGCACATGGGACCCTCCTCAGTGAGCCTTCCTCTTTACCTGAGTATTTTATTCACTGCTGGTGAATGCTAGTGCCCATGAAGGACTCACACTAACAGTTTAGGGAATAACACTCTTAATTAATGTAAAATTGTGACAGGTCAGTGTCTGACTGCAAAAACATATTCAAAGTAATACACAGACAAGCTCTAATCCCCAGCAAAAGTATTCAGCAATGCATAGAGTATGATTCTTATGCTATAGGGGACAAGAGAGGTTCAGCCCATCAGCTGATCCTAACAGTTATGATAGAGTCTTCCTTAACTTTACCCCCATTCTGGACCTACTTTTATACTGTTTTTTGTATTTTTCCCTCATTCTTCACTTACTTTTATACTATTTCTTTGTGTTTAGGTGGAGCTTGAGTGACTCTAGTCATGCACACGTTTGTTACAGATTGGTGTAAAATTATCTTGCTTTGCTTTTAAAGATTGAGCCAAAAAGAATATAGAGCACGTGCTCAGTGAGGTGTAGTTGTACCTTGGAGGTAGGTAACTTTGGGATTGTTAACATTACAATTAGGCTTTAATGAACCATGTTCATCTGAGGAGAGTGATTTCCCCACAGCTGTCGGCTCAGCAGCAGGACATCTTCCCCTCTATCTCCTGGTTGACAGGTGTTATGTGGTTTATTAGCTGAAGAGTACCCTTGAGTTCCCTTCCCTGCAAAGGTTTCAACAGTGACTGACCTCAGTGTCTCCACTCCACTCCACCCTCCATTACTTCCTGCTCAGCAGGAACTTAGAGTTGCAGGTCACATGCGTGGGGAATCATCATGGAGTAGGTTTTGAGCATGCCAACCATATTCCATCCTGGGAAGAGCAACTATATTTCACCCTATAATTTCCATACTTTATAACTTCTGCTAGGATGCAAATATAACTTCTCAGTTTCTTCTAATTTTACCCCCAGCCAGCTTTCCACAGGGGAGATTTCACATGGTTCAAAGCAATCAGTAATAGTGCTATTAAAAATAAGTTTAAAACCTCTTTCTTATTCTTCTGTTTTTCAAATTGTATTACTAGGAATATTAATCAGTGATATAATTATAATTGTGACAATGGATGTTCTTACTCTGTGTATTGCTTTTTTTTTGGGCCCCTTTTTATGAGTAGAAGTGAATCAGTCAGACTAAAGGTTTTTGAGCAGTTCAAGGTGTTTCAAGCCATTGGTACCACTGAAATAAGTAGTTCTGCCATTTCCCTTCAATACGTTTCTGCTTTCCCATCACTTCAGCCACTGCAGATGGCACTGTGTCTGGGAAAGGCACTAAAGAAGAAATTGATCCTGGATAAAATCAATGTCTGTGCTTTTCTTTCAGTGTCTTGTTGCAGATTACAAAATAAATGGAAGATGAAGGGGCAGGACTGCCCTTTTTTGGTCTGTAATGTAAAATATTAGTGAAAGCAGGAATCCAGTTGAATGATACTTGTTTATTTTGACTACTTTGTGGTCAGTAGTTGCTGCCTTGATCAGTAGTTGACATATTAACTTTGCCAAGGGTGCAGTTTAAATATCATTCTTCTAATTACAAAATAGAATGCAGGGAGCAAATTATACTATAACAAGGAAGTACATTTTGATCTTCCTTTGTTTTCATCACAGCATCATCTGAAAACCAAGGACACTTGGCAGTCTTTTAATGATTTTAGCGTGGTGGTGGCAGTCTAGACCTGCTCCTGTGAAACTACGAAATGAATCTAAATAATACACGTGGGCTTGCCATGTCTTGTCTTCCATGTGCTCACAGATGAAGCAGTGTTTAGATTCATTGAAGTGACCTCCTGTTATTTGGAGAGCAAGCCATTTGCTAGTTGACTCACTTAAAGGAAATTAAGCAATTGAGATGATAAATGTGGATGCTATTATTCTGTTATATACAGAGCTACTTCCGACTAGTTTTTAGCATTACAAATACTGCTGAATTTCTTCTTGAAAGAAATGAAAAAGATATTACCCTGCTTACAAAATGTAGGTCATAAATACTATGATTTTATTTTTGACAGCCAAGTTCTGACATTGTGTCTCTTAAGCTTTATTTTCCAGTGTGCTTTTTCAAATCAAAGCAGATATGTTCAAAACAGTGAAAATGTGATTTCAAATTTGATCATTGTCCTCTGTTATTTTTCTGTTTGACCCAGAGATCAGTTGCACAACTTGATCATGATGAGGACATGCTCATTTCTGCAATACTTGGGTTTCCTCAGAGATTAATCTCTGATTTCTGGATTGCTAGCCCAAAATTTACTGTGAGTTGGTGCAAGCTTTAATCAATGTGACATAATTTTATTTTCTTAAAACGTTTAAGCCTTCAAACTCGTTTTTCAATTCAGAGCCCAAGTCTGAGAGCAGGAGGTGAGGGCAAAATCCAATACCATATATTCTGAAATACTTTGGAAGTTATACTATATAATTTGAGACTTTCTGATCTTCACCTTTTCTGAGTACTTTTCTTGCCTCAAGTGTCTAAAATTCACAGCTATTATGCATCAGCATTTAGAACATCAGATGGAGGAAAGGTTTACAATCTGGATCCTCCAGAGGAATCTCAAGGATTCCTGCAGAGGAAACAAAGGGGGAGGGAGGGAAACCACTGAAATTGCTCCACATTTTAAAACTTCAGAAAGACAAATGCATGGAAAAGTCAAAACCTTTTCTTAAACTGGAGACCACAAACTTCTTATTCATTACCAATGAATGAGGAGATGATAGTGAAACTTGGAAAGAAGTAGGGGACTTGCTTCTGGGATGGTAATACATTTTTGTGCACTGCAATCAAGGCACACTTTATGTGTCAAAGGCTATTAAATATGATATGTGCTGGAATGTTGACAATGGATGTAGCAGATTAGTGGCAGACTGGAAGTTTTAGAGAGGACTAATGGAATTGTACAGGCACCCTCAAATAAGTAGCTAGTGGACTGTGCTGGTTTTGCACAGCCTGGTTTTTGGTAGTGGGGGAACCACAGAGGTGGCTTCTGTGAGAGGCTGTTAGATGCTTCCACCATGTCCAGCAGAGCCAATCCCTGATGGCTCTGAAGATGGACATGCTGCTGGCCAAAGCTGGGCCTGTTAGAGACGTTGGTAATGCCTCTGTGATAACATATTTAAGAAGAAAATCAAAACAAAGTGGTGTTGAAGTTTTAGTTCCATCCAGAGAAGAGGAGGAGATGAGAACATGTGAGGGAAACAACATGGAGACACCAAGGCCAGTGCAGAAGGAGGGACAGGAGGTGCTCCAGGTGCCAGAGCTGAGATTGCTCTGCAGGCTGTGGTGAGACCATGGTGAAGCAGCTGTGCCCCTGCAGCCCATGGGATCCACGGGGGATGCAGAGATCCACCCACAGCCCATGGGATCCACGGGGGATGCAGAGATCCACCCACAGCCCATGGGGATCCACGGGGGATGCACAGATCCACCCACAGCCCATGGGATCCATGGGGGATGCAGAGATCCACCCACAGCCCGTGGGATCCACGGGGGATGCAGGGATCCACCCACAGTCCATGGGATCCACGGGGGATGCAGAGATCCACCCACAGCCCGTGGGATCCACGGGGGATGCAGAGATCCACCCACAGCCCATGGGATCCACGGGGGATGCAGAGATCCACCCACAGCCCGTGGGATCCACGGGGGATGCAGGGATCCACCCACAGTCCATGGGATCCACGGGGGATGCAGAGATCCACCCACAGCCCGTGGGGAGGTGCCCATGCTGGAGCAGGTGGATGCCTGGAGGAGGCTGTGATCCAGTGGGAGACCTGGTAGAGAGAGGGGGGCTTCTGCTTCCAGGGTGGAGCAGCCTGCACCCTGTGGAAGAGTGAGCCACTCTGCAGCTGTTTTGTCAGGACAGTTCCCTGTGGGTGGGACTCACGTTGCAGCAGTTTTGGGAGAACTGTTGCTCATGAGATTAGAACCAGTTGGAGGAGGAGGAGTTGGAGAGTTCATGGAGAACTGCTCCTGTGGGAAGGGACTCCATGGTATAGCAGCGGAATGTTGTAGATGTGATGGTTGGCTCTCACAATGTTAAAAGGGGTTTTATTGATGTATAGTTATTTGTTCTCCCCATAGTCCTCTTTCCCCTCTCCCTTATATTGTTGCCACTGGACAATCTTGGTAGTGGGGGCATTTGGGGGGAGGGCAGGCTTGTTTCTAAGGAGGCACAGCATGACAACCTCACCTCCAACCAAGTTACAAGAAAGTCTCCACCAATGGACAGTGAAGAAGAGTTGACTGATGGACTTTGGGAGGGGCCAGGGTTACCTGATACACACCAGAGGTGTTAAAGGCAGAGCAGCCATTTCGTGGGTGAGCATGTGGCAGAGGGTCATGTGCTCCTGGTGCCAGCACAGCAGGTCATTGTTATCAAAGAAATTGGTGCTGATTTGGAGTTGATAAGATTTATGCAAGCTTATTTCATGAAGCATAAGATCATGGGTAAAACAAATGTTTTAAAGGTTGTGATGGGATTCACACTGAGCCTTACATGCATGTTTAGATTTCATAAATCAATCAAGTGAACAAGTTCCTTGTGAACTGGTGTCCTTTGGGCACAAATCTAAATGTTTAAGGTCTGAAAATGACTGACCTTTCCACCTCACCAGTGTTATCTCCTCTGACTTGTTTTCCAAACCTGTGCAAAATCCATGGTGGTCTGTTGGCACCACACATCCATACCTATGGCTCTGGATAGAGCTTGGCTTTCCACCAAACTGCAATTGCCAAAATCAGTCCCCTCGTGCTCCAGGAAAAGGGTTTGTGTCCAGACAGATCAAATCCTTTGCAGCACGGTCTCAGGGAGGTTAGCTCTGATGCAGAGAGGGGTCTGCTGTTATGAGTGGTCTCTGGGCTGCAGGGTTGGGTTCTGCTGTGGCCTGAGAGATGAGTAACAGCATTGGTTGGTCCTTGAGAGCCAAGTGGCAGAGGAGGCATCAGGGCTGCCCAGCAGCTGTGCCCAGTGCATGGACACTAAGGGCAGGGACAGCATCCTGGGCCTCCCTGAGCCTCCCCAGAGGCTCTAAAGGACACTGGGTAGAGAGCCAGTGGGTAGGGCTGCTGCAGGTAGGGCTGAGCATGGGGGCCCACCACACACATTGTTTATTTCCATCTATGTGGCTTAAATTCACTCCACGGAAATATGACCTAGACGTGTTTTTCCAGATGTATATTTACCTTCAGGAGAAATGTGTGAGTGGGTTTGCTTTTGTCATTTTTAAGGAATGATAGCCGCTGATTTAGTGCCCCCACTGAGATTCTCCAAACCTCACTTGCTCCCCCTTTCCCTCCCTCCCTCCCTCTCCCTCACTGTGGTGGTTGGAGATGGGAACTGGAGGCCCAAAAGGCTGAGTTCATGGGTTGAGATAAGAACAATTTACTGTAAACAGCAATGACATAAGAAAATGAGCAGTAACAACAACAATAATAAAAGGGTACAAAAGAGAGAGTGATTCACATGCAGAAATGCTCACCATGGAGCTTGTGACTTGACCACAGCCACACTATGTCACCCTGACCACTCCCTTCAACTCAGGACTGGCACCATCCAAAGCAGTCCCTCCAGCTAAGAACCAGCATTACCCCACTGCTCCAGCTGCTACACTTCTTCTCTTAGAAGGAACCCCTTCTCCCCAGGAGAAAGTCCTTTTCCCCACCCCAGCAATGATGTGAGGTGGTACAGAATAACCTTCATGTCCTAGCCATGGCCCCTCCCACTGACTGCCAAATATTTACTCTGTCCTGGCTGCAACCAGGACAGCTATAAGTGTAGAAAATTAACCAGGACACTTCGAGGTTAAAAAAATAGAAAGAAAAAAAGTCATATTCCAGAAGCCAAAAGAACTTTTCCACTTCTCTTGCTGTGGAGAATGTCTATATATTTATATAGTTATTCTTCTGTCATCTTCTGATTCACAACTTTTCTGCTGTCCATTCTCAGGATTTTAGCAATCAATTATGGATCAATCACATGCTGATGGTAATTGGGTGTTCCAAGAGGTTTGTGTGTGTGTCTGTGCATATGGCCAGAGAAGTGAAGGGGTTGTCCTGTTTGCACTCTAAAGACTCACATGGAAGAGGTTGGAAATGAGAACAGCCTAAAACTTGTGTGGCCAGAGCCATTAGTTCTGTGAACTTGGAGAGCTGGGGCATATTCAGTCTGTGGAATACTTGGAGTGAAAGATCAGGTAGTTAAGGACTTGCTCCGTTATTTATATGATGGATGTGTCACAGCTACCCACTAATATGTGACCTGGCAAGAACAAGTTACCTTGGATGTTTGCAGATGGTATCTGTGGGAAAATGAATTGACACTGAAAAGGTTCAATGAAGATGGAAAGGTGATATGAAGATACCTATTCTCTGAGGTAAGACTGAATGGTCATGGTGTGCTCAGTCCACAAAAAGATGGTGGAAAGAGAAAATTCAGTCTTTCCATTACCAAATTAGATGAAGATTAATCAACAGAAAAAACTTCCAAAAACCTTCAGTTTAAAGAGATTGCTTGTACAAGAACAAGTTTATAAAAAGTGAAACAAATTAAATGATAGGCCATAACTGACACTTCAATCAGGTTTTGGCAAGATCTCATAATGTAAGATGGGTAAACATGAAAAGAAATCTACTTTCATGATCGTGTTTGGTAAGTTTATAAAACATCTAATATCATAGTCTTTTAGAGAAAAAGCTGCTGGACTTTTCAGAGATAATATTACTGAGGAGTTTATCCAGATTTTGTATTCAATGTAAATTCGTCTGTGTATGTGTGTGTCTGTGTTCTTACCTTACTGAATTTATTTTTCCTCTTCCTAACAAGTTACTAAAAGCGTGAAATTTATAGTTAAGTTTGTCTGCCCTTTGACAGATTAGAAAAAAAGAAGTCTCCTTGAAAGAATGTCTTTACTGGTGGGTGAAAAACATCTGACATTCTTGTTTCAGACTCTCAGCTGCTTAATGACAAAACATAGATGATTTTTTATCGTCTGTTGATGTTGATGAACAATGCTATGAAGTGGTATGTTTTTCTTTACATTGTACTAGAAGTTAGGCAAAGGATATTTGAAAGCTAAATTGACTGAGGTGGCATACTGGTTAAATGGATACCTTCTGTAGAAAATGATGGCAAACTACAGGAAATAGTTTAAAAGCGCAATCACTAAAAAATGAACCTGCCTATAAAGTGGGAATATGGTGAACTTGAATATGAGTGATCTATGTTAATCAAAGAACTCATGAAGACATTTTAATAACTGCAGTTTGAAGCTTTTGAACTTTCCAGTCAGTTACAATACAACATAAAACTTTTGAATTGGGAGAAATCTGTCTATGCCTAGAAACAGAAACTAAGAAAGTACAGAAAGCATGTGAATATTTTCCCATAGTGGATTGATTACAGGATGATTTCTCCTGCCTCTAAAGGCTGTCTTTCTGAAATAATAGCAGTTACTTACAAATTACTTACATTTTGCTATACCATTCACTGAGATTTATTTGCTTTCAGGTTGGAATGGAAGATAACTTCAAAACGTATGTGTATGGCATGAAAAAAAAATTAGAAAATGGTCTGATGGAAGTTGGAACTTGTCACCCATTTAGGAAAATAAATATCCACAGTTTTCATGCTGATAGTCTCATCTAATCAGATGAAAATCAGCCTAGACTTCAGTCTATAAGGGTAGAGTGTGGCTGGAGAATAAGCATTTCTAAAGGGACAGTGGTATAGGAAATCTCTGAAAATGCTAGAAATTGTCTTTGGTGTAGGTTGTGACCTTTTTGTCAGAAATTAATCTTCTTTCTCCACCTTTAATAGTTCATACCTGGTTTCACCCAAAAGCTTATTACTCTTAATAAACTTGAATAAACAAAGTGTTGAGAAGATTTCAGGCCATCTGGAGAAAAATTCTTACTTACCTATTTGTAGGATAAACATGCAGAATTTCCACTGTAAAAACTGCATCAAGTAAAATCTTCCAAGGTTTTCACAGTGAGCAAATTCAGAAATGCTCTTTGTTTCTGAATCCTTTCCCTTGCTCACACAGCATTAGGTCTGGACAATTCCCAGGCAGAGATTATCTCAGTTTTACCAGCAATATTTCTAGTAATGCAGATTTAGCATCCCCTGTGTTTCTGTCCTGATGATTGCTTTGTTGTTCACGTTGCACCTTTGCTTTGCATGGCTGTATTCTAAATGGAAGACCTTTACTCTATGTATGACACCATCTGATGTCATTAGAAAGCATTGCCAACTGAAAACAAACCTATACATCCTGGAACTGGAAAATGATGATTTTTTTTAGGGGTTAATGACACCTGTTGAGCTGGGTCCTCTGAATCTGGGAGCTGAGCTGCCAAACACAGATCCTAGGTGAAGTGCTCTTGTTGCCACAACCTGGAGGGTGGTACAAAGTTAAGACCTGTGCACCTGAAGGCCCTGCTGACCAGGGAGTGCCATCTGCCACCAAAGTGGAAGAACTAAAGCAAATAATTAGCAGAGTTAAAAGGCCCTTAGCAGGCCCATCTAATTGTTCACTTGATGCTCCAATTAAGATATCAGTGCATATTATGAATTTGCCCAGTCTCTGCTGTGATGGAGATACCTAGGACCCTAGAAGAGACTGGCTGGCTATCTCTCAGCCTACCCTCTGCAAACTGTCATTTCTGAGTTAAAGACAGACTAGCTGCTTGAGCTTTACATATTTGCTACAGCAATATTTTCTGGCATGGTTCTTGATGTCACTGGATCTAACTGTTTTGATACCAGCTCCATGGAGGATGCTGCTGCCTTTCCTTCATGCCATCACCTGAAGTAGAGCTGGTTTTGACTCTGGACCAGCATAACTCTGTACAGTCACTCCGATGTCTGCATATAATGTCCCAGGAGAGCTTATTTAGTTTGGGTTTGTGCTTCAGGTCACAGTGATGGATTTAATCCAAAGAAGGATGTCTTGTACTTCTTGAGATACCCCATGGTCCTTGCTCTGGCCAGCCTGGTGAGTTTCCTAGGCTGATAGGCATGCAGTGTCTTAAGGCTACCATCTGCTGGCTAATGGGAGCAAAATGAGCCAGTGATTTGTTAAGTCCCTCTCTTCACTAAAGTGAATACTAGAGCCATCTTAATCAGCAGGTAGAGATCGACGAGCAAGTAAGAAAGCTGCAATTACAGTGGATATGGGTCTTAAATAATGCCAAATTTAAACTGACCGCTTTAAGCCTTGACAGAAGAAATAAATTTTATCAAAGTATTTTCTGACTTCAAAAGGTCCATTACAGTTTACTTGACATTATCTTACTAGGAACCTGTGAGTCACAGTTCTGATCTTTTGCATCCTTTTATGGATTTTCTTAGATTGATTGGTCTAGAAAACAGCATTTTCAAAGGAAGCAAAGAATTTGCAAAGTTTCTATGTGCCCTTATGCTCTCTTCCCTATGTGCCTATCAATGTTGTTCCTCATGATTATTTTAGCTACAAAAAAAGAGTCATGAATAGTAACTACTCTCCTTGAAAACTCCTCTCTTTTTCAGCTTTATTTTAATATTGGGAGAATTTCACAGAGTTGTTTATGCTCTCGACTAAATGTGTACAAGCAGGGTCCCAGCAATGTTAAGCTATGCCAATATGAATCTGAGGCAGAAAAAAAGCAGGATTTGTACAGAATTGTGTTTATTCTAGGTGATACCTATGTGTAGTTCCAAAGGCTGGAAGATTCCTTTGCACAGGAATTTCATTTAATTTGCTATTGAAGCAACCTCTGGGCTTCCAAAATTACTGGAACATTTAATTTATATAGGTGCAATAATCTTGCTTTTTTCTTGCCATACTCATTAATTCAACTGATGTTACTGTGAAGAATCTTTTCTCCTATTCTTGTGGGTAACCCAAAATGTGGCTGTTTTCCATATCTACCTGTGCCCAAAAATTGTTACTGTCTCTTTGGGAGCCTGCAGCCAGACAATGGAACCAGGATGGCTGTGGGGGTGTTGCTGCAGTCCCTTTCCAAGTCTGAGGTGGGATGCAGAGAGCTATCTCTCTCTCCTGGCAGCGTTTCCTGAAGGCTCTGCTTTGCAGCGGGTAGCTTTGGGCTGGTGACAGTAGCCACCCGGAAAAAATGCATTTCACAATCAAAAACTGTTCCAGAGTGAACTTTGCAAAATCTATGAACAGTGCAAAGCTTGAGCTGGTCCCTGGGGCTGGGTGTATCCACGTTGGTGCCTTCCCCCTTAATTTAACGATTTTGTATCTAGGTATTATTTATTGTCATTTTTTCCTGTTGCTGTTTTACTTGTTATTAAACTTATTTTTCCACTTATATCTACTCATGTTAATTTCTTAATGGTGGAAACAGATTGATTGAAACTAAAGGGAGTAATTTTAGAGTGTTTACCTCTTTAAATTTTCTTAAACCTAGCCATCTATGTATGCATAAAAATTCATATTATCATTAATCTTACTGTAACAATAGAGTTTAATGCATTTTTTTCACTGTATTTTCTTCTTTCAGTTGCAAATGAGACAGGTGACATACATTCACGACCGCTTTTACAATTTGCCCGTAAGTAGCCTTTTTCCTTTTAACTGATTGATTTCTATACTGGCTGTAAAAATAAAAAAAAATAATAATTCTTTTAATCTCATATTGTGTCTGCCCTATACTATGTGTCATTTACAGTAGTAAACTGAGGAACCATAATATTTGATTGGAAAAGTCACCTACAGAACTTCAGTCTTACTGAACAGAGTTGAGGAATTTAAATGAATGTAGGGCATTTTGGCCTTACTATAATTTCAAGCATAGAAGTTATAAATGTCTCAAAGACACCGAAGTTCACTACAGTGCTTACAAAGAGCTTTGTGTCAAATCTTAGAAATAATACATGAAAAATGTTATTAAACCTTAGTGGTATCTCCTTTATCACTTTGTTTCACTCAAAAAGATTAAAACCAGAAACTATGGCTTGGGATTTGACCCGAATTTGAACAAAAAGGAGGGGAATATTTGGTAATGTAACACCAACTGACCATGCCTGTGACCATATGAATTACTAGAAGGATAGGATAGAATATGTGGAAATGAGGATAAGGATAGGGCATCCCAATCATAATATATGCAGTTTCATGGTGATTTGTGATCACTTAGTAGGGAAAAAGTCTCTTCATTACTAAAAGGAGGTGAGCATTTGTCATCATCATGGGCAGTGCAGCTCAAAACATTAAAATACTTTACATCTACAGTGCAGTATTTTGAACAGTCACAGGATGGCATTCTGAGCCTCCAGCTCAGCTGTAAGGTAATGTACCCATCTTACACAGGGTACAATAAAATGAGGGGGAAACATTTTTGCAAACGTTTTACCTTATTCACAAGGATTTAAAATTAAAGTTGTTGAGGACTACATCTAGTGCAGGTAGCTTGCTGGGCAGCCTATGGCTCAGCAGAAAGACCCCAGGCAATTGAACACATGGGCTGTAAAGGTATAAAAGCCCAGGAATTGCTTGGTTCAGGATCCCTCCTCCTCAGCACCCAGCTCAAGCTGTTTTTTTGTCTGTACCAGATCAAATTATTTTAAGGATCTCGATGTCTGACACTGCTATGGGAAACCTGTGTCCAGGCAGGTAAGGGGGGTCTTGTCTGACTGTATGAGAGTGCTGTGTGTAGGGAGTCAAACAGGGCAGCTGTTGGCTTATTGGAGCTGGCTGCTGTGAAGGGGCTTCAGTCCCAGAAGTGAAAATCTCAGGTGGTGAGAGTGTGACTGCTGGAGTGAATCCCGGATGGTCAGACAGGAAGGTTTCCTTGCAAACACTGTGGGATGTTTTGTGGATTTGGCCGAACTTGGTTCAGAGAGAAAAGGCTGAGTTGTTTATACTTAAGAAAAACTGACGAAACCAAACACCATCAAGAAAACAGCCCAACCACTTTTAGGAATTATTTGTGCCAGTAAAAACTCATAAGCATTTTACAACGTTATGTGCGAAACTTTTCAATATAGTGAGCTGTAGACAGTGTTTCAATCTACAATGATTCCTTCAAGAGTCTAGCCCAAGGGTCTATTTGACATTTTTGTGGGCTTCTTAAAGGATTTTCTTCTTTCACAACTAACAAATAAGCAATCGGTATGCAGATGAAACATTTCTGGTGAGCCCACAAAACACTAGCTGAAGTGGTTCCTCACTTTGATCTTTTGTTACTCTGTGCACATGGGGACTCTTCAAAGGAAGGATTCAGGGAGACCTGCTTGTAGAGGCATGCTCATCTTCAAAATGTGTGGTATTTTTGTCTTAATTTTTTATGTGAATTCAGATTTATATATATAATTGTCTGTGAATTTATTGTTGGGATGTAAACTTAAAACGCCATGTGAAGACTGGGTTTTTCAGAAGGTGCACATCAGCTGAAACAACATATTTTTTTGTATGAGATTTTCTGTGAACTAATACTTGTTTATAATAATATATATACTTTTTGAAGATATTTTTAAAAGCATATTTTTCTACATGTACATTTATATTAGCTAAGAGAATAATAAACATGCAAATAATATTTGAAGACTATTTGTTGTAGTTGCTCTCAAGGAGATTTTATTGGTTTTATTTCTAAACGGAGGGCATCACCTGTGACCCAGTTTAGTAGCATAGTCACAGCAGCAGCAGGAAGCATTTCCGCTTTTCAAAATAGTGTTATTTAAATTAACTTGGGAAGCACTTTTTTTTTTTTTGTTCTCGTTTATTTTCTTCTAGGGGGGAGGATAATATGCAAAGAATTTTTTAAAAGGAAAAAAATTAGATAAGAAAATGCTTTAAATTTTTGTTGTGCTTTTCAAGAGGTAAAGCTAGGGAATCTGCAGAGAATTTTGGCACTTGCTGCACTGCAATTAAAGTATAACATTATTGGTTGCTGGACAACATGCAGATGACTTCTTATTAGAAAATAAAAATGAGAATGTTTGTATACCAGATGCACTAGATGTATACTTTATATATCGCCCTAGCAAAGAAGGGTTAGCCTGCACCTCTATCTAAACTTCAGCTGTCTCAAAATAAAGTTACAATATTTTATCTTTGTTTTGTAAAGGGACAGTGAATGACAGACTGTCGCGTTCCACTGTGAGGAACTGCGAGGGGTTCTTTTAAAAATAGATGGTCAAGGCCGAAATTAATTCAAACAAGACAAACATTGTATCTGTTTATTGGTAACGAAAAAACAAAAGGAAAAAGGACTTGCCCAAACAAAAGAGGTCTGGAAAAGACTTGAAAGAAGGCAGGAAAATGGAAAAGGAGAGGGGGAGAGGGGAGAGAGAGTGGCTTATTGCGGTCGGTGTCCCGGCTGGGGGCGGCGCTCGCTGCCCGCAGTGCCCGGGCCGGCTCTGACCGAGCCCGCGGCTCCCGGAGGCTCCACGGGCGCGGCTCCCGCCCCGACGGCTCCGGGCGCGCTGCGAGAGGGAGCTGCGAGCTCCGGGACCCTGGACAGGGACACGGCCGGGAGCCGGTGCCGGGCTGCATCGGGACAGGGCTGAACGCAGGGACACGGGCAGGGACACCGGGAGGCAGCACAGGCGCCAGGGCGAGCAAGAGCCAGCGAGGGCAGGAGAGGCAAAGGCAGGCTGGGGCCAGGGCAAAGGAGGGAACGGGCAAACCGATAAACAGCAGTGAACCCCAGCGAGTAGCAGCGAGTCTGGTATAACGCAGTTATACCCCCTAGTCCCTCTCAAAGTCTGCCCGCGGACAGGAGACCATTGGCCCAGTCCAACCTTTCTTTGCCATCCACTGGTGGACACCTTTCATGAACTGATTGGAGAAGCCCCTCGACGATGTCACCTACTGACTGCCTCATCTGAGGTGTTGCCAGGCGAAGTCCCCCTAGAGATGAGGCTTCCCCCACTCCTGGTTGCCTCCTGCAAGCTGCATGTGTACACTCCCTACCCCCACGGCTCTGACAACCACGACAACCAGGGCTGAGACAAACTTACCTGGCTAAATCAAAACTAAATTGGCTCCTCACACAGACCCAGAAAGAATACAGGCCATAATTTAACTCTCATGTCTGATTGTGAAAAAGCAGGTAAGAGACTTTCTTGGATCTGTGGGATTTTGTTGGCTGTGAATTCCTGTATTAGGAGAATTGATGAATTCTCTGAGAAAACCAACAATGAAGAGTTAGATTTTATTGCATGGGGCTCAGTGAGAGCTTTTAAAGTAATCAAAGGGGTTTTGGAGCTTTTGGCATCTGCTTCAGCTCTCAGACTCCCTGATTAAATCAAACCCCTTTAATCTTTAAGTACAGGAACATGAGGTATAGCCAATGGACCTCACCATAAACCAGTTGTATATTACTCAGTTCAACTAGATCCAGTTGCAGTGGGATCACCAGCCTATACCAAATCAGTGACAGAAAGAGCAACAGTATTGGAGAAGAGCTGCCTCCTTTTCCTGAATCATTTTGTGATAGTCCATATCCCAGGTAAGCTGGAAGTAATGTTGAGACCCAAGTAATGTAGGCAACCCAAATTTTATGGACACAATGGGCACATAGATATGAACTAATCCTCCTAATGGCCACTAACTTAGTCTTAAAAAGCTGTAACACCTTGAAATCTGCAAGTATAATAACTTTGCCTGATGATTTGAGGCTGCACCTTGAATCCTTACTACAAGAAAGTCATTGAAGTTCTAGAACATGACCAAAGAATGGCAATGAAGCTGGTGAAGGACCTGAAGCACAAGTCTTATGAGTAGCAGCTGAGGGAGCTGGGGTTATTTAGTCTGAAGAAACGGAGGCTAAGAGCAGACTTTATTACTCTCTACAGCTACCTGAAAGGAGGCTGTAATGAGGTGAGAATTGATCTCTTCTTACCAGTAACAAGTCACCAGATGAGAGAATATGGCCTTATGTTGTGCCAGAGAATATTTACATTAGATAGTAGGAAAAATGTCTTTACTGAGAAGACAGTCAGGTACTGGAACAGGCCCAGGAAAATGCTGGAATCACCATCCTGGGAAATAGTAAAAAAACATATAGATGTGGTACATGGCCCTGGTTTAGTGGTCTACATGGCAGTGCTTGGTTAGTGGCTGGACTTCATGGTCTTTCTCAGCCTTAAAGCTTCTGTGATGGAGAACATCGCCATTGTGTGCAAGTGATGGATTTCAGGTAAAATACAGACTGAGTTAACTGATGTTCTGTTATGTAACCCTGTTGGTATATGAATGCGAGACTCAGAAGCTGACAGCAAAATGAGTCTGTTTATTGCAGAGTTGAGACAGTACTTACACACTTAGTGTGAGAACCTTTGCTCAGTCCTTCACACACAACCCGGCTGTAGGCCTGTGATAAATCCATCAGCCTGGCAGTTTGTTAGTTTTCTCAAGGTTTGCAACCAATCTGTTATTGGTTGTTCAAGCCACCAACAATAAAATAACAAAGAGAAGTCTGAGGGCAATTGAAAGAGACTTCAGGACCTTGGGATGATTAGTTGAGGAATCAAGAGCACAGGTAGTGATTTCCTTTGCCCTTCTGGTAACAAGAAATAATATTGATAAGAATGCATCAGGTCAATGTTTGGTTCCAAGCCTAGTGTTAGGAAGGAAAAATCCTATGTTTTTTTGATCATGGGAGGATTTATTTAACACCTGCTCTTACTGCCATCTGATGGGATGCACCTTTTTCAGAAAGGAAGAAGAGTTCTAGCACAAGAGCTAGTAGCTCTTGTTGATAGACCTTTAAGCAAGCTTGGAAGGGGGGAAATGGAAAATATCAGGCTTGTCAGTGATGAGCAATGGGATGGTGTGCCAAAAACCAGAAGCAGCTGTGCACTAATAGGATCCCTCAATCTGCTTCATGAAGTGTTAGCTACAATGTACCATGCCTGAAATGTTTCTACACTAATGCACATAGCTTGAGGAACAAACAAGAGGTGGCTTTGGCCCAGTCCCAGAGATTTGATATCACTGGCATAACTGAAACCTGCTGAGATGAGTCCTACAATAGAAGGGTCAGAATGTATGGAACTCACAGTTGGCAATGGCACAGTTGGGGGTATCTCTATAAGTATCAAGGGATAAACAGATAATGTTAATGTCATAATGTTAATGTGAATCTACTACAGACCTCCTAGCCAGGACAATGATACTGATAAATTATTCTTTGATGAACAAAGAGACACTTTCAAGTCAACTGCTCTTGTCCGTATAGTGGACTTCTATTTGGTCTGCATCAACTGGGAGCTTCACACAGCTGGTCCAGCCCAGGCCAGAAGATTGCTAAAAGCCTGGATGACAACTTTATGGAACAGATCCTAAGGGAGTCAAAAAGAGACCCTCTTTGATCTGGTGCTTGTCAACAGAGAGGATCTCATGAGCAAAGTGACCACAACTTGATTGAAATCTCCATTGACAGGAGGAAAAGTGCCAACAAAATTTCAATTTGACATGAGGAGAGCAGACTTTGGATTGCTCAGGGAATTAGTTTGTAAAATCCCCTTGGAAAACATTTTTGCAGGTGCTGAGGTGCATCGGTGCTTGTTACTTTTTAAACATCATCTCCTAAGGGTACAAGAGTAAGCAATTCCCAAATGCTAGAAGTCCATCAGGCAAAGGCAGAAGGCTGGCTTGGCTGAACAAGGATCTTGTCTTGGAAATAAGGCAGAGAAAGGAAGATATATGTGCAGTGGAAGCAAGGTCAGGTGACATGGGAAGAATACAGAGATACTGCTTCCTGCTGTAGGGAGAAAATTTGTGTGATCAAAGCTCAATTAGAGCTAAAACTGGCCAACAAGTATGTGACAATAAAAAGAGTTCAAAAACCGATATTATTGGCAAAAGGCAGTGTAGAAATAACACTGCCCCATTGCAGGATGAGGATGGTCATCTCACAGTGACATAGAAAAGGCAGAGGTATTTAATGCATTCTTTGCCTCTGTCTTCAACATGGATGGTGGACCAAGAGGGGTCTCAGTGCCCTCAGCTGGAGGACCATAAAAAAAAAAAAAAAAAAAAATTTTTTTTTCCCCCCTTTCCGCCCCCCTCTCCCTCCTCTTCTCTTTCCCCTTCTCTCCCTTTTTTCTTTTCTTCTTTTTGTTTGTTTTCTTTTTGTTTTATTTGTGGCTTCCTTTTCTTCCCCCCCTCTTCTGTTTTCTTTTTTTTTTGTTTTTTTTTCCCTCTTTTTTTCTCTCCCCTTTTTCTTTTTTTTTTTTTTCTTTTTTTTTTTTGTTTTTGTTGGTTTTTTTTTTTTTGTTTTTTTTTTTTTTTTTTTTTTTTCTCTTTTATAAAAATGGTTTCTTTCTTCCTCCGGTCTCTCCTTTTGCCCCCCCTCCGGGCCGCCCATCCCCCTTCTCTTCCCGGGTTTTTTTTTGGCCCCCCCCTCGCTGGGGTTTTTTTTTTTCTCCGCTCTTCTCCGGGTTCCCCCTTTTTTTTTTTGTTCGTTTCCCTTTCTTCCCCTTACAGGCCCTTGAGTAATAATATTGTATAGATGTTGCTTTTATTTCTGCTGTTACTATGTAGTCATTACTTGGCTTTGGACTACCCCATGTGAGAAGTTATGTTTCTAGCTATTGTAGCACAGAGCTTGGCACAGAATTTCAAGGCTACCTGTAACTCTGGGTAAATATAGTTCTTGCACATTAGGTAGTTGCTCAAATTCAAGAGCAAAGAAGAGTATGAAGTTTTCCTGATTACCTGGAAAATAATTCTGAAAATAATTATGGGATGTGGAAAGTAGATGAGAATTATTACTGATCTTCTGTCTTTATAAAATTTAGACTGTGTGAAAATAAGATATTTAAGACAATCAGCAAAAAAGTGCTGCTGGCTCCTGTCCATAGCAGCAGATACTGCTGCTTCTGACAGCATAGATTTTTGTGATTTATTCTCTTGAGGCGTGGGGTAACAGCTCTCCTGGTTGGTTTTGTCTTTCGTATTTAGTGTGTATTGCATCAAAAAGTAACCCTTAATCCATGTATTAGGTCCACTGGATACCTGATCTGAAACCTGAGAAAATATTGGAAAATTTTACCTGTATAGTTCCTAATTAAAATCAGTTGCTGACTTCAGAGATACCCCATTTTACAGAAAAAAAAAAAAAATACATATTGCTATAAAGCCCTTGGAGAATGACTACTAGCAGAGTTGGTTTGTATTAGTGTTTTGGAATGTGGTAAGATTAATGCTTGCTGCACCTCTGTTATGGGAAATCTGAAATAGTAATCAGCATTTCAGTACCTACCTGTTCTTATTTGGTCTGCTAGTTCAGACATGTATCATTCTATAATACTTGAAAATTAGAATATGACAGAGGTGTTCAGTATGGGAGTATTGCTGGGATTTTCAGAAGTGCTTGATTTATTCAGAAACTCTTTGGAAATATTTGAAAATGTGAAACAGACACTTAACAAAATTTAAGTAATGTATTCTCTTCTACGGCAGGGTGGATGTCTGATTGAAGGATGCTACTTGTACTTTGTAGGTGGAACTAGACTTAAAAATAAGCATGAATTCTCTGAATGACATGCAAGAGCCACTTGATGGCACTTCTAAATAAATGTAAAAAAAAATCCATATAAATATTTTGTCATTTGAATATCTACTGTGAAAAGCTGAAGCTTTGACAGAAATTAAATATATTTTCTGGTACTAATCCTGCAGTGATCTCTTACCTATAATTTGACCACTACTAACTTAGTCTAAAGAATGTCAATGATGAGTATTGTATTGATTTGTTACTTTGATTTTTTGCCAGTTCTTTGGCTGAAGACCCACATCAACACATACTAAGTGAAAACCTAAGTGTGATGTGGAGAGGATGTTTTTTATTGAGGTGTGAAAGCTCCATGTACTGTAATAAAATATTTTTATGGGAAGTATTTCAGTTTTGCATTTGGAATGACCCTGATGTTGGTGCTTATTTCCACTTCAGACTTTTTTTCAGGTTTTCAGGTTTTCAGGCTTATTCCCAAACTGTGGTCATGCAAAGGTAAAATGATAGCAGACCACCTTTGCTTTTCAGAATTCTGACATACTAGACAATAAGCCTATGAATTTATTTTCCTTCTCACTCTGTTTTTTCAGGGTCTAAATCACAAAACTGCTTATGGAATACCATTATCGGTGGGCTGACCAGCAACCACAAGGAAAGGCCAAAGCTGACCATTATCAACGACCCTAGACCTCCTGAAGAAATTTTAGCAGATGAACTACCGCCAGTGGACAGTCCTGAGGCATTGGTGAAAACATCTTTCAGGTGTGACTAAGTTTACTTCATTTATTATGGAGAAGATATCTTTTAAAGATTAAATCTGCAGTGTGGGTTTGATGACAGAAATTGATACTGAAAGATTCTGTAATGCTGTGTATCTTTTTACTGAAAAAGAACGTAAAAAGAAATCCATAAATAATATTGACGGGATTTTCCTTTAATTTCTTGCATTCATTAGCCTCCCTAAAAGATTATTTACTAGGCAGAAAGTCTGTAACTAGTCAGCAAAACCAGCTCATTACATGAAGATGTCTCTGAAGGGTGGTATTCTTTCATTTGAAGGTTGGTATTGTTTCATTTGGAAGTGATTTAATGATGAATAATTGCACTTTAGGTCAGATGATGTGCTTCATTGATGCAAGGGTGAGTTAGAGTTTTCCTATTGATGTAATGTCTTGAGAACTGTCTAGCCTTAGTTAATTATGAAGGAGAAGAACTCTGACCAGGGGTTTGCAAAAAACTGATTTCTGCTGTTGTAGAGTGATATATCTATGTTTTTGAAGTGGGATATATATTGCTGTGTTTTCTACTCTTTATTTAATGCTGTTGATATGCAATTGCCATATGTTTCTTGGAAACATCTTTTCTGAAAATTTGTCTCTCAAAGTGAGGTAAAATAGGGAAGCCATACGTCATACCATGGATTTTTGACTGAAATGTGAAAATTGGTGTGCCCAGAAAAAGCAAAGTGAATGGCAGAATCGATTTTTCAAAATGTTTTTTGAGCTTATTTGTTGATTGTTGAAAATTTGTGCTCTACTTTTCTTTTGTATTAAACATACCTGTGTTTAAAATAATGTTCCTTGCTTTGGATGAATTTCCCTGACTACAGTAGTTTTGATTATACCTGAGTCTGTGAAGCTTATTTCACTCTTCATATAATTATTATTTTGAAAGTACTTGATCAAATCATTATATTAGGTAGTAATTTTAGGTATTTGTTCATACTGCTTGATGTTTAAAACATAATACCATAACATGAATTTATGCCAGCCTATATAAATAACCCTGTAATTTCATAGTGGATTTTCATTCTTTAATATTCACATTTAAATGATTCAGGACAAGGGTTTCAGAACCTGGATCCTCCTCTTATGATGGCCTATGGTATTTAATGACTTAAAAACTTTGTATCTCTGATACTTAAAATCTATAATTTCAAGAGATCTAAGTATTTGTCAGCTTTTATTTCTGACAACAATATATGGGTAGCAGCATTCCTTACATTGCCATTGTCAAGATAATTTTAAACATTTAATGCAGCATTTCAAGTGGTATAGCATAATAAGGACTGATGAGTTGGGAAATGTAATTTAACAAAACAGTTTTGCTAATACAGGTTAAAACGCTTTATAAACATCACAGAGCCTTTGTATTATATCAATATAGATGTTACTGTATAATATGACATTTTGGGGGGCTATATAGATGGAAATACAAACAAATTGTTGTCACAAAATAAATAGTAAACGCCTAGTTTTCCAAAGAAGCAAAGCCCTGTGTGTGCTAAAGATCACTGAACACACATCTCTTGTGTGGATGAACTATTAGATGGGGACCGGGCAAGGAAAGCATTTCCCACTGTAAGTGAAGATCAGGTTCATGACCACCTGAGGAACGTGATTCTACTTAAGTCCATGGACTTAAGTAAAATGCATTGCAAGAACTGGCCAATGTAATTGCCAAGCCAACTCTCCATGATATTCAAGAAGTTGTGGCAGTCAGGTGAAGACCCTGGTTACTGGAAAAAGAGATACATGGTACCCATCTCAGAAAAGGGTAGAAGGGAGAATCCTGGGAACTACCAACCCGTCCATCTCTCTTCTATGCTTAGGAAGATCATGGAACAGATCCTCCTAGAAGCCATGCTAAGGCACATGAAAGGGAGGTGAGTTGAGACAACCAACACAGTAAAGTCCTGACTGATCTAGAAACCTTAGCGACCTTATACGATGGAATGATTACATCAGCGGGCAAGGGAAGGGATATAACCTGGATTTAGGAAAATCTATCTGGATTTATTTAAGGCCTTGGATATGGTTCCCCACAACATCCTCTCTCTAAATTGGAGAGATGGGCTCTGGGGACTGTTCACTGAAGGAGGAATTGGTTTGACAGTCACATCCACAGGGTAATCAACAGCTTGGGGACCCAATGTGGGCCCCTGAGGAAGGTGTCCATATTGGGGCCAGTGCTACTTAATATCTTTATCAGGGACATAGACAAAGGGACTGAAGGCACCCTCAGTAAGTTTGCAGGTGACACCAGATCAAGTGGTTGGCTCATCTAAAGTACCAGAGGTACCTGGACAAGTTTGAGAAAAGGGCCCATTGGAACCTCATGAGGTTCAACAAGCTGGAGATTCAAATGCCAGGTTCTGCACCTGGCTTGAGGTAACTACCAGTGCTATACCAGCTGGAGGATGAAGAAATTGAGAGCAGCCTTGCAGAGAAGGACTTGGGATGTTCTGGTGCATAAGAGGCTAAATATGACCTAACAGAGTGTGCTCACAGCCCAGCAAACTGTGTCCTGGTCTGAATCAAAAGACCAAGGCCAAAAGGTCGAGGGAGATGATTCCAGTCCCCTACTCCACTCTCATGAGATCCCACTGGAATATTGTGTCCAGTTCTAGAGTTCTCAAACACAAGAAAGAATGGATCTGTTGGAGCAGATCTGGAGGAGGACCCCAACAATGATCAGCGGATGGAAAACTTCTCCTATGAGGAAAGGCTAAAAGAGTTGGAGCTGTTCAACCTGGAGAAAAGAAGGCTGCAGAGACACTTCCTCATGACCTTACAGTTCTTAAAGGGGGCTTATAGGAGAGATAGAGACACACTTTTCAGTAGGTCCTCCTGTTACAGGACAAAGGGTAATGAATTGAAACTGAAGGGGTGTCGATTTAGATTAGCTAGAAGGAAGAAAATTTTTATCCTATGCAAATGGTGAAACACTGGAACAGTTGCCTAGAGAAATAGTAGATGTCTCATCCCTATAAATATTTAAGGACTGGATTCTGAACAACCTGATTTAGTTGATGTTCCTGGGGCTGAACTAGATGACCTTTAAACAGTCTCTTCCAACTCACACTATTTTATGATTTTATGGTTTTAAGGTGATGTCAATGGGAGTAACAGCTATGAGCCTTACTTCACTGTCTTGTCTGAGTTTTAGCAAGAGCCTTTCTCCAGTCACTTAACAGAGAGACACCTTCAGGACTTCTGCTTTACCACGTCTCACATTTTGAGAATCTCAGAGCATCAAAGTTTGGCTGTGTCTACTTAAAGCAGTATATGGGGTCTGAAAATTGGAGAGGGAGGTCATGTTGTGCAGGACAGGTATGACTATGCAAAGAACAGGTGTTTAAGGCTAGTTGATGGGTAGAATAAAGCCCACATTCTCTCCTTGCTGGGTCTCAATATTTGTTTACTGCCTGTTTTATTTGGATTAAAAAAACCCCCAACACATACACAAGTAAGAGAGATGAGTTTCACTTCCCCTAACTTGTTAAAATAATAAACAAAATCACTGCACAAAGCTGAGCATGTGAAATACACTTTCTTGTATTTTAAACTGTTTGTACATCTGTTGTACATCTGTTGTAGATGTACAACAGATCCAGGTCTCATTTATCATTAAAGCATTGTTAGTCTCTCTTCTTTTTAATCGTGGATAGACTATGTTGGGGCCTGACACACACAGAGGGTAGATATATTTTTAAAGCCAAATGTTGTATACCTGTACAAGCGCGTGAATCTTAAATGTCAGTGTGACATTAATGTATACAAGGCTGTTCCAGGCACTGTTAGCTGCCTGACTTAGTGAATTTGCCAGCCTAGTCTTCCCTTCAGATTTATAGAAGAAACTACATATGGGTGGGAAGTTTAAGTGTAGTCTTTATCTTGATAAGGAAGTGTCTAATAAAGTATTACTTAGTTATCTCCACCATGAGAGATTAATAGCCTCTACATACTAATATCAAACTGGTATGCCTTGCAATCCCTGTTGCCATAACTCTTAGCTTGGTTTCCTAAGGGAAACTGACTATCCTATTCCTAAGGAAATATTCTGCAGAGCAGGGTAGACTGTGGCTTCTGTGTCCTGAGCAGTGTAATTCCTCTGGGAATGTCCACCCAAGGAGACCTGATGTGCATGTGCCTGAGGTGTCCTGGGATTTGTGGAGTGTTAGGGCTGCAAGACAGCAGGAGCATTTCTTTCCTGCAGTATGATGCAGAGGCTGCATGCTGTAATTTTAGAAACATAATACCAAATCATCGATTTTTTCAGGTAGCAAATCTGTTCTGCTTATTGCCCTTTCAGGCAATAACGGGGCAAAGGAACAGATCTTCATAACCATATATGTTCAGTGGGTTTTCTTTATGGGCAGTGAAAGGAAGCATCTTCAAATTTTTAAGGTTTTCTATTTGTGTGTTTTTCCATCCAACCTGAAATTTCAATCATGCTATAGCATCCTTTCAACTTCTCTGGGAATGTAAATACGTTTACCTGGGCATATATTGCACATCTTAAGACATAGTGCCTGGTACGAGAGTGAAAGACTTGTGATGTAAATGAGCATCACACTGGCAGATTTACAGATGAGGGATATTTTGGAGTTGCATATATGACTGGACTGCACTAAAATTTAGAGCTCGTGTTTAAAAATGGAAATGATGAGTACAGCGTAAAACAATTGGAATTACGAAAATGAAGGATCTTGCCCAAGTGGCTTACCAGTGACAGAGTGTTATGGTCTGGTTTTTAGAGTTATTGAAAATGCCTCTGCCCAAATTAAGGTGCAAATGAGACCATATGCCAAAATCAATAGTATGGATTTTATTTGATAGTGAATGGGGGGGGGGGGGCGGAGAGAGAGAGAGAAGAAAATAGGGAAGAGGTGGGGAGACAGAAAGACAATGACAGAGACAGATTAAAAAAATATCACCACTCCATGGATCCCAACTATGTTCTGTTGATCCTCTCCAGCTGGTCTTCTGGGTGGTGAGAGTGTCCCCCAAAAAGGATGGAATCCAATGGATTAATATATGCTCAGGGATCCCAGGTACCTCCCTGGGGGGGAGAGGAGGGGGTGGCAGATTGACAGAGTCTCTTGCAGCAGACTCTGGATCTGTTGCATCCCTTTGCATCATGTGCAGTCCTGTGGTGCAAGGGCTCAGGAACGAGTCTGGGGAGCGCCTTGGGGGTCACTGATGGATTAGGACCCCTCTGCTGCCTCTCACGTGCATGTCCTGTGGATTGGGCCTGTGGGGCTGGGGGCATCAGAGCTGTGCTGGTTTGGGTACGGGAAGGTGGATACTCAGCGCCTCTGACCAGAGGTTACACCACAGCCCTGAAGCCTCCTCCACTCCCCTCAGCTGGGAGAAGTCTGTGTAAACTTGGCCTCTGGGGGCTGTGGTGTCCCCCACACCAAACCCAGCCAGGGACGATTTTCTGCTGTTTGGCTTTCTTATGGATGCATTCCTTTTCCTCAGCCTCGTTTGTTTCTCCCTAGAACTGGGATTATTGTCCCCTTTATCTTATCTGGGTGGCTTATCTCACAGTCCAAAGTTCCAGTCCGGCATCTTCAAAGAGGGATGGGCTTCTGTGGTTGTCTTCATACAGATTTTGCTATAATGGGCCAAACTCCTTCACTAGAATGTTTAAGGCATGAAACATTTCAGTCTCTGGCACAGAGGTGTAAGGAAAAAATATAATAAGTTGCAAATTAATCTATTAGCACTTCATTGTGTAGTAAACAAATCACTGATCTACTTGTGCTGACTCTATTTTTCTATTATTCATGTATAGAACTTCATACTCTTCAGAATGCATGCAAGATGGTCACCCTTTCATGCTGTATCACAGTATAATCTTTGTATTAGTCACACAGCAATAATTTGAAATAACTTTCTGGATAGGTGAAAGCAGCATTGGAATCTAATATTTCTCATCTCCTCTGGAAATAAACTATGCAAGGTGAGTTGCAGTGAAGCTTATACTCAGCTGAGTGAGTAGGTGTTATATTTGTTTTCTCACACTGAGAAATGTTTCCTCAGCTGTGAAATAAATAAATGATCATTTAAAAGGAAAACATGCATAGGTGTTTTATAATCTGAGAAGTGCAGTTACAGGACAGGAAGTTCCATGCTGGTAGGTAGCAATATACTGACAAAATTCAGGACTTATTGCCAATAATAGTTCAAGTAACTTTATGACTAGAAAACTTCCTTTGAAAAATTACAATCTGGGTTTCAGAAGAAAAAAAAAAGCAGTCAGTGCAGAGTGAAGTATTTTCAATGCAAAATTGTGTGCAAATGTTTCTCCTTTGATGGAAGGGCTACAAGACTTGTTGGCATTTACTACTTTCCTGATAATTTATTCTGGAAAAACAAACACAACTCAGTTAAGCCAGAACATCTTCCAAGAGGATCCTCTAACAGACTAATCGACTCATCTTTGTCGAGTGTGTATAAATGAAGAAAGGACTGTTATGTACTTGTCTCAAAAGAAGAGTCCTTTAAGCTGCAGATATTTTCAAACAGTTAATAAAAGTGGCAGTTGTTATTTTTGAAGAGAATGTTCCAATTTCAGAAGGCAAGTCCTCTTCTATTTTCTTCTTTCTCATGCAGTAAATTCACTGTGTCGTGTATGTCTTAGTCTCATGTTTGCCTATGCTTTGGATAGACAATGCAGCATTCATCTTTGATGCACAAAATGAGACTCATGTCATACCTCAGTAGCACAGGTATTGTCTCACAAATTCCATACTCTATATGTGCAGGTACCGTGGGAATCATATGGATAGCTAGGGTTTGACTAGTTGATGGTGAGATGGTATTCCAAGAAAGCTGTAATGAAAATTGCTCTAACAAGTTACTTCACATGGAGATGCATTTCTGAATGAGTGAGTATTGATAAGTAGTACAAGTAATTAGGACAGTGTGTAACAAAAGTCCCTGCATGTATAGACTTTGTGGCACATATACCTGTTAGCACCTATACATCAGGTAATATTAGCAGAGCATGAGCTAAAGCAGTCTATTTTTATACTTTTTTTAAAGCACAAAAACTTGGTTTTGTTAATTCATCAAGATTTTGATTAATTTTAGAACTTAGGATCTCTAAATTGCATAGGTTTTCAAGCTAAAGAGAGCAAGATTAATCTACGAATATTTACCTTCAACAACCTAGTAATACTATCTACATCATATTTCATGATATCCAATTTAATTATGAAACATCTGTGATGGAGGCTGCATAACATCTTGCCTTAAATACAGTTTTACAAAAACAGGATCAGTTTAGGAATACCGATTATGAAATTTAGAGGATGTCAACGATGTTTTGCTAACTGAAGGAGACATGCAAGACTGTGATGTGAAATATCATTCATGAAGATATTGTAAGTGTACAAAGGTGAAATAGTTCTGTACCCTCTGAGCAACCTCAGGTAGTGTCCGTGTGTGTGGTGGTTTCACTGGCTGAAGGCCAGCTGCCCATCAAAGCCACTTTGACATTCTCCTCCTCAATGGGTGGGAGAGAGACAATTTAACAAAAAATTCATGAGTAGAGATAAGGATAGAGAGGGATCACTCATTGATAGCTGTCATGATCAAAACAGACCCAACATGAACAAATTAATTTTATTACCATTTGAAATCAGAGCACGAGAATGAGAAGAAAAACAAATCTTAAAACCAACTTTCCCCCACTCTTCCCTCCTTCCTGTCTTAACTTTATTCCCAATTCTCTCTATGTCCTCCTCCACAGCAGTGCACATGGGGAAAGTTTCTACCAGCTTCTCAGAGAAGCTGCCCCTATAGATCCCTGACTGTAACAGCTTTGCCACATGAATTCAATAGAGTGGATCTAGTTAGTTTTTACATAAGTGTAAAAGCAATCTTACCTCATGTAAATGATAGGGATTTTTATTTTAGTTTGCATAAATGGTGAATACATAATGCAGTTAGTGGTAAAACATAAGTGCAATATTGTTTTGTGGAAAATGCAGAATGAAAATACCTTTGCTGCTATTTCATTGCAAGGTTCTTTGACCTTTGAATCAATCCTGTGAGCCACAAGACAGCTCTACAGTAAATCATTGGAATTAAGTTTTTTCACTTTTCTCCTAGTCCTGTTTAGAGCAAAAGGTAATTTATCCATCCATCCATCCATCCATCCATCCATCCATCCATCCATCCATCCATCCATATACATAGAAGTATAGCTATAATATAAGTTATATAGTTATAATATAAGGATGCTTCAGTCTTGAGTCTATTAAAAAAATTTATCTCATTTTGGGAGCAAAACTTGGATCTGTTCTTGGGCCAAACAACATCTGTTGTTTGCCGTTACATAACATTAGTTTAAAACAAAATACTTTATATATTTATCCACCATAAGATATGAGGGTTTAAAATCAGCCACAGAGTACATGAAGCAGAATGAGTGGAATTACAATAAAGATGTTCTGTGGTAACTCTAGTAATATAAGAGATAGTTATATCAATTCTTCTTAAAAAAGACACTGTTGCCTCGTAATGGGAGGAATGCTGGTAATATAATGGCCCAAGATTTTGAAACTTGTGGCACAGGTCAAATGTGCAAATACTTAATCTATAAGCAATACTTGATGGGATTGTGTTGGTACATCTATGTGCAGTGGACAGTGCTGGCAGCACCCTGCTTCTTTGGCAGAGAATTGGGCTGTTTGTATCTGTTTTGTCTGAGACATTTTTAGAGGAAACACATTTCAAAATGCAGTGCTGTGCTTGTATATGCTGTAGAATTACGTTATGGCTTTTTCTTCCTTTGTAAAGGGAAGCAGATGGCAGTGCAGGGCAGAGTGCTGTGCATGGGGTAGGTGTGTAAGCAGGGGGTGATATCACAATGGGCCTTCTGCCTGCATGCTCCACCCCAAAGTGTAGCCCTGTTCACAGGTCTTCAGATGCAAGTGTAGGAGCACAGCATGGAGGCTGCAATTCCTGTTCCCTTGAGCTTCTGATGTGCTGCTACATCACCATCCTTTGCTGCTCTCTTAGATCCCCTCTGTAAACCTCATGTCTCACACATCCTTTTCCAGACTGCTTCACAGAGGGGAAGTCTTCCCATCCTTCTCCTCCCAGGAGGCAGAAGGGGAGTGATAATATAGATGATAGTCACTAAATGTGCCCAGGGAGTCATCATCTTGCACATCTTTGCAACTCCCCCTGTCTGGCGTCCCCTTCTTCTTCCCCCCTTCCAGGGTCCCACACTTCTCAGCTCAAAAATCTTGTCCTCTTCCAGCTCCAGGTCCTGGCACAGATTTCCAATACTTATCTACCAGCTCGACTTACAAAAAAATTCATTCAGAAAAGACCCCAGTAGCTATACCAGTAGCTTAAAAGAGAGGACCAGGATGAGCAAGATGGACCACTGTAGACTTTCTCAAGCTCTTGTTTTTTCATTTGAAAGATTGCGGTGATAGATGTATCAGACTCTGAAGGAACATCACTGCTATGGAAGAAGGTGCTTCAAGAAGTATGAGGCAACTGGAGCCTGCCTAGAAAACATTTGGAGGGGGCCAAGGGAAAAGATTGTGTGCATCTGTTTATGGTCTATCTGAGTTTGGAGACCTCTCTGGGGTTGTGTTTATCACAGAGTCACTTACAGTTTTGTTTCCAGTCTTCATGCTTTTAGAAGACTGGAAACCAATGGTACTTTGGCTTACATTTCACATCTTGATTTCTTGTTTTTTCTTTCATATCGTCTGCACAAAGAAAGTGCAGTCTAAGTTTAAACAAGGGCTGTTTTTCTCCTGGAGTCTGATGTAATTCTTCTTAAACAGAGATGTTGTGGTGTAGCTTCAGTCAGCTATCAAGCAATACACAGCTGCTCACTCATTCCTCCACCAGCAAGATCACAGAGATAATTGTAAAGGTAAAAACTAGAAAACATGTGGGTTGCGACAAAGATAGGTTAATAGGTAAAGCAAAAACCATGCACACGAGCAAAGAAGAAAACCAAAGAATTAGTTCACTGCTTCCCATGGGCAGGCAGACATTCAGCTGTTTCCAGGACAGCAAGCATAATGGTGTATAACAGTTACTTGGAAAGACAAATGCCATCACTCTAAACATTCCTCCTTCCTCCTTCCCTCCACCTTTATATACTGAGCATGATGTCATATGATATTAAATATCCCTTTGGTCAGTTTGGGTCACCTGTCCTGGCTGTGTCTTCTCCCAAGCTTCCATGCACCCACAACTTCCTTGCCATCTCTATATTATCAACTCTGTGTTCAGCACCACTATGAAAATAATTAATTTTACCCCATCCAAAAACAGCACAAGAGACCAAAAGGATTTTGTCACAGCTTTTGCATTAGCATTCATGTGTCAAGATTTGAAAATATGTAACCACACACCAGGCTCCAGGGTTTGGCAGGAGAAAAAAGTTTGTCTGAAAATCAAGTTTCCTTTACAGTGCAGGAATCCATTTTCCTTTTGACTGGGAGCTGCAAAGTCAGAAACTTGTCTGGCAGTAAACTGATTTTGGACTAGATTTCTTCACCCTTGCACTGAACACCTTATTTCAGAGGTGAAATAAGCCTATCTGTGAAACTAGCAGTACTGCTCACGTAGGATGCTCAGAAGATGATGTTCTGTTCAGTAGACGAGGCTGAACCATCCCTTCTGTGGCTCCTTGAGCTGTTGTTTTATTTGTAAAGAAGTACTTTCATTCCCATTTGCTATTTTCTTTGTGGAATTTATTTATTAAAAGTGAAACAAGGGTGCTTTATGAGAAACAGATTAACAGGGAAAATATTTATCTTCCTGTCATCCTTGGGAATCCATTTATTATAATATTACAATTTGTTGTTTTCTCTGGCTGAAGAAATGGCATTATTATATTTAAGATAAATGCTGAAATGATATATCCATTAAATAAAATTTACGTAGAATGTCTTAATATATACTGTTTTTTACCCAGGAAAATCAGATGTACCCTCTTAAAAACAGTGTGGTTGCAGAGGACTTTATTTATTCCTAAATAGAACTAAGTAAGCTTTCAACCTAAAGTTTTATCTAAGTTAATAGCACTTCTGTAAATATAATATTTCATGTTAGCAAGAATGAGCAGAAGGAGATAAAGAACACTATGCCCAAATGAAATCACAGGGTTGATTTTCAGATAAGCATACTGAATTTGGTAAAATTAGAAATATTCCTGCATAACTGGGTTAGTATCTTTCTTATTACTTCTGCATCACTTACTATGTCACCAGAATGGTAACAATAGGTATTTTCTGCCATTGGGATACCAGTGCTGGAAGAATGGCTGGAGGAATCCTGAGACTTCTGGATCCATTCCTGGGATCACTGTACAAAAAGCATTTTCCTAAATTTATCTTTTTAAACCCAACAAGTCTGAGTTTAAAAAAAAACCTTAAAAAATACCTATCAGATGTGGTACATCTGATAAATATAATTAAAAAGGAAAACTTTACTCTCTTAGACACATTTTAATGACATTTCATTATTTGTAACCAGTGAACTCATGTCTTAAATTTGACCATCTGTAGTTTCAAAGGAATCTATTCCACATGCACTGCCTTTTTTGTGTCTTTCTGTGAATTCATGTTGATATAATATAACACAAATCTGTTTTATCTCAGTGGCATCTTCCCTAGCTAACTTGCCCAAGTAAACAATGAACACGTTATCCGAGGCACCACATGTTTGCTTGAGATTCCTCCAGTATTTACTGAAGCCAAGAGGACATTTGAAAGATGAGCTGATGTTTCTAGCTCTGAATTTTTGCCCTGGCATTATTTGCAGTTCAATATGAAAAAAACTCTTTATAGGCTGCCATGCATAAAGAAATGTTTGCACAATTTCAAAATACAGGGACTGATCACAAGGCAGAGCAAAAATTTCAGTTCACTGATAGCACTTGCTTGATTACTATTTAGCTGCTTTGAGGTTCATAAAAGGACTGGGAGAACAAATGCTGAACCTCTTCCCATGTATTTTAAAGGTCTGAGGACATGGTATGAGATGCAAACTATGTGCTGGCTCTTGTGCCAAGCCTCAGCTGCTTTCCACCTGTAGCTAGGCTTCAGCACTGTCAACATTAGATGAACTCCCATGGAAGGGGATGCATGAAGCCAGCAGAAATTTCTGCAAGGAGAAGGGGATTAAAAACCTCTTGGAGTTCTGCCCCATCCTCAATGTTTGGGGGTGCATAAGCAAGTCCAGACTTCTCCCACCTCCTTTTTGTGTCACATAGTCATTGTAGGCACCCAGTTAGGTACATACCTCAGAGACTAGTTATTCCTTCCCTTCTCAAGGAGGCACTTTGTATCTTACCTTCTCTGACTTTTGTAATTAAATCATAGCTTTCTTTGTTGTTTCCTACGTTGATGTCAAAGCTTTGTCAGTGGAGGGACTGCTGTGAAAAGGACACCTACTTACCATGGATTGAGCCTATTGTAAACACCTCAGAAGATTAGATGAGAATGTTACATGTGACTGTTGTGTTTACTCCACCTGAACAGAGTCTCAGGCAGTCTGATTCCTTTACATGAGGGTGTCAGGCTGTGCTGGGATACTTGTGTCCCTTTCCAGTGACTAGGCCCTACAGTTTCTGTAATCTAAGGGCCATATTTCTAGAACATGAATAAACCTCATCTACACAAGTTATGTCTGTCTGACATAAATAGTTACTAATGTGAAAATGTAATGTGGTTATCTTAAAGATGTCACGATCAGCATTCAGTAGAGGTGATGTTAGTCCCTCACTTGGTAATAGATGTGTAGGCTCATGAGAAGTCCAACTTCCAAGTACTATCCTGTAGAAAAGAGAATGAAAAAAAGGCAAGAAATAGTAAGAAAGAAGGAGAGGCTTATACTGGAGAAAGGTTGAACATCTTAACTTTCTGCAGGGAAAGGGGATAAAAACCAAAGACAGTCTGGTTTACAGTACCTTTTTATCTGAAGCAATAGTAGATGTTACAGGTTAGCATGGTCTGGTCTTATTATACCAGTTTGCTTTGCCCCCTTATTTTCAGCTGTCCATGTGTGATTTAGGACTGATGCAGTCTGAAGGAAACAGGCTTGTTTTCACAGTTTTAATGCATTTAGCAGCCACTATAGTTAGTGGGGCTAGAGACTGGTACAGAACTAACACCAAGGCCCCCATGGCAAATCATCTGCTACCCCATCTGTCTGCCCAAGACTTAGTGACACATTAGGGTCCTGGGGCCTTGTGGCTGCATTTCAAGCTTCAAAGCTCATTAACTTGGCAATTAGTAGAAAATGGTTTGGCACCTTGCAGACCCTGCCTAGTATGTTCTGGGCTGGGATTTGAGTTTTTTTTCAAGAGTCTACCCAATGATTGACCAACTGTGTCTGCAATTATATACCTCTGTTAACTAGTTTCCTTCTCTGCTGAGGACGGTTATGTAATGTGTTTGAAATTTATAGTGTCATTGAAAATATCATCCCTCACTTCAAAAAGTAATACAAGTCTTGCAAGGAGGGATATGCAGTGATGGGAATTGCAGGGGAAAGAGAGAGAGGAAAATGCTCATACTCAAGATACTGGTAGGAATGATGTTGAGGTAAATATTTCAATTTCAAGGTTTTGTTCTGTCTGCTTTTCACACTGTATGTAAGCACCAGGCTACTCTGATTTAACATGCTGTTGCAGACAAAATCTTAGGTCATCTTGTGAGTCATCTCTTAATTTTATTTCCACCTATCACTTCCAGGAATGGAAGAAGGAGGGACCTACATCTGCAAATTCTTGTGTGCTGTGCTGGCTTTGTCCTATGTGCCTTTTTGTTGCTGCTTAAAGTCAGTACTCAAGAGGTTTTTTTCCCCCCAAATATAATATCTATTAAATTATACACAGTGTAATATCTTCCTTGTGTTACAGAATACTCTTGTCTCCTTATCATGTAACAGATTAGAAGACATATAAGGCTGAATAATCATTTCTTATACAGCTATAAAGTGATCTAGAAATGAAAGCATCTCAAAATTTATGAGGAAAATGATTGCTTCAAGTGGTGTGTCAAGTCCAATATGACTACTGGTGCAATACATTTGTGAGAAAGATACGTTTTTGATAAAGAGAGAAAGGGAATATTACCAAGGTATCAGTTATAAATTTATTGGTAAAGTGGTGAGACCAGTCTGTGCTTTGCTTTAAATTACTTGGTTTTGAATCTCATAAAACTGCCTGGGCAAATATGTATGAGGAAAAGCCAAAAGGAAGCAAGCATTTAGTAAGTGTCAGTATAAAATTTAATTCCCTGTGCCTCCTCACCCAGTTCCATTCTCTCACCTCCCTAATTTCCTTCTATGTGTCCAAATTTGCCAAATCAGCCCACCAGGCAGATGTAACAGTCTGCAGTAGGAAAAGGAGAATGAATCCTTATATTGGTGGTCAGAGCACATGCCTGGGACAGAGTGATGTGGCTTTAGGGCCCTGCTCCAAGGATTATTCTCTTGGTGAGTATTTCTCACAAAGCTGTATAACTTCAATGGGAGAGACTGAGGAAAAGATACTTCCGAGGCAGGCATGAGCTCTCTTTCAAGGTGCTAGACTTTCTTTAAACCCCTACATGGAGTGAGGAAGTACAAATGGAAAAGAAGCCTTTCACATTGATCAAAATAAGATGCCCACCCAATTCCCCACAGCAGCAAGTTTAAAGGGCAAGGAGAGAATAGAGGTAATTGCACCCTTTTCTTCCTTATTTTGCAGTCTGCACATTCATTTCAGATTCCTCCTCTTTGTTTTCCAACTAAGAAAAACTTTTATTACTTTAGACAAGACGTCTTGATCTTCTGTGGAAATAAAACCATATCACTGATATATCAAGACCATCAGCTAATGATGCTTTCTTCTTGAAAGTAATCTTCTTTTAAGTCTTTGTGTTAACTTCTTCCAGACAGTATCATACAGTCATAGAATGTCCTGAGTTGGAAAGGACCCACAATCAAAGTCCAATTCCTGCCCTGGACAGGACAGCCCAAAAATCACACCATGTGCTTGAGAGCATTGCCTAAAAGCTTCTTGAACTCTGGCAGGCATGGTGCTGCTTCCCTGGGAAGCTTATTCTGGTGCCCAACCACCCTCTGGGCAAAGAATCTTTTCCTACTGTATCGCCTAAACCTCCTGACACAGCTTCATGCCATTCTCTTGGGTCTTGTCACTGGTAACCAGAAAGAAGAGATCAGTGCTTACCACTGCACTTCACCTCAGCTCAGTGGTGATGATGTGTGTGATGGACCCTAGGACACAACTGGCCCTACTGGCTGCCAGGGCACTGCTGAATCATATTAAACTTGATGCTGGCCAGGACCCTTTTCAGCAGTGCTGCTCTCCAATCCAGGGTTGCCCTATCCCAGGTACAGAATCTGGCACTTGTCTTTTTTAAACTTCATACATCTGATGATTGCTCAGCCCTCTGATTTGCTGAGGTTTCTCTGCAGGGCCTCTCTGCCTTTGAGGCAGTAAATAGGTCCTCCCAATTTATTGTCTTCATCAAACTTAGTATCCCTTCAAGTCCTGACTCCAAGTAATTTGCAAAGATGTTTAAAAGATCTAGGCCAAAAATAGAGCCCTGTGGAACCCCACTATGACTGGTCACCAGCCTAGTGTAGCCTCACTCATGCTTTGTGCCTGACCCACAAGCCAGTTGCTTAAACATGACATTTTTACCCAGCTGTGTGCTGGGCATTTGTCCAGAAGCTTCCTGTGAGAGACTGTATCAAAAGCCTTACTGAAATCCAAAAAGATTACATCAACTGGCTTCCCTTGATCAACTAGCTGGATTACCTAGTAGATGCAGAGTGCTCCATATACTCTTAAAAATGCAGCTATCACCCATACTTTTACCCTTCTAAATATTATTACAGTTAAAGGATATATGCTGCTCATTTTTCCCCAAATTTTTACACATTGAGACAGCAAAAGTATGAAATATAAATACTCATTATATGAACTGAAACTTGCAAAGAAACAAGGAAAATCTCTTTCATGATCATAGATGTTCTTTTGCCAGCCTTGGCTTTTATGAGGCGGAGGTAATTTGCAGCAATATCTGATTACTGCAGGAAATACAGGTCATCATATTTAATGATCTGGAGCTGTAGATGTATTACAGCTTCCATCTGTCACTTTTGATTAATATAGAGCACTGAAATGGAATGGAAATAAAGAGCAATGTAATCAAGGACATCTGGGGTATGGGAGGTATTGGGAGCTGTTACCATCCACCATAGTTGCTGTGCACATGTCAGGATGACTTTGGCACTGTTTCTTAAGCAGGACAGTTTGGAGTTATGTTGACATGTGGCACTAAAATATCATATTACTCCAAACATCTAGATCTTCTACCTCAAGTACACTGACATGCTCAAGACCATTTTTCAGCAACTATGAATCAACTAAGGGAGCTGAAGAGTGGCAGGAAAGTGGCAGAGGGCATTTAATTCCAGGACCGCTGCTGGACTGGAACAGGAATTGGATATCTGTAACTGCAGTGAAAACTACCTGTACCAGTCATCATAGAAAGTCAGCATTCACCCACTGTGTCATACTAGAGTTAGATTTCTATTTTTCATGTCTGTCCAAAATTTGTACCATAAGGGCCTGATGACAGAGGTTGTCAGCTGCTGTCTTGGGTCCCTGTTCTGATGAAAGACAGACTCTCAAGCACTTTAAAAACCCTGGGCAACTCGCAGCCCCGTGGTTGTTTCCAGCTGCATTTGTGGGTCTTAAAGAGACTGTAACAATTTTGGGCACAGATAGATATGGAATACAAAAACATTTTGGCTTACTCAGTACTGCAATTTAACCAATTCAGTAGCTGCAAAATGTATTTCTTTTGTGACCATGGTTGGAAAAGCATCTCCTTCATACTTCATACTGCTATTCAGTTTTAAGGTCTTAACTTTTCTATATCCAATTGCTCTAAGAGCTTTTCGGCTTCTTTTATTTATTTTTGAAGGTAGAGAGACTCATCATGGGCTGCCTTAGAATTCATTACTTCCAGGTGCTCAACTAGAGCTGTTCTGAATCTCTCTGAGTATCACTAATGCTCTTCTGATTGATCTGATAGTCCTTTGACTAAATCCCACAAAGAAGGTTACATATATACCTCTGCCTCCTTGCTGGTTCTGTGTGATTTTTCCTTTACAGCAGCAGTTAGTGCCACCCCAAGTATAGCACAGACAATGATTTTATCTTTCCTTTTTGTATTTTTCCTTTGGCCCATATGCTGGTAATGCAATCAGCTCTCACCTGTTCATTATCTCAGTTAGTGTCCACTCCAAACCAAAAGCAGAAGGACAACTATCAAACTTCTCCAAGAGAAAAAGCAAAACATTAGCCTTACCCTGGCCATCCTGGGTAACAATTTTTCCTTCAATATCCCTCAGAGAGAGACAATTGGTCCCCACCAGGCAGGAGAAAGAACAATAAAAGTTTGGTTTGGTCAACCTCCCTCAGAGGAGGACAATGCTTACTTACTGTGTGGGAAGAACACTAAAAGTTTGGTTCTGTTTGTTAAATGGCACTTTGGGTCAGAGAATGGTATCCTGTCCATGACACCGATTAAAATGTTGCAATTTGATAGATGTTAAAGTCCTCTGCTCAAATTAAGGTGCAAAAGAGACCAAATGTAGGTTCAGCAATTCCGACCTTATTTTGTAAAATTAATTGTATAAGGGAGAGAGGGAGGGAGAGAGACAGAGAGAATGGAGGGAGGGAGGGAGGGAGGGAAGAGAGAGAGAGAGTGCAGGTAGAAGATAGCACCATGGATCCAGTAGAGCCCCAGTGGTTCTTCAGTGCCCTGGACTTCTTGGTGGTGAGGTCCCTCAGATTCACTCCCTGAGTCATTTTCATTTGCATGAAGAGCAAAGGTAGGAGTGCCTTTCAGTTCCTCATTAACATGGGAGGCAAGAGTAGTAGAAGTTTTCAGCTCCTGATAGAACCTGCTAGGTGAAAGTAGGAGTGGTTTTGCAGTGGTGCATGCCTGGGACTTAATTTGAAGGTCATCAGAGGTCTGCTGTGGGGATCATATACTGCAATGGAATGTTGGGGTGAAAAGTATCAGCTTTGGTTCTAACTGTGCAAACTCAGAACTGAACTGTTTAATTTAATATAAGTGATATTATGCAGTGTGTGAACATGTTCTAGAAGATAGCTTGTGATCTGGGGAAGAAATTGCCACTCTAAAGGAATCCATATATATCTGAGAAAAAAAGTGCAATGTTTCCCTTTACTATCCTTCTGCACTGTAGATTCTTTAATCTTTTCATGCTAAGACCATTCCTAGCATTCCACCAGCTCCTTTCTGTGTAATATCAAGACCTTGCAATTCACATTTAGGGATGTATGGGCTGTTCACAGGGATATTACAGTAACATCCATTTTAAAAAATCTGCTCGGTCTTATGCACTTCAGGATCATGTGTAAATTTTACTATGTGTTTTTTACATCTCCCTGCTTGAGGTCCTCACTGGTGATGGGTGAAGTATACAATACAATACAATCTCAGCATTGGGACTTTAAACTTAAGGCTCAACATGACACCAAAACTCCCAAGGGTCAATGCTAGCTTTGTGTCCTATTCCCTGTACTATTTGGTGTGGTCCTGCACCCTGTGTTCTGTATCTTCTTAATCTCCACCTTGAAGACCTGTGCTCATCTGAATTAAAGAGGAAAAAAGTTGGAGATAGTTTAGGCTTCGCCTTCCCACCCATCCCTATTCCCTGTCTCCTCCTGAGGAGGTGCTAGGGGGAAGAGCAGATGCTGCAACCTGTGATCCTTCATTATCCAGAGATTATGCTAGAGGCATCAGGGACAATACAGGAGATCTTGGTCCTGGTCTGCATTCATGAGCAACAGCCCCCATGAAGGGACTGCTTCCCTTCCTCTCCAGCAAGGCCTGACCAGTCCAGTCCTTTCCCACAGATTGCATAGCTGTTATTGAGCCCTTCCCAGGGTCATGGGACAAATAAAAGCCTAGACAAGCCTCGGAGTTTGACAACAGTTTAAGTTTAATGAATTACTCTTGTCCACAACTTCTAAGGATGGCAGATCAGGTCTATTTATAAAAACTAATTATTTATCAAACAGAAAAGAAATAACAGATAAAGATCTTACTCAGAATTACTTACTAAATGTATAAAAGTAAAGAACTACTAGTAGATTACAGCATAACATACAATGCTGCACTATATCAAGGTACCTATAGTTAATCTACCACAAGAAGTAGTATTGATTAGGAGCTGAATGTAACTTACCACTGAAATTACAATAAAGTACACAGATTCCTTCACTTGGCCTCTGGAAAGTAACTGCAAAGCAAGCATTCCCAATTCATGGGAAAAGCTCCATATATTTCAAGGAAGACGTATAGAAAATTTCTGCTTTGTGAAAGTTTGGTGTGCCTTTTGTAGTTTGTAAAGTGAGTGTCAGTCAGAAATCCAACCTGTCTTGCCAGATCTCACTTCAACAGCAAGATGTTTATTGGTATTCAGGAGGTTCCAGACCAGTGTTAATCCCATGGCACCACAGTAACTCACTACAGGACAGCTTGTCTTGTTTGAGTTACCTGACTGGTTAACAAGATAAGTTATTATGGGGTGGTGAGATGCCCTGCTATACTCAGGCTTTTGGTAGTAATATTCACAGTGACACTTTTTTAGACAGAAAAGTGTGAGAGGACAATGTTACTGCTCTTTGCAGGTGTTTGTCCATCTGCCAGAGCAAGTGGGATCATTGAATATAATAGTGACTTTTCCTTTCTTAAAGAATAATAAAATGCAGTAAAGAAAAACTAAATTTGCAAAGGAAGTGATGGGGATTTGTTAATTTACTAAAAAAAAATTGCCATGTTGTCTCAGGGTTTTTTTTCTGAACAAATAGATATGGCTCTGCAGTTGCCTGAGTTCCTCAAAGGGAACTTCATTGCTCTGCTCTTTCCCCACACCACACTTGGGGTGAACTGCTTCTTCCTCTGATGTATGTCAATACCTGTCAGTGTAACTAACAGTGGAGTTGAGAACCCTATACTCCTGATCTTGAAAATACTTAAGATTTTGGAATTAATATACATAGGCATGATTAAAAATAGTGGTGAACATTGCTATCAGGATCAGAGGCTATATTGGTGTCTTGGGGATGGTTTATTATCCCATCCCATTTTTGGGGTCTGTGATCTGTTTTGTTTTGTTTTGTGCCCAGGGGTGGTTGCTGTCCCTGCCCCTCCTCCATCCTCCCTGGCTCTGGGACTGTCACAATGGATGGAAGCAGAGCTGGGGTTTCCAGGAGGAGCTGGGGGCAGGGAGAACGGTGGTCTTGTCTCTTCCAGTGGGCAGTTGGACTGGACACACATGGCTGGTATCTCTGACCATGATCCTGCTCTGAGAAATGACCCCTAACTTAAAAATTTTAAGGGTTTATTAAACCTTAACAAACACAACAAAGGACTGAATAAGGAAAAATAGACAGCACTGAGAGTGTGGCTGACTGCCAGTGGCTCATCCACAAAAATGGTTGCTCCGCCTTTTATACCCCTGATGTTGCATCCGCCAACCCTGGCCCCTCCCAGAGTCTATCCTTCAACTCTTCTTCACTGTCCATTGGTGGAGAATTTCTTGTAACTTGTTTGGAGGTGAGGTGTTGTCATGCCACACCTCCCCAGCAGCAAGTTTTCCCCATTCCCAACTGCTCCATGCAAGTGGCACATGGGCACACCCTCCTTCCACATGGTCTGACAACCCTGACAACCAAGGCTGTCCAGTGGCAACAATGCAGAGAGGGGAAAGGGGACTCTGGGCAGAACAGAGAGAACAAACTACAATGACATAACCATACATCAACAAAATTTCTCCTAACATGCACACAGTATTCATCTCTTAACTGCGAGAGCCAAGCATCACATTACCCATCTATAACACTGCTGTTTCTGTGGGTTTTGCCTGCTTCTTTTTGTTTTTATTTTGCTTTGGCACTGTGACTGAACTTGCCAGCTGGGCTGCTTTTGCTGCTCTGCTGTTGGGAAGCTCCAAGCCAGAGTGGGCCCTGCCAGGGGGGCTGCCCCCACCCTGTGCACAGCCAGGATCCAAAGAACCAGCTTTTCTCAGGTGGTGAGAAAAGCCCAAGGAGCCTTTTAGTGTGTTCAGGAGCCGGACTGCTACTGCCCAACCCCCACTGTACCTCTGCCATTGCTCCGGGCTTGTGCTACACTTTGTGCTTTGTGGAAAGCACAAAGGCACAGCTCCTGCCTGCCAGGAGGTCCTGACCTTCCAGCCTGCTGCTCTAGAGGTTTCCTGCTACAGCTCCTTTTGCTATCCAGAGGGAGCACCGGGATTGCCTGCCCCTGGAGGTTTGTAAAAGAAGCCCTTTCTCTATTCCGTCCCACCAGCTGTACCTGCCATTACCATGTGGTGCCCGAATTCGCACCACAGCGCCCCCTGCAGGCGCGGGGGAATCATCGCACCTGCCCTGCCCGGCCGGGAGCCACCAGCGCCCCTGGCGGCTGTGACCGGAACTGCTCCAAAGGGGAAAGTGCCCCACAGCCCCGAGAAGGCTGGCACTGCCTCTGGGTCCTGCTGGTTGTTGCCTTGTTATCCATAACTAGTAAAATATGTTTTCCCATATCTTTGCCTGAAAGCCCCTTGATTTCAAAATTACAGTTCAGAGGGAAGGGGGTAATATTTCCTATTCCAAGGGAGGCTCTTGACTTCCTTAGCAGACACCTGTTTTTCAAACCAAGACAATTGGAAATAAATGCATTGACTAATTCTATAAGGCATGATTTCACTCTCAAACTTTGGCTGTCATTTAGCATTGTTAATGACAGTGTGTTCTCATCTGGAATAGTAATGGATATTTGTGCATGGACACAGACAGTTTTGTTCAGCCAGAAGTCTTTGCAAGCAGCAGTACATCGGTCAATGTATGTAGAAGCTCATGTAGATTGTAGTTTTGTACTGTAAAAGTTAGGAAAAAAGCTCATGTCAGAAACTGCTTGATAGATTGGGGTAGCTGTTGATACTATTGGAAACTCTAAATTTAACTTGGTTTAAATGAGCATTTTTAACAGATTCACACTAGTGCAAGCAAGTCACACCTTTAGGACTGTATAGAACTGTCCCTCAGAAAGGAGTTTGTGGCCCTCTCAGATAGGGTTTTGCAGCCCCCTTTCAAGGTATCACAAGGGTGATTGCTAGCTACGCCTCTGCACTGGTGGTTTTGCTAGGGAGAGGTTGAAACCACATCTTGAAATGGTTTTGAACTAATTTCATCTTCAGATAAAGAAACAAAATTTGTTTTAAAAGCGTTCTAATCCACATGTCCAAGTGTTTGCTTCTTGAGTTGAGCTTGCAACTAATTTTATTTTTACTTATTAATAATTTATTAATTCCTTAGTAGTCTGTAGTCTGCATGCATCACTTTCTTGTTGTTTCTCCTTATTGGTGGATTATTTTTATTAACACTTGTTTTAAGTATGTAATTGTATTGCAGATGCATCACAGATGCCCAAGGCTTTATTATGTTAACTCTTTTAATGTCATATACTTTGGATGTAGTTATGTCTCTGCCAGCAATCTGCACATATCATTGATTCACAAGTCATCCTGGATGGGGAGATTATAAGAGCCAGGAAACAGCAATAATTATTTTAATAATGTGGGACACAGGTGATTTTTAAAAAATACACATATTTTATTTGGTTCAGAGTAAAAACTGGTTTTTTGCTGTGCCTTTTTAAGCTTCTGGGAAAAGTGATATATATAATTTAATACTTGAGGGCTCCATACTGTTCTAGGGAGATAATACTCGAGAGAAGCTGGCATCAAGAGAGCAGTTCAGTCTAGGCATCCTGCTAGACATGCAGTTGTGTGACTTCTTCCAGTTGAATCCCAGAGTCTGGTCTTCCAGATCAAGTTCCCACAGGATACTGAAAGTGTATTCAGAGTAAAAAGGTTAGTTTTTTGAGCAGACTTGCCTTTTTGGGCAGTATGTAGATCTGAGTATGTGCTTAGTTGCCTGGAACCAGGAGGAACATTTCTATATACTGTGGCAGCTAATGGTATTTGAAAATGAAATGCACATATTGGACACTTACCTAGGTTCATGATTGAGGGTTAATTCCACGGTTCTTAATGAATAAATGTTTCCAGAAAATGACTAGTCAATATGGTTGGTAAGTGCTGCTGTGTGCCTTTGTATGAAACAACTAACTCACTGAACTAGCTCCTGAGCAAAAAATCTGTGTATTCTACTTCATATAGACTTCAGGGAGCTGGAAACTTGTTTACAGAAACATGCAGGCAGACCTGCTTTACCTTTGAGCTCCTGGGTATTTCAGATATTTCACTATATAATTAGAGACTATAATCCTGTTAAAATAAGACTTAGAATTATAGGATGGTTTGGATCTAAAGATGATCATGTTCTAACCCCTCTACCCTGTGCATGGGCACCTTCCCCTGGACAAGGTGGGTCAAATGATTTGTAGCCCAGAAAGCCAACTGTATGTTGGGCTGCATCCTAAGAAACATGGCCAGCAGGCTGAGGATTCTGTCCCTCTACTCTGCTTCCATAAGACCCCACCTGGAGTACTGTGTTGAACTCTGGAGTCCTCAAGCACAGGAAACACATGGACCTGTTGGAGCAGGCCCAGAGAAGAGTGGCAAAAATGATCAGAGGGATGGAGCACCTCTCCTATGAGGAAAGGTTGAAAGAGCTGGAGTTGTTCAGCCTGGAGAAAAGAAAGCTCTGGGGAGACCTCATTGTGGCCTTTTAGTACTTAAAGGGGGCTTGTAAGAAAGATAGGGACACACTTTTCAATCTGTGTTGTAAGCAAAATTTTCTGTCATAATATTGATGGAATTGACCCAGCAGAAAAGCAGGAGCTGTGATTTGAGCAAGTAGCTGCAACTTTTCCTGGCCAAGTGCTGAAGTTCTTCAGCAGATGAAAGCCAATAGGCCTTTTGAATTAATGTTTAAATGGGATTGCTTAATTGCCCTCCAATAAAAATGAGGAGAGTGGAGTCCCTCCAAAAGCTCTCTGTATCCTAAGATGATCAATCTTAGCTGAAAAGCAGGACTAAAACTAATATACAGAAAAAAGCAAAGGGCAAACCAAAGACTAGGTTACATAATTTTGTTTCCTTCTTTTGTATTAACATAATGATGTAATTAAAATCAGGGGGACTTTACAGCTTTAAAGGCTGGGCTCCGTGTTACAGTTTTGAGCCTTTTGAGTTAATACATAGAAAAAACAGCTATTTGTTTGACCCAACAAGAAGAAGTAACCAGCACAATACTACCAAAAATGCTTTGATGGCAATTTTATACTGGCACATGAAAATGCGTTCATATTAGGAAATTAGACATGCACATCTTATTGTTTAAGACGTAGTATGTTGAATTTCTTAGGATACTCACGGAATTATTTGTGAACAAATAAACAAATGAATTCCATTATCTCAGGTTTGTACAGAAACTGGAAGGTTATTTTGAGGTGAGGTACCATTTGTTATATCTCTAGAATTTACTTAGGCACTAAACTGAGGATAAATCAGAACAACAGATAGCATCCATTCTAATAATTATTTGTACATGCAGCAGAAAAAGTCTTCCCCTTCCTTTTAGCACACTTGCAAGATGAATTGTTGCAGCAAAATGATTTTTCTAGGCTGTGTTTAAAAGCACAAGTCACCATTTTCCAGATCGTTTGAGTGAGAATTGCTCAGGCTCTTCTGCTGCATCCGTTTCAGTACACTTCATAAGGGACTATGGAGCTGATAGAATGGAGGCAGAGCTGGTGAAAAGAGGGAATTTCCTCCTCTTTCTGGCCAAACATATAGACAAGAAATTACTTAGAAGTAAAAGGCTCTCAGAGGACCCTTTGGATAGTTACAAATCAGTGCCATGGAAGTGTCTCTGGAGAAGGAACTAGTTTGAAATAAGTGACAACTGGTAACCAGCTGCATGTCTGAGCCACTGAATGGGTTTGCAATACATGCACTGGCCTTTGAGACAATTAAGACAATTTAATAGTGAATAAAGGTTTTAAATACTGCATGGAATTTGTTTAACACATATAGGCTGAGATTTATGCAGCATGAATTTACACTGAATCCAGTTTCTGATTCACAAGGGGTTTTATTAATATTTGTTGGTTTTACAGTGGATGCATTAGAGACAGGTCAAATCTAAGCACTTTTTTTTGGCACAACAGGCCTCAAATCATGCCTATATGCCTGGGGTGCCAAATATGCTTGCATACTTATCACTTATGATTAAAATGCAATATTTGCAGAGTCCATGGGTAATATATTTAGCTGAAAAAATTAATACAAGAATTATTTGAGCAAAAGACGGAAGAATAAAACTACTTCATGCTGATGCTGGTGATGGAATGCCTCATGGTAGCAGGAGCAATAGTTAAAAGGGATGTTGCTTGAAAAGGAAATGTCATTTCCAACTTCTTTCCTTCCTAATATCAGTTTCACGTGTGTTTGAATTAATATGTGGAAACGTGATTACACATGATTAATGTGAGACTATTTCCAGGCTTTGTACCAGTATGCACCATATCTGCTCTGGTTGCTAGGCTGAGTAATCCAACATGAAAAGAGATTAATATCTCTGAAGAGTCCTCATGAAAGACCTTGGCGTGCAATATGGTCTACATGATGCAGTGTGAAAATAGGTTTGGTCACAAGTTTTCTCGAATTGTTAGCATGTATCAGAGTTGCATAGGGCTGTTTGTGTACTTTTATACTGTCTCTTTTTAAACTTTTGGTGCTAGCCTTTTTTACCTTAACATTCTTGTGTCCAGTCTCAGGATTTTACTGAAAAACACACACATATTCATACACACAGATACAATTTTAGCTTCCATGCAGCTAGTCACAACTGACATATAGAAAAATAATAATTTGAGCCTTGATAAACATTTAAAACCATGGGAATCCAAAAGCAATAATAATCATTTTAGGAAATACTCGATGGTGGCAGATGCTTCATGCATATAAATCAAATATTTACTGACTGGTGAACCAATTGTTGCTAAACGTATCTTTTAATAGTCAAGGTAGCAGAGGAGAATGAAACACATTAAGGCATGAATGAAGTTAGTAGATACTTCTTTGGACTGCTCAGTTCATATGGATTTATGACACTGGATTATGTTTATCTGAAGGAAAGACATGCAACCCACTTCTCTCTCAAAGATAGATCAGTTCCTTAAGGACAATAGTGTAATAGCTTCTTGATTCAGAAGTTATTAAATTGTAGTCTTCTTTCTTATTAAATATCTTCTCCAGGCTGATTTTTTTAATGCTGTGGCATGTACAATAAAATACTTAAATTTTTCTCAGGGGTAACCTAGATAAGTAATTTCACAAGCCACTTGTGCAGAGTTCCAAAATATTTTCATGTTGGAGATGTTGTGGTTGTACTTGAGAGCTCTTCAAAACATAGTTTTCCATTTTTCTCCCCTTTAAATAAGTTTGCCCCTACCCTACGACATGGAAGATCCAATCTTTTCGTCTATATGTGAAAGATTTTTATGTGTTGGGCCCATTTGGTGAAACTGAGGCATCTGAAGTGGACATTCATAGTTGCTGTTCTGGATATTCTTGCACAGGATTTGGGTGAGACCTTTCTCCATGTTTTCCTCTGCTTTGGACATGCAGGTGAGCAGTGACACTGACATTGAAAGTGAGCAAAAATGATGGAGTCAGGCTGTAAGGAAGAAGTCTTTGCCAAATCAAAACTTTACCAATAAGCTGTGAGAGAGAGATTAGTGATGATGATTCCCTTATCCTGTGTATAGGAAACGTTATAGTAATAATTTTTTCCTGACCTCTCCTGCACTATTCCTGTCTATTGCTTCAGTTCTTAAATTCTTAAATCTTTTTAGTGGTGACCAAATTTGCTTTAATATGCAGAGGAAATGGAACAGGTTAGATGAGAGTGTGGAAAAATGTTTCTGAACTCTGACCTAATGGATCTAATTTAAATGAAAATTTAAATGGAAATTGCAGGAATTAGCTTAAATGAGGGGTTAGGAATATCACTTGTTCTTCCAGTGCAGGATTAATCATGAAGTATGACTTAGCAGATTTTTAGTTATTGATAACTTTTGGTGTTGCCAGGGAAATGCCATAAGACAGTGGTGAATATTGTGAGTGAAGTGGAGGTTGTAAATAATTTGTGATCTTCTGGCAGTGCTTTGAAAAGTCAGTTTGAAACTCAGTCCTTGCAGAATGAACACTACGATTTTCAGATAATATGCTGCATAATTTGTTTTAAACATCTGTTGGAAGTATAAGGATTTTATCTTAAGTCGGTGAGTTTCCTTTCACAAAACGGACCTGTAACATTGAGAGGATGATAAACAAAAGGCAAAAGGGAGACTGTAAATCTCTTGCTGTGAAGAAAGCTATTTATCTTTCCTGTAGTTGTAATATGCAGTGTCCAGGATTTCACAGGTATTCGTGTTCTTTGTAGTATGTTAATTGGTCTATTTTAGGATATTTTTCTGTCCAACATGATAATGAAAAGAGGGAATAGCAGTACAAAGCCCATGTAATTTCTCTGAGTTATAGAGGCATGTTATATCTGAATGGGCACATGCCTGTGAAACATTCTGGTCAATGGAGACACCATCCAATTTCCAGAAGACAAGAAGGATTTGGTTTCAGAGTAGCAGGATGGAGGGCATAAATTGCCTTTGAATCTTACGTCCTGTGTGTCCTGAAGTGTGGATGCCAGTTACTTACCTACAGAAGAGGACCACTTCAACCCTTCCTCAAACTGTTCTGGAATACTGTTTCCCTGGTGTGACAAACCTCTTTATTTGGAAAGTGTCTGGAGTCTGTTCAGCTACATCCATATATGTGTTCTTGCTATGACATTTTCCTGTAATTTTTATATTTTTTTATAAATGTTACTGGCTTTAAGCAATGTAAGAATCAATAATTGCAGGAAGAGTAGTTGCAGCAAAAGAGGATGGGGAACATGCCATTACAGTAAATTGCTTAAACTACCTGCAGGCTCACAAAAGTCTTATTTTCATCAAAGGGAAAAGGTAACTCAGGTTTTGAGGGCAGACCTTTCCTCTTTCTAGCAGAAGACAACATATGAGAGGGGCAGAAGTTCAAAAACCCTTAAGCTGTTCAAGGCAGCTCAGCCATTGGAGCTGAGAAAAGAGTGGTCTCTCAGGAATACCTTTTAAGCCTTTGAAGCAGCACCTTCTGTGAAGTAGAGTCATTTGTACTGAATAACTGTTTACTAACTTTTTTCCTCTCATCCCAGAGGAGAAACTCCTGTTACCTTTTCTCCCCTCCCTGAAGTGTGTTGCTCTAAGCTGATTGTCCTCCCCTGTGGGTGTCCATCCAAGAGCTCTCTGCAGAGGCATTGACATCTTCAGGGCACAAGTTTCTGGGTCTAGCCTGCTGACTATATATAACCCCTGTCTGGCTTGGGGAACCTTCATCTCCAAGTGAGGTGGGAATTTTCTTTTCTGCTGTGCCAGTTGGGAGACTTTTCCAGAAACTCAGTGCTGTAGTACAAATCTTCCAAGGTGTACTCAAGGTCTGTTTATTTCCTTTTTCTCTTGTGGCAAATCGTTCCTCTAAAGGTAAGGTTTGTTGTTGGTTTTTTCCCCTGGCATTTACCTCTGATAACTAACAGAGTACTGCAATTGTTTTTAGCCTTCCTTTTGCTCTGTTGAAACAGCTGATTCTTTAGGGTTTTCATGAGCAAGCACAAGTAGGGAAGACAGGTCAGCTGTGGCAGTGAAGAGTACTGTGAAAGCTAATTTATCCTACAGCCTCATTTTACTTTTAATCATGTCCTTGCTTGTATTGCAGCTCCCTATTCCACTGCCTGTTTTTCCAAAAAAATTGAAATTGAGGCCTTCATGAACATTTGTGTGATCATAGGAAGTGGATTGAGGAAGAAAGAGATCAGGTTAATCAGCGATGATTCAATGTTATAAATATGTGTTGCTTTTTAATTTACTTTCTCTCGTACTTTCCTCTGAGCTCTGACACACTGCTGGAAAATTGCTGAGAGCAGATAATAATCTTCTATTTTGTGTATTACTTCAGTAAAATATCTTTGTACATTGTAGATACCTGGATTTCTCTGATGATGGTGTTCTGGGCTCTCTGGTTTCAGAGCAATATGGTCTTGCATTTTGCAGTGTGGTTTTGTATTTTGCTTCTACTTTCTGCTTCCACTTCCACTCCTGTCCAATGCATGTTATTCATAGAAAAACAAAGGACATGTTAATTTAATTGGGGATTTTGGGGTAGAAAGGAATTTACATAAGGTCCTGAAACTAACATGTGTTACTTGGTCTGCAGTCTGCCAGAGATGGTTATTTAAATAACCCTGACTTGGCTATGTCTGTCAACAAAGGCAAGTGGAGCAATCAGAGGCGGCCACCTATCTCCCCCAGGAGACAGCAGAAAAGAAGAAGGGAAGGAATAGCATTTGGGCTCCCTAGTCTCAAAAAGCAGTGGTAGTGCAAAATGGCAGCTGGGGAATCTTCTCTTTGTACAGGAACTTGGCAGATTTTAAAAAGAAAACAACGGGGGGGGGGGGTGGGAATTTGAGGTCTGGTTTATAAATGACTCCCATACCCTTTTAAGTTGATAAAATTCAGTTATATATATATGTATGTATATATACACACACACACGCAGATATTCCATGATAGATTTGTTTCCTAACTCTGCAAAGGATAATATATGATGTATAATAATTTCTGTCTTAACTCTAACAAGAGCTAAATGTAGATATTAAATATAACATTTTCATAGTACAGGGGGCAGTATTGGCCTGTGTAATATAATGTGGCTTGTGTATGAGAGACAGACAAGTGAAACCCCTCCCATTTCCATCTCTCAAATATATAAGTAGCTATTTAAAAACCCTTTGAGGCAGCTTCATGCTTGTTTTCAATAAACTTTACTATTTATTCAATCCCTTTGAAGATGTGAAGGATGACTTAGGGCAGGAAACTGTGAGAAAGTTGTGTACAGTCTTCAGGTCCTCAAAATTTTCTACTTTGACTTCATTGGATCTTAGTGAAAAGGGAAAAACTAGAAAACCAGTCTTGTTTATTCCTTAAATTAGGTATTTCTTTTGAATAATTAGTTGCTTGGATTACTACTCACATCTAACCTCTTTTGCACAGGCCTTTCATAGCTGAGTTTTCAAGCTCTCCTCCTTTTTTTTGCAAAGCATTTTATAAAGCTCCTCTTCCCTTAAACATCACTCCTCATTCATGCCTTTTCCTTAAACTGCCAAACTGCCATATATAGTAATTCTGTGCTGTGGAGGTCATTAAAGAAAAATAGATTTTCAAAATTGCCCTTCAAGAGTGATGGTCTTTTTGTCAAAGTTGCAGTACTCTGAGTGAGTACAATAGGAATTTTTTTGTTGCTATCTCAATACCATGGCTTAAGCAATTACTGCAGATACCATCTGTGTGGAAAATTTTTCATTTTGGTAAGCTTCCTAAGTTGAAGAAGGTTTCTGCATGTTTTCTTAAATCTGCCCTCAAAGAAAACAGCAACTCCGAGTGAAAAGGGACAGACCACAAAAGAGGTGTGCTTTTGTCTTGCTGATAATATTTTTTAATAGCATTGACAGAAAACTCCTTGCCAGTCAGCAGAGCTTTTAATCAACACTGTCAGCTTGATTGAATTGACTCAATAGAAGTTTAAGTGAACAGCACCTTTCCACCAAATTGATCAGTGCCTTTTTTTGGCACTGATTATTTTACTGTTAATTTTGTAATTTTGGGGGGGTTAATTTCTTAGATAGAAAGCTAAAATTTCTCTTTATCTAATACGGCTTCTTGAAATTCTCCACAGTGTGGCTAGTCCTGATGGGAATCTGAGGCTAACACATTATTAGGATGCAGGGAATGCTGCAGTATTCTTAGTGTCTTATCTTCTGGTACATCAATACTTATGTATTTATATATACCTAATTCACTGTTTTTGAAACTTTTTGAAAGTGTGGCATTCTCTGGGTCAGCTGTGTCTGTGCTACTTCTGGACATAAAACTATCCATAATTACTTAGAGTAGCAGAAATCACAATTCCTCAGCCTTGAGGAAACTGGAAAGTACTTATAATTAAAGATAGTAGTCTCTTCAGCTGCTACTCCTTGGCTATCTTTAGCCCTCATAGCCTTTTCTTCCAGCTCTGACTTGTGGTGGTGTTAATGGCTATGTGGCTATGGTGTGAGTCAGTTGCCATCAAACCCTAAAGTCTAACCTTGGGCAGAAAAAGAGATGAAATTTCATTTGGAGACCACTGTTTAAGAAGTACTAGATCTAATTTAATAAAACCAAAAAGTGGAACTGTCTAAATATCTCCTATCACTCTCTTATACCTCAACATGAAAAATAAATAGGGCCAATGCAATTCAATAACATAGCTGAACATCTCTCCCTCCTCCTAATTTCCTTCCAAACAAAACAAACAAAAAGTTGTTTTTAACTGAAAAGGAACAAGAAGCTATTTCCTGCTAGGATAAAGACTGGGCAAAATCTGCCTAGTTTATTTTGGCATTAGCAGAATTAGAAGACATGTCAGTGTTTTACAACTGTTTGGATATAGAATTAGCAAAACATTTTGAAATATATTCCTGGCTGACTCATCACACTGGCATAATTGAAGTTCAGGGATCCAACTCAGATTTGCAATAAAGAAAAAAGAGACAAATACTCTGCTGCAATTTTGGTTTCAGGCATTAGTGGTAAGAGAATAAAATATATTCTGGATTATTTATACATGGACAGATATAGGAATACATTGTAGTTGTACTAATTATAGAACTCGTTTCAATGTTCACACAGGCAATATGTAGGAATCGCAATAGACAACATGTCAATACACTTCTAGTATCTCATGCTATCCCTTCAGCATGGGGTAGCCTCTCTGTTTTTGTTGCAGTCCAGCAAGGACTTTTGATAACTTGCTGTCTGAAATTAATTCTTCAGTTTGCTCATGCTCACTGAAGTGCTATTTCTGTCCTGGAAGCATTTTTGGATGCATTTCAGTGGGCCTTTTGAATGTTGCTGTGATACCTACTTAGCTCTGGTGAAAGTAAGGAGGTCTCTGAACTTTCTCATTGTTTTTCTAGTCTTTGTTTAAAAAATGTAAAACAAGGAGCTGTAGGTGTCTTTAAGGAAGTTTGCTGCTGAGAAGTTTACCATGAGGACAGAGTCTAATTTGCAGTTACGTATGTCAGAGGTGGCTCTGACTTCTCCTTGGACTATGCATGAAATACTTGTCCCACCATCCTGAGAAAGGCAAACCTACTCCTGCACTCCCTGGTATGTTGACTGTTTTACAGTGATGCCTGTCCTCATGGAGGCGCAGTGTGGATTCAACTCTTCTCAGTTCCCTTTTCCTACCTCTCTGCTGTGTGTCAGCATCCTCCTACATCTTCAGTCCTTCAGAACTGGAAGAAATACTTGTAATTAAAAACCTTCCTGCACAGGGCTCAATCTAAAGGCTTTTAACATGGATGCTGCTACTGTCCTCAGCTGAGAAAGTGGAGGAAAAGAGGGGGAAACCCCCATTTGCCCAAATCTTTGTGGTGTGATAAAGGAGACAATCAGTGCAGGGTATAATTGGCCTGCCTGAGACCTCCATCTCTCCATTCCCATTGCTCTTCATCCCTTGCTGTCACTGACAGTGCTGACCTAGTCACCTAGGAAGAGAGTGTCTGAGTTGTCTGAGCTGGCTATCCTGGCTCTTCTTCTACAGGCAAGCAGAGGAGGCAACAAGGCTGCTTCCAGACCTCAGGAAGGAGTCATCCTGTGCTGGACCTCATGCCAGGTAATAGAGCAGCAGAGGGAAATCCATCTTCTGATTCAAGCTAGACCTGTTTGAAGGCAACAGCGGTGTCTTGGACCCCTCCTGAAACTCCTAAGAGATAGGTTGGGGAAGTTCTTGGATACAAAAAATTATTAGGATTAGTTCAATTGGTTAGAGCATGGGACTTCTAATGCCAGGGTTGTGGGTTTGATCCCCATATGGGCCATTCTCTTCAGAGTTCGACTCAGTGATCCTTGTGGATCCCTTCCAATTCAGAATATTTTGTGATTTTGTGATTCCAGGGATAAAGTGTGTGCAGTGTTGCTTCAGCCATAGGGGCTTGCAGGGGTACATACATAGTGCTGTCTGCCCTACCAGCTTGGTCATCACCTGCATAGGGCTGAACAAAAGATGCTTTTGACAGGCAGGTGGACTTTTGCTCATCTGAGCACCCTTCTGCTTTAAAGACATGGCTAATCCACCAGGAGGTGGCTTAGTGCTTGTATCCATCAAATGGTAGTCATGATAGTCACTCTCTTTAAATGGAGTGAAACCAAATGGTGTCATTTGGTTGCCTACAACTTGTGTCCTCAATGCAGCAATGAATGTGAGAACTGAGAATGCTGCTTACTTGTCTGTAAACTTTGTCTTCTTGGAAGTTACTCTCTCACCATGAGGTGAACAGTAAGTTTAAGGACAAGGCAAGCAATATGGTATGTATTCATGTCAGATACTTATGGCACAAGTTCATAATATTTTACAGTCACTGTGTTGGTATTTGCTATTTCAAAAAATCGCAAAATCAGACCACCAGGACTTAAATAAGAAAGGGAATCCCAAACGTGAGCTCAAGCCTAGTGCTACCAATATTCTGCATTCCCATTTCCCCCTGTTACTTCCTCTGTACCTTAAAATCAAATGTGTGAAAAAGAGACAACATATTTTGTAACTACTCTACTCACCACCAAAAGGCTTGGTGATATGTGTAACATGCTCTGACTGTAATGGTGGGCATCAGTGTAATGGAAAGCAGCACAAGCAGTGAAGAATAACACTGTGTTCTGTTATCACTACAGCAGGAAGATAAGAAGACAATATTCCCTAAACTTTTGTCAGAAAATGGCTTGCTATGACTGCTTGTGCAGTTCTTTGTATCGTTCAAAAAAGGTTCCCAGAGCAAACATACTGACTTGTCCTTTGTAATCCACAAAGTAAAAGAGAACCCCATAGAGAATTATTAATGTTTTTACCTCCCATAAGCTATCTCTTTTCTTTGAATGTGTACCAACTTGACTCAGCTGCTTTCTGGTTATATTTGAGAATCTTACTCAACTGCAGAGAGATGGTTCACAATTGCAGCAGCACTCTAACTGGGTAACTCCTTTAGAACTACTCCTAGGAAAGGATTGAAACTACTTAGAGTGATGGCTGGTACAATTTGGCACCTAGCAATGGGAAGGATAACATTCATTATACAAAGAGCTTTCTGAAAAGCAACATCAAGTACTTCAGAGATCTGCCTTGGACCTAGCACCACGGACTGTTGAATGTTATTGCAAAGAAGAGGTGACCTTCTCCATGTCACAGGCTACCTAACTGTCTGAAGTGCTAATTCTTTTGCTGCAGTCCCTGCTTCTCAAAAGACAACTTTTGCAATATGCAACAAAATGTGTTAAGGCTGAGACAATATTTTGACAGTTATTTTCCCTCTGCTCTGATGGCTTTGGCTGAAAGCATCACATCAATAACATTAACTGAAGAGAAACATGCAGACATCTTGGCAGAGTTTGACAGATGACTGATTGGGCTGGTGCAATGAAAGAAATTCCTGCTCTTCCTTGTGCTCAGAGCATGAACCCTACAGGTGTAGGGGGGCACGTCTAGGTGGGCATGTCCCAGGAGGTCAGTATGGGGATGCTCCAGGGAAACTGGAGGCAGGCATCCTATTGCAAAAATAAGTTTTAGCCTCCCCTGTGCAAACCTCTTATTCAAAGATGCTGATACATCTGTGACTAATGTGTTGGACTTGATCTCTCTTCAGCGTGCTGACTTTCCTTCTGAGCATTTTCAAGCATTGGCACTTTACTGATTTGTTTATTTTAAAAGTGGATTTTGTCCCTGTTGAAGCCTTACAGCCCCTGCTGTGCGACACTCTCTCAGGAGAGCAGAGTGACTGCAATGAAGTACCTAGCTGCTTGCCAGGAGTGAGTGGCTCACTTTCTGTTATTTCCCTTTTTCTTTTATTTTTAGTCAATGATTTTTCCCTGCTTGGGTTTTTAATCATAGCCAGTCTTTCTCCAATAGCCTGTTCTCCCTCGTGTGTCTGTGGGTATGCGTGCACATGGGAGAGAGGGAAGCAAAGAGGGAGGCAGAGAGTGAAACAGTTCTTGGGCTATGTTGACGGATGAATTCTTCCTCAGTTGTCAGGTTTCAAGCCTGTCGGCAGCGCTGCTGGTAAGTGGGAAAAAATACGGCTAGGGAGGGGAGGGCAAGGCTGCCCTGGTGGGGGCTAGACCGAAAGGGGCCTGTGTGCTGCCCCTGGCACAGCAACAGGCAGCGGGGTAAAAGGCAGAGCTGCAGCCTTGGGGACCCTGCACACACAGCTCACTGCCCACAGCAGCCCCTGCACACACAGCTCACTTGCCAGCAAGGGATTTTCCTCCCCTCCTCCCTTGATAAAGATCCCTCAGCTGCTATTATGGGTTGTATCCTTGGCTTATTGTGAAAGCAAAACGAAACAAAAAACAAAGGGGAAAAAAAAATCTGCGTGGTTTTGCAATCTGGAGATGAGCCTTTGATCCTCTCGCTCAGCCCGAGGATGGTGGCATGCTGGCACAGCTGCCCCCCGTGTACACCTGAGCTCTCCAGGGCTGCCTACACAGTTCCCTTTGCAGGGATGGGGGAGAAGTGTGTGCCAGAAATGTTCACTGCTCCCCACCAGCGTTAAAGGTGTAGAGAGTGTGTGTGTGTGTGTGTGTGTGTGGAGGCAGCAGCTGTCCTTGCAGAGCTTTAACCAAAGTGGTAACCTGCAGCTATGGAGTCACCGACTAAGGAAATTGAAGAATTTGAGAACAACTCTCTGAAATACCTACAGCCAGAGCAAATAGAGAAAATCTGGCTTCGTCTCCGAGGCTTGTAAGTAGCACTTTTCTTTTAATCTCCTCCAATTTCCTCCCACTGTCAAAATTATTGTCGCACTTTATTTTTTCTTCTTGCTGTACCTTCAAAATTTCCCAGCAGTTTCCACACCTGTTCTCCAAAAATAAAGTGACTTTATCTTAGGAAAAGATTCATTTACTTCCTTAAATTAAACTGCTTCTTACATTGAACATTTTCAAGGGGAAATGTAGAAATGTCATTAATGAAGCATTTTAAGATATAAGCAGTTAGTGGAATTAGTTCAGGTGTTATTCTAGAAAAGTTTTGTTATAGCCTGAATGAATTGAATCCTCTGTTTTCAGTAATCTTACCCTTAGCTGCAGCATAGAGACTTTTTCCCCACTGCAATGTACACCATTTCTAGCACTGACATGATGTATAAGGACAAAATAGGCAGAGAAGACACAGCTGCTATTTCCAATAGCATTTGTAATAGCAAATTAATCTTCCACTGATTTGATTGTACTTATTCATTTATATGTTAAGCCTGATTTGCCATGAGATGACTGTGTACTGCCTCCTGAGTAGAAAAAAGTATCTGTGCTTAAAGAACTTGGCACTGCAGAAAAGAAAAAGCTGTAGTGTCTGCCTAGCTTTCTTAGAAACAATATCTGGTGTTTTTTCATATTCTTAGTGTGTAAAATTCTGTCAGCCATTTGCCCATCATTTCTTGGCCATGGCAAACAGGAGTGTTACTGTGTTAAACTACAACCCTTCCTGTGCTCAGAACTGTTTATGTTTATATTTTTTCTTTAGTCTCACATGTTAGAGTTATTAAAATTTCAGCCCTCAAGGGAAAGGTAGAGGGAAAGAGTCCAAAGAGATTTGGAAACAGCAGAAGCAAAAAAAAAGAAGAGTAGGCCAGTAGTTAAAAACAAATGGGCCCAAGTTAAACTTGAGTTGCTTTTGGGTGTTACTTTGTGTAAGCAACTATGATATGTTTTACAAAGCATAGACAAAACTTCTGTAGGACTAAAACCAATATAAGAGAGATGTGTTTCTTTCAAAGCATCATGCCAGGAAGTCTGTTTTGTGAAGGAATCTAATCAAAAGAAATGACAGCTGTCTTGTGAGCCTTTCTAATTGAAGACCCTCACTAAACAAACCCTCTATTAGGACTTCTTGAATTTCTCTTTAATATAGAGTTTAGGAGCATGCTGATTTGTATTCTACCTGGAGTTTATAGATAAGCAGCATTTTGTTCAGGACCTCTCCTACAGTTAGTACAAAGCAGTGTCTGTATATTATACAACAATCTTGGGTCTCTTCTACCTTTTAGAAAGTTAGAACAACTGTAAAACTTATTTTAGATGTGTAATAACTAAAATTCACACTGTTTTTCAGTATAACCCTCTTTGTCATCAGTGTGTATTAGTGTAACAAATATGTCTCTTTCGAGTTTTGAGATTGCCTAAAGAGGAGAGAATTTTTTCTGTAGAATTCTTAATCACTGGATGAAAAGAGAAAAGAAAATTTTCCATTCCCAGTTTTCTAATGGAGGCTTAGTGCATCCATACACACCAAACTGACGTTTGACATAATGTGTTATGATTTTTCTTGTCTGTCTTTATGCATACTTATATGTGTAAGAAGAACAATCAGATGTGCACAACCCTCTTAGTTGAAGCTTAAATAAGAGGCTTCATCCTGGAGAGAACAAATACTACTTGAGAAAATCCCTCTCTCCTCTGCCCCTAGTAAATTGACAGCCATATCTCACTGGAATTAGTTACAAGGCACAACAGTGCTACCAGCGCAGTGTTACACAGGTACTGAGAGCATGCTGCTGGCTGAAGCTACCTGAGGAGTTGTAGTCTGCAGCAGGCAGATACCCAGTAGATAATTTGATCCTGGCATCTCTTCTTAAATGGGAAGGGCTGTGATGATTTAAATAATCTGAGGTCTCAGCATTGGGTTGGACATCTCCTTGGTAGGATTTCACCTGTGGCAGCTCTGGTATTTTCCTCTCCTCTTCCCACCCCCAGTGACAGCTGCTATGTTTATTCACAAAAACTTTGTGGACAAAGCAATGTTCATCACCTGGCTTTTCTAGGGGGCAGGGGAGAGGTGATTTTTCACCCCTTCTCAGCCTGCTTGGTTTGAAGGGAATGGAAACCCAAAGGCTGCAAAGTAGAGGTTGAGTTGAAGGTCTTTTTGGATGCCCTTAATTTTCTGCTGAAACAGGTCTGGAGAGGGGTTTTTTTGCCATGTTCCTGTTATTGTTCTGTCTTGCAGGACGGCTGGCCTCTAGGGGTTTGGGCATGGAATGTATTTTCAAGGTAAAGGGACGTCTTTTGCACAGTGTAGAAAGACAGACTTTTGTGAGGCTGAAGCTGGGTGTCTGTTGCAACATGAGTCATATGTTGCTGTAAAAGGCAGACAAGGTATTGAATTTGTCTCTGGAGTGGAGTGGAAGGGTTTGCTTCTTTCTGTTTTGTATCGTTGCAAAATGTGGTTTAGTCAGGGTAACATAGCTGCTCTATAAGCACAGCAGTGTGAGGTAGTGGTTGTTTAGCCATGTACAAGTGTCTTTTGCTTTTACTGTTTAAGAACAATACTGCATGTGCTGTGTAATGGTACTCAGGATAATCTCTTCCATAACCTTGTCCAGAACCAAAGTTAGGCTTGACAGGCCTGTGGTTCCCCAGATCATCCTTCTGACCCTTCTTGTAGATGGATGGTACATTTACTAATTTCCAGTCAGTGGGACTTGTCTGGTAAACCAGATGTTTTGTCTAACCCCAGCCAGCATTCGAGCACCACACAGCCACTTGCTTACTCCCTGCACCACCAGGATCAGGGAGAGAATTAGAGGGGTAAAAGCTAGAAAACTCAGGAGTTGAGATAAAGACAGTTTAATAGGGAAAGAAAAAGCCGCGTCACAGAAGCAAAACAAAACAAGAAATTAATTAATTGCTTCCCAAAGGCAGGCAGGTGTTCAGACATCTCCTGGAGACCAGGCCTCCAGCACATGTAATGGCTGCTTGGGAAGACAAAAGCTATTACTCCAAATGTCCCCCATTCCTCCTTTCCCTCACTTTATATGCTGAGCATGATGTCATATGGTATGGAACATCTCTTTGGACACTTTGGGTCACCTGTCCCAGCTATGCACCTCCCAATTTCTTTTGCTACTTCCTCACTGCCAGAGCATGAGACAAGGGAAAAAAACCAAAAACCCTTGACTTATGATAAACATGACTTGGGGAAAATCCAAAATGTCAATGTGTTATCAATGCCATTTTCATTCTAAATCCGAACAGCACTCTTAACAGCTACTGAAATTAATACCATGCTACATGAAAGCCAGGACACCAGGACTGCTGGCAGATGACTGAAAGTGGTTTGGCAAGTTCTTGCCTCTTAATATTTTAGCTCACAGAAGACATTAGGATTTTAAGAAGTCCAGCAGAAAAGATCACTTTGTTAGGAAGTGTGTAAATACATCAGTTTTCAAGTGGAAAAAAAAAAAGCTAATTAGTTTCTGGAGGTGACAGAGTCCCAAAGGCTTTCTTTGGTCTTGGTTTCTGTCTTCCTGAAGATCCTGCGTTTCTAGGTTTCAACTGAAGTCCTGTTTGGCCTGAGAGCAGAACAGAGCTACCTTCAATCACATTTAAGTGCAGCTGCTGCTACCCTTCTTCTCATTTGGCTTTCTTGATGGACATAGAGAGGAAATATATGTCAAAGAACGATGTTAAAAAACCTCTCTGTAGACACCTTAGGTCCAAGTTTCACTTTTATTACGGTTGTCACAGTTCACAGAAGGATTAGGAAAGTCTAATTTGTCAGCAAGTGGATGCTGGGTATGTGCTGGATGCAGCTTTGCAGCCTAGAGATTCCTGGTTTGGGTGAGCTGTGAGTATGGATGTCTTGATTAGTTTTAGAGTTTGCCAGGGTCTGGTTGATCCATTATATTGTTCTTCATGTAGATTGAAGAAGGGCTGAATTTTATCAGTAGGCTAACATGTAAGTTAGTCTTGTTTTATACTGCCTGTGGTATAGTCCATGAAGGAGCAATGGGAACAAGAGAGGTGTTGCCAGCTTCTAGTCTCATGCTTGACAAATGGACAGAGGAAAGAATATATTTGAATAAGTAGAAAAACAGAACCTTCAGAAAAATGTAATAAAGAGCAATGGTGTTTGTAATTGTATTTATTCAGTAGACTGACACATTTTGCCACAGTCCTTCCGTTACTTTGTTCCACAAGCTGACATTCTTTTGAATCTTAAGTCAATATATGAGTCCTGTAGGTAACCAAAGAGGGAAGAGTTCATGTTAAATAGTAAAATGTTGACCAAGCAATAATACACACTTTATTATTTTCCATAATTATAAAAGAGCTTTTATTCTTCTGAGGATAGTACAAATGAAATACATTCATTTCAAGTCCAAAAAGTCATAAACCCACTACAATCTGTCATAGAAGAAGGGGTCTCCCTTTGTAATACTAAATTTAGTGCTTTGCAAGTATCACTCCTATAAAGCTTGCAGTCCTGCAACAAATGAAAAAAGTTCTGTTTATGAAGATTAATTTAAACCTTAAGTCAAAGTGAAATTAAGAGTCTATATCCGGAATTCTTTTTAAAAACTGTCTTGGTAGGATAGGAGTCCATACAGAAGGAAGCAAAACCTGATGGAAGACATCACTGAAAAATCCTCTCCATGTGTTTTAAAAGCTGTGAGGAGAGGTCCTCTCCTAATCTGACGGTTTTTGGTGGACTCAAACACTGTATTAAATCCAACTAAGACCTTGAAAGGATTTTTTATTTATGTTTCTTCCTGCAATTCACACAAAATTTTCCAGTTCCAGTCCTTTTGTCTTGTTCCCTCAAAAATCACTTCAGCCTCTTCAAAATCCTAGAAAAGTTCTGACTCTGATACTGACTGGTAGGTGAGGAATGCTTAAGGTTCACATATTAGGGCAGACTCAGTAGATACTACAGAAACAGTGAAACCTTCACAAATGCAATTTGCTCTCAAAATACTGGGAATTTGGATAAACCAGAGCTTTTCTAGAAGGGCTTGTTTCATAAGGTTTCATAAGGATTCATAAGGCTGTTTCTGATCTCCTGAAATGTGCTGGACTAAAAAACATTGATACCAATGTGTTTTCAGGTGTAAAATTAGAATGCAGTTCCTGATTTTTGATGTGGCATTGGTAGTGGTGTTTTTTGTTGCTGTTGTTATTTTGGGTTTTTTTGGGTTGTTGTTGGTTTTTTGTTTGGTTGGTTTTTTAATTTGTTTTTTCTTTGTTTTCTTTGATAAAACTAGGTTTTCTAAGTAATTGGTAGCTTAAGAAAAGTTTAGCCCTGTGATGGTACAAAAATTTCCTCTGACGGTTTTCAACCCAGAGTTGTGCTTAAATCAGAATTGTACATAAGCAACAATCCTTTGTCCTGCAGACACAAACTTTTGCCAAAATTTATTTGGAACTGCCTTGGATATTTGAAAAGCAGATTAAATTTGAAGCTGATTATAAATACAAAGAAACCAGAACTAAAATTTTGCAATAGATCAAATGCAATTCAAACTCTGGTAAAACTCATTGTAATTAACTCAACCAATTGACTTCAGTGAAGTCAGGATTCCTCGAAACAATTGGTAAGGTGGATATTAGAGACTTGTGAATTTTTCTGGCCAAGGTGGGTGTGGAGTTCTTGGAGAGACATGAATCTGTATGGATGTCAAGGAGAGATTGGAAAGGCTGTGTCTCTGCCAAGAATTCCAATTCATGTCACAGCAGTCTGATCTACCTTTTTTGGGAGGACTTCTATACCTGTCACTCAGTTATGTGGGATGCAGGAGTTCACATGAGCTTAGGTACGCAGCAGGAAAAGACTGTCATGATCTTTCTTGTCAAGAGAGATGTTGGAGACAGTTTAGTTATTAAGATGCATATAGAAATGTATGACAACAATGTAGGTACAAACATCCTGAATGGCTATTTGTGTCATTTGGATCATATGTCATCACTTAAGGAGTGATTTCTTACACTAATAGATACTGTTCATGCACAAAACTCCTAGCCAGGACAGAAAGTTTCACAACATCCTTCTGTAGCATGAATCCTAGCTTGATATAAAGCTCATTTCAACACCAAGATTGGCACAAGCTGAATGTAAGATCTGTGCAATTTTTAACAGCTAAGGCTATACAATGCCCTTGAGCTACGGCTGTGGCAGGCAGGGACAAGGAGCAGAAGTAGAGCATCCTTACAAGGCTGAGCAGTTCAGATGGTTGCTGTAAATGAGGCTCAGATCACACTTCCTCCCATGCCTCTTGTGGAGCAGCTGGTTTTCAGGGATTCACCAGTAATAAGCAGTTACTCGTGTCTGTTAAGCAATGAGTCTGAATGCACAATTTAGATACGCTTCTCTACATATATTGATGCAGCAGAGACAGTTATAGCCAGATGGAAGAACTCTCCTTCTTCAGCTTTGCTTGAAAAGTAAAAGGAGAGGAAACTGTGGGAATTGAGACTGGGAAGGGAGAATTGGGAGATCATCTACAGAAGAGCATATTGACTCAAAAAAGGTTGGAGAGGACAACTAGATAGAGCATTTTGAAAATAGAAATTAAGAAAAGAGTGTTGGTGGGAAAAGAGATAGTCCAGTGAGTTCTTCAGATTCTTACATGTAAACAATTGATTTATTTACTTCCAGACTGAAATAGTTCACAGCCCAACATATATGCAAGTCATTTAGGAGTTTGAGTTCTGCTGAAAATCACAGGGACAAGGACTGCTTTTGGGGGCATTTGAAAATGTGACTCATCTGTAGCATTTTTTCCGTCCCTCAGATTTTAGTGAAGGCCTTGAAGGGAAGACTGGTTTCTGCAAGAACACTGCTGGTTGCAACTGCTGCCCAAAATACTGCTTCTGTGTTACCTTCTAAGCATGTCTTTGTTCAGAAGAATGAAGGTCTCTTCCTTAGGAAGCCATTGCTTTATTTGGTTAGAGGAACGGGGAACTTATTTGGTACCTTGGCCACATTTTTGCTGTGGTATTCGTCAAAATTCTTCCTCCCATGTGTTCCCATTAATGCTGTCTGGGCAGTTATTTTTTCTTTCTTTCATTACACTGGTTTCATATGTGCAGAGAGCCTATAGACTTGGATGCAGTTTGACTGGATGTGCAGAGGTAGTTCATATTGTACAGAGAGAGTCTTCAAGTGCTCTTCTGAGAAAGGCTTTTGCATAAATGCTCTATGATCTTTTAAAGATTTGTTTCTAATTAGCTCTACTGCAGTGAGTATCTTGCAAATAGAGAAGAATGAAATTCCTGAGTTATGTAAATTTGCTGAAAAACTGAAAGTAAATTATCATAATGGTCCTACCTAGCCTCACATTCTATGAAATGTCAAATTTCATTTTGAAAAACCTATTTTCCTTATGAAATAAGGTAAATCTTATCTACTCCTCTTCTGGGCCAGAGGCAGGGAACTTGACTCCTCCCTTACAGCAGCCAAACTTTTAAGAGCTAGATTGGCTGTCTCAACCACGGCACCTGGTATATGGAAGAGACAGGACTTACTTATTTAAGAACAGAGAAGCAAGTGTCCATCAAAACATGATGAACCCTGCTGCAACCATTAATTTTGAAGATAGGAGCCTCTGTGAAACCCTTCTCTTCTGAAAACACACTTTCACTAGCTATCCCAGAAACCCATCATCGTTCACATTATTTTCCTCTGTAATGCCTGCTCCTGAAGACACATAGAGTTCTAGGAAGCCTAGAAAAAGAGCATTGGCTCTCCGTGAGAAGTTTAAGAGTTGCATTTTCCTAAGAGTGACATTTAATATCTGGCCTGCCAGTGAAGAAGCATTATTAGGACAGCAGCAGTCCTGAGGTGCTACACAAAGTAGTGATGCTAAAAGGCTTGAATAATTTTCAAAGTCTACCATGGTGCTGAAAGTTTAAAGGTGGGGATGGGGAAGTGAACCTTCTTTTAGAAAGAGAGCACTGCATCTTTATGTAGAATTTTTTTCTCCCAGTGTTTAGGCTTGTTCAACAATAATCCAAGTGTTTTAGATTGTAACCCAGAGTCAGGAAAGGTTCTGGCAGAAACCCATGAGATTTAAATTTCTGCGTCACACCAGCTGTCTGTTAACAGACAGAAGGGGTAGGTTGTGTTTGGGGGGAGGAAGATTGGAGGGGGGAACAGTAACAAGCAACATTTAAATCTAAAAATAGCAACAAATAGATTTACTCAAGCTTAGGCTAGATGCAAATTTGTTTAGTGACTTTACGCACACAGCTTGTCTGGCCTGATATAAGTCCAGTCCATGTTTCCTGTCTTCATATTTCACCCAGAGTATGAAGAATGATTCCCCCCTCCCCATTTTCATGCATAATATAGCATCAAAGAGCCATCCTGCACGAGAAAAGCTGGACAGCTGACAGCTGATAGAATCTGAATATGTTAGTTTTACATGGTAGAGATTATTAAAGTGAGGTTTTAACCTGTACATGCTTGTTTCTTTCAGGGTCTAACTGCTTTTTCCCACTGGGAGAGTGGAATTCCTGCTAAGCAGTATTATGCACTTCATGACACATCATGACACATCAATATTGCATATGTATGTGGCCCTGCAAAATTCTGCTTTGTCATATTCCCAGTACACTCCATGTGTTGATTCATTTTCATTACTTTCTTCTTAGTGAAATGAACAGCTAAATATAGCTAAAGGATGCCCAGTAAAGACTGTGTATCTCATTTTTCTGAGACATTGTACTAGCAAGGAAGAGGCATCCCACTTTTTGACATCAGTTGTTGCCATGTAAGCTCACTGTGAATCACATTTATGCTCAAACAGCAGTGGGAGGTATTCTTCCCTCTTGGCCCCTCTGATCCCTGTGTGCACTGAGTGCCACTTTGTCTTCCAGAGGGAGACACTACAGAATAAACATGTTGAGGTACCAACCATCCTGTACTTTACTAATTTCAAAGCTAAAAGTTCCATAAATAATTTATACTGGCCACTTAGATAGAAGAACTCAGCTAGGCTAAATATATCTCTATTTTTCCAATAATAAATGTGTGAAGGTAATATACTACAATGGTTTGTCTTTTTTTTTTCTTCACTTTTAAAGGATGAATACTGAGAACTGTTCTATTTTCTTTTTAGACCATAGGACTTTGTTTTCCCAAAATGCATTTTCCTGTAACTGGATTTTTATGAGCCTGCATTTCTTTTGAGAATGTGATTTACATGAAGTACAAGAGAATTTGCTTGTTGTGTGCTGTGAAAAAGCAGAATGAACAATAGATCACGTTCTTTCAAAGGGTTAGATTTTCAGATACAGACTAATTTTTCTTTTTACTTCATATTTTTCTTCAGCTGAATCCACAGCAAATACAATAGCATGAGCTTTTTTGCTGTTGCTGTGGTTGGTTTTCTTTGTTTATGGTTTTGATTGTTTCATTTGGTCTTTTGCATGGGGAGTGATGAAAAACTGTGTAAATACAGAAGAAGAACCTCAAAATCTCAGTATTTGTACTGGCTATGTACAAAATCTACATGAGTGAAATAATATTTTTAGAAGTCTTTAGAACAAAATTTGCTGACTTCTTTTGTAGTTAAGAAGCCAAAAGCCCAGTCAAGTCTATTTTCCAATACAAAGCCATTTCACTAGTGAATTTGAATTTACCCTTCTGATATGGTGGTGCTGAAAACATTGGTGATACAGCTGAAGCACTAAGTTTTCCCTGCAGTGTTTCCTTTGCTCCTTGCAGATCCTTGTACCTCAACCTGCAGATCCTTGTACCTTACCTGTCTTGCTCAAAACCGTCCTAAGCATACAGTATTCAAAACAGATCAATTAAGTAAACCTTTCCTATGTTTCCTTTTCCCCTCTTTCAGTATACATACTGTGCCATGGAAAAATACACTGAAGTTAACTTTCCTCTTCTGATAGCTGGTGTTATTTATCAAAGTTTGAGCAAGCCATATTGTCCTTTGCTGAAATGAAGCTAAACAAAATTATATCAGTTGGTCATAAATAATTTTTATGTCAGTGGAGAATAATGTACCTTTAACTAATACAGCTCTCACACTACTGCTTGAATAAAAGTATTATAATTGTATATAGTCCTGTCCAAGGTCACTAGGAGGTTGCTCTTACACTAGCCTTGGGAGATAAGATCAAGCCATGGGTCGAGTTTGTAGTGCCAAATAGTTCAAGTCAGTTGTATCCTTATTATCTGCAGGAACAGATCTCAAGAGCAACTCCCTTCTTACAGGTCTCCTTTCCCCCTTCTTCCTTCCCCCTCTCCATTCTTGAATCCTGCTTTGCTAGGGAGTTGGTGCCCAGCACTCTGTGTGAAAAAGGAAGGAATTTGGGCTTCAGTGCAATTAAAAATCATCAGCTGTCAAGACAGCATATAGTATAATAACATCATTAAACTCAGTCCACTCAGATCATATCCATACCATCCATTTTTAATGCCTCTAGGCTCTGTTCACTCTTTACTGAATGGGTAGATAAGGGATTTGAGCTCTCTTGAGCTTGTACTGCAGAAATTCCTGACTGACTGTGATCACAGAGGCTATTTTGTAAGAAGAATTTAAACTCTTTGCCTTTCCAGCTATGATTAACACCTACTCAGTACACATATTAGACATGAAATGAGCTAGTAGGAAATTGGTTTCTAAGCCACAGGTAAGAGCCCCACAATGGCAAAAGGTCACAGCTAAGCAGAGGCAAAAGACATCAATTGATCATATGTCCTAATGATTGCAATAATTTTTGGAGATGAAGCTGTAAATTTCTTTTTTGTTGTTTTGTAAAAATTCGGTAGTTAGACTGCTGAAATCCAATGGTCAACCAGATGAGCTGAAGTTTATTAAAATAATATTTTCTTTGGACAAAATCAAACTACGTTTTCTGGCTTTGAGTTACTTACATACATTATTTATTAACTGTGACCTGTTGTGTTTCTCACCTGTCTTGTTTCCATTTCTACTGAAATCATTCTACCAGTTTCAGGTTGTGAGCACTTCTTTTCTTTCTGTACCACCACCATGCATACCCATACTTCAGAGCACACAGTCTTTTCTAATCTACTTCAAATGAGACAAGTGACTGCCTCATCCTCTCATGATTTCAGGATGTCCTCACGCAGTTCAGGGCCAAATTTAAAATTATTTCCCTTGTTTTTTAAAAATTCTACATAAACCCTCCATCAGATTTCAAGTATCAGCTGAAATGTTGCCTTTTTCCTCACCCAGTTCTTACTGTTTCTTCTCTTCTGCTCTTAAAAGTCTCTGAGATGGTATTGTTTTTAACATAGCACAGTATTCTGATAAACAGCCCATGTGGCAGAAAAAATAAATTACCTTTTTTTTGGTTATTATTGACTGGAGTGTGAGTAAAGCATAAAAGGGCATCATTCTGTTTAAATTAAAGAACTAAAAATCTGTCAGGAACTGATGGCATTATACCATCAATAAAGTCCGGTCATCTCAATGTATTTCTGAGCTCTGGTCAGGGCTCCCATGGGATCCTGTGCTTTGCCAGATGCTGTAGTCTGTGCTGTGAGATTGGAGTTTTGTGAGTTGATTTATACTTGGTTATTAATATAGACTTTGTAATGTAACATAAGTGCATCTCTAATCCTGTGGTGATGATGATTACTTGGTAATGCACTGCGCGATTGAGAATATTGAGCTGCTGGGAGAGAAGATTTTCAATTTATTTAAGTGATCCTGTCAGTCAACTTGATCTGAGCCTCCAGCCACCTCTCCTTTGGAGTGACACACAGAGGGACAATGCCTGCCCCCAGTACAAACTGCTGTGCCTCTGTGATATGACCAGAGATGGCACCTGAGCTTGCAAGCTGGGAAATGCTCTTAAATCCTTCTGTCTAGACATGGTCACCAAGGGAAAATCTTGGGAATTCTGGACCCATGAGTAGGAAGGGCCTGGGGGCAAGAGCATTATGATTGGCTCTTACAGAAAAAGGTAGTGGAGGGATATCATTCAGAAAAAACATAGATTTACCAATGGGTGAAAAAGGAGCAGAAAAAATCTTCCAGATTTGTAGACAGACATTTTTCCCTTTTGCTAAATTTCATTGTTTATATCACTGTTGATTTGCTAAACTACAAAATAGGATTTTAGTAGTGTTATCTTTACACCAATTTTAGTATCAGAAGCCTAGCTCGGGCAGGAAAGAAAGGAAAAGGACCTGAGAGAATGAGTGTGTTATGGTATGGATATTTCACTCCAGTAAGGTGGCTTTTTTCCCTGTGTCCAAATGAGTTGGTCATAGGAGCCCTGCAGGGAAGCAGATTATTAGCCCTAGCTTGTGTGAGCTCTGGATGCAGTGGGACTCCATTATTAAAGGACATTTTCATGTGCTTTTGTTAACAAATGACTCAGCTGCCCCCTCATATCTTACACGTGCTAATTACAAAGCTTTTTAAATATAGGAGGAAAAATCTTATTGACGATTCAATACCTTCTAAAATCTGTCTGGATTTTATTTTTGGCCAGTATGCTCTCTTTATTTCTCTGGCTACAAGAAAGAGTCATCCTCAGAAGAGGAGATACTGAAATAATTTCCTCAACATTCTTGTCAACTTTATGGTTTCTGAGTTAAAAAATTTCATCTTACCTACCACTTCAATCACAAAATATCTATTTTTGTGTCTTACTGCTTTTTTTTTTTGCCATTGGGCTCTAGCAGCCTTCTTGGACTAGAACTGACTCACTTCATACTGGACTCGTGCAAGTTCTGCATTAAATTCAGTCAAGTTATTTTTGGTTTACACTGGCTGTATAGGGCCTACCTAGTGTGAGTCACTTGCTAATTCTCTTCAGCATGAAAGAAACCCACTTTGTTCTAATTTTTTTTTTTTGTGTGTGTAAGCTAAATATCAACCTCTGAATGATATATTCCACAGCCAGTAACAGGAATTGAATGGATGTGGCAGTCCGAGCATGATGAGTGAGAAAAGAAACTGAACTTACACAGATTTGATAATATTGATAAACCTCTATTCAGGCATGAGCACAGCATGGCCCACAGATGTGGGAAGCTGTAACATTACCTCCTTTAAATCTCTCTCATTCTTTCTCTCCTGGGACAGAGGTATAGTTTGGGTTTGTTGAAAAATGAGAAGTCCCTTGGGCTTGACTGGAAGTATACTTGTTTCCAGGTTTATCGTAGAGCTTCTGCCAAAAACAATTTCATAGATAGTTTCTCTCTTCATAAACGCATCCTGGGTACATAAATCAAGATATCTTGTCCCACATATTTATTTTTTTAAAATAAACAACCAAAGAAAACCCCTCATAACAAAACAACCTCAAAAAACCAAACAAAAAACTGCAAACCCAAACAAACTTGAATCCACCCCCTCCAGTTTTCTCTTGTTAATGCACACATGGTTGCTGATTCAAGCCTGTCTCTGATGCTGACTGTGGTATTAAAGAAGTACTTTCTAATTCCTTTGTTTCCAGTGGTCTCATTTAATTGAAGGCATGTCTAAGTGGTGGTTTGTAACCATAAAAAGATAGATGTTGACATTGTGTTTCCAAAAACAAACTGAATACTATATTTACAGTTATATGTTATCAACATCATCTTTTTAGAAAGAGTGAGTAACACTGTTAGACCTTGTTTTTTGGAATGCTGGAAGTTCAAGCCTACAGAATTTTTTTCCTGGATATCAGAATTTGGTAATGGTGTTCCTTTTAAAGTATGTGCATACATTAATGATATTGAATCTATAAACAAGTGTTCTTCCAGTTATATTCTCTTCAAGTGTAAATTGCAAATTCAGTCAGTGCTTGGAAAAGCCGCCACTAACTTGGTGCATGTAAACCTTAACTGTGATTGGACTGCAGGTGTGGAAACAGCAACGATAAAAAATTGTGTATAAGTTTTTAAAGTTTTTAAAAATTTCTATGATTTTGGCAAACTCTTTTTTTTCTAGTACTGTCATCTGTGAAAGTACATCTTTCTAATGTATTAAAAATATTCTTGAATGAAAGGAACATTAAAGGTCTAACTGATCAGAAAATGTTATCATGTTATTAATCAAATGTAAAGAACACCCTAAGACTAGAGTTAATGAATTTTATCTTTGCTCAAATGTCTGAAAGAGTAACACTTTATAATATTATATGAAAGTCGCTAACCAATGAAGGGAAAAATAGTTCTGATAGTGTTGGAATGAGCCACAAGAGCCTCTCAGAGGAAAGAATTAACTTATAAATAATTTAATTTTAAAACTTAAACAAATTTGGATTTCTTGGGAATATTTTAATTTTTAATTATTGTGGATTAGAATGGCCAATCAGATGGGATGCTTTTCAGCAGTTTTTTTTGCCAGAAAACATAATGAAGTTCTGTATTTGTCAGAGTATAAACTTCCCAATGCACACTCTTCAAAATGAAAGTTCTACATTTTATCCTTCTGAAATGAAAATGAAGAATTCTCATAGAATAAGATTTGTCCAGTTGGGCTTCTGCTTTTATGTGTCAACATTCGTAATGTCAGTAAGCTATAAACTTGATACTGCTATGAATATTTGTTTTATTACTTCTTTGTGTAATTTCAAGTTTAAATAAATAATTTTTCACACAGTAAATTGTAAATGGAATATTTTTTTAAATAGCTATTTGCTATTTTTATGATTCCAACATGGTCAGAATATACAAGTGGGTACAAGTACAATTTGTAAAGATATTTGTTGGATGAAACATTTTACAGTCAGGAGATATTATTCATGACTCTTGTTAAGTAGGAAATAGCACTGCATTCCTTTTTGCCATGCTTCTTATTTGTAAGGAAAGTTACTCCTTGTCTGGGTTTTCTAGGTCCACCCTTGCTACAATTTTCCACATGCAGTAGTATCAGAAATTAAAAGGTATACTTGATGCTAATAGCCATACACCTATTTTAACAATATTATCTACACGTTGAAAATGTTGGGAATGTCTGTTTGTGTATTGCTAAATAACAGGACACATCTCATCACAGTCCACACAGAAAGTTGTTTCAGTCACTGCTTGTGAAGTTTAAATATTGTTAATTTTACTTTAGAACATAAAAGCAGAGCTGAGCTAGAGTAAATTAATGCCCTGTTTTGCCAGGTGCAAAGCCTTTGGAAACAGCTGCAGAAAAAGCAGCTCACAGACTACACACAGTGCTGATACACCCCTGCAGGTAACTGCATAGCCACACAGACAGCTATGCAGAAAGGTGTGTACTGCCTTTTTGAGTATGGCCTTACCTTGGCAGCCTGCATCATTGCCTGCTCTTGAAGACAAAATCCACTGTGCTAAGGAAGAATAAAAGGTTTACAGCCTTTACTGTAACTGATGTGGTGTAAGCTTTGGGGTAGAGAAAAGGTCTTGTATGCTCATCTGCTCTTGCCCTTCCTAGTCCTGGGTCAAGGTCTGTAAGGTCTCAGCATAGGTGCCATGAATTGCAGCTCTGTGGTGGTATCTGGAATTTGTTCAAGTAGAGAACTTGCTAGGATCTAGACTTCCTTTTTAGAAAGAGACTGCTCTAAAACCACTGGGGTTTACCACTGAGTGACCACAGACAATATGGTTGGACACATTCCATCACTTCATGTTAATGGGATCTTCACAGATTGTATCTTAATCTGTTGAGTGAGAGACATAAACATTACAGCTAGTAAGTACAAGAAAGTTTCTGACACTTAGACTTCCTGCTAAGTAATTTAGAATAATAAATAATTTTTTCCTAGTTTCAACAACCTTTTCTCACAAGAAAGGGCAGTATATGCATACAAGCAAACACAATTTTTCCCCTGAATTTAGTGGCAACCACCACTGAGGTCAATAGAAGGGAATGGCTACATCAGATTTAGGACAATCTTACAGCAGAAGTGACTTCACTGAATTGCTTCTGATTTCTGACTCTCCTTTTTCCTCCTTTCCTGTTAAGCTTCTCATCTCAGTTGTTCTCATTTTCTTCTTTTCCTGCAGGAGAAAATATAAGAAAACATCACAGAGGTAAGAGTAAATCACAGAGGACTGGAAGGTATTTGTGAGTCATCACTCTCTTTTTGTTAGGGGGTTTGAATTTTTTGATTTTCCTGTTACCAGGTTGGTTTTTTTTCCCTTTCTTCCCAGGAAAATGCCATTCTACTGATTGTTTCCCCCTTTGAAGGACCATCTTGTGCTGCTGCTGTTCCCAATCTCCTTTGCTGTTAATGGTAGTCCTCCCCTCTGATGTTAGTGGTAGTTCTCTCTGAGTAAGAACAGAAATATTTGTCATTGAAGGTGAAATCGTAATAAACATCACATTGTTTCATTGCAAGATCTGCTGGTTCTAACTTGCATTGCTTGCTTATTCTGTAATAATAAAATGAATGACGGGCTTGTAGAATTACTAATAATCTGTGCCATTGCAGTAGACTGAAGGAAAATGTGAATCCTGTTGATTAAGAGGCCATATTAGAGCCTCCAGATGTAGTTATTCCTTTCTTGTAGGAGGCAGGCTCAATGGGGTTCTTTGACAGATAAATTTTCTTGCTTTGAAACCCTTGTGTGAGCTGGCAGATAAGCCAATATGGTGCTTTTATTGGCTAAGGCATTACAGGCACCACTCCTGTTTGCTATCATGCTTTGCTGAAGATTATTGCTCAAATGCAGCAGTGACAGGGCAGGCTATATGTGTCCGTGTGTGTCAAAGCCACAAGAAACTGAATTGTGATGGCTTGTGTCACTGACAAGGTGGGCTTAAACTATGAGAGTTTAGTGAAAAATACTGATTTGGAGATTTCTGTGCTGATCTATGTAGGAGGGAATTGGATAATGTGAGATACAAGAATGGGGAGAAGGTAAATATGCTCCCAAGTTTTTTCCAAATTTGGGGGCTGACAGTGTGGTTTTGTTTGCAGTTCTACTTTTCTCCCCATTTTCCTTGCTGCTGCCATGATTGCTAATTAATTATGAACATTTCTCTGGCCACAGGTCTTCAGCTGCTGCAAGAAGATTGTTTCCAGAATGAATGATTGCACTGTGTTTGTGTGTATTTGTGAGTGCCTTGGACTGTTTGCATTGTCAATGCATTGCATTGAATACTGTGTCTTACTTAGGTATCTTTTCTGTGTGCATAACTGTGACATTAGAGAGGTTTGTATTCAGCATCTCTTTTCTATGGGAGACTGTAAGGCTCTGAAGAGAGATGTAAATATGTTTTACAAGTCCAATACATTCTTGTATTGATGATGGATAGAGAATACAATATGTCACTTTGTTTAAACATACTGGCTAAATTTTGTGCCCTGTGGGATTTCGAACTTTCTGTTTTTTTCCTTTACTGTTACACGTCAGCTGCCTGCCTGATAGTGTGCATCCTTGCAAATGGGCTTTCGTGACCTTCTGATGTCTAAAATGATGTGAGCTCTGCAGAGGCCAAGAGGCCACTCTGGGCATATGGCAACTGCTGAGCAGCTGTTCCTGATAACCTTGCCCAGTGGGTGCTGGCTGCTGCCCCAGAGGGCTCTGTAGCACAATGGGCTAACTGTTGTTTATGTCTAGGAACCACACATTGGCAGCACCTAGGGAAGCCTAGCTAGCTGGTAAGGTTCTGCCTTGAATTTTCCACCTGCTGAGTGATTAAGTATGATGCTAAATAGAAAATTGCACATGGTGCCACCTGGTGCAAAAGTGCACAATCCAGCAAAAAGAAGTGGAAGATCAGCAGTTCACTTGAAGTCTGGTTTTAAGTAACATCTGTTGAGTTGGTAATTCTAGCAATGTGCATAAACTGATGACTTGGCTCATGTTTCCACCTTCATTTCTCACATCCGTCTGTTGTAGGTTTTCTTTTTGCCTTCGATATGTTTTTTCAAAACAATCTTTGTGCTTCCTACATCACTCTGAGGATGTCTGAACTGAAATTATGTATTGCTTGCTTTTACATCTTCCTTTTATTTCTGTTTGGAGAGTGTTATCACATAAGAATACCTACATGATAATAGCAGCAGCTATACAGGAGAAACACTACTGTCCTTTGTACTTTGCAGTGAGTGTAAAGAAATAGTTTCCTCTGAATGCAGACCTGTTGGGAAGGAAAATGGAGTACATGTAAGAAAATAAATGAGGTATATAAGAAAATGTAATGAGAAAGAGCTGAGCTACAATCTCAGCCAGCCTAAAAGTGCTACTAGAAATGACACACAGTGACTTTTACATTGATCATTCTGTTAATTGAGTTAACTTGAATGCTTTTGTAAAAATAATGTATCTGTATTATTTTCCTCATACACTTGGAAGTTTCACAGCTATCTAGAGAGCCCTAAATCCATTAGTCCCAACCTGAATTGCATCTGAGCTACTGAATGTGATGTACATTAATCACAGCAATACCAGAGAAGTGGGATATTTAATCTGAGCTTAAGTAATTTTATCATTCCACTGTCTACTTCTCTTTGGTAAGTAAACAGTAGGTAGCTTAGTGACTGAAGAGGTAGTCAGCAGGAGGAAAAACTAGACAGGAAGCCAAAGCTCTGAACTTCCAGGTCCTGAGTTGGTTTTGCTTTTTTATGTTTTTTGGTTTTTTTTTAAGCTTCTGAGACCTCAGTCATGTTTGATGTGATTATTGAGACTCCCAGTTGTCCTGAAGGCTTCCAGCTGTGGGCTGTTGTATATTTCTAGGAGATACTCAGCACCTTCAGCTTTCTGGAACATTAAAAGGGAAAAGTGCATCTCAAGTAGCCCTTGACAATCTCCTCCTAGGTTAGGTTCATCCTCTTGGGTGAATTCAGCTAGTGCAAGCAATTTGGCACTTCTAAAGACTCACTAAAGTCCAATGTATGGTCACAAATTTTGTCAGATAAATAATCTGTGTTAGTTTACATGGTATAAATTTTCCTCCATTAGAGTCCACAGTCATGCATTTTTATTCCATTATTAACACAGAATTGCATGTGATGCTCCTTTTATTTAGCTGCATGTTGGTTAATTGTACAGTTTAATTTTCTACTGAGATGCAAATTCTTCTTTTATAGTGACCTTATTTTAGGTAAAACTCAAGAAAAAGGAGTCCTGATATTTTTTCTGTCCATCATGAATGAATGAATTTCTTCCCCCTAACTATCTGTTAAAGATTTACATAAAGTACAAAATAGAAAAGGAAATATTAAAGGAGAAGCCACTGCTCAAACATTCTCACACCCTTCAGGGAGTTATATACACATGCCACCCCAGACTTAAACTGCAAGGCCCTTCACAGCAGGCAGCTCCATAGAGCTGCAGGTGCCTCTTTTGATTCCTTACTCACACACACACTCTCAGGTCTGCTTCCTCCTTCTTCAGATGCAACAGTAGGTTTCCTGCAGCAGTTCAACTCAAACTGGGTGCCTCCAGAGAGGGACCCAGAGCATAGAAATCCATGGAAAATTATACCCTTATGGCTTATGCACCTGCCCCTCACATGCTCTTCATATGCCTTGAATATGCCTTCATATGCCTTCTCAGTCCAACAGTGATTTTCGTTTGGGGGTCTTCTAACATCTTATTGAGTTATTTCTCAAGTGTCCATGCAGGCAGACCATTAACTCTTCATAACTTGTCAAGTTGCATCTTCTCCTGGTGGCTCTAGTCTCCTTATCTTCTAATTTGTGATTCTGGTGCACTTGGTCCCTGGAAGAGCCTAGGAAATGAAAAAAAAAAAACCCTAGATATAGGATAAACATTACTTAGCAACAACCAAAACATGGTGTTATCTATATTCTTCTCATCCTAAAGCTGAGACACAGAACTATAGCAGCTACTAGAAAAGTAACACAGAATATTAACTATGCCAGCTGAAAGCATATCTAGATATAACTTCAGAAATTGTGGCCTAAAGCTTCACCAAATCCAGCTACTCAGGCTAAGCAAGTGAAGCTAAGAAGACTAAATCCACACAGTATTATAAGTGTATGCAACTCATTCTACTTCAAATATACTTATGCTAAAGAAGCAGTATTTCTCAGCAGGAAATGTAAACAAAGGGTCTTTGAAATATGACTTTGGCCCTGAAAAAGCATCCTAATGGGCCCTGAAAACATAGTAATGTGGTTTCTTCAAAAGAGATTGTACTCTGATTAAGAAAGGTTGACATCTGATACAAACCACATGGCCAAAATATCAAAACCTCCCTAATCTTCAGAAGGATTTTGTGTTTTTTACTTCAGACAATAAGGCAGGAAACTCATAAGCAGAGATCCTTCCATCCCTTTCCCCTCTTCTTATTCTTTCTCATCTATGTATGTGCTTATTAGTTCCAGTTTGCTTCAACATTTAGTTAATATGTTCTTGGAGAATGTATTTATGCTAGTGTGGGGCACAAGAGATGAAACCATAAATGTAATGGTGTTGCTTACAAGATAAGTGGAAAAGTGTGCTTTCCCCTACATTTAGTCAGTAATCATCAGGGTTGTTGGTCATGCTGACACCTCTGTAGGTTAAAACAATCCACTGTCACTTTTGAAGTATGATTGCCTTGCAAGACTCATTCTAAGTAATCATTAAGTTTTGGCTTTTATTTCCTGTGAGTAAAACTCTGTGCTGGGATTAATCTCATCCTTTAGTGTTGTTAGGCACACTGAAGAGATCTTTATTGGAATGAAGCATCAGTGCTCCCTCAAAGCTGATTGTCTGAGTCAGGATGTTATCACAGAATGAATACAGTTGGAAGAGACCACAGTGGGTCATCTGGCCCAACCTGCCTGCTCAAGCAAGGTCATCTTAGAGTGCATGGCAAAGGATTGTGTGCAGATGGTTCTTCAATAGTTTCTGCAAGGGAGAGTCCACACCCTCTCTAGTCAATCTGTTGCAGTGTGTGATCACCCACACCATAAAGTTCTTCCTCATATGCAAGTGGATAGGTAATTAATTGATTTTTTTCCATTGAGCATTTATAGGGTATGAACTATAGCAACTTCTTGGCAATTTTCAGTGCTGGGTAATAACAGAAATCTGGTCATTTATATTGCCATAAGACGAAGCATTTCCATGACTAATTCAGACCTCCTGTGTCTTAGCTGTGTCTCAAATTTGCTTTGAATTGATAATGAGTTGTTTTAGTCCTTTGATTTAGCAGTCAGACGCTTGGAGGAGCGGGAGGTAAGGAGGAAAGAGAAAGAACAAAATTGTTAGTGACTGACGTTATCTTGGCAGTTAATATGAGAACAAGCTTTTGGTTGGGGACATCATTAGAGGGTGGGTGATGCAACTGAAGTCCTATATATGCTTCCAGCCTTCAAAATCTCTCACTTCTTAAATGTGTGTCTCCCTTGCAAATGATTAAGGTTGAATCCTAAGGAATTTTGTTAAAAATCTATCAAATGCAAGGGATAAGGCATGTTTCTGAGAGAATTTGCCCTAGGAGAGAATCAGCTATTTCCTGGCAACAGGATGTTCTCCCAAGAGAAATTTCTCACTTTTAGTGTGAATTACACTTGAACCATGTACTGGTTTTGGCTGTGATGGAATTAATTTTCTTCTTAGTGGGTGGTACAGTGCTATGTTTTGGATTCAGTATGAGAGCAACGTTGATAACACACTAATGTTTTAATTGTTGCTAAGTAGTGCTTCCTTTAGAATAAAAACTTCTCAGTTTCCCATGCTCTGACAGTGAGGAAGTCCACAAAAACCTGTGAAGGAGCAGAGCCAGGACAGCTGACGCAAACTGGCCAAATGGATATCCCACACCATAGAACATCATGCTCAATAAATAAACTGGAAGGAGTTAGCCAGGAGCTGCTGATCACTGCTCGGTAATGGGCTTGATGTCAGTCCATTGGTGATGAGCAATGGCATTTCTTCTTTCACTTGGGTGTTATTTCTTTGTTTCTTGCTCTTCTTTTCATTTTATTATTGTTACATCTTGCTTCAGTTATTAAAGTGTTCTTATCTCAATCCACAACTTCTACTTTTATTATAATTCTCCTCCCCATCCCACTGAAGGGGTCAAGAGTGAGGAGGGTGAGTGAGCATCTGTGTAGTACTTAAGTTGTCAGCTGGGGTTAAACCATAACCAGCCACTAATAAGCCTTATCAATACAGGGAAAACTAAACTCTCTTCCTTCCTTTCCACATCAGAAAGTCTATCAGCTTGATTTCTACTGATTTAACTCCGTGTTTTCTTTAAAATATTGGCAATAAACTAACCAAGTATTTTTTCCTCCCAACAAATGCATTTTGTTTGCCCTGTTGTCTTGCCTATTTTAAGATGATAACTTGGGAATGGAATTTACTTTAATTAGATGACAGGTGAAGAAGTTCTTTGTGCAGTTTCTACATAGATACTGCACTCTGAGCTAAAGGATTTATCACTGTTTTCATATTAAGGTGAAAACATCTATGAGACTCTCATCTGAAAACATTGTCAGATCCGTGCTGAGTGCCATGCCATCTCCATAACCACAGGATAGCATGGCTATAATAATGTATTTTGATAGGCTGGCTTCCAAGTGTTAACACCAAAAATGGAAAATAAACCTTAATTAGAAACAAGAATTTGGGCTTCCTTGTGTGTGCGTTAGTTTAAAAAGGAATCAGACATTAAAATACTTGATGCATGTTTCAGTGAACACCACCACAGAGAAGAGTAAGAAGCAATTTACTGTAGTTTTTGCCTGGCATATCTCCTTTCCTCAATCCCATCCATCTAGTGATGTATTAGAAGAGATGCAAACCCTATTAGAGAATTTCATGTGTACATTTCCAGGGTTTGAATTCCTATTATGCTCCAATGGATGATGATATTAGATTTTCATCATGCAGAAGAATAATTGTTCTCCTGCTGAGGAGAAGGTTTTCAAGTAGAAACTTCCATTTGATACATACTTACCTGCACATGTTATGCTTCTCAAGGGCTTTATAAAATGTCTCAGGTGGATATAAATTAATTGTGGATTATACGTTTGACCATACTCAAAGATGTGCCTGACAATGTGGGTGTATAAGTGGGTACATGCACAACAGGTACATTATAGACACATCTAGATTATTAAAACTGATCCTAAGATCTCAGCAGTAAGATTTAGTACATTTATTTCCAAAGACATGGTGTGGATTTTTTGTGTTATAGTTTTACTTTCTTTTTTCCTCTCAGGCAGATTTTGGGAATAATTATGGTACAGAAGTGGGTTTTTTTCTTATGAGAGCAGGATTTTGAACACCTGGGCTTCCAATGCCTGGTCAGAAAACCTTTTTAATATTAGTGCTTTTATAAATGCAGCTACTTACTGCTAATCATTCTGATTCATGGAATACTTAAATCCACATTCCCCCTCACTCAGCTACAATCACATCTTCAGAGAAGCTATATAACAATCATCTGAACATAATAGAAGTGCTGCATTGTGTCTTTCTGAGTTATTGCTCTTAATATATGCAAGTAACTTATTTCTGAGCTACTATGCAACACACAGAGATTCAGTGGAGCATGTAATTAAGGTTCAAACTTTGGAACCTGAATTGACTAATACTTACATAAACCAAGTTTTCAGCTTATTTTAATTCTTGCCTTGTTTAATACAAGCTATTTTTAAAAGAAAAAAATATTTTTGTTCTCTTAAGTTTGTTATCAGAAACAATGCTTCATGCAGTACAGACATTGCTCTTTGAACTTGTTGATCAGTGATGCATTTAGGCTTGTAGACAGACTACTGTCTTATCAGGCTGGTTTTCAGAGTCTAACATGTTAGTATTAATGAGTGGCTAGCTAGTAGTAATGAGTGGATAGGATGAAAGTGGTTCTTTCCTGGATTCTTACTTGTTCTTTCTGGGAAAATTCACTGTAGATAGCACTTACTTTGATTTTTAATGAAAAACAAAGTAAAATTTTAAGACGTGAAAGACCCTGACAGCATTTCAACAGTTCCGTACATGGAATCTATTTATTCTGATTATTTGTCTACCAAAGGCTGTTTTAAAATTCCAGGCTTTTTTCCCCTTGCACTATCAAAGCAGATACTATATAACTGAGTTCCACATGAGTTGGTAATTTCCCTGGAGGTTTTTTCAGCTATCTAGTAATATTCATACAAATTCCAGTGGTACTGACTAAAGACTTCTTCTCCACTTCTATCTTTTAATGAAGACAGAGATGTTTATCTGCTATTGACTGCAAGAATTGTGTGATCCACACCCCAGAACAGAGATGGTCCTGTAATTTACATCTTGTGGTTTGTGAAAGAAGTCATTGACACTGGAGCATCTGGTTAAGCCTTGCAAAGTGCAGCAGCATGTTGATTTTCGTGGGAATATTCAAGGAATGTGCAGGTGCAGAGACTAAGCTATTTTAAACAGCTGCTGAACCAAACTCATTGTAGGTCATGATTAAGCAGAGTGATGGGAAAAAAATTGGACTACAAATGCTGTGTTATGTGTGGATAAAGAAATTAGTTTGATTTCCTGGGCAGCCAGCCCAATACCTTTTGGTAGGAGTTGTTCATGTTCTGAAAAGCGATTAACTTGTTGCTGCTTTTTTGTTAGTCTGGCTAAGCCACACGAATGGTTGTACTTCAGCTTTCAGATAGCAATTATTTTTTTCTTTTACTTGGCAATACTGTGGATGTTTTCAGATTATGGTGACAAAGTCTCCTTCTGTAAGTTTCTGCACTAATAAACAGTCACAGCGTCACAGAAATGCAGAGTGAAATTGCAAGGGACCACAGTGGGTCATCAGGCCCAACCTCCCTGCTCAAGCAGGGTCATTGTAGAGTACATAGCAAAGAATTTCAATATCTTCTGCAAAGGAGACTCCACACCCTCTCTGGTCAATCTATTGCAGTGTATGGTCACCCACACAGTAAAGTTCTTCCTCATATGCAAGTGGAATTTCCTGTGCATCAGTTTCTGCCCATTGCCTCCAGTCTTGCTGCTTGTCACCACCGAGAAAAGTCTAGTTCCACTCTCTTCACACCATCTCTTCACTTATAGACATTGATAATGTCCCCTCTCAGTTGTCTTATCTTGAGGCTGATGAGGCCCATCTGCCTCAGCCTATCCTTGTAAGAGATGCTCCAGTCCCTTAATGATCTCTGTTGGCTTGGCCTTGTGGTTATCAATTTTGACTTTGTGTTCTGTAACTAATTCTCCTTGAGTAAGGGAAGGTCTTCCTTCCAACATTTGTAACCCTGATTCTCCTGGATCAGAAATCCCTGAGGGCTGGTCTTTTCAGTGAGGTTGATTTGCCATTCCCTGTTACCAGGGTTCCTCCCTCCATTTAGTAACAGGCCCACATTACCCTTTCTTGTCCTTTTTTATTGATGTGTTTGAAGAAGTCTTTTTTGTTGCCCTTGGCATCCTTGGCCAGATTTAATTCCAGATGGGCCTTAGTCTTTCTTGTCTCATTTCTACTTATTCTGAAAATCTCTCTATATCCCTTCTAAGTGATCTGACCATGCTTCCACCTCCTGTGTATCTCCTATTTATACTTGAATAATGACAGGAGTTCTTTATTCATTTATGTAGCTCTCTTGCCCCCTTTACCTGATTTCTTGCTCATTGGGATGCATTGTTCTTGAGCCTAGAGGAAGTGATCCTGGATTATCAGCCAGCTCTCTTAAACCCCTCTTTTTTGCAGAGTCTGTTCCCATATAATTCTTCCTGGGAGATCCCTGAAGAGATTAAAGTTTGTTGTCCTGAACTCCAAGGTGACAATTACCTGCTGCCCTGCTTCCTCTTTGCTTATTACTGAGCTCCACAGTCTCATGGTCACAACAGCCAAGGCTGCTCCCAACCTTCACATCTCCAGCAGCTCCTTCCCTGTTTGTTTGTATAAAGTCAAGCAACACATCATTCCTTCTTGGATCCTCCACTACCTGTGTCAGAAAGTTGTCATCAGTGCTTTCCAGGGACCACTTAGACTGTGTTTTGCTGTGCTGCTTCTCCAGTGGGTAGTTGAGAGACTTCCACAAGAACCAATGCCTAGTTCTTTAAAGCTGCTTCTAGCTGTCTGTAGGGCTTATCTGCTTCATCCTCCTACTCAGATGACCTGTAGCAAGCACCCACAACAATGTCACTATTACTAATCTGGTGTTTCATCCTAATCCCTACTCTCTTGACTTGCTCATCATCCACCCCAAGACAGAGCTTGATACAGTGCAGGTGTTGCACATTGAGGTCAATTCCACCACTCTACCTCCCTGGTCTGTCTCTCCTAAACACTGTGTAGCCCTTCATTTCAGCATTCCAGTTATGTAAGCTATCCCACCACACCTCCATAATCAAAATTATATCAAAACAGATCTCTAGCTCCTCCTGTTTGTTCCCCATACTGCATGTGTTGGTGTACAGGCAATTTATAGAAGTATTTGATTGTGTCAATATCCCAGTAGGTATGCAAAGGGATGCCCCATAGTCCCCATGACCAATGTTGGTTATGTCTTTGGCTGCTTGTGCTTGATTAAGAAATTAATTTTAAAACTTCCTTTTGCTACTAGCGTGGTTGCTACAGTTCTCCCCTTCCCACACCTTACTTCTGTTGAGCCTGGCTATGCTCCTGTTCCCCCTTCAACTCTACATAAAATTTATGTAGTTCTCTCAACTAGCCCTGCTAAGTCCAGAGCTAAGATCCTTTATCCCTTTTGAACCTGTTGCCAGCAGGTTCTGTCACATAAACCAGCTCATGATCAAAACCCCCAGAATTCTGCTGGTAACATCAGTCCTCCAGCCAGATGTTCATTTGTATGATTTTCCTGTTCCTTGGCCCATCATTCTCTGCATTTGGCACGGAAGAAGGGAATACAGCTTGGGTTTCAGATCCCTGGACCAGCTGTCCCAAGGCCCTGAGATCTCTCTTGATTGTCTGCAAGCCTTCTTGTTGGGACCTCAATAGTGCCTACCAGGAAAACCAGTAAAGGGTAATAATCAGTGGGCTGTACCAGGCTGAGAAGTTTCTTTGCCATGTCACTTACCTGGGTGACAGAAGCACAACACACCTCCCTGTGGGTTGAGTCTGTTGGCATATTGGGCCCTCCATTCCTCTTAAAATGAGTCTGCCCTGTTCTCAAAGCAAGATGGAGGCCCCAACAGTTTCCATTGCAGAGTATTCATGTGAAGAAAATACCAAACGCCTGAAGACTTTGGTTCTTTTGGGACCAAACACAAAAAGAAGTTTGATGATGGCAGAAACAGTCTCTACTAAATCTCTAGGAAATTTTGAATGACCAACTCCAGTGCATGTTATTTATTTCAGTTTCATTTCACCCATTTCTCAGCTGGATGGTCTGAACACTGGAAGTACAGTGTTTTTGTCTGTGGGACCCTATTGGCAGGCCAACATTATGCTTTTTGTCAATATCCTTGAGAAGCCATGAAAGGTAAGTGGTCATCAACATCAGCTCTCAAATTTTTATTCTCTAGAATGTGATGGTCATCTTTTACTTATCAGCATAGCCTTGATACTCTGCTCTTATCTGAATTTAGAACAAAAATATCTTAGAAGGAAAATATAATTAAAGCTTGATTTTCCTCACAGTTTTTCCAGTAACTTTCATTTAGGGTGAATTTAAAGAGTAAATTTAAGATATTTCTGATTTTCTGCATCTTTATTATCCTTTAATGCTTCAATTCAAATATGTTAATAATAGTTGCACAGTGGTTCAATATGGAGACTGGGCTTCCATCTCAGATGGTTTGGAACCTCTTCAGGGCAGTTAAGAAAAAAAAGACAGAAGGCAGAACAGAATCTTACAGATGTTTGAAACCTCCAGGATTTGTCACATCATTAGCAAGGCACTTTCCTCTGCTATGTGCAGTTATGAAGCTGTGAATTGCTTCTATTAATCCAGTGGTGGAAACATGGATAGCTCTGAGAAACCCTGCACACTGTTTACAGATCTGCACATAAAGAAGTTGGGGCTGGAAAAGGTCTAGGTGAAAAAGATGACGAATTTCTTCAGTCTCTTCATGTTGAAAGTTGAGAGAGAAGCAAAAGCAGGAAGAATATAATCTTAAATCATATTAAACTGTTTTGTCTTCTAGCATAGCACTTCAATGTGATTATCATCTGGACTGACATAGTTTGAGAGTGAATGAGGGACTTACTTGGTCTGATACAAATGGTAAAATTCTATTTGCTAAAGAAATGAGGCAAATGATGTAAACAAAGACATGGCTAGCTTTTTCAGATGCAGACTTTGTGATGTATATATGTAACTGCCCATTCTTAATTTGGAAAATTATTTTGTTATAATAAGAGAGGACTTTATAGCATTCACCTGTCTCTTCTTCCAGCTGTTTGTTGAAAGGATGTAATTATAAGAGCATGTTTCTTCAAGCCATCACATGCACACTTTTTAATCAGAAACTTACAATCTGAATTAGGAATATGCTAGCCAGGCATCAGGTTTTATAAGCATATGACAGGTTTGTCTCCATGGAAGGATTTCAGCTTCAGGAATAAATGTGGGAACATTGAGGAAAGCATGACCTCAATAGGAAACACAAAAATACATAGTATTTCTACTTTGAACTAAAATTTGCTTAGAACTAATATTATTAATGTTTATAAATAACAATCATTTTCAGTGGATTAAGAAATGCAACCCATGTTTTGGTCAGGAGTACAAAGAGACATCTTCCAAATGCTGCTAGATTTGTATCAAGGGTCAAGAAAAAGACACCAAATGACACTTATTTAACTGTAATTCTAGGGTTTAATCTTCTGGTTAAAAAATGTCTAACAAACAGGCTTTCTAGGCCTTTCACCATCTTGGTAATCCTCCTTCAGACCTTTTCTAGTAGCTTTATATTTTTCTTATATTGAGGTGCCTAAACTGAATCACTTGTCACTGTGTGTAGCTGAAGTATATTGGCAAATTGGGTTTTACTGAACAAATAAACTTCTTATAGATGCTATAGAGAAAATATAAAGTATCAGGACAAAGGTATTATTTAAATGTTTTCCTGTAATGGGGAGTAGAAAATATGTGTGTGAATACAGGTTTGTAGTCAAAGAAGGGAAGGAAGAAATGAGTGGGCAGTAGTGGGAAAACAGAAGTGGATTATAGGATTGTTCAGCTTTGTTTCACGACGTGAAAAACAGTCCAGGTTGCAATTAAGACTGCTGAGTGGTTTATAGAAAATCACCTTGATGACTTAAGCAGTTTCCCAACTTATATCTATATCACATGAGGAGTACCAGGCTATGATGCTTTTCCTGGATGAGGAAACAATGGGTTCAGTGCATCTTACATATTTTCATACAGTGTTTTTGAAAGTCTTTGAGAGTACTCTCCATTGCAAGGAGAAACACAGAACTCTTGGTTAGCTTATCCATGTGCTCTGTCTGCTCCAATTGTTTACAACTTGTTAGCTAATATCTGTATATTTTCATTCTGTTATTTGAAAACCATTTTGCTTCAAATTATATCTGTAGCATTACCAGACCTATTCAGTCTGTGTTGGATGTGGATTTCAACACAGGATGTTAAGGAGACACTGGCACAATTTTTTTCTGGGAAAGGCCAGAAACTTTCATCTCCAAGAATACCTTTAGTAAAAGTGTGATGACCACCACCTTCTCACAGAATGAAAGAATGACAAAGTAAATAAGTGAATGTTGATTAAAAACTACTATGGCTTGGACTGATTAATTTTTAAAAACTCGTGTTCTTGAAGTGGAGCTTTTAGAAGGAGAACTGTGCTATAGATATTGGTTCAGGTCCAAATGCAGTTCTGTGACCGTATCAGAGACCACATGGCAGTTTTCTCTCACAATACATATGCATGGTGAGAAAGCTTCCAAGGAATAATCTTCTCAGAAATGTTTTCATTATACATTTACAGTCATCAGTGATACTAATGGTTGTGAATGAAGAATCCACGAAGCTGATTTATGTTTTGCCCTTCAAATAAATTAATTGTATTCCTTCACACTAATTGTTTCTAAGCCATGCTAGAGCATGCTTTGTAGACAACACAAAGTTGGTTTTGTACTGTATGAATACAGCTTGGTGACTAGTCAGAACCTCTAATTGATTAAAATTATCCTCAGTGATACCAGTTTAACATGTGTCGCAGAACGCATGAAGAATCTTGGAAGGATTTGGTACTCTGTCCAAATGATACAGGTATAATAAAAGGGGAAAAACAACCCAGACAACTGACTGTATAGGTCTTCAAAGGATCAAACAGATCCTCGACTTAAACTGAACTTAAACTGAATTGAAGTATGTGTTTGTTTTATACCTGCAGTTGTTTTTCAAAGAGAAACATTATGACTGAATCATTGCAGAAAATAATAAGCTACAGATCCTTTTAAAGGAAGATATGCTTGCCCTTTCTGGAAAAAAAAAATTTGTAAAAAGATATTGCAGTTTGGGTGGCATGACCTTGACTTAAAGTAATATTTCTCCTTTGCTTTGTTTGATATGTTTAACATTGCAGTTCTACTTGTTAGCTCCCATACCACGTACATGACAATTCAAGTATCCAACAGAAAAATTGTATCTTAGGCTCTCACTCTGACCTCATGCTGGATGTTGGTTGCAAAATAAACCTCCAGATAAAGGATATTTTTCGTCTGAATCATTAAACAGATGTGCAAATGAAGGCTGGGGTGCTGAGGTATGGGGATGGAGCCAAGGCTGGAATTGAGACTGGGCTGGAATGTTACCATGAAAGCCTGCCTGTCTTAGGAATTTCTTTGATTGTTCTCAGCTTTTCTGTACATAGCATATCTCACACATTAGATGTTTTATCTCTCAGTGTTCAGTTAATCCAGCATAGGTACCGAGTTCATTATCTCAGAGAGATAATTGGTGAAAGAAGGGTTGCTTTCAGGGTGGAGTTCTGTGCAACTAATAACAAGTGCTTGACATTGTCCTAGTTACAGGAGCATTGTACCCTGTTTATGTAATTTCTGATGAACTGTTAATGATGGACCATTTGCAGTAGCTGTCTAGTGCACACCCAAAACCTCAGGTTACAAGCTGAATGTAAACTTAGATAAGGAAAAAGAGGCAAATCCTTTGAGGCAGAGAAGTGTTTCTTTTTCTTCCCACAAATGATTCAGCTGTGATAACTCCCTTCTGGGGAAGCACTGGCACATTCACACCCAGCCTGAGGAGTCCTCTCTGCTCCTGGATGTTTTGATCCAGTCTAAGCACAAAAGAGCAAAGAAAACTAAGTCCCTGTGAATAAAACAGATCAAACCCAGAAAGGTTTGAAATATACCCCAAAACTTGATTAAAACCCAACAAGGAGAGATGCTGATACAAAAAAAAAAAAAATTAATTATTTAGTAGTAAAAATGGCAAAGAGAAGAAAAAGAAAAATGAAGAAATAAAATCGAAAAAGAGGTGTGGGCAGGGTGAAAGGGAGAGTGACAAGGATTAAGTAGAAAATAGCATCCTCCTGTGGATCCCAACAATGTCTTGTTGATCTTCTCCATCTGGTGTTCTTGGTGAGGGTACCCCACCAAAAAGTATAGAATCCAATGGATTAATATATGTTTGGGCAGGTGGGAACACCCAAGTACTTCCCCTGGGGAGAGCAAGTTTGATATTGTCCCTTGCAAGACTGTGAATCTGTTGCATGGTGTTGCATCATGTGCAGTGCTCTGGTTCAGGGTCTGGGGACCCCTTGGTGGGGTCAATGGCCCTACAATGGGCCATGCCATCCCTTCTGCTGTCCCTCATGTGGATTCCCATAGATGCAGCTTTCCTGGGGTGAGGGCCCTGCGCTGGTCTGCACAGCAGAGAATGGATGTTCACTGCTTTTGTGTAGAGGCTGTGCCACACTCCCAAAACCTCTCCTCCTCCCCACTTGGATGTGCTGAGTGAGCTTAGCAGTAGATAAGCCTGGGGCTGTGGCCTCTACCCCAAAGTGCTAGGCTTAAGGCTCCTGTGAATGTATTCTCTCCTGGCCCAGACCTGAGTCACTTTATCTTGTTTCTATCAACTTGCAGTCCAGGGCCTCAGTCAGGAGGTCCATTCAATTTGTGGTGGTCTTCCATGCAGCTTTTGTTATACAGTTTTGCTATAATAGGCAAAAAGTCCTTCATACGATGTTTAAGCCACAAACTATAACATTTCAGTCTCCAGCAATGGGCCATAAGAGACTCAATGGCACTAGCATACCTAAGCATCTGCAATGACTCAAGACTCCCAAAATGTCCCATGACTGACAGTATTGCATCATCCATCGTGAAACTCCCCACCCTTGGGGACCTACTGAGCATTTCCATCTGAACCCTAGCATATATTATCTTGGGGCTCAGGGACTTCTGGCACCTCTAAGCCATTTAGGTGCTGGAGAGGGTCCAGAGCTTACTAGCAATGAAGCTGGTAAAGGGTCTGAAACATGTGTCCTATGAAGAGCAGTGGTTGTTTAGTCTGGAGAAGAGGCTCAGGAGTGACCTTACCATTCTCTACAAGTACCTTGAAAGGAAGCTGTAGCCAAGTGGGGGTCAGTCTCTTCTATGAGGCAACCAGAAGCTGGGTAAGAGGACACAGTCTTAAGCTGCACCAGAGGAGGTTGAGGTTGGAAATTCTTTTTTTAAAAAAAAATATGTCTGAGTAAGACTAATTTTTTGTATATTTTTTTCTTTTCAGTATACAGGATCATTAGGGAAAATTAACTCCTCTTCAGTAACTGTGCATGTAATAATTTGTTGTTATTCAGATATGAATTTGATTCAACTGAGTGATTTGTAGAGAACGTGTGAGTGAATTCCAAAGGGAAATGTATTTCTCCTGATTGATCTAAAAAATGTGTTGTTTTTTTTCGGTTGGAGAAAGGGGAAATAATTGATGAGAAAAAAGGTTGGTACCCTGTTGAAAATCACAAATGATCCTACACTATTTTGATTTAATTGTAGAGCCTGCAAACATTTTAATTAAAACCATTTTGAAAGAAAGAAGCAGTCTCAGGGTTGAATATCTCATGTATCTCATTATCCAATGCTGGTTGGTAGAAGGATGTAATGAAAAGAGAGCAAACTGAGACCAAGGGAAGAAGAGGTTTTGAGGCAAGATTAAAAGGAAATGTGATAGTTTTGAATGTTTAACTCATTTTTCTCATGGGTAGTAGATTTCTGGATGTTTTAGATGAATTCAGTCATTTGGGCTTGATGGATTGTTTTACAAAGTACTTGGAAATTTCAAAGCTAGTAATTCTAGAAAATTACCATGGAAATAATTTTTTATGTTTCTAATATGCTGTGGCTTTGAGTGAGACTGAGTTTGTTTCATTCAGGCTCCCTGCCACCTTAATATAGGAATATTTGTGTATAAAGAGGCTTCATGCAGAGTGGGAGATTTTGCAAGCACAGCAGAATGGCAGAACCTGGCTCTTGCCTTTTACACGCTTTGGTTTCTGCTTAGGGTTTTGATGTATGACTTTTGGGTGCTCATTGCCTCCAATCCAAATTATGTCAGAACATGGTCTTTGGGAAGAGAAGGGGAATAGTTATTCAACCTTTTTTTGGTATGACCTGTCATTAGATGCTTGTAATCAGATTGCATCAACTTGAAAGGAGGATTATGAAGAAGAATTTTGCACAGTGAAAGATTGATAGATATGCAGATATTCTAGCAATTTTCTGCTTTGGGGATGTATCAAATTAAGTATTTACCGGACTAACAGTCTCAATGTGTTGGAGAGAGATGGCTGCTAAAATAGAAGTCAAGTATTTTAGTGATATTTTGTTGTACTGATCTGGACAAAATACCATACATAACTGCAATATTAATGGACCATGCAGTAACAAGTAGAGTCTGGAGGGAGAGGTAGTATATTTTAATGGACAGAAAAATGACAGAAAATTAAGAATCTTTTGGAAAAATAAATCTGCTGTCAGGTACATTCTCTACTCTACTCTTGCCTCTTCATCCATCTATTACAGCTGCGAGAACATTACTTTCACAATCCAGAATAATCAGTACCTTTTACATAGAAGCTTTAAAGAGCACCATAAACTCCATGTGACTGAGCCCCAGCATTTGTTTTCTGGGACACTGATAGTAGAGTGTCATCTACTATCAGAAGTAGAAGACTGTTGTATGGAAGAAACACATGCCTTCATCTCATTGACATGATGAGATAAGAGACTCAGTAATGCACAAGTCCTGGTTGGTAGTGGTAGTCAACTAGTCTAATTATTAAGCACGTTCTGTCAGACCAACTTTGTTGAGTTTATAGGAACCACCATAAAAACAGAGAAGAACTTATTTTTAGGAGCTGAAAGGCATACTGTCCACTCTGTGTGAATTCACATTGCAGCCTTGAAAGCAGCTGAGTCCTGGACTTCCATGCAAAGGACATTCTGGTGTCATCCTGATGGTATTTCCATTGGTCTGGCAGCATGTAAGAATTTGTAGCTCTTCTAGTCTGACTTTCTTTTTCTCAGCAGACCCACACAGTCTATTTTATTTCTTTACATCCTGCTCTTGACTTTTGGAGCAGGGACTGTTGTGCTCATTAGCAAAACCAAGACCAGCACAAAGGTACTGAAACAGATTGGGATTAGCATTTTGACTTCTAGTGCTAAAAAGCAGTGGCTGGTGTCAAAAAAGACACTCATGGTTGTTGAAGACCTTAAACGTAGAAAACCTACCAGACAGTTGTCTCATTTGAATACTGGCTATTAAAGGGTGGTTTTGGATGGAAAGGGCTTTAGGCATAGTTAGCATGGAGGTCCCTGACTGCAGGTTTAAAAAAGTCTGAAGTGTGTCAGAATGGGACAAAAGGGAGGCCATCTGCTCCCTTGAATACCACATTTCCATGGTAGGGTCTCTGACTTGCTAGTTGATGTGACTGTTTTGTCTTAGAGGTGTGCTAGAGGGTCAGCTTTCTTCAACAATGCCCCCTTTACCTTTCCTTTGTCTCTCAAGCTGTCTGGCTGGTGTTCTTGGTCATCTCTGTACCTGTACAGGGAATTGCATCCTCTCTGGAAAAAGGACAGAGTTTCTACCCTTCATCAGCTTTGGCAGCATATGCAGAGCAATTCCTTAAGGATGCATTTTGAGCTTAGTGTTTGCTTGTTTCACTGCAAGCTTACAGGAATGAAGAGACCAGGTATAAAAACTATACCTCATTTTTGGTTTTGATACAGGTGGCTGACAAATTCAAATTTCCACCTCCCACACTCCCTGGCCAGGAGGTTTGGAGGTGAACAAAAAGTATAGATAAGAACAGCTACAAATGGTCATAATGGATTTTTTAAGAGCCTGGTCCAGAAGGAGTGCCATTGTAACTTTGGCTGTGATCTTCCTTGTTGCTGCAGTCTATTACACGGAGCATTTCTACAATTAATCTGGTGCTCTGACTCAGCTGATGTTGCTGCTTTAATTAATGAAGGAAATTTGCATTCACTTGCAAGCTGGTGTGTAGGTTTTTCCTTTATTCAGTAATGTGTTTGGAAATGTGTCGCTTACTTCCTTCCCTAGTAGAAGAAGAAAGGTTGAGAATTTTCCCTGCTAGGACCACTCAGCATAACCTAAATACAGAGGAGCCTAAAAGTGTTAGATGCACTGTACTTGTTTGAAAGCAAAACCAGTGAGAGACTCCAAGTCAGTAATACAATTTAATAGGAAAAAAAAGAGAAAAAATAGAATACATGCAATAATACAAAAGAAAAAAAACCACTGACAGAGTCAGAATACAACCTGACACCCTGTCAGTCAGGGTGTTGGTAGCAGTCTGATTAAATGGTGGCTGCAGTCCTCCTGGATGACAGATGTGGTTCGTTGAAGCAGTGCTGTAGAAGGTGCAGTTTTCCTCTGAAGATCCAGCGATGATGTGGAAATGATCTGACTTTCCTCTGGGATCCATTGGAAAGGGCTGCCTTGGTGTTCCAAACCTCAGTTTTTATCTAGGTAGAAAATGCTTGGCTCCTGCCCCTGGCTGGGGCATCTCCCAATGGGATGATGTAATCTTATCAGTCACACAATAGGACTTAATGGCCCATTAAGGGAATATATCTTCTGGAGGAAGGATGGGTTGTGAATAGATAACGATGATCATCCCCCGATCTTATCAGATGGCACATCAGCAGAGGATATCTCCCACAGAGATAAGGATCACCACTCCTCCCACATTTTAACAGATGGTGATAGAATACACATTTTTGCATTGTACTCAGAACTAGTGGCAGCATTTAAATTGGGGAATCTGTTCTGCATTTAATAGTTAAACTGCACTTAACCTGAATATGCATTGCTAGGACTGTGAGAGGTGAGCATGGAGTTACACCTGGATTTATTTTTATCCTGAAGGATTAGTGAACAGTTTACTTGCATAACAACAGTATGCAATAGTGAATATGAACACACAATTCTTGGTTTATATGTGCAACCATGGCACATTTTCACATCAGCTGGATCTTGATTGCAGAGTGGATAGAAGCTAAATATGAAATAACTTTCCTTATGTCCATTTGGCTGATGTAGTTTACCTGTGCAACAATAAGAGAAAAATGGTATGTCACTTGGCATTCCTATACAGTCATGATTTTAGGTTTTTAATCCTGAGATACAGCATACAACACAGATCATATCTTGAAGAAGAGTCAGGAATAAAAAAATGAATGGATATTGTCTGAGGCTTATGAAGGGCTGTTAGAAAATATCAAAACAAGTGTTCCATGTGAACTGAACCAGATTTAAGTTGGCAGAAACCAACAGACAACCCATAATTTACACAGCTTCCTCACCCATCCACACTTAGAAAAATGTTAATTAAAATATTTGAAGGTAGCTGGCAGAGCTGAAAGTGACTAGCTTCAGCCAGTCAAAAAGAAACCAGTATATTGTTCCAGATAGTTTGCTTCTATAAATCGACAATATATCTCAGTAAACTTCAGTGGAGTTTAGCTATTTTACATTGTCTGAGAATACAGTTGCAGATGTTTTGTATTGTACTAATCATACATTAGGCACTGCCTTTTTCCAGATTTTGATGGAAACAGGTTTTAGACTTTTGGTTTTGAGAGTGAAAACCTTTGCAGATAAAACTGCCACTGATTGCTAGGAAAAGGGAATCAGATGCTATCAGGGATAGCTGCATACCACCAAGAGACTTGAAATATTGCAAGGAGTTGTCTCTCCCAGAGGAGTTTCTTAGTGGCTGAACTAGTATGTTCTGGCAAGACACATGATGAACTCTCCTGGGCACATCTCTAACTCGTGAACCAAGCCAGGATCCAGGTCTGAGCACTTCCTTTTCTTCACCTAATAAATAATGATTCACATCTACTAGTTTTAATCAAGTAAATTGAAAAATCACTATTAATCTAGTCAAATGGTTACAGTTTGACTGATTAACAAAGGCTATGATGTAAACTTTTGAATTCATAGTTGCCTGTGTAGCTGCTTAGGTCTCTTCTACCTTATGCCATTAATTTTAGTGTTGTGCTTTTATTCTAGTCATCCATTTCAGCTGGCAAATACTGAGTCATGGGGAGATGTTTCTGATTCATTTAATGCATATAAAAAAGTTGCTAGTGCAATAATAATCATATATAATAAATATTTATCAAAGGCATACCACTATACGTTTTCAGCTAAGGTAAAAGTCAAGCATGCTGGCTGACCGAAGTATTGGCTTTAAATTTCCCCCTTAAAACATGCAATCATTAAAGTTCAGTGACCAAAAAATCTCATGAGAGCCATAAAATAATATCTATAAATAAAGTGTAAGTTAAAAAAAATTCTCTGTGGTTTCTTCTGCAAGGAAACGTCTTCAGTCATGGATGTCAAAATTATTGGCTATGCGTGTGCCAAAAGGTGGATGGTGTAAAGTATGAATAGACAAGGGTTCTTGGTTTGAAAGGCAGGTGTCTGCTGAGGAAGGCAGGAGCCTCCCTTGGAATGGAAAATGTAACCCTCTTCTCTCTGAATTATTATAATTTTGAAATTCAGGGGCTTTCAGGCAAAGATATGAGAAAAGGGAATAACAGTACTTTACTAGTGTGTATATGGATAACGAGGCAACAAAGGTAGCACAACAAACAGAACCACAAACAGAGTAGTGGCAGGCTCATGTCACCTTAGGTACACAATTTCCCCTCCTTAATTTGATTCTCTATCTTTCTTAGTTTTGCTTTCACACAAGAATGCATGTTCATTAATGAGTTAGCAATAGTTAACATCAGTGAGTTAACAGTACTGACAGGCAAACAGCATAATAGATAGTGCTTTCTGGAATTGTGAAAATAATGCCCCTTGGGAAAAAAAGATCTGAACATAGACTTAGTCCTTCAGTATTCTGAATCATCATGCAAAGCAATATATACTCATGTTACAAGCTCGTTTGTCTATACTGTATTGAGAAAAAAGAGGATATTGAAAAGTCTCTGAATAATTTTAGCATGTACTGTGCATTACACATTTAAATGTGTATTGCAGTGGGATTTAATCCATGCTTTTCCCTCTTTTCTCAGCTTCTGGAATGTGATGTAGCAAAAGAGACAGATTTTTTTTGAACAAATTATTTGTAAATTGTACATTACAATATATCCTTCAAATTAATATGCATTTCCTTTGATGAGATGCTTATATAATGTCTTGTCAACACTATGACGTATTCTTCCATGCTTTATTCAGACTAGATGATTTTACACTAGTCTGTTAGCATATTTTGTTACAGTGAATAGTTCTCAAATTTATTTCTTATTATTTTCTGAGCAACAAATATGCTCTTGGACAATTCACTACAGCTTATAAAATCAAAAGATCAAAAATAGTTTTGCTGAGTTAAATTTGTTACATTTTATGAATCTTCCTTCTCACATAAATAGTGTTATGATTAAAGGTCTCTTTCTCCACCTTTACAGGCTGAGATGCTGTTGCTGACCTCTTTTTAATTGTCCATACCAAATAATTCACAGAGGCTGTGAAAGATTAAAGAATAATATGAATAAATGTTGTGCAGCTGTGAACATTTCATGCTCAGAAGAGTCCTAAGGCTTGCTATTTAGACAAATGGTGTTCTGAAAGCAATCACTTCTTTTTGCCAACACCCAATTCTGGGAGGTACCAAATTGCTCTCTGAGGCTGCTGGGATCAGCCTTTATGGTGCCATATGCCAGCCAATTATCCCAGTGTCATTAGGCACAGAACTAGTGTTTTCCACATGTTGAGATCATGCAATTAGCTTGCTTATGTGAAACAGAATAGCAACATAGCAAACAAGAGTCAGAGGCTAGGTGTGGCTTGTCCAGCCAGCTTTCATTTTGACAGGAAATAGCAGCTATGCTGATGGTGGCTGCCACAACTGGAAGCTCCTCTCTGTGTTGATCTATGCATCCCAGACTCACAGAAAAATTTTGATAGAAAGGGACATTTGTAAGCCATGCATACCAAACTCATGGCCTAATCTCCTACTCCCGCAAATGTGGTGCCATCCACAAACTCAGAAAGGATGGTTGCATCTAATAATCCAAATCACTGATAATTGTCTTGAATAGCATTACCACCAGCACCATGCTCTTGGTGTCTAGGGTTTGGCCATGCCTATGCTGCAGTCAGAATGGACTCATTTCTTCTACCTCTTGAGTGAATTTAGAGCCTGTTTTGGGAGAAGTATATGATTGCAGCTGGACTTGCCTAGTACCCAAATTTAAAGGTAGTTCAGGTAGATCTGCTGTAGCATGAAACACACACAGAGGGAGTTGGGGTTTGATGCACAGGAACTAGAAAAACATAGTGCTTTCCTAAGACAGGCTGGTATTTTTCTGAGCAATACTGACATTTTTTCTCCTTGTAAGTTGCTTGTTTCCTCGTATCCCTTTGAATATCACCTAGCTTTATGGAGAAGGGAGAGGATCTAAGGGATCCTCCTTTAATACTGCTGTCAGTATTGGAGAAGAGGATTCCAATTTGTGGAAGTTGTAGCTGAATGACTCTGAGGTGCAGAAAGAGGAAAATGGAAACACTAGTGTGCCATGCAATCTCTGTCAGTGGATCCTGTCTTGCCTGATGGAATGTTCTACACTCAGCTGCATGTTTGTGGAGTTTTCTGCTTAAAGGGATTGCTGGTAGAAAAAGCTACTGAACATGTTTTGATCTTTGCTTGCCTCCATGTTCCAAGTGTGGTTATAGGAAAGTTCTCTGTGATTCACTTAAAAGTTGCAGCAAAATTTGGCCTGAGATGAAATAAAAGTCTGAAACCAGTAATAAGTGTTTGGTAAACTATGAAGGAAAGGCAAGCCTTCCAGGTCTCCAATTAAAATTAGCAGGAGGAGAGACAGGAGTTCTTACAGAGAATGCTTTGAAGAGCTACAGAATCACAGAATGGGTAAGGCTGGAAAGGGCCAAAATAGGTGATCCGGTCCAACCTCCCTGCTTAAGCATGTTTATCTTAGAGCACAATGGACAGAATTGCATCCAGACAGTTCTTGAGTATTTCCAATAAGGAAGACTCCTCAACCTCTCTGGGCAATCTATTCCAGTGCATGGTCACCAACACTCCTCATATTCAAGGAGAACTTCCTGTGAATTAGCTTCCAACTGTTGCCTCCTATCCTATTGCTTGGCATCACCAAGAGGAGCTTTGCTCCATTCTCGTGACACCTTCCCTTATATACATTAACCAGGTCCCCTCTCAGTCATCTCTTCTCGACTCCAAACATGCCCAGCTCTCTCACCCTGTTGTAAGAGAGATGCTCCAGTCCCTTAATCGTATTTGTTGCCTGCCACTGGACTCACTTCAGGATCTTTATGTTTCTTGTACTGAGGAGCCCAGAACTGGACACAGCACTCCATATGTGCCTTACCAGAGCTGAGGAGAGGGTCAGGATCACCTCCCTCAACCTGCTGGCAATGCTCTTCCCAATGTACCTCAGGATGCCATTGGCCTTCTTGGCCACAGGGGCTCACTGCTGGTTCCTTGACAGCTTGCTGTCCACCAAGAGCTACATGAAGTATCTCCTCCTGCTCCTGTTTGTCTGCAGGAGGAACCTTCTCCTTCCCTCTTGATTATGGATAATTCATTATGCCAAAGGTAGCTTTTGTGAATCTACCCTCAGCCCTCACGATATACAGTTACCACAGCTCTGTTTTTGGGCTGTCTGGGTTGCAGCAAGAGAAGGCATGGGCGCCTTGTTCCTTCAGTGGATCCCCTCTTTGCCAGGACATGCTGATTTTTGCTTTTCTCTGAGCTGTTTGCCTCTACTTTAATGTTTAATAATGGAAAGCTGATGCGTAAAATAGAGCATTTGTATCATTATTATTGTGTAAAGCCCCATTTAGTTCCATGTTCCTAAAGAACATTTCAATTCCCTGTTACACTTTTGCATCTGTTGCTCATTGTAGTGTTTTATAGTCAGTTCTTGGAAACATGCACCCTGGGCATACCTATATCTTGCAAGGGAAAGTGCACAAACTAAATTCTCTAGGGTTTTGAAGACATAATATGTCAAGTAGGATGTTTCTATGAACATTATTAACACCAAGTAAGTACTGACCTTTCTGACCACCTCTTTCAATGCTAGCTATCAGACACAGCAGCTTTTTCATGGGACCAATCTTAGTGTTCTCTCTGTGATGTTTGTAACATTTTCTGAGAGTAGTGGTATTTTAGAAGTTGCTTGGAAGAGCTGGGGTTTTTAGGGGCTTACTCAAATAAGTAAGCTCAGTGCTGTCAAGAAATACAGCTATCTGAGACAGCTTTGGGCTGTGGAGATACTACTACTATAACAACTGCAAACTAAAATGCAGCTTTCCTAGAAACTGAAACTTTTGTGTGTACTCCCACAGGATTTTTTGAGAGGCTATATGCAGCCTTGTATCAATGAAAGACATTATACCTCCCTTTACGTTGTTTATTGTCTCCATTTATGTATTTCTAGTGAATGTTTATTATTTTAAGATCCTTCTTTTGGCTCTTCTAATTGCACCTTACTAGGAAAATAATACTCATTAGTGCTTGTTCACTTGTCAGGATTGGACTGAAGATTGTTACAGAATTAATCCGCTTCTTTAACAGGGATGTCAGAACAGTATTTCACTTACCATTACACAGTGCTTTTCCCACCATTACACAAGCTTTTGAAGACTGGTCTTGTCAAGCTCTGAGAGTGAAAACTAAAAGGAATGTAAATTATATAAAAATTTCCCATCCATACTGTACATGGAAAAACAGCATGTGTTCATATAAGCTGCAGAAGTATTTTTGAATCTCTTATTCCATCACCTAGACATTGTAATTATTATTTCTTTCTGAGCATAATAATTTGAATAGTTTAACCTAAATAATATTTAAGTCTGAATTACAGGCTTTCATGTCTTTATTAAATGATTTGATCTTTATGTTCTACATGTACTGGGGAGACCATCAAATTTCACAGACTCCAACCTGACGAGAACAAAGCAGAAGTAGACTAAGTTTTGGTAAAGGAATATGACTTTCTAATGAGACTACATGAACTATGACAAAGCTAGCTCTTTTTCACACTAATTCCATGTCGTCACTCCTGCTTATTGCTTTGAGTTCGGGTCTCTTATCTTCCGCTGCTGATACACTTGAAAATCTTTCTTTCTGGCTAAAATTATGAGAATAATTATGTTATTTTTTTTTTTTAATTCTTTAGTCAAATAAAAATGTTTTTGGGGAAAATGTAATTTTCGTTAACCCCAAAAGGAAGCATTTGGCTTTTGGACCTGTGTTGTTCCAAAACACAATGGGCATTTGTTTTTAATGGACATGAAAATTTTTTGCTTTAGAAATAATGTATCTCTGACTTATGAGAAATTTTTGTTTATATTGCTACATATTTCAAATTGACCAAAATTTCCCATCCATTTTTCTTGATCTGGAGCAGCGATTAAATGAATTATCTGTTCAAAGGAATTTCCCTGCTCTTCTGCTAATACTTAAGCCACACGTCTTACAAAGCTACTAACATGTTATAGGAGTCTTCTCACCCATTTCATGTACTGAATCGCTTTCTGTACAATGTCTCCATGCAGCTACTCAGGAGCTGCTCTGATCACTTGTGGGCCATCCTTTGTTTTTTGGTTTTTTGGTTTTTTTTCAATAGCAATGAAGATGAAATGCCTGACAGATGTGGAAATGTCCGAATGTCCTCTTTCCTCTGAATGTCCTTTTTCTCACTTCTAGGCTGAGGAGAGAGGGGTGACTATGGTACAGGGTTCCTCCACACTGCACCATTCCCACAGGTGGGCTGATCCCATCATTTTAGTCATATAAATGTTGGGAACTGAACAAATATATGTATTAATTTCTCATCTTGTGTTGTATCTCTAATATTTTCCGGTCACTTATTAATCACATATTCAATTTTCTAACTTAATTACTTTGCTTTCTAATTTTCCATTACATGCTCCCCTTTTCATATTTGGCCAAATGAATTATTATTATACATTATAGTATATAGTGGTCTGTCAGGAAAATTCATAATATTCGCTTATGATTGGGAAAGGGACTCTGAAATTACATCATAGTTTTTCCTTACTTGTTAATCTCAGTGTCTCCTCTATAAAATCTATTCCATATGTAAATGGAAAGATTTTCTGTAAATCAAACTGTATCTTTCTCACCTTTTACTGTCTGTCCTGCCATCTCCATGACAAGCTGGTGCAAAGGCTTACCTGTTGAGATTTCAGACATGCAAAAATATCAGATAGATTCTTGTTGGATGCCTTCTGTTTTCCTGTACCCCTGGGGATAAGTTGCAATTTTATAAGTGAACACAAGGAAAGTGGATGGAGGCATTAAAAGTCAGCAAAAAATAACAGACTTTGAAAAGTAAGTATTCTCTTATATTCATCCACATTCAAATGAACTCTTAGGTACAGATTAGTGAGATGCAAACCAAAAATGAGTGTGACAACCATGGACTTTAACAAGTTGCTGAATTATTGACTTTACCACCCCTATGTGTATCTGGATTTGAGCCACCTGCCTACAAATGAAGAGGAGGATCATAACAAGATGTATGTGATGCCAAAAATAGAGACAGTTGGGAGCCTTGAAAATGAGAGTTTGGAATATTTCAGGTCCTTTTTCCATAGCTGTTCTTTTTCCATTCAAAACTCTGATCCTGAGCAGCCCTGCATCTGGTGGGGCTGCTCACAGGATGCCCGAAGCAGGTGGGATATATCTGTGCACACTGCAAGGGCCTGAAAGTCATTGTGGGGGGCCAGATGAGGTTATTTGAAAAATGGCCAGCTGTAGGTCATGTATTTTTAGCATATTTGTCTGACTTTGGAGGGCATTCAGTGTACCCATGAAACCTTCATGGGAGCTGTTTAATGTGATTACACATCTTGCTCTCATTCTGATGAAGATACTACCCCAGTTCCATGGTAAGTTTGCTTAGTGACTGGTTATTCTACCCTTCCCTATCTAAGTACAACCTTCTCATAAATATGTGGTCTTTACAGTGCACATAAATATGTGCACTTTATGACCATTAAAATTAGCTTTAAGCCCACCCTGGCCAGAGAAGTTAATATTCATAAATCTATTAAGCCTGTGTATTTTTCCCTAAAGTTCAGATCAGTGTGTGCTCAGTTTTGCAACAAACTTGGGGGGCTTAATGTTCATAAACACTCCCACACCCATTCTTCCAGAACCTGATTGGTCCTTTTAGATCTAGTAGTTTGTAAAGATATTAACACCTATTTCTCTTATCAATTTGTACAGCATTTCCCATTTAGGCTTTTGAGCTGATTGTTAAATGCCTAGTTCATGTTAGCTGTGTGCAGCCAGTTAGACTAGCATTTTTGAGAATGTAGATCACTGTTGAGGAACACACCCAGTGCAATTAGCTCAGTGTGCAAGGGGCAGGTTGTGCCCTGCATAGTGGGAAATGGCAGGAGTCCCGTATTTATATTTAGTAACAAGAAAATATTTCATAATTTTATAATGTGGCAGGAAAAGGAAAAGATAGTCTCAGGCCAACTGTTCATTAACACAGTATGAGTAGCAGTGTATAATTGCCAATCCTAGAAAACGTCAGGCAAGTTATTTTAAAGGCACGAATTTGAAGAAGGCATTGCTCAAGTCCCCACATACTGCACCATTCATATTCAAGAAATTTTGAACAAACACAGAGAAGGACAGGTAGGTTGATTTGGAATTAATAGATCCAGGCTCTAAGATAAAAGCTTAGAGTGAATGTGATTGATGCCACTAAGTACATCAGAGAAGTAAATGCAAGAGAGGGAGAGGAGCCATTTGAGCTGATGAACAATGTTACTGAAATAAAGGGCTTTTCCTGGCCAAGAATAATACTTGACTAGAAAAATGATGGTTTTAAGAAGGCAAGAAGGTTCAGGAAATGATTTCTCAGAAGGTAATGGAGGGCCAGATATAGTAGTCAGATAGACTTGACATGTTGGAGAGAGACAATCTCATATCTGATAAGGTGTTTGAGAAATAATATGGTTATTTGTGCAATTGGATGACTAATTTCATCTCAGTGATTTCTTTCTATTCTGTGCTTACCCTGATGTATCTGATTTAGAAAGCAGTTAAGAACTGGAAGAGCACTGTCATATACACTGATGCTACTTCACTGCTGTAAAAATATTTTTTCAATGTAATGATTTGTAATTCCCCTGTGGAGGAATGAAGTAGAGCCAGAGTGGTTTTGTGTACTCTAATCTCACCTTACTGGGAATACAATAGTAATTACCAATGAAAAAGAAAATATTTTATATTCTTCATATGGCCACAAAATTTTCAGTCATTTGAGATATACAAATCATTACACCTGCTACAATGTGTGGGCAGAGATGGCTTTGAAATCATGTGTATCTTACCCATTTCTGTGTCATATAGGCTTTTGCCCTCTTAAGTGGATGCTATTGCTTCCAGCATGTGTTCCCACCTTCTGGAAGAAGTGCCATTTCTGTTTAACATTAATGTTTCTGTTCAAGAGCATTATATTATAAGATCCTAATTCTCTGCTGTAGTTACTATTATCTTGAAATTTAAAACTTCAGAAGACAATGGAATAAGGCTATTCCAATAATCTCTGAAGCATCAAAGTTTGAAATTATTGACTCATTACAGAGAACTTCAAGAGAAGAACATCATCAATCTATTTATATGCAGTTTGAATTGTTGCTGTGCAGGCAAAATTTCTGTTCCCCTGAAAAAATGGGATGATTTGTTTATAGTTTGCTTCTTCAGTAAAGATTTTGTTGCAATTAGTAATTTTGTTCTGAGAAAGCTGAAAGGAAATTTTCTCCCCAGTACTCCCCCCCACCTTGGGTATAATTTGACAAAAATCCGTGGAAGATCAAGAAGAACGAGCTTAGTTTGGTGATGAAAAATGCCACTGCACAACAGCAGATTGGGCAAGTGGAGAAGGCAAAAGAAGATAGCAGAAGTCAACCGTCAGCTTTGGTGGTGGGGAAGAAAGATGAAAGAGTTGGTGGGAAGGGAGATGGACAAAAAGAAAGGACAGATAATTTTGGACCTCTTATTTCTGGGGAAACCACTGAAATCTGTGGACATTATTACTGGAACAAGAGGGGAAGACTTGCAAATAAAAGGTAGTGAAAATGGTACCTCAGATTTTATAGGTGTGGAATTCTATTACAATGGAGAAACAGTTACTTAGTGTAGAAAATAGCAGGCCAGAAGGAGGAAATGTGCAGTGTTTTGCTGGAAAAAGTTGGTGTGCTCCGGGATTTCTCTGAGGGATACTGAGTATATCCAAGAACTGAGAGAGAGACTGTGTATGTCAAGGGAATAAAAAAGAACCAGTGACTAGTGGGACAAGTACTGTAAAATTAGAGAAATATCCTATCTTTAGCAAAGAAACTTTGCAGAGCATTTTTATCCAGCATATAACAATTCTAGATTGATACAGCCCAGTGACAGTCAGTGTCTGCACATACTGCAGGTACACATGCCAGAGAGCTTCACTCATTCTCTACCATGAGTAAATGAAGATTGTTTTCTGAGCTGTTTCTTTAACTGCCAATTACCATGAGAAAGAAGAACAGAATTTCACTTTGCATGTTGTTTAGTTAAAGTATATTTGATGTCTTCTCTAAACCTTCAATTGCTGAACACTTTTCTTTCCTTTATCCTTAAGTGTGAAAGGAAATCATAGTTTCCATGATCACTCCTCAGCCTAAAACATGCAAGTGGAACTTTATGTGATCTTCTCAGTGCATTGATTTGATCTTGTCTGTGGACCCATTCACATCTGACTTGCCAGAAAGATTCTTTTGCTATCTAGCTTTCTCCAAAGAATATTTTGACCTTATTTTCTGCAGTGCCTTTATATATACTCTCTTTCCAAAGTGACTTTTATTCTCCGAAGAGCACGTGCTCTTGCCAGTTTTCACATTTTTTAAAATTTGTTTTGTTTTCTGTTTTTAAAAAAGAAACAAAAATTTGAAATTTTCAGTCCTTATAGAAGGACCTGATTATCTGGGGAACTCAGGAGTAAAAAGGCAATCAAAATCAATTACACATTTTGTTTTCTTTTTTTTTTCTTTTATAGTTTTCTGAATGTATTTTGGTCATGCACATGGATACTTTTTAGTGGGAGGGAAGTTTTGTAGTCATTATTTCAACTGCTTTGTGTAATCAATACTTGAATTAATTCAGAATGCACCATCTGTGTGCAGAGAGCAGCTATCCAAGTGCTGTGGCTTAACCTCAGCTAGCACCTCAGCCCCACACAGCTGCTTGCTGCCTCCCCTGCCAGTGGGATGCAGAGAGAATTGGAAGAATAAAAGAGAGAAAACTCATGTCTTGGCATGAGACGCTTCAATAGGCTAAGCAAAAGCCACACACACAAGCACAGTAAAATAAGAAACTAATTTATTGCTTCCCATGGGCAGGCAGGTGTTCAGTCATCTCCAGGACAGTTGGGTTCCATCTTGCTTAATGGTTACATGGGAAGACAAATGCCATCACTCCAAACACCCCCATCCTCTTCCTACTCCCCCCAGCTTTATATGCTGAGCATGACACCATGTGTAGTATGGAATATCCATCCCCTTTTCAGGCAGGCTCAGCTCTCCTGGCTATGTCCTCTTCCAGCTTCTCATGCACCCCTAGCTGCATTGATGGCCTTGATGCTGTGCAAGCACTGGTCAGCAACAACAAAAACATCTCTACATTATCCACACTGTGTTCAGCACAAGAATGCCAAACATGGCCCCATACTAGCTAGTATGAAGAATATTAACTGTACCCCAGCCAAAACCAGCACAGGAAGTAAATGTTATATATTCATATATTTGTATATTGTGACACCACAAGTAAAATACAAAGAAAATAAACCTGTAAGTCCCATTCTTCAGTTTGTTTCTACAGAATGAGGAGATTTGTCCTGACAAGAAATCAGCAATATTTGTAATTGCCAGGTATCCACATCTGGACCTTTTCCCCTTTTCTCCAGCCTCTCTAAACTTTCCACTCCACTCTTTATCCTTTCCATTGTTTCCTACTGTTAGCCAATCTTAAAAATAGTTTTAATTACCTATTTTCTTTAAATGCTGCTGCTTACTAACTAAGGATTCTGATAATAAAGGAAAATAGTGTATTTTCTGCAATTGAATCAGGATGACTTATCCACATAATGCTGGTGCAATACTAGCTGATAACTTTGATATGTGCTGCAGTTTCTGGTATTTTCAATGTTTATCAAAGTATTTTACTTTATATTTATCTGCATTGTTATTCTATCTAATTTATTTTTATTAGTGAAATGTTAAATAGAAAACAATATTTCTCACATCAACTTCTGTTTCTCTGGAGATTTCAATGTCACTCAGAAAAAATCATCAGTATTAATCAAGTTTAATGAAAAGGCATCACCAAATTTAATGAAAATGAGTAAGCCAAAAAATTTCCATCACTTTTATGATTTTTAATAACACAGATTCTTTATTATATTTTTTTAGAACAATTTCAGTACAAGATTTCAAGCTTCTGCTCAGCTTTATTCATCAGAACAAAAGAATTTGATGTTTTCAGGGCCTAATATCCACCATATGACTATACAATGGAGACTACAATTTACCCCAGTTCCAAAAAGTGAGCACTTATGTACTGAAATTGAGTGACTTGAATATTTTTCCATATTGTCCATTTATGTGACAAATAGCTGAAGACATGACTTGCTCCATAGGTACCTGCTTAGGAAAACCTTTTCTCAAATCGGATCCCTTCAGATCTGAATGGTTGCATTCCTTTTGTATTTATCCCTTTCTTACAGAGATGAAAGAGATAAATAATGGAAATAGTTTCCATTTCAGATTTTCATAGGTATTGTGCCATGCAGTCCCTGTTGGGTATACAGCAGAAGAAATGAGGCTTTAAGAGACACTCCCTGTTTTTACCGCCTGCAGTACTCAATGCAGTATTTTCCATGTGTGCAAGGCCACTTCATTTGAGTGCCGTGAAGACAACTTCTGATTTCCAGAAGTATGTGATAATGAAAGGGTAAAGTAAGAGATTTGAGAAATAAAGAATTTCTGTTCTACTCCCTTCATGCTTTGCCACATATTTACCTTTTTTTTTTTTCCTGCTGAAACTGTTGGGGTGTTTATTTCCTTGCATTGGAGCTGCCACTGCTTCTTTTCTATACTAAAACAGCATGGCAGAATATCACAGGCAGGGGAGTAGGGAGAAGGAAGTGAGGGATATTCCTCTTGGGAAAATTCACTTCACCTGTTCTGGTCTAATTTTACTATTTTTCCCATAAGACTTTTGATATTTTCTATTCAAGTTTCTGTATAATCTGTTTTATTCTTTTTACTTACCATTCTGGCCATCACTTAGTCTCAAAATTATACTGTAACAGTATAATTTGCTTTGCTTATTTATTTTTACTAATGATTCCTACAGATGCTTACAATGTGTTCATTTCTAGGCAGATTTATAACCTAGAGTCTTGTTAAGATACATGTCTGGATCACTGAATGGATAGGGAACTTCCTTTGCTTTTCTTCAGCTGATGCTTTCTTCCTTTCCCTTGACACTGGGACTGGGACAGAATTTGGAGTACAAGCTGGCAAGATTCAGGAGTATAAGAAAATAATATCTTGTTTAGGAAAATGAAAAAAGGCAAGAAATTCCTGGAGACACTTGTGCTTCTTAAAAAAATTTGATGCCTCAGCCAATGTGTTTGAATGTTACTCTTTCATAAAGCTCAGAAAAAATATATGTGGTTGATGCAGGACCTGACAAAGGACTTATAAAATTGCATGTCTTTCTTTCTACTTATTTGATTTCCACAACTGTGATATCCATGCAGCCTGCAGCCTCTTTGATCCCTGTAAGGCCATTCATGTAAGAATTGTACGTGATAATCCTTGTGGGTTCCTTCCAGCTTGGAATCTTCTTTGATTCTGAGTGATATTCCAGAGAAATATTGCTAGGTGGTAGGTGTTTTCATTCCTATTTTATATATAGTTGTTGAGAATAAAGCAACTGAGGTGGCAGAAGCTACAAAAAATATTTAAATTACCTAAGAATTCTAGCTTACAATGACACAGAAAAGACATCAAAATTTAAATAGCTCATATAGTTTACCCGATCTCTGCTCTGTGTTTGTGATATTTTATCTGCTCCTGATCTTATTCCCATAGAAGAAGCTGTCTGCTTGCTCCTTGTGCTCCAGACTTGAATCAGCTTCTGGGGCAATAGGAGAAAGGGTCTGCTTGTAAAAATCTGTTCCACTTCTATTGTATTTTCCTATTTTATTACTGTAATTAACCTTGTATAGTTTCATTTACAGTCAATGCAATTACATTTACTCTAGCTTTTTAGAGATTATATATTGAGATATATTTCCTCTGTTTAAAACAAGGAAACTAGACTCAGGTTTGCATTTTTTTGAGTGGTTTCATTGTACCTTCCAGTAAAATTCAAGGCTGGCCTACTGTAGAACTCTCAGAAATGGTGTCTTATGCAAGTACCAGCATGTCTGCTGTTGAACTCAGCACAGTTACTTTTGGAAGAATGAGCTAGGTTTGCCACAGACATGGACAATTGTAATGAAAAATACAGAAAAAGCAAAGTACTATTACACTTCAAAAACGTACACAGTAAGAGAATTTTTCTTTTCTTTGCTAAAGAAGTTTTATGCTACATTTATGCTGCTTCTTGCTTGTCAATAGAATGTCATGCCAAGATTAAGTGCTGTGTCAGTCAACTGAGAATAAGGTCGAAGATGAGTATTCATCCAGTCTCTAGCCTGTGAAAAGACATGCATTTGCAAGAAATTGTGATTCCTAAATAAAATAGGAATATGTACGCTATCTTGCAAATTATTGAATTACAGAACTTTGTGAGTGGTTTTAGGGGTTAAATTGGGATTGTAAACTACAATAATCAAGCAAGTTGAAAGAAAAAAAACAGAAAGCTTGAGCAGAGGCTATAACAGTGAGAACAATTGAGGAAAGCTGCCAAAAAACATGTTGTGCAATTTTGTTGTCTATTGTGATTAATAGTGGAAAGATAAATTTGAGAAAGAAGATGGGCTCATCTTAGCAATGTGAAGAGTGAATTTAAAATGCTATTTTATGTTGTGTTCACTGACATGTCTGGCTTCTCAGATGATGAATATCTGTAAGTCTGGCTGTAGGGCTTGGTAATGATGTACAGCTTATTCATCTGAACATAGTCATCCTCTCTAGTCTGTCTTTTTTGGAAGGTTCTAGTGATGTTTCTAGTGATTGGATTAGGTGGGAAAAATGCTCTGTTGGGCAAAATGTTCTGGCCTTCCTTACACTGCTGTATAACAGGTAGACAGACTGAGATGTGTGGACTTGGGAGAATCATCTCCCTTCCCTTTTCAGAGCTCTTCTTATGTCAGCCAAGGCCTTAAATGTGACAGAAGCCACAGAGAGGTGTAAATAAAACAGAGGAAAACAGTTCTTATGAGATAATTTATTAGATGACTTTGACCCTTTTTCTACTGGTTCTTGAATGACTAGTGGACAGAATGTGATTTTTGCCCATTTTAAAATTATTTATAATAATTAGTCGAATGATTATGAGGATATGGGTATGAGGATATCAGTCTCTAGATTTGCTTCTCAATGACTCACTGAAATTACTTCTCAGGGAGAAGTTTACTGCTAATTTTCTATTTCTTCTGGCTCACCAAGGGCATGAAGTAATTCTTTATTCCCGGACTGGAGGACTTTCACATTTTTTCAGATGGTGCTCTTCTTTCCTAATCACCTCATATGTAAGCACGCATGTGCACGTGCCATTATGCCCTTTATTCCCTTGGGTTTTTCTCCAAATATCCTAGTGAATATGAACTTTTTCCTCAGAGACACGCATCAGTACTGAAAAGAGTTCAGGAATGTTACCTTTTCCAACAATGGTTCCTTATTTTTTAAAAAATAAACCCAAACTTACTTGGTTTTTTAGTGCTTGCATTGTGTTAATAAGCACACAGCATTTTATACAAGGAGTAAATAGCTCTTCTGGGGATGGAGGATGTGAGGCTTTTTTTATCCATTAATCAAATGGCTTGTAGCTTTCATTTCAAGGCAAAGACAAAGACTAGTCTAGAACAGTTATATTAATTTCGAAATAATGTTTTATACAAAACACTGTACCTTCTCCTCCTTAATTCATTTTCATTTATCATTGGAATAATGAGTTAGTATTGAAAATAGTGCATCAGAAAGAGGTTACCAGCTGTGGAAAAGGGACTCCTTTTTGTTCCTTATTTAAAGATAATAATGTTAGCTTATACTCCTGTCCACTTCTATTAGGCTACTACTCACAGGTTATCAATGCATCACTTCTTACTGTGTCAGGGAATTTTAATGATTGCCCTTTTGTTGAGCATTCCTGGGGGTTTCTCTTTAGTCTGTCTTTCATGGTTGGTTGTATGCAATAGCAGATTAACTGGAAGAGTATCATAAGGGATGGGCCTATGGGATTATAATTAGATTTTACTTGGTGATTTTGTTTCACTGAATATGTAAATAAAAAAGCATAAGCAATTGCTTTGCTATAAGCCAGAAGGCACTGACCAATATGCAATGGTATTGCTGGCTACTTTTCATGAAGTGCCAGTCATCATGCTATTGAGCTTTGAAAATGAAGCTGAGTTTTATTTCAAGCTGCAATTGAGCAGGGGATGTTCTGAGAATGCTAAAAGCTTTGCTTTTGCTGTTTTACTTTTGCACATTCTGCTGCTATCTCCTCCTCCTTACCTGGCTCCCAGCAGCTCCATAGGAATGAGGTCTGCTGAGACACAGAAGTGAGGCATTTCTCCCAGCAAGTGAAACATATTTCTCATTTCTGCCAGACTCTGCGAGAATTTATTTTCTGTTTTAGCAGGTAACAGATGAACTTGAGTCTTTGGTTCCCAAATGATGAGGTATCTGGAAGGATTCAGTACAGTGTAAGCTCTAGTATGTCAGTGATTTAAAAAGTGATTTGGAAGGAGGCTGCTGAAGTGAAAATTATAAAATTTCCTTTATTTTACAAACAGGGCAAACTTGTAACAGCCAAAACTTGTTTTTGCCTGCAGCTTTAATCTACTAAATGTCACTCAAAACAGTATTTCCTATTTCATATAATGGGGAGGCTCAAGTGAAACATTTCTTTCGTCAACTTTCATGCTACCAGAGTAAAGTTTTCCTCAGTCTCTGGGGACTCAGCTAGCTGGGGAATCAATACAAAACTTAGCTGAGGGAAGCAACACAGTCTAAACAGCTGCTGATGTCTCACTCTTCCTCCCCACTGGTGCTGGGAAGGACAGTCTTGTGCCCTTGGGACCAGAGATTCCAAAGGCATCTCCTGATGCTTTCAGGGGGAAAAGGCAAAATTAGGCAGAGAATGAAACTGGAATAAAAACACTTTTAGCCCTCTCCTGCTGTATTTCCCTCTTTAGTGGTGTGTGAGAGCTTTGAATTCCTATGAAGGAGGGATTTTTTTCTGAAGAGTCAGTTGACTATGAGGAAGAGAGATTTGAGTAGGGTGGTATTTTATGCACCAGTAGCCAGTGAGTTGCAGTGGTATGTATTATGAACAAGTGAGATGACTTAAAAAATCACTGGTAAGAATGTAAGTAAAAAATGATTAAATATTAAGCTACAGCATGACAATGTTTGTTGGCAAGACTCAATCTACTACTTACTAGACTGTGGCACACCAAGGAAAAAAACCAACAAAACAAAATCCAGTCTGTGTGTGTGACAAAAGGACAATGAGGGCAAGAATAAAAAGGAATATGGCCTAAAAGGGTAACAGTACTCAAATTTAACAGTACTTAACTTTAACTTATACCTTAACCGTAACAATTTAACAAAGGAACAACACTTAGCTTAAACCCAACTTAACTTATGACATAACTTATAACTTGACTGTAACAATTTAACAGAAGAGTAACACTTAACAGCATTTAACCTAACTTGTAGGTTAAACATAACAACTGAGAAAAGAACAACACTTAGCAGCATTTTACTTAGCTTATAACTTATGACTTATACTTACTTACAGGTGTAACTTACTTAGATATTCAAGGTGCTTAAAAATCAAAGAAAGCAGTATTTCTCCTAGCTTTGCTATAGCATATGTACATGTGCATGTGCATGCACACAGACATAGCAGGTCTGTTCAAGCAAGGTACCTATGAAATTTCCCTTTGAAAGTAAATGAAATACTCACCTCACCCTTGTATCTCCCCAATGGGTGAAGGGTTGAATATTGAGGAGTGAAGATGTTGGCCCAGGATTCTTCATTCTTCATCCATCCTCCGAGTACAGAAATTTGAGAGTTCACTAGCTCTTAGAGGTGTCCCACTCAGAGGGAACTGCTGGTCACAGCCTGCTGTGGTCCAGGAGAGCCCAAAGGATCTCATTTTGGCTGCTCTTTCAAAGATTTCAGACAGGTCTGTTCCCTCTGCACTGTCAGGTTGATCAATTAGGTATCATCCTCTAAGGTGTTTGTCAACAGCATAAAAGGTGACTTGTCCATGGACTAGACCATTGACTAACACAGGCTACAGGTATCGGAAGAGTTTCAACTCTCAGTAATTGGCTGGCTTTATTCTGTACAGCTCAAAAAGTTCAGGTCAAGGGACTCTCAGTTTACTAATACCAATATCTTGTTGCAGTCATCTTTGTGTAATATGTATTTTTCAAACTAGAGTAACAAATGGCAGTCAGTGTTCAGTATCACAGTGGAGGGAATTAATTCTTATGAGCTAACGAACTTGTCATCAGTGATAATGGCTTTTGTGCTACAACTGTCTTGTCACTGGGGTATACAGTTTGACCCATACACATCCTGCTATTTACCTGACATGAAATTTAAATCCAGTAATTCTTAAGAAAGCATAGTTAAGAGTTAGGTATTAGTTGTGTAAGTAATGGTTCACACTTACAAGTTTCTGCTGCTGTCACACATTGGTTTATGACTCAACTTCTGCTCAGGCACTTTTTAATTAAAAAATGTGGCCACAAAAACTGAATGCAAACGTCAAACATGCCAAGAAATTAATAACATCACTATGAGACAGCTAATACCTTAGTAATACTCATAAATTCTGGTCTCTGCAGCTGAGGGGATGAGGACCTGGATCCCCATTCTGTTTTTCTAAGATAATTAAAAATCATCTTTGTACTGCATTTTTCTGTCATCTTATATGTTTAGGGAGATGCAGAGGTTTCTTTTAAAATACAGGAACTTCATAGTTTTTTCAAAAAATAAAGAGGTCTAAAGATTTATTTGGAGATTTGTTTTTAATCCTGGGACCTGCTCCTTGACCCGGGAAAGTCATTTGCTTACTCTCTTCTCTATGGAGGATTTACTCATCGGGGCTGTCCCATTGAGATCAGTGCTGCCTCTTGTTTCCATGCTGATGCACCTGGTTCAGGGTCAGCTGGGACCACACAGTCCTGGAAGGTGGAAGAATTTGTTCATCAGCTGTGGGAACTGCAAAAGGAAGCAGTTGAGAACCAGATAGTTGTAAGTCTGCTCTATTGTGTGATCAGAAGTGCTAAGTGATTGGCTTGACATAAAACACAGCTAACAGCAGTGTATATAGAGAAGAATTTTTCCCACCTGTACTAAGTTTTTGTTTGATTTTAAATGAGTTGTTAATTTTTGTCCAACACTGCAAAGCCGAATAGAAATATGGAAACAGGTATCTCTAAAGGAGATATATCTATGGAATTTAGAGTAAGAAAAATGTTAGGTTAAATCTGTGCTTACACTTGCCTTAATCTGGTGATTTTAGTGGTGCCCTTCTGTTCTCTGATGATTTGTGGAATACACAGTGTTTCATGTTGTAGATAACTCCAGCTCAAAGCTGGGACATGTTGGTTTTAATAAAATGCATCTAATCCTTAGAGCCATTTAACATCTGGAAAGCAAGTTGTTAAAAACCTAAAGTACATCTAATCCTGTGAGCTGCTCAGAGACTAGAAGAGGAGCTTTTTCTTTATGGAGTGCTTTAAAGATGTGAACTCCTGCGATATTTAGTCTGAAGTGCTATTCAGGTTGTAAGGATTGTCTACCAGGTGCTGGATGAAAATGTTTATAGCATTGTCTATCATGTTCTTCATTTAACATATATATAACTAATATATATTTAGAAACAGAGAATGACAGTGAGTGTAAGAATAAATAAGCATTCTTTTTGAGAGTACACAGATAGAAAATAAGAGAATATATGAACATGTACAATAAAGATTTTTCCCTGCATGAATATTATTTTCCTGGTTAATGAAAAGGACTTTGATCTTCTCAGCAATTTATTGGTAATCTGTAGATTCAAACCCCTTAGTTGGTCAATATGATATTTTTTATTGTTACTCTAGCAAAAAGATAAAAAGTGAGAGCCCTTTGGTTTGTTTTATTAAACGCCAGTATATAATTCTCAAACCCTCCAGCCAGACTTGCAGAAATTCATCATGTCAGAAGGCAGACACATAGGTGAACACAACATAAAATAGTATTTTTAATTCACTCTTCACATTGCTAAGATGAACCCATCTTCCTTCTCAAAATTTATCTTTTCACTATTTAATTAATCATGATCACAAACAAAATTGCACAGCCTGTTTTTTGACATCTGTCTTAAATTGATTTCGTTGTTATAGCCTCTACTCAAGCTTTCTGTTTGCTTCCTTTCAAATTATAGTTTATAGTAGGGATACACTGCTATAAAATCTTCTTTTAAAATGAGGTTTAGAATTGTGTGATATGTAGTAAATATGTTTTTACTCCATCTATGCTACAGAGAATTTCTAAATATTTGAGAATACATTTGTATTTGTACATCTCAATTTGTATTTGAGAATACATTTTTTGCCAAAAAACCTGTTTTGTTTGGTTGTGTAGGAAGTTGGGAAGCAAGAAAGATTAAATATCTTAAAAATTAGAAGATAAACTTCAATATTTTAAAAAGTTGTAGGAAGAGATACATCAAAATTATTCACAAAGTCACACAATCAACTATGTTGGAAAAGACCTTTGAGATCATCAAGTCCAACCTATGACCTAACACCACCTTGCCACCTAGACCATGGCACTGAGTGCCATATCCAGTCTTAAACCCCTCCAGGGATGGTGACTTCAACCACCTCCCTCACCAGCCCATTCTAATGCTCAATCACTCTTTCTGTGAAGAACTTCTTCCTAATGCCCAAGCTAAACTTCCCCAGGTGCATCTTAATGCTTTGTCCTCTTGTCCTGTAGCTGATTGCCTGGGAGAAGAGACCAATTCCCCCCTGCCTCCTACCTCCTTTCAGGCAGCTGTAGAGACTGAAAAGTTCTGAGACTCTCCTGAGCCTCCTTTTCTCCAGGCTAAACAACCCCAGCTTCCCCTCACAGGGATTGTGTTCCAGATCCTTCACCAGCCTTGTTGCCCTTCTCTGGACATACTCCAGCATCTCAACATCCTTCCTAAACTGAGGGGCCCAGAACTGGACACGGCACTCAAGGTGTGGCCTCACCAGTGCTGAGTACAGGGGAAGAATCACCTCCCTGCTCCTGCTGGCCACACTATTGCTGATACAGGCAATATCAATACCAACAGGATGTCCTGGCCTTCTTGGCCACTTGAGCACACTGCTGGCTCATGTCCAGGCTGCCATCAATCAGTACCCCCAGGTCCTTTCTGCCTGACCTTTGTTCAGCCACTCTGTCCCCAGCCTGTAGTGCTGCAGGGAGTTGTTGTGGCCAAAGTGCACGACCCAGCACTTAATCTTGTTAAACTTCATATTTTTTTATTCAGTCTGTCTATATGTCTTGTCCAGGTCCTTTTGCAGAGCCCTTCTACCCTCCAGCAGATCAACAATCACACCCAACCAACTTAATCATCTGCAAATCTGCTAATGGTAGACTCAATCCTTTCATCCAGATCATCAGTAAAGATCTTAAACAGGACTGGGCCCATGCACAGATCCCTGGGGTAACATACTAGTGACTGGCTGCCAGCTGGATGCAGCACCATTCACCACTGCTCTCTGGGCCCAGCCATCCAGCCAGTTCTTAACCCAGCAAAGAGTGCTCCTCTCCAAACCATGGGTGGCCAGCTTCTCCTGGATTATTTCATGGGAGATGGTGTCAAAGACTTTGCTGAAGTCCAGGTAGACAACATCCACAGCCTTCCTCACATCCACCAGGTGGGTCACCTGGTCATAAAAGAGGATCAGGTTGGTTGATCATGGCTGGCCCCTCCTAAATTCACTCTGGCTGAGTCTAATCCCCAGGCAGTCCTGTAGGTCTAGCGTGATTGCACTCAAGATGATCTGCTCCATAACATTGCTGGGCACTGAGGTCAGGCTGACAGGCCTCTAGTTCTCTAAATACTCCTTTTGGCCTTTCTTATGGAGGGTCACCACACTGGTCAGCTTCAAGTCATCTAAGACCTCCCCACTGAGCCAGGACTGATAATAAATGATGGAGAGCAGCTTGGTGACCCAGCTCCCTTATCACTCAGGATGAATCCCATCAGGTCCCATAGACTTCTGAGCATCAAAGTGGCTCAGTTGGTCGTTAACAGCTTTCTCCTGGATTACAGGAGATCTATTCTGCTCTCTGCCCTTGTCTACTAGCTCAGGAGGCCAGCTCTCCTGAGGAACACCTGTCTTACAGTTGAAAATGGAGGAAAAGGTTTAAAGTACCTCAGCCTTTTCGTCATCTTTGGTAACTATATTCCCCGCCATGTCCAATAAAAAATCGAGGTTCTCCTTGCCCCTCCTTTTGCTATTTATGTGTTTATAAAACCGTTTTTTATTATCCTTTACCGAAGTGGCCATGTTAAGTTCTAATAGAGCTTTTTACTCTAATTTTCTTTTGGTATAACTAACAATGCGCTTAAACACTTCTTGATTTGCCTGTCCCCTTTTCCAGATGTGACACATCCTCTTTTTTCCCCTGGCTTCCTTCAAAAGCTCCCTTCCCATCCAGGCTGGTAATTGTCTCTGTCAGCTCATCTTTCAGCACATAGGAAGAGCCTGCTCTTCTGACTTGAAGATTTCTTTCTTGAAGTATGTCCATTCTTCCTGGATCTCCTTGTTCTAAGGGCTGTTTCCCAAGATCCTCTCTGAATCAGCATCCTGAACAGGCTGAAGTCTCTCCTGAACAGCATGTAGCCATCCATTGCAGCACTCCAGTCAGGCGACTCATCCCACCACGTTTTCATGATGGCAACTACATCACAGCTTTCCTGCTGTACCACAGCTTCCAGCTTCTCCTGTTTGTTACCCAAGTTACATGCATTTGTGTATATGCACTTCAGCTGGGCTGCTGATTTCACCCCTGGCTCTGGCTTGCCACCCTTAGGTTCCTCTCTGGAGACCCTGGCTTAATCCCCTTCCCCCTTCAATCCTAGTTCAAAACTCTCTCAATCAGCCTTGCCAACTCATGGCTAGAATCCTTTTGCCCTTAATTATGACCTCTGCTCTATTTTACATAATGGAAAGACAACAACATGCATCAACATAGTCAGTAGTGATTAAATTTGGGGTAGGAATAATGTGGGGATTTTAATGGAATTTAAAGCATTTATTAACCTGTACAATTGTATTCAACCAAGTTGTTCATCAGGAGAGTTTCATAACAAGTAAGTCTGACATGGCAGACCAGGAAAATATATTGCTTTATTCTGAGTATTTCACTCTAGAAATATGATAGAGAAAATAAAGGAAAGATTACTTGTTCAGTTTACAGTGAAAAATACTTTTAAAATTCTCTTTTATTTTGCTTGTCTTTTCTGTTTGAGGAAACAAGAAATCTTTGTCTCAGTTAGTTATAATGAAATACATCTTGAAATAGGGTTTTCTTCAACGTATACAAAATAGATCTTTTCCAGCTAAGAGACATCAGTTTTTCTATATGTAATATAAAAGAAAATTTATGTCCCCTGGAAAAACTAAAATTTTGGTACAGAGGTTAATTATTAGCTGTGGATGTATTATTTTTTTTAACTTGCAGGCTTTACCATCAGGAGGGGAGGCTGGAGACAGATTTCAACTGTAAATATCTCAAATTAAGGGGTGTTGAATGAGTAATGGCTCTAACTCTGCTTCTCTTTAATGACAGTTTAGTGACAATTAACCATTAACCTTGGGTATCAGATGTTAATAAGGCATAAAAAGCATGGTAGAAACTGCCTGTCATTCTTGCGTTTGTTAGTCCCAGCATCTGCTCTATACATTTAGCCCCAAGGATTTAAGACAAAACAGTCTTAAAGAGAACTTCCATAGCTCTTAGGCTCATTTTAATACAAATGTTTGACACTGGGATTTTAAACTATCATTCAGATTTTTTATTTTGTATTTTCATAAGTTTATCCTTTTGATCAACTCTACTATTTGCTTTGTCAAATCATAAAACAGGGTGTTAACTAAAAGAAAGCAATCTGCTCATGGGAAAAAAGAACAGGTGTAGTGTCAGGAGCGACACTGGGAAGATGCAATGATAAAGACCTCATATTTGGGAGTACAACAACAACTGAATACCTAGTCTTAGCAGCACAGTACAAAAGTAAACATAATTTTTAAAACCTGTGAAGGAAAATGGGTCAAAATATCAATAGAAGAAGCTTATGTAAAGAAAAAAAAAAGATAAGGTTTACCCTTTTTGTAGGATTTGTTGTATTGCACTGAAATGTTTTATATATGTGGTTTTCTTCTCTCCAAAATGCAGAGGTTACTCTCTTGAATCTATTAGGTAGGTATAACATACACCCAGAAAGACTGGTTTCAGTGGCTACTCCAAAAACATCAGTTTTTTATCTTTAGATTTAAGTACACTCTACTTGAAGCCCCAGATTATAAGGTTGTTTGAACTTCTTATTGTTTCGTAACAGCTACTACTCAAAACTTTGACAGTCTCTAACCATTTATTCAAGAGGGTGATCACATGTCACCTGTGTATACACATCCATGTTTTAAAAGAAAAAGCATAGTATCTTTAATAGACCATTTGGAGAAAAGGCAAAGTATTTGAGACCTGAGGTTTTTTAATAGCATATTTTCTTTCCCTTCAGCTCTTTTCGGTGATCCAATAAAATATTCTGCTTCTCACAATGAGCTTTGTGATTTTCAGCCTTAAAACCTTGTCTGCAGCAGGGTGATTGCACTAAGATTGGTGTAGGAAAATCAATAATTATCACAATATTGTTTTTTGGGGCAAAAAGGAGTAAAATTGGTAATTATGTGAGGTGATACAGAATAACCTCCAGGTTCTAACCATGTTCCCCTTGGTTACTGCAAAAATCATTCCTGTCCTTGCTGGAACCAGAACAAGCTTCAAGTTCCCTTCCATAATGGTGGACTCCATCCCCTAGATCAGGTTGCTCAGAGCCCCCATCCAACTACACTCTTAATGTTTTCAAGTATGGATCATCCACAACTTCTCTGGACAACCTGTTCCAGTACCTCACCACCCTAACAATAAAGAATTTCTTCTGTATATCTAACCCAAATTTCCCCCCTTTGAACCTATTACTCCTTGTTCTATCTCTAGATAGAGCTCCTGATGAAGAGTCCCTCTCTGGCTTTTCTGTAGGTCCCCTTCAGATAATGGAAGGTTGCTATGAGGTCTCTATGCACCCTTCTCTTCTCCAGGCTGAACAGCCCTGACTTTTTCAGCCTGTGTTCATGTGAGAAGGACTCTGGGCCCCCTCTCAACTTTGTGGCCGTCCTCTGACCTTGTTGCTGGAGTTCCATGTCTGCTTATGTTGGAGGCACTAGAACTGTGTGCAGTATTCCAGGTGGTATTTCATGAAAGCAGGGTATGGGGAGAATCACTTCTCTTGACCTGCTGCCTGTGCTCCTTGTGATGCAGCCCAGGACTCAATTGGCTTTTTAGGCTGTGAGCACACACTACTGGCTCATGTGGAGTTTTTCATCACCTGTCACAGCCAAGCTCTTCTTCACAGGACTGCTCTCAATCACTTCTCTGCCCAGCCTGTAGGTGCTCCTGTGATCACCCCAACACAGGTGTAGGACCTTACACTTTGCTTTATTGAACTTCATGAGGTTTGCATTGCCCCATCTCTCAAGCCTGTTGAGGTCCTTCTGGATGGCATTATTTCTTCCCTCCATCATACTGACTGCACTGCCACAGAGCTTGGTGTCATAAGTGAACTTGCCTGAAGGTGCACCAACCTCACCGTCCATGTTACCAGCAATGATGTTGAACAGTGTCAGCCCCAACACCAATTCCTGAGGGACACCACTTGTCACTGGTTTCCATGTGGACAATGAGCCATTACCACACCACTGTTTGGGTGCAGCCATCCAGATCAGTCTTTATCCACTGAGTGGTCCCTCCATCAAATCCCTGTCTCTCCAGTTTAGAGACGAGGAAGTCATGCGGGACAGTGTTGAGTGCTTTGCATAAGTCCAGGTAGATGATGTCAGTTGCTTTTCCCCTGTCCACCAGCTCTGTAGCCCTGTCATAGAAAGACATCAAACTTGTCAGGCATGATTTCCCCTTAATTAAGCCATGTTGGTTATCACCAGTCATCTCTTCATTTACCAACATAGTTTCCAGCAGAATATGCTCCTTGATCTTGCCTGGCACAGATGTGAGACTGAATTTTCTGTAGTTCCTTGGGTCTTCCACTTTCCCTTTTTTATAAATAGAGATTATATTTCCCCTTTTTCCAGTCTGAAATAGTTTGATACTGGCAATATGCCAGCCACCCGCAAAAGTTGTTTGCTTACTCTTTTCTGCTGTAGTTGGACAGAGCAGAGGGAAAAAATTAATGAGGGGTTCATGAGTTAAGGATTAGGAGAAAAACACTCTAAGGGTAAAACATGCTCAAATTTAAATATATAAGGTAATTTTACTATTAACACAGTCAGAGGAGGATAATGAGAAGTAAAACAAGCCTTTAAAACACCATTTTCCTCCCAGCCCCTCCATCTTTCCCACCAATGGTGCAGAGAGAGGGCATAGGGTTTTGGTCAGTTCATCACTTGACATCTTCTGTTTGCTCAGTGAGAGGAGTCTTTCCTCTGCCATGCCATGAGGTCCCTCCTACGGGCAAATAGTCTTGCCAAAACTGTTGTGGTGTGGGTCATTTGTCCACAGGTTGCAGTCCTTGAAGGATAGGCTGTGCTAGTTTGGAAGCAGGGGCCCTCTCTCTCTCTCTCTCTCTATTCGGGTCTCCCACTGGATCACAGCTTTCTATGGCATCCACCTGCTCCAGAGTGAGCACTTTTCCCATGGGCTGCTAGTGGATCTCTGCATCCTCCATGGACTTCATGTACTACAAGGGGACGTGGTTTGTTTCACCATAGTCTTCACCAGGGCCTGCAGAGGAACTTCAGCTCTGATGCTTCAAGCACCTCCACCCCTCCTTTTTTTTCCACTGACCTTGATGTCTCCATGTTATTTTCCCTCACATGTCCTCACTTCCTCCTCTTCTCTGACTAGAAGAAAAACTGCTGTTCAACAAGTTCCACTAATTCAAGATTCTTGCAAGATCCTGCAGTGCAGAGAGGTCGATCTCATCTAGCTTCTGTGTCGAGGAGTTGCCTGTCATCTTTCCGCTGCTGGCCAGGTGGCCCTAACGCCATCGTGGGGGCAGTGGTGGCTGCCATGACTCTGGAGCTATTTAAGGCCTCTCTTCATGTGTGGGGCTGGGAAGGAGAAGCCACGGGCACCCTCTGCCCTTCCTCCCTTGGTGTGGCTGGGCTGGGGCAGCCAGGCAGGCAAGGCTTGCTGTGGGCCACACCGAGATGGCAGCGGCTGTGGCAGAGCATCACTGCTGGCTGTGCCAGGATGGCTCCTGGTGGCAGCGCCTCGCCAGCCCTGGAAACAAAAACTGTGTGTGCACTGCTTTGATTTTTTTTTCTTAATTAGTCATCATAGAGGCGTCACCAACCTCTCTGCTTGGCCCAGCAGCATGTCCATCTTCAGAGCCATCAAGGATTGGCTCTGCAGGACATGGTGGAAGCTTCCAGCAGCTTCTCACAGAAGCCACCCCTGTGCCCCCACCCCCCCCCCACCTTACATCTGCCACCAAAAAATCAGGCTGTGCCAAATCAACACACAGTCATCAAGAACTTCACCTGACTGCCACAATTTCTCAAGTATGGTGGATAGCAGATTAGCAACTTCATCTACCGGTTCTCTTAGGACTCACGGATGAATCTCTTCAGATCCCATAGACTTGTGTACATTCTGGTTCATTAGTGGCCTTGACTTTCATTCCCTCCTACAGTAGGCTTAGGGTCTTCATTTTCCCAGTCCTTGCATTTTTCTTTCAGGACTTGGGCAGGGTGGCTGGAGCACTTGCTGTTGAAGACTGAGGCACAGAATTAATTGAGAACCTCAGTTTTCTCCATATTCCAGGCTTATCCAGGTAGCCAGGTCTCCCACTTCCTTCATGGGAAGGGCCCACATTATCCCTCGTCATTTTTTTGTTAGCAAGATGCCTATAGAAGCTCTTTTTGTTGTCTGTGACATCTCTGGCTAGACTCAATTCTAACTTGGCTTTAGCTTGTCTTTGCTTCTACCCTCTGTAAACTTCTTTTTTACCTCTGAGATGCTCAGCAGCTCCTTATCCATGTATGGATGCCTCTTGGCATTTTTGCCCCACGTCTTCTTGTTGAGATGCATCGTTCCTGAGCTTGGAGGAAGAGATCCTTGAATGTTAGCCAGTATTCTTGTGCCCCTCTGCTCGCCAGGGTGCTAACACAGGGGACTCTACAACATAGGTCCCCAAAGATTCCAGAGTCTGCTCTCCTAAGTCCAAGGCAGGTGATCTTATTGTTTATGGTTTGATTATATATATCATATATATCATATATATAATATATATCATATATTATCTATTTATTGCATATTAAGTATATTTATTGACAGTTTATTTCAGGTACCTATTTTTGAAGATGTAAATTAAAAATTGTTAGATTTGTGTCTGATGTGTTATAATGAAGTTTTTTTTAATAAAAGGCAGCAGTGGATTGAAAATGCTTAATTCTGGAAGATTTCATTTGTTGTCTTTGGATGTCATTGTCAACAAATTCAATGATTGGATTGCGTTTGAACAGTTTCCCTGAAAAACTAATTCACACTAAAATCTCAAAAAGAACTAGTCTGCCAACAGGAAGTCTTGCTTTGGGAAATACCAATTAGAAGATTGCTGGTTGTGAAAAAAGAATATAACAGCCTTTCTTCTCTCTCACATGTGAAATTTATCCTTGTTCAGCTCTCACATTTATTCAGTGGAATGAGTCATCTCACCTCATCTTAGCTGTCTGAAACCACAATGACTGCCTGAAATAGTCTCCTAACTCATTTCTCTCACTAGTGAGGGAATGCAGGCACATCAAGGAGGCAGTGCACCCTTTCATGAGGAAGTACATAACAGGCAGGTGGTTAACTTTGATATCCATCTCCAGTGACTTCCATGATCATCTGTGTACCTGATTTCTATAAAAGGTTAATGCTAGGTGAAGTAGTTGACTTGAATAAAAAAAAACAAACACCAAAACAGGAGGTTATAACTGCTTATATTTTCTCGTTCAAAACCTGGGAATGGGGGAAGTGTTTGCATACTGGAGGAGTGCACATCCTTTAAAAATTTTCACTAGCAGGAGAGTGAGACAATGACAATTTACAGGACCTGGTGCTAAGGAAGTGCCTAGGCTGTTGTTTTATTGCAAGCCGAAGTTTGCTAAGTTTCCAGCACATGACTTGCTTCAATAGGCATGAAGGAATTTATAAATGGAAATTGAAAACCTAAACTATGCAATTTCACTTACAGTTGTCTAATGTTGTCAGAAGTTTATCTGACTCAAGGTGAGCTGAAACAAACTTTTTACCATCCTGCCAAGGCCGCTGAACTTTTCACTGTTGTACTTTCATGCTTGTAATAATAAAAAAAATTGATTACTTACAATTTTTAACATTTGTATTTTTGTTCAAAGGAAGAAGGATATTTCAGGAAATGTAAAGAAGGCAAAGCACTTACTGGGGAAATTACATATAATTTTTTTGGATTAAAAATGCCAGTGTGGCAGTATTGTGTTTGCTCTTTGCAAACAGGTTTTTATTTCCTCTGAATGTTGTGACTTGCAGTTTTTGTATACAAAAGTAGTGACAGAAGATAGCTATCCAGCCCAATAAAAATTCATTGGGTCACAGGCTACCAGTTATTCTATTTTCGGTTTCATTTTGAGTCTTACTACATGAGCTGGCTTTCTATATTGTGTCTTTTCCTCAGTGGTATATATATATATATATATATATATATATATGTATATATATACACAGAGACTTACATTAAGATATGGCAGACTGTGGAATGAATAATACCTACTGACTGTTGTAAAAAAAGATGGTGAGCTTCTGGATTACTTGTTGTGTATGCTGTACCTCTCCCACCAGTTCTCAGTTGGAAGGGGTTTCAGGGATTTGCTGTGCAAACTATGGAGACATCAGCCTGCCCAGCTGACTGCAACTACTGCACATGTGCATTACATGCATAACCACATGTAGTCTACTCTGGATACTTTTTGGCAGTGTTAACGAATCCTGTGTATTTGCTTTACAGGTTTTTTGCACCACGACAGGCAGACAGACATTGTTGCAAGGCATCAGGGCATCAGGGCATCCTCTATGAGCTCATACTTAGATAGTCTGCACGTGCTCTCTAACTCTGATATGACTCTCAGAATATCAGATTTATCAAGTTTGTACATTATAGTGAGATGGCAGATGCACGCCTATTTCTGTGTAAGAATTCTTTGATACAGTTCACTGCTTCTCAAACTTAGTAAAATTTTCTTACCAGTAATTATGGTGGTTTTCCAGAGGAGAGCGAGGAATGTGCTGAAGATCAGAAGGCAGGGTTTTGTCTTTCAGTTCAGCAGATGTTTATCTTCTAAACTTTAGGAGCAACTTTTCATCTTTTGTGTGTATATACTGAAGCTGGCTTTTATGCACTCAGATCTTCTTCTGACTACTATTTTGTTAATTTATGAAGTTTATTGTCTATTTTACCTTTTTTTTTTTTTAAGGCTATTTGAGCTGGCTCTCAAAGGAATGTTATCACAAATGAGTTGATCTTAGAGTTGACTGCTGAGATCATTGAGTCCAACTGCACCAGCCAAGCTGTCACTAAACTGTTTTCCTAAGTGCTACAGATGAATGTGATTGAATTTCAAAATTATTTCGGCCACTTTGAAGCAGAATTTTTCAGCTAATAAATTTGCCTGGATTATCTTCAGTCCATTCAGGATTATTAAAAAAATCCAAAACAGATACATGAAATACATTAAAGGCAAACGATCGTCAGTCTCTTACTTAGTACAATTAATTGGGAGCAGCTGCTGTGACTCAATGAATCAGCAATAGTCAGAGATAATGGATACTAAGACAAAGACAGTGTAATATTTTCACACGATGGTGTGAGAAACAATGGCACTTCTGTTTTTCTAAATGATTGATGCACATAGTACTTTGCATAATCTTCAATGAAGAATGTTTGTTCCATGAAACAATCATTACTCACTGTGCTATTATTGAATTTTGAATGAGTTGCAGCATAAAGCTGCCAGATATAGGAAGAGCCAAAGGTCGTGTTCTTTCTTTAATATTGACTCCTATGGCTGGTGTACAACGTTTCTGGTAGCTAGTTAAGGGGTCATATCTGCAGACTCCCCATACATGGAATGAAGAAAGGAGGGGGCAAATGAAGCAATTCTTACTGTTTGGATGTGAAAGTTGTGAGTCCTGTTTAATATTCATGGGATAGTCTAAGGGTGGCTGCTTGATCTAATGAAAATCCTAACCTTGTATTTCTACAATAATGTTTCTAAGTATACTCAATAGAGTTTTGCATGTGTACCTCAATCGTTGGGAATAACAGCCATTTCTTAACAGGCACTATTCAAGAACTTTCTTCTTATGGCTGGATTGAAATTGTCCTCTCTTAGCTCTTGTGTTAAAATTTAAGTGATTTCCATTTTCACTTATTTCAGTTTTGAGTAGGGAACAGAAAGCTGATGAATGGAAGTGATTGTCCTGCCTTGCTCTGCACTGGTTTGGCCTCACCTTGAGTACTGTGTGCAGTACCACAATATAGGAAAAATATTAAACTACTAGAAAGTGTCCATAGGAGGGCCACAAGTATGGTGAAAGGTCTGGAGGGAAAACGTTATAAAGAGTGACTGAGACCATGTGATCTGTTCAGACTGGAGAAGAGGAGACCTCGCTGCAGTCTTTGACAATCTCATGAGGGGAAGTGGAGGGGCAGATCCTGATCTCTTCACTCTCACGACTAGTGACAGGACTCAAGGAGTCTGAGTTCAGCAGCCCTTGGGCAATGCTCTCAGGCATATGGTGTGATTCCTGGGGTGTCCTGTGTAGGGACACAGGTTGGACTCAGTGATACTGATGGGTCCCTTCCAACTCAGCATATTCTATCATTCTGTGATTGTATGATTCTGTGATAACTCATGGACTTGTTGATTTCACGTAGCAACATGAAAAAAACTTCAAAAAACTTGCAGACTTCCAAAAGTTTTCACCTTTCAAGATATATGCTAGATCTCATCCTGGGAACTGACAATCACTCTCAACCTATTTTGCTTTATACTAATCTGATTTTTGTTTTCCTTTGCTTTAGATTGCGGTCTTTGGTAAAGCAATTAGAGAGAGGAGAAGCTTCAGTTGTAGATCTAAAGAAGAATTTGGAATATGCAGCGACTGTTCTTGAGTCAGTATACATTGATGAAACCAGGTGAGCTAACTACAGACATCAGCACTCCTGTATCTAGCATCAGTTGTAATTTACATGTCAATTGTGAAAGTTGGTTGAACCAAGATTTATTACTCATAGACAATGTGGTTTTAATCATTAGAATATTGTATTCTGTGTAGAACAGATCTTCAAACCTTCATTTTAAAGCTTCTTTAAGTTTCCTGGGACAGGGAAGGAGATCAAAACCAATCATAATTGTAATACACTTTTTCTCAGAGAAGTATTTTCATAGTAATTGTGTCCTACTTTTTCTGACCATTTCTAAATCTCTGTTCAACTATTTCTTCTGAATAATGTTACATTTTTCACTTGTATGATGTCTTTGAAATTAAAAAAAAAATTACTCATGACAGAGTTAGACTGGTAACATATTGCAGAGGAGTTCCCCCTGTTGGTTACATGTCATTTACTCAGTGATAAGTGTACTTGTAGAGTCAACAGAGATGACCTGAAAGGGAGAGGAGAGGACTGCATGTTACTAATTCAGAAGCTAGAAATTCCTAGAAATTACTATAAATTACCTTTGAAAGGCAGAAAGTTCAGCAATATTGATGAGCTGAAAATGTGAAGTCAGTAGAAGATCATTCAGTTGTGGTTCAGAAGGCTGATACTTCTTGTTTTTCAGCCTAGTAGTGAGTTTCACAATCTGAAATGTAAGTACATAAGAGAATAAACAAGCAGTTGAAGACTTATACTATTGTGTTTTATTAGGGCTGATGAATCAAAGACTTTTAACACCTGCTTTAATTGGAATATATGTGAGTTTCTTTTTTCGTTAATGATGTTGTAGTGCTCTCTAAGGAAGTCCGTTTAGCAGTCTGTTTCCTCATCCTTCTAGGCGTTTACTGGACACAGAAGATGAACTCAGTGATATCCGGTCTGACTCTGTGCCCTCAGAGGTCCGTGACTGGTTGGCTTCTACCTTCACACGGCAAATGGGGATGATGCTCAAAAGGACTGAGGAAAAACCCCGGTTCAGGAGTATCGTCCATGCAGTGCAAGCCGGGATATTTGTGGAAAGGTAAAGTGTCTTGTTCTAGTAACTGCTCAGGTGCTGCAGATTTCATCTGTAGTGTGTGATGGCACAATGACAGGAGGTGGAGGGGAGTACCTTAGACCAGAAGACCTCAGATAAGTAGAAGACTACTGAATGAAGAATGCACCTCTGTTAGTGTTTCTACACAGATAACACCTAAAACCTTGGGATTTAGTAAAAGATTGCAAACTAAAACAATACCTACTCCTCTGTTCTTACTATAGTACAGATGTAATAGCACACTTGGTATAATTTTCATGAACAATATACACTTCTGCATAGTCCTAGGTCAGGAGTGACAGCATTTAAAATTTGGACAGATCAAACTTTTCCTTGCTTCCGTTTACCTCTGTGGTCTAATATTTCTTATGAAGAAGTGCTAAGATACAGAAAGAAATCCTTTGCTATATTATTACTGGAATAATAATATAGATCAAAACTGATGTGAAAATTTTGGAGCTCAGGGAGGATTTTTAAAAAAGCCATTGAGTTATCTCAGCCTTCCCTCTTGTGATTTACATCACAACCTGTCGCTAAAACTGATTTTACTTTTTTAACCCTTTAAAACATTTATTCATTTCAATTTGGACTCACTTCTAACCTTACCTTTTCTTGTCTTCTCTTCATTGACCTTCTTTGTTTGAGCAAGAAGGAGGGCTGGCACATGTGAAACTGAAGACAGCAGCTCTCAGATCTCTAATTTTGTGACAGAAAAAGTCAAATGAGGAATGGAAAAGCAGAGCACCTTTCACTGTTGATCAGAATTGCAGTGACAGCCTAACAGCTCACTGTGCAGGAGGTTATGCAGATCAGACAATGGACCACAATCCACACAGACACCTAGAAGCCTCCTTTGTCATGACTACAGCAAATATTTTTATCTGTGCACCACTGTATATGTGTTAAAAGTGGCAGCAAACTGTAATAAGACTAAACCTCTAATTTCTTCTTGGGACAGATTTCTCCAAGGTTTAACAGGCTACTTGTGAATTAACCCTCACTCTCAGTGGGGGACTTGTTCAACAAGGAAGTAAATGCAGAAAGCTGGCTCAGTAGGTTGTTTTCCAGCTGACCTGAATCACTGTGACCCAAAGAAGGAAGTGTTCAGATATAATATAGCACTGGAGGAGGGTTGTGACTCTCCTGAGCTAAGAGAAAGGGGTTCTGCCTCAATTGTCTCTTAAGAGAATGCTACAGAGCTTCTGACTGGAGAAAGAAAGGGATAAGAAATTCTGTGATTTGGGAACGGGTGAATATAAGTCTCCAAAGGGGAAGGACTTTTTTCAGGTCTGAGTGCAGAAGATGACAAAGAAAAATGTCAGTGAAGAAGGACTTTGCACAGGATCATTTCAGATGGGAGAAGAGAGCTTTGCATCATCTCCTTTTAGTCCTACAGTGCTTTTTAGGGCAAAAAAGGGTGATCTGTGGACATTCTAGCTATGACGGAGTTCCTGCAGTCACCAAACCTTATTAAACAGTGTGTCCTGGAAACAAGTTAAAAAACTTGCACACTCTTTATATTCTGTTTAAAATATACTTTATAATCAAGTTTAAAATCTAGTACATTACTGTCTTGGTTTGAAAAGACAGGTATGGTTTAAGGAAAGGCAAGAGCCCCTTTTCTGCAATGCAGAGTGCAACCCCCCTCCCTTTTATTTTAGGTCCAAATCAGACGTTTTCAGGCAGGAGATGTGGGGATGTGAATAACAGTTCTTTACTGGTATTTAACAAGGCAGGAGAACAACAACAGCTATAAGAAAATTGGCAACAGAACAGAACAGTCTAGCTCCGCTCCAGTCCCTTTTGGCCTCAGGCCGTCTCCCTGTGCTCAGTTACCGGTGCTGTGGGGGCAGGGCGGGTCCCGCGCAGTTGCAGAGGGCTGGAGTGATGGCGGCCGCGGCCCAGAGGTGAGCGGGGATGGGAAGGTGACTCCCCCCTCACGGTGTCGGTCGTGGTGCTCCGCAGAGTGTCCAGAGATAGTAGGGTGAGATGGGAGAGCAGCAGAGCGATATCCAAAGGCAGGGAGCGTGGATCTCAGTGCTGGGATGGCAGGGGGAGATGCCAGAGCGGAGCCCAGGCTGTCTTCCCACTCCACGAGCCCAGCGAGAGCGAGTCCCCACTCCAGGCCCCCCATCCCACCTTTCCTTTTCCGGTTCCCCCCCCTCCCCCTCCACCCACCCCCCTACGAGAGAACATTATCTATGTTTTAAGGTGTAGCCACAACTACTTAACATAACAATGGGAGGAATTCCACAGAAGGAAAAAGGGGAACAATCCAACCCCCAACAATTACATACTTCGTTTCATATGGTTACAGATGTTGCTTATTGCCTTGTTCTTTTTCTCTCAGTCTCTAACACACACACACACACACACACACGTACACACATGGCAAACACCCAAAAGGTTTTATAGTAATCTTGGAAACATGCAGACAAAAGTAACAGCTGTATCACATTGGAGTTGATTCATTGCATACAAATTGTTTCTGAATTACACTCAGAATGAGCTTGCATGTGGGCCCTCAAGGACCAAGGGAACTGAAAGCTCAGTACAGTTATGTGCAATGGAAAATGGGGAACATTTTTTTTAGTGTAGCCTTTCAATCTGATGTAGTCCCGCTACTGGCAAATTCTTTGTCATGTTCAGCTCAGTAACCAAGCTATGAGATACTGGGGAGTGTACAATCTCAAATTAAGCTATACAATAAAAATAGTATTGATATTATTGGCAAGTTAGGAACAAAATGGAAGGAGAAAAGGTCCATATTCCAGTTAGGGTTCTCTGGGCTAAATCAGATCTCCTGTAATGGTCTGTTGCTTTATGAGTTTTGTTGTTTGTTTGTTTCATTTCATTTAATTCTATTTGTGTGTTACTTTATCTATTTCATCTTGGTAGAATGTACAGGCGTACTTCAAACATGGTCGGCTTGAGCTACCCACCAGCTGTAATTGGAGTGCTAAAGGTAATCCCAATAAAAAGGTATTGAAGGGGGATCTGTACAAAGCATCAAAATAATACTCTGATATTTGATCTGATAAGAGGGGGTCTTAATACTTGGCCTTTCCTTCTCTCTGACATTCAGTTAGTTCACATGCATTAATCATTTAACTTGTCTAAGGGATTATCCTTTCAATAAAAGAAAGAATAAAATTCAAGACTGCAGGCATTTTCAAGTTGTGAAGGTTGCAATTCTGTTCTAGATTACAGTGATTAAAATGAAGATTTAGGAATCACTCACAACATCCCACAAGGAAGAAAGAAGACACAGATGGAGAGAGATGGAGAAGGAAAAGGATCTGTTGCTCTGGGAGAAGGGAATTTCTTGCATTATTCAGCTTCAGGTCTTCAAAGTGACAATCTCCTTATGAAAATGAACCCTTCTGTGAGTTTTGAGGTTTCAGAGTGAAAACAATTAGTCAGAAGTAGTCTGAAAAGCAAAGAAAGCTTCAACCTATGGGCCAATTACAAGATTCTTGACTTAGGCAGGAATTATCAAGACTACAAACAGAAGCTGGCAACGAGCTGCCTACACAGCAACTTTGCAGATTACATATTGCATGTGGTTCAACCATGCCATGCAATGGTGAAAAAAGGTAATATAGTGGGGCAATACACAGGGGTATTAAGTGTAAAACTCATTAAGACATCTTGCAGCATTTCTCCACACTGGAAGGATTTACAGTTAGGGTATCCTTTTCATTTTGAAGAATAGAACTCATCAAAAGATTTGGAAGAATTGCAAGAAGAATGATCAAACATGCCTTTTGTGTACAGAATCAAAGTGTCCACCCACACCTTTTTCCAACTGCATGTTGGTAAATGCTAGCTTCACTCCTGCAAATGGAATGTAAATTCCTTATTCTTTTGCAACTACACTCCATAGCCAACTTATGAGGGAAGATATCTATAATGGTACCTCTTCTCCTGAGTTCTTCAGCAGTAACAAGACAGAAGCTCATCACCTACTCTCAGCTGACTTCAGCCTTATAGAATTCCTCTCTTTTTTCTATGTTTTCAAATGATTAAGTTGTAAAAAGAACTGATCATTTTAGAAGAAGTTAAAACAAACCAATAACAACAAAGTCATTGATTAATTTTGCTGAGAGTGAAATAGCACCTAGCTGATCACTGTGCATTCTAGAATTTTATTTCTTTTTTCCAAAACTGTTTTGAGAACATGTCTTTGCCTGGATGTTTTTGGGTTTGGTAATGGATTTGGTTGAAATGGGAGTTACTTTGAATAAATCAAAGCAGGCTTCCTAGCAAAGTGGTCACAGCACCAAGCCTGATGGAGTTCAAGAAGCATTTAGACAATGCTCTCAGGCTCATGGTGTGACTCTTGGGGTTGTTCTGTGAAGGACTAGGAGGTGGACTTGATGATCCTTGTGGGTCCTTTCCAACTCAGCATATTCTCTGATTCTGTGAAGTCTTCTGTCTTAAAAATAATATTTCATCTTAAATTTCTCAGTCCCATCTCCTCCATTGAAAAGAGTGTTTTTTGTGGCTTACTTTGGTCCAGTAAGGTCAATTAAAATACCTTTACAGCTACCTGACTGCTTAATGTGCTCTGTAAAATGACCTGATGATTTAAACATGCAAAAGGGTGTCGGAGTGTATCACACACGTCTTCAGCTGTTCTGGATTGTCATAATCAACATTCCCCTCAGATTCATGTAATAAGGACAAGGATTGAGATGAAATGAAGTCAAAACAAGCTTATTTTTTAACTACAAATTCTCATTTTTGCTGCTGTAGCCAAGAGGACATCTGCACTTAATAACCCAAAGCTGTGGAATTACAGCTTTGTGACAGAGATTAGTTTTAACAAAATAATGAAATACTGCGACTTCTGCAAAAAAATGCAGGCTGTAGCAGTACAAGTTCAAGATGTATAATCTGTCTCACTTTTTCAGTGGATGAGAAGTTTGTCACTTTTTTTTTAATTGAGTGCACAGCATCTCTCTGTCTTTATATATATATTATGCTAATTTTTTACTGCAATGGTCTGTTGCCTTTCTGTATTGCATGGATGTGAAGCTTTAAGACTGGTTGTCATAAAAGGGACAATCAGCCTTGTCTTTCATTTGAATAGTGACTATAAAAACCACTCATACAGACATGTTTACAGAGTACACTGGGGTGATCTGCTGTTCATCAGTCTAGTGCTAGAGACAGAACTTCGCATTAATTACTGCCAAAAGAGTTACATGCTTTAAAATTTAATTTTTCAGCCTTTTCTGATGCCCACGCCATGACAGGAATATTTTCTAGGCTAGCAAATATACAGGTAATGAACACAGAACCTTAGTCACTTACAATGTCTGCAGTAGAGACATCTGCTTATCTGTGGCTACAAAAATGTCGTGCCTTCCAGTGATGTGGAGCAGAATGACATCTATCCCTGAGTTTGCTTGTTGATTTACAGAACGAGTCCTCAAGGTTAAGAAGAGACAGAAAGCTAGTAAACTGAGCATTTAGAAAGAATTTCGAAGAGTTTCTCTTCGTTTCTTGCTGTCACCTTCCATGGCCTACCCTCACATTTGAGATTTGAACTCAAACTTCTGCAAGAAGGTTAGACCTTAAACTTTAGATGCAGGAGCTGATAAGTGAACTTCCCCTCCTTGATCTCTTGACTGACCAGCCTACAGCACTAGTATGTAATTTACAGCTGACTGTAACTTTCCCAATTGGAATTAGATACTTATTCTTCTGTTATAAAGGTTGGAATTTTATATAATTGTTAGCACTTAATGTATCATATCAGCTCAAATAGGACCATCTCAGTGTCTCAGGTACTAAAGCAAAGCAGGATTTTTATCTTTTAGGATTCATCCTTTGGTGATTAAATTCTGGTGTAGAGAATTGCCATGTTTAGAATAAAAAAACAAATTACATGCTCTTAATGGAAGCTTCTTAAACAGAAGTCACAAAATACTGATAAGTGTACGGATACTGTAAGTACATGGATGATCCTGCATTGGTTAAATGGATTATAAAGAATTTATTGAGAAAGAAACCATACATTTATATCATTACTGGAATTCTCAAATTGTGAGAGAAAGTGAAGAAATTGAATGATCATGGCAAAAATGATGACCATATTAACTGTATTTTTTACCTACTCTTGTAGAATGTAGATGAGTGGTCCTTTGATGTATTTGCACTAAATGATGCCAGTGGGGATCATGCGCTGAAATTCATTGTCTATGAACTTCTCACACGCTATGATCTGATCAACCGTTTCAAGGTCAGTAGTTAGAAGATCTTTGTTCGTCTTGAATTTTGTTCAACTTCCCTCTCACCCTGCTTTTTTCAATTAAAAATGCAATTTTAGTGATTTTTTGAAGAATTTGTAGACACCGCACTTTCCCTAATAAGCAAGATGTGATGTGATTTAAGTAGTATTTTCAGTTGCAGTGAGGTACCATGAACTAGGTGGGGTTCCAAATGAAATCCATGGGAAATACTGCATTTGATCCTCTGAGAGTGACAATGTCATTTTCCTGAGCTTTTATAGGACCCTCAAGCAGGCAGGCACAAAAGAAAACAAGATAATATGAAAGCAAATTCAAATTCATTCCAATGAGATTGGCCAGCAGGTCAAAGGAGGTGATTCTACTCCCAACTCTGCTCTCATGAGACCCCATTTGGAGTACTGCCTCCAGATCATCCAAGTCTGGAGTTCTCAGCACAGGAAAGACATGGATCTGTTGGAGCCTTTGCAGAGGAGGGCCACAGGAATGATTAGAGGGCTGGAGCACCTTTCCTGTGAGGAGAGGCCAGCAGAGTTAGTGTTGTTAAGCCTGGAGAAGAGAAGGTTCTGGGGATTGGTTCTGGGATCTTCTGGTACCTGAAGAGGACCTATAAGAAAGATGGGGGAAAACTTTTTAGCAGGCCCTGCTGCGGTAGGACAATGGCTAATGAATTTAAACTAAAAGAGCATAGATTTAGGCTAGATTTAGACATTTCTGTTTCCCAGGGGTTCCCACTCACTTTGACTGGAAAGAGTTTACAGATGTCTAGATCCCATAATTTTTCTGGAACTGCCTATGCCTGATGAGACATCAAGATGTCTGCTCAGAACTGCATCCTCTGCTTAAATGTACCTAAGAGGAGAAGAGCAGTGATGTTTTACATGGAAACCTTAGTGTGTAATGAATTTCCTGTTTGAGCAGATGGAACTGGAGAACCCATGTTGCCAGTTGCATATGTTACCACCTGCATAGTCTCCTTTCTAGAAATCCCCTGAATTTCATTTTGTCAGGTAATTTCAGTTACACTTGGAGTCAGAAAAATATGGCAATCCCATAGGATGGGCAGGCTGGATTTTGCTATGAAAACCCAGAGGTCTGATAAATGATAGTCCTCTTAAGAGTATCTAAGATTTGCAATATCATGTGTTTCATTAGAAAATCTTAAATGTGAATAGTAAAACAGGGATATATTCCAGTGGATCATGAAGGTAACAGACAGTTGCTTGCAATCTATTTAGAAATATTTCTCCAAGGCAATCAATCCAGCGGTTGCTGTTACTTGTGTGTTCCAGACAACATTTCATAGTATACTTATTTCTGTGTATTTATTTGTGGGAATGATTCACATGTAATATAATTATGAATGGAAGAACCAGTTTGAAGTAGTAACCCGAATTCACTCTGTCTTGAGTGACTGTTTCAAATGTTTTAGCATTTTGTTTGTTTGTGAAGTACAGATGGCTCTTTGAGAACCTCTTATCAAAATACTCCTGTCTTAATGCTAGCCATTAAAGCTTTTTTTTGTTTTTTTTTGTTTTCTCTTTCTTTTTCTTTCCTTCTTTCTTTCTTTCTTTCTTTCTTTCTTTCTTTCTTTCTTTCTTTCTTTCTTTCTTTCTTTCTTTCTTTCTTTCTTTCTTTCTTTCTTTCTTTCTTTCTTTCTTTCTTTCTTTCTTTCTTTCTTTCTTTCTTTCTTTCTTTCTTTCTTTCTTTCTTTCTTTCTTTCTTTCTTTCTTTCTTTCTTTCTTTCTTTCTTTCTTTCTTTCTTTCTTTCTTTCCTGCTGTACTTAGATTCCCATTTCTGCCTTGGTGTCTTTTGTGGAAGCTCTGGAGGTTGGCTACAGTAAACACAAAAATCCTTATCACAACCTAATGCATGCTGCAGATGTCACACAGACAGTCCATTACCTCCTTTTCAAGACAGGCACAGTGGTAAGTAAGAGACTTGTCATCCTGAATATATAGTGAGTTTACAACAGTTTCTGCATATTAATGAGATAATGATTATCCACAGTAGAACCTATTTACACTGTAGACACACTTAATTTGGTATGGCTGGGCTAACAAAGGTAAAGCCTTTGGATTATTTAGGAACAGAGGGTAAGTGAAATTGTTGATAACTTTTTTAACAGTGATCTAAAGAGGATAATGTGAAACCCAAGCTCGGTTTTTCACTCTGTCACAGATCTTGTGTGAATCTGCCAACACACATATGATCTGCATTTTTGCAGTTCCTTGATTGCCACGCAGATGTTGCTTTCAATTTTGAAGCCAGAACTGGATGCTCTTCCTTGAGGACTCACACACTCCACTGCCTCCTGTAAACATCCCAAGTCTCCTGTGTTGAATGCAGATTGCACTTGTGAATTGCAGTCACACTGCAATTAGAGCAGTAAATGCTGCTGTATCAGAGGCAGATTTGGAAGGAGTCAGGTGCTATCTGTCTCAAGAACTGATTCAGACAGGCTGATCCTGATGTAAGTTGTGTCCCTTGCTTCTGATTGTTCCTGAAGTAAAAATTAGGTCAGAATTGCAGCTAATACAGTTACCTACTCAAAACCTCCTGTGAAATACTAAATTGGTCACTGTTGCTTTTAGGACCATTAGTGCACTGCAGGCTGCAGTCAGTAGGGGCATGGTGTAATGTTGAGTAATGTGAATTGTATTCTAGTGGTGGGGAAATGGATCCCCTTTTTCTCTTCAAACCATGGAAGAAGGACAGTTTTCATGTGAAGCTACTCTGCTCCAAAAGGTTACTGAGTTAAAACAGCTGCCCAAATATAGCTGACCTCCATCCTATGTATGTTCAGAATTACCTTTTTTTTCCCATCTTGCTGCTTCTTAGTGAAAAAATGACTACTATTTCATTCTAGTTTATGATGCACCAGTGCTGAATGGGATTTCCTATCCTGACTCTGAATGCAATAAAGCAAGGAAAGTGTTAAAAAAGAGAGAATCAGAAGGACTTGAAAATACCTGAATAAGCAGTGGAGAAATTTGGACTTTTTTTCCTCTGAGAGAATGCAGCAGACTAAAATGAAAGAAAAAACCAACCCCAAAATAACCCTCCAAAACCAATCTAAACCAACTTTTGTTTCAGAGGAAAAGGAGATCTGGAATCACAGAATCATCCAGATGGGAAAACACCTTTGAGACCATCGAGTCCAACCTATGACCTAACACTACCTTATCAACTAGACCATGGCACTGAGTGCTACATCCAGTCTTTTCTGAAATACCTTCAGGAATGGTGACTTCAACCCCTCCCTTGGCAGCCCATTCTACTGCCCAATCACTTTCTGTGAAGAACTTGTTCCTAATATCCAGCATACACCTCTGCTGGTGCAGCTTAAGACTGCTCTTGTCCTGTACCTGGTTGTCTGGCAGAAGAGACTGACCCCCACCTGCCTAGTACCTCCTTTGAGAGACTTGTAGAGAGTCAAAAGTTCTCTCTCCTGAGCCTCCTCTTCCCCAAGCTAAACAACTCCAGCTCCCTCAGTCATCCCTCATGGGACTTGTGCTCCAGACCCTTCACCAGCCTTGTTGCCCTTCTCTGGACATCTCAACATCCTTCCTAAATTGAGGGGCCCACAGCTGGACACAGCACTCAAGGTGCAGACTCACTAGTACTGAGTACAGAGAAAGAATCACTTCCCTGCTCCTGCTGGCCACACATCATTATTCCTGATACAGGCCAGGATGCCATTGGCCTTCTTGGCCACCAGGGCACATGGCTGGCTCATGTTCATTTGGCTGTCAACCAGATCCCTTTCTGCAGGGCTGCTGTCCAGCCACTCTGTCCCCATGTATTCTTACTGCAGTTAGCTACACACACAGTAGCCCATGCAAACCAGTATGATGGAGCTATAGTCCAGAAAAGTGTCTTCTGCTTCCCAGGAATATTCCCAAGCACTAATCATTCCCACACCCAAATCATATCTGTAATTTGGTTTAGGATCTAATATAGCACAATAGGAAACCACAAACTCGCAGCACTGTGACATTTCAGCTGTGCTTTTCTTGTTTGAACGCTTTTTTAGACTTTGGTTTTAGTTTTTTTCTTTCTTCTTTGCTTTCACCTCACCTTCCCTGAACTACACAACCAATCTCAGTAGTAGGAGTTTGAAAATGAGAAGTCATGAGTCCTAATGTCCTGCGCACAGCAGGGCTAGCTTCTTACATTCATGGTATGGTTACACACAGTGAAGAAATGTAAGAGGCATTTTCCTCTTTCCAGGATTTGCTCACACCAGTATCTTATCATTACTGTAGTATGTATAGTTCTTCAGTTCATCACTTCTACAATATTTATGTAAGCAACTTGGATATGCTGGAACACAAGATTTTGGTTTGAGAAGCGTGTTAGGGCTATTGGTTTAATTCTTCACCAATGGGATGAAAACCACTTGTGACAAATTTATATATGAAAATAGGAAACAAACTCCCTCATTTTTCTTGCTAACGAGTTATTTGTAATGTGGAAAAATTGCTTTTTTCACATTTAAATAGTCTATATACTTAAAATTTGTTCTAGTCTTAAAAGTAAGAAACGTTTCTTGTTTGTCTTCACATGGTTCATTTGCCTTTGTCACGCTCTCTGTTATTTATGAACTCACTGAAAAGTTTTGTTTCATCCCTCATTTTTCAAAAAAATTTATTTTCAATTAAATCTTTTTCCCTCTCCTTTCATAAAATTTCATTAGCTTTCCTGTTATTTTCCCTTAGGATGATGCTTTGGAGTTAGTTTGTTATACTTTACTGTATGGACTACAAAGTTTTGGCTCTCTCATAGACAAAATGTTGAAAGAGAATTTGGAATTAATCTGATATTTATCTTACAGAGGATTGGCATACAAGCATGATATGCAGGAACAGCTTCCAAGAGCTGACACACTTTTTGGTCATTTCATTCCTTCCTTTATTAAACTCTGTTGTTCACCTCTGAATATTATTTTCTTTGGTATTGTTTTCTGATTAATCTTTAAAACTGTTAGGAAATACCACAATTTCTTTTTTAACCTAGACAATGATGGGAAAATTGTAAAGCTTACGACTTCTTTCTCTGATACTGACAAGAATTACAGGAGACTATTTACTGCAGCAGACCTGAAAACTGTGGAAGTGCAGGACTTCTGTCATATCTTTTACTACTAAAGGGAAGCGAGATAATTTTCCCCACTAGCCTATTGCGATTAAGAAAAAGATCATCATAAGCTTTGAAAATAATACCTGCTTTGGAATAAAAGTTAATAAATTCTTGGGAAGGAAACTAGTTAATTATTTACATTGTAGCAATTTCTTGGAAATGCTTTTTTTTTTTTTTAGTTAGATTTGGAAACACTACACTTTCCTCTTCTTCTTTCTATATTCATCAATCCTTTTGCTTACATGAAAATGAGCCACCCTAGTAGCTAATGCTTCACATTTATTTTATGTTTTTGAAAGGCAATCATGCTTCCTTGCCCTTTTTTTTTTTTTTCATTCTGGAAGCCAGTACTTGGTATTTCATGTCTTTTACCCTTTGCCATTTCTGACCTCCTACCATTGCAGAAAGTTTGATACGGTTATATTCTGGATTGATATTGTCAGCCCTTTAGAAATCAAAACCATTCACATTCCCTTGCTCTTTTTATCTTTTGTGACACTGTCCTGCTGTTCTTTGTGGCTTTGTTCTTTAAAAATTATCTCCCTGTCTCCAAGACGAAATCCACCACAAAGCAGTGAAATGTAAAGCCAGCACTTTGATGGAGATTGCATCCCATTCTGTGCAGGCTCTTTGCCATCTTCTTTGCTTTCTCTTGCAAGGTTGTGGCACGAAAAAAGGGACTAAGAGGTTCCAGTTACTTCCCTTGTATTACTCTCAAACCCATTTTGACTTTGTTCTACTTGCACTGCTTTATTTATTACCAAAAATTAACACCTGTAATTCCAGTTTTATTCTGGGTGATCTTCCTGGAATGCTGTTATGATTCTTAATATTGCTAATATAAGATACTGCTAATAATAATATCTAATACAATCTATTAGAAAACCTACCTTTCCCAAAATTGTTCAACAAATAATGCTTTGGTAAGGTATGCAAGTCAGCACTTCTCCTATATGTGCTTTAAGATACAAGGTAGGAAACCTCAAACATCAGGCATAATACAGGCTTGCTCTGGCTGTTTCTGAGCACTTATGCCATGATTTTTTTCTATCATTTGCAGTCTCTCCTTTTGGGAAATGGCAGACCCCTGTTAGCAATGAAAGTCCAGATCTAGTCATGTAGCCTGGAAACTCTAGTTCCATTTCTTCCCCCATTGCAGTTGCCAGAAGTTGTTGCTTGAAAGTTGAATTAATGTTCTTAACCATTTGGAAATCATTCCTTATTCACAAGTCACACCTGGAAACAAAATTGAACAGACTTCTCATCAATGCTCTCCAGTCATGTCCTGGATCAATTGTGTAGATATGAGAAAACAGTGAAGTTTCTGTTTCTGATAATTTCTTGCACTCCTCACCATCCTCTCTCTCTTGCTATTAAAAAAAAAAAAAAAAAAAAGAAAAAAAAAAAAGCCAACCAAATAAAAAGAATCAACTCAAACTCAAGAACTATCTTGATTATGGTCAGCATTGTGCAACATATCTCTGGGCTATATTTTCAAACTACATCTTTAATATAAGGGGATCTATAATACTGAGACTTGCTCCATTCTTCACTGGTTATGCAGAGATGTCTGTGAAACACAGATAAAGAGCTAGACAGGTTGCTGTGTGCAGAGTCCCACTGTTACCTGTGCTTCCCTGCACATGCTTAACACACTAGTGGTGGCCCCTGAGCTATAGTAGATGCCTAGAATAGATTTTGGAAGACTTAGTGCCATTGCATTAAATTAAATTTGAATTAAAAGGCAGTTTGTGTATGAATGGCTGTCAAAATGTTTGCAGGTTGACAGTGAGGTATTACAGAAGAATTTGCCAATCATTGTGGTAAAGGCTTTTTCTAAATGCAATGCATTTAAGCATTTCATACAAATATTTACAGCATCTACAGTATCTAAAACCTCTGACTCCAAAGTGCTTGATGTTAACAACATTCCTTGTGGGCTACCAGTGGAAAACCAGACAATAAAATGATTTATTGACTCAGATAAAAATTATTAAAACCATCTGAATAATTTATAAATATAAGGCAAAAGTGACTTAAACATTTTAAAATAAGGCTTTGACTAGGGAATTAGGAAAAATCCCACAAACTTCAGGGCTTTCTCAAGTGATTTTAAAAATGATAAATAAAAAAGATGTACATCTTTTGAGGTTATCTTCCTAGTTCTCCTCATGATTCACTGATTGACAAAGATTGACAAAGACTTAGTTTTCTGGAAAATAATGACATTTTTCTGTATCTGTGTCTCTGCTACTCAGGTAAACTGAACTGAAAATACAAACCCTAGTGGTAATATTTACATGCATATCCTCTTGATGAACCCCGATTTTCTTGAGTTTTCCTAGTTTTTCTTCTTCAAACATTGCTCTTTCAGAAGGGCACATTTCCTCTTGCTCTGCTTTAAACCTTATTAGCTCCTGAAACAGTTTTGCTGAGGTTCAATTTATTTAGATGAAGGTCCAGGATGAACACTGGTTTGGCTTTTACGTATCAGCCAGAGAAGTTTGCTTTAAAACAGGTGGCAGACTGCAGGGGAAAGGCAATGACATGCAACACTGACTGTCAACAGAGGATAAATAACTTACCTTAGAAGACAAAAGCCTGAGAAAATGACAGCTTACCTGATTGTAATGTAATCTCTTTTCAGCACTGGCTGACAGAGCTGGAGATCTTTGCTATGATTTTCGCAGCTGCTGTACATGACTATGAACACACTGGAACCACCAACAATTTTCACATCCAGACACGGTGAGGCCACTGTACATCATGATGAAGGGTTGGGAAATAGAGGGAGAAACCTTTGGAAAATAACAGGACAGCCACCTTAAAAAAGTGCAGGAACTTCTGCTTCCAAGTGTTACAGGAGGAAAGTTCACTTTCTCAGGTTACATTTAATTTTCTCTTGTTCAAATATCCACAATAGAATGCATGTATTCTAAATTAATGAGCATTGTTTTGTATTAATAACCAGGAAAAAGAAAGTTCCAAAAATATTTCCATGTAAAGTTTTCAAAGACGAACAGCTGTATAGAGTGAGGTATTTTGATGAAGATAAAGTTTTGAAAGAGGTCCTGTAATTTTACAATTTTTTCTCCTTGTTGAATTTGAAGAATCAAACGTTATTGGGATAAATCAGGTATTCAGCCATGTTTGTTGCATTCATCAGTGAACATGAACACTACACATACTATTTTTACTTGAGTGGAAAACCACACCTGCAACTAGGGGATATGCTTACCACTACCTAATCAGGGAAATACTTTTAAAAAGCATCATAAATTGCTAGAGTGTAATTGTGTAATCACAAACTAGACTGGACCAGTGTATCTTATAAAGCTTTTGGGTTGGTGAAAGAGAGGAAAATGAGATGAAGACGGCAGCAAAATTCAGAAGTGTACAAACATTATGAAGTCTCTAGTTTCAGTGATAATTGGACATCTAATGTCTGTGTATTACTTTGAGAATAGGAGTGTACTGGTAGAAATGCCAAAATGTCTAAATGTCCTCAGCTGACACTGCACACTTGGGCATTTCTAAGATGCATTGTAATTAAATTAGATTACATGTCTGTAATTAAAATAGATGTCTATAGTGTGTTAGGTGAATCGTGCTGTGCATCAGTAATGGTTTCCAGGATAAAGTACACATACACACAGTAAAGACAGGGAATGTGGAAAGAAGTCTCTGTCTCTATTCTGGGGAAAGCCACACTACCCTTCTTACAACTTCATGCATACAGGAATTAGGGATCTGCTAATTTTTAATTTAATTTTAAATCTTAAGGATTTCCAAATACTTACAAAAATATTCAAGGACGGACAGTCGTAATTTAATTTTTCTAACACTGAACATCAGATGTTCAATGAAGTGTCAGAGGATAAAAATATACACTGCCCTCTATGAAGCAGATCTGAGTGAGGACTGTAACAAAACATATTCACCCTCTGTTGCTGTTAACTTCTTTGTCTTCAGACCAGTTTATCCATTCATCAATCACAGATCTCTGCTCTGGGGCTTAAAATCAGGCATGAAGTACCTTTGGTCCTACTCTATCCCACTGGAAATTGCTTTTCCAGACAGCATAGTCTAGCACACAGATGTCAGAAATCAGTTGAGCTATATCTTGCTTACAGCCAGTTTGCTGTTCTGGAAACAGTATTGGGTCACATCTTGCAATTGCTTAATTGGGTACAGTCAGATTTTAATATCAGAGAGACATACATAAGAACTAGGAAAAAGCCTCGTGGTTCTACTCCAAGTTTATATATCTCTCACGGCTTTCAGCACTTGTTTTCAAGTATATAACAAGCCTGTTAGGTGAGTCTCATCTCGTGAAACAGACTTTGAAATGTTCTTTAGATTTCTTTTACGAAGTAACAGCAATTAACAAAATAATACAAGTACTCTTAAAATGCTCATATCAGTTCTATAGACTTAATTGCTGCAGCTGATCGATGGAAAACTTCTGAGTCTCTTTAGACGGGGAAGAAACAACCTTTCTTTTGTTCTCTTTTAAATGCTAGGTCGGACTCAGCCATTCTATATAATGACCGGTCTGTGCTCGAAAATCACCATGTTAGTGCAGCGTATCGTCTTTTGCAAGATGATGAAGAGATGAATATTTTATCTAATCTCTCAAAGGATGATTGGAGGTAAAAATGAACATGGTGGCTGCCTAGGAATATTGCAACATCATCATAGGCTGGTATTACCTTGTTTGAATAGCAATATGCATTATTGTATATTACATATTAGTCTTTATATGCTACAAGATAAAGAACTTTAAAAGGTGTTTGTCTTATTCCTGCTTTCAATTTTCACTTCTGATAGTGAGACTAGACTTTGTGACAATGGGTTATAGTATACAAATTGACTCCTATATAATTATTAAGTATCACAGAGACACTCTTTGTATACATGTAATTGAGTGTGGAGCTACCCTGCTGTTTCTTTGTCCTAAAGCATATATGTAACTTTTTCCTACTTTAACACTTCCTGTCTGGAAATTATAAGTGGGACTTAATGCCAAACACCAGGAACTAAGTGCTGATTTCAGTCAATAGGAGGGTTGTGGAGGAGTGTCCTGAAAACTCTATCTTCCAATATATAGAATAGTGTCGTGGTGGGCAGCAAGAAGGAACAGAAAGGAATATCTCCACTAAGATGTCAAAAATCTATTTTAGATACAGATAGAAATGCCTTGTCAAATATTGGCAGCAAACTATGGCTTCATATAATGTTGGTGAGGAAGCTTAAGGGACTAAGTGACTAGAAACATCAGCCTTACAGCCACTGCCTGTAAGGAACAGCTTCAGTTTTTAGTGGAGCAGCTAACTGAGTATGCTTCATTGCACAGATACTGACTTTAGGTAAATGGTCTGCCTTTGAGCTTTAACCTGTTTAAAGTTTTTGGTTGGATCAAAGCCAGTTTCAGGTATTTTTCATTGATTCTGTAGTACCAGTATGTGTGTTCTGTTGATGCAAAGCGCTTAGAACCAAAGGTTCAAAGATTAACCCATCGCTTTAAAAAATATTGTAACTGCCTGAGCAAAAATATTCAGTGGTTTGGCTTATTTGTTCTCTCTCAAGTATGATTTTATAGTTGATGTTCAAGCAGCAGTGCTGCAAAATAAAGGGCATTGTCTGGAAGTGCTATAATTCCAAAACATTGTGATTTCTACATGCTTTTGCTTATGACTGCCACTACGAAACCCCATAGGCAAATGTTTGGAAGCACTGTAAACATCAACTCACTTCAGCAAAATCTGAGGTATTGGAAAACAAAACCCAAGAAGCTCAGAGTTTCCCCATTCTAAGACTCAAAAGTAGGACCCTCAGTACTGAATGATGCTTTGGGCAACTAATAAGACGTGCCCAAATTAAGCTTCACTTTTTTAGACTGATAGATCTCCCTCTGCAAAAGGCCTGAGTGATGTTTTTTGGAATATAAAATTCTTGAATACCTTTCTGAGCTGAGCTCTGCCTCCTTTTTTCACATTACTAGGAAAGGAAGATCTGATGATATGCAATCCTAGATATCTACATGGATTTTATAACTTTTTTTGTATTCTGTCATCTAATTAGGGAATGTATTTTCAGGAAAGATACATAGAAAATCTGAGACACATTTCACAGTTGAAAAATAAATGGCCATGGGTTTTGTAAGGAAAACGGAAGAGAATTACAGTCAAGTTACAATCAAGAAGAAAAGAGTTGAATGCTTACTAGTGTTTAAACATTTTTTTTCCTCCACAGAGAAATATGTATATTTCTCTTGTGCTCATTAAATATTTGAAAATTAATTGAGTTGCTGCATTTTATGAATCCCATTTGTGCAAGTTATCAAATGAAAAAACTATAACAAAAACTGATCACAGAGCTAAGAAAATAAACTGCAAATTGAATGTGTTTTCCAATATAATGTTAGAGATGTCTATTTTGACACTGTATTTAATTGTTCATAAGTTTCATGCAGTTTATTGAAGCCTTTACTGCCAAGTATAAAATAAAAATATTAAATAAAATAAAGAGGTTGAATAAAGACTGAATAAAAAAGATATCTGGAAAATTTATAGTTCTTTAGCTTTGTATAGGAGTACAACTTCAGGAAGTAACTGACTTTCTCAGTAAAGCTGCTTAGTGTTTTGTCCCTCAGATAATTCTGAACCCTCCTTGTCAATCACTGTTATTTGTTTCAAGATTGTGGTGAGAAACCATGATTATTTTAACTAACTTTGGTCATATGCTTTTTTTTTTTAATAAGTAATAATGTATGCACGGTTGCAAGATCATGTAAAATTTTCATGTAAAATTTTGTTCCTAGGCACTCAGGATGGGCATATGCATATTCTGAGTTTATACCTTTAGCGAGAATCAGCCAATGATGAAATTTCTTTTAATGTAGTGTTTTCCTATTAATTTCTATAATAATAAATTGCTGAGACTTTGAACAAAATTAGCCACATAAATCAGTTTAGGAGATGTAGCTATTGTACATGTGCAGTCAGTTTTCCTGCTTAAGACTTCTATAAATTCTTGTCACTGTTAGCAGACTTCATTGTCTGTGGGTTTCTGTGTAAGCCAGCTTAGTTGAAAAAGAACACATGTGAATGAATGACTGCTATTTCATTTTAGCCTCTGATGCTACCAGGGCTGAATGGGGTTTTTTATTCTGTCTCAGGGCACAATAAAGCAAGGCAAGCATTAAAAAAGAGAGAACTGGAAGGACATGAAAATACATGAGTAAGAGTTGGAATGATTTGGGCATCTTTTACTCTAAGAGGAGAGACAGAATGTAGCAGGCTAAAAATGAAAAACAAACCAAACCCGAAAATAAACCCCCTAAAAAGTCCCAATGTTTTTATTTATGTTCAGAACAAACTTGATAATGAATTCCTTGAGGTGCACCAAGCCTGTCAGAGTGTTCCATGGTTTGCTGCAGGCATGGGCTCCTGTAAGCTGTGCTGGATACCTGCCAGTCAACTCTGTGGCTCCATGAGGGGACAAAACAAACACAGCTGTTGATAGAAACCAAGGTGTAAAAACATAGTTGGCCTGCTCCCTACTGACTGTTAAAGACCTTAAAGCCAGAGGAGCTCTGGAGTTCACAGAAGTATTTTTTTCTGTAAAGACAGTGTTCACAGAAAAGCTCTGCATCTGTTTGATTTCTACCTTTTAGATGAAGCATTTTTCCTCCCCCATCTCATTAACTAGAGATGCAGTAACACTACTCTGCACATTGGCAAAGAATACTTGCATCTGAATGTGCTTACACTTTGATCACTAAGATTCAGCAAGAAGGGAGGAGAGACTGTACCCATACCTTGTGTTCTGCCACAGAGAATGCAGATGCCAGCAGGGGAAATTATGTTTGCTATATTTTTATTTCTTTAAAGGCCGTCCCTCTTCTGGATAGCGAAATTATCAATAGTGAAGTACATGTGGGAGCTAAACATGAGGTATTGGGGTCAGGGAGTCGATTTAAATGCACTGGAAGCTCACTGGTCAGACCCAACCATGAGCCTTCTCTTCTCCCAAATGCACAATGCAGCAGCAGGTCCCTCTGCCCACCTTCATGTGCCATATGCCCCAGCTGCTCACCATCTTAAAGATGCTGGAATGGGCCCACACCAAATATAGCAGTGTCTTTCCTCTTCTGCAGAGTTCAGAATGAGACACAGAAGTCCTCATGCAGTCTCTAAAGTGCCAAATAAAGAAGGAAAGCAGGGGTTTTTTTTGTTTCTTAAATAGTGGTTTTTTAGTTAGTTTTTTACTAGATTTTTTTAACTTGTGGGGTATTTTTACTATTGTTTTTTAACTGCTTATTGGCTAGTCTTACCAAAACACCCCAAAGCAGCAAAGAGGAGCAGAGGGAAGGAGAGAGCCTGGCATCCTCTGAGCTTCTGTGCAGGGTGATGAGAGGAATCTATTGGATTGGAGGTCCTGGGGGCCTGGAGGTGAGGATTTAGTCTGAAAACAGGAAGGCCCATGGGACATTATTGTCCCTGGCTTGTTCTTGACTCAGATACAAAATGGGTGGTTGAAGATGAAGGCAGGGCCGCCCTGTCATTGCACAAAGAATTGTTGCAGATCAGTTGTGGCTCTAGTCAAGGCAGGACTGATTTGATATTGGTTACAGGCTGTTGAGGGGAGTGATCAGAGTGAAGGTTGTGTAGGTACTTCTCCCCTGTCAGCTGATTCCCATGTAACCTGAGCTGTGTAAAAGTTGTTGAGAGCTGTGAAGGAGGAAAGGAGGTGCTTTCCCTTCCTCTGCTGTAAGTAAAAACCAAATAATCTGCAAGCAGAAACCATGCTGTTGTTGAAAGAAGGAAAATGGAGCTGGTCGTGAAGGTGTTTCTGGTTTGCTGTGTCTGTGCTGCCGTGGTGACAGCAGATCCCAGCGTCCCCTTATTTAACCAGATCACTCCAGTTCCTTGTTTTCAGGGCATATTGGGAGGCAGAAGGCAATACAGGCTTTGGAAGTGTCCACTGGTGACATGGGGAAGGTGTCACCTCTCTACTGTCTCCTAGTCTCCTTTCTTCCATGGCTCATGCTTTCTTTTTGTCACGGCCACCATGCAGACTGAATCTTTAGAGGATTGTCTTTTCTTTGAGTTGGATTTTTACTGTCTTTTAGGAGAAAGAGAGAGAGAGGATGCAGCTGGGGAGGAGATATTGAAGAGCATTGTTATTTTCCTGTAATGAAAACCATTGTGGATTATGGAGATCTCAGGACATCTCTTCCATATTCCTACCATACTTGATAACATGATGCCACATGACCAGGAGTAAAACCAGGAGATTGATTTAGCTCTTAAAGTGCCAATGGAAGCTTGTCTCCAGGGTATTTCCTGGGCCTGAGTTGACAGGCAAGCTATCTTTATTGGAAAATGTTCTGATATGACCACATTTGTGAATACTTAACATGATGCATCTATGACTTTCTCAAAGAGATTAACTCAAGGACATGTCTAAACTTATCAGTTTGATATAGTGGGCAGATTATAGGGGCATAATCATATTTCCTTTTTTATCAACTTGCACTACTTCTTCTTTCCTTGGATTCAGTTTTTCTTCATTAACTTCTTCCTGAATACAAAACTGTGTTTGAATACTATAGAATAAAGGAGAACATGATATTGCACAAATACCTGGGGGATATCTGACTTCATTGTCTCACAATAACATGAAGAGAGATCTGAATTTGCCTGCCTGCTCACCATATGTCGATAATAATATTTATAAAGCCTAAGTGCTATGGTTTGGACAGTTTTTTTGGACAATAGCAATGTGTTGATATTTAGAAGTAGTGCAGCCTCTTACCTAATTTCTTCTTTGAGTTTGTCAAACATATTCTCTAAAAAAAAGACTAATTGGAAACTGTTTCAGTTGACTTGCTTTTCTTCTGCTTTTATATACTGTGCTTCTCTACTAGAAACATTTTAGCCCAGATGAAAACCAAATCACTCTGAAAGTATGTAATGTAAAATATTAACAGGCTTTTTGTGCATTATTAGAATAACTAAATATGGTCAAAAGACACTTCAGAGGAAACACATCTTGTAAAATATTTCTGGGGTCTATTTAGCCAGAGCTGCTAGGGAGCATGCAGAGTGCAGCACCATAATGTGTAGTGTAGACTTTGAAGACGATTGCAGAAACAAAGTGGTCAAGATGGTCAGAGCAAAAATAACAGCTGTGTGTATCCCAGACGCTAATCTGACTCAGATGCAAAACGAATAAATGGATAAATATCTATCTTTGATTCGCTCTGTAATGAATTTCAGAACTATATCAACTTAGTACCAAATGCACAAGCTTATAATCCTCTAGTGTTATATCTTTTGAGATCTTCTATGTGTTACTTATAACTTTTACCTATTAATTTTCAAAGTTACATACTGTTGTGATGCCTTTGTTTGAAGTAACAAATAAGAACTTTTCAATAGGTAAATTCTTTATTTTTTACCATCTCTGAAGTATTTTTCATCTCCATTTCAGAGAAAATGATGATCTGAAATATATGCAGAGGTCAGAGGATGTGCATGTTCCAGATTTACATTTATGAAAGGGAAAGTAGTATCTGTGTGCTTGCAAGCATATGTACATTCTTGCACTGCAATCATTGACTCATTTGCCTGAACAAAGCACTTTGCTTTTGTATTCCTAGTGCAATAAACTACTCATGAAGTAGCCCATGCAGAGCAGTATGATGGAATATGTAGTTCAGAGGATGTAGTGAATAGTCTGCTGTTTCCCAGCATTAATTGTTCCCACAGCATTATCACACTGTATTATTGTAAAAGGATATTTCTATGCATTCAGGTTCTTCTCTCTTGGTTGTATTGACAGAGATGTTTTTGCTGCTGGGAACTGACCAGGACTGGGGTGGGGTTGGGGGGGGTCGTAGAAAAATCATCCATCATATGGAACGCTGTTAACTGTGCAATGACTGTACTTGTGGGTTGGGAGGAGGAGCTGGTTAGAGGGACTGAAGACCAAGGCCAACTGATACCATCAGTGCTGCAGAACTCTGGTGGTGAGCAATCATTATATGCCACTCATGGGACTAAGTAAACACAGCAGTCTTGGATCTGTACACAGATGGCCTGGGGCTGGAATTTGAGCACAGCTACTATAGACAAGAGAGGAGTCATCAAAATAGATTTCATGAGACATTCATAAAACGGAGAATAATGATTTATTTTTAAATGAATGATGACCCATTTCTGAATCTTCCAAATCCTGATCTGGTATGCTAAACTGTAACTCTTCTTCCTCTGTTAATCTGTAGAGACCTGAACTGAGAGAAAGAGAAAATAAACTTGTATTGTGTTGTAGATCAGAACATTCTGGTATTTTAAACTGTTTAGGACATCCATATCATCTTAAGAGAAATTTCAACTGGAGTCTAAACTAGTGTTGTAATACTACTACTATTGATGATGATGATGATGATAATGATAGTGATAATTATAATAAGAGTAATGAAAACATGAGAGAGAGAAATGACATGCGAGAGAAACAGGTGATGAACAATACCATTGCTCACCACCTGCTGACTGATGCCTAGTCTGTCACCAAGTAGTGATCACTGGCTCCAGTTTATATATTGGGCATAATGTTCTATGGTATAGAGTATGCCTTTGGCCAGTTTGGATCAATCCTGGCTATGCTCCCTCCCAACTTCTTGTGCTCCTGCTCACTGTCAGAGTATGGGCTCAAAAGTCTGTGATTTGAAGTAAGTACTATTTATCAACAATGAAATCATCAGTGCATTATCAACATTAATCTCATATTAAACCCAAAACACATCACTGTACCAGCTAAGAAGATAATTAACTCTAGTCCAAAAAAAAACAAAACAACAAAACAGGACAGAAAGCTTGCTTAACAAAATCTCATACAAGAATAGTTTGAATTAATAATAGTAGGGAAGTATTCTAGGTTCTCAAAGGTCTTTATTTCATATATGCATCATATATACCAGGCAGGTTTTTTTTAATGTGGTGATTTTCCACCATATGACTCAACTTTCAACATGCATATCGACCAGTTGAATCAAGTTACCGAATTCTGATGCCTTAAACACTCTTTTCCCTCCCTTTTAGGAATGCCCTAGAAAAGAAAACAATTGAAGAAGTTTGTGCTTAATTGAAAAAGGAGTACTAATACCAGTGTGCTCTTCAGAAAACATCTAATATTTCTCTTACCAAGGATTAGCCACATATCTTCATTTGCATCCCTCCCATTTCTGTGTTTGTGCAGAAAATCCTTTGTCCTCTTCCCTATCCCTGAAAGAGGAATAAAGAGTTACATACAAAAGCATTGCTGTCAATAATTTGCAGATAACAAAAGAAACTGGAGTGTGTCTGATGTTGGTTTTTGTGCTTCTCTTTCCTTGCTGCTCCCATTGTGATGCTATCCAAAAGGGAATTTAGAGCTCTAGTCATTGAGATGGTGTTGGCTACAGATATGTCCTGTCACTTCCAGCAAATCAAAGCTATGAAGAATGCTTTGCAGCAGCCAGAAGGGTAAGTTACTTCACAACATAGTGCAGTGAGGGGGCTGCATTTCAGCTGGTGTTTTGCCAATGTGTTTAGCTTCAAATGTGCCTCTCCAGAGGCCCTTTCTTTCTTTGATATCTCCAGCAATTTTCTTTCTGCTGTTGAGTTTTGAATTAATTCACTTAGGAAGGGGTGAGTGCATGCTTATATGCACATCTATATTCTGTGCTAGTAGCCCAAAGCTTTCAAATGTCACCATTGTTGGGACCAGCCTCGCTGGGCATTTCCCTGGTGGATAACATCAAGGACATGATTCATTAGAGTGACCTCTATAATTGAGCATGATTTAAAGTTATTGGACTGCAGAATGTAACTTTCACTTTGCCCTTATGCAGCTGGAATCACCAGCTGGTCACCCCTGGAAGGGGCCTGCTTCATAACCAGAGAACAAATAAAAACTTGAGATCCACTGAGGGAAGGACTGGAAAATAACAGATGGAGCACTATAGGGAAAGCCTTTTCTTCTTCCCAGTAGGCCACTGGGAGCTGTAATATTTTGTCAACAGCTCTTCCCCAAAAAATCTCCTGTATTGCTCTGAGTGATGGTCGGTTTTTCACACTGGACACAGTTATGTCCAGAGCCTCCCAGAATTATACCTGTATCAGAATTGTATCTATATCAGAATTGCACCTTTGTCAGAGCAGGGTTGGCCCAGCCACCTGATCCCCTCAGAAACTACAACTCTTTCAACCGTTTTGGATAGCCAAAAAGTGGAATTCAAAAATGAGAACACCCATACCAAGAAAGCATTATTTACTGGGTTCTTGGGCTAGCCTCTTAGGTTATGGTCATAAGAAAACACCAGCATTTCTTTCTGTGAAATCAAGGTTCCCTTCTGTACTCACACTAGTTTTTTATCAGTGAAACGTTTATCAGTTATTGAGTAGACTTGTCAGAGCCCCAGAGATCCCCACTGTTCATTACAGTGGGATGACAGGGACCATCTTCTCTTCTGAGCTGCATAAAATACAGCACCTATGAAATGGGGAGCAGAGCAGCTCTTCAAGACTGCTAGTGTGGACAGCCAAGCCTGGAAAGTTGCTTAGCAAGGCTGAGCAATATTTCTTTTCACACTTCTTAGTATCTCTTTTAAAACAGGAATCATGTATGTTAGAGAAATAAGACAGTCTTTCAGAGTTGTCTGATTTTATGATCAGGGAAACCACTTCACAAATATCCTGGTCAAAGATTCTAATTTCCTTATTTTCCCGTAGGTAAGATTGTTGGCATTCTTCCCTGCAAGAGCAGACGATTAATTCTTTTGATCCTTTGGGTTTTCAGAATTGACAAGCCGAAAGCCTTATCACTGTTATTACATACAGCAGATATCAGTCATCCAGCCAAGGCCTGGGATCTCCATCATCGCTGGACCATGTCTCTGCTAGAGGAGTTCTTCAGACAGGTAAAGCTAGGGAAAACATTTTCTTTTCTGCAGTTGAGAGGGAGTGTGTAGGATTGGTAAGGAAGTAAGATAATACTAACACAGTTATGTTGCTTTTTCTCTGATGTTTTTAAGAACCTTATAAATGATATGAAGCTTTCTTCTCTAGCACCATTAGCACTGGCTATTATGCCTCTTAGGAAGCTAGTGTTTGATACATTCCCTATAAACATTACCTCCATAGTAGAAATTCTAATTTGGGAAACCAATATATCTTTCAAATTAGGAAAAGATGGAATATATGTCACTCTACTTAGCTCTAGAATCATAAAACTATATTTGTGTAGCTGTACTTTATAGAACTCTACTTACATTGTTGTGATGGATGTGAAAAAGGCTTTCTTTGCCCTTACTTTAAAAGAAGTGAACTGATCAAAATTATAGTTCATAGTGGGCCAACTGTTGACAGACCCACAAATCTAGACATATCAGTGAGTTCTGTGTGATAGTTACAAGGCTCTCAAGTGATTAATAAAAAGCATTTAAAGAATTAAAAAAAAAAAAGGTAAGAGCAAACAGATGACTTAAGGAGTGTATAGGATACTTTTCTCCAGTATGAATTATTAACCTAAGCAGTGCTAGCACTTAAGTGCTTATTTTCCCTACAAAGCCCAATAACTTCATGTCCTATAGTAAATCTAAATGTAAAAGGGAAAAATATGACAAATGTTTAAGAGTTCTGACAATTTAAAAAAATTGTATCTGTTTTTAAAGGCACTGCAGTAAGCCCCCCTTTTTTTTACAAGGATATTTCAAAAATTTGCTTTAAAATTAATCCTTTTGTTTGCTTTTCAAACCAAGAATCTTTTACTTGGTGGAAGAAGATAGCTCATATCTGCAACTGATTCTGTCTTTCTACCCAAGAGGCTTATGCAAGTAGGGTGATTTTAACATTAATTTTAGGGGGAAATCTGTGCATATTTATGCTTTTCTAGCTCAAAGTTATACTAGATGTGTTAAAATACATGACTGCCAAGGACTCATGAGGGAACTAAGATTACCTCACATTAAGATGTGAGACCACAAAACCTCTAAGTTTTGATTTATTTTACATATGTGATGAAGACAGAACTATTATTTTATATATTTAAAAGAGTATTTTAATTTCAGCCAACAAATTCTACTTTTCAATAACAATACTTTTCAATAAAACTGTATAAAACTCAGATGCAGTATTAATTTCCTCTTCAGGAAAACCATTAAGCTTACCATGAAGCATGGATTTGTTTTCATTGAAGTTATTTAGTACTAGATCAATGAGTACATTCCTACTTGACATTAGGAGAAAAACGCACACACTGCTCACAAATTGATGTCCTAGTTCTGGCCAGGACAGGGTTAATTTTTGCAGTAGCCTAGGTGGCATGGTGAGAACCTGGAGGTTATTCTATTCCATCTCACTTTATTTTCCAGGGTTGGAGGAAGGGCTGTTTTATGGGTTGGGGTGGTGTTCGGTGAGCGTTTGCATGTGAATCACTTCCTCTCTCTTGAACTTTCTTATCTCATTGCTGTTTCCAGTAGATTATTATTTCAGTTGCTAATCTTTACCTTTTGTGCCTCAAACTGTCCTCTCCAGACCACTGCAGGGGGAGGGGGAGGGAAAGGGGAAGAGAGGAGTAAGTGAGTGGAAAGGTGGTTTGGAGTTTTTTGGTGGGAGCACTAAATTGAAGAATACCATTCCTAAACCAAAACAGCCTAGTTTGGCACCCACTGTGGGACTCAAAGAATTGAGATAACAACAGATGTGGACATAAAGCGTCCCAAAACAGAGTGCTGGAAACAAATTTGACCTAAGCATTAGTTTTACTATGTATGGAGCCACTGGTCACAGTGTTGCTTGGTCTATTCACAAGATTGTGGTACCTAGCCCTGGTAGTGAAGCCATGCAACTGGGATCCCTGTCCCGGGATGTGGGCATTGACAAAGGGATTGGGAAGAGGACAGAAACTCTTAGCCTCTGGAGCAACTCCCATCAAGTGTGAGAGAAAGGTATTAATTCTTGCAAGTATGTTCTAGTAGTATGGTCAAGCAGGGGGAAAGCTGTGGAGAACTGTATCTGAGAGAATTATCTGGTAACCTATAGAATTAGGGGGTAACCTCTAAGGATTCAAATAACAAGCAGTCCCTTGTAGACTCAGATCAGGTCCAGCTTACACAATCCATGTGGCAGAAGTTTGTATGCAGCATACAATTGTTGTACACCAACTCCTTAGCATTGATGTCACTCAAAGGAATATAACAAAGAGGGATTCAGGTGACTACAGTACTATGGCAATATGAAATAATCTTTTTCCTTCCTGGCTGCGGAGAGACTCGAAAGATTCAAGCATGTTAGAGAGGAAATGTCCTCTGCCCCTCCAGTATGGACCATAGTCTCTGCTATTGGAAGCATGCACTCACTGGCTCAAGAGAAAGGGTACACACCATGAGATAACATGCAGTTTTACTTGACCACAGAGAAGATGTGAGAAAGTTGCATGGAAAACCCACCTCTGCCCTAGCAGCACAGGTGTGTGAATTGAGAGGAAAGACAACCATCACAGGAAATTCTTCAAGGATAAATACTGCTCCAGTTTCCAGTGGGAAAGTTGTCAGGCACAAAATGGAATGGAATGTTACTTCTGATCCTCTTGAAAGGACATCCATTTCATATTTACAAGACATGAACAATGACTACTATGACTAGGACTAGAGGGGCTCTGCCTTCAGCAGGAGGAAAGTGACAACCAGATTTATTGGACTATGTGGATCCCATGGCCTGGCACATCAGATCCACAAGAGTGTAAGGCTTTAGTTGACACTGACACACAATGTACCCTGATGCCAACAAGATCTGTAGGGGCAGAACCTATGTCTATTCCTGGGGTGACAGGGGGATCCCAACAGCTGACAGTACTGGAAGCTGAGGTGAGCCTGACTGGGAATGAATGGCAAAATCACCCCATTCTGATTGGCCCAGAGACCCCATGCACTCTTGGCATAAATTAACTCAGGAGAGGGTACTTCAGGGACTCAAAAGGGCATTGTTGGGCTTTCGGGGTAACTGTTGTGGAGGCAGAGGAAATTAGAGAGCTGAACACCTTGCCTGGTCTCTCAAAGGACCCTTCTGCTGTGGGACTGATGAAGGTCAAAGAACAACAGGCACCAATCACTACCACAACAGTGCATCATCAACAGCACCGCACCAACCGGACTCCGTGACCCTCATCCATGAGATGATTCCTGAACTGCAGAGCCAGGGAGTGCTCAGTAACACTCACTCACCCTTTACTAGCCCCATATGGCCAGTGTGTATGTCCAGTGGAGACTGACAGTGGACTATTGTATCCTGAGCAAAGTCACACCACCACTGAGAGCTGCTGTGATGGATATATTGGAACTTGAGGATGATCTGGAGTCCAAGGCAGCAAAATGGTGCCACCATGGACATTGCTAATCCGTTTTTCTCCATTTCTTTGTCAAGAGAGTGCAGGCCACAGTTTGCTTTTACCTAGAGGGGTGTCCCATATGCCTAGAACTGATGGCTCTAGGAGTGGAAGCACTATTCCCACGGACTGATCCAGACTGAACCTGTAGAGGGTGAGGCTCCAAAATACTTGCAGCATATTGATAACATTATTGTGTGGCACAAACACAACAGAGAGAGTTTTTTGAAAAAAAGATAATCCACATCTCCCTGAAGGTTGATTTTGCCATAAAGCAAAGTCAAAGGACCTGCCCAGGAATATCAGTTTTTAGGAGTAAAATAGCAAGATGGTTATAATCAGATTCCAGTGGATATGGTCAACAAAATAGCAGCTCTGTCCCCACCAGCCAGCAAGAAGAAAATACAAGCTTTCCTCACTACTGTGGGTTTTTGAAGGATGCATATTGCAGATTACAGTCAGATGGTAAACCATCTCTATCAAATGACCCAGAAGAAGAAGCATTTTAATTGGGGTCTTGAACAGCAACAAGCTTTTTAATAAATTAAACAGGAGATTCCTTGGGAGCGATAGGCCCAGTTAGGACAGGAAAAAATGCAAAAAATGTGCTGTACACCACAGCCAGGGAGCATAGTCTTTCCTGGAATCTCTAGCAAAAGGTACCTTGGTAGATTTGAAGGTAACCCCTGGGATTCTGGAGTCTGGAATACAGAGGATATGAGGCCTGTTACACCTCAACTGAAAAAGAGGTACTGGCAGTTTATGAAGGCGTTCCATCTGCATCAGAAGGGATTGTCACTGAAGCATAGCTCCTCCTGGAACCCTGAGAGCCTGTTCTGGGCTGAATGTTGAAAAGGTTTGTGCTGATCACTCAGAAAGCTCAACTAGAGACCCCTAATTGCCCAGGGATATTGGCCTGAAGGCAAAATCACAAATCAGAAATTGGCCTGAAGGCAAAATTTTCAGACTATCATAATCATTGGAGGAGGAAAAGATGACATGTGCTGAGGAGGTCCCACCATATATAATCAGCTAGCAGAAAATGAAAAGTCATATGCACTCTTTACTGATGGTTCTGCTGTATTTTCAGAACATACTGAAAATCAAAAGCTGCTGTATGGAGTTCTGTGTGATGAGTTGCAGAAATTACACAAGGTGGATCTGGGTTCCAGAGCTGTAAGATGTTCAACTGGCTTTAGATTTTTCTGAATGAAATGGCCACCACTCTACCTCTACACTGACTTGTGGATGGTAACATATACTCTGTGGGAGTGGTCCACAGACCAATGGAAAAAGACCAGTTGGCTGTGTGGAGTAAACCCATGCAGACTGCTGAAATGGGGAAAGACATTGCTGCCTGGCTTGAAAAACTGAGTCATGTAGATGCAAGTGTACTCAAGAATCGAGCTACTGAAGAGCAACACAACAATGGAGAAGTGAATTGAGCTGCCAAGATGAAAGTGTCTGAGGCGGATCTGCATTGGCAGAATAAGGGTGAATTATTTCTGGCTTAGTGGGCCCATGATACCTCAGGTCACCAAGGAAGAGATACAACAGGGAAGAGATGGGTTTGTGATTGAGGGTAGACTTAACCATGGATCCTGTCTCTCAGGTTATCCATAACCGTGAGATAAGCACTGCAGTCAAGCAGGCCAAGTGGGGTATGCCTCTGTGGTATGGGGGACAATGGTTGAAATATAAATAAGTGGAGGCCTGGGAGATTGATTACATCACACTCTCAAACTCACAAGAAAATACTATGTATTTAGAGTGGTGGAAACAACTGGAGATGTGCTCTGTGCCTCAAGCCACTGCCTGTAATGCCATCTTGAGCCTTGAAAAACAAGTTCTGTGGCAACATGACACCTCAGAAAGAATTGAGTCAGACAACAGGACTAATTTTAAAAATAATTTCATAGACAGCTGGGCCAGAGAGCACAGTATGGAGTGGGTGTATCATATTCGCTATCATGCACCAGCCTCTGGGAATATTTAATGTTACAATGGGCTGTTAAAAACCATGTTGAAAGCCATAGGTAGTGAGACATTCAGACATTGGGATCTACATTTTGTGGAGGCCATCTGGTCAGTCCGTACTAGAATATTTGCTAATTGAGCTCCCCCTGTGCAATAAAACCTCAACATACTGTAGAAGGGGACGAAGTCCCTGTGGTGCATATGAGGAATATGTTTGGAAAGACAGTTTGGCTTAATCCTCCCTCAAACAAATGTGGGATTGTTTTGCTCAAGGCTCTGGGTGCACTTGGTGCATAATGGAGAGTGACGGGGAAACATTATGTATACCTCAAAGGGATTTGATTTTTGGGTGAGAACAGTCTGTAATGTTGAACTGTTAATATTGTCTGCTGAGTGACACTGGCACTGTATGCCATAGCCACCATGGACCATGGATATGGACTGCTCCAGACACACCAGTTGTGAACTCCTGATGCAGCTTGCAACCACCCAACAGCACACCAGTTCTCCTGCCCTTGAAGACACTTAGGATGGATAGAATCCACAGTCATTTAGTCACAGGACTAAATGAACTCAACAGGCATCTTGGAGGGATGGCCGTTGACTACAAAAATGATAATACTGCTTGTAAATACATACATACATACATACATACATACATACATACATGCATTTTATTTTTTTTCTGTATATATGTGTATAGTTGGAAAGTGTAGGATCTGGGCATAATGCAAATGCTATAGAAATAAAGGGTAGGTACCGTCCTAGTTCTGAACATGACAGGGTAATTTTCACAGCAGCCAGAAGAGGCATGGCTAGGACCCAGAGGTTATTCTATACCACTTCACATAATTTTTCTGGGACGAGGGAAGGGCTTTCTTCTGGATTGGGGTAATGTGGCAGCAGTCAGGTTAGGCTCCATGCTGAGCTTTTGTATGTGAATCACTTGCCGTCTCATGTACAACTTTGCTATTCATACTGTTGCTATTACTATTTGTTTTCTTGTCTCATTGCTGTTTCTATGAGATTGTTCTTAAGTTTTGATCTGTATCTTTTCTATGCCTTCAATTCTCCTTTCCAACTCACTGCAGGGGGAGAGGAATGGGTAATGGCGAGTGAATGGGGAATGCATGGTGTTGAGGATTTTTGTGGGAGCACTCAGTTGGAGAATGCCATCCCCAAACCATCATATTGAGAACTACTACTAGCCAAGGGCATATGGTTGTAAGGAACTTGCTTGACCTAGGGTTGGACATTTATTTCTTTGGTCACTTATTGCAGACCCTTTCTTTTCCTTTCTGCTAATCAGAGGCATAAAGCCTGACTTAAACTATATCAGAAAAGATCCTCAGCTCTGTTATTTCCCAGTATTTTGAGATATGACACGACACAGGTCTTCACACCTCAAGTGACCATGCTGTAGGTGTGAAGGATTCTAAGTAGAATACTGTTTTTTTATACTCAACATCTATGAGCATCTCTTCAGGCAAACATCTTCCCTTCATTAATTAGTTCTACTAATGTGTTTTAACAAGCCATTACGGAGCTGCTCAAATAGCTCAGACAACAAATGTCTCTCTGAGCACTTCAGGCAGGTGTTCCTTTCCAAGACAATGAGCCACTGGCTTCCAGGACGTCTAAGGAGTAAGAGAAGAATTATGAGCTGGCATTGAGAGATGTTTTTTCTGAGTGACACAGCTGACACAGTAAAGGAATATTTCTGGAAAGGAAAGGAATAACTTGGAAATATTTCTGTGTTAATTTGTGTTTTACCCTGATATTTGAATATCAGGCTCCTAAAATAAATCAGGATTTTTCTATAGTAGAAGGATACTATTGCTTGTTGTTCTACACAAAATCCTAGCATAACTTGTGCCCCCCTTTTATGTATGTTAACAGAAATAAGAAGAATTCAGCACTTATACCCACAGAAGCTTTTATCTGCTTAATTTCCTGAATATTTTGGCTTCTATTTGACATTAGTCAGAACACTAACAAGAAGTTTAGCACAATTATAGTGAGCTGCTAATTTAAGTAAATGATTTTACAGTATATTTAACCGGCTAGTTAAATTTGAATGCTCTGTGGGGAGTACTGCAGCTATGTCATCCTATACATATCTTCTCAACATAAAGCAACGTTATAGAGTGATTGAATTGAATTAAATTAAAGAGCTTTTTGAAACATGTGACTTGAAAAACTGGAAAATTGGGAAATATAGGGTTATACCAGTTGGTCTTCTACCATCTTATGATGCTAGAAAAGAACTTTCAGTTCTGACGGCTGGTAGGCATGTTTGGACTTATGTAGTTAAAATGTAAATGTAATCTCAAGGTAATGTGAAATGTCATATTCACAGCATCATAGAATGCCAGGTTGGAAGAAAGCTGAAGGATTATCTGGTCCAACCTCTTGGCAAAAGCACAGTCTAGATAAGACAATCCAGCACCCTATCCAGCTGAATCTTAAAAGTGTCCAAAGCTAGGGAATCCACCACTTCCCATGGGAGATAATTTTAATGGCTGATCTCATTGTGAAGACATTTTATTCTGTGTCTAATTAGAATCTCTTCAAGAGTAACGTGTATCCATTACCTCATATCTTTTCATATGCCTCCTTGTAAAATGTGGGTCTCCATCTTCTTTGTAACCACCTTTTAAATACTGGAGCATGGTGATAAGGTCTCTTTTAAGTTTTCTTTTCTCAAGGCTTAACAAACACAGTTCTCTCAGCCTTTTCTTACATGACAGGCTTCCCAGTTGCTTCATTATCCCTGTAGCCCTTCTCTTGACACTCTCCAGCCTTCTTTTATTTGGATGGGGGGACCAAAACTGAACACTGTATTCCAGCTGTGACCTGGTAGCTGCTGAGTAGCTTGGAATAATGATTTCATTACCTCTGCTGGTGATGCCCTTGTTAATGCAGCCCACCGTTTTGTTGTTTTCTTCACCAGAGACCATGGTGTTCAGTCATATTAGCTTGCTGTCCAACAGGACCCTCAGGTCCTTTTCCACAGAGCTGCTCTCCAGCTGGGCTGCTCCCAGCCTGTGTTGTGGTCCTGGGTTATGTTTTCCCAGGTGTATGACCTCACATTTGTCCTTGTTGAACTTCATAACGTTCTTGTGAGTCCACTCTTCCAGCCTATCCAAGTCTACCTGCAGGATGACTCTCCCTTTAAAAGTGTTCCATTGCCCACTTGGTTTGGTATCATCAGCTGCCAGGGTAACTTGATCCCATCATCCAGATCGCTTATAAAGATATTAAACAGTATTGGGTCCCGTACTGGCTGCTGGAGTATCCCACTTGTGACAAGTTGCTAGTTTGAAAAGAAGCTATTTATCACCACTTGCTGACGGGCTGGGGCTTGTTAGCCAGTTCCCCACCTGCTGCATGGACCACTTGTCTATACTATAACACATCAGTGTCTTTAGAAGGAGGCTGTTGGAAACCATATCAAAAGCCTTGGTGAAATCAGGTAGACAATGTCCACAGTGTGTCCCACATCAACCAACCAGGCTACTTTCTCATAGAAAACTGTTAGTTTTTTTCTTTGGAAAGAATGACTAATCTGTATCCAGCCAGTCTTATCTGAAAGACTAAAAAAGGTGTGCAAAGAGTGCAAGCCCTGACAAATCAGTCCTGACAATGATGTTTTCTCATGAAAGATTTGCTCTGAGAACTGAGCTCTCTGGAAAACTGTAGTGAGAAGCATTCTTATGCTCAAGTGGTTTTTAGTTGGTGCATAGAAGTACCAAGCAAGCAGGGAAAGTTCTAAGGAAAAGTCACCGGAATCAAGATTCTTGATTCACCAACTTCTCCTTGGACTACAACTTTTCTAGTGAGACTCAAATTCTCTACAATTTATATATATATATTAAAAAACCCCAATCTAAACAAAATCCAAACTTAATTAAAGAAAGTAAAACGAGAGGCTTTTACAATCATGACATAATATATGAAAAGAGCAATGTGTCTTGTCTTTTTAAATTTTTTTCTCAATTTTTTTCTCCAGGGTGACAAAGAAGCAGAACTAGGGCTGCCCTTCTCTCCTCTGTGTGATCGGAAATCCACTATGGTTGCTCAGTCTCAAATAGGTATGTCCCTTTTGGTGCATACAAAGTAGCATCTTAAAATAAAAACTTCATCTTCTTAATAAGCACTAAGATCCTACTCATCATTTGGAATTATGTTAAAGAGAGGAAATAAGACACAATGGCATTATTTTCCCCAGATCAACAATTCAAAGAGGAATGATTAAATTTATGGTGATGGTTTCATACAGTAACCAAATTACTGATGTGTCTGCAGAAATAACTACAGTTCCTGGTTATGGCACTTCCTCCATGACTTTGTGAGCTGTGAAGACAGAACACACATGAGAATATCATGTGAATGAATGTCGTTGGTGTATATGAAAATGTAATGTCTGCTCCTTTGATGACCTGGACAAAACAATTTATTCCTTTCATCCTTTCCCTCCCAGTGCTTTAAACCAACCATTATTTTTCACTGAAGCCAAGCAGCTACCAAACCTTTTTCTGTGCCACCCATTCAGAAAAAGAGATCTTTTTACAGACTCACCAACAGCATTTTCTCTACCTCTCCTTCAGTTACTGAGTGAAAAAGTAGGGGAAGGATGAAGCAACAAGCCTCACATTTAGTGAAAAAACAAGAGGGGCTAAGTGAAGTAAAACTGTTCAGGGGGTTTGGTACAATGAAGAGAACATGGAAAAGGTGGATTCGTGGGTGGATTTTTATACCTTGGAATGAAGTGGACAGAACATGTTCCAGCCTCAACTAGAGAATAGGTAGCCAAATGGAATACAAAAAGGAAAGATAACATGGATGCTAAAATTGAGAGAACTGAGTAAAACAGAAAGACAGAAAACATATTAAAGAAAGCGAACAAAAAATTTGAAGCAAGAAATTTCTCTCAAAGCACGAAACAAAGATTTCCCTGAATCTAGGAAAGTACAGATTTATATCTTTGGCTAAGAGCTCTTTCTGTTTAAAATTATTTCATTGTTCCTGGTTGGCAAGCCATTATCTCAGAGACAGCATCCCAGATTTTTCTGGCTTTGGAAATTTAGAAAATTCACCTAAGAATCTGAGTTTGAAGAGCCCTATACAAACCTGGCCTGGTTACCAGGCTTGTAGCATTTACTCCTCTGGAACAATAACACAACTGTGTGTTCTGCCAGTAGCCTGGTGGAGGAAAGCAGCAACTAACTTGAAGTGCTACAGCTTCAGCTAAAACTCATGTTGAAGACTCCTGGACATAGGCTCATTGCTGTGCTGTGGGAGAAGACAAACTCTCCCTCTCTGGTAGCTGTGAGGGAAAGTACAGGTAGATCCTTCTCTTACACATCCATTTAATCAGCTTTCAGGTATATTCCTGACACCTTACAGGGAAGAGGAGTTGTGCCTTCTCCGGGGTCCCTCTACATAGGGTTGTGTATGCTTGGGGACCACTTTCCTGGTCCTCTCCTTTTGTGCTTCTTTGCTCAGAAAGACCAGAAGAGGAAAGAAACTTCTGTTCTGATGCCCAATGTGTCAAGCCACTTCAAAATTAATGTTATATTAAACCATCAGGAATACAATTTATCTTAGAGACACTTGTCAGTAGGCAAAGGCAGGCTTATTTAGTCATATACTCTTTCATTTGTGCAATTTAGTAATCCATTGACATTAATAGACTACTCTTTATTTTTGCCTTCTACCATTATAAAATTATTAATTTCTCAGTCTGTTGCACATTTTGACAGTGTCTTTCTTTAATATTCCTTTTGTTAAATTGCAACTACCTATTTTCTGGCTATCTGCTGAGATAAGACTTTCAAAGTTGTAGGCTAGACAAATAATTTCCTTTTGTTCATTTATTTACCCAATTAATAGCCTCCAAAAATTGTTTCCTGGAATAATAATGACGTTTCTTTGCATTAAGGTCTTTCTGAGTTCCAAATTGTGATATTATATTATTGGACTTGATGATCTTAAAGGTCCTTTCCAACCTTAGTGATTCTATGATTGTCATCTGCATCAAGCAGCCATCAATTCTCACAAATTAAAATTAAAAACCTTTGTGAAATAAAATTGTGCTTTTGGTTATATCAAGGACACAGCTAGAAATCGTGTTCTGGTGGCTCAACTTTGTAGTTGCTAGTTTGCTGCTGTAAGGTCACTGTAGATGCAAAAACAGTGGGCACGCATTTTCATTAATGAAAGCTTTTCACAAACGCAGACTGAAGGTTTTGGCAGTATGGACTTATTGCATGAAATTAAGAAATCCAACAGAATAAAACTCCTCAAAGGAAAGAATGCATCTCTCCTGTTGCATCAGGTTATGAAAAATTTGTTCAGTTTAAACTAATAAATAAAACCTCCATGAATATAAATTATTGAACTTTATTTTGAAAACCTATTAATGTTAACTAAAATGACCAATTTATCATCCTTCTTATTCAACAAAATGAGTATGGCAAATATTTCTGTACCATAGTGAAGTACAGAAATTGGGAAAGATTTTTGTTGGGAAGTCAAGCTGTTTGTCAGAGTAGGGGAGAGAAAAAAGGTGCAAAGAAAACCAGACCAAGACTTTCACATTTTCCAAGAAGCATATCAGGAACTAAAACTTCTCTGGCTCAAATTCAAGGAAGCTTGTCTTACTGAAAATCAGTCTTTATTGTCATTGTCTTCTTTTGCAGCTTATAAATGCAACAGCATGCTTTTATTTTTGTCCTTTTACTATCAAGAAATAAAAATGCACTTTCAGAAAACATTGGATAATGGCTGATGAGTGTATACAGCTGATTTTTTTTTATGGTGGATTTTAGAGAAATTGTCCCCTACCCAATTTTTTCTATGTTGATGATCACAGGTATAATGAATGAACACTAGGCATATGCCTGGAATTCACTCTTAGCATGCAGCATTAACTGGTAAAGTCATCTTAGTCTCTTGGGTACAAATGTTTATCATGCTCATTCTATTGAAGGAGAAAAAGGATGATATACTGGTCATTAGCATTAATAGGTTTTAAAACTCAGGCTCATTATTTGATATTCAGAGTTATAAGTAGCAAACTAAATTACCATATTTAAATCTCAGTGTCTTCAGGTAAAGAGTAAGAGCATACAAGGCAGGGAGGCATGTGGGAATATGGTAAAAGTTACACAATTTTTTAAAAGTCATATTTTTTTTTCTACAATAGCAGATTATGATTCCAACTTTTTAAAAATCCCTAATTTAAGGTAACATAGTTGAATAACTTATACATGTTATAGGGAATAGAGGAAAAAAATGCCACTTACCAAGGAAAAGTTGTCTTATGAATTTGAGTTTGTTTGTTTTGAATTTAGTTTAATTTGAGTGGTCCCTTTCAGCACCTCTGCTGGTCTTTGTTCATGAGATGCAAAACTTCTCATGGGGAAAACTTTTAAAATGTATTTATGTGCAACTGTTCCGTATCTCACAAAACAGATCCCACTGTCTTGCTGCTGAAGTCAGTGACACATTTATCTGTTTGGTATCAGAGATTTGCATGTCTCAGGGTTGTTAGTGGCAAAGGAGCAAGGGGCAGTGGTATTATTTGCTGGGCAGAATGACAAGGTACTATGACTTGGGTTTCTTTGGTCATTGAGAGGTAAATAAGTTTTTAAGTGAAGGGGAATAGAAGAGACATATAGACAGACACACAAATGTGTAAATCAACTTCTCATTATCATTAGGATTCCTGTGGCACACTTAACACTGTTCTCAGTCAGTAAAATTTTCAGTGATTAAAAAAATGATATGAACTTTGCTGGGATTGTCTGCATTGTGATCTAGCATACAATTTCCTATTCCAGCTTTATAATGCATGCATGCCAATTAACTACCTGGGAATTCTTTTTTTCCTAAATTTTACTAGATAAGACTGACCCAGTGTTATGGAGGCACATGATTCATATGTTCCAATAAGACTGCATGTGTCTCCAGATTTACAGAATGTTCCTGGAAAGTAACATAGGAAATTTGATTGGCATGAAAATACACCTAATAATCCATCCTTTTAGAAATTTAGCAAAAATATGGGGAGGGAAATGGAACTAGTGCTTTGCACTCAAGATGTGGATTGAAGCAGCTGTAAATTCAGGTGCCTGAACCACATGACCTCTTCTTTTGTTGTTCAGTTATCACCTAAAATCACCAGTACCACAGAAACATATCATGACCTGATCAGAGAAATTACAATATTATTAATGAATAATAAATTGTTAATAATTAAAAAATATCTAAAAATTAGTAGTAGGGATTTGTAACAGTAGTAATTGTAACCTGGACTCCAATGTGCCTTAGGAGGGATTAAGGATTTTGTTGTTTTCTTGGCTACCTGCAGCAATAAGTAATTTCATAAGTGAAGTGCTAAAAGAATTAGGGAAATGTGTAAGCTACTGTAAGCAAGTCACTTCCACATTTTATTCATGCAATTTGGATTTTCCTTCATCTCATAACCTTATGGCCACAGGGCTCTTCAGTCCACATTCCCCAACATTCAGATCAGAGTTATATTCATCTCTATCAAACTGAATACTGAAAATATTTGTGTCTTTTTTTTTTCCTTTTTTTTAATATTAAAAAATGTGAGAAAAGCATCGAGATGTGTTTTATTATCAACAAGAAAAAGTTAGCCAAGTACTGAGGAGAGAGAATTCACAGCAACATATTGATACGCAGTAAGGGAGGTTTAAGCTTACTGTTATTATTACTGTTACAATTGGGTTTGTTTTTTTTGTTTTTTTTTTTTTTTTTTGAGAGAGTTCTTTGAAGGTGAACTTTATTTTAAAGTTTTATCAAAAATCGACTAGGAATCTGACTTCAATATCACACTAATCCTCTTATAAAACAAGTCTTGATGAGTCTATTTATATTCTGATTTGCCAGAGTCCCTTTCCAATGCTTAAGAAGGTACCTTTTATTGCATGCTATATTGAGGGTCTTGGGTCAGGGATTAATATATAACTCAGTTTTCCCTTTCTAGTATGTGCCTATTCCTCTTTCAAGGTATAATGTTTTACTGTCATTTATAGTGTGGTCACCTGTATTCACTGAAGCAAGGACTCCACATAAACCTTCCTCTTGCCTGCTTGACCCTGCTTTTGTTTCTGCTCAGGTTTCATTGATTTCATTGTGGAACCCACCTTTAGTGTGCTGACAGACATGACAGAGAAAATTGTGACTCCACTAATTGATGAAGCTTCCCACTCTGGCCTGTCTGGATTTCGGCATTCCAGGTGAATAGCATTGCACCCTCTCCCTTCACTCTGTACTAGCTACCATTGCAACCATCTACCCTGCTTTCCATCTACAGTATATGTCTTTCTTGTGGCTTAAAGACCCATATCTGCATTGTCAACAACACAGCTCAACTCGTGAAGTGACTTTGTGCAGGGAATGTCCAGCCTGGAAGAGGTCCAAGAGAGAGGAGGGTGGCATCAGCCTGAGCCATACCTTCTAGGGCAAGGAGCAAAAATGGTTGTAGCCCTGTCATCAGATACACTCTCAGTGCTCTCTTAGTCACTCATGTCAGAGAGAAGGTAATGAGAGTAATTGGGAGGCACTTGTTTCTTCATGCCTGGAAGTATAAATGGGATTGAAACACAAACGATAGCTGGAAAGAATAAGCACACTTTTGTTGACAGTACTTAGGGTTATGCAAGTGTGTGAAGAACGACCACAATTACCTGGAGTTTAGGTGCAGGAAGTCTTGGCCTATTCAACCTGCACTGCTGTTTTAGAGATACTGCTCTTTTATTAGTTTAATTGACAAGGCACATCTTGGGATTCAAATCCCATATGGCTAGTGCTCCCTAGAGTAGGGCTATCAAGTCAAGATTCACTGTCCCAGGTGACTTCTATGCTCTTGGGCAAACAAAGACCAAACACTATTATCATTCTCTGTCTTTTCTTACTGCCTTTGTTAAAATGTTCACAATAAAACATCAAAAGTCAACTGTAGGATCTGTAACAGAAATTAATGTCTGAGCCTCAGCCGAGGTCACCAAGCCCCTGGCAGAGATTAGCCTGTGTCTAATACCTTCCATTGGTGAAATTTAGGAGACACCTCCTGTGACATATTTGATTTCTAGAATTGTCTGACTCTCCAGCAATAATTAAGGAGTGGAGATACACAAAAAAAGTAGTTACAGCACTTTGAGTGATTCTATTTCTCAGTGAGAATGAATGCCAAGAAATAGACGGGGAAAAGCCCTTTATTTCTAATACTGGCTCAGGTTGTGCTCTTTGCTTTAAGCTTGGTTTGCCTGGGGTGAGAAAGAGGGGAAGGATAAGGGATTCAAGTTTAGTTTTTCAAGGGTAGCTCTGTTATCTTACTTTCAACCATTACATTTTCTTAGCTGTATTTGAGTGTATGGGGTGCTGATTTCTTCTGTGTTTTGTGATATTGTGTCCCAGTTTGAATAGCATTAGTCCCTCTGAAGTTAAAAGATCAAGTGTCAAGAGCACTGGGTCCGAAGGAAGTGCCTCACTCAACTGCTCCATACTCACTGTGGACTTCAAAGGTTTTAAGGCCACCTGGACTGAGGTGGTACAGCAGAACAGGGAGAAATGGAAAGCACAAGCCACCAAAGGTAACAGCCAGGCGTCTTAGTGAAAGAATAAAATCCTGTTGACCTCTTCAGTCTTTCTTCAATCTTTCTTCATTCTCAAACTGTTAGTTTGAAAGAATCCACCTATTGATTTCAACAACCCACTCTGAATTCAGAAAGATAGGGACATTGTGACTCAGCTGTGACTTACATTCTTCTAACACAGTGTAAGTGTACAGAAAAAAGAGGATGTGAACAATGGGAGGAGGAAAGATTTAAAGGGAATTCCCTTAAAGTCACAAATCAATCTCAGTGGGTGCAAAAATAGTTGGAATCATATTTGTAAATATAGGTTTATCAATTGTTCATTGTTCAGGTTGAAAGGGAGTGGTAGTTTTAGAGACGGATGGTAGCTGGGGGATAGTTCAGGGGAGAAGGATAGGATATTCTCTATTCACAGCTGGTTTCATATTTCTGGTGATAACTTGGAAAATTAATTAGGAACTAGGCTGAAAATATGTGTGATGTCATCGGTCTGGGAAGGACTGCAAACATTTCAGAAGAATATGAGAGCTGTGTTGCTTGAAGGTTGAGCAGGGTTCATTACTGTCATGAAACTAAAAAAGGAAAAATCCCAACCAACATCCCACCACCACTGAAAAAAAACAACAAAGCAAAGCAAAGCAGCACTCCCCCCACCTCCCCCAACAACCTGCAAAAGACTTTGCTTCTAAGACCCCTCTGGCATTCTTATCATCTTTTCAGCAGTAGCAAGGCCCTCAATGCTGTTCTGTGTTCAGTTTTGGCCACTGCAGTTGGGAAAACATATGAACCAATTGTAGTCAATGCAGAATACAGCCATGAAAATGACAATAACTTGTTTATAGCTAAGAAAGTGTATAGCTGAAAGCAGTTTTTTGAAGACTACTGCAGCTGCAAAATAAGGAAACTATTTTTTATTCAAATACTCTGGACCATTAAGAGGAGAAAAAATTGGGAGGTTATTATAGACATAATTATAATGTCTAGTAAGTTAGACATTAGCAAATCTCTATTATTGGAATTCTTTTGGAAATACTGAGAGTCATCTTTTGAGAATTATTTAGGTATAATTGTCCTTTAGCTCAAGGGTATGGATGATTGCCCAAAGTGTCCTAGAGCCCTTAGGAGATTTAGACCTGATTTGGAGCAACAAAAAGGAGGAATATTTCATTGTTTTTTCTTTTCTTCATGAAACTGTGGTACAATTTATTCTCTGATCTGAATGGTTGTTGCTCAATCCCTTATTTAATGGAGATTTTTTATTTCATATAAACGGAAGGAGTTTGCTTTTCATGTATTACGTGGCTGTGGCTTTAGGGATTTTGCATAGTCCTCTGAAGTGCCAGAGCAGATTTTCCCTCTCCAACTGACAGACTGTCTAAAGGTTCAGGAAATCATGTATTATTCAAAACAAGTTTTCCTTTGTGATTAAAACTTGCCGTTAAGGAAAAACACTTTCCAGGAATATGAAAACAAAACCATAACTCAAAATCTGTTTATTTCCCAGGGACTTTTTTTTTTTTTGGTTGATTGGTTTTGTTGCTTTTTTTTGTTTTTGTTTTTTTTTTTGTGTGTGTGTTTTGAGGGTTTTTTTTGCTTGTTTCTGTTTTGTTGTGGGCTTTTTGTTTGTTTGTTTTATTTAATATCTAGCAATTCCTTATGGACCAAATTAAAGCTAACCAAACAAGCAAAGCATTTAACATGTTCAATGTCTTGCAGTATAGGAGTGTTGAGTGAATGAAGTTAACGATACAGGTAAATAGTTTGAAGAATTTAATTTCAGCATGTAACATATGTATTTCCTTGACTAAGCATAAACTATATAAAAATCCTATATGTGGGGGACTTTTCCATAATTTCTGTGTTTCTAGGTACTTTTAGCAGTACAAGCATGCATTTTTTTTTTAATCCTGAAAGACTTATATAAACATATGGCCCAGCATACCTTTGTAGGACTAAGGAACTGTTTTTGGATTCCAGACCACTTGCATCAGTGTCTTTGCTCAGCTGCTATTTTCTCTTGACTTGCAGCAGGTTTCTGCACCACTCTCCTTGCCTGTCTTGTAGCAAAGCCTACCACACAGCAGGGGCTTAAATTGCTGACCCTTGACAAACTGGTGTCTTACAGTCAAGATGCATTGCCAATAAAAACAATTGTTATTAAGACAATACAGAAACATTTGCTATTTGTTGACAGCAAATAGAAGTTGGGGATCAGAAAGGTAGGAACCTATTATTGCTGTTTTTGTAGCTAATACTATTATTAAATTACATGTAAAAAGATTTGTAAAAATAAAAGACTTCTTGTGCTGTGTCGGAAAAGCAAGTTTATTACTGATTGGGGTTTTTTTACTAAATGATCATCATTAAAGAGCAACAAACAAAAGAACTGACTAAACAAACACTCTAATGTACAAAGCACCATTTAGCTAAAGTATTTTCTGACACTACTTTTGACAAGAGACACTTATTCAATGGTGCTATAGCCAGCCCAATTCTGAGACAAAGGAACCTGTGGTTCTGGTGCAGAATAAAGTTGTTTTTTTTCAGATCCTCAAGTGAGAGGAATCCTTCTGTATGCCATGAGACCCTGAGATTAGCTCAGTTGGTTAGGATATAGGTTTGACCTCTGTATGGCCTATTTACTTTAGAGTTGCACATTATGGATCCCTTCCAACTCAGAATATTCTGTGAAATCTATGAGACATCCCTACAGCCTTCAGTAGCTAGTATCTCTTTTTGCTGTTTAAGAATTTTGAGGAACTGCTTTTTCAAAGGTGATCTTTAAATGGTAAAAAAAGGACATGCACATAAAATACACTCAGGACAATCAGGGGGGTTATTTTCAGAATATTTTGTTAAATGTCCTCCTATGTTCTTTTTCTGTTGTCAAGTCACTTCCTGCATTTATATAAGTAAATTTGTTTCCATGTGAAAAGCTGAAGTAGATTTAGATACTGAGAGATTTGTTCTTGTCAAATTGACTGATGGTTGTGATTTCTTTCCTTGTTTGGCATCTCTCTTTGCTGAAGATGCAGAAGAAAAAGCTAAGAAAGAAGCAGAGGAAAATGCTCATCAGGGAACAGATGAAAAGGAAAGAGATGAACAGGATGGGAAGCCAAGTGAAGGTGTCACAGAAGCAACGACAGAAAAGAGCAAAGAACCAAATCCTGGGGAAAGCAAAAGCGCAGATTCCAGTAAGAATCCTGTAAATGACACTTGGCAAAGTGGTATGAGAAAACATGAAGCATATCAAGGGAAAAATGCACCTAGGACAGATAAGAAAATCCATCATCATATTGTGGGAGAAGAGAAACAGCATGTCCAGAATGGTGAGTTCTCTTCTTCTACTGAAACATAAATCCAGCCCTAAAACCAGTATCTCACCTCTGTGATGGGGGGACCTGATGTCCTGAAAAAGCGTTCCTGGGCCCAGAGTCTCTTCCTGAACACAGGCATAGTCACCTATATATGGGAATCAGAAACTAATTTAAATTCCAAGCAGTGTTCTTCTGTAGATCCCTGCTTGGAAAAAAAGAAAAAATAGTTTTTTCATGGAACTGAAGTAGCCTCTTACAATACACAGCATGGAAAGCTGAAATAAATATTCCTGCTTCAACGAACATCTTCATAGCTTGAGTTACTGGCAGAGGAGAAGACAAAGTTGGCCTATAAACTCAAAGTCAATTAAAGGCATCTTTGATTTAAACTGCAGTTCAAAATATGTTTTGGAACAGAGAATTTTTCTCCTCTCTTTTTTTAGGATTTATTTTACCTATCCTTCCTTTGTTCGGTTTATTTTTTTATAAGGACAATCACTAGCCTTTATTTTTTGAGGATTTTTTTGACAGGAATTTTATTCCAGTTTTTTAACTTGCTATGTGATTGAATTAAAATAAGAATCCCATTCTGCACCCAAAAAAGGTGGAAAAAAAGTTTGAAAATTCCATTAAACATAAAAAAACCTTATTAAACCCAACAGAAGAGATCACTTCTCTCTTGGCCATTACACTGTCTTTTCCTGCACAGCTCCTGCTTCCTGGAGCCAAAATCAAAAAAAGTCAGTACAGCCACATGTGTTTAGTCACAAATTTGGCTCATATCATGCAGTTCAAAAGTAGCGGAAAAAACACTTAGAAACCTCCTCTTAGAGAAAGACTGAATGAGCATTTAGGCTTTGAAAGTCCAGGCTCAGCAGTGAGTTTAGATGGCAGGAGATGAAGAAATTATGTTTAAAACGTTCCTGATATCATTCTCAGGATTGCTGGCTTTTCCCAGTAATTCCTTTGTAATTAGGAATGTTTTTAGATTGGAAGGGTTGTGGGAATCAAAGCTGTCATTCTCGCTAATGTATGGGATTTTTCTTCAGATAGTGTTATATATGTGAACAGGAATGGGCCCCTCAGGAAGACAAAAAGGTCAGGGACACATGAAATGCGAGTTAAGACTGTACCAGGCATTTCTTTTGCAATCCTTTGTTTTGCATGCTTTTAACAATATGAGAATTAAGTGTGATCTAGTGATTTTGCTAGTGATTTTTTCAGCAATGTGTCTCTGCTACAGATGTCAAAACTGCTCTGAAAGGAATTACAATGATTTCTGAAAATTAGTATCTTCCTCAGGAAAAGAAATTCTGCTCCTTTATTTATGGGATAAGGCTTTTATGAGGAGCAATCACTGAGGGGTCTCTGGGGACTGATGAAATCTTAACGTTCAGATCTCTAGATTTACCACAGCTTCCTTTATGCCTATATGTTAATATCTCATCTAATGTATTTGTCTTATTATTTCTCTGCCTCTGTAATCCTTTTCAAAAAGATCATGATGATCATTATTCTGCTCTGCTGCTGGCAGTATGACAGGGCAGATATTACATTACTCAAAAGTCCCCTTTTCATGATATTCAGTGAAAGCTCAGAAACTGTGTTATCAGGTGAGTTTAAAGGCTCTCTGTGCTTTCTTTCTGAGATCGAACTCTGAAACAGTGCATGTGCAGATGTTCAGCATTTTTTCCTGCACACACTTAGGGTCAAACAACTTGTTTATGCAATGGTCAAAAAAGCTTTGTTAGCTCATCATTACCATCAACTGCATGGTGGTGGAGGAAATGCAAGAATACTTTTGTGCTTTGTTATGTATATATCTGTTTCAGTTCCTGAAGACTGCACCCTTTTTTTTTTTAAGATCACCTTCATCAAACAGACACCTAAACCCTGCTGGATCTGCTCATAACCTGTCTGTACAAAGACCCCAAGTCGGTGGCAGTGTGATCAGCTGAGGAGGGTGCTGCTTGTCCTGTATCGTCTTGCATTCCTTTTTTGAATTTTTTTTCACCCACACAGTGAGCTTAGGAAGATAAATATGAAAAATTTTGAACAAAAACTGAAAGACCATGCTTTGGTTCCATCTTGTTAATTATTTTAAGATTTGAAAACAATTCCTCTTTTATACTATGATGAAGCTTAATTGGAGAGAGAGATTGATCCACTATCATCCAAGAATAATGAATATCCTAATGGCTAAGGCACATTGTGGAAGAGGGAGACCTCATTTCTCTACAATTCTTCTTTTTTTGAGCTGTTCCAAAAATAAATATCCACTGCCCATGAGTATTTTGAAGGCAGATCATATCCTCTTTAACACTTAATACCTTTAATCTTGATCCAAAGGCTGGGAAGTAGTTATAGTACCAAAAATAGTAATACAAAATGGAATAAACATCACTGTAATACAGCCTCACATTTACAATATTCTGAAGTGACACTTCTACAGCTTTGTGTGTTGAGGTGTGCATCACAAAAGGAAAAATACCTTTCTTGCTGTTTGGACATTGCAGCTGGAATAGCTCTGTTCTGATACAGCTTTCCATTTAAGTCTTTATTTGATCCAGCATTTGGCATTCTCATTTGATGATGGGATGGTCTGGTAAGGTCTGATGTGCTTTGCTGTATGGATAATAGAGGACAGAAAAAAGAGTCACTCTTGGTTGACATTCCTGCCTTCATAAAATACACCCCATCTTAAGTTGCTGTTTTCATTCTGCATGAACCATTGCTCTGCCAAAGGCCTTGATTTTTTGGTTTGCTACATGGACTCTAAAGGCATTGATGATTATTCCCTGATACCAACACAAACAAATCTGTGGATAAAGGAATCTGGTAAGAGAAAATAAAGTAAAATTACATAAGCCTGTTCAGGGTAACTAAGATGGTTCTTTAAAACACGCTAATGACGAAGCCTTGCAGGATCTTATTTCTTTGGAGAGCATAAATGTTTCAGATTCCTGATTCTGAAATGAAACTTATGATGAAGTTTTTTAATGGCCTACATACAATCAGAGGAATTGTGAGTTTACATATGAACTTTAAAAGGTTTTGACAAGTAGAAGAAATTTATAAATAGATTTTAAAACTTCTTTATCTGTCAGAGTTGGATAAATTTTTTCTAGTGCTTTGTCCTATGAAAATGTGTAAATTAAGTTCGTTTTGAACTCAGACCTTTCCTCCTAAGGAACAACATCTCCTTTGGGTGTTTCATTGACTTACAAGCATTAAAATGCACTCTGCATGCTTTAAAATGATTATAGTGTTTCTGATTGCTTCTTATTGCTTTTTTCTAGGTGAATTAAAGGAAGACAACAAATTGGACAGAAAAGATGAGTTTAGTGTGGGGGATGAATCAAAGAAAACAGATGGTAAGGACAACATTTTATTGCATTTTTGACACCCATTTTTATCTGCAATCCATTGTTTCCTAAACATCTCCAGTTTATTCTAAAACCAAAAAGGTTATGTGGTAAACAGAAACAAACTTAACAGAAGCAGTCATTAGATTTGAGAAAAGCCATTGAAGCATTCTGAGGGAAAATCATTCTTTTCACATAATGCCTAGTACCACTTAGTTCCGCTGGTAAGCCTTATCCATCAAATTTTGTGCAGTGCCTGAAAGAAAAATCCTGGATTATTAGTGTTGCTTAATAGGAAATGCAGATTTGTGAGATTCTATCCTTCTGACTTTCTTTGGCTGTATTCTTCTGTCTGTAAGGACACAGGATGCATTAGACATGAAGAAAACAGACTGAAGAAAAATGCTGCACAAGAGGTTCTATTAAGGACGCTACTGAAAAGGGAGGCTGCTGAAACATTTTTGGACTGTAGCAATCCCAAGCCATAGGATGGTTTCATGGGCATCTGGGAGTAATTTCAAATGACCTAGTGTAGAGGTCCACAGACATTTTAGCAGCCTCAGCAGTTTGGAAAAACATCTCTAAGTTCTGCAGTGTGTTTACACTTTTGCACTTCCTCACCTGTGTCCCACAAGCCTATGAGACGGTACCTGAACCCACATTGCTTCAAAGACAATTGCTGAATTATTAGGTAGCAAAATAAATGAGAACAAATTTTCTAGAATTTTCTTTGTGCATGTATCAGTGACATTCACTGAAATGTAATTCCTAAATATAAAAAATACAGTGCCTTGTTTTGATGGTCAAAACCATCAAAATTATTAAAATTCCTACTGCTGTAGCAAAGTGGTAAATAGGAAGAAAATATAATACCTCAACTAAACGTGTAAAAAATTTCATCTAGAAGCATGTATTAATTTCAATCACATAATTATGTACTTTTTCTTAAGAGGCCTCTTAGTAACAATTGTTTACAAAAATTCGATTTTGTTAAGAGGTCATGTTACTTATATACTTGAGTTAAATGTCTGTCAGGAAAACAGTCTTGAACAAGTACCAATCACATCTCTTACTGCAGTCATGCAGAAACCAAACACAAATACTGAGATATCATGTGACTCTTCAGATTTTCAGGAGTAGGTGCAGTTCTGGATGTAACTATCAAGGTTCCAGAAAGATTAATGTGCAGAATGACTGCTCTCCCTACTCTGGTGGGTGATGGCTGAGCAACAGGTGTGCTGGAAGGCTGCTTCCTTGCAGGACCAGGTGAATGTAGACACACTGTGGGTTTTTTAGGAGGGCTCAAGAGCACCAGCTCAGCCAAGAGAGTAGACTCATGACTCTCTAACTTTGAGAAAAATGTTACATTTGAAGGCCTTCACTCTCAAGGTTTTAGAAAGATTAGGGCCACATATTTATTTGGGCTGGAGGACCAAGAAATGAATGCATCATACAAACTTGAAGATTGAAGATTGAGGATGTGAACTTAGTTCCTTGCAAGTTGCTTATCTTTGGTGTTATTTATATTTGTTATTTATTGTCCTGTAAGAGACAGCTAAGTTCATCTCTTTAGGGAAAAGACCAGTACCATGGCACCAATTGATTACAGCGAATAAGCAACTCTAATCATGCAAAAATTTGTAGGCAGACTGTTTTTTATTCAGATTATAGCTAACTATCTAATTGATAAAAATCAGAAAAAATATTGTGAATTATACACCTTAGACAAAAAACCACTAGAATGGCTCTTCTGCTTTGCCAAATGCTGCATAACCTTTTCTGTCCATTACCCAGTCCAGAGAAAATCTCCTTAACAGCCATGTGAGGGGTGTGGAGAAAGGAACATTATCCATGGATAATACATAGCTGTTTGCAGACTACTAAAATGTTTTCTCGAACATATGCTTTCTCTTGTGCCAGTGCATGGTCTTTCACACGTCACACGCTGGAAAAAAGATTTAAGAATTAGAAAGATTGAGATTATGGCTATAATGTGCTCACTACATGTAATTTGATGGTGGGTGAATCTCAGCCTGGACTTTTTTCAGGGTCAAGGGTACTTGGGTTTTACAACCTCTGTTCTGTTCTTGGGTTTTACAACCTCTGTTCAGTGTGTAGCTGGGGAGTATTTGTATTAAACAGGCCCATTTTTGTGTGTTTAACATAAGAGCTTCAGCTTTCTCACCACTACCCTTTTGCATCAGCTGAAATCCTGAACCCAAATGACAACACTGTCCTACTGCACAGGCATCCTGCACCTAGAAAAGAAAGCTGCAGACTGTATTTTCATAAATCTTTGTAGGATATGTATTCAATTTTCTTTTAAAATTATATATAAAGGCAGCTATTGTAATATCTACTTATAGGCTGTCTTAGTTTAATTTTGAGTTTCCCGGCCAATGCACCAAATTAATGTCTTAGGTTTGAGTTGCCAATTTAAATAAACTTATTTCTTTCTGTTGTGAGACCGAACCAGGAGCAAAAGAGCAAGGCAGGCTTAAACTTGAAAAAAAGTATAGAAGAAAATTTATTAACTACACAAACAAAGGGGGGGGGGGGGAAGGGAAAAAAAAAACAAAACCCAAAACAATTCAGAATAAGATTTTCCAGATCGCTCCTTCCCTCCCTCTCCCAATCTTCATAACAACAAAACAAACATATAACAAATACTTCGGTCAGTGCCCAATTTAGTCTTTCTCTGTTCACTTCTGAAGAGAGAGAAGCCTCTTCTTGTTGAAGTTGTAGGGAGGTTTCCCACAAGAAGGGAAAAAAAGTTCTCTTGTGGTTTTATCTTTCACGATTTGCATCCGCCCGGGAATCTGCAACTGTGCAACTGTGATGCTCCTCCCAACTCTACAGCCGTCCCAAAGTTGTAGATGTGGGTCATGTCTGTTCCATGGGGTATTACTTTTAAGAATGAAATGTCCGACAACAACGATTCTCTCTGTCTCCTTTCTCTCTGCTCAGGCTTCATCTTCAGAAAACTGAAATCCCCTTCTTTTCTCAGGGCAGAAATTCTCAACACTGGTGTTTTTTAGTCAAATCATCTCCTAAAAAGGAACATTTCCATCCCCCCATGTCTCTTTCCATGGTTTATAGGAATATTCAGTACATCAGTTCATTCCTACAATTTCCCAAAAAGATTTTCAGCCATTTCAGCATCTTCTCATTCTCCTTCCATCTTAAAAAAAACTTAGCTCGTACATCACTGACTTCAGAAATCTTCTCATTCCCTTTCATATTCAAAGGAAAGGCTGGAGGCTTTGCAAATCTTATCTGAACACTAAAGAGTTAAAGTTTAACACAACTACAAAAGTTGGGCCAGGCTCAGGCCGTGCTGGGGGGGCAGCTGAGGTGTTAATCAGCCTTTGTGGGGCTGGGCTGCAGCCCCACACTGCCCATGGCCACCCGGGCAGGCCCGGCCCGGCCGGCAGCATAAAGAGTCAGCATCCCCCCCCATGCCAGAGCAGCGGCCGGTGGAGGAAGAAGCCGTGAAGGTCTTATCACACTTTTCCTCCCCCCGGCCATCGGGTCCCCCTCGGTGGCAAACGGGGCCCAAGCGGCCTCCGAGCCTCCCCCCTGCATGGGGGAGAGGGAGACTCGGGTTGATGTTACCTGCTCAGCCGCCAGAAAGACAAAGAGACCCAGTTCCGGATTACCTCCTTCAAAATGTGTGTGCACGGAGCGAACTGACTTTCTCCAATTGGCTGTTGCAGGTATCCCAAAACCCCCCCACAAAGGAAACTCCCCCAGGAAGAACCTCTTCTGAGTTTCTTCCTCCCAAGTCAACCTATCACATAGGCTTACATACATGCCAAAATCATTCTAATATGTTTGTCCTTCTACTACATGGGGAACCTAGGATCTAGAGAGATATAGAATAGCTAGCCATGTTGACACAAAGATGTTGAAACTACATGTCTACCTTGTAGTCACAATGAAATGTAGTTAGTACATTTCACAAGTGAAATGTAGGTTCTGTGCCAGTTAGCTTGGAGCTACCAAAAAATACTCAATTGGGCATGCCTCCAGGAACAAGGATCAAGCCCACTGAGAGTGTGAGGAACTACGTGTCTAGCCAGACCTTTGTATGACTAACTCATACTGAAGCCAACTGCAGTAAAGCTCGTTTGAGCAGTTTGAGTTTGAGTATGGCTATGTAAGTTGCAGTCATATCTTGGATTTCAGAATTAACTGCTTCAAAATCCCGTGCAAGTCTCTTGAATATGGACTAGTCCTCTTCTCATGTTAATCTGATCTTCAAATTTATGTTGTTGGTTACGTTGGGTTCTTTTCTGTGGAAGATACTGCTTGTTACTCACTGCTGCTCTTTTTCTCAGTTTCAAGAAAATAAATATGGGGACGCCATTTCCCAAATAAAGATACATCCCTGTCAGAGACATCATCAGCACAAGTAGTTCATCAGTTGTTTCCTGTGGGATAGAATATTGTTAAACCATCTTGGAAAACTGAATTTTCTCATGTGAATTCATTGCTTGGCAAGTCTTTGAATGGAAAATTATAAACTGCCCCATGGACATAATTTTTCTTTACATTCCAACCTTTCTTTTTTTGAAATAATTTTTCTTTCTAATAAAACTAACAGCAAATGAGAAAATTATTCTTCCCCACTACAGACTTGATATAAGGAAGAAACTTTTTGCAGTAATGGTGACAAAACACTGGAACATTATGTCCACTGAAGTGGTAGAAACCTCATTCCTGGAAACATTCAAGTTCTGAACAGGGCTCTGAGCAACTTGATCTAGTTGTAGATGTCCCTGCTCATTGCTGTGGAGTTGGACTAGATGACCTTTAAAGGTCCCTCTTCAACCCAAACTATTCTGATTGTATAATCTTATGATTAACATTTTGACAGGTTATTTCTACCACATCCTCTATTTTTTTTTCCTCACATTTTGACAGGTTATTTCTACCACATCCTCTATTTTTTTTTCCTCACTGGGAAAAGATTCTGCAATGTTAATGCAAAGTTTTCAGTGTAACTTCTTGTTTTGGGGAAAACACAGTCCATTTAATCAAATATACTCTCTCAGCTACCAGTTGTAGACAAATAAAAGATTCCTTTTTTGTGTGTTTGTCCTAGGAACGTATTACTCTAATGGTATCATGCATGTTTTAGCACGGAAATATACAGGATATTTGCATCTTCAACAGCTAGTACCTAAGTGAAAGCCTAATGTGCTCTGGCTCTGTGCTGAGCAGCGCTGCCACCTCATGGTCAAATCAAAACCTGTGTTTTGACAGATCTGTTTCAGTAATTCATTCTTCTATGCAGTGCAACACAATAGAATAGAATATAGTCACTATAATATAATGTCATTCAATACTACATGTAGCCTTTTTAATATACATATATATATATTATATATTTCAGAGATGGAGGTTTTAGCTTTGTTTATTTTGATTTGTTTTAAAATATAATGTTGCTTATCAGTAGTTAAAGGCTTTTCCTTTGAGTTCTGTACATTACCTGTGCCAACATGTAGAGCTGCCTTTCAGTCTTAATTTGTCTTGATAATGGTTCTTTGATCAGGAAGGGAACATTTCCCTGATTATTAAGTTAAAGCCTTCATTTCTTTCTGCCCCAGTTGTCCCTAAAATCAAGTGGCAGAGTAGCTGGCACAGAATGTTATCTGACAATGCCTTTGGTACACGAACATGGTGGTGAGAAGACACCATGAAAAGGACTCCACAATTATTCAGAGAGAGTTGAATTAACAGGATTCTTCCCAGCTTCATTTGTCAAATCTTCTCAACCATTTAATATTGCCTGTCTTTGCAGCCTTCTGCAAGATGCAATTTTTGCATGTGCCAATATAGCCAAGACCACTACGTAGCAATGAACACTAAGTAGACTTCTGATGAAATCTTGCTAATTTAATATTCATGATTCTGATGTTGTTTTAAAACAGGCTACTGAAATACTCAAATGTATAAATAAAGAGCATTTGTTTATGTCTCCTTGAGATAGGTAAAAAGGTAAATTACAGGTCATATAAATAATGGTGCTATTTCTCTATTTCTAATTGTTTCAAAAGATGGACTGATCTCTCCATTATTGTCAGAAGCAAAAAATCCATTTCAGTTTTCAAGGCAAACACATTGTATTTCTCCTTGCTGCTTGATAGTGCTCTTCATATTATGTGTCATAATCCAGCAGCACAGGCAAATTGGAATGACTGCAGTCTAAGTCTACTTACTAAAGGCAGTTTCCTTCCTTTTCTCACCTCTTTTTTATGTCCTTTTACTTGAATTGCATTAACATCTATGCCCTCAAGTTACAAAGCAGAAAACTTGTTTTTTTTTCTGGAAAAACTTGCTTGTAACATAAAGGCATTTTGCCTTCCAAAAAGATGTATTTCACTGTAATTTATCTCTGCTGAAAAATTGTTCCATAGTATTGCAGTATAGGATAACTGGGGGGTGGAACAGCTTCTTGTGCTTTTGTGCTCTTTTGAAAGAAACAGTTTGTCTAACTTAGCAACTGGCACCTGAGGCAAGCTGGAATTTGCATAGAAGAATGCATTCTGAAGAAGGTTTTATGCAGTTTTAATAGCAGATGAATATGATCTCTGAAGCTAAGTGCAAAATACATTGTTAGTATCTAGACAGGGCAAACAGTACATCACCATGGTATGCACGTTTGGTGAGAATATAAAGAATATGTAGAAAGGTATATTTTATAATTATGCAGATGATTTTGCACCATGTCAGTTTTCTGTGTGTTTGTAAGTCTTACGGAAAGCACCTGGTTTTCCTTTGAGACTTTCATGTGTCTCTTTTTTAGCTTGCTTGTTATTATTCATAGGAGCCTAGATACACGGTCTTTAGGATGCTGGATTGCTTTTTGATTCTACTTTACATGAGGTCACAGATATATGTGACAAGCTGAAAAATTGGGAATTCCATTCGTCTTGATTTAAGTGAATATTCGGAATATTCAGGTGCATAGTGAAAAAAAATCGTCACTGGAGGCAACTTAACCAGGTTTTTTTGAGTAGTTACCTGTATGGGGAACATTTTTCCATGTTATGTTTGATAATTTACATATAGTCCTGCTCAGAGATGGCAGATGGTTGCAATGTTCCTCAGGGATAACATTTGTGGTCCTAGACACATAGAGGAATGTGTAACTTATACAGTGCATTGCAGGAATTCTTCCTTGATTTTGCACCAGCAATTAATTTATTGCACCAGTCAGGGAATGCAGCTGTGACATTGCTTCTATTGTAGTCCTTATCCCATTTAGGAAAATTTGCCTGTGCAATGATGTATAGAAATTTTTCACTTCAGCAAGAGGAGAGTCCTCCTTGCTCCCAGCTGCAAGAATTATGTTTGGTACAGTGGCAATCAGGCTTCTTTTTCCTGATGCAACACTTAGTCCTGAAAGAGAAACAAGATTGTGTCTTCTCATGAGAAGGAAGAATATGAAATGGCTCCTCAAAAGACACTGGTGACATTTAGATTGCATCTTCAGCAACTCACAGAACAACTAGCTTCCAATTTGAGCATACCAGCTACAGGAACCAGATAGGACTCTTATAATGCTGCATCCCATCCCAAAAGAGAAAGCAACACCAGGTAAAAGGTACTCAGATACTCAGGACTGAAAAGTGTAATCTTTATTACTTATAATCATTAACTGATCCATCACTAGGCAATTCATTCTTTTGTCTCCTTCTAAACCACTTATTTCCTTTTCTTAACTTCAAAACCTGATACCTGCAGGCAATAACAAATGTAGAAGAAAATCAACAAGTGTTATTAGTTGAAAAGTGTGGTTATTTTCAGGCCAAAGTGTTTAGGAGTTTAAGTCTAATTCAAAACAAATGATTGCCAAAAACTGAAGACATATTGAAAAAATCCAAATGAGAATTTTTTCTTTGAAATGGTGTTTCATATTTTTATCCAGCACTAAGTAAATGGTAAACATAAAAGTTTTGTTTTAGTTAGATGAGAACCTCAGCTTGATCTTTTACTTTCTCTCTATCCACCCCCTCCCCCCCAAGACCCCAGTCTCTAACAGACATTTTGTCAGGTGAGAAATACACCAATTCCTTGTATCTAATCCAGACCTAGGCATTTTCCTAATTTTTTGTTTCAGTCACTCAGCCAAAGAACCCAGTGCTTATTACAAAATTCTAATTCACATATGTGGCTGAAAACTTCGTTGGCTTTGATTATCCTTCTTCCTGTGGACAGTTCTATTTGATTTGCATGGTAAGGTTTTGGTACTGGGAGTGGCTGGAGGTGTGGCATTTCTGAATACCTGCTCGAAGCTTCCCTCATATGTGACAAAGACACTCCCAGCCAGCTCCAAAACAGACCCACCCAGCAAGGCCAAGCCCATCAGCAGTATATGACAAGTCCTCCCCATGAGGAGAAAGGAGCAGCAGAGACAGTGTTTAAGGAACTGACTCTAACCCCCATTCTCTGTCCTCCCGTGCCCTGTGGAGGAATAGGTAGAGAATCAGGAATAAAGTTAAGCCCAGGAAGGAGGGAAGGGTGGGAGAAAGGTGTTTTAAGATTTGATTTTACTTCACATTAGCCTACTCTGATTTCATTAAGAAATTAAATCAATTTTCCCAAGTCAAGTATGCTTTACCTATGACAGTAATTGGTGAATAATCTCTCCCTGCCCTTATGTCAAAATATGATCCTTTCCTTTTATAGTCTCCCCATGTCCAGCTTAGGAGAGGAGTGATAGAATAGCACCTTGTGTCTAGCCAAGGTCAACCCACCAAACAGCTCATCACCCTTGCTCCTTGAAAAGGACTGGGGTTTATATTTCCATCCACTATGGAATATCTCTTTATGAAAACAATGATCTAGCTTTTACCCCAAACATATGCAGAGGTTTGAATTATGTTTGATTATCAAATATAGAATAAGCTTTTGCACCTAATCTTCTAAGTGGCTTTATCTAGTAAGTATCTAATTTCTTTCATACATGCTTTATTCAGGAAACTCAGTCATTACTTAGTGTAATCAAACCTTTTCCAGTGTATTTATTATATTTTTATCTGCTTTTATAAATTTCCAGAACATACTGGTAGGCAAATAACATATATGAAACCAAAACTAATTTCTTTCATCACTGATGTTATCCTAGGTCAAGTGGAATGCAAGCTGTCAAGAAAACATAAAACTCAACATCAGTGTGAAAAGGACTAGAAATTGTTTGGCTTTATGAATGATTTAGGCACAATTATGTGCCAAAGCTCCAAAACCAGGATACCGTCTATGCTAATGCTCTTTCTCCTTATAGAAAAATTAATGTTATGCACTTGAGTCATGTGCTAAATTGGAGTGATGTTATTTAAATTCACTTACTAAACAAGCATTCAAAAATTTTCCCAAGGGCTTTTATTCTTGTTTTCCCTTGCTTTAAAGAGAATGCAAGCACCTTAAAATAGAATTTTGTTTTCTTCAAAAAAATAATCACTCCGAAATTTCTCATCCATTAGACATAACAGAGATTAATTAACTTATGATGCATACTTCTTCTTTATTTCACTAATTTTCTGAACTTTGCTTCTTAGGCCTCATACATCTCTGGTGCCACAGAAGAAAGAAAATACCATAATTATATAGAATTTATTTCTTCATGGTCTTAATTATCTTTGAAAAGGCTTTCAAATAGCTTCAGTAGGAGACAGGATCATCCAGTGCTGAGAACTGAGTACTTAGATTTCAACATCTTTGTTTTATTTTGAGCACTAGAAATAGCTTCAATGGCCCTTTTCAGATGGAAAAGCTGCAGATTATGACTGAGCCCACTTTAGCATCCAGGGAGACAAGAAATACCCAGGTTTAGGGGGAAAAGATTACAAAAAAAAGGCCACTCCTTTACATCCTGTAAGATGCTGAGTGAGTCCACAAAGGAATTAAAAAAGAATTAAAAGTGGCAGATTTGGTGATCTGTCTCAGCAGCTGCAAATGCTTCTATCATTTGTAGTGGGGAAGACTGGATTATAGATTATGTGAGATGCAGTTAGTCAGACTACTATTTCACCTCATTGTGCACTGCATCAGTAGTACTTGTTTTATGATATCAAAGGCCATAGAAGAATTTGCTATTTCTTTTATCATTTCACTCAGTGCTTGGATGGAGCTGGATTCTTGGGGGAGGGAGCAGAGCTTCCAATAAATAATCTCATTTTGAAAAACCTATGCTTTTAATTAGTAGGGGTAGAAGCAACTTTCAAATGCCATGTCAGCTTTGCTATGAACACTTGAACAACCTTACTGGGTTAGACCAAAAGTCCCTTTAGCTCTCCATCACCTGTGTGACAACATTTCACAGCAGAGATCTTAATGAACAAAAACCAAAATCAGAGCAATGGACACGACAGTTTTCTGTGTGAGGGCCAAGACAGAGGTCAAATCTCTTGACTTGGATACACTCTGATGGATTTTTCTTCCATTACTTTGTCTAATTATCTTTGGAGCCCTGGTACTTTTGTGTACTGGGCACTGAGGCAACACAATTCAAAATTTACTTAGGCATTATGTGATAAATCATATCTTTTCATTCTTCTCAAATTTACTGTTAGATAAGTTTGTTTGGCAATTCCGTTCTTGGATTGTGAGAAACTGAGTAATTGTTCCCTTACAGATTCCTGGTGACACTAATAATTTTATTTACTTTTTATTATACTCTCTCTGGAACTCTGTTTCCAGGCACATAAACTTTGTGTATTGAACTTTCCTTGAAGTGCAACCTTTATGCTATCTGCTGTGTTAGGATGTAACACTGACAGTCTGTGTTACACATGTTTACTGCAATGTGAGTCTCAGTTCTATAAATATGAGATAGGTAAATAAATATTTTATAAATAAATAATATAGATAAATATTAGATAGATAGATAGATAGATAGATAGATAGATAGATAGATAGATAGATAGATATCTTTTTCCCCTATATTTTCAATAGTATAGTCATGAATCATTGTGCTGTCATCTTGTACTTCCTTCAGAATTAAGAATGGTTATAATACTTCAGAAATTTGAGCAGAGAAAACAAGGACCATGCAAGAACCTCACAAACACTTTCAATCACAGGGATTCATGCAGGCTAAATAGTTTGTGGAAAAAATGCCAAAACCCCTGCCCAAAGAATCCTTAATCCACACCACACTGTCCTGCAGTATGCATTCAGCATTTATTTTTTTAGGAGAGAAAAGAGATTTTTCTTTTAAATGCAATTTGAAAACCATAGGGCTTGGTCTTTTCCTGATAGCCTGGCCTGGCACTGGATGCCACTGGTAGGCGTCTGTTTTGGTTTAAAAGACAGGTGTCTGCCAAGGAAGGCAGGAACCTTCCTGGGATGGAAAATATGACTCCTTCCTTCCCCCCAAATTATTATAACTTTGAAATTATGGTGCTTTCAGGAAAAGATATAGGAAAAGGAATAACAATTCTTTACTGATATGTATATATATATATATTATATATATATGTATATATATACATATATATATGTATATCAAGGCAAGCAAACAACCAGAGCTGCAGCATTAACCACAACCAGCAGGCCCCAGAGGCAGTGCCAGCCTTCTCGGGGCTGTGGGGCACTTTCCCCTTTGGAGCAGTTCCGGTCACAGCCGCCAGGGGCGCTGGTGGCTCCCGGCCGGGCAGGGCGGGTGCGATGATTCCCCCGCGCCTGCAGGGGGCGCTGTGGCGCGGGCCCAGCTGCCTCTCTCCACACGGGAATGGCGGCACAGCCGGCGGGAAGGGATGGAGAAGGAGCTTCCTTTACAAACTCATGGGGAGTAGCCGGTCTTGGTGCCCTTACAGATGGTGACATGGATTGTAGGAGGCTGTAACAGCAGAGACAAACACACCCCAGGATGACCCCAGGTGTGGCAAAACCCTGAAGCCATGGCAGGAGCAGCAAGAATTCAGGTGGATGAGGGGTGTGACAATTGATAAAAGATTCGTGTTAATCACAAAAGCATTGGGGTTTGCATAAACCAGAATGCTTAGCTCTGAAGTGAAGCATGGACACTAGATAAAGGAAATTATATGATTAAATAATTCTGTTTAAAAACACCTTGTTATGTTATATTATGTTGTAATATGTTGTATTATGTTACATTACATTATGTTATATTATGTTATGGTTTTTAAATAAGTTGTATCGGCTACCAGCTCACGAAATCGAACTTCCCAAAAGCCCTTCCTGCCTTTGTCTAATCAATACTGCTTATCTCAAGGACCAGACTTCCAGAACTTCTCTGGTGGTTATCTACAAGAACCAGATGGCTATCTGTGACTGACTGTCACCCAAAGGCTTTGTGAATTTGTGTAAGGATGTTTATTCAACCACCACTGCTTACCTAGCAAAATTATGACAGCAAAAAAAAAAACAAAACCCCAAAACTTATTGATTACAATGAGAAACCACAGTATAAGAAGGGACTGCAAACCAAGGTTCAGTGGAGTGTGGAGTGGGCGGTGACCCCTTGCGTTCCCCAGCGCGCTGCTTGCTCTTTCTATATCAAATAAAGCAATCTAAATTTTTGCTAAATATCGAGACTTCTGTCTCTCATTTATAACAGGGGTGTTGAGTTAAAAACTATGGCAAAAGTCCCCAAAGTAGTGGTAGAAAACAGCAAGGGCAGGGCTACCCTGGGATGAAAGAGAAGATGGAGGGAGGGTGTTGTTTCAGGCTTTTCCCTGGCTCTCACATCTCCTGTGTGATGTCCTGGAGATGTCCGTGGCACCTGGACTCCTGCAAGCAGCTGGGAGGTGTTCCCTGCGGAGAGGGAAGGAGGTCAGAGTCCCAAGCTTCCCCTGAGGCACCCGAGAAGATGGTGAGGGTCCCTCCCAGTGAGATCAGGTGTTGAAAAGGTCCCAAACCAATGACCACTCCTGCCAGCAGAGGCTCACCCACGGTATGGAGAAGCAGGGAAGGACAGAACTCTGCAGTGGCAGCAAATCCTTCGGGCAGCAGCAGTCTGGCACCAAAACCACAGCTGTCTGCCCTCTGATCCCCCAGAGCGGGACAGAGGGGGCTGAGCTCAGCCCCTGACCTCCAGCCAAGGCTTGTGGGATCTCTGCACTCCCCAGGGGCATCCCTTCCCTCCTCCTCCCCATCCTGGCCACGTCTTTTGTCTCTTAAGTACCTGTCATTTCCGTGTCTTAGGTAAGAAATGGGTGAAGAAATCCCTGAGAGAAAAAAAAAAAAAGAAACTTCCTAACCTTCAATAGTGTCCTAAGCACTGTGTTTTTGGCAGCTGGAGAGGAAGGGGTGGAGGTAAAAGGCAGGCATTTATCTGGAGCAGCAGAGCTGGCCGCCATCAGCAGTGCTAGGAGAGGTCAACTCTCCTCTTCCAGTTGGTACAACCAACTGGAAGTGTCATGTCTGTGATTTATGCTTGGTGAGGAGCAGGAGTCAATACAGAACATATATTTCTGAGTTAGCCTAAACTAGACTCTCACCTCAGTCTAAATGCTTCTGTGTGTCCTCTGTGTTGAGAGAGAAGGTTTTAAAAGTTTGATCTGGAGCGGATTTTGAAAGTTTAAATTAGACAGGCAGAATAAATGCAAACTGTTAAAATGTATAGCTCTTCTAAGACTTTGGACTCCAAAACATCATTAAGAGAGGTTAATTACTGTGCAAAACTGACAGTGAACTTAATTGCTGCATGGGTATACTCATACACTTAGTACTTCTGTGTGAAGAAAAAGATGAACTGCAGTGTATTGCCATTTTGGTATGACAGTCTGTATAGATATAGCTTCATAATCCAGCAGACAAAAGTTAAAAATGCCTTGATATAAACTAGAAACTGATAGCAGAAATGGATTCACAGTGGGTGCTGGTTTCACAGCATAGAAAAGTTGTAGAAGTCACTAGAACTTACATTAGTGATCAAAGCGAAGGCCAGCACTCAACCTTGACAAACAATGTAAGTTCATCTGTGGCAGTGAAGGACTGAGATGTGAATTCAAGCAAGGCTATTTCAGATAATGATATTCAATATATGCTAAGTGGACTACGTAAAGTCTTAGGTGTTCTGCCTATTCATTCTTTTTCCTCTTTCAACTACCTCTGTTGATACATGCTAGCACTAAAGCTATTGTATTTAAATGAGAAAAATGCTGAATTACATCCAAAGCTAGGGAAGTTCTATTATATCCAATGGGAAATTTGGCTGGGAAACCAAAACATCTTCTCCACCAAGAAGAAAAACAATTCAAAGCAAGTTCTGTGCTGGTATGTTCTTACTGGAGCTGATGATGTAGCTAACAGAAGTAAAAAGCTATCACAGAATCATAGGAAGTTAAAAAGATCATCTAGTCCTAACCTCCCCTGCCATGGACAGGGGCACCTACCACTAGACCAGGTTGCTCAAGGCCTTAGCCAGTCTGGCTTTGAACACTGCCAGGGTTGGGACATCCACAGCCTTTCTGGGCTGACTCAGTTTTCCATAGGCATGGAACTTCCAGAGAATGGAGAAAACTTTGCATTTTCCCTTGCTTCATTAGCAGGGATGGGATGGATTACAGTTCTTGTAAGTGTGGTTGGCATAGGAAGAGAAGCATGTGTTAGGTGGTACTCCAAGCTCTGTTTCAGATCCCTGGTGTGATTCAGCAAATCCTTTAAGAAGTTCAGAAATACTTACTGCTCAAATATGTCATTTAGTCCACCTTCCCCAAATAATTGCCCTTCCTTCTGGGTCAGTCTTTTCTCTTTAAAATGTGGCTAATTATAACTTTTATGGGATTATTTTGATCCTGTTGATGACAGTAAATCAGGCTGAATGTTTTAGTTGGGAAACATCACAGAAATGTAGTATGTAGTACTGTTGTTATGGCTGTTAGTATTGCCTCTTGTTGATAATGCTGGAAATGTGACCACTCAGTCTAGATAAATCAAATAAAATCCTGAAAGCCGAGCTCTTTAAAATGATGTCTTAGAATTGCATCAGCATGCAAGATTTTGTAGTAGCAATTTACAGGGGACCATCCTGAAAGGATGCTATCTGCATGGTAGAAGATACCAACTCACTAGTAGATCTGTGCAGCCACTGTATACATTCATCACAGACAATGCAATCCAACAGCAAAGATCTTTGTTTTGATAGTCACTTTTCTTCTTTGCCCAAATACCACAAAAAAAAAAAAAAAAAGGCAATATGTTACTGAGTGCAAAAGAAATTGGTTTCCTGAAAGGGACCAAAAGGTGTTTTGATGCAGTAATGTCTTCCAAGACATTATTACTGTCATGCCCAGCCCTACATGTCAGTTCATCTCTCCTTGGGTTGAGAGACTCTTTCAAATGCGCTTTGATATAAGAGTTGTCAGAATAACAGCAGCTAAACGGGGTGCCAGGTGTACTCAGGGAGCCGGTTAGAACAGCCAATGTAGAGTAAAATATTCATGTTCCTGCTTGAAGTTTTTCCAGAGGATTTCTAGAGATGATCATGAGAGAAATTGGATAGACTGTCCTCTTTCATTAGAAAGATTCCGTTTTCACTAGAAATAACAAAAAAGTTTTCTTGTCTATACTTCTTTCTCAAGGAGAAGATGCACTTGTAGGATGACTACATAAAAAAACAGTTATGTTTGTACATTCAGGATAATATTAGTCAAACATAACCTAATTATGAGGCCAAGGGATTATAAATATTGGACAGAGGAGCTAAGCAGATTGTAAAATGCACATATTTTGCATATTTGCATATTTCGTTTTTGTTGTTGTTTTGTTATACCTCTCCATACTTAAGGCTGTGTTTTTCACTGGAAGTTCAAAGGGAGAAAAGAACTTTTAAAGTGCAGTGTTCTTTTGTGTTTGGAGCATTTCATTTTCTTCATTCCAGACCACATGTACAACATTCTTGCCTTCATAAGCAAAAAGGTACTGGAAAAGCTGTTGATCAAAGATGATCAGAGAGCCCTAAAGCAAAGAAACATATTAAAATCTCTTGATCTAAGCATGCTAGACTCTGTTATGTGATCTTCTTGATGCCTAAGTTTGAATTCTAGCTGGATTAGTCTGACCATAATGGATTTCAATTAGAATGATATTTCCAGTTGTGCCTGTAAGAGGTACTGCCTTGGCATGCCTCACCTTGTACCCTTTCAACAGTTATGCAAAGCTTCACTGCTTGCAGAAAATGAGGCTGTCTAAAGTTATACCCTTATTTTAGTTTCCCAGATTACTTACCCCTTGGACAAAATGAAGAAAGGCAGCATTTGACACTTTTCGGTTTTTTTCTTCTTTTTTTTTTTTTTTCCAGATACGGAAGAGTAAAAATGTATTTTAAAAGAGACTGCAAATCTCTTTCATCATTTTATCTGACCTTCTTCATTCCTGTTCTCCTACTCCTGCAAAGACCAGTTTCTGGGAAAGGCATTAAACAACTTTGGAAACACTCCTCCTCTCACTGGCTACTTCATAGCTTACGACTCTGTGTTCAAGGGTGGGGGCCTTGGTTTTTTTGTTAATTTTGTTTGTTTGTTCATGTTTGTATGTTTCTTAATGTTGTTTTTTTCTGGAAGTTTTTTTTGTTAAAAGGTCACATTGTGATTTCATTATGCAAATGGTTCCATTTTTTCTGGACAGGTCAAGCAAATAGAAAAAAAGTGTTCTTCAAAAGCTGGTTTTGCCCTTTGCTATGCCTTAGCTTGTGAAACCAACACTAGGATGATACAATAGAATATAAAAGAAAAAGAAACAAACCAAAAATTCCTTGATAATAATTCACTTTTACTCTTTCTTTTCACTGAAAGCCTTTTTCAATTTCTAGTAGATAGAATTTGACATCAGTTTTACCCCTGCAGAAGGTTTTATTAATAAGAACAGAGAATTTGTAGAGCCATTTGACTATTTCTTGTGATTTGATATCTTTCACAGGTAATACAATGGTAGAAAAAAGTTTTCCTTTCTAAACAGCAGTCAGACTCCCTCAACCCTTGATTTTGTTCTGTTTTCTTTTTGCAGTTAGGATGGAATAACCCATGAAAGCAATATTCTCTTGAGGGAAATTTTGTTGTCAGACTCTGAGCACATGTATTAATGTATTGTGTGATGTGCCTGTATAACTTGATATTGCAGAAAATTATCTGTTTCCTGCATTTTTTCATGGCCCTCTAGTAATAGTTGTTTGTCTGACCTGAAGATCTAGGAGGAGAGGGGCATCAGGGAATCACATGCATCAATTCCTACTTTCATGTCAGTTTGATCTTTCATCACTGACTGAGTGGACATTCCAGTGAAATAGAAAAGCATTGTTGGATAAGAATGACGGGAAAGGACAGGAAAAAAAACAAAATAAGAATGTATGAGGAACTTCAAGCACGTTTATGTTTCTGGCTTGGAATCTTAACAGGAATCCAGCTAATTGTAAGCAATTTTGCCTGTTTATGTGGAAGTCAAGACATGTACATATACATACAACTATTTCTGCTGAACAGTTTGCTGTTCAGGATGAGAACTTGCTGTATTACTCATATATGTATTTTTTAAGGAATCATACTCCTGTCATGGATTTTTTTCTATGTAGAGAACATGCAAAACGTTGGCTTAGGAAGGTACATCTTTAGTATTTCCTTTTCATGTTCAAAGGCCCAGAACTTTGCAACCAAAATTTGGTATCTGTTCCTTCTTAAACTCTGCATATACAAGGAGGAGCATCCTGTGACACTAGCAAAAATTACAGCAGTAACCTCAGACTAAATTAATTTTAAACTGAACACATTTTTACTTAAGAGCGTTTAGTATCTGGGATTTTCATTATTGAGGCTAGAGATATTTTAAGGGTATTTTTTGTACTCCAGCTGGAATTTGTTCAAAGCCAGAGATTTAGATTATGTTCATGCTGTGAAAAGGTTGCACTTCAATCATGTGTTTTCTGAAAGAAGTACAAAATAAGTATTGAAGTTTTTAGAACTGTCAATTGACTTCACTGAAACAGCTCATTTAAATGAAATAGAAGGTGACGTAGTCTTCTCATTTGTGAGTTTGTGGTTCAATAGTAGCTCTGGTGTAAATTCTGAGGGAAGTGAAGGGCTGGGAGGACAGTGGCTCCACTGTCCACACTGAGCATGTTCCATGTTGTGACAGGCTATGTTACCTCTTGTCATTTTTCTACTCCCTTTGCCCCTTCCCCAACAGCTTTCAGTCAGCCCCAATGAGAGTAGTAGAATATGAATTCCAGCCCTGAGCAGGTTCTTTGAAGGCACCCTGATGAAATAACAATAATGCTGAACTAGTACCAGAGTGGTGACAGTCTGTGCTTAGTTAGACTTCTATGTGGTGTCAGGGAGAATATACCCTAACAGAGTGCTTGGTCAGAGGTGCAGAGCGATTTAGTCAATATTTAAGTTACTCTTACATTTTACAGTGGCTAAAGATGCCTTAGATTATGCACACTAGGAAAATAACATCTTTTGAAAAAAATTATATATTTTTCTTCACCTGTTTCTGATATGTATTTTCTTTCTTTCTTTCTTTCTTTCTTTCTTTCTTTCTTTCTTTCTTTCTTTCTTTCTTTCTTTCTTTCTTTCTTTCTTTCTTTCTTTCTTTCTTTCTTTCTTTCTTTCTTTCTTTCTTTCTTTCTTTCTTTCTTTCTTTCTTTCTTTCTTTCTTCATAGCTGGTCAGTTCTTGTTTATCATGCACTGGGACAAAGATATGAAATCAGGCTGGAAAATGTTTGTCTTTGAATATCAGGGTTATTCACTATTGGAAGGAGCTAATAAAGGAAGTGATAGATTTGATATCTCTTGGGGGCTGCAAATCAGACTTGCCATTCTAGAAGAGATGCTATAGGGAAAGTTACTATCTCAGGACACAGGTATACAGCAAAATGTTTTTTAATACACAGACAGTCAGAGATAGACCTAACAGTCTCTTCCTTTTGACTTCTTTGTGTAAGCTACAGTGGATTATTAGCATTTTTTAGATTATTTTTGTTGTCATTTTAAAAATGAGTGAAAGCTATTAGCTGGGAAAATATATAAAGTGAAAGTGAAGTTTAGAAATCAAAACCCTACAAAGAGACTGGGCCAGGTGAAAGGATCTGTTGTGGGGTCGCCTCCTTACTTTACTCCCTCACCTTCCTGAAACACTCTGCAGCCTTGTGCTGGTGCATCATGAGCCAAAGTATGGTATGTTTAGACACCTCCCAGTTAAACTAGAGACCAGCCACTGTGCAAATGTGAAAGAAAAAAAAAAAAAAAAAAAAAAAAAAAAGAAAAAAAAATACATAGCTGCTTTCTCCTATTTTATTCCACAAAGGAATCAGTCAAAAACTGGAAAAAGATTAGGTGTTCATCAGCTAATGTTTATAGTGTGAGAAAGGATCTCTGTTTTTACATCTTTACCTAACTTTTCCTAGGTGTATAGAAATTACATTTTCAGATGCCTTTCTTTTCCATCCTCAGTAAGACTACATAAGCAATGAATAAGCCAGAAATTCTGCAGATATTGGGTCCATACCATTTGCTTCATGCTGAAATTTTACAGAATTATATGGGAGCACCCATCTGTGGGCATAAAGGAGACTTCTGGTGCCAGAGTGCTTTTAGCAGAAGGCAGCACAGGAAGCTGTGTGATAAGGATGACACTCTTCCATCTCTACACAGAGACTGCTGGTGTTTTCAGAAAGTTCTGCATAGCTGAAAGAGCACCATGTCTTCTGCTTCCCAGAAACTGATGATGTATAGTTTGAGAGGGAGAATCTAGGCACTTTTCCCTCCTAAAACAGAGAGGATGCCATTGGAAGTATCAGTGTTTTGTTCTCTATCTAGGATGGGTATTCAGGCAACTAGCAGACCTTGGACTCATGGTGACATAGTGCTTGTATTCCTGAACACACTGTAGAAAAAAAAGTGTCAATATATATTCAGAGAACCATAGTATTAGAATAGTTTGTATTGAAAGGGGATATATAAAAGCCATCTATTCCAAACCCTTCTGCAATGTGCAGGGACATCTTCCATTAAGTCAGGTTGCTCAGAGCCTCATCCAACCTGATCTTGAATGCTTCCAGGGATGGGGCATCTACTGCCTCTCTGGGAAACCTGCTCCAGTGTCTCATCAATGTCTTAGTGTTTCATTGTGTCCTGCTAATTATTTAAATGTCTCAAAGAGCAACAGATTAGGGATGTCACTTATATTTTCCATGTTTGAGAAAAAATATAGACAGAAGCTTTCCAAAATGTAGTTGGTTATGCTAGAGAAGAATGGAATGTGGTGGTGTTTTTTGCAAACCATCTTTTGATTATGAAAATGTTTGCATGTGTATTTGTAATGTTTGCATTACAAAGTCTTTCAAGCTCAGTCTGGAAGAAAATATATTTCAAATTACACAGTTGATAGTGCTATGCTGCTTTGTAATCAGAAGGTCCATAAGCTCACCTAGCTAAAGGTAAATGCTACCTGAATTTGCTGTTAGTCCTTGCAATTTCTACAATGGCTCCCAAATCTGCCTTTTAATTGCAAACCTATTCAAATTAGTAAAAATGGAACCTGACAAATATAGTACTTATTTTTCTTTAACTAGAATAAAATAGTATATTTCCAGGAGCTTGTGAGATGGTCTAAAATATTTATTTTCTCCCTTTTCCTCACATTTAATTTCAAAATAATGAAATTACTCATCCTTTGATGGTCTATACCACAGGTTAGCCATTTATACTCAGAAAATGACAGCATTATCAAGTCCTTTTCTTTTACAATTTTTAAATTCATCACCTCACTTAATAATTAAAAACAGAATGATACTTTGCTTTAATGTGTTGAACAAATGGTGATCTCAGAGCTCTACTAGCATGGTGTCTGAACATCATCATTCAAAAGCAGAAATATGCTGGCTGAGGAAAAGGAGCCCTGTGGCACTGACTACATGCAAATTACTCCAAGGATGCAACATCAGTGCTGGCCAGATAGAAAGGAGGAAAAAACTTTTGTGCTTTTACTTTTCATAATTCATCTCCCTCTGAAGTGAGAACAGAGAATTTTCCCATTTGTGTTACCCACAACATGAGCAGGTCTTCTCAGTCTCAAATTAGTGTCAGTTGTGCATCATAACATAAGGCTTCTCCTGCTCCCATGGCTAGACAAGTTTTGTGATCCCAGATATCCTTTTTCAGGTCTGACTACTGTGTAAAAGCAAGACCAGCACACAAGCAGCACAGGTGACCACTGCCAATGCCATTATTTTCTGTTAAAATTAAATGCTCTCTGTGCACTTCCGCTTGATGAGACTGCTATCCTGTTGCTGAAATATCTCTTTTGATCCCTAGAAATCACAGAGGTTTCTGGTCTGTAGCCGAGCAGGACAGGGATGCCTGTTTGAGGTATCAGCTCACCCTGTTCTACAGACTTAACCACTAGGTAGAATAAAACAACTGCTTCCAAGCAAGCTGGCTGAGGACCTGAAACTCAGTTTTAGCAAATTTATTTACCCTTATACTTAAGTGCAAGACAGCACACACTCACAAGTTTCATAGCACACTCTTGGCATTCTGTATTGTTTTGGTCTCTTCCAAGCACATATGTATTATAACATCCTGAGTTTAGATACTATCCAATGGCAGGAGGAATATATATAATTCCATTGTCTTTGCTGGTGGTTGTAGGAGTGCACCTATCAGACTAAATTACTTATGACCATTGGGGTTTTCTAGCAATAAAATCTAGTAGTAGAATGACAGAGCAAACATTTTTCTCCTTGCTTGGGTGATATTTTTATACACTTTTATATGCAATTTTAAAAAATCCTTACTGTTGTTTTTGTAGTGTTTTTGTTAGATTTTTACCAGGTCTGCTTTTCTACAGGTCCAGATTCTCACAGTAATATTTCACTACCCTTTTCTCCTCCCTACTCTTACTTGAGAGACAAAAGTCATTGCATTTGCAAATAAGCTTAGTGCATAGTAATACTTAGGGCTTGACCACTCTTTTAGCTCAGCTAGTCCCAGGGCAGCATCTGGGGACAAAGACTAAACAAGAAAGACATATACAGCTCAACACACACAGGATGTTCTGTGTAAAGGTGGTGTATCAGGGTGGGGCCACCTTCTTTTGTTGTGGTAGGAGCTGTTTGCACCAACATGAATTTTATAAATGAGAGACTATCTCTCTTTGTTCTGATGATACACTTCAAACTCATGCCCTAGTTCACTGTCTACCTTCAGCAGGGAGGAAGGGTAGGCACGGTTGCTTATCTGTGACAGTAGATTTCACTGCTCTTATGGTTGACCCTACAGTGACAAGTTTTAAGTAAAGCTGAGAAACATTAAACCTCTTGGTAGGAGCAATAAGGGGAAATTATCCAAATTCAAGGAGCTTAGTCTTATAAAATAACCTTTTCTCAGCTGGCATTTTGCAGCAAATTCCATGTATGAGGCTGATAATAAACTTTAGAGTATGTTTATATAAGCAGAACTGAGACAGCTCAGTCTTTCCTGAGCTGACTTAAGAGGAACAAAAGACCCCTGTTCTCTAACATTCTTCAAGGAAGAAAAAAAGGCAGGTTGTTATGCTATGTTTTATATTCAGGAAATAGAAAACAAGTTAAAATGCAGGCTGAAAACAAAACTCAGCACAAGTTTGCTCCTGGGACTGAGTGGGGAGAGTAATGAGTAAAAAATAGAGTAAAATCCTATTTGGCTTCTTAAGACTCATAAGGAGAAAAGTGGAAAACCAAGTAATGGCAAATATTCTCAATTGTTCTGAAACTAATTTTTAACAATATGTATTTATTGTTAGTTCTTGATTTGAATGAAGAGGCTTGTGGTCTCTAAAACACTTTTCAACGTTTCCAGTTTTTTCTGTAACTGAATTTGTGTGTGTTCTTCCTATTACCAAATATAAACAATGAGATTTCCCCTGCATTTGAATTCAAGATGTAGAAGGCTTAATTTTTTTTTCATGTGTTTTACATCTGATACAGGCATGGTGCTTGCTGTTTACTTTTCAGCATCTGGCTCCCCAGAGAGCTGAAAATCTCTTAGTAAAAATCAAGCATTTTTTCTAAGCATAGTGGGAATGTTGCTTGGACAGCTGTTATTTCTTACCACTTGCCCCCTGGGAGAAGTTAGTGTCATTACCAATGTAATTTCTAAAGATAGGGAAACTAAGGTAGAGAATTCAAGTGGTTTATTTGAGGACGCTGAGGTAATTCTCACCTTTCTACTTTTCTTTTGACTGAAATCACAATCTGTGAGATTATCTACACCAAGAACAGCACACCACAGCTCAGCAGCCTTTAGCTCAGCAGCTTTAGACAAGTTCTCAGTACTATAACTTGTTGGTTTATCCAAAGTTACTTTATTGGGAATTTTGTCTGTCCTCACTGGTGCCAGTTACTGTCAGGAAATAGTTTGAATGTTTAAACTCGGGGTTGTTGAGTCAGGCTAGTCTCAGCATTCTTCAACACCAAAAGCAGCTTGATCCCCCTTCTCCATCCACCGCTGATAATTTTTGCAAATAGGGTGAAGCTGCCCACTCAGGCAGAGCATTCTTCTAAAGAGCCTACTACTTTGGATCACACCAGGATTTTCTTGCTGGTGGCATTTAGAGATCTTGCTATTTGGAGAGATCTTGGAGAGGTCTTGCTTTTTGAGGAAAAACATTGTTTTAAGGAAAAAATGAGGAATGAAACATTCATGTCTCACTACATCTATAATTCTCATGTAATGTAAACAGATCTAATATTAAAACTAACTCATTTTTATACCTGTTAGCATATTTGCATTGGTCTTTTGTTTATTTTAATAAGCACGCTTACACAGGACTTTTCATTAATTTCTCCAACTCTATCCCAGCTTTAACCCATTGATCCATTAATGAGAACCTGAAAACAGCAAATTGCACATCCCTTATGTGCAGTACTTCTGAGCCATTATAATAAGCAGGTCAGGAGTATAAAAGGTGAAGAGAAGGTTTTGGCATAAAGCTGTAAGGCCCCAAACAACTTGCTCAATGAAGTTTTGAACAGGGTTTAGGGTTGTTCATGAACTCTGAGTCAGATGCACAGGAGAAATACTGACAAGATATTCTTAAGAGGTCAAGATAACAAAAAAGACTTTACTGGCAACTTCGGTAAATCAGAGAAATTTGGCAAGAGGTTTAGTACAACATTCAGTCAGCATAAAACACTTCTCAAAGCATTAACTTGGCCCTTCAACTTAGGAAATTCTAAGCTCATTCTGTTTTAAGTTACCTGAAAATTCCAAGAAGAAAGAATTAGAAGAAAGAGAAAGAGAGAATATAGAAAAGAGATAGCAAAGCACACACATATCTACCAGATTGTGAGTTCCAGCTGCGTTTAGCTAAAAATTCCAAGAGGTGGTAGGGTGAAGACGTGATTGGCTTGTGTTTGGCCTTAAATACCCCTGGGCATTCCTGGGCCCATTCCCCCAGCTGAGACTTCTGGTAATTTGGCCACTCAGGACTTTGATTAGAGGCTCCAGAGGTGGGTGAGAAGCATTGCCTCCAGGGATTGGCAGGTTCTTCCAGGTTGGGATACAGGCTCCAGGAGGTAGGGTGTACAGGGTAATGCATTGCCTTGCCAGGGCAAGGCTCAGCCTGCCCCTTTCTCCACATACAGGTGCCCCAAAATGTCTTGAGACATCAGTCTTTCCAGTCTCCCACAAGCCACCAAGTACAGTCCCTTCATTATGACTTGCTAAATGACCTTGCTCAAATTCTTATTGTGTGCCCAGTTTCTTCATTTGTTTGGGAACGATAACATTTAATCCCCTTTAAATATATCTCCCTACATAGGGATCTGTTAACTGTTTTGATTAGAAAAATAGCAGTAGGGAGGATCCATCTTCAAAAGAGGGGAGCAATCAACCTAATAGTGTTTCTTTTTTTGCAAAAAGACGCTGTGGATTTGTTGCCAGTCATTCCTTGCTTCCAATAGCAACACTCACTGTGAGAATATCACATTAAATTATAGGAAGGAGCCTTCTGTCTGGCACTTCCAGAAACGACTAGCCTGTGTTTTATCTCTCTCTTTGTTAGAGACCTACTACTTCAGTGTATGTTTTGGCACCAGTTGGATCAGGGACAGAGTAGAGGTTTTTCTGACTTGGCTATTTTAACACTAGTAACTTCCTACCCATACCCTGTTTCTGTGGCTTATACAGCAATCTGTTTGCCCTGGTATGGTTTGCAAGTCAGCCCTTTCTGTGCAGTTAATTACAGTTTGTGCTGGGGAGTAGGTAATAGTGCAATGTTTACCATGCATATAGTCCAGTGCTGATGACAAATTTTATTTACAACCATTATTGTGTTGTTTCTCTATGCTCTGTTTATATCTTGTTTTGGGAGGATTAGTTTTGCTGGAAGGAACCACTAACATGTAGTTAAGAAGTAGTCTGCTTTTAAAACACACACACACACACACACACACACACACACACAATTTTCTAATTGAGTAAACGTTATTGTCTTGCTGTTTTTTGTGCAAATTGCACTCAGCATCTTGAATTAAAAGGGGAAGCTTTATCACATTTTGTTTAATATCACTTCTAAAGGAGTGAGGGTGACCAAAAAAGGCATGTTGTGTGTGTATGATCCCATCCATCTCTTTGCCAGCAGGTTGGTCAGTCTGCCTCACTGCTGTATTTTGAATCTGTACCTTTGTCAATTTTAAGTATAAGAGAGGAAGAATCACCCAAGAGGTCACACAGCTGAAGCTTTATGAGGTGAGGTAGCTGCGTACAGGACAGAGCCCTGACACTGTTCCTACCTTGACTTGACCACTGGTGAAACCAGAGTCTGTTGGCAACTCAACAGCATATCACAGCATCATGGGGAGCCCAGAGACCATGGGCACATCTGCTGCCTCTTAGAATGACTTCTTTTTCTGAGTGCAAAGAAGTTTCTCCAAGGCACCTGGACTATGTGTGATGAGAAAGCACAGTAGGGGTATTGATGTACCCAGGTTATTATTATTTGCTATCACTGAGTGACCATGTTTTCATTTCTGTGGCTTGGAAACATCTGGAAGTCTACTTTTGTCAAGGTTCATGGAAGTGCACATAAGCCTCAGTGTCTGGGATCAGCCTTACCCAAGACCCCCACCATCTTCTGCAAAGGATCCAGGGCTGATCCCAGCTCAGCCTGGGACTTCCAGTCCCTGTCTGAGCTCTGAGGTACGTGTGCCCATCTCTGTCTCCGTGTCTTGAGTGGGCCTGGGACCTGCACTGCAGAGAAATGTTCTCCAGGATGGAGCCCTCAGTCCTGGATCTAAGCTTGCCATACAGAATTCTAGGAGTAACATACTCTGTTCTATTTCTATTTCTATTTCTATTTCTATTTCTATTTCTATTTCTATTTCTATTTCTATTTCTATTTCTATTTCTATTTCTATTTCTATTTCTATTTCTATTTCTATTTCTATTTCTATTTCTAATTTATATTTCTATTTCTTATTTCTAATTTATATTTATTTCTACTTCTATTTCTATTTCTTTCTATTTCTATTCCCTGTGCACCACGGCTTAAATGGTGAAAAACAATTTCATTTGCCTGAAATGCCATGGGTTTTTCAGTACCAAAAATGCTTTCAAGGACACTTGGCACAAACTGGAATCAGAATTTTATTTTTGGGTTTATTTATTATTATTTTTCTGAAACCATTTCACAGCCTGTGCTCACAAGTGTTAGCACAATGCCCATGTATGCAGGAGCTCAGTAATGCATCTCAGTTTAGTTTGAAAAAACATCCATTGCAGTCTGTCAGTCTAACAGAGCCACAGAAAGCAGCAGAAGGAATACAGGCCAATCAAACCCTGTTTCATGAAGAGAACGTGAATAAGTAGTTTCAGTAACAATCACACAAAGGAAGAAGATAAAAGAAGAATGGATGTGAGGCACAACTGACTACGTTCATGGTGTATGAGCAGCAGGCAGCAACCTGGCCAAAAAGGACTGGAGGAGCCTGACCAGTGGTCAGGTTTGATACTGCAGAGGAAGGCAAAAACTTCCAGGGATGAGTGCAAATCTGCCCAGGGGGAAAATTGCTTCATGATCCCAGCATTAGAGATTGACCGTTTCCTGAGCATGTGAGAAAAATCCACTTCCACATCATCCCACAGGTTGGTCAAGCCTCCCAGGAGATGTCCAAACTCTATTCTCCCTCAGACTGGAGGTATCTCAGGGGCCACAGGCCCTTGAGGGGGAAGAATTCTTCCTATGCCTGGCAGGCCACTAGTGGGTGATGTGAAGCACTTGGGACCCTGGCAGCATCTCTGCATCCCATTTCTTACAGCTCCTGCTCCTGGCTCCGCAGGGGATGACAGAGGAAAGCTCTCTAGTGTCATAGTGATTGACCAAGAAATAGCTATCTTTGAACTTTCATTGAGGTGTCTCACTGGATGAAAGTGGATTTTGTATAACCACAGATTTTCTTAACACTCTTAGGAGACTGAGGCTCTCCTAGTTTAGACCATTTCTTGAATCACTCTAATGAAACACTGTCTTGATTCTCCAGTTCCTCTCTTCAGCAGATCTTTCTGATAACTACAGCAGAAAACCTCTTTTTTGACAAAGGCTGCAGAAGGGAGAAAGAGGATTTTTACCAGCAGACTAGGCTCATTTTTTACGTGCAGTTGTCTATTAAGCATCAGCTCTGACACTCATTCTTTCATCTGGTATGCAAATCAAGGCATGACATTGGGCCAGGTGTTTATATCCATTAGCATCTCTCCAAAAATCAAAGAAAGAGTTGTACCGAAGAAGAGTTAAGAGGAAATATTGTGTGCACTCCACCCTGGCCAAATCTGAGATTTCATCTATAAGATGGTGGGTTGCAAATCCCAGCAGTCAGAGCAAACAGAGTGGCTAATGCACTCACCCTCCTTGCTGAGTTAGTGTCTGGACTAACATCTACTTGTGATGCTACTTGTGTAACTATTCTAGTCTAGGCTGGCACTACCAACACTGTGCTACTAAATATGTTTTCTCTGCTTTTATTGCCTTGGTGATAGACATGATCTTAAAAAAATAAATATTTCCCCTAAATTAAAATAAAATTAAAACAAAAGAAAAAGAAAACCCACTTGCATCACTTCATATGTGAAGGTCCTGAGAATCATAGCATTTTGAAGCCCCTTATAAAAACCCTGTGTGGTAAGTATTGTTATTTTTTTTTTCCATTTTACATGCAGAGAAACTGAAGTGAAAGTCATAGTCCAGTTAACACAAGAAGTCAGTGAGAAATCTGGGAACAGAATTCCAGAGTCCTGGCAGAGTCTTCTGCTCAACACTTTGATGCACTAAAGTCTTAAGAAGTTAAATGTCATGAATCCCCTTTATCTACTTCTCTATGAAGATGATAAACGGCACTGTCACTGTTCTGGATAAACCCCCTTAAATCTATTACCAAAGTCATCTCTTCTGGCAAAATCTCCAATGAAATTACTTGTAACAATAAACATTTGCCCCCACTGAGCAATGGAAAATCCAATAACAGTTTGGCCGAATCCATGCTGAGTACAGAAAATGGAATTAATATGAAAAGTGAATGTGTCTCAAAGAGCAGTAATTCTTCTGGTTATTTTTCAACATTTTAATGAATATGAAACTAATCTACTTGAGAACAGAAAGGATTATGACTATGTAGAAATCTGGATGTACTTTTCTAAAGTTTAGAAAATCCATAGCTTTTTGTTTCCCAAGACATTTTAGGGTATGATTAATCACTCAAGGAGTTTAGCAAGATGGGAGTGTGACTGTTGTAGCATTTGAATCAGTGATGTTAGCTAGCACGGTTAGCACAGTGGAATCTTTTTTGCTTAGGATTCCTGTTAAGAAAAATGACTTTTCTTTTAAAATCCTTATCTACTAATTATTCAAACGGTTGTTTTGTAAATAATAACTAAGCATAAGATGAAAACATTTTGGTCATATTTAATTTTTTAGTCTATCTATGTAAAAAGGTAAGAAAGCAAGATGTAGGTTCAAATAAATGGAGAAGTTGACAATGGTCAGATTCATATGTAGACCACTTCCAACTTTCACAATGGCTTGTAGTTTATTGGAAAATCAGACAAAATGCCTCAGATCCAGCTATTACTGAATTCTGGGAAACATTATCTCAATTCAGATTTATTGCCATAAAATTACCTTGACCAACAATATTTTGAAAACAATGAAGTGTTTCGCTGTATATATGTAGATAGGTAAGTATAGAGTTGCTTCTTCATTTTTCTTCATAGTTCAATCCTCATCCTCATCAATCTTCATAGTTTTGGCAGATTCATCTACTTGTCTAAATTGTTATTTTCGAACCATGAGAATGTTCTTTCCTATCTGTGTTGATGTAGTCTGCTGAGATGTTGAATAAGGGCATGATTTCAACATCCAGTATTCTGTAGTGCTTAATTGCCCTACTTTCAATTTTTGGAGATGCCTAGGTTTCATTTTAAAGTTTTACATCTATATTTATGGTTTATATTTTTAAACCTTTTTTTCTGTGCACTTTTTCCTAACTGTCTGTAACTACCTACTAACCCAAAAGAATCCTGTCTCTCATGCTGAGAAACTCTCCTTTGCACAGACAGGCTGTGCTGAGTGGGATGAATACAGTTTCTGAGGAATCAATTTCTTCTCCACAAGTGAGTGAAAGCTAGGTACATTAACCATCTGTGTTCTTCCTTTGTCACCACCAGCCATCAAACCTCAACTGCATCACCTCAGGAGGCTTACTCACAACCCAGGAGACTATTTCCCTGCCTTACACAAGAGAGTGGAGGAACGTCCAGTGAGGGGTAAGGTGTTTGACGAGAGAGGAAGAATGAAGAAAATTCAGCATATTTCCCAGAGCTGGAATAGGAAATAGCAGAAGAGATAAAGAGGCTTCTTCTGGAATGGCAGAGAACATTGTGGAATCACTGCACAGGCCACACTACATTTTTGACAGCAGCTGCAATTCTAACTAAAGCCAAGTGTATGATTTAACTATACAGTAGAATGGACTTTTTGTTAGGAATTACTTCAGTAGCCTTATAATTGTAGCATATGCTCACTTAGTACTAAAATGTTGGTCTGTTACCTTGAAAGAATTACATACACAAAGTAATTGTATGTGACTTATTTCCTGTCAGATTAAGTCAATGCTTTCCTAGTTTGTTGGTGTCTTTATGGTGTTCTCAATGTGACCTTCTGCCTACCACCGTTAAAACAACTGCTATTTCAGACAGCATGGGAAAATTTTTCTTGCTTAACAGTACTGGGAAGAAATGTCCTCCTGTCACAGTGTGAAAGGTATTCAGGAGGATGCAGGTAGGAGGCTGTAGTACAGAGTCCTCTCACTTCACTAACTACACAACATTAAAACTGTTCTTTGCTCAAATTCTGTTTAATGTTAAATAACACTGATTGTCTTTTATAGCATTAATTTAGTTGAATTTGATTCCATGCATTCTTTCAGTACACAGTGTCCCATGGGCCTGGGTTTCACAGTTGAACATGTCCCTTGTGAAAAAGCTCCTCTTGCCCCAGATTTTGCACTTTGAGAAACAGTGGCAAATAGCTCTCAGTCCTCTTTCCCCAGGCCCTTGGTGATATACATACGACCTCAACTGTCCCTTTGCAGTCCTTTTTTTACTTTTCTCACAGGCAAACCTACTCTACTTTTCATTTTACTTGCTGCTCTTCTCTATATCCTTCTTGGTTTTAATCTCATTTTGAAAGGAGAGACCAAGCAGTGCATACTGGTCAAGTTTCAGATATACCAGAAATGTTTAGAATAATGTAATTACACTTTCTGTTTTACCTTCTATGCCTTTCTGAATATATTTTAAGGTTGAACTTCTGTTTTTGAACCTCCTTGAGGACTGAACAGTAGTTTAAATGCTAATTTTAAATTGCTAATTAATATTTAGCCCAAGTACACACGTGGATTTGTGGTGTTAGTGTTGCCTCTCTCTATATGTCTTTCTGCACTAACCAACACTGAATTGGTGGATTTGCCAACTACACTGAAGTAAGCTGCTGCTGCTTCTTCTTTTCAATTTCTTCACTTTTTCTTCATTTCTGTTCCCCACTTGCTTTCTTCTTCCTCCAACAACTTTTCCAAATCACATCTTCTGGAGAAGCACATTGAATAACAGAAGCAACAATCCTGCTTTACTATGAATCCTGACCCATTCATCACATGTTTTAATTTATTAATGCATTTTTATTTTTCTCCCCGTTGTTAACTAGCTATTTACCCATCTTAAGATCATATGTTGCAATCCTCTTTTAATCCATGGCAATTCAATAACTGTGATATTCTTTTGATCAGGGCCTTGGAAAAATGGAGAAAACCATTGTCAGCTTCTCCAAGAAGTGTCAAGGTTTGTTAAGCAAAATTTCTTGTACAGAAACCTGTCTGAACAATTTAAGTATTCTTGTTAGAAGTATCCCTACCAATTCTATTATTTCTATTTCTAAAAATTTGCTCACTGTTAATTAGCATGGTTATATGCTACAAATTTGTGTGTTCAACATTAAAAGTGCGCCAGCTGGTACCACTGTACCACATGCTGGTGCATGACAGTCACGTTAAAATCAAGGCTGGTTGTCACATGAAAAATGCCAAGGTATTTTCCCAGTGCTACAGATGCCCTTCACTCCACTAAGAGAGGACCAGTGCAATTCCAGGTGCCCTCCCCTCAAGATCTCACACCTTTTTACAATATTTTGCTAGACATCTTCACTGCCCAAGTACTCTGATGTCACCATGTTTCAGTTATTTTCATCCTTTGTACTCTGTGCTTTATGTTTGTGATGTTGACCTTCACCACTACCAAAACTTGTGACTCCAGTAGCAGGGCTGGGTCACTGCCTAAACACAGTGCTAAAAGGAATGCACTTTAAAGCCCTCTGCTTATGAAATGTGATTTATCTCTAGGAATTTTCTAAGAACTGTATTTTGCTTGTAGAGTACCCTAAAATGTTTTACTCAAATAGGCTGTATACTGCATATATTGTATCCATATATATATGTATATGTGCAAAATTACATTCTCTTTCCAAACACATTTTCTGTCTGTGTCATTTCTTCCCCATAGGACACTTTACCTAACGGAGTTCTGCCTGTGGACAGCAAGTGGACAGCACTAGGCCACTTGTAGTGATTGAAAGAGAAACCTCTTTTTTTTTCTTTCATTATTATCAATAGTTTATTTGTGTTATCATTCTTCTATCACTAGTGTCTTACAAAGGGGGAGATTTTTGTCTTTGCTCTCCTGGTCCACACACTCTTCTTTGCCATGAGGCAAAGATAAGCTGTCATCTTGAATGTACTGCTATGTAGTCAAGGCACAGGGTAATGAATTGATGTATGTGAGGTGTCATCACAGACTCTGAGAATGGTTTGGGTTGAAAGGGACCTTAAATATAATCTCATTCCAACTCCTCTTACATGAGCAGGGACATCTTCCACATGGGCAAGGCCCCATCCAGGCTGACCTTGAACACTTTCAGGGATGGAGCATCTGCAGCCTCTCTGGACAAACTGTTCCAGTGCCTCACCATTTAAAGGAAAGAATTTATTCCTAATATCCAACCTGAACCAACTCTCTCTGTCCCTTGTCCTATCACAACATGCCTTTGTAGAAAGTCTCTCTCCAGCTTTCTTGTAACTCTACTTTAGGTACTGGAAGGTGCTAAAACGTCGTCTTGGAGCTTTCTCTTTTCTAGGACAAGCAACCACACCTCTCTCAGCCTGTCTTCTTAGGAGAGGTTCTCCAGCCCTCTGAACATCTTCCTGGCCATCCTCTGGACCTGCTCTAACAGGTCCACCTTCTTCCTGTGTTGGGGACCCCAGAGATGGACTCAGCACTGCAAGTGGGATTTTACCAGAGCAGAACAGAAGGGTAGAATCACCTCTTTTCGACCTGCTGGCCACACAGATTGTGATGGAGCCCTCAGACGTGGATAGCTTTCTGGGCTGCATATCCAGCCTCTCATCCACCAGCACCCCGTATTCCTTCTCAGCAGGGCTGCATGTGGTCTGTTCATTGCCCAGCTTGTATTGATACCAGGGGTTGCTTGACCCAGGTGCAGCACCTTGCACTTGGTGTTGTTGAACATCATGAGGTTCACATAAGTCCACTTCTGAAGCTTCTCCAGGTCCCTCTGTCCTCCAGGAGTGTCAGCTGCACCACTCAGCTTGTTGAGTCATGGAGAGTGCCTATGACTTCTAAAATTTAATGGAGTTCTGCTCAGGTTCCTTTGCTTTCACTTTCCTCCAGCTAAATCCATGCTGTGCTGAACTGCTGTTTAACAGAGTCATCTCTAGAAAGTGGTTGTTCACCCAAGTGGTTCAGAAGCATTGTTTGATTTGTTTTTTTCCTGGAGCTGGAGAAAATGAAGAATGCTGCCAGACACTCACTGGTATTGGAAAGATATCTCTGAATATTTTTTCCCTCTTCCAAAGCCTGAGGCTTTTGGCAGAAATAAAATACTGCCAAGTGGAGGAGAGAGGATGTTTGTGCAGACGGCTTCTAGTGAATACCAGATGTTTCACAAAAATAATTCCCAAACTTACCACTTAGTTGTGTTGATGGCATCCAGCCTGATGTATAGAAATGCATGATGAAATGGATGAGCTCATCCACTCAGTCCAACCCTGACATCTAGTGTACAACAAAGGGAAATTTTTCTACAAATAGTCTGTGTTACTTGACTATAACACAGTCATAAAATGAAGGGAGACCGGCTTTGCAGTGCACTCAGCTTTCTTCTGTATTTATGATTTTTGAGATTAACCCTTGCTCCCAGCATAGAAGAATGTCTATTCCTCTTAGGAAGTTTTACTATCATAGGCTTATGATGCTGTTAAACTTGTTATCAATAAGTCATTGCAACTATCAACACTTGAAAATTTAATATTTTTTTCTCTTTAGTCCATTCTTGAACTGCATCTTAGCTGTAATCACTGGGTTGCTTAGCTATGGAAAAAAAGTTTGGTGCTTTGTTATTTGAAGAGTTCTTTTTTTTTTAAGGAAAGGATTAAAGTCTGAATTAAAATCTGAATGTTAAAATCCACAGTGAGTGAAGCATAGAAGGACTCTCTTGAGTATTCACTTCTTATGTTTTGGGTATTTCCTGGGAACTCCTCATTGCTCCATTACTCTGGCACCCTATTGTCACGGTTTTAAAACTAACTTATATTTACTGTGAAATTTTTGTGAATTTTTAACTTCATGTGATATCACTTCATTACTACTAACTTTTTTCCTTATCTCCCACAAACCTGCTAAGCATCACTGGGCAGCTCCCTTAGTGTGGATCCTGGGCTATAGTCACAGCATCACAAAGGCTGAACCTTGGTTCTGGTGTTTGCATGTTCATATATAGGCCACTGAGGCAAGTTGTAAAGGGCTGTGTCCAATTTAGTTGTGAAAATCGCCAAAGATGGACACTACAATCTCTCTCGTGTAGGACCAAAAGCCAATATCATGAAGTAGAAACTGGCTTTGAATGTACACTCTTTCTATTCATAGATCTACATTGCCAAAATTTTGGTATTTCTGTTTGCACCACCTCAATCTTTTTGGGGACAATGTAAGGAACTGAATATCTGTTTAGGAACCTATCTAAATACAAGCAAGAACCAACATTTTTATTGTGCTGCATTGATGTGCATTTTTGATTTTTGCTTGTAGATTTTGCTATTGCTGGGCAGTTTCTCTGCATACAAGAATCACGTAAGGCCATGTGTAAAAAGTGTAATCTCAAAAGGTGGGAATCACATATAAAATAGAGGAAGAGAATCTGTTATAATATCTAAGTCTGTCAATTAATTTTGGTCAAAGCATTATACAATTACCAATTTATTAACTAGTAAGACAAAATTTCAACCAGCAGAAATTTGATGTAAATTTTGCTAAACTCAAATGTTGCTTTGGATTTGTTTCACATAACCTATCAACCTAATATTTAGCACTACAAAAATGCTCATGACAACCCCTTAAGATGAGTGATGGGCTTTCTGTAATCCTTAGTTCAAAGTTGTTAAAGTGTAAGGCCATTAAATCCCTTAGTCCCAACTTTATTGTAAATGGAGACCTGTATCTTAGTTTCTAGGTAGAGGGTAATTGGTAATTTGCTTCAAAACTATTAGCCATTAACAATCTCCTGACTGCAACCAGTCTTTTTTCACTGATTAAAGCATTTAATTCTCCCCTGAAGACTTGAAGTGGTTGTTCAATGTTCAGTTTGAGTGTACCATTTTTTAACAGAGGCTTGTTCAGCTACCCCATATGGGGATGGTGTTCCTGCAGAAACTGGCTCGATGACTTTGAAAGGTCCTCTTAAAATTAGTGATTGTTGGTGGATAGTTTCCTTGGCTTCCTGAAAAGCAGTATTAACCACGAATAAGCCCTTTTCCCAGGTAAAGTATTGTTTTCCTGCATCTTTAAAACTGCAGTAATAAAATCTTATGGGCCTGGTAAGATTATTAGGTCCTTTCTGCCATAAGGGTAGTACAGTCCAGAGCTTGCAAATCCCCAGTGAATTTGTACTGGATCAGTAGCCTGTATAGGGCCTAGTGATTGGTATGTATTGGCTTCAAAAATTAGGAAAATATAGGGCCTTGTCATGGAGGGAGGGGTCCAATCCCACTTTGCCTTTTTCCATAGCAGATCATATAAGGGCCTTGCAATTATTGAAAAATCAGGAATGTGCTTCGTCCAAAAAATCAGCAGGCCTAAAGCATGCTGCAAGTCTTTCTAGTCTCTGGTATTTTAATTTGGTCTAGCTCGGTGAGGGTTGTGAGAGGGAATACCGACCATTCCTCCTTTCCCCCAGATTCCCAGGAATTTTACTTCTTGAGCAGGGGTTTGCACTTTTTCAGGAGGAATATATAAGTCCAGGGACTCTAAATGCTTAATAATGTCTGTATTGATTATACAGGTGAAATTTCGTCTTCTGCTATCTAAATGTCATCAATGTATTGGTATACTTTTACTCCCAGTGCAGGAGGAAGGAGTGGCAATTCTTGTGCCAGTGCATGATGTGCTAAAGCGGGTGAGTGTTTAAATTGTTGTGTGAAGTGGGTGAAAATGTATTGCTGGCCTTACCACATGAAAGCAAAATGTTCCTGATCCTCTTCCTGCCGGCCTGTCATAAAAAACATATCCTTGACATCAATAAAGACCATAATTTTATGAGCCTGTTCTTGTATAGTATCTATCAGCTCAGCAATATTTGTGATTGCTGCAGTGAGAGGCCCCAAATTTGAGTTAGGACATCCATAGTCCACTGTCAGTCTCCAATTGCTATTTGGCTTGTGGATTGTCAGGAGGACTGTAAGGAGAATGTGCTGCAATCATTATTTCTCTTTCTTTCAAATCTCCTATAAGTTGGGTGATTCCTTCACTGTCTCGCAAGGGTAAGGTGTAAGGTTTGACATTGGTTCCTAGGGAGGGGGGAGGAGCAGGGGCAGAACTTAATAAACACAGAGATGTTGGGTTTCCTTCTCAAAAGCCCATATTTTTCCTTCTTCATTAGTCCAAGACCTTCCCTTTAGGAGGTCTAGCCCCAGTAAATCTGTAGGAAATTTACCCAAAACCATTAGGATTTCAACTGCTCTCTCTTCTCTTGGTAACCAGCATCTTACCTTAGCTGTTGTCTCGGGTTTTGTGTATCCAAAATTATCCACAATAAGTTACCTTTACATGAGGTGTCTTCATTTTTAAGGGCAGACATTTGAGCACCAGTATCTACGAGAAAAGTTACAGGGATTTTGTGGGGACCAATAGCACATGTTATTAATAAGTCTCCTCTGGAGTTTTTGGCAAGCCCTTTGTCCCCTGGCTTACCTACTGTGGATGAAGACAGGAGTTTCCTGTTGCATTCCCTCTCTGTGATCCCTTGAGGGAAGGGACTGTAGTAGGGATAGCTTTTAATGCTATCTGCCCTTTGCTGGCCATTCTCAAATTAATATCTCTAATTTATTAGTGGGTTGGCCATCCATTAGGGTTTTTAGGATCCCTTTTTGTAAGCCCACATTCCACAGGATATTTCTTTTTCCTTGTGCTCTTCCCCTGAGTTAGCTTGTCCTCCTTGCCCAGGGGAGGATCTTGCCTTTTGGACTCTTACTGGAGGCACAGTTTTTTGCACTCTGTGTGCTGAGTTGATTTAAAATCAGTTGTACTTGAAGGTATTGGGTCATATTTTCTTCCATAATTAATTAATTATTGTGCCACCTATCCCCAGGTCCAAATTTTACTTTTTTCTCAGTTATGGTTGGGGGTAATAGTTGTCTTCAAAGTGGCTACAGCTCCTTTCCTTTTCATAAGGATTTCTATTTGTCCTTTTAGCTGGATACCTATGGCTTTCATAGCTTCAGGGCAGACTCTGATAAGAGGTATCTTTATTTCAGGGTCTACAGTTGTCATCATAGGGGATTCATATCATGGTATTAACTCCCTACCATGCATCATTTGTAAACAAGCAGCTTTTTCATGCTTTCTACAATTTGATTAATGTTTCCCACTACAGCCAAGGGTTCTCCTCTCTCCAGGGGGTTGAGTCCACCAGCCCAAAAATCTGTTTTTGGGTAAGAGATCAGGGTCATTCCCTACCCCCAGAACCCTTCTGTCTCTTTTTCTGATAACAGAATTTGGTCACTATTGCAGACAGGTAGAGATATTATAAAAGAAAGGCCTTACAAGATATGGTTTAGGCCCTGCTACTCCAGCTAAGCTAGCAGTAGCTGCTAAGTTCCCATAAAGAAGAATTAGAGGAATGAGAAAACAGTTGGCACAATAACCTATTTTATTAAGAGAACCATTTGCATCTGCATAAACAATAGGTCTGTTCCATGAGAATCATTGAACAAAATATGTAAACAATCCAAGAATGGAGAGATTTGATGGAAAGGTAAAATGCCAGTTCTAACCAATGAATTGAGCGACAAGAAAACTGCTAGCCAACTAGAGTTGAACATGAGGTCTGTGAAACCTGTATAAAAATAAGTTATGTGAATAAAGAATGGGCTTCCCTGCTTGAAGAAACTGAGTCCCATCTGCTTATTATTGCAACAGGTCACCCCAAGTAAGAGAGACTCTCCAAACATACTCAGATTCTTTAAGGATTTGGTTATATTCCTTTTTTAATTTAACCAATTCATATATATGGGATTTCTTTTATGGGTATGTAAGGTATGTCATCATCCAAATCCTCATATATGTATTCTGTTTTAATTAAGGGACAAAGTGAGACTGGCAGCTTCTCTGATTGATTACGCCAAGATTTTAAGTCAGGGCGGGGATATGTTTCTTTGGATAACTCCAGCTCTAGCTCATTTTTTTGTTTTGCTTGCTAATCTCACATGCAGGTTCTCTTGGAGCACATGGACGGTAGCTTTCTGATTTCTTATCTCTACCTTTAGGAGGTAGCTGTTAGCCTTATCTCCCTCTAGTTGCAGTTGTGACACTTTAATCAAATAATGTAACAAAACAATAATTTCCATATCAGCTTTTTGTTGGTGTTCTTTGTGTTCAACTGCAGCTAAGACACCAGCACCTAAGACAGAACAAACAATAGGTTTTCCTTTATCTTTTTTTACTTTTGCCCCTGCATGCAGGGTAGAGATTAAATCAACAATTGCTTGGATATTACACCAGTAATTTCATGTCTATTACTGGAGGAGACAAATTAATCCAACAAATTGATCAGAGCTTGTGCATTATGTTTCATGTTACCACAAAAACGTATTAGATTTTTCTGGAGGGTACCTTGTGTAATTTCTAAATTAATCCCTTATCTCTGGAAAAATATTTTACAAGTTATATCACAAAAGTGATTTTTTCCAGAGGGTACCTTATATAAATTATAGCTAATTTTAAAATTTCAATCCTTCACCCTAGAAAAATACCTTGTATACATTTCACAAAAAACATACACACAGAGGTGATCATTCCTGAGGGGCACCTTGTTTAAATTATTTTCCAATGTCCCAGTCCTTACGCCTCAGGAGCACCTTATTTTAAACATTTAACCATAGTTATGTGCCTCACTTTTGAGAGGCACCTTGCATTAATTTCATCAAAAATCAAACAGCCACAATGTTTTACAAAGCACTTAACTTACAAAAAAAAAAAGTCATAAGAGTATTTTGCTTTGTTTCTCTAACACAAAACGATAAATAATAAAAAAGTAGTAATTTATTGATTTTTTGGAATCTGCACTCTAGATTTAAGGGATTCATGCCCCATGATTAAATGTTACAATCCACTTAATTATGGAGGAACATTCATCTCTGTGAATTGCAGAAAGAGCTTCACGTTCGAAGATTCCCCAAAACATAATTAAAACTGAAAAAAAGCTATATACTGATACAAAAAAAAAATTATATTTTCACTTTATTAACTGTAAAAGAGGCAGAGAGAAAGGGGAAAGTAGAGAAAAGATGGAAAAAACCTAAGATTACAAGCATTGGATAGTTTACCAACCACACTTGCTACCTCTTCGCTGAGGGGAGTGGGAGGCAAAGCAGTTTTTGCCCTTTTTTTTTTTTTCTTCTGCTTCTTGGAGTAGCTTATATGTTTTTCCAGTCTTGAAGGTCAGCAGCTTAGCTGGAACACAGTCACCTGAAAAGCAGGTGCAGCATGTAGTCCCTGCAGCTGACTTTGGTCCACTCTTGCTGCTCACACCAGAGGATGCAGGAGCAGAGGAAGGTTTCCAAAAATCATGTGTGTGTCACAGTAGGTTACTGTTTTCCACAGGCTGGAGGCATCCAAGGCTTGGTGGGCTCAGCTTTAGGTTCTTTTCACAGCTGTGAAAAAGCTTGGAAGGCAGCAGTGGAGGGGAGGGGGAGGAAGGCAAAAGCCAGGGTTTCTGTCATTCACTTCCTCCTCCCTAGTTTTGCACAGGTTTTTCCTTCCTTTTTATGGACCTCAAGGCAGGCTACTCTTAGTATTCAGGTGGTGAAAGAGATAATGAAAATTATGAAGCAATTTTGGGGCACTGTTTTTACTATCAGGTCCTTACAACTCTTAGCTAGGAACACTACAAAACTTCCTATTTACTTAATTGATGTGAAAAATTACTTTTAATTGCTCATGTTGGTCCTGGGTGGAAAAAAAATAATGCTAAATTGGCAGGTTGTGAATATGCCATTTTTAAAGAAAACAGCAGCATTCTTCTGTCTGGGCTTCAATTTCATCAAAACAGGGATGGTAAATTAGGCTGCTGTGCCATTAGAAATGTCACTCAGACTGTAACTCCTCTTTTCCAAGCAATATACAGTGCTGGGCTTAAAGGATGCGCTTTTTTTTTTTTTTTTTTTTAATTTCCCATTAAACTGTGTCAGCATTTCCTAGGCTTGGAAACAAATCCTTTTCAGAGCAGTAAAGTCAGTCACATCCTATCTGTGCTCCTGCTTTGTGTTGCTAAGCCACTTCGTGTCTAAACATGTCAATTTTAATGGCTAATCCACTGCTGATGTTAATTTGAATCTTTTTCAGGACTCCACACTTCATTCTTCCTGTATTGTGCTGTATTGGGTCTGACAGAGTTCATTTTCCCTTAGCAGCCCTCACAGTGCTATGCTTTGCATTGGTAGCTGGAAAGATGTTGATAACACACCAGTGTTTTGTCTGCTGCTGAGCACCACTGGCATTGGTGCTGTCTCTGTAACATTCTCTCCCTGCCTGCTATCAAGGGACTGGGAGTGGGCAAGATGCTGGGAGGGGACACAACTAGGCCAAAAAGAGCTGACCCAAATAAACCCAAGGGATATTCCATACCATATGACATCAGCTCAGATACAAAAGCTATGGGGTACGTTCATTATGTTACCATTTTTGCCTTTTGGAGCAACTGCTGCAGAAGTGTGTACCAGAGCCCTGCTTCTCAGGAAATGGCCAAGGTTAACCCACTGCAGCCTTTTTGGCACCCGATGTGTGGTGTGAGACAAAAGCAGTAATATAAAAATATACATATTTATAAAGAGCACTTATTGAGTAGCAAGCTTCTGTGTGGGCAATGGAGTTTGTCAGCTGCATTGCTTATCTCTATTTTGCTGAGTGTGAGAACCTGTTAATACAAACAGTGACTCTATGCCTTGCCTTTACACTGATGACCTTGTTATACTAGGAGAGCTATCTTCTGTGGATGATGAAGGAATATACCTTCTTCTCCCTACCCGAGACTGATGTGAATGCTTTTATAATGCAGTTTTCCACAGTCTTTGCTCATCCTTATGTAAGCTGTTTAATACTGTTAATAATATCAACTAATACTGCTGATTCACTATGGAGTTTGTGCAATCTGGTGCCATCCTGATGTAAGAGAAAGCAAATTTTGGTGAGGAGATATTGAAATCTGCTCTGAGATATCCAGTTTCTGGGTTGCAGGGTGTATGGAAGGATTTGGGCATGTTTCTAGGGCGATTATCACCTCTCATTATCTGGGGCTTTACACCTGAACTGGTGATCAACCCTGACAAGCTGGCCCATCAGCTGATAGAAAAGTGTCTTGCCTACCCCAGTGAACACCAGCAGCTTCTCACCCTGTACTGGGGCCTGACCTATGCCTACTGAACCACAGTTCAGCACTCTCAGAGGACTGTAGTTGTGGCAGGGACCCAAACTGCATTTGAGGACACTACATCTGAGACAGGGACTCAAACCACAGTAACTAAAGTAATTACCCCAGTAGTGGGGGAAAAAGAAATGGAAAAGGTGAGTTATAGGCCCATACCATTGATTAGTAAGGGAGGAAGTAAAAGAGGGAGAGGAAGAGGAAGAAGAAGAATGTGAGAAATGACTGCTCACTTTAGAATTTTCAAAGGTTTATTAAACCTTAACAAACACAGCAAAGGACTGAATAAGGAAAAAGGACAGCTCTGGGATTGTGACCCTCTGCCATATGCTCACCCCCAAGAATGGTTGCTCCGCTTTTTATACCCCTGGTGTTGCATCCACCAACCCTGGCCCCTCTTAAAATGCATCAGTCAACTCTTCTTCACTGTCCATTGGTGGAGAATTTATTATAACTTGTTTGGAGGTGAGGTGTTGTCATGCCACACCTCCCCAGCAGAAAGCTTTCCCCATTCCCAACTGCCCCATGCAAGTGGCACATGGGCACACCCTCCTTCCACATGGTCTGACAACCCTGACAACCAAGGCTGTCCAGTGGCAACAATGCAGAGAGGGGAAAGGGGACTCTGGGCAGAACAGAGAGAACAAACTACAATAACATAACCATACATCAACAAAATTTCTCCTAACATGCACACAGTATTCATCTCTTAATTGCAAGAGCAAATCATCACATTACCCATGAATAACAAGAAGAAGTAGGAGAGGACAGGTTTGATGGCAGAAGAAGGTCCTTCAACACAGAAATTTAAAGGAGTGAGGCAAATCAAACAGGAAACCCAAGTTACTCTGACCTCATCAGAACTTTGAGACTTATGAAAAGACTACAGCTGCCAGCCAGATTTCTTTGTTGCTGGGATAATGGAGTCAACAGTCAGCAGTTGGAAGGTCATGAAGTCCAACAGCTGAGATCCCTTGTTAGAGATCGGGAAGTTGAAAGAGGAATTGGAAAAGGAGCAGTTTGCAGCCTCTGTAGACAGCTCCTCTCAAGCGTGAGGCCAAGATATTCATTTAAAGAAGATCATTTAGGGAAGCCCCACTATTTTCTGTGGACTGATCCAGACTGTACTTGAACAGGATGGAGCTACAGAACACCCGCAATGTGTTGATGATATCATTCTGTGGAGCAATACAGCAGAAGTTTTTGAAAAAGGAAGGAAAACAATTCTGAAAGCTGCTCTTGCCATAAAACAAAGTAAAGTAAAGGGAACTGCACATGAGATCCAATACGTGGGAATAAAATGGCAGGATGGATGCCATCATGGGCCTTTGGATGTGGTTAACAATATAGCAACTCTGTCTCCATCAGCTAAGGAGGAAAACCAAGTTTTTATAGGCATTGTGGGGTTTTGGAGAATGCACATTCTAGGTTATAGTCAACTTGTCAGCCCCCTCTACCAAGTGCCCTGGAAGAAGAACCAATTCGAGTGGGTGCTTGAGCATCAGCAGGCCTTTGAGCAGATCAGACAGGAAAAAGCTTGTGTGGTAGCTCTTGGGCCTGTTTGGACAGGACCAGCCATGTGAAATGTACTCTACACTGCAGCTAGGAAGCATGGTCTCACCTGAAGACTCTGCCAAAGAACATCAGGAGAAACCCAAGGTCAAGGTTTTAGATTCGAGGTTATTGAGGATCAGAAACCCACTATATTACAACTGAAAAAGAGATATTAGCAGCCTCTGAGGAGGTTTGAACCACCTCAGAAGTTTTTAGAACAGAAATATTGCCTGTGTCATGCTGGATGTTCAAAGGAAATATCCCTTCAATGTATAATGCAACCAGCACTGCATGGAGCCAGTGGGTAGCACTGATTGCACAACAGGCCTGAATGGGAAAAGCCAGTTTCCCAGGATTATTGGAAGAGATTATGGACTGGCCAGAAGGCAGAGATTTTTGAGCATTGCCTAAGTGGTGACTTGTGTCCAAGAAGCACAATGAAAGAGTCTATGCCTATTTACTGATGGATCCTGCTGCATGATAGGAAATCATTGGAGATGGAAAGCTGCTGTCTAGAGTCCTCCACAAGGAATCATTGATGCTGCTGGAGGGGAAGGTGAGTCGAGCCAATTTGCAGAAGTAAAAGCCATCCTACTAGCCCTTGAGATTGGTGAAAGGAAGTCAAGAAAAGTGGCCTGTACTCTATCTCTTTATTGTCTCCTGGATGGTGGCTAATGCCTTCTGGGGGTAGCTGAAGCATTGGAAGAAAACCAATCAGCGATAAAGGGGTAAATCCATCTGGGCTGCTGCATTGTGACAGGACATTTCTGCATGGGTAGAAAATAATTACTCTGAAAGAATGTCATGTAGACACTCACATGCCCAAAACTCGTGCCACCAAAGAACATCAAAATAATGAATTAAAAGATTAGGCTGCCAAAATTGGAATAGCTCAATTGGACCTAATCTGGGAGAGAAAGACAGAGCTATTTATAGCCCAATGGGCCCATGAAACATCAGGATATCTAGGAAGGGATGTAATATATAAGTGGGCTTGTGTTCAAGGGGTTGACCCGACTATGGAGGCAATCACATAGGTTATTCATGAATGTGAAATATGCACTGTAATCAAGCGAGCTGTGTGAGTAAAATCTCCTTGGAATTGAGGGTGGTAGCTGAGTTTCCAGTATGGTGAAACCTGGCAAATTGACTGCATTGGACCACTGCCATGAACATGCCAAGGAAAGAGCTACATGCTCACCATGGTAGAGGCCACAACTGGCTGGCTGGAAACATAACCTATAAACCATGCCACTGCTTGGAAACACTAACTTAGGCTTTGAGAAACACATTTTGTGGTGACATGGTACCCCAGAGACAATCAAATCAGACTATGGGACTCATTTTCGAAATAATCTTGTAAACTCTTGAGCAAAGAAACATCGCATTGAGAGGATATATCAGATCCTTTATAACCCACAAGCCTCTGGAAAGACTGAGAGTTATAATAGACTGCTAAAGACTATGTTAATGGTGTTAAGGTAATAGGGCATGGAAGCATTAGAATGCAAACAGAAGCCTAAGCTGGTTAACAAGAGCAGGTTCTGCTGACCAGCTGGTCCTGCCCAAATAAAACCCTTGAAGACTGTGGGTGGAGAAAAGGTCCCCTCACTACACATGGGCTGGGGAAGTTGGTATGGATTTCTCCTTCCATGGGAAAAGGCAAACCCATCTGGAGGATTGCTTTGCCCAAGGACCAGGATGTATTTAGTGGGTAGTGTGGAAGAATGGGGAGACCTACTGTGTGACTCAAGGAAGTTTAACCTTGGGGAAAAAATAATTTATGGCATAAAAGTATGCTGCTTCTCCTGTCTTGACTCTCCATCCTGATGGAATGGAGCTCAAGTCATGGAGCTGGAGGGATGGAAGCCCATGAAAAGGGAAAGTAATATCAATCTGTGAAAGGATGGGGGATAGTAGTTAATGAAAGTGTATATTTGGTATAGAAATGGTTTAAGGGTGTCATTTAAGTTGTATGTATTCCAGTAGTGAGAAATACAATGGAACAGTTGGAAGATAGATAAATTATGTGGCATCTGAGTAGAACATAAATGGTAAGGGGTGGAGATTGTATTTGGTCTGACTGAGGTAGAGTTCATTTTCCCTTAGCAGCCCTCACAGTGCTATGCTTTGCATTGGTAGCTGGAAAGATGTTGATAACACACCAGTGTTTTGTCTGCTGCTGAGCACCACTGGCATTGGTGCTGTCTCTGTAACATTCTCTCCCTGCCTCCTATCAAGGGACTGGGAGTGGGCAAGATGCTGGGAGGGGACACAACTAGGCCAAAAACAGCTGACCCAAATAAACCAAAGGGATATTCCATACCATATGACATCAGCTCAGATACAAAAGCTATGGGAGAGAGGAGGAATGGGGGACATTCATTATGTTACCATTTTTGCCTTCTGGAGCAACTGCTGCAGAAGTGTGTACTGGAGCCCTGCTTTCTGGGGAGTGGCTGAATATTGCTTCCTGATGGGAAGTAGATATTGTTTTCCTTTTTGCTCATGCATACATAAACTTTTGCTTTCCTTTTTTTTTCTTTGCTTTTGTAAACTGCCTTATCTCAACCGACTAGTTGTTTTGCATCTTATTTTCTCTCCACTGTCTTGCTGTAAAGGGGAGTGACAGAGCAGCCTGGTGGGCACCTGGCATCTAGCCAAGGTCAACTCACTACACATGCACTGAAAATATTCACCAACTTCGCAGGTAAATGTAGACCTGAGTCATGCATATTTCTTGTCATGTATATTTCTTGTCATGTACTTACCGTGACATACTTTACTGTGGATCTTATATTAATGTTGCTATTTGAACTATTGTTTATATTTTAAATATTATCTCACTGATAGATTAATAGGATAAAAACAAGTACACTTTCCAAGTAAGAGACATCCCATTAATCATATAGCAGATCTCTTGTACAATTTAATATGCAATTATTTATTGTAAGCTTGGTGACTACATCTTGAGAGTATACATTCACATATATTTGTGAATGGACTGCATTCTCATGAAAGATGCTGGGTCAGTCAGAGTGGAAAATGGAGTCCAAACTAGTATGGTCCTCAGCTGTCTGTTTAAGTGAGTTAAAAAGATAACTAATTTCAGTCTGCCAGACTAGGTAATCTTCAACCTCTCTGCTTAGTTCCCTAAGGATTCAGCTGGCAGTGCTACTCCATCTAGCCCAGAATTATTAAGGAAAGCACAAAGTGTCCAGTTCTATCTTTTTTTTTGTAAAATATTCTACCAATACCCATCTCTCTACAAATGCTGAAGGCTGTGCAAATGCAGACTGTGAAAACAATTCTTGTTTGAATCATTGAGATAAACTACTAAAAAATTTACATGATGCTCTTCTACCTTGCAGTAAGCATATGCTCTTGAGTAACATTATTCCTTCTACTTGTTTTTTTACCTTCCTACTGTGATTTTGAATCTTTACAACCTCTCCTAACAGATTACCTAGGACTCAATTTAAAAAGAAGATGTGAAAAGAAATTGTTTGGAGCAAAAGGATCAACTATCCAACTATTTTATCTTTCACTCAGCCAGTGGAGACAATTGTCTACATTGGTGTAACAGGCTGGAGTTACACTTCCCTCTGAGATCTCTGCCCTCCATCCTGTTTGACTTGTCTGTCAACACTGAGAGCCCTTAGGTGTAATTTTAATTCTACAGTAAATCCACCTTGTCCTCCTCACAGACACAAGTCATGAGCAGATACTGGCAGAGGAAATTTTTGCTTTGCATTTCAGGGACTCTAAAGTTGAATCTTGGCCCTCTCACTTTCTTTGTCTATCCCATCAGCTCTGCACATGGGAATTTTCACTGTGGTCAGTGTTATTCCAGGAAAGGGAAGCTGAACAAATGAGGTAAAGTGTCAGGCAAAAAAAGCAACTTGAATAATTAGTTGATGTTTTACTACTCTGCACTACCACTTCTAGTGCCAGGTACTGTATGAGTACCCTACTGCACAAAGCTAGAGCTGATCTGAGGTGGATTCCTCATTGACAAAAATGCTAGGAAGCCACTTGTAGTAAACCAACAGAATCCTTCAAACCCTGTATAACTGAAATTTCTGCCATTCATCTCCAATGAAGCTTGCTGGGAATCATACGATGCAGATAAGTACTTGATGATAGTCTAAATTCAAGTGTACAATTGAGAAAATTATTTATAAAGATGAAAGATCTTTTTTAATGTGCTGCCACTTTGAATGACCCATGATTATTTACACTGTATTATTGAAATATCACTGTAATCTAACAGTGGATTGTGTCTCCATCCTTTTCTTCATCTTCCATAATCACTGTTTGTTCTTCTGCAAACAGCTTAGTGCCTTAAAAAGAGAAGAACACAAAGAATAAACAAACAACAACAACAACAACAAAAAAAAAAAGAAAAAGGGAGTTGATTTAACATACTACTTTCTAGAAAATATCAGGCTAAAGAGAATTTTTCAGTTCTCTCTTATTTCTTGATTTTAATGTCGTTTTCCAACATCATGGGAGTTACTCCTCATTTCTTTTTGGCTTTTCAGTCTCCTAATACTTACTGAACTGGAATTGAATCACTGCATTTTTAGCTAAAATTATTAAGCACTCTTAAATCCAGCATATTTTTGCCACCTGTAAAAAGAGACTCTGAAGTTTCATTTGGAAATCCATTTGTTAGAAGGGTTTGGGTAGCTAAATAGGAGTAAGAGCTTGCATGATGAAGCAAATACCTTAATTAATCTTTGTGACAGGAGCAGCTTTTGTGGACGCATATGTTTTCTCTATGTATATGCATATTACTTAGATTTTGCAAGTGCAGGTGACAAAAGAGACATGTTAAAATACCCACACGACGAGTGCCATCTCCACTGAAATTATATAACATCGATAAATTGCAAAAACTACTGAATTAAGAGCAATGTGAAAATAGACTTGGATTGTAGATCATACCTCCCACTAATCTGTCTCTTCTCCTTTCTCTGTATCTCTCTTTCTCTTTTTCTCTGTTAAACCACTGAGTATTCCCTTTGAGGACTTGGAGGCTTTAATATAATACCAAGGTATAACAAATATTGTAACTGCTTTCCGCATTAAAATATGAGTAAGAGTGATGAGAGAACAACACATAAAGTACAAAATATTGACCTACACTGCCTGTCATTTAAGTTAGCTCCTGCTTCATTTATATGCAGTTCTTGTGAACTAGCTGGTTTCAGCAGTACTATGAGATAAACTGAAAGGCATAAATTAATGTTAATTTGAAACACAAAGGACTTCATTTGTTCAAGCAGCAATTAAATAACTATTGTTGTTAAATGCAAAGAATGATACCATTTTATGGAGATGGATGTAAATAGTCCCCTCACAGACTTCTATCCCTTTAGGCAACCTAGGCAAATAAATATAGACACAGGATTTTTTTTCCTGTTGTCTTTGGAGTTTGGTTTGTGTGTGCTTCAAAGGGGATTGGGGGTTATTTGTTGGTTTTTACATCCTGGACAATTTGAGGAACAGGGAAAACATAACTAATATGTGCTTAAAATGTGCATTCAAATGTGTGACAAAATTGTGCTATTGAGAGAATGACAGAAACTAATGCTATTTTCAGTTATTTTCAGTTATACCTCCAGTGACACTTTGCTGCCTAGTGAGGTGAAGCCACCTTGGAACACTTGGCATGGAGTCAAAGCAGCCTGCTAAGATGCTGCCTCTTTGTATAGAGCTTTTTAGATCCTGTATTCTGGATCTGTTTTCCAGTGATTAACTGCCTATGGCAGACTTGTGCCTGTATCAGGCAAAGTAACCTATGTATTTAAATGCCTGAATTCCATTCCCTTCCTATTCTAAGGATACATATCTAGTTTTCAAGATGCATACCTATGTACATTATTCTGCTGGTTGAAATTCACCAGTGATGGCTCAATGATTTGCTATGAACAGCCTTTGGTTGAAGGCTGGCCCAACATTTGCTACTTATTTACTTTCAGATTTATTCCATCCAGTAGCACACACAAAGAAACTAAGCTTTTGTGGAACTGCTGTGCAAAACAGAACCTGAATTATAGACTTGGAGACCCAAGAAGACCCAGCAGGACTACGTGATCTAAGTACATATAGAAAACTTTTCTGTCCTGTCTCCTTGCTATTAGTCTTGCTGAAGTAAGACAGCACTCAGTGCTACATGGTATTGATGCCTTGGAGTGGCTACCTAGAACAGAGGCTAGACTGAGTTAAGAGAATAAAGTGGGTATTTATTGAAAGCCATCAACAGATACACCTTAGACAGTGTAAAAGCCTCGCAGAGGCTACACCCAAGATGGATGGCAGTCACAGGATTCTCAGACAGACAAAAGTTTGGTCTATTTGCATATCAGGGGTTAATTCTCCAATTACAGCTTCAGGTAATGAAGGCATATTCCCCCAGCTCGCTCCTCCCCAATTCACTTTTGTTTATACTTTTTGGGGCCTGAGGCTGTAGGGTGTCCTTGGATCACAGGCCCAGAGGGATTCTTTTGTCTAACTAAAATGTGGACACAGTTAACTACACTTTATATGGAGTTTAGAACTATGCAGTAATGCAGTATAGGATTTGAAAAATATGAAAACTAAAATGTTAAGACATCAGTATCTCTTGTGACCTGCTAATGAGGATTGTCACCATTTCTATATTTCCCCTTCAGATCCCCTACTTTTAGAAACCAATTAAAGTAACTCCACTTAATTCTATTAAAAGAGCTTAATTAATATTCTCTTAACAGCTGTCCACACAAATACTTTGTTGTAAACACAGCTAAAATGTGCTATCCCTCTTTGTTTTGACCAGCACTCCTAGGACAGTCTCCCTTTTGGGTGGTCTGAGAGATTTTTTTGTCACAAATAAAAGCAAGTCAAATGTACCATGTAAAATGAAGAAAATTATTCTATCTACTGGGTGGCATGTGGTCCAGGTGGGAAGCAGAATCAGTTTTATACCTTGTAAACACCCAGTGCAGATAAAGAAAGTGGGGCACTAAATTAGTTATCTGAAATCTCCTCTACAAGGGTCAGGCTTCTAAATGTATTCAGCCTTCAAACTTCTGAAGCGGCACAGTTGATGTTATGCTATGTCCATACAAATGAGTCATGAGCAGATGTCTCCTTCAGTAGTAAGCTCTCCTTCAGTCAGCCAACATTTTGTCTTTCTGAAGGGATTAGACCAGAAGACAAAATATAATCAGATTTCTAATGGTCTTTTTTTCCCATGTCACTTGACAGTAAATGGCTTGAATCTGATCCAAGCCTGTAGTGAGCTCTGGAACACTCTATTGCCACCTCCACTTAGCATTGTATAGTCCATTAACCAAATTAATGTTCTTCAGGCCTGTGGGTTTAAGCTAGAATGTAAATACATGTGTAAATATGGCAAAGCAGTTCCTGAAATGTGTCTGACTGAGGTTTCCTAATAAAATGAGATAACTAGTAAAACCAGTTTCAAACCCTCATTCTCTGTCATAGCCTAGAAAACCAGTTATGGTGGCTCCTTTAGGAAAATATCACGTCCTCATTGAAAACCTCTGGGTGAGAAAAATGGAAGTTTAACCATTCACCTCTTGCCTCTCCCAGCTCAGCTGCAGGAGTTGTCCCTAGGCAGTCTGTAGACTTGTGCCATCTTGCTCTTTTTCGGATTTGTAGCCCAAGAGGTATGGCTTAGATCTAGGTGGCATCTGACAAATAGATGATTTAAGACAATTTCTTCTGCCTAGTTTTTAGCTTTTTAACAGAAACACTCATGTTTCTGTGAGCCATTGTGGTTCTAGAGTCTACCTAAAAATTGCAGGTACTTACAAGCTCTGTTAGGAAATTATTATTACATTGTATTTACCCTCTGTTTTCTTTAGCCTGATCCCTTGGCAGATATTAACAGAACAGCCTGACAATCCTTAAAATAGATCAGCAGGATGAGTTGCACTCAGTAATACACACAGCTAGGAAAACAGAGGTAGGGAGGCTAAGTGATTTATTTAAATAGCAAACAGAGATGGACTAACTTACAAATGTTTCCCAAATCAAACATGCTTCTCACTCCTTTAAACCCAGAACTTCCAAACCACATTCAGTAAAGCACATTTTCTTCACAAGTGATCAGGGGCATCATATCAAAGAAAAAATACTTTCCCAGTGTTACACAAATCACTACCATTTTGACTTCTCATTTATATTCCCTTTCCATTGTTTTGCATTAAAATGCTGATTTGCCCTTGAAATTGCTGGTGGTCCATAGAAAGTTTATAACCTGCATCTCTGGGCTACATCCCTGTCTGAGCTTTGAATCCTGAACTCTACTGGGAACCTCTGGAGTTCATCAGTTAGCAAACTGATTCATTGGTAATGATTTTGCTATTGATAGTGGTAAGTATCTGACACACTACTAGTATGGGTCCACCTGAGAGCTGGGGAATTCTGTTTGGTGTCCTACATTTCAGATGGCTCTAGTATCTGCTCTAAAAAGGCTGGTTTATGTGCTATAACTAGGTAATAGGAATTGCATAAATATACCTTTCTTTCATCAATTTTTAATTTAAATAATAGAGGGAACATGATCATAAAGCAGAGTGCAGCTTTATTTAGTGTACATTCCTGAACTCTTACTCCTGAGTTTACCCAAAAAGCAGCTTAGCTCTATGCAAATGATCTGTGGCAGGGCTTCCCTTCCCTTCCCTTCCCTTCCCTTCCCTTCCCTTCCCTTCCCTTCCCTTCCCTTCCCTTCCCTTCCCTTCCCTTCCCTTCCCTTCCCTTCCCTTCCCTTCCCTTCCCTTCCCTTCCCTTCCCTTCCCTTCCCTTCCCTTCCCTTCCCTTCCCTTCCCTTCCCTTCCCTTCCCTTCCCTTCCCTTCCCTTCCCTTCCCTATTGGCATGTTAGTAGTACATATTGCATGTCATGCCAGAAGAACAGAATTATCTTTAAGGTGCTGCTCATGAGAAATTCATCACCACTTGGCTGCCTCAGTGCATGTCAGGGGCTGAATAATGAAGAGGGGACTAATCAGTACAGCTTTGCTCCCTGTTGTTTAAGGCATTTTAGTGCTGGAGACCTAAAAATTTCTATGTGCATAGGTTTGAAAAGCAGGGCAGTAGTTGGCTGTTCAGAAGAGCAGGATTGCAGTTTGTAAGAGATAATGAAGTGACAAAATGCCTTTTCTTTCTCTCTGTCCTTTCTATCCCCAGAGCTTGAACATGGGATATGTATTGAACTTCTCATGAACCCCCACTATTATATATTTAGGCCAAATAGGTCCAGTTCAAAAGTACACTGAGCAGAGAGCAACATCCTTTCAGCCTTCCAGGTGTATCTCTGACACTGGCCACTTTTTGCTGCCTCTTAGGAGGATCTTTACCTAAATTTCTTACCTATTATCAAAGGTGGGATGTGTATTGCAGGTGTATCTTTTCTTCTGGGCTTTTTCTGCTCCAGTTCAGTGATTTGAGAGACTGGACTCACTCTCTCTCTCTGTGACTTCTCTGTGATACCATACCTTTTCAGCAGATTTTCAGACGAGTCTGAAATTATGCCTGTAAGCAATCAATAAAGAAAATGCTACTTTAGCCTTTTTGCATTGAAGAAATTTTTGTCTGTGTAGCTGTCATAAAAATTACTCTGAAGTACAAGTGGCATAACTGCATGATCTGCTGCATGATGTACCTACCCTACATTTCTTTAAAATTAATTATTTCCCATGGGCTCTAGAAAACTGTGCTATCGGGCCAGCTGGCTTTTGATTGTACACAATACACTAAACTGCAGCCCATCAGAAATCATGGGACAGATAAGTGTAATCTCCTATTCCAGAACTTTAGACATCTTACCACAGTAGCTTAATCACACAGGTGCTCAAGAGGTTAGTTGGGAGCAATGTGACCACACAGAAGTGGCTGTTTTAACTAATGAAATAATGTTTTCTTTATGATATGGCAATTGCAGGAAGAAAACACAATTCGCCAGCCTCTGAGCTGCCTCTTCTTAAGAGAGAATTGCTGATGGAAGATACACGTGAAAACTGAACAGAATCAAATTCAGTATCTGAATTACAAATACTGGAAAATCCTAGTAGCTTGTTTTTGACTTGGTGAATTTTTGTGCATATACAGAGAAGCATACAAGTAGTTACTGGCTAATTCCTTCGTGTATGTGCAGCATGGGAAGAAGAACTCAATAATGTAAGACCACAGCTCTCTCACTGGAGATTATAACAAGGAGTGCTTGTTAGCTGAGAATGACAAACATTAATTCCCACTGCTGTTCTTGGATCATTAGGTTTCAGTGGCAGACTCCTGCTTATTCTTCCCTTCTCCAGGTTGGTGGAATTTGGCTCTCAAACATCTGTATTTGTGCCACAGCAGGGAGCATTCTACAGGAAGCCCCTTCATTGCTGTGATGTTTTCTGGCTTCCTGAAACACTTATCCTTTGCCAGAGTCCCCATAAACACATAAGCCCTGTGATTTTCAGAAGGACCATCCTGCAGGTGGCTTGTGTGCTTGACTGGTCTACTCCCTGTCTCATCCCCAGCTTCCTGCTGTACACTGGATGCAAGTTTCACATGAAAGTGCAGGGGCTGCACTTGATCCTTTTAGATTTTGGACCATATCCAATTGGGACCTCTAGTATGGCTCAGCAGCTGCCAACAAATGCACATCATTTCACACATAAATGTAACATTATTTATCAGCAAGACTGAGCTCCATGGGAGAATGTTTTTCAGAGCATAAACCTATCCACCTTGGTATTCCCAGAAGTGAGACCAAAACCTTCATCTAACATGAAATGTCATTGAGAAAGTCAGACTTTCTGTTCACCTGCCTTCCCAGGTGCACACGCATGAAGCTGTGTTCCTGTCTGCATCCAAGGGGATGTAACTGAATAATAATTCTATGGACTTCCACCCAGCTTCCAGTCCCCAGAGATGAATTGGAATTTCAAAGTCGAGAGATTTACTGCTCACCTGTTAGAGGTGGTGGAGCAAAAGCCGGTGTATCTTTTCTCTTTGGCTTCTTTTGGTCTTGTTCAGTCTTCTGGGAAGCTGTGAGAGTTTTACCTTTCCTAGGTTTTTTTTTGAGGTCACAGCTCTTAATCAGCTGCTCTGAAAGATCTTCTGCAGGGAAAAATTACAGTAGAAATTGAAACTTAGGGGATGAAGAAAACCAGATGGCGAAAAGAATCACTTTGATAATAGTGCTTTAATCCAAGTAAATGAAAATGCCCAGGAAGAAAAATCTCTCAAATATTTAGAAAGCCAACAAAAGAGGGTTCTATGCCGTAAGGGGGTGTCAAGTGACTTAGGTAGTTGTTCTGTGTTGCTGGCAGTAGACATAAAACAGAGAGAGTTGTGGGCAGCTTGTGTGTTTACATGTGAGAGGGAAGGCTGCATCGTTTTGTGTGGAGGTTCTATGGCCACCCCTTTCATCCAGTGGTAGCTGTGTGGATTGTATCTTCAAGAGTGACAAGGCCAGTTTTGTGAAGGAAAGTTTACGTATATTGGGCCAGTCTGAGGTAGCTGTCAAATGAGCCAGTCAGTTCCAGTTAACTGCCTTCAAAAATTAACTTCATTTCCAGACCTACTGACAAGTTGGTATTTGCTTTTTGTTTACATAACATTACACTGGATTTTTGGTTTTCCTTTAAAACAATCCTTTACTCAGATGACTCAGAGGGTCAACATGACTTTTCCTGCAAGAGTTTGTATTTCTGGGTGCTTATGCAAGCTGAAAATACTGAAGATAGCTTGTTTCAGTAGTACATCCCCTTCCCTCAACTCCTCTTTAGGCCTGCTCTACAGTCTCAGCAGATTCTGATAAGCCTTAGTTGAATCAGCTGAGTGGTGAAGTGTCCCTTAATTGTGCCAGTTGGGCAGTGAAGCATCCATGACCATACTGGGTGCTCTTGAATGATAAAGTAGGAACTATTCTGACCATGCCAGGAACATCAGCAGTCTGCCCAAGGCAAGGAACAAAGGATAAGCAATCATTCTTGTTAGCCTTGCTAAGTCATTTACCCGAGTTGTAGCCCAACTGAAGTAGTACCATTATTATGAGACCTTTTAAAAACATGAATCATAGCTGGACTGTAATAGTACTGGTTTTACTGGACTTTTTTGAGAAAAATCACCTTGTGATGCTGCAAACAGCAGTGCTAAGTAAGACTGCTTGAGCTCTCCTGGAAAACAATGGGCCTCTGAGTGGGATGCCTCTTGGAGCTTGCAAGCCCTCAAGTTTTCCATACTCGAAAAACTTCTGGTGACAACAAGGTCTAGGCATATACCACCCCCACACATACATACTCCTTGAGGTGCAGCCCATGCCAGTTAAGAAGCACTAAGGGATTTGATATGAGTATTGCACTGAGCCTGGGGGGAATTTTTTGAAAGATACCTTTACACTAGCAGATATAGACGTATTCGTATTTTTTCATTTGTTCATGCAAGTGAATGGATTATGGTATGAATGTTGTTATTTTGAGTATATCATTAACTCACTGTTATAATTGTAGCAAATACTACTGAATTACTTTTTAAAAAATATTAAATTAGTCAATGATTAAGTGTTTTTGCACCCTTTTCTAATATCTATAGCCTCTGCAACCTTACCCTCTTGCATCCCCAGTCTTTATGTAAATCATTCCAAATTGCTTCAAATCCAATTTACTTATGTATATTTTGTCTACATAGTAAGTAACAGAATGAACCTGTCCACTTACCTCTGTTAAAAGTGCATTTTCATGAATTCATATTAAACCTGCTTTTTGCCAATAACCTTGATGACCATTCTTTAAGCATTTTAACCACTCATTTGTGAACCTCTCATTAGTTCCATCATAGAAACCAATGTTTTGAATTCTTAAAAGCTGCTTATTTGCCTTCATCTGGGCTCCCCACCTCCTTACCCAACCCCTGACTGCAGACGTGGATGCGACTTCATTCCAGACTGTCTCACACTATTTAAGGCAGCAGTTATGTCTGTGAGCCTGCAGGTAGATGTGAGAAGGATGGCCTTTAAGTCCCTGGAGATGTGTTGTTTTGTTTGTTTTTTTTTTTTTTCTGGCCTTCACAGGCTTTCTTCATAGTCCTAATGAGCTAATTTACCCTCCCACTGCCTCAGTTTTCCAACAGTATAATGAAACTCATTCTGTATATATTTAAATAAGCTATTTCATTGACCAACTATGTTTGGTATACCAGCAGCTGTAAAAATGGTGTCTGTGGCTAGAAATGCCATGTAGCAGAGACAGAACTAGGATACCTTCCTTGCAGTGCAAATAAACAAAATTTATAAAACCTGTGGTGAGACACTTTTTTTACAAGGAAATGAAATTGCATTTATGTTTCATTATTGTTATCACAAAGGTAACAACAAGCAGATTTTTCTTTCTGGGTTGCTAAATCTTCAGGACAATTTTGTAGGATAAGTGTGAAATCATAGCACTTGAAACAAAGACCATGAACATGCAGAAAGCATATCTATCAAGCACGTAGTCTGGTAGTCAGGGGTGTGACAGAGCAAAGACAACCCTGGTATGCCCATTGTAAAAGTTGTATGAAGTAGCTTCAAGAAAGGAAACTGATGATGAAGGAGAAAACATTTTTAGAAAGCTGTCTCAATGACAGCAAATGGAATCTTTTTGAAATCTTTTACTCAAATTACGTATGGAAGATATATTCAGGGAAAGGTCAGCTATATCCCAACTTTCAATTCACTGTGTTATAAACAAAGAAACTGCTCTACTGGGGAAAAGATCAACGACTCTTTTTCCTTTCTCCTCTTTAATTAACTTCACTCTAGACCTTCAGCTGATATTTATATGCAGGAAAAATGCTCTCTGTCTTTCCATCTGGCACTAGAAGTGTCAGCAGAAGGTGTAATCTATCTGTTTTCATGGGGAGTTAGTTGTATCGCTGCAGGGGAAAAATGGACACTGGACAGGACTTTATGATGTGAAGGCAACACCCCTCATTAGTGCAATGGCATTATCAAATAACACTTACCTAAATGGTTACACCGTGAATCTTGCTTGTCCAGTCTGTCGTCTGGGATATCAAGTGGCTGAACACACTCTGTTGACATCATTGAAACAGGCTTTTCTCCTCCTATGAAGATACTACACCACATTAAAAGAATAAAAAAAAGAAATTCAGCAGCATGACATAAAAGAGACATATTGGTATTACTTAATAGCTGATGAGGAGTTCTTGTCTTCCAGAAGTCTGCTGACCTGATTATTTACTCACACATGCAGAGATGCATTTATTCACTGCCTTGGTTACACACTCAGTAACCTGTTTTTCCACCTACCTTGCTGTAAGCAACCCACACTAGTGTGGATTGCCTCTACAGAAAAACATAACATTTTCTGTATGCTCAAAAAAAAATTAAAAAAAAAGAAAAAATTTTTAAAAAGTATCTCATACAGAAAATCGTATCATACACAAAGTAAATGCTAAGGAAAAGGATGTTTTGTTCTAGTTTTCTTCTCCATTTTTACTCAAGTGTAAACTAAGGATCGTATTTGGTATTTATTATATGAACCAACTTTAATCATGTATTCTGTTGACTTAGTCCATCTCCACTAAGAGACCTTGCATACCCCAAAAATACCAGGTGTAAAGTGCTGTCTCAGAAAGATGGCCAGTGCCCACAGACCCCAAAGCCATCATGAATTAAACTTACTAATCACTTTGGTAAGACCATGGGAGCCCATTTCACACAGCTATTCAAGTGTCCATGCTCTGTGAGTCTCACCGGATTGCTGTTTGGGCTATTTTGTCCCCCTTTGCTTATAGCTGCAGTGTGTGTTGAAGCCCATCCTCACCCATCCTCCTACCTGAGCTTCCCCAGCACCTTGCAAACTGAGATTTGATCCTGGGGCTGCCACAAATGCCACCACAGAAAGAAGAGAATTAGACCATTTTTCACTGGTGATCCTTTATGTGGTTGCTTAGCAGAAACTCATCAGAATGAAAAAAGCAACGTTAAAGGGAAACAACCTTCAACCTGAGGGTGCAGTCCAAGTGATCTTGGTATCTGCCTTCATCCAGCAACAGCTGTGGTAGTTTCTTATTCACAACCTCTGTTCTCCATTTTCATGGAATAAGAGTAGACTGTGACTTCCTTGTAAGGAGAAGAAAGGCAATGAGGAAAAGAAAAAAATGGAGACATTATGAATAGTAGATGAAAGAGGTAAGTGGGAAAAAAATAGAGAAGTGGAGGTAGAGAAGGAAAGGTAAATAAAAGAGAAAGGTAAGAAAAGAGGCAGCTGGAGAATAACAGTGAAAAGGAGGATGGGAAAATAAGAGACTAAACTGTAGGAGTTTGGTTTTATCTGGCTGGAGGAAACAAAATTACCTTATTATTTCTCTGTAATTTGCAATGGTTGTTTGCTGACAAGAAACAGAACAGTAGGGGAGTTAATCTCATTTCCATGACTAAATTTGCATCTATGTAAAGAGCAATTAACCCTTGAGCAAAATCCAGTCACAGAAATATTTGCAAAAGAAGGTAGGAAAGTTTACACTGATGTGGTTCTTCAGAGGATGGAAACACGTCTTAAATGCCAGTGGCTTAAAAATAATTGGAGTAACACTGCTCTTACTAATGGATGTGGTGGTTTAGATAAGCCCTTGTCTTTTGCCCAGGCCTCTGGCAATAGGCAGTAGCTTTATTGAGGCAGCCAGCACCCCAAAGCCCACTCTCATTCACAAGTTCTTTGATAATGGCTGATTCGGCTATTATAGAATGAATTATTTATTCAATAGACAGAAAACTAACAGACATAAAACTTAAACTAATGCTACACAGGAATAAGGACAAAAAGAAAAGAGACTACTAGTAGACATATACAGAGTGAGGTTAAAGGTATCTATTAATGTTACAACTAGCAAAGGAATAAAACTTAGAATTCAATGTATTTTACCATCCAGTTGTTGGTGGGGCACACCTTGAGATCCTTTCCCTCAATCCCCAGGGAAGTAACCACAGATTTGAGTCCAAAGTCCAGTGAGAAGCCTCCCACATTTTCAGGGTGTGTGTAGAAGGCTTCTATCTCAGTGATAATTCGTGTATCTTTTGTAGTTTGTAAAACAATGTCTCTCAGTCAAGAATATTCCCTTTATCTCTTCCCACATCTGCTGTCTGGACTCAGATGTTGTTTCTTAGCTGAGGTCTGAGCACTTTTGGTGCCAGGGATGACCTCTTGCCAGGCCTTTCAGCCCCTAGGTTTTTATCTTTATGGACCAGCTGTCAGTGGTAGAGAGGAGAGGGGATAGAGGTCCTGCCACAATTGCCTGGCAACATCAAATTTGACTCAACTCGTGTCAACATCAAAAGTTGACTTTGACTGATACTGTACATAAGGGATTAATTCCCTTATGAATCACTATTTAAAAAAAAAATTAATGTTCTATAAATTATTAAAATCTTACAGAATCAGGCCTAGATGAGGGATTTCACCTCCAAATGTTCATTATAGAAAAGTTCCAGTCCAGCCTCACATCTGTACTAAAGTGTTATACTGCCTGAAGGCTCATTTGCCTTTATTGTGAGATAAATCATTCACTTGGGAAGACTCTACAGAAAGAAATCTTTGAAGGCATCTTAACATGGTTGCTCTGTTTATTCACTGTATTACTAAGCTATAGCTGTGGTTTAAAATGAAGCAGACATAATTTTATTTAATACAAAACTTATTATCTGACCATATGAAGGCTTGTGCTACATTTTGTGATTTGAGGTAGTTTTATTCTTCAATGCCATTTGATTTTATTTGATTTGATTAAGGCATGCTGCTAAATATGATGACTGTAGATAAAATATTCTTTTCTGAAGAATACTCTGTTTACAAGGTTTTCAGTAAAATCAGGGATAGTATTTCAGACACTATGGACGTTTTTGTTTTCAACATGTCTCGAGGCAAAAAATACTAAGGATATATAGCAAAATTTAAATGTAAAATTGGTAGTAAATTATATTTACTGGAAATGGCTTATGAAATATAGTTAAATTTGTTAGATTTCAATAAGTTGTTTCATTGAATTATTTCATCCAATAAAAATTTTAAGCTTTGTAATGGGACAATATAGGATAGTTTCATTATTTTTTCTTAACATGGTAGCTTGTAAAATATTATTCTAAAATACATCTCTTAGATCTGTGTTCATATTCTCATGGTTACACATGCCAAGCTCTTAGCATCTTCAGTCCTTTAAAATTCTGTTTACAGGCTAACTTCTGACACTCCCCTTCCTTTCCTTTTCTTTTGTAAGTCTGCCCTGAAGCCATCATTACCTTGCTTACAAAAGCACTGCATTTTGTGACAGTCTGTGTGACAAAAGAATAGAAACATGAAAATTACCAAAATATATCCTGGATTTTGATATCTTGGGCATATATACATTGTGTGAACCTGTGAGCACTGCTACATCCTGTCACCATGGATTACACACAGAGCTCTCCTTCAAAGGAAAGTTGTTGTATGTGACTATTGTAATGGTGCTTTCCCAAGAAAATCAGTTCCTGCCACTAAGGAAACAGATTCCCCAGTAATGTTTTCCATGGGAAGGTAGCCTGCTATGGGCACTGTATGAAGCCATTAATATGGCTTTACAAATTGAAGCATGTTCTCAGATTTTTATGCATTAAGTGCAGCACTTTTCCTAGCAGCCTTTGCATTAGCACACTTTGCACTCTCTGCTGCCATCAGTCACCTTGATAGCAAATGCTTGCTATTCATGTGATGAAGTAAAAATTTCTTTTCTTGTGCTCTGTTATGTCTCTTGACATAATGATCCACATTCATCTTTTTTGCATCTGTAATGGTTACACTGGAGGCCTTATTCACACACAATAGAAGATACTTCCTGAGATGCTACAGATTTTCCTATATGATTTAGAATTCGTTTGTCATTTAGCCAGAGACTTTGGTACAGTGCAGCTAGGCTGTACCACCTTCTGCAGAGATATGTGCCTAAATGAGCCCCCTCAAGTCTTTTATGTCTAGGAAAGAGAGCTGATAGAGACAGTTGAAATGTTTTCCTAAAAACTGAGGCAAGTTCTAGCCTTGCCTACATAGTTTTGCATTTCTCTTTGTTAAAACTTTTGGCATGAGATTGGATTGGCTCTACTTACAGAGAGAGGAGGGCAATGAATGATAAAGACGGAAAAGTGCAAGTATTACTAAAAGCTGCTCCAGTCTCATGTGAATGAAGTCTCATGCTGAATCACTTTCACATAACAGCATGACTCCTTTGGGCATACACCCTTGTAAGATATTCAGATGAAAAATATCTGAACTTTTCACTTTCTGGATATCAGCTTTGGATTTTTAGATAGGTTAAAGCACATACTAAAATTTGTTTTCAAAATTCTCAGGTGCAGTACCTGCTTGATTAAAGTGCCCAAGTAAAGCTATCTTATCACTCACTCACATAGTCCTAAAACACACAAATACTTGCAAGTAATATCATTACTTTCTTTGCTAAAATTTTTGGTTTCCATAAAAAAATTCACTAATGCAACCAGTTCCAGGCTTCAATTAGGTAAAAATACTTTGCTAGAGACAGATAAAGAAACCCGTTTTGGTTTATTATTTTAATGCACAGTTGGTTTAACGTAGATGTGTGTCACAAGTAATCAGCTTAGAGTTTAGGAAATACTTAGTACAGCTACTCTCACATATTTATAAGATGATGCAAATCTTTTAAGGCCATCTGATAATGTGATATTTAAACCAACTTAAAATTAAATCTCATGAGAAAAAACTTACCTTGTAAGATAGAAAACGAAAGCTTTGAGAACAAAACCAAAAGCCTGAACTTATTTTTCATTTGATCTTGAATTAGGCATGGAAATGGCTTGGCGGAAAAATCTCCATTTCTTGTCTTCTCTTAGGGTTTGAAGGGTTGTAGGGGCTATGCAGCTACATGGGTAATAGGTGCTATGGATGGTTGTATATAATCTAAAGGGACAATGCAGTTCTCAAATGAGTCACCCACAGTGACCATTCTTACCTATGAGATGGAGAAATGAAGTTCTGATACACAAGTCTTATAAAAGTTTACAGGGGTTATGTGGGCATCAATGTCAATACTCCTCACCATTGTACATTAAGGCTCGTGATTTCTTTGTACATTGAATACTTAAAATTTCTGAACCGGCCCTCTATAAGGTATCCACAACCTGTGCCTCTGAAAATTTCAGTAGACCATGTGGTGCATGTGGTATTGTATATAGATTTTTTTTTCTTGTTCAGGGGAGTGTTTTATTTCTATGATTGACAATATCCTAAAGAAAAACATTCTAATTTCCAGGGCATGCATAATTATTAAACAAACTGCTGGCATGTTGACAAGGATTCTAGATAAATAAAAGTACTTTTGAGAGCATCCTTGTTCGGTGACAGCAGTCAAATTGAATTTAATAACTTCATTTTGATAGTTGGTAACAATGTTGCCACAGAAGCCTGTTTGGCCATATGTACTTATCTTCTGAAGCCATAGCAATTCCTAAGAAAAATAGAGAGAAGCAGAGGCAGAAACAGGAAACTAAGGTCCTGGGGTGGTGCAGTGTGTACACTTGCTTGTCCTCATTCCCACAGGCAGAGCCTGGCCTTGCTGCTGGTGGTGTACTCAGCAGTTGGAAATGGAAGTAAATAAGGAGTATCTCACAGGCTGCTGCCAAATGGAGACACGAGGCAGAGGCTGCACTTCATTAGTTACAGGCCAGTCTGGACTAAAAGCAGCATGATGCTGCCCTGCCCAAGGAGCTGCTCTGGCATGAGGGTTTGCTCTTTAAGACTGGAGCCTCTTCTCCCACCAAGCACGCACTTACAGTTTCCTGGTGGGGTTTGATTATTTTGAATTATTTTAAATCGGTTTGCCCCTTTCTGTCTAGTTGCACTGAGCACATAAGCAAGCAGGGACAGGCAGCCTCCCGGCATCCTTTCCTGCTCCTTTTTCCCTGCATCCTAAAACCTATGTGGGGGGCAAAGAGAGAGACCTGTCATTCCTTCTGTATCATGTCCCCTGTGCAGGACTCTATAGTGTGAGTGGGCCCTTATTTGCTTGAAGTCATTTACAAATGCAGAAAGAAGGAATAGGATATTGGATAAAGCCATCTTGCACAAATCTTCCCTACACAGAAATCATGTGAAACAGGTCAGGAGTCAAGGGGAATGGTACAACATCTGGCTGCATTTGGCTTCTTCCATCTGCACTCAGCAGGCAGCCCTGGTGCCTTTATCAGAAAATAAGCACCTTCACCCATACCTCATCCTATCCCAGCCCCATTACAACTGCTTCCTGGCAAATAATGTGAATAAAGCAAGATTGCAGTGGTCAGAGTAGAAAATAGAACATCCTACAAGTAGAAGGTCTCAGTGCTGCTGCTCTGCACTCCACACCTTTAAATACAAGTTTTACTATATGTTTAACAATATTTTGGAGTGATGCCTTTCAGGATACACGAGACTTCATTAGCTTCATGCTAATGCTAATGCACAGAGTTTCTTCTTCAGTTATTTAGGCACTGCGCTGCTCTCCACAGGCATATTGTCAGTTTACTCTGATTTTTACTTTTATAAAGCATATTTAAATCTTCTTAGCAAATACTTAGATATTTGAAAGCTTGATCTGAGTGCCTCCCTCTACCCACAACTTTTCCTACTAATAATTGCATGGATGCAGAAGTGTTACAGAATTGTCTAGGAGAAGTTCCTTCTCACAGACAGTGTGCTTCTGGGTGCTATTTCAAAAATTGTGGCTGGGTGGTGGACTGATTCCCACTACTAACTTGTAAAATAAATAAAAATGTTTATTTGTTTGATTTAAAAATTAAATATACATTTGCACAAGTTCTGGTTACAAAGTCTCTGTCTTTGGACATCATAAAAAATACAGTCTTCCCTAATTTTTTCCTTGAGGTACAAATTAACACCTTGCACATGCCAGATGTAGTAGTGAGATATGTTCTTATATCATTTCCCACTTTGCTGACTTACAAATCTGGTTGTTAACTGTCCCAGCAGTTAAAGTTAGTGCTTTAGTTTTCTCTAAAACACTCTCCTCCCCATTGCCCTATCCCCAAATCCCAGACTCAGTTTGGTCATACCTCAATTTTCCCCCCATGAGACCATCCCCAGCCCATTCCCTATGCAGTGGGGACGCTGTGCTTTCCTGCTCGTCCTGAGATATAAGGCAAAAAAAAAAAAAAAAAAAAAAAAAGTCAAATCAAGAAGCCAAGCAGCCGGGAGGAAAACGTGTGGCTGAAGTACTTACTGAGCTGTGTGAGGTGGTAGGGAAGGTGCAGTTCGTCGTCGGGGCTCACTGGAGGATCTTTCTGGACTGATGCTCTTGCCTGTCTTATCTGGGGATAAGTGGAAGCCGTCGCTGTGACAACGCCACCCTCAGGTGTTCTCCTGGAGGTTAGGGAACAGCACCACCACTCCCTGCCCCACCAGCAGATTCTAATCCTGTTTTCTTCCTCTTCCACAAGTTGCACGGGCCGAAGGAGAGGCAACAAGATGCGTGGGAGACCAGCAGTGCCTCAAGGCTGAGGCATCATTCCTCCCAGATGACCAAGAGTCACAGATGCTGATGCTCTCAAAGAAGCAAGGGAGGATGTTAAAACTTTGGCACAGAGAGCCAAAAGGTGAGCTGCAGCTGCTGCGTCTAGAGCTGCAAAGAAAATCACAGGGGGAGGGACAAAGGCTGATGCCGTCAGGGGCCCAGGGGAAAGTTGAGAATAAAAGTGAAGCAAGAAGGCAGGGCACACATCCAGGAGCATCACATAAGCATAGAAACAGATGGACACTGTCTCCAGCACTGAGGTTCAGTGATGACTGCATTTTTTGTGTATTTATATAGCCACAACTGGTTATACAAGCATGGTGTTTATGGGGCCAGGCAGGGAGTTTTCCATGGCTACCAGTTGTTTGCTAGTGGAGACCAATCTCTCCTATTTTAGCCCATGCCTTTGGATGGAACTGTTATTTCAGCTGAGGGAAAGAAATAAAAACATGCCTGACACTGGAAAAACTCTGGAAGAAATACTCTAGTCTGTGGTGAGACTGTGAACTGCCCCTCTCTAAGTATTCATTTGCAACAAAAATGGCTTTGTCTATATAAACTGTGACGGCTCACAGTTGCCGTTCTCTTCTTTTCCCCCACTCAGTGACTGCAATTCACGAGTGCCAGTGTGCACGGCATACTTTCTTTCATAAACAGCATATTGTACAGAAAGCCCAAAGGGGCAAAGTGCTAATTACCAGCCCTGCAAACTGTGCTACACCCTTGGATCCTTTACATATCGTATGTGGTTCTACAAAATGCCAAGAGTGTCAAATGCTCTAAAGGCACCACCTGAAAGAACTGTGAGCTTTCTTCATTGCTGCCTGGGAGAAACAAGCATGTTCATTGCCTTGAAAAGTGTAAGTCACCTGTGCTTATGTCTCAGTGGCCCACCTTTAAAAGCAAGTTCATAAATGCTTAAATTATTCCTGAAAAAAATGCAACAGAGGCTCCTAAGAAATTTTTGGAGAAGATTATTATTTCTAAATTTTAAAAAAACTAACAAAAATCCCCAAACCTCCAAACTCCTCAAATCCCAACCTCGCTTTTTATGAGTTGCCCACCTCCATCATTGTCCAGACCTCTCTGTTGCAGTGAATTTTAAATTAAAAACCCTTTAATTGTCACCAAAATGTGTTTTTCTTAGAAACACAATTATTTCATATTTTTTTATGAAGTCAGAAAATCAGAATGAGGTGAATGAAACAAAGTGGTCAAATGAGAAATATATTTTGAAACTCAACTGAAGATTGCCTTTTAATTGTCCTGATTGAAAAAGTCAGTCAGTCATTTATAGCACTAAAGAATTCCCTGAGGACGAGAAAATAATTTCCTGTTCTAGCCACCAAATCCCAAGGTTGCTTTGGGAATTTTACAATATAGGTTTACTCAAAAGGAAAGCAGTCTATCAGCTGTCTCAGCAAGATTACACATCCAACCTTGGTCACCTTTTATGTTTGTTAGCTACCATGATGCCATGAAGCATTAACATCTCTACAGCACGTCTGTCGCATTATCAGTGTGAAGGAAGATTTACTGCCAGATGTGGTCTTTTAAATGTTTACAGTTGTCCTGCTTGTAAGAGGGTTGGGACTCCTGCCATCTTTCTAATCTTCTCTGTACAGTTATTTCCCAAACACAGCCTGGAAAATAGTCTGAGTTTGTAATAAATCTACTCTTTAATCCTCTTCACATGTACACAAGCGCTCCCATCTTGAGAAAAGTAGTTCTTGGAGAACTACACATATAGTTAAAGATAAGAACATGTCTAAAAGTTTCCAGGCTAGTGCTTTAGAAGACAAGCAATGCAAAAAGGAAGTAGGAGAAAATCTAACAAAAAATTCAGGTAAATGCAATACACACACACACACAAACATATAGATATATATATATATATATATATTTATATACACATGCACATATGCACATATATGTATGCATGTATATATATTTCACTATAACCTTACTGTGCATTTGTCATGGCTGTGGAACAGAGCATCTGATGCTGCCTGCAGAGGCTAGAATGAGTCTGCTGGAAAGAAGAGAACCAAGATCACTGGAGATCACCAGGAAAGTCATATCACATTACCTTCCCATACTAGAAACCCCTGTTTCTAAAGAGTTAAGGTGAGCATGATTATCATTACCAGGAAGGCCTGTTGCCTTAAAGATGACGGAGTTATCACCTCTGTATATTCCATATCTACTGCAGATGGCTATGAAAATCTTACAAAACCAGTACACTAGTAACCTTGTGTATGATCCAAGGCATCTGTACCACTGTGGCTCTGTGGAGGTTTGTTACATTAAGTTTACATTAAGGTAAGATTTTACTATCAACCCTGGCACTACTTTCAGATGAAATAAGAGGTGCTGATAAGTTGAAAGTGAAGTGCTATTTTATTTTAACAGAACTTAGTTATCCGAAAACTGTTGATGATTCAGCCTCAAGTCACTTCTCTATGCAGTAGCATGTGTTTACATCCAATATAATACTTCACGTAAGAAAACTCAGGGCTCACACTCTCCTGATGTGCTTAAGCCCACCTTCAGCCTGTGCTCTTATTGTGAGTGAAAGTGTACTGTGCAGTACATAAAGTTTGTTCCAGATTTATGGTAACTCCTAAGCTGCTGCATGCATGTGCACACCCAAAGTAAATTTATATGTGGAAAATTAAGGAATTGTACCTTGTAAGGAACAATTTATTGGTTTAGTTCCTTTATAAATGTTGCCATAGGTATAGAACAGACTACAGTTGATTAAATAATTTACTTTGCAGCCACAGCAGTTTGACCAATAGGTCAGTGGGCTGTGCTGGATTTTTAATCAAACAGATTGCCTCCTGTGCAGTCAACATTTGTCTTTGGCAGTTTCCCTTTAAGTTGTGGAGGTTAAAAGTGCAGGGGATCAAAACCTGCACTCAATGCAGCTCACTTTTCTCACTTACTATTATAAACATTTACATTTTCCCCATATGTAATTGTATATGCATATAAGGGACATTAAATTGCATTTATCACAGACACAAACATAAAGATATGTCATATTTTTGAAAAAGAAGGCTTGATGAAAAACATTGCCACATCCTGAAAAACAGCATATTTGTCCCAGGTCCAAAAGGGAAATAATTTGTGTTTATTGTACTGCTTAGTAAAGCCTTTAAGGCTGTAACACTAAGGCTCAGAGGAGTCTGGGTTTGTATCTACCCTGACAGATGTCTCTCATGCAAAGGTCTTTCCTGCTGCCCCTACAACGGTTAGGGGCATTACAAAGGAAACTTAAAAGTCTGGAAGACAATAGCCCCATTTAGAGTGGCAAAGGAAATTTCTATGTCAAGAATCAGGGTCATGCCCAGGTTCCCTGTGCAAAGCGAAAGAGAAAACTTTATTACACTAAACTGACATGAAAATTATAACAGGTTAACCTGTGCTTCAGATTCACATAAAATAATTAAGATTTTCTGATGTATCTAGTTTACAATAAAGTCTTCATTCTTATTTCAGAAGCAAGTCAGGAGAAAACATGGAAAGAAAAAGATGTGGCTCTTCATGAGGGAGAAAGATTTTCAAGTTTGATGCTTGTGAAGACTCCAGTGCACAATTTTCATTAATCTTTATGTCAGAGGGCTTTGAGAGAGTTAATTTTAGGGAAAGACAGATGTAAAATCCAGCAAATAGCAGATGGTAGTGAAAAACTATATTCCAGGGAGACTTGGAACAAAGTAGTAGCAGATGACTTTTGACCCATGTAATTTATGCTTCTTATATCCATCTTATGCAGTATGGAGCAAGGTGAGAGCTGGGATGAGGTTAAAGCTGGCCTTTACCTCCTAGAGAAGTCTCTCTCCCTCTCTTTCCAGGGGCATTAGATCTGTAGAACTGCTCCTTTTCCCGGAGTTGCTGTTCCTCTAAGTTGTTGCTCTGGTTAATTATGTGCTAAACCAGTGTCGTCCTGTGTATGGATACAAAGGGGTTTGCCTGCTAAAACATTATGGACTTGTCAAGATTACATAATTTCCAACTCTACATCCAAGGATCTTTTAAAATAGCATCCCAGTCCTTCTGCACTTGGAGCTTAAAATATTAGACAGCTTCTAAAACACCACTGTGTTCACTCTCCTTTTTAACACCTTCCACATGGTCTGCTTTATTTTATTAGACTGAGAATCTGGAAAGAACACAACTTCTCTGACTGGAAATTTCACATATGAGTGTGAGAAACATCAGTGCCTACAACATATGCCTATCTCTCAGATTAGAGACAGAGACTCATTGGTAAACTTGGGCTGTCCTTCAGGCTTTTTGTGCCTTGCAGCAGGGTGGCAAGAGTTGTAGATATCTGACACAGTCTGTGAACTTCCCTGGCAAAGGATATTTCTGAGTGTGTTATCCAATAAACAATTTATTGAAAGAGAAATAAACTAGACACAATTGAAACCACACCAAAAGTCTATCAACACAGGACATGAAACAAAGAAGTAAGGAGCAGAGTGATCCACATAAGAGGGTTTTCAGAGAAACTCAGGGAAGATTAATATTGCCTCCTCTCAACTTCCCTGAGCTTCCAGTTTACTGCAAGCATCTTGAAAAATCCTTACTCACTCTCTGTTCTTCACATTACAGCAGCAGCACAAACATTTTGGTAGTTACTTCCTTGTCGTGCAGTGAGACTGCATTACTGTGCTGACAAACTTCCAGTTTATAGGTGACTCAGGTCTTGAGAAGGATATATGGCTGACCTGTTCAGCATTGCTCAGTCAGTGACAAGCTGTAAGCTGCACCTTTGCATTTTTCAGGGCTTCCCCTCCATCTCCTTAGGTGTTTCATTTTTTCCTTACAGCTTGAGAAAAATACTTACAGTCTGAAAAATGCAGTAGATAAAAAACTGTAATAGTAATTGTTGCTGGCTAGAGAATATGGAGGAAGAGATTTCAAGGGAGCAGTCTTCCACATGTCGTGGCCTTGTTACTTCTTTCTGGGTATCATCAGGGACTACTCTAATTCCTCACCTGGTCAACTGGCTGGCCAATTGGAGCCATGATAGCCATCATGTAGTCCTGATTTCTGAGGAGAGTGGTTCCTCAGAAAGCTGTGTGAAGAGCTGAGGGGGAAACAAGGGAGTATTGCAACCTGTGCTGGATCCTTAGAAATCTTAGCTAGGCCACAGGACAGCACCAGTAATGCAGCAGTGGTGACAGTCATGCAGGCCTTTTGCCATTGTCATCATCCTACATCCCTAGATTTTTGGACTGATGCTCCAGCCCACAAAGCAAATTTGAGGGAAGGAGGAAGGAAGTGTGCTAGTGGTCCTTTCTTGGTTCCTATTGCTAAGCAGATTACTGCCTGCTATTCAGAGCAGGATGGTGTCCTCTGAGACCATCACTTCCATTACAGAAGATGGTACAAAGTAGATAATGCAAAGTGTTTTTGAGGGAGAGAAGAACCCCTCCACTGGGTGGAATTTGAAAGCAAGTCTAAAATGCCCCTAATTTCACTGCCTGCATTTCAAGCTTGCAGTTGTAAAGCAAAAAGCTGTGTTAGTCTTTAGCATTTTATCAATTCTTTCTATAATTTCAATAGAACTGAGCCCACTGGAAGTCAGCAAGCTGTTAAGCCCAGCATGGGTACATTACATTTCATTCATTTGAGACATACAAGTTCTGTGTCAAGTGGGATTTGTGTAAATACATGCACAGATTCCTCACCTCCAGAAGGTTGCTTCTAGGAAGTTGTTAAGTTCATTAAAATGGCAGACAGAAAATTGTGCTCCTGTAGTTTCCATTTCAATTATTATAGAGTGTACAACATACTAAATCTACTGCAGTTTAAGACAAAACTTCTATTGGTTCAATAGGGCCAAGATGTCATAAAGTTAATTCCCTAAGACTGCATAAAACCTGAAAATTGTCTCAGAACAGTGACTTCAATGGAGTTTGGACCTCAGGAAATTAAACTCTCGGTTGGTTCAGAAAGGCAAATTTTGTGCCTTACCAGAGAGCTGTTCCTAATGACACTGTTGTTAGAACAAGAAACATTGCCCTGATACACAGAAAACGTGCTTGATTAAACAGCTAATGTGATTATTTTTCTGTTGTGCACATAGAGTTTGGACATCACCAGGATAAACTGGATAACTTTTCTTTCTCTAAAGGCAGTCATATATATTTTCAACTCCAGCAGTACTATTCTGACTCACAAGACATTGAGGAAATGTCTTTTCAGAAGTAGTATCATAGTGAAAAGTGACCATTTGGTTTATGTGGAGAGAGCAATGCCAGGGTAATGTCATAGAGAGGAAGGTCTGTGAAGTTGATATGCAGCTGTTGGTATCTATTTCAGTTACATTAATAAAGATTGCTTCAATTCAAGCAGTGCCTACCCATAAAGTACCTCTTTGCCTGTTGTTTAATTAAGTGCTTGTTCTTTGGTTAGGTTATTTGAATACCTAATCAATGATGAAACAGCAGAACAATATCTGCTGATATCAGGAAATTTTGAAGAGGCAGATGAGAGCTGCCTCTCTTTTTTAATGGTCCAGTGAGACCACAAAGGACTTATTTTTCTTTGCCAAGGCCAGGAAATTATAAATGTACAACATGAAAGAAAAGGCAGACAGATCTTTCAACAAGTTGGTTTTGAAAGCAAGTTTGTTACCAAAAATTTGGTAAAATAAAAAACTCCTTAACACCATTGTAGCATTAAGAAGAAGGCATTCTTTATTCAGCCAGATGCACGGGGGAATAGCTCCTCCCATGGGTACCAGAAAGTTTCTGTTTATATACTGTATTTTGCTTAAATATTCATTGATTGTCCTGGACTAAACATACATATGTGTGATAGGTTGACTTGGGAGGAAGAAACTCAGAAGTTCTTCCTGGGGGAGTTTCCTTTGTGGGGGGGTTTTGGGATACTTGTAACAGCCAATCAGAGAAAGTCGGTTCGCTCCGTGCACACACATTTTAAAAAAAGGTAATCCCGGAAGACGTCCTCTTTGTCTTTCCGGCGGCTGAACAGGTAACACCAACCCGAGCCGCTCTCCCTCTCCCCCATGCGGGGGAGGGGGGGGAACGGCTCGGAGGCCGCTTGGGCCCCGTTTGCCAACGAGGGGGACCCGATGGCTGAAGGGAGGAAAAGTTGTGTGATAAAAGCTTCACGGATTTTTCCTCCACCGGCCTGTGGCTCTGGCGTGGGGGAATGCTGGCTCTTTATGCTGCCGGCCGGGGCCGGGCCTGCCCAGGTGGCCATGAGCCATGCGGGCCGCAGCCCAGCCCCACAGGGGCTGAGTGGCGCTACCGCTGCCCCCCCCCAGCACGGCCGAGCCTGGCCCAACTTTTGTAGTTGTGTTAAACTTTAACTCTTTAGTGTTCAGATAAGATTTGCAAAGCCTCCAGCCTTCCCTTTAAATATGAAAGGGAATAAGGAAAGTTCTGAAGTCAGTGATGCAAGAGCTAAGTATTTTAAGATGGAAGGAGAGTGAGAAGATGCTGAAATGGCTGAAAATCTTTTTGGGAAATTGTAGGAATGAGCTAATGTACTGAATATTCCTTTAAACCATGGAAAGAGACATGGGGGGATGGAAATGTTCCTTCTTAGGAGATAATTTGATTAAAGAACACCTGTGTTGGGAATTTGAATTTCTGCCCTGAGAAACGAAGGGGATTGCAGTTTTTTCTGAAGATGAAGCCTGAGCAGAGGAAAGGGAGACAAATAAAAATCGTTGCTGTTGGACATTTTCAATTCTTAAAAGTAATACCCCATGGAATAGACATGACCCATATCTACAACTTTGGGAAGGGAAAAGGTTAACCAAAAAGATAAGAAAAAATTTAAACAAATTATTTTTTTCCCCCTTATAATAATTACCCAAATCCCCCCCCCCAAAACACCCAACCAAAAAATTACCACCCCCACATATGATAACAATTTCCCCGAAATCATTAACCATAATTCCCCTCCCATTTATGCAGGCGTTCTTCTGTTTGGGGTTCTCCCTGGTGATCCCTGGTGGTTGTAGGCCTCAGTGTTCCAGGTCACCTGGCTGAGTTGGCAGGACACTGAGGCTGGTGAACTTCCAGTTCTTCTTACACCTGGGGCATTGTGCAGTTACCATAGACCTGTAGTTTTGGAGAACAAGCATTGTGTTGGCTCGCCAGGGCTAGGCCATTTATCATCTGGTAACAAGTTGAACTGAACTCTCTTTTCTCTGCATCAACTCTTATTCATCAAAAGTATGATGCCTGTTAAAGCCAAACACCATGAATTTCCAGCCACAAGCAAACCTCAGAGAGGATCTTGCAGAAGAGTAATAGCAGGGTCCCCACTTTCTACAGTCACTGTCACAAACACTTTTATGTATGTGGAAGGAAGACCAAAGACATTGTGAAATCAGCAATATGGGTCCCTGCTAAAGGTGCTCCCGTGAAAGTAAATCCAGCCATTCAGTTAAACATTTGGATGCACTTAAAAGCCCCAAATAAATTCTGCAGGTGCATTTCTGTAAAGCCAGGAGGGAGGAGAAGAGTTTATTCTCTTCCCTGCTCCCTCTGCTGCCCTCCTCTGGAATAGTACTTTTATGACTTCCCCGTTAGAGCAGCAGGAAAAGCAGATGACGCTGTTAGAAAGATGCAAGGGGGGAGGATGGACATATGCCATTGTGTGGCATCTAATATTCAATTATTTATGTGAAGTGAACCAGCTCCATCCATTTAGACTGCTTGCATTCATCCAGACCCCATGACGGTCCACAATCCTGTCTGTAAAATACACACAGACTTGGTTTGGGATTTGCTGGAGATGGTATGCATAGAATGAAGATGGAACTCCATTTCCTGGGGCCGCTAGGAGCAAAAAAAAGAATAATGTCTCTCTCCATTTAATAATAATAATAATAATAATAATAATAATAATAATAATAATAATAATAATAATTCTTATTCTTATTATTATTATTATTATTATTATTATTATTATTATTATTATTATTATTATTTCTAACGATCTACAACCTATCTGAGAGCCAGAATGCTGAGCAGGCAGGGCTGACCACCATTTTCTGAGCAGCCAAGACTTGTTCCCATTCCTCAGCCAGCACACACATTGCTCCATTTGGCACAGGGAATCCTTAATCAGAATTCTTAGTCAGAATTCCTTAATCAGCATGGGGAGATCTGGGAAATCAACCCCTTGAGGTAAGTTGTCTGCTGTGAATTTGACTGTGCATCTGACTTGAGTCATTTATTGCCTCTCGTGGGGTAACATATGAGTAGTCCCTATGACATGCACACAGGAATGAACAAAGCAGACTGGAAAGTAGCTTCTTGCTCTAACTTAGCTGGGTTGACTTGTGGCAGCAATAATAGAAAAAGCCATCAAAATAATTTTAGTTGTAAAAGCTGAGCTTGTCTGTACTTCTGCAAGGAGCATATGTATTGATTAAGATAAAGGCTAATGTGGAATCTATAAGACCAGAAATAAATGCTCAGACATTTGTAAAAATGTGCAAATCCATTTCTCTCCTTTCTAAGTATTTTTTATTCATTACACGCAAAATTTGCAGTAGTCTTACATGGTGAATCAGCACTGGAAAGGTACTAGCCATCCCTAATTTTATGTAAAATGACTTAATTTTAGCCAGAAGGGGAATGGAGGATTATTTTTGCTAATTAGTTCTGAAATCATTCACTTAGACAATCACTGACTCTTTTGGGCTTAACGGGCAGTGTGAGAGCAATGCTACATCATTCTTCTTGGATCTCTACAGGATTCATAAGAGCCCAGATATGAAAATTCAGCTGGCTGCATCTATGTCATGGCTGGCCTGGTTAGGGGCACTTCTTTATATCTTAGCAAAATATAAATACAATGTCATGATTGAGAACATCAGGACTTCTTCCATCTCATAAAATTAGGAAGAGGGAATAATTTTGTTAGTTATTGAATTCCAGCTGCTTAATTAGTGTTTACAGTATCTCTCCTTGAAAATAGCCATGTGTATTTCATTCCCTACTTGCTTGTTTAATTTAATTAAATCAATTGTTGCACACCTGTTTCCACTTACTTAAAACGAGCACTATCTGCAGCATATCAAATACGAAGTAACATTGAAAGCAATTAATATTTATCCTTGAAATGTTTATTTTGGAATGGTATTATTAAGAGCCCACATAAAATTAATCAGATATCAAGTTTATGCCTTAAAACACCTATAGATGCATAACCTTCTTTTGAACAATGCAGTCAGATTTGAAGAGGTAGATGCACAGAAACAAGTAAGACATCTAAAACATTTCATAGGAGATTGCAGAAAAACCTTTTATTTCCCTGAAAAGTGATGCTCTGTTAATGAATGCTGGAAGAAACAGCTTCAGAGGACCACAGACAGGTATCTCTTAAGCTATAACAAAGAGAGAGTGTTTCATCTTTGATGGACCTTGTGTCCAAGAACATATAAACCTGTATGCCACTTATATTCCTAATAAGATATAGAGTGACACAACTAAGTAAATTCCTAGAGTGTCTGCTTATTGGAAAAATCTTGAACGAGGCTCAAAACCATAAGTCAATTAAAAAAATACCAGACGTACATTTTCTACCCCTTCCCTACCCACCACTTTTTTTTTTTTCTTCATTTAATGATCTTTGTGGGGGACTTTAACTGCCCTGACATCTGCTGGAGAAGAAACACAGAGAAGCACAAACAGTCTAGGACGTTCCTGTTCCATCAGTTGTCACTGATGACAACTTCCTGACAGAAGTAGTGAAGAACCCTAGAAGGAATGGTGTGCTGCTTGTCCTTATACTAATAAACAGGGAAAGCAAGGAAAAGGGAAGTTGTAGGCATTCCTTTTCTCCCAGACAACTAGCAGTAGGACAAGAGAACATAGTTTTAAGGTGAGCTAGGGGAGGTGTAGTTTGAACATTAGGAAGAAGTTTTTTCACAGAAAGGGTGATAAAATATTGATATGAGCTGCCCAGAGAGGTGGTGGAGGTGTTTAAAGAAAGACATGATCTAGCTGACATGGTGGTGTTTGGTCATAGGTTGGACTTGATGATCAGAGGTCTTTTCCAGAGTCTTTTCTATTTGACTCTATCAGCTGTGAAGGCTGGGGGCAGCCTTGGCTGTAGTGAGCATGAGGCTGTGGAATTCAGTACAGGCAAGGAAGAAACAGGGCAGCAAGCAAGATTATGAAAATGGACTTCAAGACAGCTAACTTTAAACTCTTCAGGGATCTCCTAGGAAGTATCCCATGGGAGCAGGCTCTGCAGGCAAGAGGGATCTATGAGAGTTGGTTGATTATTCAAGGATCATATCCTCCGGGTTCAAGAATGATGCATCCTGATGTACCAGCAAAGGGAGCAAGTGGTCTGCGTGGATGAATAATCAAGCATAAAGAGGAAGTGCACAGGAGGTGGGAGCAGGAACAGGTCACACAGAATGAATATAAAGAGGTTGTCAGAGTAATTAGAAATGAGACAAGAAAGGCCAAGGCCTATCTGCAACTAAACATGGACAAGGATGTCATGGACGACAAGAAGGGCTTCTTCAAATACATCAATGACAAAAGGAAAACAAAGGAAAATATGGGCCCATTACTAGATGGAGGGGGGACCCTGTTAAAAACGGAGAAGGCAGAGTAACTGAATGCTTTCATTGCATCAGTCTTCATTGACATGAAAACCCTCGGGAATCTTTGACCCAGGAGACCAGGGTCAAGGAACACTGGAAAGAAAACTTTCCCTCTCTCAAGGGTGATTTGGTTAGAGAACACCTAGGCAGATTTAATGTCGATGGGTCCTGATAGGATGCACCCACGAGTGATAGGAGGAGTAGCCAATACCCAAGAGTGTTGTGCTGACATTCAGACAGATCTTAACAGGTTGGAGAGAAGGGCAGAGAAGAACTGTCTGAAGCTCAGCAAAGACAAATGCAGAGTCTTGCACCAGCACAGGCTGGAGGCCAAACTGCTGGAAAGCAGCTCTGTGGAGAAGGACCTGTGGGTCCTGGTGGAGAACAAGCTGTCCATGAGCCAGCAGTGAGCCCCTGTGGCCAAGGCAGCCAATGGGATCCTGGGGTGCATTGGGAAGAGCATTGCCAGCAGGTGGAGGAGGTGATCCTGACCCTCTCCTCAGCCCAGGTGAGGCCATATTTGACTGTGGTCCTTAACCTCTTTGCTCATCTGTGATCCTGACATGCTCATAGATGTCCTTGGAAAGATGAACAATTGAATTTGTTTACCTGGATTTCTGAGCAAGGTCTACATCAAGTTATATATTTCATTGAAGGAACTCTATGGACTGATTAATCTACGCACAGAAGAACTTTGGTTGAGTTTCAGGCCTTCTATGTCCATTGCATCTGCTCAAGTGTTGTTCTCTTTCTGCTTTTCTTCCCATGTCTGGCCCTTGTTTTCAGATTCCTCTATCCTATCCACAGCTATAACATTTCCTCTTTGCTGCTCACAAGTCCTTTTCTTCACCTCCCATGTGGATGGTAGTCAGCTCAGCTGCTGCATGCTTTGGCAGCAACTGCTAACCAGTGGCAGGAGGGTCTCACCAGGCAACAGCTGGATACCACCTCACGACATCAAAAGCTATCAGCTCCCAGAATGAGATCTCTTTGGCACCAGCTGCTTCAAGTTTCTCCAGACATCTCACTCCAGCTGCACTCCACTCTGCTACACACACACACACATACACTTGCTCCTCTGTGGACTAGCTCGGGAGGAAACCCAGTTCTGAGAAGAGTGGTTGTCACATTTGTCCAGCCTGGTTTGAGATGACTCAGTTGCCCTTGCTTCCACTTCTCTCTTTGTTAAATGGGACAAGGATGTGTGGAATCCAGGCTACTGTGCTTCCAATATGCTGTGCTCTGGTTAGAGGAACCCTAGATCTGGAACAACTCTCCTGAGGTAACAAGATCATTATTGTTATTCCTTGTAGATGAAAAATTAAGGACAGTGAAGCCCTTATGCAGGACATTACTAAGGTGTCACTAATATAATTGATTCTAGCTTTCTAGTAATTAGGTTTTTCTTTATTTCCCCCCAAGCGATTATAACTATTTACTACTCTCCATAATTTCTTTCTCTGCCAGTAGCTTAGAAAAACGTCTGTGAAGTCCAGGCAACCTTTAAAAAGCTAATTTACCAGCAAGATAATACTTGACTACAGACTTTCACACACCATCCCCCCCACCCCCTTATTTCACCATAGTTTACAATAGCTTGTCTGTTGTAAAAGAAACTGCACTTGTTGGGGAAGGTGCACATTACTGTACCTTCACAGACTGGGAACTCTCCTAGAGTAATTTCGCAAAAATGTGTACAGGGTAATGAAAATAATAGTGTGCCATTAATATTGGGGTGAGCACCACAGTTTTCTCCACTACCTGGGACTATTGTTCTGCTCCTTTTCATGACTTCTAGAGGTCTGTCACCCTTGACAGATTCTTGCATTATCTAAGATCCCTCTGATCAATACTGACTGCAATTATTCCTGGAGGCAGCTGGGTTATATACATAACATAATAATCATAATATAATATATATATATTAAAAATATATATACAGAGAATCTGGGGGGGTTGGGGTTGGTTTGGAATGTTTTAGTTGTCTGTATTTGCAGCAGCCTTTTGCAGGTGACAAGCCCAGAGATTTACAGTAACATGCAAGGGAAATCTGTGGCAAATCTTCAGGTGAGGTACCAGAGAGCCCTCACACTCCCTTAGGATAAGGGGTGGGGGGAATGGAACAGACAACTTAGCTTCCAACTTTTGATCTTGCCTTCTCACTATTTCTGTGACTGTCCTTACAGACTTCTGTGTTTTAAGGGGTGGAGGGAGAAAGAAATCAGGAAAAGGTGTTTTGTTACTTGCCATGGTAATAAATGTTTTCCCTATCAATGTTAAATAGCCTCGATGGCCTACATCTGTGTCCCTCTTACTAGCTGTGATCTGGGCTGGCTGAGAGTGCTTTGTCCACTGAAAGACAATGGAAAACAATGAAATGAAGATGGATGAATGCACCTCTCTAGAGAGGTGAGATCACTGTTGTTTAACAGTGCTTTAATTCCTGGCAGTCTCAGATGTTGTGATTCTGAATTTTCCCATTTAATAGCAAAATTGCCTTTGTTCATGCTTCAGCCTCTTTTACCCATACCCATTTCTACAGGGAAGACTAAAACCTTGTTTCTGGAGCAGAGAGTTAAAACAGTCAACAGTCTTATAAAGTGACAGTGCAGCTGTTTCTTAAGTAGCAATGGATCTTAATGAAAGTCTGCTCATAAAATTATTACCACAGCACAAAGTAAAGATCCCGACTGATACTAGGTCCCTATTGTGCCAGGCACTCTACAAATATATTAGGAGAGAATAACTTCACTGCAATGAATTTAAAACCTTGTTAGGTAAGACAGAAGGAAGCTGTGCCAGCGATAAGGGTCCCCCCGGGGCAAAGAAAAAGACCCTGATCACAGAAAAAACATATGGTACAGCCTGGAATAAGATGAGGGGTTCTTGTCACCAGGTGTTATGAATGGAGATGGGAACTTAGATAAGTCCCTGCTTTTTGCCCAGGCCTCCAGCAGCAGGCAGTAGCTTTACTGGGGTGACCAGCACCTCAAAACCCACTATAGTTTGCAAGTCCTTTAATAATGTCAGATTAGGTCTATTACAAAATTAATTATTTTTTTAATAGACACGAGATTAACAGACATAAAACTTTAAACAGACTATTTACTACACCAGAATAAAACAAAAAGAACTACTAGTAGATGACATACACTGCACAATTAAGGTATCTATATTACAGCTATGAAGAAATAGTATAGATTAGGATTCAATGTATCTTACCATCGAATTGCTGATGGGGCACACATGGAAATCATTTGCTCTCAATTTCCAGAAAAGTAACCATGAAGATGTGTCCACGCTTTGGGCAGAAGTCACCTCACACATTTCCCGGGAGTGTGTGAGACACTTCTACATCTGTGTTAATTTGTGTGACTTTATAGTTGTAAAGAACAGTGTCTTTGGTCAATGATACTTATTTTTCTTTTATCTCTTCCCACATCTGCTCTCCATACCAAGATGTTGATTCTTGGTAGGGGCTGCAGACCTTTTAGTGTCAGGAGATGACCCCTTGCCTTGCTGGACCTTTGACCTGGCCTGGGTTATCTCTTCCATCTGCACTAGCCATCTGTGGTAGAGAGAAGGGGAGGGTGTCCTGCCACATCAGGCTCCTTGATAGCCTTAGAGCAGAAAGCCATTCATATCTAGCAGCTCACAGCCAGTTTATTTGTATTGCTTGAGTCCAAGACTTGAGACTTTTTGGTTTTTTCAAATACAGATTCCAGCATCGGGGAAGCCCTGGGCCTGAGCTGGGGCACCGCATCACCATGCACTGGGATGCAAGAGGGAGGCAAGAGGGAGGCAGTAGGCCCAGATTATATAGGGCTGGACTGACTGTGCATCTAGCAGGAGGTCAAAGCTATGTTTAAAGCAGCTGTGCCCACATTTTTTTGGCTGTCACATCTCCTCTCCTGAACTCTACCTTCTTCTAAGCCTGTGTCAAATCGTCTTTGGACTTGAACTTGTAAGGGGCTGAATTCCCAAGATAGTACTTTTCTTGGAATGTCATGGCAGCATTGACAACAAGGCAACTGATGCATTAACATGCCAGATAGGTTTTGATGTTTACTCATGTGATGCTCTCAAGGGTTGATTGAATTGATGCCTGATATGACAACTAATGGGAGCTCTTGGCAGAGTACCTTAGATTAATTTCCTTATTATCTGGTTAGATTTTATACTCTTTAGCAAAATCAATATTGAAGGTGGTGCACAAAGCTTCAGAGTTTAAAGATTTATGGAGGCACAGAGAAAACGAGTAAAGGCAAAAGAAGTAAAACTCAAGTTACACAAATTGCTACTGAAATAAAGTAGGTAAAGGCAATCATTAGGTTTTGAATTTTGTGTTTTTGTTAGGGACTAATTTTTAAATTTACCTTCCCCCTTCCTGTCTCCTTCCTTTCCTCCCTCCTGCTTTGCTGAGGCTGCACGTTGCCCTTGCACTCTAGACACTGTAACCAGAAGAAAGAAAATGCTAAACTATTTCTTTAATAGAGAGTTAAAGGCTTTTCAGGAGCTAGTAGAGGCAAAAGATACTGAGAGAGCACCAGAGAGCAAGGAGAACACTGCTGTAACCCTATGTGTCTTATCCTTTTCCATACCTGGTCTGATATATATTGCATGGACCTTTATGAAGCCTCATTAGACCTGTAGAAAGGGCCAATGGGTCTACCTGCTTTAGCTCTGGATAGGTAAAATGGGGAAGAAAACATAATTTTATTGAAATGCTTCCATTTCTTTACTTTTTAATTTTTAAAAAAACTTTTTTCAGGGGTCCTACAGTGTCACAAGGTCAGTTTTCTTCAGATTTCAAATTTGCAAACTGCTTAATGTTAATACTTTTTACAAGTAATGTAGCTTCCCCACTCCTCCAAGATATGAACCTGCAAGCTAATTTGTATTTTAGCTAGCTAGAGCAATTGTGATACTCAATCGAATAAATTATTATTTAATCAATTCTTTTGAGTTGTTATTAAGATTGTCACCGTATTTGCATATGACTTGCCCAAAGGGAAACAAATTATAGATTTTAGAATGTTGGTAACAATGTGAGTTGAAATAGATACACAGCTGGCTGTCACATTCACCAGTGCTACCCCTGGACTGTCCTGATCTCAAAACTACTGCTTGTTTTCTTTTTTCTCCAATCTTCAACAGCAGCATTATGAGGTATAGTCCAGTCATCCCTGTAACATGCTTGGAGGAGTTATGAAATGAAATACCACTTGTGCTCTAGGATTATTCAGAAATAAATACTTCCCATTACTTAGTATGTTTTTTTATTGCTATAAGATTGTGGCTTAATAATTAAAACAGTGTTGAGGGCTTGAAAGGTTTTCTAGCTATACATGTAAATACATGCACATTAACAATATTTGTGTCTAAGTGTTGCATACAAGGGAACCCTATACCATTCATATCTTGCATTAAATTATTTTATAATTGAACTGAAAGGAGGAGCTGGACTGCACACACCAATCTAAAGATCATTCCAACAGGAACGTTTTGCTAACTAGAGTCAGATTCAGCCCTCATTAATATAAATGTTAGAATTCAAATGGCACAAGAGGTCCTGCATGATCTTTTTAATCAAGAACAGCTGCCACCTGCCAATACCATCTTCTCTACACAGGCATAAGACAAGCCAACAGCAATTGCAACATCAGTGCGTTTATGCCTTGGGTTGCAGTGACTCTTGCAAAAATCATCTTGTTTCATGGGAGAAATCACTGGTATCACTGAGGCAAGGAAGCTTCTTAGTCATCCTTTCTTCCAGGAGCTCTTCAGCACTGGCATTGTTGTTTGTCCTTCGCCATACTCTTGCTTTCATCCACAGTCTGAGAGACAGCATCTGCAATGCAGTTTCTAAGCCAGTGGAGAGAGAAAACACTATGCCATATTTATTGCTTATTTCTCAAAAACATTCCATGGAGATGTTTTGGTCCTGTTTTCATGCTCCCTAAAGATACTTTCACAATCACAAACCTTGACATATAAACTCTTAAAAACTTGATGGTATGGAAGTGGTGTACAAATCCCATGTGGGGTCTCAAGAAAGGGGCAAATTTCAACCAGTGAAATTCATAGCCCAGCAGGCTGTGGAGGATCTTGTTAGTTCCTATGTTATGTACCTCTTTCTTCTAATCATTTTATTACCCTGAACATCTGTGGAAACATGGAGGTGCAAGGAGCCTCAAGGCTGCTCAGCATGTCTGACTGCATTTTCTCCTTAAACATGTGCAAATGCTACTTCTATTTTCACCTTAGCAAAGCTGTGATTTGCAACACCAAAGCCTAAATGATACCTAAGATCCCTTCAGAACATTAAACAAACAAGCCAGTAGGACATCTCACAGTCTGGGAAGCCCTAAATTGAAAACTGCACTGCTTTGAAAATGAACCAATTGCATTTCTTTGCTTTGATCTAAACTTGAGAGGCTTTTCTGCATAAATCCAGGCTCTGTGTGCTTCCCAGAAAACTGAACCAGGATTCTGATTCCAGGCTTATAATGTAGAAAATCCTGTGTTTCTTATCTCATTTTGGCTCTAGTTGGATTTATATGAAGCAAACATGAAAAGGAAGAGTACAGCCAGGTGACTTCGCACAGTAATAGTTTGACAATTTAACTTTCTATGCACTGTCAGTGAGCTTCTAATTTGATACTGACAGTAACAAATAGTCAGAGGCAGTTGGTAGCAAGTTAAAATTTCAAATGTGGCTAGGACTATACAAGGTACTGTCTTGGTTTGAAAGACAGGTGTCTGCTAAGAAAGGCAGGGGCCTCTCTTGAAATGGAAAATGTAAACCTCCTACCTCCAAATTATTATAATTTTGAAATTAAGGGGCTCTCAGGCAAAGATATGGGAATAAGAATAGCATTTCTTTACTAGGAAAACTTAAAATAGAAATACAGTATTACAAAAAACTAGCCCAAAACACTGACAGAGTCATAATACAACCTGACACCCCATCAGTCAGTCAGGGTGTTGGTAGCAGTCCCATTAAATGGTGGTTGCAGCCCTCCTGGATGACAGATGTGGTTCAGTTGAAGCAGTGCTCCTACAGAAGGGTTCAGTTTTTCTCTGAAGGTCCAGTAATGATGTAGAAGGGTCTGGTTTTCCTCTGGAATCCAGTGGAAAAAGGCTTCTCTGATGTTTCAAATCTCAGATTTTTTCTAGGTAGGAAATTCTTGGCTCCTCCCCCTGGCTGGAGCATCTCCCAGTGGGATGATGTAATTTTATCAGTTATTCCGTGGGACTCAGTGGCCCATTAACAGACAATATCTCCCTGGAGGAAGGATAGGTTGTAGAAAATACAAACATAAGATAATAAAAGATAATCTGGTTTTAACAGATGGCCCATTAGCAGAGGATATCTCCCCCAGAGATAAGGATCACTGCCCCACCTGGTTTCAACAGATAGTGATGGAATACATACTTTTGGTCACGTCCTGCATTGCAAGCTAAGACAGATACTTTGCACCTGAAATCAGTGTTGGATGAAGGACTATTAAAATAACTATCTATAAGAAGAATAGTACAATTTAGTACAATTTTCTGGCCTGTCTGGAAGTTCTTAAGTTTTCTCAGAAAAAATAAGCCTTTCCCCCTTATTTTTACAAGTTTTTGCAAAACACAGCCCTATGCCATGTAATTGCTAATAGAAGAGTAATAAGTTTAGTAATCACAGCATAGCAAAATACATAGAATCTCTCTTCGAAACATCCTCTAAAAATACCTGTTTTTCTGGTCACTCATCTTGTGGCAAATGAAACTGCTATGATCAGAACTTTCTATAATACAAAGCTTCATTCATTTACTTCTGTCATATACTGTGCCTTTCAAGAAAAAGGCCACAACTGTTAAATGCATAATCCATTAGTCTGACGTCCATCAGTCTTTTCCTTCTGCTGAATCATTACTTAAAAATTTTGGAAAGATTTCTTCAGCTGGAAAAGAATAGGAAAAATATGCCATGTCTTTGTATGTCGAAAGAATGACCAAGACTAGACTTAAAAAGAAATGGATGCAAAAGATAACAAAACATTCTCTCAAATATTTCAGTTCCTCGTTCCTCACTGTTTGTGGCTGACGAACTTGATTCTTGATTCTGCTTGATAACAGTGTTAATATCAACATAAATCAATAAAATAGTATAAGACTACAATGAACGGCATAATTTAACCCTAATTTTTCGTTTCAGAGAATGATAAATCCTTTAAAAATTGGGACACTTGTTTAGATGGAAGATACCATTAATTCATAAGGCACCTATTTATGATATTTTCTAAGTTTATATTATGTTTTAAAAATCAGGTAAAATTGTTTATTGTTACATTGTGAGATATATATGCCTATTTGTAAATTCTTCAGAAAGACAATAAACCTTCCTATTCACTGAATTTACTGCCCTTGTAAAATTGGTTAATTTGGTCTAGAATTTGAAGTAATAAATTACTAATTTCATCAGGAGAGAGAGGGTTGAGTATACTAGTAAGTCAAACAGTTGCCTTCAAAGTTCAAGCAAGTCAAATACAATCCATGTATTTATATGTTCTTCTCTCTGTAGCATCTAGATCATTGCCAGAGCTTACTAAGAAATATCAAGGCTGGTCCAGTCTCAGTTTTGTCTGTGTTGTCTTCTCAGACTGAAAGTGCACCGAAACACTGACTTAATTCCTTCAGATAAATGCATGGCTTAGAAGGAAATGGTCCTGAGCTAGACTGTGGCAATTAACATGGAGAATAGTAAAATTGTACTGCAGGTCAACAATCTCTCCTGCTTAAAACCTTGAGGCTGAGACTGAAAGTTCTTGCATTTTATATGAATGTCTTAAACTGCATTTTTGCTTGTGGATGTTCTTTTATTTTCTTTTTACTGGTGGAGAGATTCTGTGGGGCAGGCTCAGCTGAATTTGGATCAAGTACTGTCCTGGTAGGAAACTGCATTGAGGATGTCCCTTGCTGTGGGGCAGAGACAAAGCCTGTTGCTGTCATGTTTTTGCTAGAAGCTCTTTTGTGTATCATTTTTGAGCACCCACTTCAAGAATGCAGAGTGTCAACAGCATCTGGAAACACTTGTTTATTCTGAGCTTTTCTTTCTCCCTTTCAGTCAGAGAGTTTGAGCTCAGAAAACAGATGGGATTGTTCTGCTAGTAATTGGTCCAGCTGCTGCAAAGAAAATGGAAGGAAAAGCATATTGCAATAATAAAAATATAATAAAAATAATCAAACAAGATACACAAGAGTGTATGAAACATGTCTGCTTTTGCTTAGTCTGAAGAAGACATGCAATATTTGGCTACTGAGAAGCTGTCACAAAAAGGAGGTGAAAACCTAAAGGACATTTTATTTCAACAGATCTAATTGCTTAAGGGATCATTTGCAAACAGACTTCAATCTGTGGCCAACACAATCTTGTCTGGAGCATCTTACAATTGAGAGACTGTGGGAATTGGAACTCTTAAGCCTAGAGAAGACTGAGAGGGGATCCAATCAATACATACAAATATCTCATAGGAGGGTGTCATGTCAAGAGGATGGCGCCAGACTCTTTTCAGTGGAGCTCAGCACCAGGACAAAGAGGAAAGGCCGTAGAGTAAAACACAAGGAATTCTACCTCAAAATGAGGAAACCGTAGCTATTCTGCAATTCTGAGACCCTCTAACCCAAGTTGTCAGGTAAGAATCAAAAGACAAGTCATCATTTCTTTACTCTTCGTTATCAAATTGAGAGGTCATCCAGAAAATAACCAGGCTAGTAACCATTTCCCAATAATTATGTAGACTGACACCTGTGTGTCACCTTTTTTTCTGGAAATTGAGAACAGGGTGGGATACAGACCCTTTTATAGATGTTGTCACTTTGCCTGGATAGTTGAGTTCAAGTAGCGTAGCCAAGGAGAAAGAAGGTCAAGTATGTAAACTGTAAATCTTGTATTTGAAAATTCTCCTCCTGGCTCTGAAAGGGTTTTCAGAGGTACCTCCAGAGTTAGCACTTTGAACATGCAATAACAGAACATTAAATTCTTCCCACATGATGCAAAGCAGTGGCTGTGCAACACACCATAAGGATGCTCTCTCTGACCTGACACACTGAATTGTTCTGCTGAAATTCCAGTTTTGCAACCTCCTGACCAATGACTTGCTGTAAGAGCTGCAGACATCTGCTTTCCTTCCTGTACGGACAGCAGTGGAAGCACATTAGAGTAAGCAGTGAATACCCTCCTTTTTCTCAGCCCCAGCATAATGCCTGTATCTTCCCCTGTCGCAGCCTTGTTTTTATTAATGATGACAGGATACCTTGCAAAATAATGAATAAGAGTCCTTGTCTGCTTGATTCTCATTTGATTATCCCAGTTACAAGATTTAAAATGTAGTTGCAGAGGCATTTTGAGTATGCTAGACCTGCTGTTTGCAAACAGAGATGGGCTGGTGGGAGATGTGGTGGTTGGAGCTCATCTGGGGCACAGTGATCATGAAATTATAGAGTCTTCAATATTTGGTGAAACAGGAGATGCATCATTAAAACTTCCACACTGGACTTCTAGAGGGCAGACTTATTCAAGAGACTTATCCAGAGAGTTCCTAGTGAAGCAGCCCTTAGAAACAAAGGAGACCAGGAAGGATGGGCGTGCTTCAAACAGAAATCTTGAAGGCACAGGGACAGATTCTCCCTATGTGCTGAAAGATGAATCGATGAGGAAAATGACTGGCCTGGATGGGTAAGGAGCTTTTGAAGGACCTAAGAAATAAAACAAAGGTGTATCACCTTTGGAAGGAGAGTCAAGTACCTCAGGAAATGCTTAAGGATTTGCTGGGTCATGTAGGAAAAAACTTAGAGAGGCAAAAGCCCAGTTAGAACTCAGTCTGACCACTTCTGTAAAGGACAATAAAAAATATTTTTATAAATACATTAATGACAAAAGGAAGAGCAAGGATGACCTCCATTCTCTATTAGGTACAGGAGGGAGTTTAGTAACTAAAGGTGAGGAAAAGGCAGAGGAAAAGGCAGAGGTACTTAACACCTTTGCCTCAATTTTCAACAAAAAGACAGGTTGCACTCAAGACAGCTGTCCTCCTGAACTAGTAGATGGTGTCAGGGAGCAAAACAGTCCCCCTGTTATCCAGGAGGAAGCAGTCAGAGCCTGCTGAGCCACTTAGATGCTCACAAATCTATGGGACCAGATGGGGTCCATCCTAGGGTGATGAGGGCTGGCAGATGAGCTTGCAAAGCTGCTCTCTATCATTTACCATCAGTCCTGGCTCAGTGGGGAGGTTCCAGGTGACTGGAAGCTGGCCAATGTGACATCCATCCACAGGAAGGGCTGGAAGGAGGATCTGGGAAACTACATGTCTGTCAGCCTGACCTCAGTGCCTGGCAAGATTATGGAGCAGATCATCCTGAGTTCCATCACACAGCACCTATAGGATGGCTAGGGAAACAGACCCAGCCAGCATTGGTTTAGGAGGGGCAGGTCATGCTTGACCAACCTGATCTCCTTTTATGACCAGGTAACCCAAGTGGTGGATGCGGGAAAGGCTGTGGATATTGTCTATTTGGGCTTCAGCAAACCTTTGACACTCTCCCACAGCACACTCCCGGAAAAGCCGGCAGCCAATGGCTTGGACAGGAGCACTCTTTGCTGGGTTAAGAGCTGGCTGGATGGCTGGGCCCAGACAGTGGTGGTGAATGGTGCTACATCCAGCTGGGGATCAGTCACCAGTGGTGTCCCTCAGGGATCTGTGTATGGGGCCAGTTCTGTTCAATATCTTGATTGATGATCTGGACAAGGGGATTGAGTCCGCCATCAGGAAATTTGCAGACAGGACCAAGCTGGGAACATGTGTTGATCTGTTGGAGGAGGACTCTGCAGAGGGACCTGGACAGGCTGGATAAATGGGCCAAGTCCAACAAGATGAAGTTTAACAAGTCCAAGTGCCAAGCCCTGCGCTTTGGCCACAACAACCCCCTGCAGTGCTATGGGCTGGACAGTGCCCAGGCAGAAAGGGACCTGGGGGTGCTGGTTGACAGCTGACTGAACATGAGCCAAGAGGGCCAATGGCACCCCGGCCTGGATCAGGAATAGTGTGGCCAGCAGGAGCAGGGAAGTGATTCTCTGTACTCAGCACTGGTGAGGCCACACCTTGAGTGCTGTGTCCAGCTGTGGGCCCCTCAGTTTAGGAAGGACGTTGAGATGCTGCAGCATGTCCAGAGAAGGGCAACAAGGCTGGTGAGGGTGCTTGGAACAGAAGCCCTATGAGGAGTGGCTGAGGGAGCTGGGATTGTTTAGCCTGGAAAAAAGGAGGCTCAGAGGAGACCTTTTCACTCTCTACAACTCTCTCAAAGGAGATAGGAGGCAGGCGGGCGTCTGTCTCTTCTCCCAGACAACAACTGACAGAAGGAGAAGACACAGTCTTAAGCTGCACCAGGGAAAGTTTAGGTTAGACATCAAGAAAAAATTCTTCATTGAAAGAATTGGGCACTGGAAATTCCAAGGAAGTGGTGGAGTTGCTGTCCCTGGGTGTGTTTAAACAAAAGAATGGGCGTGGCACTCAGTGTCATGATTTAGTTGATAAGGAGATGTTAGGTCACAGATTGAACTCGATCTCAAAGGTCTTTTCCAGCTTAGTTCATTCTGTGATTCTGTGATTCTATGGTTCTGTATAGGCAGGTTTATCACTTCTGATTTATCACAAGTACAAAGACTGCATAAATGCCCTACTTTTAGGCAACTCAAGGTTGGAAACCCCTGGTAACTTTTTATGAACCAGATGCTGCTTGGTAATCACTGTGAACTTGTGCTGAAACCATGAAGAGCTAATTTAAATTTTCCTGCCTTGTCACTGCATTAATCATGAACACTAATTACATGGCCTGAGCCCAGCACTGGCCTGGGATACCAAGCTCCAGCTGACAGATATCTGCTGCTGCATTCTTAATGCTATAGAACAGAGTATTTCTGTGCTAAAAATCTAGCCTAAATTTATGTAGCAATCTTCCCCTTCAAAATGCTCATGTTTAAGCACCTTGAATAACGTGGAGAGAAGTGGAGAGAAGCTGGACTTTCCTCTGAGCAAAAACCACATCACAATACATTTCTCCTCCACTTGTGGGACATCCACAGCTGTATCTCACTGACCAAGTCATGCAGTAACACAATGATATCTTTGGATTTACTTAAGTGTATTTGGCTGTCATTACCTCTCTTCCTCTGATATAGCACCAGAAAACAGTGCCTGCTGTTATCAGGCACTATTCAATCTCATTCAGCTTCTCCTGGAAGCACTGGCAAGAGCTCTTCATCACTTCTATTTCATGAAAGATACACTACACAGAAAACCAAGAAGACATCCCACTTTACCACGTTTGTTTGAGCACTTCCATGCTGAGTGCATTTAAAACTGACAGCCTGAATGGAATGTGTCCTCTTACACTTACAAGATCTCTCTGAGCAGCTGCTGTGAAAATTTAGATGGGCACCTGAAGGGAGTTTGCTCTGGGTCCATCACTCACATTGCAGTCACCCCAAAGCACATAGGTTTAAGTCCTGGCGCTATTTGGGCCAATGAGAATGTCATTTTTGTCCTTGAAGGGGAAAAAGGCTTTGATCAAAGATCTGACAATAAATTCTGACATTACTGCACTATTGTCAGACATACTTGAGAAGGATGAGTTGCTACAGATAGGTTAAATTTCTGTCCACTGGAAGTTGAAAACTGTTTCGAAAATGAGAAAAAGGGAAAGAGGGAAGAGAGGAAAGATGAATAAGGACTATGAAGAGGAAAAGCATCTTTCATGTTGAGTTCTGCTAAGCGTTACATTGATAATTTATCATCTATCACTAGTTAGAAGCCTAGAATTGGATTTATCTAGCCAAGGGCAGACATTTACCACAACAGATATACATGCAAGTATTGCAACACAGCAGTTGCTCTGATCAAGAAATAGACGTCTGTAATAGAGGATCCATGCCATGAGTGTCACAATTACTCTTCATTGTAAGAAGGTATCTAATATAATTTGTCATCTACATCTACCCCAGGAATTTCTTGAACAAGGGGAGATGAATGAGCAGGAACAGAGAGGAAAAAGCAAATAGGCAAATTTTCTATGTACTACTTTGTATCACAGAACTGATACAATGGCAGCCCTCTACTGACATTGAAACAAATCCTTTAACTGGTGTCCGCCAGTGCCTGAGCTCCTAGAAACATTAAAGACTTTTTTCTAAAGGCTTTTCCTTGACTTTTCACACCTTGTTCAGGGTAGTAATGCAAACAGTATCACAAAAGTTATTCTGGAGACAGTACCATCTCCTTTCTGAAAGCATGCTTCCCTATCAAGATGAAACTGATCTCAGTGCAAGAAGATGTTTGACATGTTCCCATCATAGCACATTTTGGTCTCTTGTAAGCCATGGAAAGACAGTATAGAAACCTACACTTCACTGCTGACCCCTCTAACTGATAGAAAAAAATAGGCATGTTTGCAAAGCACAGAAATGCTCAGCCTCTTCGGATTCCCACTGATGCCTAGAGACACTTATCTGGAATGGATAACTAGACAGTTAAAATCAAGGTCTTTGATGATCTCTTCATGTTTGTGTGTTTGAATGTATCCCTCAGACCCAACAAGGCCTGAAACATGATGAAGCCCTCCCTACTAGGAGATCAGTTTCATCTAGAGGGCAAAAGATGCTACCCATGCATTTGAGAATTCTCATTTTCAATCTCCATTTCAATGCAACTGCTATATCAAGCACAATCCTGATGTGTGTCACCCTGGGATAAACCATCCCATAGCAGTAAATTAAAACATCTAGCCCCAACAGTCATGAGATTGCATCAGAAAAGGCTAATTAGAGACCAGCAGTAGTCTGATAGGGTCTTCTCCACTGCAGTGGAGGTGAGGTCTCCTAAGTGTGTTTTCCATATGCAGCACAACTAGTGCTCTTAATCACAGAATCATACAATTATAGAATTGTTTAGTTTATGAAAGACCTTTAAGAACACCAAGTACAACCATTCACCTAGCACTGACAATTCCACTGCAAAACAATGCCCCTAAGTGCCACATCTACACAATTTTTAAATATCATCAGGAATGGTGAGTCAACACTCAGACTAATTGCCCATTTGTCACCCACAACAAATTTTTAATTTTGATCCTCAGACAGTTTTCTTGTTCTTAGATGGGAGTGTATTGGCTGCAAGTAAGCAGTATTTACCTAGTAAAATGATTTTTACCAATTGTTAAAACTGAGCACATTGAAGACATGCAGCCATCAAAAAAAAAAAAAATGTTCCCAAATGAACTTGAAGAGCTTCTGTCCTTCAGGTCACTAGAAGAAAGTCAATGGACCACAGACAAGTTTTTAGGTGGTTCCTCAAGGCTAACGTAAGTCTGGAAAGCACCATGCACTGTGTGGGCAGGTTTGGTAAAAAGTTGTGCCAGTCCTTATAGCTGAGGTACAGCCTTGGCACTGTCTCTTTGAGCATATCACATAGCCCAAGTTCACACGGATTAATTCAGTGCTCATACTCAGCAGGGATGGAGACAGGGACTAACTCTCATCCAAGACCTTGTTTGAAGTAAGGTGATGGTAGACAGGACAAATTTGCTGTCTACTTGTTGCTTCATGGTGCTTGCATGCATGCCCTTGGTAAACGGGACGTAACCTGAAACACTTCTCCCAGTAAAAGTTACAGATACTGTATCACCTGCAATACAAAGTAGGCATGGGTGCAACCTCTGTATAATGACTAATATTCAGTAAATTCACTCACTTATTGCACAGTGACTTGAATGTGATGCTAAGAACAGATTTTGGATAATGGTACAATGTAAATCTGTTCCTCCCACATATCCTATACACAGACCAGAGAAGAAATATCCCATTATTCCCCATTAGAAGGGTGATAAAATAGTATAAATAAATGAGAAAGGGCTTCTCTGTCCTGCTTAAGGACTGACTCTGCCATCTTCTGGAAACTGCATAATAGTCAACAAAAAGAATATTTTCTAATATACTGTTCAAAGAAAAGACATTGCAGATTTATATATTCAATGACATAGCAGCTTAAAATTCACCAGTTTCACTTTCTGGAACTTTTATCTAATCATTTGCTTTCCCAATTTCTACAACAGGTCAAGTTTCATTTTCTTATGAACAGAAAATAGAAGAGGAAAAAGGGAAATGTCTGAAAACTATCAGGTGGTGATGCTGCTCCTTCCATTCTTTTCAGGATAAAAAGTATAAAAAGTCACTCCCGACTCCCTTCCTTGCTTTCTTCCCTATCACAACCTGAGTCTTTCACAACTTTGAAGAATACTCAGCATTTCTGAACAAAGAAATAAAATATCTCATGACTTTTACTACTGGTATTTTTATTGGAGTAATTCATCTTACTGGGACTTTAGATTTTATGTAAGCTTCTTTTTCCACCACAGTAAAATAGCTTCAGTTTTAAGAAGTCACAATTCATTTTGATTTACAGCAGTTTGGCTTACGATATGTATCTGAATGTTCAGTTAGTCTTGAATAAGCACTAAGTAATATAACCTAAATTAGTTTTATTTTAGTCAAAGGATTACACTAAATCATGTAACCTGTTCTTTTCTGCAAACCAGTAAGTTACTTATTAATTCAGCTGATTCACTGAAATGCATTCTCATTTCTCAGCTCTTCATTTGACTGCAAACTTTACCTCTCAGTTTACATTAACCATTAACCATTTTAACATTGTATATCATTCTCCTCCCATCTAAAAAAACCTTAGCTCTTGCTTCACTGACTTTGTATCTTTTCTGGTTTTCCCTTTCATTCAAGGAAGACTGGAGGTCTGTAAGTGTTATCTAAGCACTAAAGAGTTAAAGTTTCACACAGGAGTTGCAGGGGCTGGGCCAGGCCCAGGCCGTGCTGGGTGAGGGATGGCTGAGATCTCCGTCAGCCTTTCTGGGGCTGGGCTGCAGCTCACACTGCCCATGGCCACCCCTGCTCCCACACGGGCCCGGCTGCCTCCCCCCAGGCCGTGCAGGGGCTGGGTGGGCCCGGCCCTTCCAAAGCTGCTCCGAGCCAGCAGCAGGAGCCAGGCATCCCCCCAAAGCCGCGGGCCTGTGGAGGAGGAAGCCGGGCTAAGGTCTTATCAGCGAGCCTTTCCTGCCCCCAGGCCATCGGGTCCCCTGGTTTGCAAACAGGGCCCAGCAGCCTCCCAGGCCCCCCATTGGATGGAGCTTGGGCTGGGTCGATGTTACCTGCTCTGCTGCTGGAAATAAAAAAGAACTTTTTTCCTGCATCACCTCCTTCAAAATGTGTGTTCATGGTGCGAACTAACTTCTCTAATTGGTTTCTCAGGCTGTCAATAACCAAACCAGTCTCCAATTGGTCCCATCAACTCACAGAGGAAGTTCTCATAGAGAAAAACTTCTCTGAGTCTATCCTTCCCCAAGTGTAACCAGCACATTGGGGCAAGGTCTCTGTCTATGAGTTGATTTTTGAAACGAGTCCTGTTGTCCAACTCAGTTCTTTCTGGGATGCCATGCTGCCATAGGACTTGCTTTTCAAGGCCAAAGATGTTCTGGGCAGTGGCATGAGGCAGAGAGTACATCTCCAGCCATCGTTTGTTGCTTCCATCATTTTAAGTACATAGTACTTTCTTGGTGGGTTTGCACAGTGTAATACAACCAGTCTGCCAGGCCTCCCCATGTTTACATATCAACCATCATCTACCACACCACCATTTGGCCTGCTTGAATGCAGCACAAATTTTACAATTATGGATAACCTGAGAGAGAGTATTCATGGTGAAGTCTATCTCTCAATCACAAGCCCATCTGTATGTTGTATTTCTTTCCTGGTGACTGGAAGTGTCATGGGTTCACCTAGTCAGAAATAATTCACCCTTATTTTGCCAGTCCAGATCCACTTTAATCTCGGCAGCTCAATCCACCAGTCAGTTGTGGTTTTCAGTTACCTAGCTCTTGCATATGTGTGCGCATAGGCATGACATACTTTGACAGTCAGCGTTTCTACCCAGGCAGTGTTGTCTTGCCAAAATTCAGCAGCCCAGGTGGGTTTACCTCTGTGCTGCCTTTGGTCTTTTTTTCATTGGTTTAGCCATTCCCATGGAGCATTCATGAGTCAGTGTAGAGACAGAGGTGGCCATTTCTCTCGTTCAGTGACACTGAAAGCCAGCTGGATGGGTTACAGCTCTGCAACCCTACTTGATCAGTCTTGTCCCTCAATATCTTCTGTGCCTTGTTATGCAGGACTCCATACTGCAGCTTTCAATTTTCTCTACAATATGGCAGGAACCATCAATAAAGAGTGCATATTGCTTTTCCCTTTCTGGTAGCTGATTATACGGTGGGGCCTCCTCAGCATATGTCACCTTTTCCTCCTCCAATGATGATGATGGTAGTCTGACATTTTCACCTTTGAGCCAGTTCATGATGAATCCCATTATCCCTGAATGACTGGAGTTTCCTATGCAAGCTGTGATCCAATTAGTCTGTGTAGCACCATGGGCATGATGTGTGGAAGTGACTTTCCCTTTGAACCTACAGCCCAACACTGGCAGTTGGGGTGCCAGAAGAAGCTGTGCTTCAGTGCCCATCACTTATGAAGCAGTTCAAACCCCTTCATAAGCTACCAGTATATCTTTCTCAATTGGGTTGTTACAGGCCTTGGATCCTTTGTATTTCTGACTCCAGAACCCCAGGGCTCATTCTCAAGTCTCTCTGGGTACCCTTTTGCCAGAGACTGCAGGAAGAACCATCCTCTCCAGATAGAGTGCAGAGCACATTTTTCACATTTTGTCCTGTCCTGACTGCCCCAAGGGCTACTTCATGAACAATGAAAACATGAAAAATAATTTGTTAAAAACCTTGTTGTTGTTCAGGAGTGTACTTGAAATTCTTCTTCCAGGTCAGTTAATAGAAATAGTTTACAATCTGATGGCAATTTGGAATATACATCCTTCAAAAATCCACAGCGCCAAGGAAAATTTATCTTTCCTTCTTGGAAAGTTGGTGGGGGACAAATCTGCTATTTTGCTGACCACTTGCATTGTAATCTGACAACATCCATCTTGCATTTTACTGCTAAAAGCAGAATTTCCTGGACAAGTTCCTTGACCTTACTTCACTTTATGGCAAAATTGGCCTTCAGAAGGATATGGATTGTCAAAAAGCTTTTTCTCAAAAGCTTTCTCAGCAAAAAGTGCCCCAAATGATGATGTTATTAATGTATTGCAAGTGTTCTGGAGCTCCACGCATTCAGCCCAGTATGGATCAGTCCATGGCAAATAGTGGGGCTGTGTTTTGACCCTTGAGACAGTCAGTTCCAGGTGTACAGGATGCCTTTTCATTGCAAAAGCAAAGAGTGGCCTTCACTCTGCTACTAAAGGAATGGAGAAAAGCATATTAGCAATGTCCATGGTGGCACTGCTTTGCTGCCTTGGGCTCCAGTTCCTGCTGAAGTTCCAGCATGTCCAGCACAGCAGCACTCAGTGATGGTGTGACTTTGTCCAGGCCATGGTAGTCCACTGTCAGTCTCCCCTCTCCACTGGACTTACACACTGGCCATACAGGACTATTAAAGGGTGAGTGAGTCTTACTGAGCACTCCCTGGCTCTCCAGTTCAGGAATCATCTCATGGATGAGGGTCATGGAGTCCAGTTGGTGTGGTGTTGTTGATGATGCACTGTTGTGGTAGTGATTGGTGCCTGTTGTTCTTTGACCTTCATCAGTCCCACAGCAGAAGGGTCCTTTGAGAGACCAGGCAAGGTGTTCAGTTGTCTAATTTCCTCTGCTTCCACATCAGCTATCCCAAAATCTCAATGACACCCTCTTGGGTCCATGAAGTACCCTCTCCTGAGTTAATTTATGCCAAGAGTGCATGGAGTCTCTGGGCCAATGAGAATGGGGTGATTTTGCCATTCATTCCCAGTCAGGCTCACCTCAGCTTCCAGTACTGTCAGCTGTTGAGATCCCTCTATCACCCCAGAGATAGATTCTGCCCCTACAGATCTTGATGGCATCAGGGTACATTGTGTGTCAGTGTCAACTAAAGCCTTACACTCTTGTGGATCTGATGTGCCAGGCCATGGGATCCCCACAGTCCAATAGGTCCAACTGTCCCTTTCTCCTAGCTGGCTGAAGACAGGGCCCCTGTAGTTCTTGTCATAGAACTCACTGCTCATTTCTTGTAAATATGAACTGGAGATCCCTTCAAGAGGATCAAAATAACATTCCATTCTGTCTAAGGACTTGCCCACTGGAAAATGGAGTGGCATTTATCCTTGAAGAATTTCCTTTCACATACCTGTGCTTCTAGGGCAGAGGTGGGCACTCCATCCCACTTCCTTATAGCTTCTCTCTGGTCATGCAAGTGAAAATGAAGATTACCCTCCTGGTGTGTACCCCTCTCTCGAGCAGGGGAGCATATGCTCCCAATAGCAGAGACTCTGGTCCATACTGGCAGGGGTATGGGACATTTTCTCTCTAGCCTGTTCAAGTCTTTCAAATCTATCTGCAGACTTGTGCAGTCTTTTCACAGCCAAGATGCAGGTTGGTAGGGAGCAAAAGAGATGATCTTCATATTGTGGGAGTTGGGCAATCACCTGAAGCAATGTTTCTTCTCCTTTCATTGACATCAACGTCAATGACTTGGTGTATGACAATGGTGCACTCCATACAAACTTCAGCCACATGGATTGTATAACCTGGACCTGACCTGGATATATAGTGGACTGCTCATTTATTAGACAAATGTACCCACCATTCACTTCACTAAAAGCAATGGATCCCCTCTCCTCTCACCTCCAGGTAGAAGGAAGAGACCTTAGAGATGGAGGAGAATGGAAAAGGATTTCTACTTGGGGTGCTAGGTGAATCCCCTCTGGACCTAACTCACCTCCCTATGTGCCCTTATACAAGGCCCTGCAATCAGGACCAGGGAAATTAGACTGTGGATGAAGGTTCTTTTGGGATGGAGATTTTGCCTGGGACAGAGCAGCCTACCTTCTGCCTCATGACCTTCCCAATTAAAAAAAAAACGAGAGTAGTCATTGGCGATTCTGTTTTGAGAGGAATGGAGGGCCTGATATGCCAACCAGACCTAACCCATAGGGAGATAAGTGGCCTCCCTTGCAGCATGGGTAAGGGAAATCATCAAGAAACTTCCCAGCCTACTACAGCCACTCTACCATCTACTGGTTCTTCTGGTAGGCACCGACAAGGTCCCAAGGAGCACCTTCAGGGCCTTGGGACAACTGGTCCGGGACAGCTGGAGCACAAGTCATGTTCTCTTCTGTCTTGCAAATTACAGGGAATGAGGGGGAAAGAAACAGGAAAATCATGAAGATTAACACCTGTCTTTGAGACAGGCGTTATAAACAGAATTTTGGGGGTTTTTGAGCATGGGTGAATTTATACAACACTGAGCCTATGTGGATGCATAAGCCTGGGAAAGTTGTGTGACAACAGGAAAGCTTTCTCAAGGACTGGCCTGGGGGCAGAGGTTTTCCCAGGAGCAAACAAAGGCACCTACTACTGTTTACAGAGTGTATATTGTGAGAACTCTGCTGTTTATAATGAAAACATATGTCCAAGAGGTGCTGCTCACTCTGACCAATGAGCTGTATTCTATTCTTGGTTTAGCAATTGAGTGTACATAAGGAAGGCAGTGAACAATAAACTGTCCCTTTCCTATCTTGAAATGAGACCATGTTGCTGTGTGTTTCATTACTGCCATAATGAACTATAATGAACTAACTATATACCAAACAGGATCAAGCCTGAAGGCAGCAAACAGGGTCTACCTGTCTCAAAGGAAATAAAGGGTCTTAGCTCAGGAGTTATCAGGGCTCCTTGAGAGAGCTTTAAACTAGATTTGAAGGGGAAGTGGAGGCAGGGACAGGCTTGACAGAGATAAGGTGTGATACAGGGAGAACTATAGTGGTAACACTAGTAGCAAAAGGAGGTCTAAGGGGGAATATCTCAATCAATAATAAGCAGCCAAACACATAACCACAAGACAGAACGTGTGGCATCCCTGTTCACCTCTACTGGGATATTGACACAATTAAATACTACAAAGTGCCTGCACACCAATGCATGCAATATAGAAAACAAACAGGACAAACTAGAGATCTGGGTGCAGTCAGAGGGCTTTGATCTCACCGTGATTATGGAAAGGTGGTGGGATACCTCAAATGACTGGAATGAAGGGCTGTTCTCATGAAGAGCTACGCACTGCTTAAGAAAGAGCAGAAAGGCATGGTGGTGGAGTTGCAGACTAGCAAGGGTGATATCGTTGCAGGTGTTTGTTGCAGGCTTCCTGATCTGGAGAAAAAAGTGTGAGATCATCTACATACAGCTTGAATCAGCCTCAAAGTCACAAGCATGTGTTCTTGTGGTAGACTTTAACTAGTCTGACATTCACTGGAGAAGAACGACAGTGAGGTACAAACTGTCCAGAAGGTTCCTGGAAAGCACTGATGATAAAATCCCAGGAAAGGTGATGGAGTGCCTCATTCTGGAGGCCATCTCTATCCACATGGATAACAAGAAGGGGATCAGGAGTAGTCAGCATGGATTCACTAAAGATAAATCATGCTTGACCACCCTGATGGCCTCCCATGATGGGAAAACTACCCGGATGGATGATGGGAGAGCAGTGTGTACTGTCTACCTCAACTTCAACAAGGCTTTTGACACTGCCTCTCACAATGTCCTCACAGGCAAACTCAGGAAGTGTGAACTGGACAAGTGGACAGCAAGTGGATTGAGAATGGCTGAATGGCACATGACAGAGGGACAAAATCAGTAGAAGAGGGTCTAGCTGGAGGCTTGTGACTAGTGGTGTCTGCCAAGGGTCAATATTGGGTCCAGTATTGTTTAACTTGTTCATCAGTGACTTGGGAAGAGGGGCAGATGCCTCCTCAGCAAGATCACTGATGACACAAAACTGGGAGGAGTAGCCAATACCCAAGAGTGTTGTGCTGACATTCAGAAAGATCTTAACAGGTTGGAGAGAAGGGCAGAGAAGAACTGTCTGAAGTTCAACAAAGACAAATGCAGAGTCCTGCACCAGTACAGGCTGGAGGCCAAACTGCTGGAAAGCAGCTCTGTGGAGAAGGACCTGTGGGTCCTGGTGGAGAACAAGCTGTCCATGAGCCAGCAGTGAGCCCCTGTGGCCAAGGCAGCCAATGGGATCCTGGGGTGCATTGGGAAGAGCATTGCCAGCAGGTGGAGGAGGTGATCCTGACCCTCTCCTCAGCCCAGGTGACGCCACATCTGGAGTGCTGTGTCCGGATCTGGGCTCCTCAGGACAAGAATGACATGGAGAAGATTCAGTGAAAGGCAACAAAGGACTGGGACTCTTCCTCCTTGAGATGACTGAGAAAGGGACTTCATCAATGTATGTAAGTATTGGAAGGGAGGGTGTAAAGAGGAGGGAGCCAGGCTCTTCTCAGTGGTGCCAAACAATAAGATTGAAGGCAACAGTCAAAAACTGATGCAAGAGAAGTTCTACCTGAATATGAGGAAGAACTTTTTTACTATGCAGATGACCATACACTGGAACAGACTGCCAGGAGAGCATGTGGATTCTCCCTCTCTGGAGATACTCAAGAACTGTCTGGATGCAATTCTGTCATTGTGCTCTAGGATGATCCTGCTTGAACAAGGAGGTTGCACCCAATGACTGCACTGCTGGTGCCTTCCAATCTCACTCATTCTGTGATTCTGTGAAAGTAAGGGCTCTTTAAATAATTATATGTTTCTCTGACCGTAACATTTTATTCAAAGCCAAGCAGTATTACCTCGATTTCAGTGAAGTCTGAATTTTAAAAAATAGATAGTCAAAATTAATATCCAAATAATCCAAATTTAGGTGAGGTAAAAAGTTGTCAAGAGATATCTACAGTGCTCTCACAAGGACTTAAAACTTAATGACAGGCTTCCAGGAAAAACAAGATTGAAGGCTGCATTGTGAAGGCAGGCTGGGGCTGTGACGAAACCACACTAAACATGACAGCTTTCTCAACTTGAGGCAGTTAACTTTAAACCAATGAAAATGTAGTTTGATTTAAAGTCTCTATATCAGAGCCAAGTAAAGTTTTCATAATGGCCATCAACATCAACCTGGAAACCGTGCTTTAGTTGAACAGTGGACTACTTCATTTCCTCTTAGTGTCCCAAATTGCAATTCAATGAGACTGTCACTTAGACCATGCCTGATGTTGACCTGAGGAGGAATAGAGTTTCCCTTCTCTAAATAGTGAATAGAGTTTCCCTCCACTAAAATAGTGGAATTTACACTAATGTTTATAGCTCACTAATGATAATAGTGGAGTTTTTCTTGGCAGTTTCTAATAACGAGCAAGGATACCCATAGCCCAGATTTCTGCTAGGAGATTGGCTCAACACACTTTCAACACAATATTAGTATAGGAGGTAATATAAAAGCAGGTCTTTCTTGGAGGCCTCCAAGGGGCAGATATGGAAAAACAGCCAACCCACATAGGGTGCATACAGTTTTATAAGTTTAACAAATTAGCATAATTGACAAGCATCCCCAATTAGAAGCGTAGGTGATGAATTCCTCCCTTTTGGTTCCACCTCTTCTGCAGCCCCCCCTTTAGATAGGAACTAAACTTTGCTTATGAAAATGTGTCTCAAAGAGCCGTTTTCAATCCTGGCTCCAAGGAAGAACCAAGATAGGACAGAAGCCTTGGACCCCCTGGGCCTTGGAGCCTTGTGTTTTGTCTTTCTGCCTATCAGGGTAGGAAAAGTACTGGAGCTAACTAGGAACTATAGAACTATAGAACTATAGTCTATAGTTCTATACACTATAGAACTATGTATATGTATATGTATTTGTGTATGTGTATGTGTATGTGTATGTGTATGTGTATGTGTATGTGTATGTATATGTATATGTATATGTATATGTATATGTATATGTATATGTATATGTATATGTATATGTATATGTATGTATACATAGCTATGTATATCTGAAGGAAATATAAAAGCAAAAATCATTTTGGCTATAGTATGAAAAAGAAAAGGGAGGGGGTAAAATCAACAACATTAAGATAAACACGTTTTTTTCCTGGTCTGCTCAAACTGCACTTTTCCCCTGATCATTTGGTTTAGCCACCAAACCAAAACATCCATTATTTGTGTAGTTCTACTGAGTTCTCCTAATGTGTGGAGACACTCAAATCTGTAGAGATTCTGCAAATCCATGCAGAGAATTGCACCAAGGAAAGACAAAGTATGTTTGGAGAAATAGATACACAGTCCAATATTAAACTATGAATTAAAAACTATAACTCTGGGTCTTGTTCAGAGAATACATATGGCTATGTTGGAAAGGGGAAACCTGAGAATTGCCCCTGAAGATCGTGGTGAGGCAAACCTTGGCTCTTCACCTCAGTGATAATTGAACTGGGATAATTTAGCTCCTCCATGCCATTTATCTTCTGCCTGAATTTTAAATAAAAATAGGTTAAAGGAAATTACTAATCAGTAAGTACATGCCTTCCAAATCAAAAGTGCCCCAAATTTCTAGCCCTTTACTTGATCAATCCAAATTAATTAAGAAACTTTCTCTCTCCATATTCACATGCAGTTACAGTGGCTCTTATTTTCAGAAGCCTCCAGTAACTTTCTGAAATCATAGGGCTTCTAGGTTCACCATTAATGAAAGAATATTTCCTAATCAGTAATAAGTGTTGAAGTTAAGTTCTGCTTTCTCCTGAAGACTCCACAGATGGTTTTCTGTGGAGCTGGATGCAGACAACACAACCTCTTTTCCATCTTCAGTCTGGAAAATACTTGCAAGCTACAGAAGATGCTGTGAGAGCTGCTACACCATTTCTAAATATTAGCACATTTTTTGCATGTCTCTTGAATCACATTAACACCGACGAATGTATATCAATATCAATATTTGTTTTCTGCATCATTTGAATATATGGGGAAGAATAAGAACAAACATTGCAAATACAAGCACAAATTTGAACTTTAAATTCACAAATGAAAATCTGAGCTGCTCATCCGAAGTCTGAACTAAAGGGGAAGAAGCAAATACAGATAATTGAGGCTAGGACATGTGACCTTGGAAGAGTATAGAGATGAAGCACAACTGAGTAAGGATAAAGTAAAGAAGGCCAAGGCTAAGCTGTAACTGAATCGGTCAAGGGATGCAAAGAATAACAGGAAGGGCTTCTACAGGAATGTTAACCAGAAAAGGAAAAAGAATGAGGGTGTACACCCTAATCCCCTCCCCCCTCCCATAACAATGCTGGAAAACTGGTAACAACCATGAGAAGGCTGAGATACTCTCTCTTCTCACACCTCCCAAGTAGATGGACAGTAGGATGGGGATTGGAGGAGAAAAGTCCTTGTCACTGTAAATAAAGATCAGCTTCATGACCATCTGAGGAACCTGAATGTACATAAGTCTATGGGACTGTGGTGGTGTATCTGTTTCCCCCTAGGCCTCTCTAAGATTGGAAAAATTCTTGTTAGACCTCGGCTTTGAATAGTACCTGGGCTGAGCTCTTCTTGAGCTTATCAGAAGCACTGTCTGCTCTCAGGAACTGTGTGCTGTCTAATGAGATCCTGTTTGGTTTTTTTTAATCAACAGCCTTGGAAAGTTTTTGCCTGAATAACAGCCTAAGTGGAATAATATTTTTGTTCCCAATCTTTCGAAGAAAGTTTCTGACCTGAAGTGTGGCTGGGATGAAACATTGTTATAACTAAATTCCACTCTCTTGCAGCCCTATATATGAGACCCTTTGAGCTCTCCTGGACTGCAGCTGCTGTGACCAGCAAAGTCCCTCTGAAAGCCTCTCAGAGCCAGCAAACTCTCAAGTTTGCTGTGCTCAGAGGATCGCCAAACAATGACTGATCCTAGGCTGATATTCCCACTCCTTGAGGGTCAACACCTTTTGCCTGCTGAGAAGATGCATATGCATATGAAGTGAGTATTTCGCTACCTTAAATGGAAATTTTTAGCAGGTTTCTACCTTGTAGAAACTCTTTATGTCTCTAGGCATGCAAGTGTGCATATGCTACATCAAATGTGGGAGAAATGCTGCTTTCTAAGATTCTTAAGAACTTTAGGTTTATAAGTTAGGCCTAAAGTAGTTACTGTTGTGATATAATAAACCCTATTTGAATCATTCGCTAAATGGTTTGACTGAAGTTATTTGTTAAGTTAAATGTTCCTTAAGTGCTGTTAAGCTTAAGTTAAATGTTGTTACGTTTAAGTAAAGTTTAAGTGCTGTTGCAACTTTAGGCTGTATTCCTTTTTATTCTTACCCTTTCTATTGTTTTGTCTCCTTTCCTCCCCTCCTCCCATAGCTCCATATAGATAATTTTAGGATTATTTTGGTTTAGATTAATTTACTTTGGATTTTTGTTTGCTTTTCCTTGATACACTTTAACCATCTAGTAAGTAGTACAATGAACCTTGCTAATGAACTTTGTCATGCTGTCATTTTTATATTAAATCTGTTTTTACTAATACTTTTGCCAGTGACTCTTTAAGAGACTTGAAACACTCATTCATGAAGAGATGCATCCCAGAGGCCTGAGAGAATTGGCTGATGCAGTTGCCAAGGCACTTTCCATAATATTTGAAATGTCGTGTCAGTCCGGTGAAATCCCAGTTGATTAGAAAAGGGGAAACATTGTGCCCATCTTTAAAAAGGGTAGAAAGGATAACACTGATAACTAGTGACCTGTCAGCCTCACCTCTGTGTCTGAGAAGATCATGGAAAAGATCCTTGTAGAAGCCATACTAATGGACATTGAGGACAGGGAGGTGATTTGAGACAACCAGAATTGCTTCACCAAGGAAAAGTCCTGCCTCGCCAACTTAGTGTCCTTCTGTGATGGAGTGACTACATCAGCAGAAAAGGGAAGGGTTACAAATGTCTTTCTATAAAGCCTTTGACACTGCCACAACATCCTTCTCTCTAAATTGGAGAAAGATAATTTGATGAATGGACTATTGTATGAGTAAAAAATTGCTTGAATGGTCACATGCAAAGGTTAATGGGTCAATGGCTCAGAGTCCCAAAGGACATCGCTGACAAGTGGTGTCCTTCAGCAGTATTAGGACCTGTGTTATTTGATATCTTCATTAATGATATGGACAAAGAGATCAAGAGCACTCAGCAAATTTGCAGATGACACCAAGATGAGTCATGTGGCTTCCATACCTGAAGGATAGGATGCCATCCAGAGCTCGAGAATTTGGCCCCTAGAAATCTCATGAAGTTTAACAGGATCAAGTGCAAGGTGCTGCACCTGGGTTGAGGAACTCCTGGTATCAACACAGGCTGGGGGATGAACGGATTGAGAGCAGCCCTGCCAAGAAGGGAGTGCTGGTGGATGAGAGGCTGGACATGACCAAGCAAAATGTGCTTGAAGCTGAGAAAGCCAGATGTGTCCTGGGCTGCATCAAATGACATGTGACCAACAGAGTGAGAGAGGTGGTTCTGCCCCTCTGCTCTGCTCTGGTGAGACCCCACTTGGAGTGCTGCATCCAGCTCTGGGGTTCCCAGCATAGAAAGGACATCAACCTGTTGGAGTAAGTCCAGAGATGCTAAGATAATTAGAGGGATGGAGCACTTCTCCTGTGAGGAAAAGCTGAGAGAATTTGGTTTGTTCAGCCTGAAGAAGAGAAACCTTGAGAGCAATCTAATTGTGACCTTCCAGTACCTGAAGCCACCCTACAAGAAAGATGGAGAGGGACTTTTTTCTCTCATGCAGAGACAGGATAAGGAAGAAGGGTTTCAAACTGAAAGAGAGTAGGGCTAGATTAGATATTAGGAAAACATTCTTTACTGTGGGGTTGGTGAGGCACTGGAACAGGTTGCCTAGGGAAGTTGTGGATACCCCATTCTTACAAATGTTCCAGACCAGGCTGGACACTGCTCTGAACTACCTACTATACTGAAAGGTGTCCCTCTCCATGGAAGGGGGAGTGGAAGTAGATGCTCTTTAAAGTTTCTTCTAACCCAAGCCATTCTACAATTCAATGTTTAAGAGCTAGCAAAACTTCACTGAAATATGCATTCTGCATAAGCCACAAAATGCCTCTTAAAAATTGTTACCCAGAACAGGCGACTTTCTGAAGTTCACTTAGCCTTGATAAACCAGAAGTAATTGTTATGTACAACTTTCAACTTTATTTGGGGAAAATAAACCTTGTTATTCATATGTGAATATGTGTTCCCATGTATGCGAAAAACCTTGATCCTATGTAAATGTTCCATAAAATCTAATTGTTCCCAGCATATTGAGTTGTCTTTCCTTTCTCTAAGACATAGCTGCCCCATCGGCATCTGTAGACATTACTAGCCATTGTAAAAGGTAAACATTTCAACTAGTGCCATTGAAATTTCAAAGGAAATTCCTTTTTTAAAAATACACCTGTAAACTCTGATAACAGTGATTCACTTTGCACACTGTAGAAATGGCAAGGAACAAGAAAACTGAGGTGAGACAAATCTCATTTATACTTGTTTTCCTAGTCAAATGCAATACACATTTCCACAGCTTGTTCACAGGAGAACCCAGTCCACACCCACTTGTCCTAGTGCAGCAGCAGTGACCCCTTCCTGTATAGCAGCTTTTCGCATTGTGCAGCATTTTAAGAGAATAACCATCAGATGGCAGCAGCACACAAACCACTAAGTATTTCCAAAGGCTGGCACAGGGGAGTTATTAACAATGTCATTCTGCAAATTTCATTTTTCAATTTTATTTCAGCAGACAATAGGTAAATAAACCATCTTATGTGAATGGTTATATTATTTGAAAGGAAATAATACACTCCAAAATGCACCAGATGCAGCAAAAGCTCCTACTCTTATTCAAGTGAGCTATGATATTTGTCAATCCCCTGTTCCCTTTGAATTGAAGAGAAATTTCATGTCATCTTACACAGTGTGACTAGGTATAAATATATTCCAAAAATCTCTATGAAATGCAATTTCTATTATTAATTGTGACTGTGCTGGTGGATGCAATATGGATTCAACAAAGGAATGGTTCATGCCCAGAATACAAGTTTACAAGGTGAACAAAATCTGGTTCCTCTGAAGTATTTTCTTCTGCTTGTCAAAACAGTTCTCACGTAGTCTGCCATGTTCTCCTCCCCATCACTTTGGGTACCACTGACATGTTGAGGACTTCAGGTATACTTTTCTTTTTGTGAGGGTGATGCCAGACTCATTTTGAAAAAGAGGGGAAAGCCCTGCAGTTCCCATGACTGCAACCACCCCAGGTGGGACACAAGGGAACATATGCTGCACCCAGAGGATCTGAGAAAGGGCCAGAAGGCACATATGTCATGTGACAGCTACTGATATTTTGCTTCATCTCTTTGTTCAGCCTGCACTTTCATACGTGGTTATCATTGGGGTCTGTCTGTCACAGTCACCATTAGCAGGAGATGCATACTTCCAGGGGCACTAGGAGTGCACAGATCATGCTTCATGTCCTCCTGTGGGGCCTCAGGTTCTTCGTCCAGTGCCTGTCTGCCTGCAGAGCTCTGAGTGCCCATGTCCCCCAAGAAGGACATTTGCCTAGATGGTCTCCAGATCTTAGCCATAAGCACTTGAGAGAGCCAGGTCATGGAGCATTTAAGAAACAATTGGCTCAGCACATAACAGAACTATGTAACAAGTCTATGTTTATTACAAGAGAATTCAGCTTGAGTCCTCCTCCTGAACAAGTTTTGCACCAAATTTCAGGCAAGCTTTTGGCTTAAGATTCCGTGTATATTATGGCTTTGTCTAGCATGTTCATGCCACAGCCAGCAGCCAGCAGCCAGAGCACAGCAGTGTGGAGTGCTGCCCAGGTTGCAAAAACTGCGTGTGCAAAGCAGCATAAGAGCTCCCCAATGTGGTGGCTACTCTGCCATTGGCACCTGCATTGTGTGCTAGCACGCTCAAAGCTGCTGCATATATTTACAGGTTAAAAACTAGCGCACACTTCAGTCAGTGTCTCAACAGCAGGTATAAATATACCTCTCCATGAAGTGCCTGGGATTGGTGGGTGGATTGCTTTGCTCTTTCTCTCACCCTTTTGCATTAAAGGTTTTCCTGGGCTAGTGTGTAGAAAGAAGACTTAAGAGAAGAACTGAACCAGCTGATAACAAGCTGTAAAGCTACTCAATAAAGAAACAATGAAAAAAATATAAACGTTTGTTTCCCTTCCTCCCTACCCAAATCATAGATTACTACGGGGAAGGGAAGCATGTTCTCTACCGTGTACATCACCCAAAAGGATGTGATGTGAACCATCCCGTGCCTCTCTAGAGAGGGTAAGATCTGCTGTTTGTGGACATTGGTGAAAGAGGTTCACCATCCAGAAGATCAGTCCTTTGCCTCTTTCAAGTACATCCCCACTTCAGTTTGGTCCACAACTCCGGAAAATTTGTTAATAGGTTGGCTGGAGCTACAGAAAGAGGTTATGGCAGGTTTGGTAATACAGACTGACACTCTGAATCTCCCACACTGCAGCTGCAAACTGCTGGGCTCAGAAGCAAGGCATCTACCTATTCTGCAAATCAGAGCTTCCCATGATCTCCTGCCTGTCCTACGCAAGAAAACACCTAGAAACAGTAAAAGTATAAATGAGTGTTGGAGGTTAGGATTTTTCTTTTTTTTTTTCAGGGAATTTTCTCACATGATATCTATGACATTTAAGAGACAAAAGATGTGGATGGGAGGAGGAGGAAGGGTGCAGTTTGGTACCATCCCTTAACTGGGCAGCTTTCTCTTAGAAAGTGCAGAGATACCACGAGATTTTGGCTGGGGAGTGAGGAGTGAGGGGCTGGGCTTGGCCCTTGCTCGCTCTCTTGATCTCGGGATCAGACTGGGGCCGGGGGGTTCTGGTGCTGCCCAGAGGATTCGCTGCCACGGCAGAGCTCTGTCCTGCACAGCTTCTCCTTACCATGGGTGAGCCTTTGCTCATAACAGCAGCCATTGAACCGGGGCCTTTCCAACACCCCATCCCACTGGGAAGGATCCTCACCATCTGCTCGGGTGCCCCAGGGGAAAAATCAGGAGCTCGACCTCTGACCCCCTCTGGAGGGATCATCTCTTGGGTGCTTGCCAGGAGCCCAGCCGCCACTGCCCAGACCCACAGTTTGCTGTTTCTGCCTCAGGCTTTTTGCTAAGCTTTAACCCTGCAGCTCCTGGCACAGCTTCAGAGTTTTTGCTACACTTTGTTTGTCATCCTGGGTGTGCCTGCCTCTGTTGTACCAGCTTGCTGCTCCAAGATTCCTGCCATAGTCCATTTCACAACACCGGCTGCCCCCTGTGAGTTTGTAAAGGAAGCTCCTTCTCCATCCCTTCCCGCCGGCTGTGCCGCCATTCCCGTGTGGAGAGAGGCAGCTGGGCCCGCGCCACAGCGCCCCCTGCAGGCGCGGGGGAATCATCGCACCCGCCCTGCCCGGCCGGGAGCCACCAGCGCCCCTGGCGGCTGTGACCGGAACTGCTCCAAAGGGGAAAGTGCCCCACAGCCCCGAGAAGGCTGGCACTGCCTCTGGGGCCTGCTGGTTGCTGTGCTGCTGTTGTGGTTGTTTGGTTGTCTTGTTTTATATATATATGTATATTCTAGTAAGGAATTGTTATTCCTTTTCCTATATCTTTGCCTGAAAGCCCCATTATATCAAAGTTATAATGATTTGGAGGGTAGAGGGTCTTATTTTCCATTCCAAGGGAGGTTCCCTCCTTCCTTGGCAGGTATCTGTCTTTCAAACCAAGACAATGAGTAATCTATGATCTGAATTTGTCAGGAAAAGAGAAAACATCGTAGTCGGTTCTCTGTGGTACATCATGTTTCTGCAGTCTGGGAGGTTGGGTGTAGCGAGGAATCTAGTCAAAACCTCAAACTGCAGTCATTTTGATAGTAGTTTTTCATCTTCCTTCAGCTAATGAAACAGCTTCAAATTTTCCCAGGTCCTCCTCCAGCTTTGCCTTGAGAGTCAGTATCACTTCCATCTTACTTCCATTAAGCTTCAGCCGACAGTCTTTAATTCAGATTTGTACCACTGCATTTGTGAGTTGTGTGATGGCTGTATCTGCTTCTGATGAAAACGAGAGGTACAGCTGAATGTCATCATCCTACGCTGCAGATCACTTTACATCACAATTGCTTCTAGTAGTACCTGCACAGAGATAACGAATAAAAAATAGATGATCACAGGGAGCTTCATAGTTCTTTCTGCAAGTGAAACCACCTCAAAAAAGGGAGGATGGCTTCCAGCAACCTTTACTCATTTGACCAAAATGAGTGAAAGATCCTGTCATGGTTTACAAATAATATTCCCCAATTTAATGTTCCCATTGAAACATCCCAGACCACATGCTTCTCACTCATTCACCCACAGACTTCTTGCAGCTGGATGGAGAGGTGAATTTGAGGCCCAGAGAAGTAACATGGATTGAGATAAAGAACAATTTACTAGAAACAGCAACAAAATAAAAAACCATCAGTAACAATAACAATACCAATAGTAGAGTGTCCTGGGTTACAATATGGGGTGTAACCAAAGTATATATTCTACCACCATCTACAGTACCTTCTGATGAACTGTTAACATAGGTGGAGCAGTGTTTCTTTATCTTTACCATGACTCAACTGTGATAAATCTGGGGAAGCAGCAGCACTACCCACCCTAGGGGGAGGAGGTCATCTCTGCTAATGGACCTTCAAGGACTCCCCAGAATGACTTGTGGAATTATGTCATACATTGTGAAATTCCCTGCCCTGTGGGAGGTACCAGACATTCCTGCCTATGTACAATCCAGGGCTTGGGACACCACGACCATCACTGGACACCCAGAGGACAAGAATTCTCCACCACCACCACTGGACCTCCAGAGAAGGACCAGACCTTTCCACAGGACCAACATTTTTAGCAAGACTAAATCCATCATGTCAAAGAGACTACAACCACCATTCAACTGGACTGCTACCACCACCCTGACCAACAGGCTGACTCTGACTTTTTTGGTTTAAGCCAGTGTTTCTGTACTATTGCCTTCATTGTGAATTTCCTAGTAAATTGTAACTCCATCTTGAAATCTCTCACAAGGCATTTGTGTGGTGTTAATTCCTCCCCCTGGTTTACCTTCAAACCAGCACACTGAATGTGAAAAATGGGCAAAAGATTCACATGTAACTGCTCACCATGCAGAACTGTGGATCTTGGTGCCATCCAGCTGCACACTCTGCACACCCTAACAACACTGGAAAACCCCTGGCCCTCTCTATGCTCTCTATCCATGTCTAGAGATGGTACCCAAATAACCCCTGGGTCCTGGCTGTGTCCCTCCTGGCTGCTGAAATGATTAACCCTGTCCTGGCCAGAACCAGGACAAATTGGTATATTTTTGCTAGATCCTGCTATTTCTGGTCAGCAGTACCCAAAGCAATTGAAAGGCAAGAACAGGTACTGATTTTTGGGTGTTGCTTCCTAGAGATCAAAAATCAATTACAATAGTTCTATTTCAATTATAAGAGCCATTAAACTCTGTTCAGGAAGTCTAAGATTGTTTGACTTAGTAATATTACCTCTCTTTTGCCAGTGATATTTTCCCAAGGAAAAATGCTAAGTTTTGACAAGTAGTTGAAGACTACAACAAGTATGTAGAAGACCTATAGAGGAGGAATCATGTAGATTTCACCAGAGCATAAAATACATTCAGGATAACAAGGTTCTCTTCTCAGAGGTGTCACCAACAGTGAGGTAAAACAATTCTCTCAAAGCAATGCGGTGCCATCAGAAAAAGAATGTAGGTTCTCAAAAAAAGCTGCCTCAAAGCCTGAGTTGGATGTGGGGTTTGGATTTTGAATTTTGCAGCAAGGTTCAAAAGATCAGGTATCAACTGGAACAATTAGTACGGCAACACAGAGATATGTGGCTGCACAGTCTCTGATACTCCCGTGCTGTTGAGGGTATGGGAAGAAAAGGTAGAGATGGAAATCATAGAAAAGGCCTTTCAGGGGTGCAGTAAAACTTCAATACAACTAGATTTCATTTCAGAGGTTTTCTTGTGTTAAAGGCTATTACTTGATCTAAACCAATCTCTCATTTTTTAAGTATTAGGTTGTCCTCCTGGATACCTGAGATATTTTATGATTTCCCCCCCCCTATGATTTAAACAACAGCAGGTTCTATAAGCTTCACTGGGCCATCTGCCATAAGTATGCAGTGTGTGCATATCCTTTTCCACTAGGATGAATCAGCCTGCTGAAGTAGAACCTAAAATATGACACACATATGCAACAAAATGACATAAATGTACAATGACTTTTAGGAATGTTCTCACTAAAAATTGTACAGCCTTCTAAAGGCCTTGGGATGCTGCTAGACTCAAGGATTGCAGACAGGGTATCCTCGCACCTCTGCTGGGTGGCAGAAACTATTTCAAAACCTAGTAATCTTCCTTTCTTTGCTGCCCATCTAGTTTTTGTGCTGGTGAAGGTGACATCACCACATCCTAAGTTTCCATTTTATATCCATTGCTGGACTTAAGCATATACAAGAGTGGGAGATACATCAAGAAGGACCATGGTGAAGTGAAGCAGACAAGGTGTTACTGAGAACTGCAAAAGCAAATTGTTTATCCAGCAGGACTTCTGTGGGGAAAACAGGCAATTCAAGATGGTTTTGGAGGGGAAAAGCCAGGAAAGTTTGAAGACTCATCATTTCACAACTTTGCTCTTTTCTCTCTGCTTCTTTCTGGGACCACGGGACTTTCCCTCCAGACTAATTCAGTATATAATGCATTAAAATACAGCAACTTCCTCTTAATCCCATTTACAGATCCCTTATGTAGAAACATGAAGAAGAAGAAGAAGAAGTAGAAGAAGAAGAAGAAGAAGAAGAAGAAGAAGAAGAAGAAGAAGAAGAAGAAGAAGAAGAAGAAGAAGAAGAAGAAGAAGAAGAAGAAGAAGAAGAAGAAGAAGAGGAAGAAGAGGAAGAAGAAGAAGAAGAAGGCGGCCTTTATGTGTTTCATGTGTATAAGAGGGGGAAAATACAGGCTGTGGCATCATAAAACAAATGGAGGCAGCACAAAGCAACTAAAGAAGGTGTATGTCTCCTTTGTGCCAGGTCACCTGCAGGAGATAGAAGTGCTGCAAAGAGGGATTTATCTATTATGGATCTATTATTCATCACGTTTTATGAAGGGAGAATTTGGAGACTGTTTTTATTAACCAATGACAAATTTTAATGTAAATGTCAGGTGGTATCAACACAAGAATAGTTGTAAAACATTTTTAAGTTAAGGCACCCAAATTTTGACTGCAGATTTAACAAGTCTTCCCGTTGTCTGTCTCTTTGCCTTTCCCTTTTCTTTAATATATACTTAACACTAAAAGTCACTGTGTTATACATGAAGAAAAACAGTGTTATGTTGGCACTACAAAAATATGAAATATGAAACAGCTGTTCACTTCTTAATATTGAAACCAGGGAAAGGAACACGGAAATTCCTGTATTATTTAAAGCATAGGAAATATACATACCTTTTCTTCTTGTACTTTTGAAGACATTGCTCCTTCAACAACTGGCAGGATTTACAATGGACAATGGATAAAAAATAAAATTCACATTCTTGGTGCTCAGTCAATTAAGAGCAATACCAATTGAATTTTGTGAGTATTGCAATGGTGCCAAACCATCAGAGGAGCTGGCGAGTAGGAAGAGTGAAGGTGTGATAATTGAAAAAATTGCTACTTGATAAGTCACAGGAGCTAATGTGTTAGCTCAGCATGTGGGGAAGCTGGGACATCCCCAGCTGCTGCAAAAACCATATGTATGTGATCCTCAGCACCACTAGTTGGGACAAGATATATCACAAGATATCATGTCACAGTGAGCCAAATGGAGGCGGTTACTTGCCTGATTGATTATCTCTTGGGCTACCAAGGGCTCTTCCAGCAAGCTAATGAGTTTCTGTTGGCACTGGAGTGCCTGGGAGCAATGTGTCCCCTTGGGTCAGCACTGTGCAGGAATTGCTGCCTTTCCGGTGCATGGCTGCCCAGCAGATCTAGAGGCAAGTAAGCAAGAACAAGAGGAAGTGGATGACTACAACACACACACACACAAATAACACTGACTTCCCATACCTCCTGATAGGAGCTGCTGTTAATGAATTTTCAGGCACACACTGAGTTAATGGGGTGAGCAACATTGAAACATCCTTTAGCTATACTCAGTACTTTACAAAGGGTAATTGAAAAAAGCAAGGAGCAGCAGGGGTGGAAGGGGGAGAACAAGAAGAGAGGGTACAGAGGGGGAGAATCAATCTATTTTTCAGGTGCTGAATGCAAAACCTCTACAACAATTGAGTTTACATGCAAGCCCATACCTTATCAGGGCAAAGATACAGTGAGTGGAATCAAGTATTTCTTCTCTGCATACAGCAACTAGCCTCATACCCTGCCCAGCCAGCTTTCTAAACTGTGAGCTCTGGCGTATAAACAGCCAATAAGTAAGGACAATAACTGTAGCTCCTGCTGAGAGCTAACTCTGCCTGTCATGCATTTGCTGGGTCCTAATACAGGACAGTGAATAAAGCTTCATTACAGAACAATGGAGTTAGCTGCCAGAGCCTACAGATTTGAATAAACAACAAATAAGCAACATCTGCTCCAGCATATGTGTATGGTAAAAAAAAAGTCACAAAATAAAAGAATTTGTAAATGCCAAAAGCAACACTAAACTGCCAGTGCTACTGTAGAGTGAATTTTTAATTGCACATGCATACTGGCAGGCTGTGGGTATTAGTCTCACATATGTGTGGTTGCTGCCAACCTGGGAGTATAGATGAATTTAATTAAATAAGGATTATCCCTTCTCCCCAGTACAATTACTTATTTATAACAATGATAAAATTGCCTAATAAAAAAAATCGTCATATTTTTAAAAACAGAGCTAGTAAACACTCTGCTTTTCCTGTAAGTCATTCAAGGGTGTTTGAAGGTTTGAGTGTCTTTTAAAATTAAGTCTCGGTATTCTGCCAAGAAAGAGGGGGAAAAAGCCTTATCATAAAGTCTACTGCAGTTAAACAGCCAGACTCTACATTATGGAGAAATATAAAGAAGACACACTGCAGTTAGGGAATTGGCTTTCATGGGGAATGTAGAAAATTAAGCAATTGGACTAAAATTGAGGCCAGGCTACAAAGCCAAGGAATAATACCACTGGGAAAAGTACTTCTAGGAGTCTTCTCTAATATGCTTCATCTAGGCAAAGCAGTCAGTTCCTGTCTATCTCTATTTCTTCTCATGTTGGTCACTTCACACTTTCACTCAGGTAAGCTCTCATTTCAGCACGGTCATGTCAGTCTCTCACATCTTTATCATTACTCACACCCTTTCCAAGAGAGCCCACAGCCAAATGAGAGTGGACCCTTATGGTATCAGGCACTGCACGAGACTTGAAAAATAGGCAGCTTGTGCCCTAGGGGATTTGGAGGCCAAATATAAATTCAGTCATGAGCTTGAGATTTTATTTTAGTAGGTTCGTTATGGACGTTATTTCCCACTTGCTCCTGTTTTGAGGACCCCTCTTATGGGTCTGAGCCACATCCTGCTGAATTTAATAGGAACTTTCTTAAAAGCTAGGTATTATTCACTAATAATATTACATTCACAACTGAATATTTTTAGACAATTTCCATGAGGCACAGCAAGTTGAAGTTGCAGAAAGACGTCTTTGAGTATGGAGGGATATGCCATTTAATAGCAGTCAGTGAGAAAAAGACAAAGAATATTAAAAAAGCCTATTTAAAAAGCTGGAAATCTCCACTTTAAATTTAGGCAAAACATCAAAAACTAAAACGAGAGAAAAGAGAGAGAAAAATTATGGTGTTTAAAAAGAAGTCTAAATAGTAATATGGTTCTACAAAGGCATAAGTCTTATATAGATTCAGTTTACTTGTATAATTTTGGTTGATCACTTAACTGGATGACAGTTTTTCCTGAATCGAAAATAAATTGCAGTCTCTATTTTCTGTCATGAAATTAGTACTAAACATGTGCTTATTCGCATGTCTTGAATGAGTATTTGGGATATACTGTTATTTTTTTTTTGCACCTTATCTTGTGATTACTATATCTATACTATCTGTTAAATCCTTTGATTAAATAGCACAGTCATTTTTTAGAGATGGACAAAGAATGCAAAAAAGCATTTGTATGTGTATTTTTACATTTTGAATTTTTTTTACCCATTGGGCTATGTCCACATTCTCATTTTTTAATTCATCACTGAAGGTTTATCCAAATGATGTTTTTCATTTCACCATTCCTGCAGAATTGTTATTATTTCTGCAGATACTTCTATGAGCAAGACTACTGTGTTCACATCTTTGTTTAGGAACATCAAGACACTCATCAGAAAACAAAACCAAAGTAACCTCATGTAACTCAGGTGACAAATCTGAATAGCAACACTGAGCCCCGAAGGTTGATGAAACCACAAACTGGACACATGCAAAAAGACAAAAGATGTAGCAAGAGCAGTTGAATGCCACAGGTATGCAATCCTGTATACAGATAAACATCACACCACGACCAACAACGCCTCAGGAAAACAGCAAACATGTTTACAGATAATTTGAAAATACAAATAAACACTTCAGAACTGAATAACTAATTATTCTACTACATCACCTTTCTTGAGCTCTAGCACTAATCAAGAAAACCACATACATTTTGATAAAAACATTGGCCAGCTTAAGTCAGTAGGACACTGACTTCAACAAGCTCATGATTTCACTCCTGCAAACACAGCTGCAGCTTTAGCCAATGGCATCTGTGAATACCAAGCACCAGTGGATACCTGAGTTTTTTTTTAGATACTGTGGCTTTGGTTATCCCAGTGAATTTTCTCCCATTTGTTACCTGAAAAAGAGGTCTCTGCAAAGAAAGGGCAGTTGAAGCTGGAGCAGGATTGGGAGTGGGGAATGAATGATGGGCAATTAAAATACGGAAGAACAGTCCAATGACCTTTGCATTCCACTGAAAAGCTTCCAGGGAGGGAGGGCGTGGGTTGGATTCTGGCTTGCTGAGAGAGGATGTAGTGTGGTTTTGGCAGTTTCTTAGCTGGGAGTGGTTCACTCTTTGCCTGGGTTGGAGGGGAGACAGTTGTGGTTGTAATTATACCAAAGAGGAAATTGCTTGACAGGCAGGAAAAGGCTGTTACCAGGTTTTTCTGGATTTTTATATTGGTTTTTGTTGTTGTTGTTGCTTGCCTGTCTTGTTTTTCATATATGTGTGTGTGTGTTTGTGTATGTGTGTGTATTCTAGTAAAGAACTAGTAAAGAACTCGTTTTCTCATATCTTTGGCTGAAAGCCCCATAATTTCAAAGTTATAATAATTTGAAGGGAGGGAATAATCTTTTCCATTCCAGGAAGGTTCCCACCTTCCTTGGCAGACACCTGTCTTTTAAACTCGGTCAGACACCTGTGTAGGATCTTGAGTTGCTATATTATTTGTGCAGGCTCCACAAAAGTAATATAATGTAGCCCACCTTTGTCCCTTGCTAGTTACTAGCTCTTTCACATTAAATTTATATCCCATTAAAAAAAATAAGATCTACCAGTCGTTCTCTAAACACTGAATAGGAAAAGTCTCCAGAAAGCAATTACTTTCCTGCTTTGGAGACTGAACAGCCATTTCCCCAATACCACCACCATCCCTGACAGCAAATGCTTCTCAGGATCTGAACTCAGATTACTCCAAATTATAGTGTAACATCTGGTCCAACAGCATTGCCTTTGATCTTTTCATAAGCTCCTCAAATAATTTATTTTCTAACTCATGATTTGCTACTATTTCAGCTCATGTGGTGATAATCTCTGTGATACAGTAGACACAGACCATGGGGTAGGGACCATGCTGCCATCAGAGAGTTCTGGCTGAATGGTCCTGTTTGAGCTGAGTACAGAATAGCTGTAGAGCTACTATCTTCAGTCTCCTATACTTGCAAGGATCTGACAGTTGGTGTATAAAGCATCATCTGAGTCTGACAAATAATTCACCAAGCAGAAGCACAGCTTTAGTGTTGCTTAGAAGAGTAGAGAGGTCTGCTTAAAACATCAGACTGAGACCCTAGACACTCAAAGGAGTGCCTGTGAGATATACCCTTTTCATGTGCACTCCTTGAGTCTTCTTGGCAAGATAAGTATATTTTACAGCCCTAAGATTTAGCAAGTCGTATCATCTAGGCAATCATGTCTAGAATGATGCATTCAAATGCCAGAGATGATGGGAGCAGAGAGGGGAAAATGTATTGTTCGGCTAAACTTTAAAAGCAGCTAGATGGGAAGAAATTTTTATTTTTAAAAATAAAAAGAGCCAAATAATTTCTTAACACTCAGCTGAAGGGGTGCCAGGAGCATTTCCACGTAGAGTTTGATCCTCAAAGTCAGAATCTGAAAAGAAAGGAGGAAGAATTCTTACTGTTGATAATGATTTTTAATGTTGGGGAAGTTAGGAGCAAAAGCAAAAAACAAACAAACAAAAATTCTGGATGTTTCTAGGTGAAAACATAACATCTTTCAGGTGATTCTCTTTTTGTAGTCTTCTCTTTAAAATAGTTTCAGAACTTTCCAAGCCTTGGTCAAAGTAATCAATTCATAAAGGTTATAATACACTAATAATCTTGTTTGAACAATCTCAGAGAAATGTTTCTAAGAAAAAGAAATTACTTAGCAGAAGAAATCCAAGAAAATATTTTTACCAAAGAGTATATATAAGGTCAGAATTTTTTTTACTCTAGACCCATTTGACTTTTTCATAGTATCAATGAGTATATCATGTCATGGTACTGCATAAACTCCTTCAAAAACATAATTTCAGAGAGGAGGGGATCTATTAGATAGGAGTAACACATTAACATTGATATTGGGTGTGTTCTCCATGAAGTCTGTAGCTTAAGGGGTCTCTAATTCTCATTTTCAAAGGCTAGAATAAGAGACAAAGATCATTCTCTACATGCCTGTTCTTCTGTTCCCTGCATGTTTGCTAATGGCCATTGCCAGACTAAAAATTGAGGTGGCCTCGTGGTTTTAAATAGTACATGGTCTTAATTTAATGGTATGGTAGAGAATACTCAGAAGTTAAACAATACATACCCGATCTAATTTGAGAACACAGCATTTACCAAATAGTCTTAGACATCAAACTGGGCAGTTCATGATCATCTGTGTTTACTGCTCTGACAGTGCCCTCACTTTTGTGTGAACTTCTAGTCATGGAACTGCAAGCATGCTAAGTGCTTTAGAAAGACATAGAGGTTGCTCCAGGACTATAAATTTTCAGTGCTGCAGATCTGTAAAAGACATTCTTATTTCCCACTGAGGCTGATAATTATGTCTGTCCTCCAACTCTTGAATCAACTCTACTGAGAGAAAAGCTGCACCAATCCAGTCACAGAAAAATACACTTTTGGAAGGACTCGAAAAGATAAATACATTTTCCTTGAGAAGAATGCTACTATCTCAGCCTAAGCATTCCCAATGCTTTATTTGGGTTTTAGTATGCTTAGTTTAGAGAGTAGATTATTTCAAACACTGCTATAAAGTAAGGCTAATTTTGCCATGCAACCTTCTGAGAAAGCACACTAGGAAAGGAACTTGAGGGAAAAAAAGAAATATCGGAAAAAAGAATCAACCCTGGTTAATGACTGGATCTACAGAAATATTCTTTACCATATGTATCAGTGTCCCTGCAACTTCCTTCCATAAAAAAAACCCAACATCTAGTGCTGCATAAAAACATTGGCATCTTACACTATAGTGCTGATTGAATCAATCCTATCTCAGTAACTTCAGTGGTAACTTCTTTGACAATATCTTAACACAATTTCAAATTATCAAACTCCCAATCAGTAGTGTGAATTCTAGTTATTTTCCCCATAATGCTGCTGCATGGTGTTTGTTGCAAATATTTACTCTAGCTTCCATCCTGAAAAAGGGAATCCTAACTTACACTGCAAATAGAATGGAGATAAAGTACAAAATCCATGTTATGTCTTAGATTTCAAATTAATCTGGCAGCTTGCAGGTTAGGTCAGCCACGTTTTTTGAGCATCTGGGCCACCAGAAATTGAGACTCCTTTCTTGACCTATTTATAGCAGGCACCTTGCATGCAGAAGAATGGTGGGGTTGTTCTGCAGCTAGGTGCAATGAAGCTCACTCTTTGATGGCATTGGTGGGCACTGGGATGAAGGATATGCTAAGGCATATTTGTTTCTAGGAACTTGCTGTTGTCTCAGACAGCCCAATTTAACACATGTGAAATGTGTGCCTGATCTGTCCCTCCACTCAGCAACATCTGCACGAGAGAAGGGTTGCTTTTTTCTGGAGAATATGGGCAAGTTGGCTTACCCAAGTGCTAGTGAGCCCTGTTTCATTAGCTGATGTGGATTTGGGTTTCTAGTGAATTTTCTCCCATTTGTTACCTGAAAAGGGGGACATTGTGAAGAAGAGGCAGTTGATACCCAGGAGGGAATGAATGGGGGGCAATTAAGACACAGAAGATGTGGCTGAGTGCCTCGGTATACCGTTGGAATGATTCTGGGGGAGGAGCAGAAGTATGGGGGTTTTGGAAGTTTCTTGGCTGGAGGGTCATCAATCTTTTGCCCAGTTGGGAGCAGAGACAGCTGTGTGGTTTTTTCTTTGCTCCTGTGCAGTGATTTTTAACACTGCCATGGAACTGCCGGCTTGTATGCCCATTGCTTGCAAGAGAAAAAGAGAGTCCCAGCTGCTCCACTGACACAGACTTTGCCAGCTGCCAGTGCAGGGAGAGCCCAGGGCAGTCCATGTGGGTGCTGGGGAAGTCGACCCTTCTTGCCTCTCCCTGATCTGAGCTGTCATCGCGTTGGAGCGCCCCCCGAAGCCGCGAGGGAGGTACTGCAGCCTCTCTGCCTCAACGCAAGCCAACAGTGTCCCTTGCTGGTTGTGGTCATAACTACACCAGAGACGAGACTGCTTAATGGGCTGATACTGGATCTTCTTGGACTTCTTGTTACTGTTGTTATTGTTGTTTGTTTTGTCTTGTTATATATAAAGTCCAGTAAAAATTTGTTATTCTTTTTACTGTATTTTTTTCCCCTGGAAGCCCCATAATTTTGAAATAATAATAATTTGGAGGGAAGGGGTCATCTTTCCATTCCAAGAAGGTCCCCACCTTCCTTACCAGACATCTGTCTTTCAAAACAGGGCGGTTGCATTGGTTGCTGAGAAGCCCTTGACAGGAGCTGACTTATTGTTTCCACTTCAATTGTGTGATCGCAGATCTGAGTTTTTCAGCATCCAGCAGACTAGTGTCACCCCTGCCAGTGTCCTGTGCTTTGGTCTGTTGGGTATTGACAGGGGTCAGAAAAGATGAGAGGGCACTGACTACATGGTCAAGTACTTCCAGCAGTTGAAAATGTTCATAAATTTGGCAGAATGGGAGGCAACATGGTTATTAAAACTCATCATTTTAAATAATCAGGTGCAATGATAATTCAAACTTGTCATTACCAAGACACATACTAATTACTTGATTCAAAAATGACTACATTTTTCCATTTGTTTCCAAAGGACCAGATCAGATTACATAGAGACCTCGGTGTGTAAGTTCTTTATATTAGAAAATCATGCAACATTGAATTCATTGTGTCAAGTACAGCTAAATACTGCTCTCTGTGAAAAAAGGTTACAGAATCCAGCCTGAAATTCTCCAGCTGGCTTGGCCAGACTTGGACTCCATATTTCAGGACATATTAAAAATCATGTGAAGAAAGTTCTCTAAGTCTGACCTCAAAAATTTACAGCTGCCAGCTGTCCAGGATAGCTGTAAAATGCATATGGTCATTAACTGATGAAAATTGATGACAAAAGCTATGTTCTCATTTTCATAGGAGTACAAAGGGTACTTACCCTCCAGAAACTCATAGCTGATGTTGTATAGAAGTTCCCAATTTTTTTCAGTGTACTAACCTCTTGTAATTTGTGGGGCATCTTTTCCATGTTACAATATATATATAGATAAGCCAATAATGCTGTATCTAAGGTATCTTGGAGATCTCCATCACTACAGTACTAGGAAGCTATTTATACAGTAGAACACAACACATTTTCTTGCATGTTTTGTCAGTGCCTCTCTCCTGAGGCAACAAATATGTCACCAGAGCTCCTCCTTCCTTGAGAGATTAACTGAGGACAGTAGATGGCAAAATGCTAACTTTCTTGGCTCTTGTTTTACTTAGAGAGCAGCCACATTTTCTCTATGCAGTTGGCATGCAGGCTGTTGGTAAAGCTGCTTCACTGACAACTATTCAATGAGGGGATATTTAACATGGATGTGGGCTGGTCCACTGAGGACAGACACCATGATATGTAATTCCTGATAGTTACTATATGTCAAGAATACTCCTTTCTGTTCTTGTCCCTGCCTATATTTTAATGCTGGAGGAAAACTTGGCCACTTTAAAAAAAAATGTTTCACTTGAGGCTGGTTAACAGAGTTATCTGATCTATCTGATCTGATCAACACTACACTGTTACACAGTGTTGTATACTTTCCATTTGTGTTAGGATCTCAGAGTAAATAATTTTTTTTTGTACATCCATTGTATTACCACATGCCCTCCATATAAATCATATTTTATCCTCAGTATTTCATCTGGGTCCCACTACATCACACCATAAACATGCCAAGTGCTAATCTCCACTGACAGTGGCATAACAGTCCAGTCATTCTTTGATTAGAACCAGAACAAAACTTGCTGTGATTTGAATTATATTTACCTACTGCATAGATTTTGTATATGATTTCAAAGAGCTTGAGACACCTAAATAGCAAACTGAACAAGATAAATTATAAATAAACAACATAAAAATAAACACCTCACTCTAGTGCAATGTAATAAATACTCAGGCCATGAAGAAATTATGTCAGGATAGCCTTGTTTCATGGACTATTTCTCTCTAAGCAAGAAATTCCTTCCTTTTAATGTATGTTCTCCAAGTACTGCACCTGAAATGAACAAGAGCCTAAAAAGGTCTCTTTAATCCCTGCAAAATAATCTGAAATGGTAACACAGATAACAAATTACATAAACATGGGGTCATTTTCACTAGAAACTTCAGCCAAAACAGCAAATGGTCGTGCTGTAAATAGGATCAATCAATCTTCGATAATATCTGTATCTTTTTTAGGTGTTGTTTTTTTGGCCTTGTGATCAACCATTTTATAATTTAGGAGGGGAAATTTAGTTTTGTTCCTCCTTCCTTAGATCTGGTATTGCACAGGCTGATGTAATTGTCTATGTGAAAGATTTGAAAAGTCTTCAGTAGGCCCACAATGAATTGAAGAAGCACAGAACATTTCCAGAGTCAGTAAAAAATTTTCAATCAACAAGGTTTTTTTCACAGCAAATGGCAGAATTTGAAAAAAAAAATCTAACTTTTCAGTGGGGAAATCAAGACAGCTGAAATTGCTCAGGTTTTCTTAGGTGAAATGAAAATGAATTTTCAACTTTGTCTACTTTGTTATATATCTAAATATATTGGTTTCTCTAGATTGTTTCAACTCAAGTGTTGGCAATATTGCCTTAGCTTGAATCAAAGCTGTGCTTCAGAGACTATATTTAGCAATTTATATTTCCTTCCCCTTTTAGGAGGGGTTGACATGTATTTCCTCTGTTCTAACTAACCTGTAGTATTCATAGGACAACAATGTATAATGGGGAATGATACCTAATATCTCACCGAGAGTAGTGAGACTTGAACTGTTCCAGTGAGGGCCTTGCAGCAGCCAACACAAGCAGAAATGAGTGTGAAAAATCAACAGAAACAAGACACAACACCCCAATAAATTTAGATAGGGCATTATAAAAAAGTGATATTGAAATATGATGGGTTGGGGGTTTTTTATTATTAAGCATCTGATTGAAACATTTCAACATTTCTGAACTGAGATGTTCAGAAACTTGAAGTTTTCAAAGAATTTGAGGATCAACATATTAAAAAATAAAATCGTTTTTCAATTAAAATTTCTGACTGTTTACTCACTATTTCTTCAGTTAGAAGTCACTAATATCACTTCTAATGAAGTCAGTAAAATTTTCACCCATGTCAAATGATGAGGATAAGCTTTTCTTTTGGATCTGGTTGAGAAATTAAAAGGGTGACTGAGTGATGTTTCTGAAAAAAACACCTTTTTCTTTCTTTTTTTTTTTGTGAACTGAATCTCTTGAAAACTCTGACAATGCTGAGGAAACAGCACTGAGTGTGAGTAAATCTACAGTAATCTATGCTTATTTTAAAAGATCTAATTAGCAGTGAAGGAGGCCTAGAAAACTATATTCCTTAAATACCCACACAGAAACAGAAAAGGACTGCAATAGGAAATGAATGGCATATGAAAATGGAGAAGAATCACTTCACTATGGAAGTCCTTAGTCTCCCTCACCTCCCTCTCCCTTTTTCCTCCAGGTTTCTTGTCTTCCATATTTTACCTATAACCTTTCTCCATATCTCTTCCCTTTCCAGAGTACTAAATCAACTAACTTTCTCTGCTGACTCAGAGAATATGAAGAAGTAAACTGACAATGAGAAAACCTCTCAAGTATTCTTTAACTCATATTAAGCAATTTTTCCCGTTTTTTCCTAAAGGCAAATGAGGTGTTTAGAGTGCTTTAGGATTGAAATGGCTCAGTGATAGTAAACCAAACAGGGTGACAATAACTGAATTCATCCAACACCACTATCTCTGGAATCAGTGCTTCAATATAGTGTTAAATGTCCAGAAGTGGGACATGGTCTGCCTTATTCTGGTACTTATTCTGGTATTCTCCAACAGTAAGGAGTCTGGAATTTCCTAAATTGTTCATGGAGAGGGAAATGCTGTTGAACATCTCTAGACTTGAACCTTTGTGATGACGCTGGCCAAATGCCAGTGCACCCACAAAAATAATTTATTAATTTTCCTCTGCTATAGTTAAGCAGAGGAGGGGGAAAGAAAATTCATGGGGTGAGATAAGGATTGAGAAAAACACTTTAAGGGCAAAACAGGCTTAAAACTTCAAAGATATAAAGAAAAAATTATTAACAGTATTAAAAGAGGATGTTGAGAACAAAAAATAAACCATTAGAACACCTTTCTCCCCCACCCTTCTTTCCTTCCCACTGACAGCACAGGGAGACAGAACATGGGATCTTTAGTCAGTTTGTCACTTCTAAAATCTTTCTTCAGGTCGCTTAGGGAGAGGTGTCTCTTTTGTTATGCCAGGGGGTCTTCCTACTGGAAACAGTTGTCTGTGAACTTTTCTAATACGGTTTTAATTTTCATGGCTAACAATCTGCCTGGGACCTGCTTGCAAGGTGAAGTCCCTCTCACGGCCTTCAGTCTTCCCACAACTGCTTTTTATGGGCCATTTAGCTTATGGGGTGCAGTTTTCAATGATGAGCTGTTCTATTATAAAAGCAAGGGTCCTCTTCCTCTATTTATGAAAGAAAGGGCTCTCTGTTTAAGCTTCTTAGTCAATTACAGCTCTTCAGCTTCCACATGTTCCAGCATGAGTGCCTTTTTCTCATGGGCTGTGGGTGAATTGCTGCATCCCCCATGCACTTCATGAATTACAGGGAACAGGTTGTTGTATCATAGTCCTCACCACAGCTTGTAGAAGAATCTCAGCTCCAATGCTGGGAACACTTCCTCCTCCCCCTCCCTCCTTTGCAGTGACCTCAGTGTTGCCACGTTGTTCTCCTAATGTGTCCTCACTTTTTCCCTTTTCTCTGAGAGAAAAATTCAGGAGAGAATTGGTGTATGTAGGTTCGTTTGTTCTCAAGTTCTGTCAATTGAAACAGTTACAGAGCTCTGCAGCGCTGACAGGTTAATCTTATCCAGGCTCCACAATTGGGGAATTGCTCACCATGCCTCTCTCTCTGTTGGTCACCTGGTCTCCACCAGCGCTGCACAAACCACGCTGGCTGCCAGCTCCACTCCACGCCTTTTCTTCATGTGGGACACCAAAAAAAGAAGAGCTGCTGCTTTCACTTTTGCCTTTCTGTCTGCAACATGTCTGGTTAAAAGCAGCTAAGTAAGTGAAGTTCATTGTGAGCCATGCCGAGACAGCCATGGCCAAGCAGTGCTGCCCTGGATGCGTGGTTCTCGTGGAGCCGGGATGGCCCCCGGCACCATGGCCCAGAAGCCATGCCAGGACAGGGTCCAGAGGCCTTCTCTGGGAAAGGGCCCCAGCCCCACCAGGAAGGGGTCCCAGCTGGCCCCCCCACCCCTCTTCTAAGAGCAGGGAGCAAGATAGCCTCTCGTGGCTTTTTGTTCTTAAATATGTTATAATAGAGGCATTATCAGCCTTCTTCTAATTGGCTTAGCAGTGTGCCAGTTCTCAGAGCTAGCCAGCACTTGGTTTTGCCACCCATGGAGGAAGCTGCTAGCTGCTCCTCACAGAGAATCACTTCTGTGGCTGACTTTTTATTTCTTCACCATAAATCAATTAATGCAAAATCAACACAACTTTCTACTTAATTTACAGAGAACAGTATTTTTCTGGAGACCTTCAAAAGCACCTATTCTTTTCATTGACATTACAGGGGCAGTAGAAGACTGTACAGAAGATTTACAATTGTACAATTCTCTACACTGAGCATGATCACAGGACAAGTCATAAAATTACACCTTGGTTACTGACTGCCTACCTACACTATGCAAACTCCTTCACTCAAAGACTTTCTCTGCTCTCATTCCCTTCTAATTCTCTACCATCTAAGTCTCCATCCACCATAAGAGGATCACAGAATGCCTAGGGTTGGAAGAAACCTTAAAGACTATCTAATTCCAACTCTTCTGCCCTGGGCAGGGACATCTTTCAGTGCAGCACACCAGGTTGCTCAGAGCTCCATCTAACCTGGCATGGAACACTTCCAGGGATTGCAGTGTCCACACTTCCCTAGGCAACTTGTTCCAGTGCCTCACCAGTGCCACAGTAAAGGGTTTCTTCCTAACACCTAATCTAAACTTATTCTCTTTCAGTTTGAAGTCATTCTCCCTTATCCCATCACTACATGGTCTTATAAAAAAGATCCTCATCAGCCTCTTTTCCACTACCTTCAGGTACTGGAGAGAAGGCAGCAATTTGGTCATTCTGGAGCCTTCTCTTCTTCAGGCTGAACAATCCCAACTCTCTTAAATTTTCATCCTAGCATTTTCTCTTTTCTTCCTAAAAGCTCCATCCTTCTGATCATCTTGGGAGTCCTCCTTTGGGCTTGCTCTAACAGGTCCTTTTTGGCTTAAAAACCCCAGAGCTGGATGCGGCCCTCCAGATGAGATTTCACTAGAGCAAAGCAGAGGGGCAGAATCACCTCCCTCACCCTGCTGGCCACACTTCATCTGATGCAGCAAAAGATACATTTGGCTCTCTGGGCTGCAAGCACACATTGTTGGGTCCTGTTCAGCCTCTCATCCATCAACACCTCCCCTATTCTTTCAGGGCTGGTCTCAATCAGTTCGTCCCGAAGCCTGACCCAGAATCAGCATCTTGCACTTGGTTTTATTAAACTCCATAAGACTCCCATGGGACCACTTCTTGAGTTTGTCCAGGTTCCTCTGGATAACATCCTGTTCTTCTGGTGTGTCAACTGCACCACCCAGCTTGGTGTCATCTGCAAATTTGCTGAAGGTGCACTGGATCCCAGAATCCATCAGGAATGTGTGCTATTGACTACTACCTTCTGGATGCATCCATCCAACCAATTTCTTGTCCATTTAAGAATCCTCTCATTAAATACATCTCCATCCACTCATACCCATGAGCTCAGATCCCTCTCTTCCCTCTCTCTAAGGAGAGAAATCAAGTGAGAGCTGAGAAACCTGTTTGATGTATCGGTTTGCAGTAAATATTGAAATGTGTGCATGGTCCTTGTTATAAAAGGAGAGGGGCTTGGTGGGGAGGAGGGGGGAACACATTTTTCACAATACTTTGACATTTCACTTTCAATTCTAATTCTATCCTTCTTGCTTGGTTCATTTCTACACGACAATACATGGGCTGTGTGAGAGATCCTGCTTCACTGACCATCTTCAGTAAACAGAAGATTTCAAGAGCCATCTGGCTATCCCATGCCACAACATGTGGGATTATGTTGTCAAAAAGCGACTTTTCAGATGCATGATATACCAGTGGATGAACATGCTATTTTAATGTAAAAATATCTTCAAGTTGAAGACCATGTATTAATTTCTCAATAGCAAAATACACAAAACAAGAACTAAAAGCATACAAGTTGTGCTTTAAATGGTGCAATTTGAACAAGGAACTTGTTGTTCTTAAAATGTGATCCTCATCTACCCTTAGTGCATATTTGAACTACAAAGCCGTTAGGTTCTATTTAGGGTCTAATGTACAAGTTCTGGCACCTCTAGTCATGGGAAGTTAATATCTTGTTATCTGCTCTGAACATTGTCCTGTGAGAGGAATCCAGCAAGGGTAAAAGGGAATGTAGGCCCATGTCTGGCCTGGCTGAATTCCCTATCTTCTCTATTGACTTACATCACCAGTGACAATCAGCTCATATTAATGTACTGCTGGTGAAGTGGCTGAGCCAATGGACCCATTTAATTCTGCAGCCTCTGGAACACCAGGGACTATCTCTGGTTGTGGGATAGGTCTTACAGAGATCATGCAGTTTTGTTTTAAAATGCCACAAGCTGGTAGCTTCAGCACATAAATCAGAGTCCATAGCTGAGTAGAGCTAAACAGTACTTCAGTCATATCAGGAAGTATCATTGCCACAAAGGGCTACATGATGTTCCTCAATGTCTCCTAAAAATGTCTCTCATTATTTTCTTTCATAAGCCTCTTCTTCTCTACCCTCTCAGTTCCCACACTATTTATGGGTAAATCTTCTCCTTTTGCCAGAATGTTTCTCCTTACCATATAGGTTTGGCCTCTCAATATCCATCTGCTTCTTCTGAGCTTCCAAAAAGGCTTGGATGTCGAATCCTTTTGCTACAGAAACACCACTGAGGAACCGAGGAGGGATTTTTGCGAAGACATCAGGTTCTTCTGTACCAAACCCCAAATTAAGCAGAATCTCCACTGGATCCTTTTCCCACAACACCAGCCATTCAGTGATGCTATGGTGGAAACATCAAGATTATTTACATCACTGTCTTGGTACCACTTTCATCTTGCAGCCAGTATCATATAGTCTTGTTTTTAATAATTATCTTCCCTTCTTTCCACCTCTTGTGGGGACTATTACTGAAGTGGAAGTACTCACTTTGCATTTTGGGTCATGTTGCTAAAAGATTAATATATATGTTCCTCTCCCCAGAATAATCTGGTGACCTTACATCTAGATAGTTTAGCAAGTGAACATAAAATGTGTAGGTTCAGGGTTCTGCAGGCTCCCTTTGCTCTAGACACAGCACAGACAAGGTATGCTGCAGCTGCCATAAAGTCTCTCAGCCTTTTACCTTCCAGAGGATCCAAAGCCCATGGTGGCTTGAGGTAGGTTTTAATTTTTTACAAATTCACTTGAGATCAGATAACTATTATTGAGAAGATTGATCTTTTTCGAATAAACTAGTACATGGCTTTTAAAACGTTAAGACCTTGGCTGTATATTTAAAATTGTACTCACATTTGTTGATTGCTTGACAGACTAATAACTTGTATTCCACGCTGGTAGTATATGGATATAACTAACCTTTGGGGTGGACTGGTGAACATGTGGGAAAAGCTGAGATTCTTGCAGCTTGACATAACTGGACTTTCTGAAAATTCTAGCAGAGACCTGGTTGGTAAGAAATCAATCATGAAATGTTTTTACTTACGTATTCGTCTGGGATGTCATTATTATTTTTTTCTAGAGTAAACATTTGCATTTTGTCTTGGTTTATTATGCAATTATAATTGCAATGTCTTAGAAGAGGAGTTGATATGAGTGAGGCAATACGCTTATTCTCAAGAACAGTATGTTACAGTAGGTGTGAGAATGTAGGTGTAAGGTACCAGTTAATTATAAAGGTGGCAGAGTGGCTCACTTTTGACAGATGGTGAATCTTTGGGGAGCCTTTAGAGAGTATGGTTTCTCTAGCCACCTACTTCAAAAGATATAATTACTCAAAACAAAATTTTGGAGACACAAGGCACAATGAATTGCAGCAGCAGGAGTGACAACTGAGAATGATTCTGATCTTCACTTGGTTGTGTCTGTATTTGCTAATCTGTACAGAAATAACTGCTTTTCAGAGCCCTCACACTGTAAAAGGAATATCCCACACCACAGTAGTCTTTGTCAACAGGTTTTATCATGCCCAAAATGAACTTTATCTTACACACATCTATCAAGATCAGTAGCAAATGTTTATATAGAGTGGAAGCATTGCATTGATAATTTTTTTTACCATTGCAACTCATATATTAAACAGGCCTAGAGGGATATGCAGATTTTTGAACTAACATTGTTGATATACATTTGAGAGAAGGAAAGCACAAAGAAGAACTAAAAATAATTTATTTTTTTACATTTTTCCCCTTAAAACAGAAATGTGTCAAATTAAAGAAAAAACAAAAGACTGATTTAATGAAATAAGGAAACATTTTAGCCTGAGTGACAAAGCTGCCAAACAATATCACTGTGGGAAGCTCAAATGTAGTTAGTCATAGAATAATGCAATACATGTCAGTAGGAAAGGGAAGATAAGTACCTTTACATTTCATGAATCAATAACAGTACACTCTAAGCCCCTGTATTTAAAAGTAGGCACTGTGAATTGGGTTCCACCATGTGCTGCAGAACCATTGAAGGTATATATACAGCAAATTTAATTAAAATAAATTTCAATACCTGTTTTTTTAATAAAAAGGAGGATTTTTTTAGAATCAAAAATTGTCATATATTGCTCTTTATAGTCTCATTCCAACATATACAGGTATGATTTTTTGGTACATAATAGTTTTTCAAGTATGTTCAAAATTTTGTGAATATTTGTGAATATTGATTTCTCTGGGCTTAGCATCATACACTATATATGTTTGAGAGTAGTGACAGGTGCTGAATACTTGCAAGAGCTTCTGGAGGAGGAAATATATGTCCAAGAACATATGACACTCTTTAGTGGACTCCAAGTGTGCTATACCTGTGAGCTGTAAGGTATATATTTGATCATTTCATGAGGATAAGATAGGAATAAATTAGATTAAAATGTACAGTGCTGTAGTTGCAGCTTCCTCTTTTAACACTGAAATAACACACTTGCTGATCTTCTGAAAGCTAGGGTAATATTTGCCTACAAGGAGTAGAAGACACTTGAATTACATAAGATAAATGCTAGGGGGTTTTTTACCTGTAAAAATAAATAAAGAAGAACAATTTTTGAAGTTTCTTTTCTACTTAACAAAATTGTCTCAGTAAGGAAGGAGAAAACATCCTTTCAGAGGATTATTCTTCTGCTCTTAAATTCTATCAAGAGTTTCTTCTGGCTTATTCATTAAAAGGATATCCATCCAAATAGAGAACATAAAGGTTACTGACATCCTGTAATTTGTGTAGTAACATAAAACAGACTTTCTAGCAGCAAGCTGAGTATATTTTGAATTAGAATCAACTGCTAGTTGTATACTCTTTCCTACTCGTGTGCCAACAGAAGTTATAAATTAACTATAAAATCCTTGAAAATTTAAAAAATAAGATTAGAAAGTGAGAATTAATACAATTTTCCCCCTAACAGTACACATTTACTCCTCTCTGCAAGAGAACCTTATACCACAAACTGGCTGCTGATGTGATTTCATCAATATCTCATATTGCAAGGACTCAATGAGCACAAATGCTGCAAAATAAAAACCTAGCACTGTGAAACACTGGCTAGGCTGTTAAGTAAAAAACTTACTGATTATTTTAATGATGCAATGTTTAAAGGCTATATAGGCAGTAGTAAGTCACCAAAAAATTAAATGGGCAGAACATGATAGATTGGGTAAGAGGCAGCAGCTGGTGTGGCTGTACTCTAAAATTAGGCAAACACAGGCTGTGACACCTTAACTAGCTTTTGTTGTAGGCCAAAGTAAGTTGACTTGCCCTGTATTTCGGTGGGGAAAGAGCATGCTAATGTACTGCTACTAAGACTAAGCCACCCAATCTGTTAAGTGGTAATAAACTGCTCAGGACCCCCTGTCCACCTCATGACTTGGACAAAGTTTACATCTCTGGGTAGTGCAACACACGTAATTTCACTCATGGTTAGTCTCCAGCTTTTTTTCTAATGAGAAGATTGTCATGACACGTTTCTCATTAGAGAGGTTGACATTTATTAGAGTTTGTTTTCTCTATATTCAAGACATCACAGAAACAGTAATGGGGAGGGCACGGTATTTATGTTTCCTGGTCTGTGTAAGTATTTTGTTCCCAATGCTAGAAAGACTGAATCTCATTACCAAACTGGAAGATACTTTGGGAGAAATAATACCCTTTAGAAATCTGTCACAATACCTAATGAACACAAACAAATATAAAACGCTTTTTAAACCAACTGTGGTATTAATTGGGACTCTTCACTGAACATCTAGGTATACCTTTGCTAACCAAAATTTGGCCTCATATACTTGAGGGAAGATAGGACATTTTAGCCTTAGCAATCCCTTATTAACAGAAGACAAGCTTAAATCACAAATTGTTGAACTTCATCTTCTGCTTGTGAGCCCAATAAACAGAAAATATAGATATGGAAAAACTGATAAATAATATTTTTGGCTTCAAAAATATTCTCCTGTGGATATGAAGAGCTGCAAAGTGACTTGAGCTTCTGGTTCTTTTCCTATTAAAAATAAAATCTGAATTCCCTGTGTTCAACAGATCAGGAAAGTAGGTGAGAACAAGTGAGAAGTTTTGTATTTAGGTTAAGCAGAATTATAGTCCTAAAAATCTCATACCATAACTTCCAGAGTACATTGCAAACCCATCCTAGAAATCTCTACTCCTTCAGCAGAAGAAAATGAAATCATGTCAGTAAAGAAAGTGAGCGTGGGACTTTTTAGCTGAAGGCCTCATGAGAGAAAAAAATATACACCTTTTCCATGATGTCACATTCTCCCAATAGCTCCCCCCAGCCCAGACCAAGAACTGTGGTGCTTGATATTTTATCATTAAGCAGTCCTTATTAGAAATGATGAATGATGTTCTGATGTTCTGTCTTACCTTCCTGCTCTTGTCCTCACAGCTTGCTCCCTCTTGTTGGTAGACTATAAGATAAAAACCACTGAAGAAAGAAAAAAAAAAAAATTATATCCTCCAAAAGAACATCTGCTCTGTCCTAAGGAGAGGCAAGGTCAGGGAGGCAATCCAATAGGCAGACACAACACAGGACATTCAGCACATGGATGGTAAAGTCTGGTGGAATAACAGAGCCATAGGCTCACTTTTCCTGTATGTTTACCTACTTTCCCCTCACTACATATTGACTTCTGCTAAGTGTTGAGATTCAAATCTTGAGTTTATGCTTAAGGCAAAAACCCATGAAATTTTAGCACTCTGCATGAGTATAGTCTGCCATTTCTGAACTTAAATGTAGTTAAGAACCTAATTAAATCAGCTTATCTGGGCCAGGATTGAGTAGAATGGAAGCAAAGGCCTTTTCAGTGTATCACCTAAGAGGAAGCTGTATGATAGCTCTCCACTGTTCCATGTTTCCATAGTGGCATGGTAATTGGCAATGACACCTGCAATAATAGCTAGCTCTCCTTTCTATGAATGGGGCTTACTTGGTCTTACCAGTAGGCTAATATTTCAGTATTACCCTAATACTGAAAAATGTTGCTATGACTGTAATATAAGGCTACTGCTATTTTTTTTTTCATTCCTCATCTCACTTCCAAATATCATTACTAAATCTGCACATATTTTGGGTTTTTTACACTTTAAAAGCAGCGAATACATGAAGTCATACTGAAGAATTCATGGGAAATACAATTAATTTTAAGTAAGCCTAAGGTTAAACCGTAGTGGTACTTTGCCTATGGGACTGTAGGTATAGTATGTGTAACCACAGTTTTTGCTATAAATCATTCTTGTACAGCGTGCTATATCTACCCTGGGGCACACAGCCTTGTGAAATTCCCATGACAAAGCAGATTATTTGATCAGAAAGAGATCGAGACACATGATGAGAAATTCTATCCTTCAAAGAATAGCCTGGAAATTAATGGAGCATTGACACACATTTCTCATGAGAGACTGTGTCATAAGCAAGACAGGTCGTTTCAGAACAAATAGTTGTGAAAAAAGCATTTTTATGTAGTTCAACAAAATAAAAAGCTCAATATTTGATTCAAATCAGACAAAGTAGAACATTTTGTTCTGAATTTTCAGGGGTCATAATTTTCCTACCAGAATCTTCAATACTGAAGATGCTATATTTCTTACTGGAGAAAAAAGATAAAACATTTTATAATGAAGTAACACCAACTTACAGAAAACAAGAATGTAACCAGTAATGGATATTTTCTTCTATATAATCCTCTAAAAATAAAAGTAGAGCTCTCTGGAAGACCATTGCCAAATTATCTTATAACAACCACCCTATTGTATGGCTTCATTTTTGATGAATGGATAGGAAATACTGGGGGAAGTGTCTAGTAATTTCCTTTAGTGGTCTGAGGCTTTTTATAATTGAATTTGGAAAGCAAAATAAAATTGCAAAGCATTCCTTTATTATATGCAGCTGTAAATATTCTGGAAGTATCTAGCAGTCCTAATGAAAATTGAAAACAATCTTTTCTTATTCTGCATGAATGTATCCCAGTACACAGTTCCTGCATAGCTCGAATTGTGGTGACTGTCCACTCTTGTGTAGAGGGAGGATTATTGCCTTTTTACCAAACACCAAGGAATCTCCAGCAGAGCCAGAAATGGATGCCAGCAATCCTACCTTTTTGTTCAGTTTTTTATCCTAAAGATAAACAAATATGGCTCACAGATCTTTAAGTCATTGCTGAAAAATGTCAAAGGCAGGCTTCTTTCCCTGCAGGTTCAACCAAAGCCTCTGAGACCATCAGTTTAAGGAGCTGCCTTGCTTTCCATTACAGAGGAGGGAGGGAAGGGCTGATCTGCAATATGGCTGAGTTAGACATAAGATAAACTGAGAGATAGCCTCAATTCCATTATTACCTCCAGAATTCAATGCTGCAACTCTCACTAGCACAGTGAAAAGACATGGAGAGACAGTCACAAGTCTTTACACTCAAGTCTTTAGAGACCTGATTTTGACATGTGGAATATGAATTTACAAAGTTACTCTATTTTTTTGTTGAACTACAGAGCAACAGAGTTAAGACTGTCAATGTCTGCCTAGCTGTAGCTCTGAGAGCTCATTACTGATTCACTGAAGATTAGACTCTACCAGTAAAGCCAGCATGTTTTCTCCCAGCCAATCTTTTCAGTTCCCTTTATGGTCAGTAAAAGAGTTCACCCACATTATGTGGGTGGAACACACAAAGAGGTTTTTAGCTCTGTTGATAGAAGAAGCAGCATAGCCTTGGACTAAACACAGAGCACTGAGATTATATTCCCTGACAAGTGGTGCATTTCACCCAGACAGAAATGAAAACAGTAGAATACTGGTGAAGGTCTGGTGAAAGAAAGATTGGATTTTGCAACACTGGCAATGTTTTCCCTGTTCAGTGAAGAAATAGGAGGCAAACCACCATCACTACTATGACATTGCGTATCAATATAAGTATCTGGTACTTAAAAACTCACCTAGGAAACAAGAAAGTTGTGCTTTTTTGAACATTTCTGTAGTGTAGTGGGTTGAGTTTAGTGGGCACTCACTAAAATTATTTACTCATTTTCTGCTGTGAGATAGGAGAAGGATTAGGAGAAGGGAAAAGCAGGCTCAAAACTTTAAAGGGTATAAAGAAAGCTTTATTAGCGGAACTAAAAAAAGAATAACAAAAATCAGAATAAATCTTCAGAACATTTCTCCTCCCCCCACCTCCTCTTTTCTTTCTCACTGACAACGTAAAGAGACAAAACCTGTGACTTTCAGTCAGTTTACCACCTCTAAAATAGTGTTTCTTCAGTTCACTTAGGGAGAGGAGTCTTCTTGCTATGCCATGGAAACTTCTCCACCAGAAACAGTTTTCTCATGGCGTCAATGTCATAGCGAATCAGCTTTCCAGGAAATGAAAATCTGTTCACCATGTGAAAGTCCCTCTCCTTGACTTACACCTTTCCCCACAAATGTTTTTGAGGGCTCAATCTGTGGCTAATGGGGGGCACTTTTAAGGATGAGCTGTTCAAAAGAAAAGGTTCTCTTCATCTATCTCTAAGAACATCTTCAGCTCTGGGAACAGGGGTTTTCCTTTTCTCCCCTGGGAGCAAAGGTCTTCGTCACTCTTATCTCTCTCTATTCAAGTTTCTCATGGAATCACAGCTATTTCAACATTTGCTTTCTTCAGCACAGGTGCCTTTGCTCATATCTACAGTTTGAACATTCCATCTTCCCATGCTTTTCATGAATTGCAGGTATATTCTACTGTATCATAGTCCATCATCATGGCCTTACAAAAGAATTTCAGCTCTTAAGTTTGAAGCATCTCCTCTTTCTCTTCCCTCTGGACTTTGGCTCTTCCTTCTTCACTGACTTTGATGTGTCTATGCTCTCTTCATGTGCCTTCACTTTTTTTCCTTTTGTCTCATTCAAGAGACGATTGATGTCTGCAAGTTTCATCTGTGCACTGACAGAGTTAAAATCTCACCTGGGCCTGCGGATGGCCGTGTGATCTCTGCCAGGCAGTGGCTGCTCTGGCTCCATGGCTGTTTTCCTGCCCCTGCCATGGTCAATTCCAGCCACAGGGCTCTTTCTGCATGGAGATGGTTTCTGGAGCAGGACCCAGCCCAGGCAGTGCTGCAGGGGGACAGGGCCCAGCCCAGCCCTGCTGGGCCACGCGGCTCCCACTTACCTGCCCAAAAGCTGGGAGCAAGAGAGCTTTCCCAGGCTCTCTTAATTTTTAAATGTGATTTCACAAAGGCGTGTTCAGCTCTCTTAAGTGGTTTAACAGGGGGTCAACATTCAAAACTAGCCAGCTGATTGGTTCTGTAGGGTCCAAAGGAAGTTCCTCACACTTCGGTACCTTTGGTACCGAATCACTTCGGTAGCTGATGGATTTCTCCTTAACTAAAAACCAAGCTATGTTAAACCACGACAAATAGGAAATACAAACAGGTGCAAAGATTCCACCAGAATCTCTGTGAGAAAGAAAGTGGCAGTGAGAATAAAAAGAAGGCTGGAATTAGTGACTAAGAACAAAGCACAAATGTTCATCACCAGTACAATACATTGGCCTGGGTCTAATGCCATCTCAAAAAAGTCTGGAAATAAAAGAAAAATTCCCTGCACTTATTTATGTGAAACACTAGTGTTTAGAGAGCTCTGTTGCTGATGATACTGTTGGAAGATATTTTTTGAGGATGAATCTTTGGGCTGGTACTCTGGAAACATGAACTCCAAATGGACATATCTCCTCTTTCTGTTGCAATGAGTTTCCTCTGTGTGACACAAATATAATAATACTTTGTCTTGCCAATAGTATCCTTTTAAATTGTAAGATTTCTGTCCTTGTACTCTAATCAGTGGAATGTGTTCTTTATTTTCTTTTTAATATCACTGTAGCAGAAATTTTGAAGCCCTCTGAAACAGCAAGTGCTGGGGTATCTTGTTTTTTGTCAGTTCTCATGTCTTTCAGAAATTAAACTTTCCCAACTGTTCAGATGCCTTTGCAACCAAATGTTAGTTTAGTGTGATGGCATTGACATAGCTGTCCAGTTGCTAGCCCTCAGACCATGCAAACTGGCCCATCAAACCACAAAAACAATGTTCCTTCAATGCAATTTTTAATCACATCAAGGTTCCTGAGATGGTGAAAGGAGTAGGAAGAAGAGATAGAAACCAGGCTGTGCTAAAGACATTCAGAGAGAAAAATGGATTAAGCCCTGCAAAACAGCTTTTAAACGGCTTAGTATCAGGGGACATGGTGCTGAAGAGAATACATAAAATGCTGTATTATTCAGTGAATTTGGGAAGCTTCTTGTCTGACCTTGGGATTGTTGGTTCCAGGCACAGTTCAGCTGCCACAGAAGAAATGCCTTCACTTTGCTGAGACACTTGATCTGCATCACCTGGGACAGTGCCACCACCTCCTGAGGAAATCCCATCCATGAGGTGAACTGCATCTAAGAGAAGTGATTTTATGACTTTCCTGGCGTGAAACACAAAAAAGCAGTGTCTAGGTCTGCCATAGTCATGCACAGCAGCTCAGATGTAACACCAGAGGCAAAATATGTTGCAAAGACACTATACCTGTTTGGGGTGGAAAAAAATTACTTTCCTGTTACAGAATCACAAAATAACAAGGTTAGAGGAAACCTTCAACACCACCTAGTGCAACCATCAGTGTAGAAGCACCATAATGACTCATAAACAATACCCCCAAGAACAATCTAGAGATGGTGACTACGTCATCTCCGTGGGCAGCTTATTTCAATGCCTAATCACTCTTTCAGTGAATTTTTTCCCTTAAATCTAATAAGAACCTCCCCTAGCGCAACTTAAGGCCATTTTCTCTCATCCTTTCACTTGAGCCATGACAGAAGAGACTGACACCTACCTCACTACAACTTTCTTTCAGGTAATAGCAGGGAGAAATTAAGTCCCTCCTCGAGCTTCCCCTTCTCCAGGCTAAACAACCCCAGTTGTTCAACCTCTCATAGGTTAAACATATGCTTCTCATAGGACATATATTCTAGACCCTTCACCAGCTTTGTTGCCTGTCTTGGAGTGATTTATAATGATAGTCCATTCCATGATCATCTGCTTTATGCCCAAAAATGGTCGCTGTGTCTTTAAGGGCCTGAGCTGGTCCTGGACACATTAAGACTGGATGTGTGCCAGACCAGGGAAGGTGGAGCTTTGGTGTCTTTGCTGGGCATTTTTGAAGCCTCCCTGCCCAGGCGTTCTGTGGCCCTGTGTTTTTAGGTTTTGCTTGACTATCTTGGTTTTCTTGGTCCAGGCAAAAAGTTTTTCCCTTCCGTGTCTTGGAGGAACTGCAGTAGAAATCCTTCAGTTGCCTTGAGGTCAATTGAACAGCTGCTGATCTGAGAACAGAGAAGCAGGACTGGCCTGAGTGTGCCACCCCATTCCAACCCCAAGCCTCAGAGAGACAAGCCAGGGAGACAAAGCCCACCAAGAGGCTCCAGCCCAGCTGCTTCACCCACTGTGACTGCTGTGGAGAGGAAGTTGACACCAGAGAACCACCAGGTTCTGCTGGACCTGCCCCATGGAAGCTCTACTGTCCTCAGAGTGAAAGCTGGCAGCATCTTGCACCACATGTCGAGAAGGGGTATTTCTCCTACATTTGCCCCATTTTTCAGGCATTTTTGGGTCTTTGTTCCTCTGTGTGTGGAGGAGTGTGAATTCTGATAATTTGGTGTTTACTAGTTATTTATTTTTCTTCCTTTCCTTGTGGGAATCCTGATGTTAATAAACTCTTGGTTTAGGGGTTTTTTTCCCCACATTTTGCTGTTAGTATTCATTTTCTATTGGTGGAACGGGACTGTTAAAACCCTTTAGAGGAGACCACTCATTACAGAGTGCCCTCTCTTAAATATGTCTCAAATCTGAGATGTTGCCCTTCGTTGAACATGCTCCAGCACCTCAGTGTCCTCTGTATTTGAGTATATTTTTGGTAGGTGGGCTATTTTGGCATGAAAACAGAATACTAAGTATGCTTTTGCAACATAGAATGAATAGGGAAAAAATACGCTTTTTTTCAGATCCCATAGCTAGGATGAAAATTCTTCTATTATCAACTCTATGAACTATAGAGTTCATACTCAGTATCATGTATTAATTAATTGTTGCTTTTAGGTAACATTTACAAAAGAAAATTGGAGGAAAGCAGCCGATATCCTTCATACTACTACTGTGGAGTCAATTATGCGACATAGTTGTGCTCTGCATTCTGATTTAGCTACACTTTTTATGGCAGTTCTATTAGGGAAAAAGAGCACAGTATCTCTCTACCAGTGGCTGCTCTAGTAAACAAGAAGAAATATGCATCTAGCCAGGTGCCCCGAGGCACAAAATAGTAGTATTTTCTGGTCTGTGTTATTCTTTCTTTTCGGTTGCCATGTATTAGGACAAATCACTGCTTGAAAACTTCCTGTTTTCTCTCTGTCTTAATCAGAAGCAAAAGGACATGACAAAAGCCTTTTCAGTCTTTAGCTTTAGGATTTGGCTTTGGGCAGCTAAATGAAGCTGAGGTCTCCTTTCCCTGCCCATCAATATCCAAGCTGTTAAGCACACTGAACTCATAGGTGCTGTAGGATGATCTTAATTTATTTTGTCTCTCAACATGCCTGCCATTTGCTTTGACAGAAACAAAGGACACTCAGTTTGGTATTCAAAGCACTGCTGAAACATCCATGTGAAAACTCACAAGGATGAATGACTCCAAGAAATGAAGCTTTTCTGAAAGCATAAGAGGTAGTGAATGCTGTAATAACACTTCAAGCTTTCTCATATGCTGGTAAATATAAATTTTGAGAGGGTTCTACTCATATGAAGTCTTTGGTAAAATTTCTGTCCAGAGGCAGTAATATCCAACTTGTTCTCCTCTTTTCAAAGTAGAAGTCATAAAGCTGTTTGAGACAAGCAGTGTTGCTCACTCTAAATAACAAGATTGGAAGATGATGGTATCTTCATGTTGCATTTTAATCACATGAGCTCGCTCTAATTGAGAACACTGCAGATAAAGGTAAATAACAATGTTGCACAGAATCACAGAATGGATGGAATTGGAATGCACCCCACAGTGGGTCATCTGGTCCAACCTCCCTGCTCAAGCAGACTCATCCTAGAGCACCTGGCACAGGTTTGCACTGTGATGATTCTTGAGTATCTCCAATGAGGGAGAGTCCAACCCTCTCTGGGCAATCTGTTCCAGTGCTTGATCACCTACATAGTAAAGTTCTTCCTTGTATTCAAACAGCATGAGACTGTGCTGAAGACGGAAAGAGCTGCATTTAAACCTTCCAGATACATAAGGGAAAGTGCACAGAAAACCTAAACAACATTGGAAACAGTATCAACAGCAACAAATTTGCAGTACTTTCAGTTTGAATCTGTTCTCTTTGCTCAAAAACATATCTGTCCAGTCAAAAGAGAGCCTATGAAGCTATGAAAAAAATAAAAACCTCTTTAAATCTGGAATTAAGCTCTTTTAAGTGGAATTAAAACCAGAAACTAAGAGAAAAAATATTTTTACGTCATATTTTACAAATCAGAAAAAACCCCAAATATTTCTAAAATATTATGCCATTACAAAGAAAATGATAACTCTAACCTGTATGGTTTGATCCATTTATTAATACAGTGGAATAATAAGAGGCTGGTGCACCTCTGCCTCTGCTCTACCAGAGACCCAAGGTCTGAAAAACCGGAATACAAGCACTGTCATTCTTTGTTTGGCTTTCCACTCCCGTTGTTTATGTTTTTCTAGAGATATCAAGAAGGTCAAAGAAGGGCTTTTGCCAAGAAGTGGTGTTTAAGTTGGCAGTTTGACTTGTTTGCTTAGCCTCTAGGCAAAGGGAAAACAGAAATCAGAGCTAGCCTAGCTTTTAACAATGGAATTATAGGAAAAGACAAGATAGGAAAGAGAGGGTGAAGGAGTGAGTGCAGTGATAACAGACACAGGGGGAAAAGAATTAGGAAAAAAAAGCAGAAAATGCTTTGATTGTTTCCCTTTCCATGAAATATATTACTGTCCCTTTAAGTTTGTGTGCCTTCTTGGCACATATACCAGGGAAAGGATTACACTTTAGTAAGGAAGTAATGCAAACTTACCTTCATTTGGTTACCATGGATATGGCACTACAGGAGACAAAGCCTACAATTTGCATTGCAAACAACCGGGAGGAGTGAAGGACACACAATATGGTATTCTGGCAAAAGACTGTCCCAGGATCTTCCTTGTGACTGATCACAAGTAAAGCAATCACCAGCTTTGGGTCTGCATTTACTATAAAGAGAAAAAAGGTAAGGGATGTTGGATTTCAGACGAAGGAAGAGGCAGAATCACTCAATCTGCAGAACAATTGGTATTTCTGGTGCTACCTAGTGTGAAATAGCTAACATACAGGTATAACAACAATTCACCTTTCTGTCCTTTTCCCAGTGGGATACTAAAGCTAAACGAATATGCTGATAACCCAGACTAAGTAATTCCCACAAGCAATGGAATGGCTTAAGAAGCAGCCAGATCTTAGGATTGCTGAGCTGTTTTACAATAGCTTTTATCTAGCTGAGTGTCCTCTTCATTCTGCAGAAGTACTGTATAGTACCTTAACTTTGTTACAAAATGTCCAGTTAAATGAGCAGTTCCCTAAGGAGACTTAGTTGGAACTAGTGGAGTACAGTTAATAGGGAGGAGGAGAATGGTCTTGTTTCCCAAAAAGAAATGATGGATGATTGTTTGGCTGTTAGAGTGTTAGTATTTTTTATTATTAATGCTTTAAGCTCAGCCAGATATATAGTCATATATTATTTTTATTTCAACTGACCTGGTATACAAATGGTGAGGCCCTACTTCTACAGAGAGACTTGGTCAAAGTGTCATTGGTTTGGCAAAAAGAGAACTGGGTACCAAATGGTTCGGCCACATAAATGAATCAAGGGTTTTCTTTCCAAAGGATCTTAGGCAGAATAGTAGATCAGATGTTGAGCAAAAATATTTTCCCCCCTTAGCACTGGACTAGGCACTTCTCTGATGGGTTTAGGGCAGCTATATAATTCCAAGATACTCTTCTTCTCTTCCCCCCTCAGGAGAGTGGCCCACAATTGGTGACAGGGCACCAGTACCATCTAAGTAGGTTTCCCTTGACAAAAAGAGTGCAATCAAACCTATCTATTCTCACACCATCATTCTCTGTGGGAACGGGGGACTAATTAGGACCACCAACCCTTCAGTTGCTCTCATAAGGGTCAGTGAAATAATAGATTTGCACCAACATAATCCCACTTACATCAGTGGATTTGTTTCCTGTCGCTATCTGTAAGTGAGAGAAGTATCAGCCCCAAACATCTTAGCCTTGTCCCTTTCTTCCAAACCAAGCAGCTGGCACCATGCCTATCCTTGAATGCATTTTCTGTCACTGTTGTCATGGGGAGCTCAAGCTCACTGCCATTGTGTCCCTGAGCAAATACTGGAAGCAAAGAAGAGGGAGCCTGACAAATTGATTGAGTCACCTCTTTGCTCCTCTGTCCCACCACATCGTGCTCCTTGAACTCAGACCCTTTAGCAGTCATATATAGCCTTGAGGCCACTATTAGAAGAGGACAGCAACATCACCAGACCAAGATCTTCAGATACCCTGAGGATTATTTCAGGCATTTCCAGTAGCCCTAATGCTAACTACTGATGGGGAAGATTTTGTCAGGCCTTTCTACCATTGTGCTGCTGGTGAAAGAGACAGAGAAGGGAGCATGTATAAAACACAGAAATACTGCCCTAGGCTCATGTTGCCTATGTAAGCACAATTGGACACATGCTTCAGTCTTTCTCTATCCTTTCAGAGCACCTGGCAATTAAATAAAGCCCTTGGTCTACTCTTTCCTCTTCCCTTTCTGCACTAGCCCATGAAGTAAGTCAAGAGGGAAAGGGGATGAAGGTGAGACTTGAAATGGGAGCAAACAGATGAACTGGCAGCAATCCCTGCATGCCTACAACAGCTCTCCAGGGCTTCAAGTCCTCAGCCTACCCTTGCAGTAGTGCAGAGTGGGGTTGTGTTGCCCATGGGCCACTCATAATGCTCTTCCATATGCACTCAGCAGCAGCAACAGGAAAACATAGAAAATTCCAGTGCCAACCTGTCCTGTTAAGCCAAAGTGATTACAAATCCTTACTATGTGTAAGTCTCCTTGAAAACTAAACTTAGCATTTTGTTTACTGTTAGTCTCCTGCCCTGTGGGATCTTCTCCTTCCTCTGCCACAGAATTTGTTCAGAAACAGTTGTCTTGGCATTGCTTTAAATAATAGTGCACCAGTCAGTAGACATGAGTGAGGTAGGCAGGATGGCAAGTCTCCTGAATGACAAAATAACTTTCAGGGAATAACCTATGAAAAGTACTGTCTTCTTTAATGTCTGAAAACATGTTTGGGCTCTGTCCTCCAATCAACAGATTTATTTCCTCTATGTGTTCAGTCTTCTATTGATTTTATTGAAAACCACATTGGTACTTTCATTTTAATAATCCTGCACAGCCTCAAGGGGAATGGCAAAAGCAGCATTCCCTGTCTCCTCATATCAGCATAACAGTGAAACCTATACAGAAATGCTGAATCTATAAAAGGCAGATATCCTGCTATTTCCATTTCCACTGGTTTCAAGAGAGTTACATACAGCTATTCCAGAAGAGGCAAATGGCCTGGTTGTTTTTATTTTTAGCATTGTCAGAGCCAGGAATAACTGCCCTCATTCTTATGGACAAAGCTAAATTTCCAGAACTGAAATTTAGAACATTTTCTTTTCTTCTTGATAAAATTAGTCTCTGTAAGAGACAACAGTTAAGTGTACTGGCCCTTGCAATGGAAAATTAGTCCTGTAAGGACTCATTTCAAGGTATAGAATCAGCACAAACTATTTTTACATGTTGCTATCTATAGGAATACAGTTCAGGTAGAATCTGGTTCTCATCAAACTTTTTATTCCCTCATCCTTACATATGAGTTCAAACTTCTTATTAGATGATAATGGTTCAGAAAGCCATTATAGGATGAGTATGCATTTCACTAATATCTCAATAATGGTTTAACATAGAGGAGCAAGCACTGATTCAGCTTGCTTGCAGCATTACTACACAATTTTGTCATGTATTTGGAGCAAATTCAGATAGCTTTTGGTTGCTTCACAGGCAACCTGGCGGACTTCAGTCAGAAGTCAACATTTTTGGTGTGTGTCAGTTTATAAGGAAAGAAACTAGATGAGATTGATCTTGTATCTCAGATTAGAAATACTATTGGTTCACCAGAATTGGCCTGACAAGTGTTTAACAGTAATTACTCCTTTTTTCTCTCTACAGTACAAAGTTTCAACTGACTTTTTTCAGTAGATAGGTTTTGTCCAAAAGTAGTCCTGATTTAACTGACAGTCACTTCAGGTCTAATTCTGAGGCTACAGAAGTAAATTGAAAGTTACCCACTGAAAATCTGGTTAAGGCTTCATTCACATCAGACTCTGCTAGCCTTCATGAACATTAACTTTGCCCATCTGTGAACTGGCATGGGAAACCCTGAGGGCAAACATTTTGCTTTTCTATGTTGATAAGAGTATATTTGACATACTGGAGTGGACAAGAGGAGCACTGTAAGCTTTTGTGTAGTAGGCCAAATTTTTTGTCCCTTAGTCAACCAGACATTTCATTTAAGCAATTACTAATTCTATCTCTATGTCTGATAAAACAAGTATTGTCAATAAATCGACAACTTAATCTGAATTTATACAAACCAATAAAACTACACAGCTTACTATCCTAGATAGCATATATTTAATTACTAAGTGACTTAAGTTTCAAGCTTTAGCCACTGTTAATGGCATTGTCCCATGCACCTGGAATAATATGGTATGAGAGACAGTCCTGCTGCGTAAGACATACCTTCCCTCTATATTAAATGTATTTGAGCACAGTGGCACGGCAGAAAAGGAGTTTTGTCCTCCAAAGATACTTCCCTTGGCATCGCCCTTCTGGCAGCAGTGCTTCTGTGGAGTAGGCTTAAAATCACAAGCAGCTTCAATGAAGAATAAGGGAAAGTAAACAAGTCTTACCAGTGGCAGCACAGGTACTGCAGAGCATGCCCTAGTTCTTCTTCAGAAGCCAGAGGAGAGAAAAAGGAGAGTCTGCTGTAAAACAGCTCTCCTGTCTCAGCTTTACAGCTCTGAAAAACTCTCACAGCTTTCCTGTTTCTAGAGGAGAAAGGACAAACATTTGCCTAACATGGACTGATATTTTCATAATCCCCACGCATTGATGCCCAACCTGCCTGTTTTTTTAAATACACTTTGTCTACTTCGTGTCACATAAGTGTTTTCAAGAACAGACATGTTCAGGAAGCTTAGTGTCGTTGAGTTTTTTCTTAAAATTATGTGAGAAGTGGATGTGGCACAGATTTTAGGGCCTTTGACAACTATTTTTTGTGCTGCCAACCTGCTGATGGCAGCCATCCCCACTGTACACAGACATACATGAATGCAAAACACTCTAGGCAATCCTGCGGGATAAGGAAGAGACACACTGGGGAGATGTCCTAATGACATCCAAAACTGCCAAAACTGGATTGCCTATGCCAGTATATTCCATCTTCTACAGGTATGAAGGACCAGATGCCTGTGAGAAGCCAGCCTATCCAGCTGTCAATCGGGTGCCCAGGGATGGCAGTGATCAGAGAGTTTATCAGAACAGAAAAACTTTCTGATGCCTTCATGACTCATGGAAACAGCACAAAGTTACCTCAAACATCAATCCCAATAAGAAACAATACTTTAAAAAAAATTAGGCGCACTAACAAAAAAACAAACTCAGCACTGGAAAACTAATGAAAATTAGGCAGCCAAAATCTACAACACCGCTCTGGTCAGACTTGAAAAAAACCTAACAGCCTGACAAACAAATAATCCAAGCTCATAAAGATATTCTCAGCAAGTTGGACCCAGCCCTTCAGCAATAGATTTTTTTGTCAGCTTTTTTAGGATAATATTTTAAATTTTCCTTCCCAATCTCCTGTTAAAAAACCCTAAAACAACAACACAACAGCAACAACTCAGCTTTCTCCTCAGAGATTTAAAGCCACAAATATCTTCTGTGCAAATAAAAAGTTTGGTTGATGACCTGTGACACTGAAGAAAAACTATTCCTCTCTGAGCTACTTCTAAAATACTACTCAAAAAGAGAACATTTTTCAACAGAACAGCCATTAATAAGGAGCTATTTTCATCTGTGCATGTGTCTGCTCTTCTATGGGTGCATATGGGGAGTGTTCTAAATTAGAAGAAAGTGCTGAAAGTATATTTTCCAGCATTCTCTGTGAACTTAATCAGAAACATGATAAAGAACAAATCTGGATGGCAAAAAACTTATACAAGTTCTCTTGCAACCAAGGGCACAAATACATCAGTCTGTGCTCCTTGTCATGCCTTTTCTGCTACCTTTTTTAACAGAACACTCCAAGTTGGAGCCCTGAAAGTAATTTGTGAAAACAGAATATAAATGACAGTAATTTCCCTGTCCTGTGACAGCATTCTCCTGAGAGATATCTGGCTGGATAGAAAGTTTCTGAAGAACTTTCTTTCCCCAGCAAAAACCAGGGTTATGTTGAAATTGAGACTCTTCTGAGACTGAAGCTTTCACAAGCTGGAATTTTTTAAATGTGTCTTTTCTTTCTAAAATTGTCCTTAAACAACCACATTTATAAATAACCCAGCATTTTCACGTTGCTTTTTACCACTCTGCTGCTATAATACAACTGGCAAACATTGATCAGCAACTACAGGAAGTGGGTAACCCTCTCCCCCCCCATTTTTTCTTTATTACTTTCAGATCTTTATCAATAACAAAAGTGTGCACATATTTTCATAGAAAATAGTGAGCTAGAAAATGGTACCGTAACTTTAGGAATTGTGGTGATTCCAGAATTTAGATAATGTTTTCAAAACAGACATAATCTAGGAAATCTACAAGACTATAATTTTCTATTTCTCCATGCCTGCCTAAAAATTAATACTATGGTCCTTGCAAAGGTTGTTGGCTTTTATCACTCCCTAAGTAACATTCACAGGAGGAGACAGAAAATCACAAATTTTATAAACACAATTCAAATCACAAATCTTTTGGATCCTATAGAAAGATTAGAAACAATCTATTAGTAAGAGCAGAATGACCATTGTCTTTCAAATCAAGTCTGTCTTCTGTACAGATGATTCTAGTATCACTTACATAATTTAATTTTATCCTTACGGGAATCTGGTCATTATAAGGACAGGATGAAGCCAGAATGGATGCCACAGGCAAAATACTTTATATAAGAACAAGTATTTTGGGGTCACTCTGTCTTTTCTTTAGTTTTTCAAGATTTGTGACACCCTCAATAATATTTCTTGGGTATATCTATTTCGGGTACTGAAGATAGGTGATAATCTTCTAACACACAGCAAGTCTGAAATATTCCAGTTCCTCTTAGAAGATTACTGTTAAAAAATACAGAGGAAGTAGTGCAACAGCACTTGGACACAAAAGTTTATTAAAAGACCTGAATAATGATTATTTGAATAGATGTGCAAATTTCCACCAGCAGAGGTCATTTTCACTCTAGAATGAGTTAAGGAGTTCATAAAAGGCTATCTTTTTATCTAAGGGGATATCTTAAAAACAGTTCCAGTCTCTGCAGTATTCATCATGAAAGCAATCATGGGTGGGATATCAGCAAAACCTCTGTTTTCACATTTACATTTCACATTTCTTGTATATACGGGATTGATAAATTTACATGACCCTGCTGGCTTAAATACATTTTCCTGAACACTTGTATTTGTTGGGGAAAAGCTTGCCGATGCAACCCTAAAACTTCCTGTAAGTATCAGTAAAAATGCAGTGGGTAAATGGGAGCCACATCTTTTCTCCTTTTTTCTCAGTCTACCAGTATCAGCTGTGAATTCCTTCCTAGAAAGACAAATCCCACCCTCATATATCTTCCCTGGATGCATGGCTGTCATTGAGGGATATCTCTGACAGACTGCGTTCACAAGGATATACATGCATAAAATTTGTCTGAAGATCAAATGATGAACTAATGCATACTGACATTTGAGTTTGAGGAAGGTAGGTCCTTTTAGGTTTTTAGCTTTAGCAACAGTAAGAGTTATTTAGAAAATGTTCTGGAATTAAAAAATAAAAACGTTAAAATTTAAGAAATATCTCTTAGGCGCAGCTATGGCATGAACATGATAAAGCATTGAATTATTGTACTGTAAAAAATTAAAAATATAAATGAAGGGAAATGGGTAACAATGACTCAGGTAAGTGGACGTGTATGGGAGGAGGATTGATTCCTCATATAATCATACTGGGAAACATGTATGCTGGTTTTCAGGGAGCTCTGATTTTTGAGTTGTCTTGTTAATTTATGGATGAAGAGGTGCTTAGAGAAATATTTCCCTCTACATTGTCAAACTGTATTAAACATTATTAAAATATAAGCACTCACTGGCCAAACTCTACTATTTAGCTTTTCCCTTTACTGAAAATATAGTTTTCCAATATGTATAAATTGTGCTATCTGCTGATGAAACGCAGCATAAAACCAGTACTGTTTAACTTTATTACAGTGCTCATCATCTGTAACATGACATGATTTTTTCCCACACCCCATCAGAGATGAGGAATCCACTGCACTAGACACTGTGTCTATAGGCACTCACTGTCTTCTAAGTGTGTAGAAATAATTTCTATATAAATTTAAATAATTACTACCAATGCACAGACTATCATTTTATACTTCATTTGTAGTTCTAGCACATTTTTCTAGCAAAATACATCCTAAACAGAGGGATCTGTCTTTCACACTTAACATCTTTGTGGACTTCCTACCCCAAAACCTACCATGAGACTAGATCATGCATATGAAACAACAGATATAAAATTGTAGAATCATTTAGGTTGGAAAACACCTTTAAGATCATTGAGTCTAACTGTATTTATGTAGCTATGTAACATTATGGTAGTATAATGCAGTTAAACACAACTTACAGGAAAATAACTATGTTATATTTATTGTAGATCCAGTGTACATGTGGCTCTCCCACACTTGAAAGACCAGCTGGATATGCTGCCTTGTCTGTTTGGTGTTTTGAGAAGGCCAATTTATGTTGGCCAGGAAAGAAATTCAGTTGCAAACAGGACTGTGGACAGGTGGTGTCCTGCACAATAACACACTCAGCAACGATAGGCTTGAGTCTGATACAAAGCACCTGAAAGACAATGGTAAATCTTTGATTGGACCCAGCAGCAAGGATGGCAAGGCACAGATTTTGTTTGTAAGTGCCATAAAGACTGTTACTGGGGACAACACGAAAGAGAGAGGAAAGGGTGTGAAATATCCCTTCTACATCTGGAAACTATCTTTATTTTCCTTGGTTTACACCAAGGACTGAAAGGGGAGCTGAAGATCAATTACTTTGCCTGCTAATCAGTGTAAAAATATATTTTTCTGTTCTTCCATTTCATAATTTTTAGTTCATCTAGTTGGAATTTATTTAAGATTGCCAGATGTCCCAGTTTCACTGGGACAATCTTGATTTTGAAGGTACATCCTATCTGCTCTTAAAAATACTTCTGTCCATTGCTGTCTTGTCGATTGTATACTTTTAGAGCAGCCAGCCAGCACAGGACTGCAGCAGAAAGGCTGATAAATAATTATGAAATTATAAAAAGCTGTACATACTTTCCCAATACTGAAAATTAGTTATTTAGGGACACTTTTTCTCAAAATGTAAATGATCGGCATGACACATAAGAAATTATGATTTCCTACCATTAGTGTCACAGCTGCTCAGAGATTGCCCTTAATGTGCATACATTTCTACCCTTTTTAGGGTACCTGAACTCCAGTCACAGAGGGACCTCTGGACTTTTGGATGGTCCAGCCAAGGAAGGACATCCTCTAAACAGTGTGGAAGGAGGACATTGCAGAAAAACCTCAAACCAAGAGCCAGACTGGATGCAGGAACAGTGCAGATGAGCAGCAGTGGGACTGCTGCATCCTCCACCCAGGAAATCTCACAAGGGAAGGAGGATACAGGTTGATCAACCCAAAGCGTATCCTGAAAAAGTGGAAGTGTAATCCTAGAGTTTGAGCTCTAGATTATTATTATTATTCATCTAAATCTCATTAATGTATTACATTATAAAGTATGTATCACAATAGCTTCAGCTACTGAAGTCAGAGGAATCTTTAAGAATCAAAGCTGTTCATTTAATGAGTTTGCAGAAGACTTCACAACATCTACACAGGTTGTGCTGAAACTAAATGTACAAAAGTTCTTTAAGTTAAGCAGCATCTTTGCTCGATTTTTCTTCTCCAGCGTGTGAGGAATTAGGAGAAAAAATCTATAGTTTTCACTCATCCATCAATACAAAAAAATATTTTAACACTTTAAGAATTAGAAGTATGATAAATACCTTTCAGCTAGTACGTATAAAGTACTGTTTGTACATTTATAAACAAAATTCAAACCTTCTTTTGTGAATAACAGCATAGAGGAGTAAAAAGTTCATCATGGGAGAGAGGATTTACGTAGTGATAAGAGTTCAAAACAAGGAAGAATAGAATACTAAAAAAGTAAAAGTTGCTTACATAAAATCTAAATGAAAGATTACGCCCATTAAATCCAGATGCCTAGAATAGGACTCATTTGCCCAAATGATATCAATGGGAGCCAGGCTCACCAAACTCACCAGACAGCAGGAGTGAGGTAGGATGCATTCCACTCCTTTTTTCAGAGTTTAGAAAACTGCTATATGTACCCAATATTTACTGAATATTTACTGTGACAAAACAGAATATTAAGTACTAAAAATATATTTACCTTAGAGCATAGCAGAATCATAAGGGACTAATACTGCCTGGACACAGTAATTTACTTAAAATAGTAATAGTAAAACAGTAATTCACTTAAAACACTTATTTGGTACAGAAACCATTTTGAAGGGCTGGAGTACAGAAATGAGAGTATGATTCTCTGGCTTGCTTCTGGGATAAAAAAATCCAGCACAAGAACAATATTATTTTTTATCTCTGCATTTCTAACCTATGACAGGAAACTCTAAAATATTAATCCTGACTTTCCAGCTCTGTCTACAACAGTCAGTTGTCTCACCAGTCAATACAGTTCTTCTTCTTCCTCTTCCTCAAGACAAATATCTTGCCTCCAAACACAAGCTCACTGGAGCAGAAAAAATTGATTTTATTTCTTGCACTACAAGGTCTAACTGACATGCAGGTACTTTGACAGCTATTCCCCATTCTGCTGCAAAGTTCTTCTAACCCCATTACACCTCCACATCTCTTCCAACACTGTAGTAACCTGGCCTGGCCTCATCTGAGCTTGTTTGCAGTTGGAGCAAGTACTTCAATATGTCATATAGCAATTCCAGAAGTAGCATTGTTGTCCCTAAAAGCAGGATTCATCATCCAGTGTGCTGTAAACTAATCTCATACACAGAGCTGAAGTATTCATTTATTTTTTGCTCAATGATTGGTGCTAGGTGGTAAATCCACAAAGATAGTGCATTGAGTCTCAAAACTTTATGTATAAAATTTAGCAAATAAAGGAGTCATGGTATACTAGCAAGCTACCTAACTCCCGTGTTAATCAGTATTCTTCCTTCTATTTGTTAAATGATTCTCTTGCTTCTCATTCTTATTACCCTGCTTGATCAGTCATTCTCTTGAGTCTGTGGTTTCTTGAGTCAGTGGTCACAGTCTCACCCTGCTGGAATTACCTTTTACATAGCTGGGACTGATTTTAGCACAGTTACTGAGTTGGTTTTCTTATTTTTTTCTTCTCTCTGTCAAAGGTCTTAGAGGTCTGTCCACTATCAGTAGCAAATTTTTTTTTTCCCAAACTCCGCTGTGAAGCTCTAAACAAACTAAGCAATACAATCTTTTCCCCCGCTTTGAGACCATGAGACCTGGTTTTTGATTCACTGGTAAGTCAAGACCCTGTTTCACAACCCTATTTACTTTCTTTGTAACTGCCTGGGTAAATTATTAGCCATCTCTGATTCTTGATTTATCAGCATTTACACAAAAGATTTACAGAAGCTGTCTGTCTGCTGCATCCTATGTATATGTAAGGATACCAGCAGTTTTTCGTTTGGCATTATTTCCATCTGTGTTTAAAAGACTCTAAATTTACAACTCTGCACAGATACAATTCTAGGTACACATGGAATGGAGAAACAAAAACAAAGTTTCTTGTAATATTTCACATGTCTCCCCATTGTTATCTTGTTGATTTCATCAAAGATATGAAAGGCACTTTCACTCAGTAAACAATCTTAAGTGTCACTCTTAAGTGGTTAAACTATCTGCAAATAAAAACCTACACCTGGTGTTTATATAAAGCTATTCTGGTTTTGGTGTCCTTCAGACCTGTCTTTTCCTACTGGGTGAAATACACATTTTTGTCCTAATATGTGCCTGCTGAAGAATAGTAGATAAGTATGGAAAAATCTTATAGCCCAGGTGTAGTGAATCTACTGCTTCCAGGGTGTGTACCACATACACTCTTGTGATCCTTACCACAAAGACTGTCTGTGTACATGCAACGTATCTGAAGTCCTCCCAATACTGTCCACTTACTTCACAGCACATGTGCAAGTATTTCTGACAAGGAAACAGGCTAGTCTCACCCTTCTTGTAAAATGAAGTTCCCAATTTGATGCCTGTGAACTGTGCCTCATGTCAGTTCAGCACTTCACTCCATGGTTAGACATGTAATTTAAATACCAAAGGAAATGCATTTCTTTTTGTACCAGAACTTTTGCCATTGCTTAGTCCAATCTGGATACAGAGGGATCAAGCAAAGTGTAAGCATTCATTAATTCCACAGACCAAAGAATGTAAACTCTGTAGATCTCTAGACTATAGACAACTGTTCAAAATAACACTGCATCATTAGAGTATTTATGTTCTACAAGTGGGTTAAAAAGCAACCAAGATAGAGCTAAAAGATAAATCTGCCTGCAGGATGAGTTAATTCCGAAAAGGAATAACAATACTGTTAAAAAATAAATGACACAATTTTTTATTTAAACATGAAACAAATCAGATCACACACCTTTGGGAAAGAAGAAAACAATAAAATGTAATCTTTTACATTTCTTACTTTAATTTTTTCTAATCATGATCAAGACAGGAAGTACCAGCATTGAAATACAAAGGAAAACATTACTAAAAGTGATCTTGTGGTGACAGATATTTTGAAACTCCTTGCTAAATATGCAAAACTACTCTAAAGATGTGTTTAAGTGCTTTATGTGTTTGATACAGAGTCTTTTATTTCTCTGACAAGATGAAATAGAATAAATAAAGAAAGAATGAAGTATCTGTTAAAATAGATGTGCATATATTACACATCTGGTACTACAGAGGCCTTACAGGCGGGGGTTTTGACAGACCCCGGTGCCAGGCCTGGATCCTAGTGGTCCAATATGCAGCACAGCAGAGAAAAGGGAGATAACATGACCATTACCCCAGCCTGGAACTCCTGCTTGCAACACCCAAATTATTCAATGGAACACAAAGCAGACTCACTCTCCATTGCTTTCTAAGAAATGCTAATGATGAACAGGTTCCTGGCCTCGCAGACTTTTCACTTTCAGGGAAGCACAGGAGCCTGCTAAAAGGATTCTTTTAGGCTGCCTGCCTCAGGTGAACCTTCCTGTTTAGCTCCTATGCTCTGGCATGGTCTCACATGGCTTTGAGACGCTTCCCCTTCTTGACCCCTGCTCTTTGCTCCTGCTATAGAGAAAAAAAAAAAATCACTGGTTCATTATTCAGGACTTTTTCTTCTTTTGCAAAACATCTTCACTGCAGGAGCTGATCCCGATGTTTCGGCACCACACGCGCTGGTTCTGAGCTCCGAGTGGTCAGACTGCAGGGAAAAACAGCAAACCACTCCTTCCTTCCCAAACCCAGAATCCAGACCAACCGAAAACCCAGCCCCAAACCTCCGGAATAACCCCCTCATCTTTTGTCTCCCAACCTGCTCCCAGTCAGGGCCATTTCAATGGAATGTTGTGACACCCAGGTACATCTTTTGTTTTCCTAAGTATTGATAGCTATTGTTTCCTAGAAATATATGGGACAAAATTCCATGAGGGAAAGAAACAAAAGGAAAAAAATCCTAACCCCCAACACCTATTTTATCTCACAGATAAGATGTTGTAATTTTCAAAATTGTTATAAGTTTTGAGAAACGATGCCTCACTTCTTAAAGTTTTAAAGGTTTATTGAACCACCACAAGGGACTGAGTAAGGAAAAAGGAACAGCTCTGGGTGCTTAGCTGCAGCCACAGGCACACTGCCCACACCCATAACAATCCTTATATGTGCTATTGACAAGCCAACCCCCTGGTAACACAACCCTCCCCGCACTCCTGCAAATGTCACTTTTCCCACCCAGCTCCTCCTTCCTCCCTCCTCTCAGAGTCTGTGCAGTCCTCTGTGCTTTGTCTTTCCCAATGGTCAGAGATCAACTTTCAACATTACAAAATTCAGATCTTAACAGAACTTCTTTCAATCCTATAACACATATTTAACATTCACTAGAGCCAGCATCACACTATCCATTTATTACAAAGTGTTATAAATGAGTGACAAAAGTCTCAATATTCAGCAAAATTTTAGATTGTTTTATTTGATATAAAAAGAGCAAGCAGCGCGCTGGGGAACGTGAGGGGTCACCGCCCACTCCACGCTCCACTGAACCTTGGTTTGCAGCCTCTTCTTATACTGTGGGTTCTCGTTGTTCCCAAATTCACAAAGCCTTTGGGTGATAATCAGTCACAGATTGCCATCCGGGCCTTGTAGATAACCACCAGAGAAGTTCTGGGAGTCTGGTTTTTGGGATAGGCAGTATTGATTAGACAAAGGCAGGAAGGGCTTTTTGGGAAGTCCGATTTCGCAAGCTGGTATCCGATACAACTTATTTGAAAAACATAATATAACATAATGTAATGTAACATAATACAACATAATATAACATAACAAGGTGATTTTAAACAGAATTATTTAATCATATCATTTCCTTTATCTAGTGTCCATGCTTCACTTCAGAGCTTAGTATTCTGGTTTATACAAACCCCAATGCTTTTGTGATTATCACGAATCTTTTATCAATTGTCACACAAAGTGATTGCACAGCAGCTCCAGGCTGCTATGAGCCTCACTAGCAGACAAGATACTTCCCAGTCCTAAATGTAAAACAACTGTCCTGTGTTTTAATTTCAAAAGCCTAGAGAGACAGTGAAGTCTTAGAATTTGCATGCAGAGATAGACTCGCTGGCAGCTATTTTCTGGAGAAATTGGATGAAAAATCTTTATCCAATCTCAACATATCTACTTGAAGGATATGGAGATTATGTATAAATCTTGGCAAGCTGTACTTTTTTCTGCAATCGTTTTAATACACATCACCTCCACGATAACATTTCTGAGTCTCCACAGCCTCTAAAAGATTTATCTTTATGCACTATATTTTTATTAGACGGGTGGTCAACAAAATCTCAGAGGAGATAAATTACATGCTTCAGACCACCTGAGAAATCTGGAGCAAGGCAAGACTTTGCACATCATCCTTCTCAGGCCTCTCATCTGCCTGTTTTCAGAGAATCAGAAATAAAACATACAAGGAGCAAATTGCCTGGAGCAATACCACCCCAAATACAAATATTTACATGAATAGTTTTGCATAACATATTCTTAATCTGGTAGGATATTTCACCCTCTCAGCTCCTCTCTGCTTCAGGTTAAGAATACTTGAAATTGCCAGAACTTTGGGGCCTTTCTGTCTACAAAGTAGATTGTGTATGTGAATGTCACCAGGTGCTGCTGACACTACAGGAGCTCCCTCATCATTGCTGTGGCAGATGAGGCTGTGGACTCTTTGGTTTTACATATATATTTTCTCCAATGCAAATGAAATCATTTCAGCTTCTGCCTATGACTTCACAGATTTGAAAAATCAAAGTGACCCATTAAGGAAACTAAATGATCTTTAAAAAGCTAATCACTCATCTCTGTTTTCCTGGAATTTAAGGAAGGGAGGTAAAAAACAGAATTATCTAGCTATGACTTGAAAGTATATAAAATGAGAGAAACTAAAATAGTTGCCAGTTCTCACAAGAAGAAACATAAGAAGAATGTCAGCTAACTAATGTATTGCTTCAGGGACAGAAGGATTATGTTTCTGTGCTTGACAAAATTGTCTCCACCTGGACAGATTTCCAGTTGTGTCATCCACATGAAGGGGAGCATTACTAGACTAATTACTGAGGTCTACAAAGTAGTCAGTGACACTACTATCTAAATATATTCAGTGTGGAGTATGGCATTTAAATCAGGGAGGAAAGAACCTGTAAGACTTTGAGGGCTACAAATCTTTCCAGTTATTTTGGAAATACCAGTTTTCCCCATATATCATACCATCACATTCTTCCTAACAGAAAGTCGGTTGCAGTCCAGTTACCTCTGTAGCAGGAGTAGCAAGGGACTAACTCCTTGCAATTGTTTTTTTCTAGTGCAAGCAATGGTCCAAAACACTTTTAGCAGGGTTTCTGAATGTGTGGTATCAAGGCATTTCAGAATGAAGATGCTTCAGTTGGATTTTAAAACTTGAACTTGCAATATTTAATAGCTCTCCTGCTTTCCTAAATTTTCCTAAGTATTATTTGATTTCTATAATGCAAAAAAAAAAGGTCTCAGTAAAATAATAAGTTAGGCAAAATCAAGGCAATTTTACTTTGACTTCCTTTATTTTTCTGTCTTGCTTTTAGAGTTCAAAAATTCCAGTCAAATCTACCATTTTTGCTTATAAAAAGGCATTTTCAAGAAGAGGCCTCTGTCAGCCTTTATACATATATTAGATCACTGCATCGCACACAGCTCTGCCCCTTAAATTTTCAACTTGTAAAAATCTGCTGGAAACAGAGGTCAGAACCACTGATGAAGGGAGCAGCTTGTGTAGAGATAACAGGATGTGGGACTAAGAAAATGTTTATCATTTTTTGAGGGTGACAGTATACTTTTTTAGTTGCTATTAATCCAACCTTTGCAGGTAAAACAGAATATACTGCCAACAATTAAAATTCTGTTAGCATAAAATACCGTCATTTACTTCTTGGTGCCATACATCACTCCTTGCCATGCCTATGCATGGCGACTACACCTCTCCTAATAAAATAACTGGCACTGACCAATTAATTAATATTCACTGACATTGTCAGCCAGTTTTCTCTGCTGAGAGATAACTAGTTGGAGACAGAAGCACTTGGGAAGGAACAGACAATGAGGATTATGCATTGGCTGTCCAACAGCAAGAAGTCTTTCCTCAAATAAGTGATGATGTAAACACATACTTCAGAGTTTCCATCCTGTAAAGAAGGTGCTGCTGCCAATTTAAGCTGCTACACAGTTTTGAAGATAATGGTCCCAAACAACACCAATTGCTAGCTGAAGTAATCAAGGTAGCAAACACCACACACCTGTTTGCTACCTTGATTCCTCTGAACAAAAACAAGTCAGGCTGCAGCCTGAGCTGAGTGACCTTGCTGCTTAAGCCCCACATATGAACATGAGTGCAACATCAGCGGTCCAGGAAGTCCTTCAGGCTCAATTTAAATTTTATCACAGCCATGATTTAAAAACATCATTTGCTTTAATCAGTATAATTGTCAGAATGCAAGTGCACGGCCAGGGGTGAGTAATGCTGGTGTGAAACACACAGAGTAGAAGATAGAAAATCTTCTAAGTGTTCCAAAACACTTTGCTGACGCTAGCCAATGACTAGGTACTACATTTTTCTATTTGCAACAAATTCTCTTCCTAGTCTTTGCAACTGCTTTTTATGTTTTCGAAGAAAGAAGAGGGCCCAAGTCAATGTTTTGAATCATGAAACCCAGTTTCAGAATTATATAAATGCCACTGATACTAACAGAATTGTTTCTGGTTTTCCCAGTTATGAATCTGTATAAACAAAAAGAAATTTATATTCTGAAGCTGTTTTCCTTTCCTTTTTGCACATCCATTAATACATTTTTTCTTTTATTCTTTTTTTTGTTGGTGTTGTTTTGTTTTGCTTTATTTTGTTTTTGGGAGGTTTTTTGTTTTGTTTTTTTGTTTCATAGCTGCCAAGTCTTGCACAGTTCTATGTGTGAATTTATGCAAATTTCAGAATGTGCTAGTTCACATATTTGCAAATTGGCAAGTGATTGGCAAGCATGTAAATGAGCTCATTTAGCCATTTTCCTTTTTCGTTAAAATTTAGTTTTAGTACACCCTTCCCCAGGTTATGGCAATGAGGAGAATGTAATGCAAGTGCATGGACCCTGGGGTAGGGGTTTGGCTTAGGGTAACCATGTGCCCTGAGTATGGGAAGAATGCTAAAATACAGCATAGGCTGCTAATGCACTAAAAGGATCTCCAGATGTGGTAGGAAGGCATCAGGGGAGTACTTAGAACAGCTGCAGATGTATCAGCAGTAAATGGGTGTGGATGTGATCATGTTTAGAGTGGTCAACAGCTGAAATGTCTGAGGGTGCAAGGCAATTCTGGCTGTGAGGGAAGCTAAAGAGCTGTTTTCATTGCAAGTGGGCAGCAGTTTGGAATATAGTTGATTACCCCAGGTGAGGGAAGGTCTGACAGGGGAAGGGTATGCATCAAGAGGTATGGTGGTAAAAGTCACCTCTTGATTCTTCTGGTAGAGCCCAAGATTTTGCTCTAAGATAGGCAAGCAGGAAATGGAGTAGGAATGGATATGTCAAAACACCCAGGCTCCCACTTGGCTGGTGTTGCTCTGACCTAAGTAGCTCCTTTGGGACCCATCTCTCAGGAGCTCCTGGCAGTAGCTCCTGCAACCTGCAAATTGCAGGTCACAGTGAGGATATAGCTGCTACATGGGGGTGAGCCGTGCCAAATCTTTGGCAGTAAGCAACCCCCTTAATTTTCCCTCTTGCCAAGAGTAGCTTACTGCTTTTGCATGAAGGGTAGTGACTCAAGGAGAGAATGCTACTCTTCCGTTTTTCCCACTAGTCGCAGCAGAAAAAAGCTGGGTGCAAAATGTGTGCTGCTGTAAGTTACACCAGCATTTCCAAGGTTTAGGGGAACTTCTGATCTCCCTCTGAAGCCCTTGAACATTATCTGCTAAATCATGTTTTATACGTCAAGAAGTTCCCAATGCTGGCTGCTAGCCAGCATTAGTTGTGTCACTTTATCTTAAAACCCGCATGTTTGTAGAAAGCTATACCACGTCTAAAAGTGAGATGCCTGGTAATTTTGGGTGACAAATTCAGCAGAGAGTAGAAGTAAAAGGTTAAACAAACCAGGATCAAGAAACCAAACAGGAAAAAAATGCCAGAGAAAGTGGACAGTTTATCTTCAAATAATCTGGAGCAGCTTGCCCTAGAATTACCTAAATTAGCTTCATTACCTTCTTTCATATGGAAATATTGCATGAACAATAATCTTTCTGTGGCACTCAGGTAGTTAAATCCGCACAATTTGCTTTTTGAAGCTTGGATTTCGCTGACTTTATTTCAAGCAATCAAAAGTATCTAATTTGCATTCACATTCACATTAGTGGTCCATATGTTAGCCCTGTTTAAAAGCTATATGCTGCATTCATTATGAAATACTTGGCTTCCTAGTTTTATCCTTTTGCTTTGAAATTATTATGATAATATTGCAACTCTTCTTTTTAGGCTATTTTCACATATAAGGGGTTTTGTGTGATTTGTGTCTTTTTCAAAGTCTTCTAAGGGAAGGGCTTTTAAAATTTTGTTTACAGTGTTGTATGGGAACTTGCAAATTGGCAAAATATCTCTCTGCCATCATTTAACGCAGCCACATATTATTCCTCCTACCTAAAATTTCATTAAAATACCAGGAGTATGGTTGATCTCTGCATAAGATTTCAGACCACATGCGACATCATCAATGCCCTTCACAGCTCATCATGCTACTCACTGGACTAAATCAGTCTTTCATAATAACATTTAGCTTCATTACATTATTTTTCTTAAGTTTCTTTTCCATTATAGGGCACAGAGTAAGGCATTTGCTTTTTAAGGCTTTCATAATCCAAATGCAATGAAAGTAAATTCACAGAACTGAAAAGCCTGAATCAGTAACACATTAAATACCTTGCCTATGGTCACAAAAGACTGACAAACACAAAAATTAAATCAAGGTCTTCTAGAATATCCTGTTCTGCCTAGGATAGAAAAGTACCTACCATATACTCTTACCTGTCTCATCAGATCATTTCTTTTCAGTACTTGCTATCATGCAAGCATTAATACCAGCACCAAACTTTTACTTCCAGACTAATGTTTTTATAATTGGCTTAAATATTGAACATCTAATGCTCATAGTTTGAGAAACAAACTCTATTTACCCTATGTCTTCCCACAGAAAATACTGATAGGTGATTTCCCCTAGGAGACTGATCCTCATACCCCTGAAAATTTGAAAGATAAACTCTTTTCTCACCTGCATGTTCACTGTGCCTTCTGACATTTAGAAAATCCTTTCCCCTTCCTCTGGAGAGCCTTTGGAAGCTCTCTTGACAACCTAGAAGGTGAAATATAATGAGGTTTTGGCTATGAAATGAACATTACAAAAGGGTATCTGTTGAATATGAGACAAATAACCTGAAGCAAACACTTCAAAAGAAAAACAAAAGAACAACAACAAAACTCCATTAAAAATCTAGTAATAATTTAAAGAATTATATCCTTCATTGGTCTTAAATCTTTACATGAAATCTGTTTAAGAAAGAGTTTATTGGATAGGTGAAAGAGAAGCAGAAGTTTGATTAAACTAATTGTTTCTGAGGTGGGGAGTTTAAAATTATTAGGCTTCTCAAACTCTTGCTTTAGTTAGTCTCAACCTCACACCATTAACAAATTTACGTAGTTCTCCTCAGAAGGAGTTGCTGTTAATGGTCAAATTCATTTCCAATTACTTCCCAAGTACAGCTACTACATCTTTCATAATAACAGTTGTATATGGGAGGAGCACAAATGGAAGCCATTGTGTTATGACAGCACCCATCATGAAATCAGAAATTCAAGGAATAATCTTCAAATCCCACCTGGTTATGGAGAAATGTGAGAAGAGACCTTGAGTATCCTATTACGAGAAGGGAAGGGAAGGGAAGGGAATTAATACATGAAATATAAAATATCCAATTATGAAACTTGTGGTACCTAAAGGACTAGAAAATCACCACAGTGCATTTCTGTTCATTGTGGGCATATATCTGGCACACAGCTATTTGAAATAAAGAGGAAATACTGCTTTTTATCAGTGGACTACTTCTCTGCCTTTTTTTTTTTTTTTTTTTTTAGCAATGGAGATTTTTACAATGCCTGAATAGTACAATACTACAGGATAAATTATAGCTCACTTTCTACAGGTCTCTGAGCTAAGTAATCACAAGTAATGATCCATACCTTGTGAGTTTTTTCAGCAGTTCTTTTTATGGTATTAAGTTTAAGCACATCATGCTGAGCTTTAAGTCATGTAAAGAAAAATCTCATATGAACTCAATGTGCATAATAAATTGACTGACCTTTTCATAAGTGCAAGAAAATTTAGGTCAGTACTGACAATACATTGAATCCTCCCCTCCTCCAAAAGCCCAACTGTTTAGAGAGTATAGGCTGAAAGCCAAAACAGCACTAATTCAGTACAGTCCAATTGCTGTTGTGGGTCTATTGGTCCAGTTTTCTGGACAGGTATAAGTGAAACCTGTTAAAAAAAGCAATTGGGCTGAATATATGCTATGGATGAAGTCATGCTTTTCTCCTAGCATGTGCTTGAAACTCCTATATGAAGTAGAAAATGAAATTAAAAATGAAATCTTAGTGTTTGGGTGTGGGGGGAGTAGAGCAGAAAGCCAAAACCTTTTTCCTTTCTGTCATTTATTGGCTCTATGCAATTGTCTTAGGCAGAGGCAATGTCAATGTACAGATAGGGAAAAAAAGAATATTTAAGTTAGGGGAACCACCCAAGGTAAAAAAAAGTTATTCAGACATAAGTATATTGGAGGACAGGGAGAAAGATATGGAAATGAGCATGTAAATGCATCTTCACTAACACTGAAGTCATGTCCGGATCCAATCTTTCAGTGTTTTATTTGTTTGGCAACTGAGTTATCTAAGCTACAGGTGTTGAACCAGCTCTGGTCATAAAAACCTGAAAATAACTTCCAAAAAATTCCATATTTAGCCTTCCATGAACCTTGAAAAAATGAATACAATTATTTTAATCCTCTATGCCCCTGTGTGCACATACTGATTTACTCCTTTGAAGTGCAAATACTAATGCTTCTCTTTTTTTCCCCCTCTGGGATATTTCCAGTTATGAAGAAATCAAAAAGAACAGACTACTGGCTAAAATGGTGTTAGCATGAAAGTAAAATGAATGCTCCAAGTTTGGACTATCTAAAATTAATTCCCACATTGCTGTTTTCTTGCCATTTTAAGCCACTAAATTGTCATCACAGTTATTTGGACCTGACGGTACATTGGTAAAGGGCTTTGGATAGTCCAGAATTTTCTGTGATTGACTGAGTATTCTCTTGACCTGGAAAAGTCTGAATCTTTATTGTTCATTTTCTATAGCACATATGCCATCCTCTGCTGCCTTGAGATATATTTTATCAAAACAATATAAACATCTACATCTGCCTTGGGAATAATGTAAAGTGCATACATAAAGTAGAACCTTCTCCATTCACAGCCCTTAAGTTAGGATTTTGCTGCTTTCTTCCATAGTTCCCTCATCAAATTTCAGAAGATAACAGCACTATCAACCCCTATCCCCCATTCTGTTATAAATCCAGCTACATGATTCTCCACTGCTCAATAAAAACATCAGATGAATCACTTTATTGACAGGCAATAAATATGTCATTTAAGAGTGTCAATGATTAAAAGGGTCCAGTCCTGCTCCTGTTGTTAGCAATCTCTTTGTAATGAGGCAGAGCTAAAACTGACTCTGAAAAGATAGATTGTGTGGCAGATCCTGCATTTTCTACTGGGAATTCCATGTATTTTCATACTTTCAGTTTTAGGTCTCAGATGTTCTCCCTATTTCTCTTCTACTCAGTGTGGAGAGTGTGAAGTGTGCTGTGATTTCATTAAAGTACATAGCCATAAATACATAGACAAATGGCCCACAGGTTTTACATGCTATCTTTATAGTTCCACATTTAAATGCTTCCTTTCTCCATAAAGCAATGAGACAAAAAGTAATGACACTTATATATATGTACTACTACATGACATCAGAATTTACCTGAAGTAGCACTTTAATGCAGAACTAAACTACACTCCAGCATGGTACTCAGCAGCATCAGAGTGCTTGGAACTCATGTAGAAAACAAACTGATTCCCATAAGCTCGGGTCTAGCCTAACTCTGTTATAGATGAGTACTGTAATGTTTGGCTCTCACAATTAAAGGATTAATATTGTGTGTATGTTAAGTTTTGTGGATGTATATGTTATTGTTATATGTTCTCCTCTAGGCCTCTTCTCCCTCTGCCTTGTATTGTTGTCACAGATGAGATGACTGGGGTAATCGGGGCATTTGGGGAGGGCTGGCTTGGTACTACACCTGACCTCCAATCAAGATGTAAGGAAGCAGTCTTCACCAATGGATGGCAGAGAAGGAGTTAAACAACAAGATTTTGGGAGGGCCTAGAGGCATAAAAGTGAGAGCATCTGTTTTGTAGGTGAGCACATGGTAGTTTAGTCCTGTGCTCCCAGCGCTGCTTTTTGTCCTCCTTATTCAGTCTTATGTTGTATTTTTGTTAAGGTTTAATAAACCTTTGAAATTTTAAAAGTGAGTGTCGTTTTTCACAATTCTTACATATAAGCACAGAGCACATCAAATACAGGTCTGTAGTTAAACGTTTTCCAGGAGTGGCTACATGCTATGGCACGTATACACATTTTCCACTGGAACTGTGTGCCTTGCATAGGCTTCCTCGTTACCTGGAATGAATCTTCTGTTGCTGTTGACAACTTTTGGATCAGTTTAAGCCACCAAATCAAACAGTCATTGCTACAAAGCTGTACTGTGGAACCTTTGATCCAGTCAGCCACTATAAGAGGAATCAGAAGAGGAAATGTATCTCTTGCAATTAGCTAGGTGAAATGAAGCCAAGCAATTCAAAATAGCTTTCAATGTGCACCAATTCTAGTGCTAAGGAACTTCAAATTTCACTTAAAATCAGCTTCATGTCCTCATCTTTCTTGAACTTGAACTCTTTTAGAAAAAGTGCAGAGTCTGGATTCTGATGCCTACAGAGGACTAATGTCAAAGTTGGGAGTAAATTCATCGCAGTACTGGGTGCTTTGGAGGAGACAGCTGATTTTCTGACTGACCTGCAATTGTGGTAAACTGTGTCAGAAGTAAAACGTCCCTTAGGATTTCCCCACTAGTTGCAATGTGTCCTAGGCTCTCCCCTGCCAAGTACCCTCCATCCATCTGCATCACATTTCTTGGAGAAGGGCCTAGGAGACCTCTGAAGGATTTCTGTGACCAGAGTCACAGTTCGAGCAGCTGGGACTAGGTGTTTCATATGGGACAGAAAAGGTGTAAAGTGGGGTGGAGAATGTAGTCTTGACTCTTAATTTTGCAGATCCTTACTTGGTATTTAAACTGCATACATAGATTTGAATCCCTTAGGTATTTATAGCATAAAAAAATCTGTCATCATATCAACTTGTATAATATATGTGTATTATAATAGACAATCCTCAGCTCACATTCAAATAAATAAACGTTGATTAATATAAATTTTTCTCTTACCAGATCAGAACATTTTGTAGTTAAATCATCTCACTGGTAGTGTGTACAGATGGCTTAATTTTCTGTAATACTCACTAAAGCTCAATTGATTTAGAGGGGACTACCAATCTATTTAAAGTTAAACCCACAGTGGATAAATTTTTATCTCAAAAAGGATTTGTCTCTTTAATAAACTAACATTTCTTAAATGTTTGGGGAGATCAAAAGAATTTGTCATTTAGAATTGCTAGTCACTTAAAAAAAAAACCAAACATCCTAACAAAAAATAACCTCAACCCTGCAGCCATTAAGAAATAAGGCTAACATATGATCTCTCTACCTCTTGATAATCTTTCACTGTGAAATATTTCTGTCACACAGACCCTAGCACTGAGAGCAACAGCAAAGCTTAGTCTTCTTTCCCACACTGCTGCATATTTCTACACTTCCATATTACAATAGAAGAAAGAAAAAAGGAAGGAAAAAATAATATATAACAAACTGAAGTGAATTACAAGACAACACTTGCATGAAAGTTTACAGCTTTCTCATGAAGTGAAATTTAACATCTCCAGAACCTATGCACTGAGTTAATTTTCTATTTTTATTGTTTTTCTGCTTTAAAAAAAATGCCAGTTAAGTCAATTGAAGATGTTGTGCAGTTGGCTTCTATAATTACTAGCAACACTTTATGGTAAGTTCAGGCAAATAGAGGGTGTTCAGGAGCTTGGCTTTTGTTTTGTCTCTTTTTTTTTGTTTTTGTTTTTCATTTTTTTCCAGAGTAGTAGTTTCTCCAGAGTGGTAGAAACAATTATCATGGTAGTTCTTCCCAGCAAAGAAAAACATAGCCTGCAGCCATCCTATATTTCATTTTCAGTCCGGCAGTTTTAGAGAGGCTTTTTATTTTCTAGCAAATGTACGATAACTTGAAAACACTCCAAGGTAGGGTATCATAAAGCAAGCAGAGACAAACAAGGCAAAATTAAGAGGAAGCTCTCCTGGTCTGGGTGACTCATTCCTCTTATGCTCAGACTTGCAGAGGCAGTAATTTATTCTATCACTCACAGTCATGGCTATAATATAACCCCAGCCTCTGTAACAACATTATTGCCACACCTGAAATAATTGCAATGGAAGTCCATGAATGACAGACTTGCCATAAAGAACAAACCTGGGATATATGGAGCATTTTCTAGATTTGGAATGTGCTGGTTGTTTGCAACTCTAGTACCCCCCTCTTTTAAAACAATTCAGTGTAACTAAAAAGGTAAAAGGAATTGTGGCAAGGATGGTCAAGATTTGTATGACACTTTTTTTTGTTAGAGAAATGACTAAATGACTGGGACTGTTTCATGCTGTTATGGGATGATCATGTGGGTATGTAAATAAATCTGTGAAACCATGAGTGCCACTGAGATAAAACGAACTATCTTCTATCTTGTGGAGTAAGAAGCAAGGCATATGAAACAAAACTAGCAACATCCAGTTCAAATTTAACTGAAAGAAACACTTCTTCACAGAGGATATGATTGTATCGCAGATTTCTGTGTCAAAAGAAATGCTAAAAATCTGCATGAGTCAGAATGAGACTGAGAAAATTCAAAGAACAAAAAAAACAAACAAAAAAGCAACCAACCAACCAGCCAAAATACCCCCAGCCCAAACACAACCATATCAGGGTCAGTAATCTATCCAACGTTAATGAAGCTGAGATAAGGGAATCACTGCCCTAGCCTTCTCTTTGCAGCCCTGGCATCTCCAATCTCATGCCAGCTGATAAAGAAAATTTTCTCTCTGACCATACAGGAGCCATTCTGGCAATCACATTTCCACCACCTCAGACTGTCACTTATGGGACCAAATGCCCTTTGAAGCTGTCAGCTCCAGTGAGCCAGTGAGTACATCGCTTTACTCCCTGCATACACCATATGCACACTAGACAAGATTTCCTTACTGGCTCTGCCCCACGTGTTCTCATCTGGATCCTTGGCTTAGTTTGAAAGATAAGTGTCTTCAATTGAAGTTGTGAACCTCCCTTAGAATGGAAAACATGAACCTCTTCACTCCAAATTATTACAGCTTTGAAATTATGGGGTTTTCAGGCAAAGATATAGGAAAAGGAATAACAATAGGAAGGAACAAAAAGGAATAATTTACTAGTATATACATGTATAACAAGACAACCAAACAACCACAACAGCAGCACAGCAACCAGCAGGCCCCAGAGGCAGTGCCAGCCTTCTCGGGGCTGTGGGGCACTTTCCCCTTTGGAGCAGTTCCGGTCACAGCCGCCAGGGGCGCTGGTGGCTCCCGGCCGGGCAGGGTGGGTGCGATGATTCCCCCGCGCCTGCAGGGGGCGCTGTGGCGCGGGCCCAGCTGCCTCTCTCCACACGGGAATGGCGGCACAGCCGGCGGGAAGGGATGGAGAAGGAGCTTCCTTTACAAACTCACGGGGGGCAGCCAGTCCCGGTGCCCCTCTGGATGGCAAAATGGGCTGTAGCAGGAATCTTGGAGCAGCTATTGTAATGGCAGATGTGGACACAACCAGGGTGGCCAACAAAATGTAGCAGCAACTTGGCAGCTGTAGCAGCAGCTGTGGTTGAGGTGTGGGGGATATGTGCCAGCAGGCACAGGGTGCTGGGTTAAAGTGTGGTAAAAAAGCCCCGGGCAGTGGCAGAAACCAAGGGAGCTGGGCAGTGGCAGCCGGGTTCCTGAAAGCAGCTGCTGCATGCAGCTGAGGAGAAGCTGAGTCCTCTGGGAAGGGGGAAGAAGTTGAGGTCCTAGATTTTCCCCTGAGGCACCTGAGTAGATGATGAGGATCCTTTCCAATGTTGGATGTTAATAAGGTCCCTCTCTTACAAGCTGTTATGAATGTTGTTCTATTTTTCCAATTTATCAAACAACAAGATTAAATGCAGCAGCAAATTTTTAATAGTAACAATTATAAATGTATACAATTGAAGTGTTGGAAATGAATACAATCAAAGTGCATACATTTGAGAATATACAAAATTTGGCAGTAAGTAATTTAGTATAATTGAGGTTCATATAAAGCGTAAGCAAAGCCAACCAGGCCCCCCTCCAACCGGGGATACGGGGAGGGGCTTGCCATTCCTCATGTACCAAAGCATCAAGGCTAACAATCCTATTTATACACTATATGTTACAGAAGTTTCTAGGAAACTCCTCCTAGTTTCTATTCCTAGAATCTACGTCACTATGTTGCATGGCACATGCTCTACTAATGGGTTAGGAGTTCCCTCATCCTTTTGAGGGTCTTATTTCTGATGAAGACTCGTCGTCTTCATCAATGACTGAGGTGTGACCTGCAGGTAGCGCAGGTGCACTATGTAACTGAGTACATGTTTTCCATAACAAGACTCTAATTAAATCCCATGCTTGGAATCGTCCCATTTTGGTCCATTTCAAGGTCGAAACTCTATTTCTACATGCTACTTATCAGACCTACGTCCTTCTGCTATTCGCTTCCAACATCCTTGTTCAACTCCCAACATCTGGAAGATGTCCTTTGCCCTGTCTCACCCATCTCCCCCCTCACTCTGTAACAATTGTCTTCTATTGATCTAAATACAATTTTGCTAATATAGTTACGATTTAATTAGCACGAATCACATTTATCACACAAGCAAAGGCTCACTCACTGTCAGAGAAGCAGTAAAGGGGCTGGACTCCCTGGTGGCAGTGAATTCTGCCTGTGGTAGCAGCAACTCAACCATTCCCCTCAGATCTGAGGGTGAGAGAGAGTGAGGAACTGAGCCCAGCCCCTCACCTCTCAGCCAAAATCTCACAGTATCTCTACCCTTGCCAAAAGAAAACTCCCCTAGCTAAGAGAGCAGCCAACTGCACCCTACCCCCCCACCTTGGCCACTTCTTTTGTATCTTGATCTTTATCATCTCTTAGGCAACAAATGGAACAAAATTCCCCGAAATAAAGAAAAAAAGGAACAATCTTGACCTCTGACAATCCTAAAAGCAATTTTTAATCGTGGCACAATCACACAGAAACAGCTTGAGATCAAGCTGGGTGCTTCTGAGGAGGGACCTTGAACCAATCAATCTCTGGGCTTTTGTATCCTCACAGTCTACCCACACAATAGTGGGGGGCATTCCTGTTGAGCCATGGGCTCCTCCCACCATATCTCGGAGTGGCCGGTCACCTGGCTGGGGACAAATCCCCTACGCCCTTTGTTATGCAAAGGGTCTGTGTCACTTGACAGCTCATTGCTGGAGATTTCACCACTTCCTCCCACCCAATCTGCAGCTTGCACTACACTACAGCAGAACACCAAGCTACCCCCCACTAGGAGTATTCTTGAACATGTCCCATGGGCCTTTTACTCCAGAACAAGACACCCTTGCCTAGTCTTCCATGTCAAGGTGAAATAATTTCTATATTACAAGACTCAATATTGTTCAGCAGAGCAGACAGCAATAGTATAAAACTGTATTTTACATAAGGTGCAAGTCAAATATAAACATTCTGGTAGCAAGGCACAGGTAACATATAACACCTAGCCCAACACACATACACAGTGCTTTATAAACCTTCACAGTCTTGCAACACCTTCCCTACTGGCGTTAAGATATTATTACAATGCCAGTGCCAGAGAAAATTCCAACATTCACAGGATGAGAGATTAGTCCGCTTTTAGAGCACAAAAAATAGAATACACAGATGTTAAGTACCTAGCCCAAAGTCATCTATCATCAGAGCCAAGACAGCGACTGTCCCAGCTACCTCCCTGTCCTATGCTTAAACCTCTTGACTGATCTGCTCTTCTGCTAACTGTATTGATTTTGCATGGCCTGTTTTTTGGTAGCGGGGGGGTACAGGTGTGTCTCCTGTGAGAAGCTACTGGAAGCTTCTTCCATGTCTGGCAGAGCCAATCCATGCTGACTCCAAAGACAGATATGCCTCCAGCCAAGGCTGGGCCAATTAGAAAGGGTGTTAACATCTCTGCGATAACAGATTTAAGAAGAAATTAAAAGAAAAAGTTTTAATTCTGGCCAGAGAAGAACAAAGTGAGAACATGTGAGAAGAGCTCTGCAGACACCAAGGTCAGTGAAGGAGGGGCAGGAGGTGCTCCAGGCACCAAGGCCCAGATTCCTCTTCAGTCTGTGGTACAGACCATGGTGAAGCAGTTGTGCCCCTGCAGCCCATGGGGAATCACGGGGGATGCAGGGATCCATCTGCAGCCTGTGGAGGAGCCCCACACCAGAGCAGGTGGATGCCTAGAAGAGGCAGGGAGCCCATAAGAGACCCGTAGAGTGAGGGGCCCTGCTCCCATGCTGGAGAAGCCTGTACTTGGAAGACTACACCTCGTGGAAGTGACCCATGCTGCAGCAGTTTGAGGGATACTGTTGCCCATGGGATCTGCTCATGAGATGGATTGATGTTGGAGAAGTTAATGGAAAACTGTCTCCTGTCAGAGGGATCCTACGGTGCAGCAGGGGAAGGACTCCTCTCCCTTACAGGGGGAGAAGCCTTGAGTGATTAAATTATCATAACCCCCATTCCCTGTTTTCTTGCACCCCTGGGGTAAGAGGTAGAGCTGGGAGGAGGGAGGGGTGGGAGGGATGTGTTTCTGAAGGTCTTTTCACTTCTTGTCATCCTGCTCTGATTTTGTTAGTAATAAATTCACTTCATATCTCTAAGCTGAGCCTGTTTTGCCCATGATGTTTGATGAGTAATCTCTTCTTGTCCCTATTTTACCTGTGAATCTGTGAAATAAATTTTCACTCCTCTGTCCAGCTGCAGAGGGGAGTGAGTGACTGGCTTTTGTGGGTGCCTGGCATCCAACCAGTGTCAACCTGCAACACTGACAAACTCTCTGTGGAGCTCTGCATGACACTTAGCAGTGCCTGCTAAGTTGCCTATCTGTCACTATGAAAGAGGTGTGGAAAGGGAATACATCAACAGAATCAGGAAATGCCTCAGTTCTACCTCTGAGCAGTCCATTTATTGTGCACCTTACAAATTTTCCCCACTACAAAGAAAGAATAATTTATTCAAGCACTGAATGCTGGTGCCAAATCAGTCAGCACCAACTCAGGGGCTTTAGGTAGCCTGAGTCCTCCCCAGAGCATGTGTTACTGTGAGGACCTGTAGACTAATCTTTGTTTCCCTAGAAGATGTGCTAAAGGAGGTGAGCTTCTATCCCACTGGCTGGGAGCATGCTTTGTCTTGGACCTGTATACATTGTTTGCCTCAATTTGACCTCTACGCATTGAGAGATTTACTAAAGGATTATGAAGGTTATTTCCTTCCTTCCAGGATTTTTTAAAAATTCTCCTAAGAAATGTTTAACTCCAGATTAACTGCAAGGGGGAAGGGAGAGGAACAACAAGGAGTCCATTTTTATTCTCCTTGAATTAGAAACATGAATTTTCTTCCCCTCCTACTGATTCACCACTCAGCATTCAGCTAAGATGATCACCGAAAAAAGAAAAGGAAATGAACAATGATGTTTCTTAGGGTATGAAATACTTTACGATTAAATAAGGTGCTGAAGACTATTGTACCAATCACCAGTGATTGGTGGCTTTCTGCTAAGTTGCAAATGAATTCAGCACAGGACAGCATTCCAAATTGCTCTTACAAGGTTTCCTTTATTATTTTTATTTGGTTATGCTCTGACTCTCATCCAGAATTGTACTTAATGCCCTCATCTGAAGTTGTTGAAATGGCACCCCATGGCATAGTGTGACAGTGAAAGGATATTGCCTTTGGAAGCTGCTAATGGTCCATGAAAAGAAAACAGCAGAAAACAGGAGAGCAGTTGTTCCAAAATCATAAGAACAAAAATCTTTACATTTTTAGCTCATCACCTTCCCATTGTCAGAGGATCGAGAACGGGGAGAACATAGTTTACAGTCAATGAGGACTTGCAGACCCAGATGGGTTACAAGACAAAGATACAAGTAAGGAAAAAATACTGCATTATATGAAACAAAACTATTTAATATTTTCCATCTTCTACTTGCCTCTCATACTTAATGTTTGCCATATAACATTATCCACAAGGTATCATTATTCCCTAGGATAGAAGAGATGGACGAATTAAGTGTACAAAATGAGTAGAAAGGGTTGTAAAGATCAGGCCAGTCAACAAAAGCCTCAGTCCTGGTTACTCTGACTTAGATAGATACTTCTGTAACCCCCAAGGACAAGGTGACGCAGATTTCAAAAGAAGTGCTCTACCTCAATTTTAATAAGCTTAGGAGTACAAAACAAAGCTGGAAAGGCCTAATTCCTGAGTGACTTTACTCTAGACTTACCTGCAAAATACTCCAGCAGGAGTACTGCAAAGGCAAAGCAATAATCACTTGTCCAGTGCCAACAAGCAAGCTATGAGCATATCTGCACTTTAAGAAACCTGTTTGTCCTAATTCCCTCAAAGTGGTAGATTTCCACGGTGAGGGCACTGTGGAGCACACCTGCACAGGTAAAAACAAAGCAAAAATAGAAGTGGGTCATTCATTTAATAACACTCTCCCTACTCACAAGATATTTTCCTTCATTTTTAGATTAATCCTGTTGTTGGAAATGATATAACTCTTTAAATTTTTAGTAACTGTAGTAGTGGGTTTGTTTGTCTTTGCCGGGGTGAGGACTGGAGTTGAGTTTTGGTGGATGTGGCCTGATAACACTCAATCCTAGAAAGAGGATTCCTAAACTCTGAGAGTTTAACATCTACATGTTGGGAGTAGCCAGGAGACAGAGGGGAGATAACTGGACATTAACAGACATTAACCCCTGGTGCAGTTGGAGACACCTGATCTGGGAAAAAATTGATAAGAGAACCAAAGAATGAGGACCAAATTAGCATTGAAGGCTAAGGAATCAATAACCAATAAGAGATCAAATACTAAATTGGGTAATATAGAACCAATGAATGAGAATTTCTTCATATTTTTTAATGTATAAATATGTAAAAAGTCTGGTACAAAAGCATGGGTGGATGGAATTATTTCCATGGCACATCCTGACCAGAATAAAATAATGCCTGATTCTCTAACTCTTAAAGGAATAATGTTGGAGGGTTTTTCTTCTTCCCAAGTTTCAGTGATGTTATGGCCATCATAAGCTTTGGCACCTGCTTCTGCATCCCACAGACCGCAATAATAATAAGGCACTAGCTAAACTCTTTCATGTTCCCTACCAGTCTACTGATTTACTCTCTGTAGGGAAAACAAGTAGATACTGACTTCTTGTCACAGAACAGTAATATCAAATTTGTGCAGAAAATCATGCTGTGAAAAGTCAGTGTTCAAAAAGGAGACAGAGGAGTCCTGCAACTTTATTTGGAATCTATTAAGCCTCCGTATTTTTCTCTAAATCTCAACAGTTCAGACTGTGCTCAGGTCTGCAACAAACTAGTGTGATTTGATGTTCATAAAGACCCCCACACCCATTCTTCCAGAATCTGATTGGTCCTTTCAGATCAAGTAATTTTGAAGACATTAACACCTATTTGTCCTAACAAAGTGGAGTCTTTCTGTCTGAAGTTATTTTAACATCTGTCTACCTTGCAGTGTATTTCACTGAAAAGAAAAGCACTACATTTTTTCAATATAGCCCTTACTTGAATGACTTACTACCATAAAATTTGTCATTTTTTCTTTCTCTCTCCTAACAGTAAAATGATAAAATAATATTAACAATAATTAGAAGGAAAAAACGTTGCCACAGGAGACAGTTACATTTACTGATTTCCCAGCAGAAATTAATTCAAAACAAATTTACATTCTACACTTAAAGAAGATATAAATAATTCATGTTCTCATATCATGAGTACTCTGCATGTCATACACTGGGGTACCTGCAATTTTTCAGTTTATTGGTTTAAAATTTTAATTCAGGAAGTTATTATCATGTTATTTGTGCTTCTGTTCCACTCTGGCAATGTAATAGTCTTCAACTGATTATGTTCAATTAAAATGTATTCAGTTTTACCATTCCTAATTTTCTAGCTTTTAATTTAATTGCTGTAGGCTTCAATTTTACTTATGTACTATTCACTCACCTTGCTCACTGATTCTGCTCTCAGAAATAAGAAAAGACTACTCCATAAAGAGTGCAAAACAGAGTTTCGCTCCTCTTAAACCACTTCCACATGAACATCATTCCATCTGTTTCAGACCAGTGATTTCCATAAGCCCTGTGAGCAGAGCCAGACCCCATTGTTTCATTTTCTAACAGCCATTCTTCTTTCATGTAGACAGTGAACACCTTTGCCCATTAGTGCACTCCACTTTCCTTTGACAGGCCCTACCCAGAACAGTCTGGGGACCCACAAGTATCTGCTTTCTTGGTTCCTGCTGAGCACTGCTACCATGAAAGTTCTTGCAAAACCCCCAAAGTCACTGATGTGTTCAGAGCTGGGCTTGGCTGCAGAGAACACGAAAATGCTTCACTTTTTGTAGGATCGGTGACATGACATTTATTCCAGTCACTGGAAGTTTGATGTCTCAAGACAGCACAAGAGAATAAGTTTGATGCCTCAAGAAAGACAACACAAGGGAATAAGTGACCCATGGAAAGGTAGAAGATGGTTATTCAGGCTTTCTTCGGGATTTTTACAACTTTATATAACCACAAGTTTGGGGATGGTTTACAAGGAGGGTTCACAACAGTTTCTGAATCTCTGCTGCCAAAAGCAGGTTTCCTAAACTGTGAAACATATAAGCATTGGTCTCTTACAAATGTAATACAAGTGCTGTTTGAAAAAAAAACAACAAACAAACCAACAAAGGAGAAGAAAAGAGAAAAATAGCTCAGCATATGCCCATCTGACCCTATGTTGCAGGGCACAACATACCACTGATGTGACGTGACATTTTCAGACTTGCATTAATCTGTAAATGGTTGACACAGTTTAGAGTGCAACCTTTACAGGTACTAATATTTTGCCTATATTTTTAAGCAATTACAGACTGATAAGTTCTGACTGACCTGAGTTCAGTGGTACTTTTCCTAAGTAGGAAAAATTTAACTTGTAATCTCCAAAATGAATGGGCCATTTCAAATTCCCCCTTCATTATTTCAAGTTAAATGATTTGCATTTATCAACCCAAAGTATTCTATGCCATTGTGTAATGTCCTGTTGTCTCTTTCTGGATTTCCATATGGCTCTTGACTGATGTAAACAACTATAAATTAATTCACATGAGAGTTTATTTTTCTGTTTTCAAGTGTCAGTCAGTCCTTCCCCAACTTTTTCTCCTATTCTGAAAAAAACTACAATTTTTCCTTATTTCTACTAAGAGGAACACTTTTTATAGGTGTCTTACAGAGAAATTTCCATCTATTAAACACTGTCTTTAATTCTTTATGTGCAAAGACATTTCAAAGAGTGACTATAAATAAAATCAGGAGAAAATTTGTTAGAAAACAATTTCCAGTCATCTGAAACTACTAAATTTATGGTAAGTATCTTGGGAAAGCATGGTGCATGTGTCAGGCACACAACTCAGTTAAAAAAAAAAAAAAGGTAAGTACATATATATTGTCCAAATTTGTAATCCTGCTGCACAAATTCCCCTTGGTCCTAGGTATTCAAATTGTGCTAGACTCAACCTTTATGTATCCTCAGGTTGCAATGAACTTGACTTTCCTTTTCTAGGTATATGAATATGCTGTTATTAAAAGATCAAAGGTCTACCCAAATCTAACTGGCCAATCAGATTATTATCAGTGAGTGGGGACAGGCAACTTCCTCAGTACCACACTTGTCTTGCTTCAGAAACCATTTATACATAAATAACCATAGATGAGGGATTTATTAAGAAGAGTTTAGACTCACTGGGCTTCATAGAAGCAACAACAGCTCATGCTTAGACCAGATCAAATGTCTCCACTGAGGGTCAGTGACATGAAAGCCTGTGCCATGGCCCCTCCACAAATGGTATGTCTTCCATCTAGGATGGCCAATACAAGCAAAAACTGCCAGCAAAAGAATAACCTTTTTCTTTCTGTGAAGTGATACATCTATGTCCTTCTTGAACCCAGACAGAGGGTTTGATACAGAGGGTTTTTTTCTGTAGTCAGCAGTAATGATATTTCTATTAAAAATTAATGCCAGCAACGCTTCATTTTTAATCTTGGAATGATGTTGAAGTCCTTAATCACTCTACAAAGAAACAATACAAAGAACCTCAAGGTGTAGTGTCCCAAAGCAACTTGAACATAGGAAAGCAAAATATTTTTGTTTTAAGTTTCAAGCCACATTGAAGTTGATCTGAGATTTTGTGTGCCAAGTTTCAGCCTAAAAGGAGGGTGGTTTTGGCTACAGTATAAGCCCTGGAGAATACGAAGCATTCTCGAGGAAGCATCAAATAGCAATTTTACTACTGTATGGCAGAGCAAGTGGCTATGTTACAACAAAATCACTCAATAGGATAATTCCTTGTGTTAGCATTTTAATTAAAATAAAGAATACTTGCCTCCATCTTACACTCTACAATTGTCTCTTCAAATTACACAGACATACATAATGTACCAAGCAAAGAGAAAATAGGATCCCAAATCCTAGCAGACCTGAAATCATGACTCAGAATCTCTGTGAGAAATATGGCAAATAAAGTCAGAATTAGTGATTCCATAAACATATTTTTGGAGGCAATATTAGCAGGTCCATAAAGTATTTCTGGACAATAAAGAATAAATAGCACCTATTATTAATGTAATGGTCAAGAATGTAACTTACCACACCTCTGCAATACACTAGTTTAATACATTATTAAACAGCATTCCAGAATGGATAAACACTGAACAGAAACTCTAGATATAGAGATGTTTCCCTGTGATTTTATCAGCAGCAACATGGTTAATGCTAGCCCAATCCTGATCCCAGAGTAGACAGGGCCTTTGGTTTGCTCTGTTTGGTTTTTGGATGAGTATTAACACTTATGCAAGCTTCAGACTGGGCTTGGTGCTTTGATCAAAGCACTTTCCAGTGGGCACAAAACCTGCCTCTAATATTTGCACCTTAGCTTTCATTTTAAAGTAAATCACTGAGGTGACACCCTGCCAATTTAGCTTTTCATATCACTTTCTCCAGCCAAACAGTTGTACAGATTGTCCCCTGCAGGGTCTTCCACCAAGAGAAAAACAGATCTTCTCCCACCCATGCCAACAAATCATCCAGGAGCCTGCTCTGCACATCCTCGCTGGTTTCCCCCGAGCAGCATCTCTGTTCAGCCCAAATGCAGCTGTGGGGGAATCGGGGGTTGCTGGCAGCATACATTAGGAGCTATTAAGGTGTGCCAGCCCACTTCTGACAGTAGAAAAACTCCCGAGGAGACACAGGGCTTTCTTCATTGCCCTTCCTCTTCTCCACCCGGTCAAGTTACTCTGGCTGAGAAATTCGGCCATGTCCAGCAGGTTTCTCCAGAAAGATGAGCAACGTAGCACAGACCAGCATTGGCTGAAAATGAGGTAAAAGCCTTTTCTGCTCACTTAAGTTGAAAGTGATCTTCTCACTGGAGCCCAGATCAGATGACTTAATGAAAAGGAATTGCTGATGCAATTCTGGAAGATCAGGCAGATTCGTGAAGGGTCTCCAATTCCCATGGCCCCCAGATGCTTACCAAATCAGCAGCCTTTCACTTGGGCAGTAGCACTCCAGCCTGGTTGGTATCTGCCTCCTCAATGTGAAAATTTCTGTTATATCGTGTCTCCCTCTAGTGACTAAATGTATTTTTGAAAGCCAAACCCCAACATAACTTTTAAAGACTCTGTAAAGTATGTATCTACCTATGATGTGTAGATTCTTATTTTTCATTCCTAATTGTGCACCGAGGTATGAATTGGATTTTGTTTAAAACTGTCCCAATTTTAAGACAGTTATAGTACTAAGCAGGCATGAAGTCTCCATTTAAACAAAGGAGACAGTATCTGACCAGTAGGAATGATAGATATTGATTAAACATTCATGCTATTTATTTTGTACTGGCAGTTAATCTTTGTCCAAATATTTAAATCCAGACAGTGATATTTAAGAGCACCTCTATTAAATTAATCACTTGTGCTTACCACTCATATGAAGATCATCCTTTCTTATTTGGCAAGCTAGAAGATATCTACTCATCCTCACCAACAAAACAGTAGCCCGAATTTGGTTTAAAATGCATAGAAAGAAAAAGAAAAACCGTGTCCAAAGTTTCATCAGCTGAAGGTAAGAGTGGAAATGAGATGAAGAGAGAAGAGATTGAAAGCTTGAAGCTTCATAAAAGGACTGCCATTCTGGTTTCTTCTCAGCTTATCCCACGAGCAATAATAGACTTTACAGTGATAATAAAAAGCAACCACAAAGAAAGGGTCAGATAAGGAGGATGTTCTTTAGAAAAGTAAAATCCTTTTGTCTGTAACCCTAGTATTATGAGGCATATGTGCATGTACACATCAACAAATGGAATTGGAGCATAGAGTTTAAGACTGAACAAAGGTTAGCACCATGACACATATGAAGGATGAGCACTAGGGAGGAAAGCAAGGCAAGACAAAATCTCATGGGTAGCATATTGCATTCCTCTCACAGATACAGAAGGAAACAGTAGAGAAAAATGACAACACAGTGGAGGTATACTGAAAAAACATTTCAAAACAATTTTTGAAACTCTGTTGGATGCTGCTAACAACAGCAACATAGGAAAAGTAAACTTCAGATTCACATTTCCACTCAAAAGTTTTAAGAAAATATTATTGTAGTAAATATAATTGAAAAAATATAGTCGAAATTAATATCCTTTTTTATATTGAATTAATTTCCCACACCTAAAATCAATTTAATTTTACAACAGGCATCACTTTTTTTCTCATCTTAGTGGCACTGAGGTTGCTTAAGTCCACATGTAACAGTCCTTTGGGAACATTCAGAATTCAACAATTTCAGTATTTCTCCTGAGTAGGAAAACAGGGGCTGGTTATGCACCTGCCGACATGTTTGGCCTCAAATCTTCAAAGGGTCCCATGAAGTGGAAGCAAGAAACGTCTCTGGCAAGTTTTATCATGATCTGAGTTTCTTGTTATTCTGCCTAATCCTCTAGGTCTTTTACAGAAAGAGGAAAAAACTATGCGATTTAAAATCTACAGAAACTGATATAGTTTGTAAGTGGGAATAATGCCCGGGGCTAGAAGTCAAGTGAGGATCCTTGCTTTATTTTTACCTAATTTCAAAAAAGTGTCATACCAGTATTTTATTTGGCCTGAAATATTTTTAGTTTTAATACCAATAAAAATCATAATACGACTGCAAAAGGTAGAGAGAGAAGAGCCTTTAAAACTTTCCTTAAAACTCATTTTGTCCCTAGTGTGGTTTCAAGTTTTATTTTTCCTTCTTGGTCAGGTGCAGTTCAGCTTCTTAGCTCTGTTCTGGTCCTGTTACAAAGTAATATCTAAACTTAAGTAAATGACCCTCATCTCAGGATGTTTGTAGCTTCCTTTATCATAGAATTGTAGAATCTTAGAATATGCCGAGTTGGAAGGGTCCCATCAGGTCATGGAGTCCACCTCCTGGCTACAGTATAAATCTGTAAAACAATAGATGTTTTGGGGGTTTTAGCTCTGAAGGAAACCATTATTTTATATTTCCTTTTCAATCATTCACTGGTTTTATTTTGCGGCTTCAAGTCAATGGCTAGAGCAATAGTATGTCCATACTACAAGGGAGAAAAAAAAAAAAAAAAAAAGGAAGAAGGATAAAGAAATACCACCCCTTTATAAACTATGCAAATACTACATCCAATCACCTGTGGTGCCGAAATCCAGCAAATGTTGCTGCGCTCCGTCAGTAAAGCACAGCCCAGCTCTGCCTGTTACTGTTCTTCTACGTGCCCATAGGTGGCACCAGTCATGTTCGCAACACCTGAGTCCGTGTCTGCCCAAATCTCTGCTCATGTCCATGTCTGCCCATATCCCTGCTCATGTCCGTGTCTGCCCAAATCCCTGCACATGTCCATGTCTGCCCATATCCCTGCTCATGTCCGTGTCTGCCCATATCCTTGCTGATGTCCATGTCTGCCCAAATCCCTGCACATGTCCATGTCTGCCCAAATCGCTGCTCATGTCCATGTCTGCCCATATCCCTGCTCATGTCCGTGTCTGCCCAAATCCCTGCTCATGTCCATGTCTGCCCATATCCCTGCTGATGTCCGTGTCTGCCCAAATCCCTGCTCATGTCCATGTCTGCCCAAATCCCTGCTGATGTCCGTGTCTGCCCATATCCCTACTGGTGTCCATGTCTGCCCATATCCCTGTTCATGTCCATGTCTGCCCATATCCCTGCTCATGTCCGTGTCTGCCCATATCCCTGCAGACCTCGACCCTTCCTCCCTGGCCTCTTCCTTGCTGCCGGTGGAGGTGTTAATCCCCAGCGTTAAACACGTGCAGAAGCAACTCCAGACAAGCCAAGCATGAAACAATCTTCTCTCTGCCTCTGCACACATCTCTGCCCGACCTGTGTCCTCAAATGGTAAGGACAAACAGTAGCAAGGAACAGTCTGGAGCATACTTCTCAGGAAATGTGGCTTTGGAAATGTTAGGGTGTATTTAACATTGTTCTTCTGGCCCTGCCTCTGCCCAAAGAGAAGCAGCAAACTCAGGGTCCTGAGGAAACCCATTTCAACTGAGTACACCCAAAATCGGACAAAGTCCAGCATTGATATAATTTGTGCCATAGACCTTTTTAGATATTAAGCACTAAGTTAAGTCGCAAATGTTTTTTTCCGTCCCACAAGTTTCGGCATCCAAAAACCTGGAAAATAATACTGTCAAGAAGAAAAATGAGTAGAAATCCCTAAGATTAAACTGTTAAAATATTTCATGTAAATAATATTATCTCCTTTTTTTGTGCTGTTGTTTTTAATTTTTCACACTTTAAACAATAAATTAACTAAAATAATGTGATAAAATAATTGTTTTGAACTATAAAATAGTAACACATTTTTCTCAAAACTACCAAAACGGAACATTTCAAGAAGACCTTTTCCCCCAGAATTGTTTCAAGTTAGATCAGAATAATAAGAACTCATTTTTCTTACAAGCAGGTTTTGCTGTTTTTCAATGTACCTATATTTTCCAGAAGAGAAAGCAAAGAACTAAAATTATAATATAGGACTTACTTTATGTCCTACTATCTCTTCTCATGGTCTGCCTATTTCTGCCTTTTATTTTTTACTTTTTTTTTTTTAATTCACTTTAATTCTCAGAACCAAAATGTTGGAGAACAGACATATAATTAGATACCTCCTTCTATCCCTCTCCTCTCCAAACACTGGTGTTTGCCTAGGCCTTACTACATCCAGAGAGAACTGCAAAGCAAGACTTTAGTCCAGACACTGCTCCAAACAGCCCAGGAGCTGCCTCAACTTTCTCTGTCCATCTCTAAGCCCAGAACTCGGGAAAAAGCAGAGAAGAGCTGGATTACATCAAGGGAAGAACTCATTTACCGAACTTCAGACACTGAAAATAAAGATGTGTGATGGAAACACCCACATAGAGTGGCTCAATGTTCAGTGGAGAGCGAGGATCCAGCTCAGCCTGAAGTATTTTCTGTGGGTTAAATTGCCCTCCAGAACTGTGGGTGCCTACTGAAGCAGCCCACAGAATGAGCTTGTACACAGCATGCCACATTTATCTGCGGGTAAAGGCCCTGCACATGTACCCTGAACGAAAAAGCTTATTTTGGGATACAATGCACACAAAGGCAGCTGTGTTTCTCCTTCACCTCTATCCTCACCAGCCAGTTACCATCTGCATGGCTAGGGTTTTAAACCTTGCTCCATCTTGATGTCATTTTTTGGGTAGTTTGTTGCATTCTGTGATATCCTGCTGTTTACCTTTCTCCTTAACTACCAGAGTAAAGATAAATATTCTAGAAACATTCTAAATATATAACACTGTATATACTATACCCTAACACATTCACAAATGATAAAGAATTATAATTCACAAAGGCTAAAGAACTACAAATTATTCTTGTTGCAACTTTAATTCACTTCTCAGTTGGTTTATTTAAATGATTAGTTATTGCCCAGCTTACTTTTCTCATTTAAAAAAAAATGTTCTAACACATTTCAGCTGTGTTAAACTACATTTTACACATGAATTAGTGTGAATTTTATTGCTGTATTTTCCCAACTTATTAAAAGGGTGGTACTTCACAAATAAAACTGCAGGATGGATTTATTATTTACAGTCCTAGTCCAAACCTTCACATCTACTTAATATGGGTAAAGTGTTTAGGTTTACAATGTAGTCCAGCTGCATGGCTGGAATCAAACTTGTAATTGTCTCTTTGGGATTTAAAACTATTAGAGTTGTGCTTTTATGTTCTCTTTTGTTTTGCTTGAATCACTTTCTCAGGTCTATGAAGTACAGCTGGCACAATAAAAGTTTGATCAATGCACAACCAATGCAATGTATATTTCTTCCAGATATGTAAAACCCAGGTGAAAAATATTAATCTATGAAAATGGTCTTTCTCAGCTACTTGTTCTTGAAAGTAAAATCAGTTTCAGTCTTGAGGTATATGGTCTTGCCTGGGACTTTCCAGTTTGGGTTTTTCAACAGTTTCTTGTAATTTGACATGTTAAAATGAATGATATCCTGATGTAAAATTTAAATTGCCAGGGCAGATTTTTTTTTTCATACTGTGATACTTGAATAAAATTATCCTGGTAATACAGGAATTACCATTAGAAAAAGCCTATACAAGCAGTTTTTATTTCCTTACCAATTTAGTCTCCTTTCATGTATCATTGACATTGATGCTATTAGATCATATTCTCAAATCCTTTAGGCCTCAGAGTCATGCTTTGGGCATACATTAAATCACCAAATGCCTGCAAAGAAATTGAAAAATTAAACCATTCAGTTTTGGCAACATGAACTGGTCTTCAAGTTCTGGAGGACATTAACCTAATATATAATAAATTTTTGTTCCCTCTGATTGATTTAGTGGTCTTCTCCAGCTAAAGCCTGACTCTTCTGGAATTGGTGGAGGTTCTGAAATTGTTCTTCAATACAAACCAAGAATTCAGACTCTGGCCTTCAGATAATATTTATTACACTCCACCTTTTAAAATCAAAAGTAAAAGAAAGGAAAAACAGGGAACATGTCAGTACATACTTTTTGATGAAAGGTTTTCTAAACAATGATGCATAAAATTATTGTAGGTATACCAATATAAAACTATGGAGCCAGCTTAAACATGGTGATGCCAGATGTCATGTTTTTCAGGAATTTTCACAATATTTGGTGTTTTTCTCTGAAAGTTCAGTTTCAGGGTTTAAATTATTACATTAGCCTCATAAGCAAGACCCCAAATAAAATGGGCAATAGTTGTGAATACATTTTGAAGCCACTGTTAACAATCCTAGATTCCTACATTCTTCTCATGTTATATGTAGTACATCACACAGTCCTGTGTTGTTCCAGAACATGATTGACTTTGTCAGGCATGTAAAGTGCCCATACACTGTAGCAGAAAACCTCTCACAGCCACACTAATGCAGTAAGGAATGAGCCTACCTTCACAGGAGTGACTGGATTTCTTATGCTACCTACCCAGTAGGTTTGCTCCAGCTTCGTTTACAAGATGGAGTTTGTTTGTGGAATCATGTATAAAGATGGAGTCTCTAGTAGCTATAAGATGGCTCTCCTACACATTCTTTATATATATATTATAAATAAGTTTATTGGATCACAACTTGCATCAAAACAAACGTGGTTTGACTGAAAGCTACTGCTATGGTAGATTTGCCTTTTCTCAGTAGAGTGAAGGCTGTCATACTATCCAGAACCAGACAATAGTCAAATTTCTTCTTTCTGTCTTAATTAACTTAATTATGATGTTCTGAATTCTGGAGCCTATATGCATATTTGTAAATCCAAGGCTCATATCCTGATATGCCTTTAAATAAATAGTTAATATCCACAGAAATATCAAGCCCTATTCACTGTACCTTTAGCAACACAACGAAGATATTTTGCATATTCAAACATAGTCATATAAGTAGTTAATACTTACTAGAACGATTTTGCATGTCTTGTACATTGTCATCAAAAACAGGTGTAGCAAGTTCACAAGTGCAATATGTCCCATCTTTTTTCTAGAACAAAGGATACACACAAAGTAAGAACAACCATCATTCAAGGGAAGACACCATTAACCAAAGTCACTAAACTAAGACAAAACCCTCAGAATGTTCTGACATGTTCACTTTCAACATATATATTAAACAGACAAATTTATATTTGCTAGTCCAACAGATATTTCAGACAGTTCTTCCTTACTATGTACTCCATGGAACTCTTCTTCTAGATTGTTTATTTAATTAAGGCTCTCAATGTGTTCACCTAATTCTGGAAGACCTGCCTCTACTGTCACTAGTAGTAATCTTCCTGAAATACCTGAGTGATTGAAAAAGTGACTCCAGCATTATTCAGCAGATCTCAAGTTATCCTAAAACCACCTCTTTTTTTAAACTTTTACTTCTAATTGCAAAATATCATGCTCAGATTGCTCTAGTCATAGTTTCTTCTGTTTTCAACTGATTGCTCAGATCTGGCAACTTCAAACAGTAAATACCCTGGATTGCTTATCTCTTTCTAGTACTTAGGCCATAACAGTACTCAGATATTTTTGAAAATATATGAGGGGTCTTCTTGCAACATTTACTACCTAGAGAAAGAAAAATCCCACCATGACTTATTAGTAAAGCCTCTCCCGTCTTGAAAATCAATGGGCATTCAGCTTCTATATTCCTGCCGGTCCTGAGAGTGTTAAGGAAACATCCCAGTCTGACCACTGGCAGACACTTTAGCAGTCACATTCCCAATGCCAGACACTTTCACTGCTAGGACTGAAACACCTTCACAGGAGGTGGCGGCAGTGAGCCTCGCTTTACACACCCCAAAAATGCAGTCAGACCAGCTTTCCTTACCAGTTTGACCACAGGTTTCCAATAGCAGAGTCTCAGATATCCATAAAGCAATTTATTCGTGGTGCAGTAATGGAACAAAACCAGCTTGAGATGGTGCCTCCGAGGAGAACCCCCAACAAAGGAACCCCCTCATAATCACATGTGGGCAAGTCTTGCTCTTTTCGAGTCTTTGGCTCCTGCTGTGTCTCTCAGTGTCCATTCACCTACCTGGCCAGTAATTTTTCACCCTTTCCCAATCCCAAACGATTGGCAGTTCATGGCCTCTTGTCTCTCTGGGTTCTCACCCAGACCTCAGTCTGCATCATGAACTGCAGTATACAAACTGAGCTACCTGCACCAGGTGTATTGCTCGACAGAAAGTTGGACTTGGGATGTTGAAAGTGCAAGTCCATGCCATGAATTCTTCTTCATGAGACACGCCTTGAGAAGAGGTTTTTTGCACCCTCTCTGCTTTCTGGAATTATTTTGGTGGTAATCTGGTATCTAACAGCATTTCTTTTTTAGGAGTGGCCTCAAAAATTTCTGTTGTCATCACCCGACATCAGAGAGTTTTTCCTCTGTGTCAGAGACCAACTGCTGCCTTACTTTTCTAGGTCCAACTCACATCCTCAAAGATTTCCCACAACAACAGCCCTGCCATGTGGAGCAAATCTAGGAATTAGTGTTATGATGTGGCTCTCAGTGGAGAAATATTTAACTAGGAGGATATGCCTCCAAACCATATAGTACTGTATGATGGTATTTGCTGGGAGTACTTTTTCTGCCTCTGGTCACAGATTCTTTTGACTTAACCTGCTACACTTTACACAATTCACTTTATTTTCTCTCCAAAACAAAAGAAACTTGAAATTATTCTGTCTTCCAAATGACTGATTACATCATCACTTTCTATTAATTTTCTGGTAAGCACTGCTACAACATTTTTTAATTCTCTTCACTTTGCAACTTGCTGCCCAACATAACGGCAGTCAAGAAAAATACCCTGAAGGAATTGCTCTTCCAGGCTTGTATGGTGCTTTCCAAGAAGCACCTTCACAGTTCAAAAGTGAAGTAAAGAAGTCTTGGCCATGTGGATACTAGCAATTTGTCATGAATGTACCCTAGGGGCCTGTGATCTGCTTCAGTGGTAATAGCACAGCTAGATGTGGTGACTAAGCTTCTGACACCCAGGGAAAACAAGAATAATATTTTTTTTCTATCTGAATATAATTTTGCTGTGTTGACATATATACTTTGAGCCTTTCACTGTGAGCTTCTTCTTGCACTACAGCTGTTTCAAGTGCTGCTTAACACTTCTTCTGGTGGGATTTCCCTTGTTTCTATAAAGTATTTTGTTTCTTTCTCAATAGCATCCTTCATGTTTCAGATTGCTACCTCATCCCAGTTCTTTATGGACACCCTGTGACTTCTGTTGTTCTTGGTACTGGAAATAGTTTTACAGCATTCACTTCATTTGTGGTTCCTGAAGTCCTTAATTTTCTATGCAGTGATTTACATTCTGCTATAATCCAGCTTTAGTTTATTCTTCCTGAATTTTGACTGAGCAGTGGTATTCCCTCTTGTCTTGGTCACATATGTCTACACTGTCATGTATGTTTTCACCTCCTGTCAGCAGTCATGCATCATTCCCCCTTTTCCCAGGAAATCTTGTGTGCTGATAACAGGCCAGCAGGTGTTTCCCACCAAATGTTGTGGCTGCTCATATCTCATTCCAGTCCCACCTACCTTGCCCAGGATGGGCAGTTTATATGCAGAATATGCTGCAAGGTCCTGATAAATTATAGCCTATAGCACAGGGAGCCTATTTTTTTGCAGTGATCAGTAAGTATCCAGGCTGTCTTTTTTTTTTTTTTTTTCCTCTTTGTACTCACATTAGAGGTTTGACTACTTTAAATCACACCCTTTTCTTGGACACTGAGGTTCCTTTGCATCTCACTTGTGGAAGTAGCTGCTGAAATTCCTAGTTGTCAGTACCAGAAACATGGGAGGTAGCATGTTTTTTGATTTGACAGCATGTCAAACTCAGTGAGAGATTCTGACCTTTCCCTTTGCATCTATAGTCAATCTGTAGTTCTCCAGCAACTGGATTTGAAGAACTCTGTATTTCATTAGTGGAACCCAAATGGAAGCTGTCTTTTGCCCTTCTTGTGTGTCATGAACACAGAACACTTTTCCCCCAGCTGTTTATTCAAAACTGAATATCAGAGGTTCTCCTTTGGCCCTATGCAGCTAATTAGAGGGAGGAAGCTAGCTACATTGTTATCCTTCTCTTTGCCATGTACTGTAGCCAAGAAGAGTGCTGTGTCACTGCTGCTGCTGGAGTCCCTTTGGGGGTGCTCTCCAACTGCAGGCACGAACTGCACTGTACACCCTGTGCTTTTCTGTTTGTTTATGCGTCATGCTTCTGCAAAATGATTTACTTCGTGGTCGGATTCAAACAGCCTGAACAAAATGCAACTCTTTTGGTAAAGAGTTGTTTTTTGCTTTACCCTTTTAGCAAAGGTGTAATGAAACATTTGGATCTCATGAAAACAGAATGTTTTGCTATTTTGCACAGGGAAGTTTAGGAAGAGAGTGAACAGCTTCTCAGCTGTTGAGTCAGCATTTGGAGGGAGAGGAAAGTAAGGGTGAAAAGTATCTCCCTAAATGACTAGAACATTATTTTATTTTAGCACAGTTCTGACAGTCAGAATTGGAAACAGTGTCAGAATGCAAAGCTGCAAATAAAGGCAAATGATGTTTCAATCTGGATTCAAGAGCAAATCCACAGCTGCATGTAAATTAAAACTTAAGACCAGCTCAGTGGAGCACGCACCTGCCGGCACTGGGGCTGTGGGTACGGAGCGATTCTCACCTGCCAGGAGGATGGCTGTGTGCACCTGGTGCTGCCGAGCCCCTGCAGAATGCCACCCCAGCAGGCATGTCCTAGCGATGGTGAGCACCTACATAACACGGGGCTGTAGTCCCAGACCAGGGCTGCCTCAGGTACATGTATCCATGTCCAAAACAGCTCTCACCTAGGCTACATTTTTAGATTGTCAAAGGGCGCAGATAGAGAGCTCCATGGGAACGGGGCATGAAAAATGATTTGCTTCTATTGGTCCTGAATGTGTCTGAAAATCTGGTTATGTTTCAAATATAATAATGAATTTGGTGGAACTAAGTTTGATTATTTGATCCTACAAATTGTTTGATTTTTTTGCCTGAGATGACATTCCTATGGGACAAATTTTACTTATGTTCATATTTTCTCCTAATTGTTTATGATGCAATTGAGTATGATAGAATTTTTAAAATATATTCTTATTAAAGAATGACTGTATATCTTATATCTTCATCTGTAGTGGTAATAAGATTCTTTTAAGTAGCATTCTTTACCCATATTAGTTCTTTCTTCATCAAATATTTCTTCCCAAATTCCTTCTTACTAATATTGGATTTCATAATTGAAAATAATAATACTTTAGAAATAATATCCTAGAAAATAATATTTCTCACTTTGTAATTATTTTCAAGGACTGGTGATATATATTGGAATTTTTGTAGTAAACAGAGAATTAAAATTTACTGATTGGTAGGGTGAAAAGAATAATTTTGCTTGCAATCCCACGCAGACATCATAATAAGAAATTATCTTACATTGGTGTAGGTATACAAAGAAAAACTAGGAGTTTCCTCATTTCACAGGGATGATTACAATTTGAATTATGTTATACACATCTAATTGGACAAGAGCATCTTGTGAGGTAATCAACATCTGCAAATCTCAAAAAAAATTGGATTCAAGTTTATAATATATTCCTGTTGACTTGGGCCCACTTTGCACTCAGATTTTACAAACGATGCTATACCAGAGGGGACAGAATTTGTACCTGTAAAGTGTACATTAGCTTAAGCTTGTTCCTGGAACAATATAGAATATACTTTATTGAAATTATAACTGCAATTGTACCATAGTTCTAACAGCTGTAGTTAAAATTTTAAGCTTAGTATAAAAGGGGAAAAAAAATTAAAAGGAAGAAGCCAAGTGACTTGCTGTGATACTGCAGAGGAGCTAGAGAGGAATTGGACTTCACTGTGCTGTAAATACATGCTGATGGTGAGTGATCAATGACAGTATGCATTTCAACCTTTGTAACGCTCACACAAATGTCAAAGTGGCACCAAATGGCTGAAATCTGGTCAAAGCTTTTGAATGAGGACACAGTGAACTTAAGAGGACTGTTTTAAGGCCAGCCGTTTCCAGTCTCAGTAATCTTGAAGGGATATAATCAGTCTCAGTGGGGGAAGACTGAAGATTTCCTCCAGCTGTAGTGGAGAGAGCAAAGTGAAGTGCCCCAAAGAGGTACCAGAACTCCTCCACTGACTCCCGTGAAAACTAGCTCTGCTCTGACACCCTGAGAAGAGCATTGGTAATCAGCCTACAGATACTTTGGCTTCTGGGTATCTTGCCTGACAGACATACACATTGTCTTCAATGTCCTCTCCAACATCACCAAAACCTGGGACAATAGCTGTCCGGTCATACCAAGTTCAGGTACTCAGAACAGAAGGACTGTTTAGGTGTATACAAAGAGACATACTTACAAGTGTGCCCAAGGAAAAGAACAGCACAGCAACCTAGAAAGCTAATCACTTACCTTGGGCTTTTCTGATTTGGCTTCCCAGCATTAGGAATTGATTATACGATGTAAGTAGTAAGATGGGAAATAGCCCTGTCCTATCCATCACACAGAAAGAAGGCTTCTTACAGGTTCCCTTCTGCACCAAAATCAGGAGATCTGCAGCAGCTGCCCTGCCTTAAAGATCTGACTGCACAGAACCATCAATGAGTTTCACGGTTGCAATGACTCCCTGCAGGAAGTAAATGAATGGGAAAACCAGGCAGAAAAAGTGATTAAGAATGAAAAGCAAGAAAAGAGTATTAAAACCCCCCAGCAGTCTTAGTATCTTAGAACCACATATTTGCCCTCCGTTCCTCTAACAAAAGAACATTATGAGCTTGCACGTGTGCACACACACACTCTTGCTTATTCTATGTTTTTTCGCCTCATCTGGCAGCCGCTTTCCGGTCCAGCAGACACTAACATCTAATGAGACAAACTTCCCATTTTCAGACTAATCAGTCGGCTGCACTAATTGCAAATGCAAATATGCAAATTTATATTAATTAATTACTCTGCTAATTAGTTCTGCAGTCTTTTTGGGGTAATAAATCATTGTGCAGTGGAAGCGAAACACGTCCTGTCCCATTTCACTCCACATAAAAATTTAATGTACTAATTGAAGAAAATATATTAAAAAAACCCTGATTCTGACTCTACTGATAGGTTCCCTACAGAAAGGTATGATTGTAAGAAGTCTTGCACGTCCCCAGCAAATGCCATCACTAAGGTGCCTGTTAGCAATTTAATTATCACATTATGAGCTCCAGGAAAAGCCAGTTTGCTGTGCTGCAGGCTGTGACTCTGAGTTCCATAGTTGACACATTTTGCAGCAAATGCTGTTTATACATTCATGAAAGATTATCTGGAGGAAAACACTCACTTTGCTCTACCTGAATGTTCTGTTAAGGCTTGCACTTAAATCCCAGGAATCTGGGTCTGCTATATATACTCTTTAATTCTGCAGCTTCATTAGATCACATTTGAATGGGTTGTTCAAGGAAAATGAAGGGTAGCTGAAGAAGAAACTGCTTGCAGAGCCCTTTCCTGGTCTCGAATTTTGCTTTGTTTCTGATCCATTTCAATGGAAAACTTTCAATTCCCCATCTGGCACCACCTCCCGCTTGCAATCCTTACCTTGCCATTACGCCCTGGGAATAGGGAGGGTCATTCCACTGCCCCTCCACAGGTGTTTGGCCAGCCTCAGGTCATCTGTAGTCTTCCTTCACCATGCCAGTATCTGGAAGGTGCAGCGAGTTCCCCATACTGATTTAATGCCCCAGCAATAGCAGAACATCATGCTTGTAGAACCATAGGTACCAAAGCCTGCCAAGGTGTGATAGTCAATGTGCAAGGTGGGGCTTATTCCATGTTTTACTTTTTTCAGGACGAGGAAAAAAAAACCCCATCTTCAAACCCAACAGCACCTGGCTGTAAAAAGAGAATCCCCTCATCCAATGAAGCTACACCAACTACCAGCAATGCTGTAGTGAGCTATTCATTATAGGTATTCTTGGAGCCAAAGACCTTCCTAAGAGAGTTAGAAAGGCATTCAGCAAAATGAACCCTCTTCTTTCAAACAAGTTCAGGTTAACTGGAAATCTTTCACAACTCCCAGGTTTTTTCATCTTCCACTTGCTTGCTCTTTTTTCCACCGTCATGTATCATTGTTTCCATTAATGTAAAACATCTACAGAGCATTTTCTTGAGAGTTTGAACGAATCTTAAGTTAACCTGACTTATAGGTGTAGGTTGGAAACCAATCAAAGATGTTATAAAAGTCAACAGAGGACTTCTATTAGGAGAAATTCAGACAACTCACATATCATAGTCTTCCATTATTAAAAAAAAAAAGTAATCTACAGGATTAGCAAATGATTTGCTTTATGTTTTAAATTGAAACAGTAAATGAGATTTACAGGTAATTAAATTCCAAGGGCCTTTGTCATTCTAGATTCCACCAGAAGCTGAGCTAAATACTTTTCACATAGTTTAAAACCCTAGGATAACTTCTTTTTTATTTATGTTACTTTCCTGTCCAAACACTGGAATAAAATACTGTTAAACTGATAACCTAAGGTCCTGTGATTTAGGCTCTAGGAAACAAAGGAAAATTAAAAACCCATTAAAATGGCTCAAATTGAAAGAGCAGTTTATGGAACAGCCAAAGATGAAATTTGTTTTTCAAACAGTTGTCATTTTTGTTTGAAATACTAATATGCACTAATATGCCGTTCAACATCATGCAAATTAGAATATTTATTTAAAAGCAAACCACCTTTCTTCTTTCTGGGTTTGCAGGATCCTGGACTCACATGGGATCCAAATTATTTATTTTAGAGTGGAGGCTTCCCCATCTGCTGACAGTTTTGCAGTTGCTTTTTTTTTTTTTAAGATCTACAAAGTTTCAGAGATTAATATGTAAAGATTTTAACAAAACTCAAGGGTGCCTCCTAAATAATTAATAGATACGAGATGGTCACGTTCTGATTGCAGTGTGCTGTAAAGAGTTACATTTAAATTGTAATTGTACTAGGACATGAGATGTAACTTAAGACATTTGATAAAACCCATCCTTTGATGGGTTTGCTTTTATTAGAAAGCTTCAACAGGACATGCATATTTTGCAAATTTCAATAAGTATTTTCTTTTTCTTTTTCTTTTTCTTTTTCTTTTTCTTTTTCTTTTTCTTTTTCTTTTTCTTTTTCTTTTTCTTTTTCTTTTTCTTTTTCTTTTTCTTTTTCTTTTTCTTTTTCTTTTTCTTTTTCTTTTTCTTTTTCTTTTTCTTTTTCTTTTCTTCTTTTTCTCATTTTCTTTCTCTTTATTTTTTCTTTTTCTGATTGTGTTCAGAATATCTATATATAGTAAAAAAAATAATGCTAATAAAATTCTATCATGATATGTTTATGCCCTTTCACTTACTTCTGGCTGATATTCATTCTCTTGTCAGGACTGTGAAATCAAGACTTTTAACATATAGAACAGCAAGACCCATTTGGTATCCAAGATGAAACCCAGATGAGTGTTAAGATTGACAGTGTTTTCACCCTTGTAATTAGCGATTCACACAAATGTGGGTTTAGTTTGCACTTATGCTTGGAACATGGCACCTCTTCATACAGAGAGCATCATTCACATGTTAACATTTTCACTTTTGTTTTTTGTTGGCAAGTAAAACAGCATACTTACTACTGAGTTCTGTTAGCTGTATATTTTGCTATGTACTTTTCACTATTTATTAGTATTCTATTCAAAAATAATTTACTGTGAGCAAAGCATGAGCAAGAACTATGTGATGCTCCTCTCCTTTGCCCTGCTCTGAAGGAGGACCTCACCTGCCTAAAGCCACTCTGCTGCTTCCAAGTGAATGTTTTCCATAAGCACAGCGCTGGGGCACTGTTTTCCAATATATTTTTCTTTAAGTGTAAAGATCCCCCTCCCTCCCTCCCTCCCTTGCTGAGGGAAGGATGGGTGGCCTCAGTACAACAGAATATGTACCATGCCGCTGAGCTTATTTGCAGTCTTTTTCTTGGTTGTGTACTGACTCAGTAATGTCTGGAGGAAGGGCACAGAACTAGGAAGCCTTATGGCAATACAGCAACGGTTGCCAGAAATTCATCAAGGATTTTGATGGGTTTTGAACAAGTCTGTTCATTCTAAATTGAGGAATAAAAGACTCAGTGATAGAAGAGAAGGCAAAAGGATGGCTAAAACATCTCTGATTTGCTAAAGCTGAGATGTGACTGATTTGCTCATACACACCAGGGGTTTAAACAGAAAAAAAAAACCCCAAATTAAACACCCTAAATGGACTACGCTCAATAGGTACTTAGGTTAGATAACACACTACCATAAGAAGTGGATTTCTGAAATGCACGTTTGGAAAAAGGAATTGATATGCATATCAGAGTTACCATAATTAATTATAGTAATGCTTTTTGGGTCATGCTTCATGGCTCTCAGAATTCAGCAACTGTTAGAGAACAGGTTGAGATTTAATAAGAGTAATCTCTTTTTAACCTTCATGTACAGACTTTAGGGGTCTCTCTTCATCAAAGGCTAATGCTAGAAAATATATACTAGATAAGTGATCACAGGTCTAAACAAACACCAAAAATTACTATGTTCTTAATTGTGGACTATACGTCTATGTGGTCCTTTGTCTTATGGGAGTGAATGGCTCTTGGAAGTTTATTTAGTCTCTTTCCTAATTCCTTATAAGGCTAGAATGCAAAAGGAATGAAAAAAGTTTTTCTTAAACTTGATCACTCCAGTGATCAAGTAACAGGGGTAGCATAATACACATGGTCTTTTGTACCCAACAAATTAATTAATATTGTTTATCTCTGTAGAAACAATTTCATTCACAATGGACAAGAGGACAGCTATCAAGCTAAATTAACATAAAAATCACATATAAAATCGTTGGGGGAAAAAAAAGGAGAATAGACTAATGGTGGAGAAAAAGCACAGAGAAGCCCTAAAGGCAAACAATAGAATTAATAAGTATGGTAAATGCAAACCACCTAAGCAAAAAATAAAAATAATGATTGGGGAAATAACAGTAAAATAGGAAAATATTTTTTCTATACTGAAGCTCCATGTCCTCAGCACTTTGCCTCCAGGGACTCCAAACACAAGGATGCCTTTTCACCCAAGTAATAAGATACCCAGAGAAGCAAACTGAGACTGCTATTCTCTCTTACAGGAGTAGAGTGCTGCTTTCCTCTCTGCTCCCACGTTGGTGCCCTACCATCACCACAGCTCGGAGAGGGCGTCTGTGCAAGGAGCCACGCTTGAGGCATATTCAGATATAAAGCAGTGAGGTAGCCCAGGGCTGGGACACTGTGGTTTACAGCTGCCCAAGGCAGCAAAAAGAAGCATCTCTAATACAAATCAAGGTGTGAAGTTATTTAGTGCCTCAGAGACATGTGTGCAGGTCACTAGTATAGGCCAGAAACTAAACCACTGCATCCCTACTGGAGAGAAAAAGGTCTGGCTCCCTCTTTTATTGTATTTCAAAGTCCTTTGCTCAACTTGTTGGGTGATACCTCACTGTACCACATTGAGGCAGAAGCCATAAACCTGTGATGTAAAAGGTTGAAATGGAGTTGTGGCTGTAAATTAGGGAAAATGAAATGAGAGAATTCTTCCAGTGAGTTATCACAAAAGTTTCATGTTTGTTTTTAATCCCAGCCATTATAAAATATTTAAATATTTCATTGATATGCTCCCTCACAGTATTTTCAACAGAAAAACTGAGTTTAAATTTCAGAAGTTGACCCTTTCCTGCTTTGCTCTGCAAAGTAGAGAAGAACAGATCATTGCAAGACACACAAAAGAGAGAAATACCTATTTAGTGGAAAGCTGAAAGAAAACAGTGCCTTTCAGTTAAAGATTTTTTCATCAGTTAATTTCTCTTAAAGTATCTTAATTATTTCTTTTTTTCAGCATTTTACTTATCCAGAATCAAATTTATCTTTGTGCAATAACACAATAGGAACTATGAAGTTTAAGTTTGTAGCTGATCCTTAAATTACTTTTCCTATATAAATCATGTAAATTCATACCTTTTCTCCTGTAAAAGCAAAGACACATTTGTCATATTTGACTCTACCTTTACATAAACAAAGCTTAAAGAAAATGTTGGCACATAAGATTGGATCAAGGCGCAGGTTTTTTGACCATACATGTACATTTTAAACATCTGACTTACATAAAAATGAATTATTCAGTTTATCTGGAATAGGAGAGGAAGTGCAGCTAGGTCTACATTGATTTTTATCAGACTGTGAACTGGCTGTGGCATAAATTGAGAAATACTTGAACTACATTGGGCTGGAGAGGAACAGAAAAATGTTTATGCCAAGCTGCATTACCTCCATGTGCTCCACAGGCAGCAGTGTTACAGACCTTTTATTTTTCTGTCCTGCCCTCTGTCTATCCTCTTGTAGCTCACACCACCATTGCCCCAGATAAATAATAATCAATACCATCATTCTTGCCTCGATCTATCACTGGTAAGATATTTGAGAAGGCAATCAGCCCAGCTGGAGAAAACGGTAAAGTGGAAAATACATTTGTGCTTAGAAAATGGAAGTATTACATTTGTACTTGGGACTTGGACACACCAAGCTCTCAAGTGGCTCTCTAGCTGCCTAAGCACCCTTTTTTCCTGATCACTTGTAGATATAATCATTTGCAGCTATAAATTGTACTACATGTATGTGGTAGCAGAGTGCATGGAATTCACAGCAATATTCACAGCATTCACCTCTGGGAAGCAGTCCCTTATGGTTTCAGTCAGGAACATATGCTTTAAGTACATAGTCTGAATACAGACTTTTTATTTTCCTTTGAGGCTGAACAAGAAAATTGTTTCCTTCCATCTCAGAATTTAGAATTAGGTCAATGGGAAGGGCACATGTGCAGAGGAGCATTGCTGAGCTCTCGGTGTATTTCTCATTGTACATCTGACTCACCATGGGAACTTGAGCAATAGCTCCTCTGTCTATGAAACACTCCCTGAACCAGCAGGCACTGAAGCTAAATTTCAGTTCATACAATGCTATAAGATCTCCGTTTGCCCTGTGCTGTAAGAACCCCAAGTTAACTTTCACAAGTATGGAAAGTAAAATAAAGTAGATTTCTCTTGTTCAGCTCAAATGAAAATCCACGGTGCTTTGAGTACTTTTTCCAGCCACAGATGGAATTTAGCCATTTTAATAAGTTTTTATTCCTTAATGTTACTTTTATGCATAAACAGTCATTAACTTTTTATCAGTGTCTTCATGGATTAAACAGTCCCTAAGTACATATTGACAGCACGAATTATTATGGATCCTTGTCATCTAAAATGGAAGAGAATAGAGGTTGTGAGTGTGTGTATACATCTCCTTCCCCCCTCTCTTTCACAAACTATAAGGTTTAATAGCAGTTAACACTAGACCACAGCACTTCTAAATAACGATAGCCCTGCCAATTCTAATTGGTATTCCAATTAGTCTGACAATTCTACTAATTAAGAACATTAAACTTTTAAACAAAGGCTATCTTTTTTGTGTTAGGTTTGGCAAAATGGAATTGAGGCTATAAGGAAGCCTGAACCTCTTGCTTCCAAGAATTGCTGATGATTAAAGGAAAAAAGAAAAAAAAAATTGGGGACCATGTAGAAACATTTAGATATGGTAGTTAAACAGGAAGCATATGCGGTCTGAATTGTAGAATATTGTAAATGATAGAGAAATAGATTAAAAAAGTGAAAACTGCAAAATTCACAATACATGGCTGAAAGAGGTTTGCCGTTTGGAAATAATGATTTAAGCCAGGTGCTGTAGGGATTTTAATGCATTAGACAAACTGAGACATTTCTTTGTTTGAACGCATATCCCCTTTTAAAATTTTTTTTCCTTCAGATATGAAACAAAAGCAAAGGAAAAAAGTATGTTCTGCAATGAAAAATTTCCAGTGAATATTAGTTTTCAATAAATCATTTTCTAACGAATTGCTCTGGTTTTGGTTTTATGCATTATATGCAATTTTTGAAAGAAGCATCCTTTCAAATCCCTTTGAAGTGATTCAAAGATCTTAGTTTTCCTAAGTACCTTATTCTCAGAATGAAATTTCATTACAGTGCACTTAAAATACAATTTTTTTGCCAAAAAATAAACACATTCTTGTGAAAGAAAATAATTTCCTTTTTTTTTACAAGGTCAAACTGCAAATATCTACTTCATAATCAAGATTTCTGTTTCTATGGGAGTAAGAGCATTTGAACAGTCTCTATAAAAAAAATCTTATTGTTAATTTGTGCCACAAGAACCAAATTAATAACAGATTGAATGGAAAGCAATATTTACTCCAAACCCCACCAACCTGAGCATCACAGATTTCATTCTTCCAGCATCCAGCCTTCAAGACACAGTGCAGGAACCATGAATCTCTCAGGATTTGGCCTCATGCCATAATGCCAAGTATCTTTCCTATGTTGCCTCACCAAATCATTACTGCACTGCCTGTATTCACACTGTTTAAGGATTTTGAGATACTGGGAGAGATGGCTATTCTAGTCACCATCTGCTAACATCAGCTGTCTTCAAAATTCATAACCCTTTTGAGAGAAATCTTACCTATATGGCTTTATATACCAAGATGTCTTCCAGGTCCAAATGCAGAATGTAAATTCCAGCATGCCTCTCTAGGCAGAAAGCACACTTCAACCCAGGTCACACATAAAATTCCTGAACAGAAGAATGAATATACCATAGTACACTCATCAGAATGCATGCCTTTGAACAATTTGTTAAGTGCAATTTTTTTTCTCTCCTTGACACTCTGCAGTAGTAAGACTTGAACTGCTGTACGTATTTCTCAAAAAATAGCAACTGAATTAAGGATGATCAGAAACAAACCAAAATAAAACTAGATATATCAGATACATATTGTCTAACACTAGGAACATGGGAAGAAAAAAAGGATTTCTAACTTGCAAAAATATGTGCATCTTCAGTACTGTTTTTGCTGACCACTGACTGTTTCAGCACGTTGTAAACTATGCCATGAACTTTTCCCAGCTCTTCAAGAGCTTAAAGGGGCAGGCTCACAGTAAGGCCACACAAACCAGGTAGAAAGCTAATATGGCAACTAGCACAACAGAGGGGGAACAGAAGCAATATTCAGGCTCTGCAAGCCACATTCTCTTCTTAGGAAAAGGATTTTGCCAAACTTCCAGGTGCCTTCTGGCCGTGGTATTTTTAAACTATCTGGAGATTCAAACTAGTCCTCAGCCAGGCAAAAGACTGAAATGAAAACTTCAAGCTGCCAAAAGATATGCAATTTCCTTTGCACATCCTGTTAGGTGAGATCACTTGACAGAGTGGTTACCTTCAAAACCAACACTGTGTACTCAAACTGCAGCATGAAACACTGATTTTCATGATGACTGGTGGACAAGGAAGCTGGCAAGCTGTAGGATTTACTGAACTCCTTAGAGATTGCTCAGACATAAGGGATGTTAATTAAAGAAAATACTGGTTACTTCATCTTGCACTTAAGTGCATGATAACCCCACTTCTCTTTACAGCAGATCACATCATCATGTTGATTTTGGAAAACTTGATTGACTGTTTAGACGATGTTGTGTCTGAGAGAGTGTCCATGTATTTTATAAAGAACCTCTATGCAGCTGTAAGTAAAATACCTTCTTGACTTTACCCCTTTAATTGCATAATTGAATATATGGGAATTGAATTTGTTGGGTTAAGAATCTAAGAAATTTGCATCTTACAATACCAATGTGTCTGCTTGTTCAGCATATTTGGTGAAAAACACAATTACAATGGATTTTTAAAAAGATGAGAAACATTAGTTACTCTGAAAGTAAATCTGCAGCTAGAAGTAATAGAATTGTTCATTCATCACTGAAAAAATTGTTCTTTAAACATCAGGTTTTCCAAAACCATTTTGGGAAAATATCATTACAGCACTTTCTGAATTCAGCACCATTTTACATCTGAAATGAAATTAGCTGTGCCTTTCACTTTTGCAGAAGCTTGAGGATAGAATCCAGAAAACAGTTTTATAAATCCCTGTTCTATTTGCAGTGGAATTCCACCACTGAATCTCCTTTCAGGGGAAATTTTATCCTGTGTGTAAAAGACCTCAAATGTTCCAGCTTGTCTCGAGGTAAAATGAAATGGTCAAGATCCTTCAAAGTATATAGCTGTCCACTGCTTTCAAATCAGTGAAAGATGCAAATAGTTTTGTGTAACAAGAAAAAGCAGGAAAGCTAGATGATTCAGTAACTGTACACATCACCTAATCTCTCTAAAAAATACTTCCTGGCATGCCCATCAAGTAGACATTGGATTCCTCATTATTCCTAACACTGGCATCGAGCATTTTAAATCAATGGAAAAAGTTCAGGATCAATGCTGTAAGATCCTTATCTCTTTTCCTCCTAGATAGTAACATTTCTCTGCTTCATTCCTATAAACGTTTAATTCTGGCATTAGCTTAGGTTTGCTTATTTGGCTTTTTGGTTTTTTAATCCAAAATTACCTAGATCTCTAGTAAGGTTTTTAAGTACATGCATGTTGCCATGCTGTTTGGCAATCATGGATGCTAGGACAAGTCAAAAGTGTAATACAGATTTGAGAAACCTAAGGGAGGCCATAGTTCACTAACAGATTGGGATGCCTGATTGCACAGCTTTTTTGCTTTTTAAATGAAAATTTACTAATCTTAATCAGGATCTACTAATCTCAGGAAAAGCCCTGTCCTAAAAGGGTTATAAATTCAAATAATAAAAGGCAAATCAAAAGGAGCATATATTTCCATTACAGTGAGCCTGAGTCATTCTGCTAAACACTTAATATTATTTCCTATAGACAAGTATCTCTGCTGACATATTATGAAAACTACCTACACACTTGTGTGTAGAGAGAATGGAGGTTTTCATAGGCAATTGTAGTTCTGGCATTTACTTTTGTCAGCTACTTGCCTTCTCACCTTTAATAATGTACATTCAAAATAGGCTTAAAGTTTGAAGGTTTTTACTTTCATTTATTTATTTTTCTGAGGCATTCATGCTTATAAGTAGAAGGAAAGGATGATTCCTACATATGAGCTTACTGCTCACCTGGACTTAGTGAAGTTTCACGGGGCTAAAGATTTCACTTCTCTAGTATGAGGAATTTCTCCCTGTGGAGTTTCAAAGGTCTACTGCAAATAATAAAAGTGTCAGACTTTCTTATAAAGTTTCCGAGGAACATTTGACAAAGTTGGCCCTACAAAGCATCCTATAATTTCCTGGGAGGGAACTGTCCAACACTTAAGTTCTAGTTTACACTTCTGTCAAGTCATTGTTAATTCAACTTCTTAGTTTCCTTGCATTTTAAGATCCAATTACTAGAGAGTTGCCTCTACCCGAATTAATGTGCAAATGAGACCATATGTCAATGTCAATAGTATGGATTTTATTTAACAGTAAATGTGAGAGAGAGAGAATAAAATAGGAAAGGGAGAAAGGGGTTGGAGGGGAGAAAGAGTGAGAAGGTAGTCACCAAATCGTGGATGCAGACTGTGTCCCATTGCCCTTTTTCTGGTCTTCTTGGTGAAGGGGGTCCCATGAAAGAAAGTTCAGTGAGTTAATATACACTCAGGTACACGTGAAGGGGAGAGTTTTACACTGGTTTTTGCAGCTCTGAGGATCTGTTGCAACACATTTTCAGTCCCCTGGTGGAAAATCTCAGAAATGTGTCTGTGGGCTATGGCCTCCCCCTGCTGCACCCAGGCAGAGCTGATTTTCAGGACAGCTCTGAGTTTGGCTTTCCTTGGGGATACATTCTTCTCCCACAGCCTTGTTTACTTCTCCTCAGACCTGAGATCATTGGACAATAGTAACACTTTTAATTTTTCTGAAATTCCCATCAGGTGACTTAATTCACAGTCCAAATTCCAGGAATCCTAGAGGCATACTGGGGGTAGGTGGGAAAGGTAGAGGGGACAGGTAGGAGGAATGGGTTGGGAGGACAGGTGAGGGGTGGGCTTGGGTGGTTGCAGATAAGCAGTTGCTTCTTTATACTGTTTGTTATAGTGGGCAAAGCCCTTTGGTGATCTTAACAGTGTTTAAGACAATTGTTTAAGCCTCTTACACTGCATATTGCATTTAATTTATAGAGTGCACATATAAAAATATATACATATACATATGCATATGCATATGCATATACATATACATATACATATGCATATACATATACATATACATATACATATACATATACATATACATATACATATACATATACATATACATATACATATGACCTTAGGTCCTAAGCAAACTGCTCATCTTGTGGCACATGCTTTCTGTAAGGTCACTCTGCTCTCCTGTGTCAGTGCTGTAGCCATGTGCTCAGAGCTCCCATCACTTCCTGGACAGGCTTTTCCCCAGCATGACCACACCATGCAGAGTGCAGCATGTCCCCACTCCATGTGGGATGGGTAACCCTGTCACAGGGAGAAGACTGCAGAAATGGAGAAAAAAGTTTGGGAACATCTACGCAGGTAATCTAGGAAGACTATCTCATCAGGCACCTCTTGCTGAGGGAGATTTGCAGTGGGGAGAAGAAAGCAGCCCCTTAGCTTTAGAGAGATTGCAGGCCAATCTATGGAAGAAAAAACATACATCATAGCTCTGGGGTCTCCTTGGGGAAGGGGAAGCAGTGCAGGTCTCTTCTGGTATTGCACACACCCACACTATTGATTTTAGCTCTTTATATATTTTTCATATATTTGCAACTTTGTAGACTGTTAATGCACAGTTATATAACTCCTGGTATTTTTCCTACTCTTCCTCTTAGATATTAGAACAATAAGCTAACCTGTGTAATGCATACTTGGAATTCTGTTTAGTTGTATTAAGAAGAAGTCTGGCATTTTGTTTTCCACTAGAAATTAGAAGTCATAACAAGACATGGGAAAAAGAAGCCCCTGGAACAACTCCAGTGAGGCAGAACCCAAAGGAAACTACCTAACCAACTGCTCTTCTAATTGAACAATATTTTTTAAATATGCTGATTTGTTAATATAAAAACTGTAGAAATCCAATGCTGGATGTGCCCAAGATGATAGAGGTGCCTGGAAGCTTTCAATAAAGACTTGCTTTTTAGGTCACTGTTTTAGCACTGTTGCAAGTTTTGTTTTATTTGATTTTAGGCAACAATATGTCTACTAGCAGGGACTAGCTGCAAAGTCCATGAAAAAACACTCATTGATGGGAGCAGAGAGTCTCAAAATGGAAACATAGAGGAAGCACACCTGTGCAGGCATCAGCAGAAGAAAAGGAGGAAAGTCATCATCACTGACTGGCTGTTTGACAGAGATTGTCATTAAAGAATGAACGGTGATGAGCAGTGTCAGGGAGTGCCCTTCAGCCAAGTGTCCCTGCAGCAGCTTCTAAATATTTACAGATTTACTGATCTCAGACCATCCTTAAGGTAAGGTAGCAACAACTCCAGTCACCAAATATGAATGAAGAAAATCCATTTCTCAGATGTACCATAGGGCTGCTTCACACCACAAAGCAATACCAATCATCTTAATACCCTGCAGTTTTAAGATGTGACACAGCTACATGACTGGTCTGACTAGAATATTTTTTACCCCAGAGAGAGAAGTACCTTAAATCCCACATTCCTGCAAAGCACACATCACCTCTTGGTCTGGTACTAAAACTTTCAGGCCATGCTGTGCCTCTACTTTTCTAGGTGACTTAAAAAATGCAAAGGTATTTTTCATTTTTAAAATTATTTGGTTCCAACATCTCTCAACTCCTTTATATTTGTGTTAACTCAAAATTAATAACATTATCCCAGATGTATGTTGTATCTATATAAGACCTATTCTAGTCATGTGTTTCAGAAATCTTAGAGTAATTTCTGGTCATAAACTAATTTTTGGTTAACTGTAAGCAATTACAGTTAGCAACCATTTTCAGATTCTACATTTGTGTTTTACTCAAATAACTTCCATTAAAATAGAGGAACTAACCTCTTTACAGCTCTTCCCTATTTGTGTCTAACAGCCTATTCAAAACATGAAACTAAGGGTGTCTGATTAGAGCTAGAAGTATATCCTTATTAGAGGGGGCTTAATACAAAACACACTTATATTTTGCTACATTGGCAGATAGTTTAAAAATTGTATTTTCAGACTGAACCAAATCTTCTTGAGCTAACGTAATTTATTTCTCTGAAGCCAGGGGTCCTTACTGGTGTCCTCTAATCTGTCCTGGGAGGAGGGAATATATTGTCTTAGCACTGGCAGAAGGTTGCTTAGTCAACTTGATGGGAATGGTAAGTTGCCCTCATAAAAAAGTCCACAGTCTACAGCAGCATACTGGGGACATGGAGAGGCAGAAGAGGGACAGGTCTTCACAGGCAGAGAGACATCACTTTGGTCCCATGGTGTGTTGGCTGCACACAGGACAGGCAGCTGGCATGCACCATGCATGTGGCACATTGCTCTGGTTCTTTCCCCAGCAGCTCATTTTGTCTATACAGTCTAGCCCTCACCAACAAAGTCCCAAATCTGACCAGTCTGAAACTCACTTTCTGCCCAGTCTGAAACTCACAGAGGCTGGCAGACCAGGATCCCTGCCCACGATATTGAATATTTTTGTAAAACAATATAATTTAAATGAAAAAGTACATAAATAAACCACAAACCCCAAATCAACCAACCAACCAACCAGCCAAAAGCACACACAAATCCCCTGCTGAACAGGTTCCCACCCCTCCTTAGCATTGAACCCAGCAGGAGACCAGAGACATTGTTTTCTACACTCTTACCCATGTGTTTGTCCCCTGTGGTCTGCCTTTGCAATTTAGGATGCACTAGATGTGCATTTCCCCCAGTCTCGCTCCCAAGGCAGCAGCTGCTCTGGTGATTGGGCTGTGCATGTGGGTGCCATGGCAGGAGGGCAAACTCATGGCAGGTCATGAGTGTGGAAGGGGGACTTTGGCATGGCATGATTGTCACTTTGTCTGTGTTGCAGTGATGTCTAATGCATTAGGAAGATGAGGAAACAAATAAAAGATTTAGCCATCTCCCCCTTTTGAAGTTTCCTGCTGCCCATAAGGCCCCACTGCTCCCAGTGAACGACCAGGGCTACCACACTTCAAGATGATTCTGAGTTCCTTAATTTGATGTGGTTTTCCTGTTTCAGCAAAATGGGGAGGTATGGGCCAGTTAGGAGAGGGTTGGAGAGGATGATTTAAAAAAAAAAAAAAAAGGAGGAGAGAGAGAAAAAGAGAAAGAGTAAATAGCATATTGAACTTACTTGAAGGATTCTCATTGAATGCAGTGCAGTTTGGGTTAGTCACCCTCATGTACCATGGAGGTTCTGCAGTCCCTGGAACTCGGTATTATTTCAGTAAATCTATTAATGGCTAGTTATTATTTAAATAAATCTGTAAATGTTCGGTTGTGTTATTATTTAGACATATTAATATTAATGTATTATTATAATATTGCTTTTGAAATAAACTCACTTTTAATTCAAGACTAGACAGTGCAAGTACAGGAAAAAAATTGTGATATGTGTTCTGCAACATACTTGGTGCTGTGCAACCATTCTATACAGTGCATTTAACTGTATTTTGTGTATTATTCTTAACATGCATTCACAGTAGACAGCAAAACAGCAGTTATCGGGTATGCTGTGAATGCATATTAACAGCAGTACCTATTTGCATATCATGGATCCATAATACAAAATGCGTAGTAAAATCCTTATGAAAAGTTATTATGCATGCACAGTAGAGGCTTTTTAAACCTTGATATCTCAGCTATTTTGTTTCTTCACAATTTATTTGAAAATATTAAAAAGGTCAGATGATGGATTAGGAATGTGTGAAACTGTAATATTACTCCTATAGAGGGAATCATTCAACACAAACAAATTCATTTTTTGTTTTAGTAGCAGTATAAAAGCCGTTCAAAAACGCATTTGAGTTATTTAAAAAAAATAACCACCTACTTCAACAATAAAAAAGGATGGAGAAAATATTTTCATGTATTTTGGGCGCTGTGTGATATAACTGAAAATTTTGTTGGTCCTTCCCTAAACACAGAACTATTACAATGTCAACCTTTCCTTTAGTATCTCGTGGTATTTTTAGTATGTATTGAAACAGTGTTGGTTACTCTAGAACTTTTCAATTTTTTAATAATGCATTTTTAATACTTTGAAAAAGCAAAATCCTTGAAAAGGTTGACAACCCCTAGAACCTTTAACAATATAAATCTTAATACATAAATTCCTATCGAGGATAATGGGATTCTACCCTCTCCTTTGTTACACAGATTGTAATATTTGCAGTAAAAAGGAACCAAATGCTATGAATAGTACAGCGCTTGCTCTTTTTGAACAGTTTCCCCTTAAGTTTTAACATCTTTGTCACTTCAGATAAATTTTCCTTAATAAACAAAAACTAAAAAAAAAAAAAGCTTGCATTTATCAAGAATGAGTGACCTGAATGTCTTACTTCTTCAAAATAAAACAAAAACCAAAAAAAAACTCTCAAGGTTTGGAGTGAGGGTTTTTTTTAAATGAAAGGCTGTAAAATCATTGAGCACATACATATAGATGCGTAAAACATGATCTTCCCACACACGTGTTGTTCTCTACTGCAGCCGTATTTTTTGTTCCCGTCTCTAATCCAAAAAAATGCCCCGACATATTTAAATTAAACTTTGTGAAAGAAAAAATAATTGGATGAGGGCTGAGAACATTAATGCCAAGGTTTGGACCAATGTGAATTAAAGCAGATGAATTATAAACCCTTCAAAACCAGGATTTATAATGGAAATGCTGACACGGACCTGTAACAATAGCAGCTCTGCCAGGGATTATTTTAATACTAAAAGCATACTCAGTCACTCATTATTTTAATATAGAGATTATTTAGTTACAAAAAAGCAGTGATACACAATAATAATGAAACCAAATTTTAAAAAAGAATGTTTCTAAGGTGACACATCGTTCCCCCTGTAACTCTTGATATCGCCTATATGTGACATGCCACTCCTTAAATAAAAAAAACCACAAACCCCTAACACATGAAGGTGGAGTTTGTCATAAGCTCCATGGCAAGGCTGAGCTAAGAGTCTTTGTCAGCTTCATTTAACAGTGTTTAGCCTGCAGAAAGAGACAAAAGGGTTAAAGGAGGAAGAGCAGGGAGCACAGGAGAGGCAGCTGACAGGAGAAACAAGGGCATGAAGAACGGAGAAGCTAGGTATGAAAACAGAAGAGCAGAGGGAGATTTTTAGGAGGTTTCCAAAGGGAATAACTCAGTTTTTAAAGGGATATTGGGGAAACGTTCACAAAAAGGCCAGACAGACTGAGAAAATATGGCAGGGGCCAAACCCTTCAAGAATTGTAAGTTACACTTTTGAGCAGGTGCACGCCAGTCACATTGCAACATGCCAGAGCAGGTCAGCGAGCCTTGCCACGTGCTTCAGGAAAAAAAGCATGATTTGTTAAACCTTCATGCTGTATGCCCAGTTTTCTATAAATGTCTCTTTTATATTGCCGTGTCAAAACCCACCAAGGATGCAAAGGAAGGATTTCTTACAGATGGCACGAGGTTTGCTCCTATTATTCTGTGCTCTGGGGCAACAAACTGCACTCAAAAAAAACCCCACACCCCAAGAATCACATCCAGCAGCATCACACAAAAACTACTTTTTGTGACTGTGCTATGCATTACAGCACCAGCATTACTTCCCCCATTTACTGCCTTCCTTTCCTTGCCTTTTCTTTTTTGTCCCTGGGTACCAGGTGCACTGGAGGGACTCAGATCAACACAAGACAGCATTTCTCATATAAACAATGCCATATTAACAACCAGAGGGCGGCTGTACCTGTAGGCAGGGATAGCACCAAATGCTGGCATGTCTATCCATGCAGCTAGACTGCTAAAAACAAGCAACTACAGTGGAAATGCACCTACTGTATGTGAAATGCTGGTGCAGAATTTTTTTCTTTTCTTTTTTTTTTTTTTTTCTATCGGTCTAACCTTCTGTGTTGATACATGAATGCTGGTACCCACTTAGAGGGATGCCAGATGATCAGTGCAGAATGAAGGTCCCAGGAGAAAGGCTCACGTGGTTTTCTCTGCCCCGTGACGTCACTAGCAGATGGCATGGGTACCAGCTCTGGCAGTTGGCATCAATGTCACTTTTTAGAGATCAATGAGATAGTGCAGATATACACAGATCTAGACTCCAGCAGGCGATGCGACATTCAGACTGAAAAGATTTGGAAGGCAAAAAATGAAAACTGATTGTTGAATGAAATAAAAAGCTAAGGTAATACAAATAAAGATATATTTCAATTGGTGTTGGGTGTGCATGCAAGTGTTTAAAGATACAGTATCATTGTCTTGTATTTTGTGTATGCTATTTGCTGTCTAATAACTCCTAACATTTTATTCTTCTGATGCAATTGCAAACTTTCTTTGCTTTTATGTAATACTGCAACTGTGTAGACAATACTGATAGAGTTAGTCTTTAACTGGGGTTTTTGTTTAATTTTGTTGTGTTAAAAAGTCCCTGCATTTACTTTGCTTGTCTCTTAGAAGTCCATGGGAAACAAGCTTTTGCTGCTCCCAAACTGCAAACAAAAGCAAAGTAATTGGGAAAAGGAAATTATTTTTCCTTTCCAGGCTGGATTCTGAGCACACGTGCAGGATTACAGTCAGAATCTACAGACCGCTCCTGTCAGCTAAGAGCTGGAGGAAGACATCTGAGCCTCGCAGAACATAAACACTGCTATAGCGTGCAGGGAATTTTTCACCTCCCCCCCCACTCCCCCATTGATGGGAAAGAAAAAAAAAAAGGAGAAAAAAACAAGAAAAAAGGCAAATAAGTTGATTCTAACTAATCAGATAATATCAAATAGAATTTTTGCTTGAAAAAGGGGGGGAAAAATAAGGTAGGGGGATTTTATTTCCTAACTCTAATCTGAATACGTTTAGGGTTAAATAATTCTGATTTTTGTCTTAATATGAAATAAGTTTTATGTTATTTTAATACAAATAACTAGGAAAAATGCTTTGTTTTGAATTATATTACTAGCTCAGTGATTTGGGAGGTATATTCCATTTTTTTTCCTTCTCAGCCACTGTAACTTACTAAAGTTTAATATCTTGATACATATAGGAAGAAATGTGGAGGGGAAAAACCCACAATTTTGGAGCATAAGTCAAAAAGTGATTTTAAAATATTTGCCATCAGGTAATAGAGATATGGCACTTTTTCAATTTTAAAACTGCGCTCCCTCTCCTCATTTTTCCACCCAGGGGAATTTGGATTAATGAAATTTCTGTATTGCTTTGTCACGTTTTACATTTCTTTGAATTCAATGATGGTGAGAGTTTGAAGGGTTTGTTTAAAAATAAAATAAATTAGCAGGGACCTAATTGTACATTAAAAATATCGATTTGCTGCATATTTATCTGTGAGAAATGTGGCTTTTGAGTTGCAGAGTAAAATGTTTCAAGTGATTTCAGAATTCTCAATAGCTATTGTTTTTAAAAAGTGGGCATTTGTAACTGCCATTTTATTCAAAAATTTAGATTTATACACACACACACACTCTCTCTTATACAGAGAGCTTACACACAGGCACAAATAAGGTGCATGAGGCTGTCTGTGTGAGTCGGAAAACTTTAAAAATGGAAATATTTAAACATTGTGCTGGCATTCTTTCAGGTAACTTAAGATTATAGAACCATGTTAACACTACCATTTGATGAGTCTGTTGTAATGCCAGAATCCCAGATGTGTAGAAAGTTTCCCAGAGAAAGTGATGACCAAAAGCAAATGAAGAACCCAGAAAGCTTTTCAAAGCAGATCATCCTCCGAGGAAAGAATATTAAAAGATCTCCTGGAGAAGACACAGAAAAAGAAGAGGAAGAGGAGGAGAGAGAAGAGGAGGATGAGAATGGCTTGCCAAGGCGAAGGGGCCTTAGGAAAAAAAAGACGAGCAAGATAAGGATGGAAAGGATTAAATTCAGGCGTCAAGAAGCCAATGCTAGAGAAAGGAACCGTATGCACGGCCTTAACGACGCTCTGGACAATTTAAGGAAAGTCGTCCCTTGTTATTCTAAAACGCAAAAACTGTCCAAAATAGAAACTTTAAGACTTGCCAAGAACTATATTTGGGCTCTTTCTGAAATACTGCGAATTGGGAAGAGACCTGACCTGCTCACCTTTGTCCAGAACCTGTGCAAGGGTCTGTCCCAGCCAACTACAAACTTGGTGGCAGGATGCCTGCAGCTAAATGCCAGAAGTTTCCTAATGGGCCAGGCAGGTGAAGGTGCCCATCATACCCGCACACCCTACTCCACCTTCTATCCTCCCTACCACAGCCCGGAGCTTGGCACCCCCCCAGGGCATGGGACTCTGGACAACTCTAAGTCCATGAAACCGTACAATTACTGCAGCGCGTACGAGTCCTTCTATGAAAGCACTTCCCCTGAGTGCGCCAGCCCACAGTTTGAAGGTCCCTTAAGTCCTCCCCCAATTAACTATAATGGGATATTTTCCCTGAAGCAAGAGGAAAGCTTGGACTATGGCAAAAATTACAATTACGGCATGCATTACTGTGCAGTGCCACCCAGGGGTCCCCTTGGGCAGAGCTCGATGTTCAGGTTGCCTACAGAGAGCCACTTCCCTTACGACTTACATCTGCGCAGCCAGTCTCTCACCATGCAAGATGAATTGAATGCAGTTTTTCATAATTAATGAGGAAAATGAAAATAAACAGTGGTCATTCACCTCCCCATCTAATTAAGAGCAAGCAGATGCTTGGGCACTGCGTAATTGGCACAATTCTATTTAAAATGTTTACTAGTTCCTAAAGCGTGTTTCAACTATTGTGAGGATTTTCTATGTATTAATAAACCCTTTTTATTATAAGTATTTTTTTGTCTGTAATCACTGTGAGAATATGTTTCCTCCCAGAGGTTTTCTCACTCCTTTTTAACTTTTCATTTCCCTATTTGTTTGATTTGTTGAGCAGTGTGTCTGAACAATATTACTGAAATAAAAGCGTACACACTGTGTAAAGTCAATGTCTATTTTGATTGTATAGTAATTATACAAATGCATGTTATTGAAATCAGATTAATAAAAATTATGTATTTATAATTGGTAGAAAATATATATTATGTATTCAAGGAGAACTGGATTAAAAATACTAAGAACTTTAAAGTAATTATCCAGAACTGAGATGGGCTGGCAATATGCAGAGGTGAGAGGGCAGCAATATTGAAAGCTATGCAAAAAAAAAAAAAAAGGCAAACAAAAAAAAATCGTTTTTTGGGTTGTTGGTTTTTGGTAAACTAAGGAAAAACAGTGGTGGTCATTGACATTATTCAGCCTGACTTTGGAGTGTTGCTGACAGGGAACACTCATGATCATATTTAGAAGATGTTGTCAAAAATTTGCCTCAGTTTTTTTGACCATATATAATCAGCACTTTTTATTTGTATTATTATTACTTCAAATGTAAAGTTTTGTTATAAAAATGTATAACTGTGGTTTCTCACTACGTACTTAAAATGCAATTAAAGATAGATGTTTCCACTTTTAAAATACATCTATTAGCTGTGATACTGTTTTTTGTCTGATACTTATTATTTCACAGTATACAGCTGCCTTTGGTCTTGCCTACACACCTTTCTTCCCAGGAAACTCATAATGCTCAAGTCTGGGGTTGGAAGTGAAGAATTATCAGGGTGAACCTCATGCTATTTTCCGAAAGATGTATTAGTGATGCAGTAATTCAAAATACCCCAAAAATAGCTGTGTGCTAAATGAAACACAGGTTATGGGAAGAAAGTAATTTTGTATCTCAATGAAATGCCAAATTTCATATGGGGAAGGGCCCTGAGCTAACACACAAGCCACTGGCTGCTGCTCCAGCTCTGGCTAGTGGGGGAGTGGCAGGAGCATGAGAATGATAAGAACTTCAGAGAAAGAGAATTCCTGGACATCACTAAATTTAGTGTTGACTGAAAAACAGCATCAGTGAACTACAGATGTGTATGCAACCCCCAGCAGCTCAGCGGCTACAGAGGTCTGCACAGTCCTGCTCACCGTAAAAGAGTTGAGCTTAGTTGAACCTCAGTTCTTTGCTAACCAGCTAGAGTATTTATCTATAAGCTCATAAGTGACAAAATGAATGAACTGTTGATCTGAAAGCCAACAGTCTTTAAACCTCTGAATGAGCAAGACCTCTTTATTATGATGGATAAACAGCAGCTGTCCAACAAGCAAAAGTACTCTGGTCTGAATGAGGAGGGAAAACTTTTTTAAAAACTGTATAAAAAGTGCAAATTTCACATGCAAGTTGGAAGCTCCTGGCTGAATCACAATCTGGGTCACAGTTTGTTAATGACACATCAATCTCAGAGCCCCACTTGAGTACGCAGCTGGACAAAGAGGGGATGGGCCAGTTACTCCTGATAATTTGCCTAATGTCACAAGCAATACTTGTTGTAAACAGTCTGCCCTGCCAAGCATTGCAGCTCCCTCAGGAAAACCACAGCCTGATATTCATCTCTTCTAAGTAAGACCAGGCTGCCCTCAAAAGAAAGGGGTAACATGTCCCAAAGTTTGTATCAGGGTCTAAATGCTTTCAGGTTTGCAGGGGTAGAGGGATAAGCATGGGATTTTTTTCAAGCAGTATCCTCTCTAGCCACAAATATGACACCAAAATTGAGTCTTTTGGAGCAGAGTCTTGGGCCAAATTTCAGGGCTCAGGATCGTCCCTTGTTTCCTCAGGGTAAGGCATGGAAGGTACAGGCAGCCATTTTCCTCCTTGGATGAAAGGTGATGGTGATGACTGTCATCATAAAAGCATCCCCAGCTGTTCTGCACTGAATATAGGAGGGATTTGGGAGAAAAGAAGACTTGAAGATAGATTGCATTTGCTGTTACTCAGAATTAGCTGATATTTGGCAAGGCATGGACAGGTGATGAGAGAGAGAAGAGGGAATAAGCCAGTCGATGAGGGGAAAGCACAGAAGCTTGGGCAAAGATTCATGCATGCTGAGAAATAATAATATATAACAAGGAGCTGTAGGCAAGAGAGCCCAGAAACCAGATCATTTATAGGGGGTTAAATACCCCCCCACTGAGCATTGGCAGCAAACTTATCTAACCACTTTTACTAAGAGAAACCTCTTCTAGGAGGCTGAAAGTTCACCAGGTACTTCAGAGCTGCCTCGCTCTGAATAGTTGAGAGTGGTGTGATGAGGCAGCTGTAAAGTCCTGCACCAAGGGAAAGAAATGCCCACCACAATATATCCAGGGGGAATCCAAGGGAATCCAAGGGAAAGAAATGCCCACCACAATATATCCAGGGGGAATCTAAGGGGTGTTCAGTCTTCAGGCTCTGTGATCCGGGGGTCTCCAACTCTGTGGCCCTATATTAACTCAATAACTCATGGGCCAGTTCCTGTTCCCCCTTCTGGCAGCAGAGACAAAGGGAAAGGGGAAAAAAATCCCTGCCAGTTCGGATCTTTCTCACTCACTCCACGACAGATGGGGAGGCAGTTTGCAGCCAGATTCCCCCTCTGGTAGCTCAAGGCGAGAACCACGCTTGCTCAGGGCATTGCAAGTTGGAAAGTCATTCCACAATAAATAATGGAACAAGTAATAGGAAAATATTAAGATGGCATAAAAACCCTCCAACATTCTCTTTCTAGGAGGGTATGGATTATTTAGAAATATGGAGGTAGGAAACTCCCTTGGGAGCAGGCTCTCTTGCATACCTTCTTTAATGCACACAACAAACATTTCTGTGCTCCTTCACTGGCCAGTCACATAATAAAAAGGTGCTCCAAGCTCTGACTTTATTTTTACAAGCCTTTTGAAGATGCCTTATTTTAGGGAAAAAATCTGAATACTAGTAAAGGTCTGGTCCTTTAAAATTGCAGTAATAAAAGCCAATGGGTTTCTTACTCATTATCTCCACTTTCTGAGGTTTGTCTCCTTTCAATCCCTGTCATACAGCAAAACAAAACTGTTCAGTTCTGTGTGTCTTGTTCTCCTCTTCACTGCCTTCAATTTCTTGAGGATAGAATTATGTAAAATAGCAACTGCTTCAGAAAAATTAGGTGAGAAATTTCTATTGTTCCGTGTCCTTTAGCACAAAAATATTGAAACCTTCTGTCAGTTTTAGGGATGGGAACCCCAAAGCTGGCAGAAGAAGAGCTATTTCATATGTGGCTTTGTTACACAGTGGAATGCTTTGCCATTTATTGTTTCCCAGAGTAACATTTTAATGTGATTTTTAAAAAACCCTGTGTGTTTTTATGGTATTGGAAACACACTGATAATTTAAGAATGGCTGTACTGGCTCAGATTAATCATCCATCTGACCTAATATCCATTTTTAATATGAGAGAATAAAAAAATTTTCCAAATGTGTCAGAAGAGGGCAAGGAAAATAATTTTTTTTACTAAAAAGTACTGAAAAATAAGCTTATAATAATATTTCAGTCTCATTGAAGACAGAGATGTGCCTGAATTGGAGAAAGGGCCAGGAGACAAAACATTGTACTGTAATGTTAGCACCCTTTCCTCTGCAGCACTGGACTCATCAGTAATCACTGAGTAGGACACACTGGGTAGTACTAGGTGGTACCTCTGAACCCCATGCCAAGAAAAACCTCATCCAGAGCACAATTTAAAACCAGTGGCCAAAGCTCCAGTCCTACAAATCCCAGTGAAGCCACAGAGAGGGAGGGGCAGCCACTGCTTTGCCAGACCTTAGTGGAGATCTCAAACATTTTCTGAATTACAGTAGGGATCCCCTTGTTTAAGGACACATCCTGACTATAGTCCCTTTGGGACCATCTGCATTTTTTCATTTCATAGCTATTTCTACGAAGCTTTTTAAAATGTATGGAGACTGCACAAGCACAAACATGATGGGAATTTTTTCTATACTAGCAATTCCCTCTCCCATTTTTATCCCTACTTTTATTCTTCTTTCTCTGCCTTGCCTATAGGGCTCTCAAATGGCAGCAATTAAGTGAAATGCCATCAACAAAGATGAGTGAAATCCCAGTGTAATACATGGCAGAATCTTCCCTTGCAAAAGCAAAACTAAAAAGTCTTTGCACGGTTTTGCTTATCAGATTGTGAACCTAGCTTAACTGTCGTTATATTTTTTGGTCACAAGGTCACTAGTACCAAAATCCTTCAGCCTTTGATGTATAAGTAGCAGATACTGTGCTGCTTTAAGCTGAACTGTCAGGAAAGCAGCTTCCCTTACAAAATTTCAGCAATTTTTTAATTAAGAAGAAACAAACAAAAACACCAACCTTCAGTAATCTGGCTGTGGGTCTGACCCAGAGCTGAACCATGGCAGCAGGTTTTGATTTTGCTCTGGAGAGACACAGATCAGCGTGGTGAACAGCTGGCACCGTGCCACTGCAGAATCTCAAGGGCAGACCTGTCGTATCTCACTGATACAAATCTAACTACAGTACACAGGGCTGCCATGCAGAATCACACTCCCAAGCCTTCTCCACCACACAATTAGACCAGAGCAAGTCATCTCACAAAAATCTTCTATGCTATGCCAAAAGAATGGCATGTTTTCCTGCAGAGCTTTCTCCTTCATCTCAGAGTATTTGCAAGAATGGAAAAGGGAAAGGCAAATTTGCAAGCAAAAGAGCTCTGGGGGGAAGAAGATTCATTTATTTTCTTTTTCCTCTTTTTTTTTTTTTGTAATGCCTACAGTATGGAGTCTCTATGACTCATAACTGGCCTTGAATTGGCAACAGCCAGAAAGGTTGTTACAGAATGATAAAGAGATTTCCTCCCCCTACTTCCCCAAAACACCATTTTCTTTTGACTGTTTCCTTGTCACTTGCTCCTTACACTTACACATTTATCCCTGTAACTGCATTACTTGCATTATTTAATTCTATTCTTGCATGACTTAATTCTACACCACATATGTAGAACATATCTGGTTGTAGCCGAAAATCTGCACTACTTTAGGAGGTTAAAAAAATATTTGCTGGAAAAAAGTGATGCTTATGATTGTTTGTTTTTATAGGATATTCAGTATATTCTCATCCTCTCCCCAGTCTTGTGAACATTATACTTTCTGATACTCTGGGGTTTTTTTGCAAATCTGTAGAACATCACTGAGCAGGTCTGAGAGCTTTCCCCCCTCTTAGTATTTTAGTTGTAACTGATTGGTATGTGAAATAGTATTTTTGAAACTGATGGCATTTCCTGATCTATAAGTATGGCCACGTGTAGAATGTCATGAATTTTCAAGTGCTTGGACATTCTGTTTGCAAATGCAAAATCGAATAATCAGCTGAATTGAAGGTCCTTGAACAGATAGAGAATACAGGATAAATCACAGATTATATCATAAATTTTGTGCTCTTGAAAACAGGATTATTAGGACTTGGGTCCACTCTTGTTATGTTGGAATTCAGCAGATACCAGATTGGAGTCTAAATCACATGGGAAGATAAGCATAGCCTTATCCACGATGTTATTTATTTACAGACACATGAGCAGATGTATAATGCTTAGATGCAACTGAAATGACATTTCTGTTGGGCAGACAGCTTGCAAACAAAGAGACTCTGACAGGATCCTCCTCAGAATCCAGGGAGAGGTCCACAGGAATGTTAGTCAATATTTGTCCTGCATGAGGAGAAGCGCCTGTAGGAAAGAAAAGCATTGTCTAGACAAGGAGAACACCATTGCATTCTCAAATTGTAAGGGAGAGTTAATGTCAGCCATGAGGAAAAGCCTTTTCCTTCTGGATTTACAAGGAGAGCTGTTCTTGGGCTTAGCATCTTTGTCTTGGTAACCGGCATTACTTTAGAAAAGTAAGTATTTTCCCCCACGATAGATATAATAACCATTTTAGTTCACACCTATCAGCTTAGATACAGAGGCACACCTATACCCATTGGGACAGATTTTGCAGGTTTCCACCAGAAAGTGGGGGAAATAATTTGAATGCACGTTGTTATAATTATTTTGATGCCAAAATGCCAGAACATTTATTAATGTGGTAAGACAGTGAGTGAATAGCCGTTCAATATGTACAACCACAAGTTGTCAGGTGTTCTGATACACAAATTTTCAGCCCATGGATTCAAATTAGCCATAACCATCATGTATCCACTACTCCTAAATTTCATATATTCTTATTCTTACTACACTATCATTTTTCCCCTTATTCAATTAAAAAATAGAAGCTTAGCTGAAAGGATAAACCTGTCCCTGTGCCTCATCTCACACTCTCACTATAGGAGAATCTTAAAATAGCTAAGCCCAGAAATCAGAATGACAAATATTGCAGCCACAGAAACACAGCCCTAACATAACAAATGATGCAGGATGTGAATAGACACCACCAAAAGTATGACAACATCTTTCCTAGTGGATTCAATGCAAGATGCACTGCAGCACCCAGCGGAAACACAGGTGAGGAAACTTCTGCAAGGAAAAAGCAACTTTGTGGTCACAACAAATTCAGTTAATTACCTCCTCAGACACAGGCACATTATACATGAGCTGGGGTGCCAGTCTGTTTTGCCTGGACTGTCTCAAATATGTCTCAAATGTGTCTCAAATACAACTCTTGTCCATCCCCATTTTGAATTAGTTGGTTGCTTCACACAGCAGGTCAGCTACCCCGTGACAGTAACTTCAGCCTTCGTGCTGGATTCACAGCCACTTCAAACAGCTGAGCCTGCAAAAGATGTCCTAGAGGAGATTATGCTGCTGTACCACACATCCACATCTTACTCAGTCACGGGTTCCCTGTACCCTCAGGTGCTCACACAGATGTCAGCACGTTCTGTGGAATGGTGACTCTGCCATGAGTAATGGTCTCCACCACAGGCACAGCCTTATGGAAAAGCTCTTCATTTAAGACATGCCTAGTGGCCTCCATGAGTGATTAACAGTACATGCTGATTGAAAGCAGTATCTCACTGATACTGTGGTCATATTCCCTTAACTTGTTTTGCTATCCATGAGTTGGGAGGTGTCCTCCCTTCAAATTGAGCATTCTTCTGGGCAAAAATAGCATCCTGCATTATTTTTAATATATTAATTATGTTATTAATGAACCGAGGTATAAGAGAAGGTATTTTATATGGGGCCACACATATTTCTGGCAGTCACAGACTACAAGCATACATTCAATAACATCCTCAGCCTTCTTAAAGTCGCCAACACATTCTGGGAAGAAACTCCTCCTCCAAAAAGGGAAAGTTATTGGCAAGGAAGGACTGCACACAGGGAGGGACATCTCTGCTCAGATGTCCTAGATCAGTGTAATATCTGCCCCTTCTCTTCTGCCATCCAGTGTATGTGGAGGCAGTAATAGGTAAGAGCCTTTGCATGGTTTGTCCATTTCATCTGTGATTTACCCTAGCTCCTGCATCATGTAGAGGTAATTTGGTCTCCAGTTCACTCCAATGCTCTGTGACAATTTAATTTAAATATCTAGAGAATTAAAAAATAAACTCAGTCTCAAATTAAAATCTAGATTTTTTTTCCCTAAGAAAAAATCTTCAGACTTTTTCCTAAATGTATTTAAATGTTACCAGTGAACATGATGCTGGTTATTAAAAAGTAATTCTGGATAAATTAGCTTGCAGCTACAAAATTAATGTAATTCATTTATTACTTGCAGCCACAAATCAAAACGTTGTTAACACTGCTGCATGCAATTTAATATGCACAGTAAGTTTCCATATGGCTTCAATTTTAGGTTCCCTGGTCACTACAGAGGCTCATTTGCAGAATGGTCTGTAGGCATATGAAATCAGTTTGTGCTTACTGGGAGAAAAGCTGTTCAAGGTGGTTACTACAGAGGCACAACAGTCCGAAAAGGTCCCAAACCACTAACATCACTTGGGATTATCATATCCTGCCTTAGACTGCCTAAGAGGAATATCTACATTCAACCACAGAGCTACAGATATAATCAGTGTTTATTAAAAAAAGCAACCATAGTAAGAACCGCTATTTACCAGTTCATCCTCCTAACCATGAAGGCACATTTTTAAAAGCACTGAGCATCTGATATCTCTTTTAGAGAAAACTGTACCAAAATATAATAAGATGTTGCAACATCAGCTTTATAAAGCTTAAAAAATTCTACAAAACTTAAAACCAACTAAAGAACATGAATTTTGACTAGGATATATAGATCACCTGTAAGTGAGGTACTGCTGAATTTTTGAATAATGTACCCAGAGTTGTGCATGCACTGTGATTAGCTTGAACATATCAACTAGATAAAGGCAATATGCTGCACATACATTTCATTATCAGCAGTCTTGTTGCAGAACACTGTCATGATTGAACAAGCAACAGTGCCTGTTTTCAAAGTCATCTCTCTTACCTTCTTCAACCACATCAAATTCCAGCAACACCTAGCTAATTTTTATTTAAGAAAGCCTGCTGGAGAGTGATTACAGTGGATCTTATTCCTTCCCTCTTTTTCCTTCTTGAAAAAACCCATGCAATGAAGTATATCTTATAACCAAAGCAAGATATTTCAAAGCATTTTTGCTTTGTTGGAAATTTTCTGATCAGCTTTGTTAATTAAATTGTCAGAGATTCCCAGCATGCTTTCTTTTTTTCTTCAAAATGGCACCAGCTGTGGCATGGTGATCAACATCAACAGTAAATAAGGCCAAAATTATAGGCACAGAATTATTTTTTTCATTAACAGTACTTGCAACTGACACTTGTTTGATAAGTCAGCATTGGTTTTGGTTTGGCATTGCTCATCTATGCCTAGATTTCACTTGTAGCTGGGAAACCACATCCAGCACAATGCCAGTTATATCAAAACTCAGAATAAAAAGGCGAGGGGCTGGGGCAGAAAAAGAGGCTTTCAGATCCTGAGACCACAGTACATCGAGTAAGTACCGATCAAAGGCATGAGCACAGTCAGAATTAGGAGGTGAGGCTTATCAAACATCCACAGAGCTACTCAAGAAGAGTGAGAAAGAAGTTCTTGATGGCTGTTTGTCAGACACATCGGAGCCATTATTAGCTGTTGGTAGTTCAGAGTGGTTGTTGTAAGCACAGCATATATAGATATAGATGTCCTCTCCTGGAAAATATCTTTGCCAGACCTCTCCTGGGCAGCAAAGGAATCAACATACCCTTGCAGCCAGGCTAGACACAGAAGAGGAAAAAACATCAGAGATCAAAGCACTAACAATGCTGAAGCCCTAATTGTGAAGATATTCAATAAAACAAGTCTCTGATTTAGGCTATTCTAGGATTTCAGATTATTTTGATGAATTTCTAACCAACACTTTTGGGACAATCCCAGACTAAATTACTGTGAAAGAAGTGAGACAGATGGAAGGAAGAAAATAGAAGCAGGCAGCCCATTATAACTTAATTCTTACTCTTTCCAGCACTTCTGACATCAGTAAGCTCTGTCCACCAGAAGGGCATCACAGTGAAGAGAGGGCTCACGGATATATTTTACTGCATTTACACAATGGTTTCCTGAAATGTGAGGGAGCGGGGGAGCTGCCTTCTTTATTTTAGTACTGTCAACTGTTAGTACAGAGAGTCTCTCCCCGGTGTTATGTTCTCGTGAGCTGGCAGATCTGTCGGGAATATAATGAGGTCTGTTCATGCACCTCCATTCCTAACAACTTACTCCTCACATGCTCTCCTGATTTTCTTGAGGCGTAAGGACCAGTTGACTATGCAAATGAAATAAGAGAATGTAGAAAATGAGTTTGACACAAAGGGAGTTGCTGGCAAATGCCACCGCTTCCTCCAGGCATAATGGTAAGAGACAGCTGCTTCTGCCAGCCCAGAAGCAGTAGCTGAGGGGGCTAGCACGACTCTTTGAAAATCTTTAGTCTGATGAATAACTAGGCAAAGACTGCATATATTTACAAGGGAGGACCCCCAAATCCAGGGCTTCAAATCTTGCTCTGCTATTCCACGTTATCAGCCACTGTAAATGCACACAGGAGTGATGTCAGGTGATTTTGTTGAAGTTTGTGAGTTTATTGTCTTCAAGCCCTTTGTAACAGGAGGAGCAAGACAAGAAACGGACTGTGAGAATGTGAAAAGCATTGTCCTCTTTAACTTCCAAAAGCACTATTTTAAGAATACGGTTATCATTTTTGCAGCAAGATGTTAGTATTTGGATCAAACACTTTGATATATGAACAACCCCGACGACTTTAGAATAAAAAATCACAAAAATATTTAATCACTGTACACCATACTATGGTTTTATTTTACATTTTCATTACAGAGTTATTCCCTCGAGTAATTATCATGGCAATTGTAACTCTGATGATACATGTATTTTGTCAATCTGTCTAATAAAGAGTAGCAGAGTACTGTGACTGACATACATGCATAAATATTTTAGGATTTAGTAATTCTTAAATTGTTTTGGAATAGTTACAGTAACCAGTAAATACTGATACTTTTCTTTTACCTCTAAGAGCATCTGTCACTTGGAGAACTGGCACAACGCTTAGAGTACCACTTTGTGGAAAAAAGTAACAAAAATGTTTATTGGTAGTATTAAAGGAGCGGCTTGATGTTTTTCAGCTCTGAGCAGAATAGCTGTCTGGAGTGCCACAAGTTATGATCAGTACACGAATACAAAATAAAATCCTTCCACAGGGGAGGCCTTCATTTCAAACAAGGGAGAAAACAAAATTCTCAGTATTAAATTATTAAAAGCATTCTATACTGGGAAAAAATAAAAATGGACATTTGTGCTCTCACCTTTCCTGAGAGGATAGGGACACTTTTCAAGGTCCCAAAGTTAGCAAGTGGTAAATAAAATTCACATTTCCAGATTTTCCATCCTTTCCTCACTTCCCAGGAAATGTGATAAATCTCAACTGAAGTTATATGTGCTCGCCAATAGAAGGCTAAATCACTTTGGCAAGATTCTGCTCTCATCCCTACCAGCAAAACTCCTTTAAACACACTGGATTTACTAAATTATTAATGGGGATAAGAATAAAAACTTACATTTAGTTCTGCCAAAGTTCAACATCCTCCACACTTCTACCCAATAACAAATCCAAACATCCTACTCTTATAACATTCCCTTCTTTTTTTATTTCTCTCAGAACACTTTGTATTTGTGAGCTGGCACCATTACTACAATTTAAACGCATGAGAAAACCCAAGAAATGGCTGTCCCAAGGAGTTACAAACTGAGCAGAAACCTAGTGAGTGATCCACTTCCTGAACCGAGCTGAACCCAGATTCCTTAAATCAGATTTCAGACATGTGACTGAGTAACTTTGGCTTAATGGCTGCCATGCATCAGCTGAGCCCCAGTGAAAATAGTTTAAATTAGCATGTGCTACCCTATATTTGCAACTGCTCAGCTGCTACATAGGAACTCATTAAGCTATGGTAACTTGCTCAAGAGTCTGAAACCTCAATCTGATGCTCTGCCCAGTGGCCCACATAACTGCCCAAAACATTCTCTCTGCCTTCATGCCAATAAACCTCCTGAGCCTATCCTTCACAAAGTAAGGATGTGCCCAAGAAAATTAGCTCAGTACACTTTTCCAGTGGGATGCTTCAGAAGATTTATTTAGATAAGCAGCTAGGTCTGGATCTCTCTGCAATTCAAATAAACCTCATGGATAGTACTAGGATTTCTCTATGTCCTGTCTTTTTCTTCTGTTTTATACATCATGTTTTCTTCTTCAGCCCACCAACAAGTATTAAACTATAGATTCCTCTTTCCTTAACTATTGTAATTTCTCCTTGTGATCACCTCGAGATATACTTCTCCAGAGCACTTCAAGCAACTGCTTTTTCCTAGGGAAGAAAAGAAAATTAAATATGTATATATACACTGACTCCTCCTTCATTTAGAAATCCAGTTTCAAGCTGTCTCGATCATTCTGTCTTCCTCTCTAAACCATCTATTCACATATTAGAAATATAGTGCAGCAAACTTTACCTCAGCTGGTGCCATACCAAATGCACATCCTGATCTTTGAGCCTTCTTATAAGAAAGAGGGCCCATATTCATTCTTGATTTCTTTCTTAATCTCTCTTTTGGAGTACAGTAAGTGTATAATTTATTAAATATAAGATACAGATCACATTCAAGAGTTATACAAAATTAATTTATATTTTACTTATTTTTATTTTGCAATCTGTAATATCTACCAAGGGTAATATCTCTGAAGTTAATTGAATTATATTAAATGCAGAGCAAAAGTGAATATCCCGATATACCTTACCCAGTATAGCTCAGCATCTCACCTTTTGTAAGGCACTAGTCTAAACCTTGGGGGAAGTGTTATCTCAATAATTATGTCTACAGGTCAAAAAAATTTGATTGAGCTGAGAAATTTTGTATATATATAAAATTACCAGGATAAGATTTGCAATTTTTCAAGTCAACTAATGTGACAACAAAATAGTATTTTGGAGTGGGTAAATGCAGGAAGACCAGTTACTGTCTGATGCCTCAAATTTATGCAGCTCAATGAAAAAGCAGGCTGGTCTTGTTCCATCTGGCAGTATTATCATAGCAATTTCAACAGGTAAATATAATTTCAGCTTTGTGCTGTGGCAGAAAAACACTGATTATCTGTGAGTAACCCCTTAACATACTATGATAATTTTCCTAGACTTGTGCCTCATGGGCTCACAAGAAACTAAAGCCTCCCTTAGCTTTAGGAGTACCTCCCAGGGCTGATGGCTGGGCTGTGCTAGCACAAGGCTGCTAAGAATTGCAGTTTCCTGACTAAAGGAAGAAGTAGGAAAAGGAGGATTTCTGTAGTTTTATTCATCTGATTGAATTGAGACCTTGCTTCCTCCTCAGCCCAGTCCCACGAGCTGTGGAATAATGTGACTTTAAAGGACCCATGCCATTACCATTCTTCACTTTTCTCTCAGCTCTCTGGGGGAGATGCCTCTTACTGCTTCTATCCATGAAGCAAAGTCATAGATTTAGGGGTCAGCCTGTCCATCAGGGCATCTTGCAATCTCTCCATTGTCCTACAGAGGAGCCAGGAGACAGCTGTTAAAAGGCAACAATGTCCAGGGAAGGGGCTGGCCCAAGGTTTGCTTGAGATAGACCAAATAGTCTTCCCTGGTGGCAATTTGTTCACATCATTGGCAGGTTTTGAAACTGTTTTCATAGCAAAACCTCTGGGAAAAGACAATAAAAATGTTGTCCTTTGACATCTCCATGAGGGAATCCATACTTTAGTTCAATCAGTAGCTACTAGGGTGATGGAGAATATGAGATGTGAATCCCTTTCAACAAAAGGGAAAGGGTATCTGCCCCTGAGTGCTTATGGCTAGATTCTATGCTGGGAGCAGAAAAGTGTACAAATGAAAATGAACATGCTTTGTAATAAAAAAGCCAAATAGGGAATATTCTTCAAACTAAAATTTAGAATAGAATAGAATAGAATAGAATAGAATAGAATAGAATAGAATAGAATAGAATAGAATAGAATAGCTCCCCACACAAAAAATATTGCTGGAGACAAAATCAAATGCATCTTATTCCATTTTGCCAGAGCTAGGAAGAGAGTACCTAGCTCATAAATTCCATCAGGAGCTTGGGGATTTTTGATATAATGAGTTCTACAGTTTCAGAGGAGACTGCTTTGCTAATAATTATGTAACAGTAATTAAATCTGAAAAAGGTTGTACTCTAACTATGTTGATTTATTGCAGCTCCAACAAAATACTTCTAGAGTGTGCTTTGGAGCGTGTGCCTCCTCCCTCCAGTTTTCTTTAAATTCTCACAGAGCACTGGGTCACAGATGGTCTGAGATGCGATCTTTTCCCTATTAAATTCCTAATAATCTTTTTCTGAGGCTGAGTCATGGAAGCCTGGGGATTTCTCATTTTAATTAGAAGGTTTAAGGAGCTAACTCTGTTTGAAATTTCCTCTTAGGAGATATGGGTGCAGGTGATCCCATTCAGAAGAATGACACAATATCAAGGCCAACATCTCATTTCCATATTAGATTGCATCTAGTTTGGCATAGCTCCTGATCTGGATGCTGATGATATGCCGCCTGAGTTGAAGGCACAACATTTCACCATTTGAAAACAGAATTATTTTAGGATTATGTCTGAAGACGTTTTAGGCTCTATAGGTGGATGTTGCCTATCCTACCACCATGCTCCGTCACTCTGTGTAGAAACTATTTATAAATGTGAATTATTTATTAGTTTGATTGAAACAATTAGTCTGTATCATTTGGAAACAGCACTATTAAGGATTCTCATACAAAGAGACATACTGTATTTTCCAAAGGGTTGATCATCTTGGTATTTAAGATATAAATGTTTCAGATTAATTATATCTGCAAATATTATAAGCTATAAAAATACAACACACACCTAGCAAAATGTTTTTTGTACAACTTTAGAATTCACAGTATGTGAAGAACAATGTCCCACCTCTGCCATCCAAAAGAAGTTATTCTTAGGCCCTCATAGCTGAGTTTGAGCATTTCACAGAATGCCTGTTGTTTTACAGTTAGTCTGGTGTACTATTCACATGTCCCTTGATAGTCTATTGTGAAAAAAGCCCTACTTCTTGTAAGACAGCTGTTGAAGTTTCTTCAGCTTACACTCTACAGACAATTCCTTTCTGCTTTAGGAAAACGAAGAGCATCTCTTATTCTTCGAGCATGGTATGCAGTTGTCAAGAAGTCAAATGAGACATTATTTGCCTTTTTATAGCGCTAGGTACCTTTTAAGTTTTCGACAGACAGAAGTGACTGTGATTTGGGAAAGTAAAAAAATTTCACCCACTCTCAACTGCACCACTTGCACATGCTAAAAATAAAATTTTATTGGAAGTTGTACTGCAGCATATAGACTTGGCTGTGGATAAAAGAAATAACCTTTTCTGCATTAAATCCTGCCAGTTGTGCCGTCTCCATGAATGAGTTTTTGTAAGCCTGAAGTTTCAATTTTTTTATGTATTTTAAAAATACTTTGCATGTAATTGTTCAAAACCTTACATTGACATAAATTGCTTAAAAGGTTTAATTTCTATATATAATCCATTAATTTCTATATGCAATTTTATAACTTAATTGTTGAAATGTTCTAAACATTTCGTATTTAATATAATGGCAATTGTTTCTCTTATGTGTCACAGAGTAGTGACACAGAATAGTGTTTTATACTATTCTTTTTCCAAACATCAAATTCATCCTTACTGTCTGCAAATCACAACCTGAAAATGCCTCACAAATAAGGTTACTCTCAGAAAAGTGCTACACCATTTGTGAAGGAGGAAAAAGCCATACTAGTTTATGACAAGAAAGGCCAACTCATGCCTGGAATACGGTGAGAATGAAGAATTTGGCCCTACCCTACACTGCACAGAATATTTTTTGTATGAAACATCAATGTGTAAACTGCAGAACCAGCCATTCTTCTGAATGCTCACAAACCCAGCTGACTCTGTAAGAATTGACTGCATTTGTCCACTTGCTTCATAGCACCTTTAGTTAAGCCCAGGAAGGAGGTGGCTGGTGGTAGCTGCCTTCCCAAGGCATTCCCCTGGAAGCAGCTTGGCCTCTGAGGTTTATTGTTATAATGCAGTCTCTTGTCATCAGAAGGAATGTACATCCCATGCTGTAACTGTGTGGAAAATCCAGTTGTGTTAATTTCTCCCAAAGCCAATGTAGAGAACAAGAAGTCCTGCTTTTTAGGCCCCATCCGCACAACAGTTGAGACACAAAATTAATTTCTCAGCAGAGGGCCAGCAAAAAACACAAGCAACAACAGGTGTTTTTCCAAAGCAATTAGACTTCCAATAATTTTCTCCCCCTTGAAGGTCCAAATTGTGAAAACAACAAAGAAAAGTAGATTTAAAATACTCAGTAAAGCAAAGAGTTAAAGTGGCAGATGAAATCAGGTTCTGTAATGAGTTATAGAGAAAACGTCTCTGAGTTCTGATTAATGACTGGGGACACCTAGAGCTGCTTTGGCTGTCTCAGCAGTACATGACTGGTGCATCAGGGTAATGTCTAATAACTAATCTTTGACACCAGAATTAAGTCATTTTGCAAGAAAGCAGGTCATTAGAAGCTAAATTGAAATATAAGTAATACGATCTCTGTGGAGGATTGTAAATTAATTGGTTTTTAACAATAACACTTCTGTATTTTATTAAAGCAGTGTAAGAATTCAGAGAAGAAAAGAATGTAGCAGATAAACAGGGCAGGTGTTGATGATGCAAATGAAATAGATGACAGATGGTTAGTAGCACGATCACTCACTGTGTGTGTATAATGGATAGAGGTAATCAAATTCCTTTGTGAATTGGTGACTTTCTTTACATCAAGAACTATAACAGTTCCATGCTTATACAGCTTATCCTTAAAAACTACCTCCACTCCTTGTCATTATCCTGGGGTGCAGGACACTCATATTTGCATACTGTCATAGTCATACACACACACACACACACACACAAAACAAAAAAAAAAGAAAAAAACAAACCAAAAACAAAAAACCAAAAGCAAAAAGCAAAACTAACAAAAAAAAAAAAAAAAAAAGAGAAAAAAAACAAAACAAAAACCAAAAACCGCCAAGCATGCAAATTAAACCCCACCTGGGCAATCAGCTACATTTACAAATTGGTAATAGGATACTAAAGAAGTGTCTGTCATCAAAGGGCAGCTCACCCCCTGATATGGTCGCTGCCCCTCAAATGCCAGGTCATGGTACTGTCTTTGAGGGAAGGGAGAAGTTACTGCTTTAACAGAATGGCACTCTTTCTTTCTTGCTAGTGGGTCCCATACTCAGCTCATTACACAAGAGATACATGGATTTTTGAGGGAGATTTATTTCATGGCCCCCAGAGCTGTGCTTGGTGGTTTGACATAGACTATAAAAGAAAATCACCAGGCTCTAGATGCAGAGATAGCGCATCATTATGTATCTATCACACACATACATATACAAACACACCCAGAGAAAAAGCAGAGAATGTTTGAGCCAGCACTTACTTTACAGAAAGCTCCCTCTGTCTGAGCCAAGCAAATGAGGAAAAAAATTGATCAAGGGCTTCAGACATCATATCAGGAGCCAATCTATTAGCAGAGCAGCTTCCAGGATGGGTACAGAATGGACTGCTGATGCAGTAGATGGCAAATGGTATCTAAACCCAGCATTTTCTTAGCACTCTGCATTTCATCAAAACAAAGACATGCCTTTTCCATGGAAATACTCTGCTGACACCAGTTTTGGAAGAATGCCTGAAACATATTTCTAGGATTGCTAGTGAAGCCAGGTTGACATTACTTCCATCCTTGCTCTTTACAATTACAAGCATAACTTTGCTGAGGCACAGGAGTGGCCTTGCCAAGGAGTCTTAGGGCAGCATCAAAGGCTTTCATGGTCTAGCACAGTATTTCTGTAAGAATACGATCTGCTGAAGCACCTGCTTTGCACACCCTTTCCTCACCCTCAAGAAACAGAAGTCATGCCTGCAGGGGGAAGAAGGGTGGCAGGATCCTCTGCAGCATCCCTCTGTCACAGCTAATTCTACTAAACTGCCAAAACCTCTCCTAAACTCTATAACTGTTCAGCAGAAGGCTTTGTTTGCTCTAAGGCTAGAGCAATTCCAGGGTCACAGTGTCAGCTGCTTGTACCCTTCTCTGTCACCAGAAGCTGGAGCCTGGATAAATGCAGATCACTCACCGTGCTTATGAAGATAAGCATGGTGCAGAGTAAATATTGTGCTTCAAGCTAAATGTCAAGAATTCTAGCAAGCTTCTGTGGGGAGACAGCAGATATACACAGATGCTAAAGTAAGATTACTACATTTTATATTACAGAATCAAAAACTTCTCTCTATTAGATGACAGAGCATGTTATTTAATACTTTTTGTAATATATCAAGAACAGAGTCCTTGATACTGTTTTGGAGCAAAATTATTTTTCCCCAAAAGTTACATCTCCTCTCTATTGAAAAGAAATTGTAGTAGGTTGCTGCATCATTAGAACAAGGGAAATAATGCATAACCCAGAGATTACCATATGAAATGAAAGACTGGAACTATATTCAAGACCCTTTGATGTTTTAGTTTATTCATGCTGTATTCCTGTGTTATGGTTCTTTATTGTTGCACAGTTATTATTTTGGTTTATTCATGTCTATACTTATGACTGAAACCTGCAAACAATTTAACAAAGTTATCAGGGAATTTAATTATTTTTCCCGTGGCACAACTGCATACTATTTATTTTGGGGACAAAAATAGACAAAATACAGAATCTTTAAGTTGTTGCAGAAACTGTGCATAAATTCTAAAACATCATAAGCATTTGGAACAAAGAGAATGAATCTCACTGAATAATAATAAAAAAAACATTTAAAAAACATTTTGTCACTGCCTTTAAATTATATCTGCTTAGACATCAAATCATTGTTGTTGTTGCTATTGTTGCTTCTGTTCTTTGTCTGCCCTCCAGAGACAAAACAGCAAAGAATGAGTTTGGTTATTTCCTTTTCGGAGCAGTATTGACTATGAAGAGCAAAATATATGGCCCAATGTGTTAACCCTAACTATGTGTCACATCTAACCTTGAATGAAAAGTTGTGGCAGGGAAAAATATGGACTTGCATTTTCACCACTAGCGGTGATTAACAACTAAAGAAGAAGGTATTTGGACCCCTGAATGGTAGGCTGAGTTTATAAGAGAATTTCTTTTAAGGAAGATTTTTAGCATATTGCAGACAATACAGAAACTAACAAGGAACAAAACTGAACGTGGGAAACATGCACACAGTATTTTTACTATCACATTTCTGAGCCAAAAGATACTTTCAAATTAATGAAATCCCTTAAAGAGGTATTTAACTGTCAATTGTTTACAGGCAAATACGAAGAAAGGTACCAGAACAGGTAGAAACTCTGTGACCATGGCTTTGTAAATGGCTGTTAAAAATCAGTTTTCAAATCAGAGCCCTATAACAAAACTGAGTCCTGTGTACACTCCACACTTAGGACCCCAGCTCAAGCCTATCAAACATTTGACTACTGCCTATGTTATAATAGTATTTTGTCAACACTGTTTTGACAAAGTGCTGTGTATTCGTTTGATACAGATAAGAGATCTTAGAATCAGTTCCCACTAGGATAAGAGTCCTCTCCAGTATGGACTGGAGCTATTATATCTCCATATGGTCAGAAGCTCCTTTAGGAGGTCACACAGGTAGCTCTGTGTCATCTGAGCTTCACATTTCTGCCCTGGTACATAAACTCACTGAAATTTGTGAATGATTACCCACTTAAAATGAATGAGCATGTGAATATTCCTTGATTTTAGTTGTTCCCTGCCACCTTGGGTCAGTTTGATAAAGACTTACAAATTTTCCAAAGCTGCCAACGTACTGCTGGAGACCTCAATCCTGCATTCATATATATATTAGCAATTATACTACAGTCTCTCAACTATATTCTCATACTTCTTTCAGATCATTACAGAAAATTTGTATTGGTTAATATGATATATCTCACTCACCATAAGGCAGGTGTGCTATGGAAGGGAGAAACTAAATTAAATTAAGATAGACTTCAGGTGAGTAACTGCCTTCTAGCCCTGCATGTGCTGTGATAAGTGGGCCTCTGGAAAAATAGCAGAAATGCCAGATTAAATTTTGCTTTTTGGAATGCGAGTTTCTTCTAGAATTGCTGGTGTTGGAAAGCTGAAATAGAGAAGAAAGTTAACAAAGAAAAGGTACACCCTCACAACAATTTGTTTCTTAGCTTTTCAAAATTCCTCCTGCCAAAGAGGATCTAGAGAAATAATCTGATCGTGGCTTCTTTGTTCATCAAAACCCTATTGTGTGGGGAGCTTGGAAAAGGAGCAAACACAGAAGACGTGATAAGAAAGATAGCTTAATTTTGTTTATTTGGGGAGTCCAAATATCAAAAGACTCTCCATAAACTGCATGGGTCTTTTCTTTGAGCTCTTTTTGAAGGCATAAGAGCTCACTGAGGTAGAAATAATGGTCTGCATTCAAAGAATTGAATGTGTCTCTATTCCAGTAAAAATTAACTTCTATGTACACTATGCAGCAGTTGCAAGGATGAGTAGCTCTGCACCACTGCTCTGGTCTGTGCACTCTTAAATGACAAGAAAGCATCAATTTTTCACCTTGGCCCCTGCCACACCCATATGACTGGTTCTTGCACTGAAGCATTACCATCAAATTGGTCTCACAGGCGGTAGGCAGAAACTAGGGTTTTGTTGAGGTTTCTTGTGGGGTTTTTAGTGGTTTGGGGGTTTTGTTTGTTTGTTTGTTTGTTTGTTCTTAGATTTGCTTGTTTATTGGTTGTTTTTTTGAGATGGAAACAGCAAAAAAAACATTTGCCTCAAAGGCTTTGGAGGATTTTTGCTGCTGTGGGCTAGGAGAGTGATAGAGCAAAGGCTGAACATTAGGAGACAATGTGAGACAAAACTGTGTAACCTGATACAGGCCAATGGAGGAAACTGGACAGAAAGAGCCTTTAAAGCAGACTCTTGGGATCTCCTAAAACTGTTCTATCATATTTTTAGAAATAATTTTAAAGTTTCTATGTAGGATTTACTTTTTTAAACGGTTAATGAGAAGTAAATGGCTTTTCTTTTTAGATGTCTTTTTAACTCAGAAAGCACATAATTTCTGCTACATTAACCTAATTTTGTAGCTGATATATCACATATGTTTGGCAATGAACTTTCCACATTTGTATTGATCTGGAATTTTGGAATAGACATATAAAATTGAAAAGCTATTTGGTAAGGAATGAGCATTTCCTCTTCTGCTAAAGACTCAGCAGGCCCTTAAAATTGCCAAGGGACTTCAGATAGAAAGTAGGATATGCTGCAAGTCACACAGGATTTCACTGCATGACGACAGAAAGGAACGGCTTCAACAGCTTTAGGGGAAAGCAAATAGCCAAGAAATGGAAGTGTTAGAGTAAAAACTCCTTCCTTCCCGAAGAAAGGCAAGAAAAGCCCCCTGTCCTTGGACATGTGAGAGGCTTTAATGAGAGCAGTTAAAGATATGGAAAAATGGACACAAAATATTTGCCATGAGTTGGATGTAAACACTTTGCAGAAAAAAACCCAGCCAAAGTAGCTAGCTGAAAGGCTGTATCTGCTTCCCAGCAACCGTGTAGCACCAAAGATGAAAGCTACACAAGCCATAGAAAAAGTTCATTTGTTTCTGAGAAAATCTGTAACCTAAAATTGGCAGTAGACAACACAGTCCAGTGATATGACATTCATATGTGATCCATGACATCCATAATGCAGTCACTCAAATATGTCATGGAAGGATTTTGAGTTGCTTTCACAAGAGCTTGACTGCTGTAGAGAGGGCAGCAGGAAGGTGTTTTTGGCATTGGTATCACAATAGGGAGCTGCACAGGAGAGGAGATGGAGAAGACGCTGTGGCAAACACCCAGACAGCAGCTGGGCAAGAGACACGTGAAGAGCCCAAGCAGAAAAGAAAACATCTGCACTGAAGCACAGTGATAAGCATTTCAGCCTCTGCACTTACTGATAATGAATAAGGGGAGTTGCACTACACTTGCACTGTTCAGAAATTTCTTAAAGCTAAGAAGCTCCTTACAGGCTGCATCAGAATGGCAGCCAGACAGCACAAGGAAATGTGAACTTCTGTGCTGAAGCCAAGATGATTTTTTTATATTTTCTTTTATATACATTTTATATAACTTTTATGTATCCTCAGTATTCTTAGCATGCATACTTGTAATTCTTTAAGTCTGATGACTTTGCATAGCCCTGGTATTGTTTGGCTAGGAGACCAAACATTCCAAAGGCCCCACAGTAGGAGGCCAGAAAGCCCTAAGCTATCTTGAGAAACCAAAGTCCCCTCTACAACATATCCTGCAAACTATCCTGTAAAATCCTAATCCCTAATCTGCGTCTAGCACTCAATTTTTTTAAGACCAGGAAAAGGCATCAGTGTAATACAGGCACCATGCCCACCACTGCTGTGGGAGAGACCCACAAGTCACAGTTCCCCACAACCATCTTCTTGTCAAACTTAAAAATAACAATATGAACACAATGCACATCAGCAGTTAAAGAAGCTGTTGTCTCAAACAGAAACAATCAGTAGCTGCAGCACTGGACCTGCACATCCACACATGACTTTCAGGCAGCAGCAACAAGACCCACCTCAGTTGCTGAGACTGGAAGCTTCATGCAACTGCAGAGCTGCCTCGTATGTCATGTCTGTAACATGCAGCTACAGCCTCCTGGTGCAGACACACCCAGTATCACTCATTGGAGAACTGACAATACTTAAGTGGTCAAATCGTACAAAATATGCTGTTTTCTGATCTTTGTCCTTTCTCACACTGACATCAATGTCTAACTGTGCAGACACTGAGCTGTGCAGCCAGCAGTTGAAGAAAATGTCAGCAGGTGATGATTCACGCCTCATTGGTGCTGCTCTATAATTTAACAGCAGTATATACAAATTAGATCTGCCTCCACTGTCTTTTTCTTGAGAGAGCTGATATTATTTTAATGCTTTTTTTCCAGCAACCTCCTTGCTCACGATTAAGGGAGAGAAGCAGTTACTAGCAAAAATCTCGCCTTGAAATGAAAAAATAGGTCACCCTTGTGATAGCTTATGTGTGGAAGCTGCCATGCCAGTTTATAAAATGTGTAAGGAATAGATTCAATAGGAACCAATATCTGGCTGTGAAGTCTTCTAGTAAAAAGAAAAGCAAGAGAAAAGCATCAGATTAGCAGAAATACACTCTTTTCCCCTTCTAATTTAGGAAAGGTATGGCTGTTTTGTTCCGTGCAGAGGTACACCTACTTTGTTTTTTTTTTATTACTAGGTTCAGTAAATTTTCTTGAAAGAAACTCTTTTCATGGCCCCATCAACAACGTCCAGCGTTAATTTTTTGTAAGATAGGTACCAAATAACTCTTATACCATTTACATTTTTCAATTTTTAAGTGACCTTCATTATACCATTTCAGAAAGATAAGAGTCTCCTTCACAGTTCACACCTTTAAAGTAAAGCTCTTCTTTTTACTAGAAAAATTTTGAAAATAGGAACAGACAACATGCTATTATGTTGTAATAGTGTTTTTCAGGTTTGCTGAGACCCTCCCCAATGCTAGTCAACTGCAACTCATGTGGCAACCAGGACCAGAATTTTACAGAAAAGTTCTTACATAGTTTCTCTTGGGACTCTGCATCATCACATTTTTTTCAGCTGTTGAACATGATAGATCCACAGCCACTATATACCTCCCAGATTTGAATCTTATTCACAGTTATAACTGAGGGGGGAAAAAAAGTTTTGTACCATTACAGGAAGATAGGGAGAAAAGAGGAAGAAGACAAAATGCCAAGCCAGGAATGAGAGATTTTTTTTTTAGAGTCGGCTTCAGTAAAATCTGATCCTTGAAAAATAAGAAAATGAAATTTTTTGCACCTTATTACCTCTTGGAGATCAACATTTACTGACACCAGCTCAAGTTTTCACATTCGCTGATCAAGACCTAAACCTCTTCTGCTTCAGCAGTCTGCCATCTTTCCAGCCCTGGCAACAAGCTAAAAATCTCCCATTCATTGCTGGGGGGGAACAGTAACTATAGCCTGAGAAGTGACTGTGAGCAATTCAGCCTCTGGAAACACTTTAATAATGAGCAAAACTTCTTTTGTTGACTGCTTCAGCAACTGAAGCCCTTGACTTACAATCACTCACTGTACCTGATTTAAATACCTTATCCAAGGTTGTTGGATCAGGTGGCTAAGGAAGACTCTTAATTCCCCCATCACACAATGTGTATATTAAGTTCTCATATTTGTCATTTACATAACAATCAATATAAATCTGAAAAAAAATTTAATAAACCTAGCCTTTTAGGACTACTCTCCAGACGAAAGACAGCATTTTTTAAATTAAAAAAAAAACCAACAAAACAAAATAAACAAAAAACCCCAAAACAACAACCAAAAAACCCCAAACAAACAAACAAAAAAAAAACCAAATCAAAACTAAAATAACTTATTCCTAAGGACTAGGAAAACCAATGTGTTTGGAAATGCTGCTCTGTCTCTCTTTCAGCTTATTACCAAAGCAGAGCAGATTTTGAATGATTATCCCCAATGAGTGAATTGCCTGCTGGGGCATATAACACTAAAACACATTTCATTTATAAATGAAATGTTTTTTTCAGCTTGCTGTCTTAAAGCAATCCCCATGCTCTGCTGTCTTATGAAACACCAAGCTTTAACACGTTGGTAATGCTTTATACATCCTGACACTCCTATTTTTTAAATACAGGTATTGTCAATTGTGTTATCCCTCACCACATTATAATCTCTATTTACACCAATTTAACTGGTACTGCTGCTTGGCAATATCAGTGCTAATAAAAACAACTAAAGCACTGAGAATATAGCAAATGTTTTCTCAGCTGAAGGTCACAATCTCCATTGACCTGCTCCCCCCTTTCTGTCTTTGAATTTAGGGCAGCATGAATGGAAAAGTACAAGACAAGACTCAATTTACAGCTAATTTTGTACCAGGCCACTTCTCAAAGTCCTGCCCTACTTTAGTTACAGGAAGCATCATGCACAAAGGATTTATGTGTAACTCTTGCAAGCAAGGGTCTACTCTGATTTAACCTGAATCCTATTGCCGTCAGACCAGGTCCACCCTGAAAATATTACTCTTACTTACTCTCTATAGCACATGCATAATTGTTAACCAACAACAATATCAGCTAAAGCTGTTTGAGTAACAGACCTCTAGGATTTCATAGGTAATAAAAGCTCTTTTTAGAAAACAAACTTAAATCAGAGAAGTAAGTTTCCTCAATATACTTGTGATATTTAAAGAAAAACACAGAAATGGTACAATTCTTTATTAAATATCAAGAGGTTCTGAAAGAACAGTTTCTATAGGGTGTGTTTAATTTCTAAACAGTCCCACTGGGTTTCATCTCTTCTGAATTCCATGGGGAAAAAGAGATGAATTTGCATTTAACAATAATAAAAATCTGATAACAGGAGGGAAAAACATCTTGCAAGCACTGTAATCACCCCAGAAAAAAAAAGAAAAGAAAAAAAAAGGAAGAAGGATTATTTAAACAAAAATTAAGGACAACTCATATTTGAATATTATATCTTAAGGCACAGAGCCAAATGCAGATGCATCTAGCCATGTTTTGGACCAAAGCCAAATTTTCTCCATCCCAGTTGTTCAATTTTATAGTGAGAGAACAAAAGAGGAGATTGATAAAATATCATTTGGTAACCAATGCTTGGGGGCTTGTTAAGGTGCAAGTGAGGGCATTTATGTGAAAGTAGAGTGTAAAATTAAAAGTGTTCTTCAAACTAAAGGACGACGTGTGTCATGTATTTTGTGATTATTTCCGATAGCAGCAGGGCAGCTCAGCATAACGATTTACAATCAAAGACATTGTGTCAATCCTCTGGGTTTCACTTCACAACCATCTTGAGAAAAATCAAATCTAGAAGTGATATGCAGTGACAATCCCAAATTTACTATGGCAGTTGTGTTTCTATCTGCAGGCAGACAAACATCTACAGCAAGGTTTTTATTCTTCTCTCATAGCATTGATAAAATAAATTTAGCAAATCCCAGTGTCTGGGAATATTGACATGCTAATGTTAGGGTTCTTCTCCAAATTGCAATGCATTCACTGAGCCCTTCATACCAGACACAGGGGAAGGGAAGCTGACTGCACTAGACTGGGACAGAGCAGAACAGGTGATTATCAGCAATGCCAGAGACCCAAGCCCTTCCTTTCTCCTCCAGTCATGCTAACGTATTCCATGGTGTGAGGAAGGAACAGCTGCAGAGGCAGTCCCAGCCTCCACCTACCTATGGAATATTAGCAGGTACATTGAGGCTGATCCTCTTGTCATTAACTTCCTTGCTGTCCTCTTCACAATGTGAAACAGTCCCTGGGAGAGCTTTTGAGCTGCAGAGTAGAAGCTCTAATGGGTACCAATGACTGGGACCAACTGAGGTGACAACAGTCCCTGTGCCCCCAGCCTGGACCATCACAGAGACAGGGGTGGATGCACTTACAAGGGAGGAAGAAACACCTTTCTTCTCAATGCCTACTGTAAAACTAGAGAAAAGCTCGGTTAAGTAAATAATGATAATCCTAGAAATTTGTAGCTGCAGGAAGTTAGGCTGGCTGGTTGAAAGGGAGAATAAAGAGCCTTTTTCATGTATGGCATATTTACAGTGGCCGAAGAAACTGTTTGTAAGGGGAAATACAGAATCCCAACTTCCAAGCTCCAACTGGGGAAGAAATGTGATAGCCAGAGGGTAAGGACTGGCACTGGAGTGTGTGTGGAACCACTACCCAGTGCTGGCTCTTACTCCAAATTAACATTCCTAACGAGGAAGGGTGAGGCCAGACTGCCCATCAGTGCCATGACTGTCCGTGGTGGCCCAGGAACACCTGTGGCACATCCTCCCACACAGGCAGGGACAGCAATAGGTCTTAGAGGAGTGTTTTGAGTGCTCTCCGGGTTGTTCTTCGGCACACTTCTCCAAGCCTAAATTCAGCTTGAGTACAGGCGGCTGCCTCAGAGTTGAAGTCAATGAAGTTGCACCCACCTACACCAGATCTGAATTGACTCTATGAATAGCTATGTACAGGGTAGGATATTCAAATTCTGTAGTTGCCAAAACCAGACATCTGTGTCAAAGCTTTTGACAAGTGCACTGATATATGTCAGCAAATTGCCTGAGGTACTTGTTAAAAAACTACAGTAACTTTTTCTTCCTGAAATACTTAATCTGCACAATGATTAGAAAATGGCTACAAGGGCAAAATGCTAATAAATGTCTGCCAGAGAATTTAGCTGGGTGCTTGTAATGAAGAAGTGAGACTGCAACTTAAATTTTGTTACATTCATAAGAAAAAAGCCAAACAAACCCCACAACATTCAAATACCATACCTCCAAAAACATTGCTACCTGACAAGGTGCTAATGGGATGGGACAAAATACTTCTGCGATTACCAACTCAGCCTGTAACCATTGCAGGAAATTCAAGATGATCATGATCATCAGTTCCAGAGAGCAATCTTTGTGTGATGCAACATTGATGGGTCAAGTGCCCTGTACTGTTTCCTAGCTTAATAATAGAGCTGCACACCAGATTGCTTGAGGAATCCATATGCCGACATTCTGACTCGGTTGCCTCAGCCCGGGCTGCACTGCTCATTACTGGTGTATCTGGATACCACATTCGAGTGAGAAAAAAAAAGCCAGATTGAAAAAGAAAAATATTCTGTTCTGTCTCCTTTTATCATCAAAGGATCTCAGAGCTTCTAAGGTGTGGAAAGAGCCATGAGAAAATTCTGTGGAAAGGAATACCCAAGACTGAAAGACATCACCTCTATTTTTCAGGGAAGAAGGAGTATAGTTTGGATTCCCAAGAGACATAACATATATGTTCTGTTTTGAAACGAAGGTGGCTTCATAAGTAACATCAACAAAGAATACCAAAGCAGCCTATCCAGGTCTTTGATCATTAGGATTTGTATTATAAAGATATATATATTTATTTTTCTTGTGGCATATAAAGCCCCCGAACTCAGAATTGCTGCAAAACCACAGTTCTAGGCTCCTATGAATTCACTGATTTAGCTTTCCGGGGAAATAAAAAACCCCACAAACCAAAGCAAAGACAACAACATAAAAAAAAGAAGTAATTTTTAGAAAAACCATCAGATATTTTGAACCCAGCCTGAATAATTAAACAAATTATGTAAAAATAAAGAGATAGTCACAGGGAATAAATAAGTACAGGAGCATATTTTATAAAACAACTGAGATAAGGTAGTCCATAACCAAGCACAAAAGGCAGTTTCCCTGAGAATATGAACCCATCTGAAAACAATTACTTAGTAAATCTTTAGCAACCCTCAGAAGCAGAGCAAAATACTCCGGTGCACTGCAGTTGTGACATGGCTGTATCTATTCTACATAACAGGTAGTAGTATCTCTTCACAGCACAACAGTATTTGACATAAGTTCATGTGAAGCAGCATTGCACAGATTAGCTGTATTTTAGAATTTACTGTAGCTTAAGCTATGTTGCTCTGATGACTGTAAGATTTAGTTCAGTAATTTTATGCAATTGGCAAACAGGCAGAAACAGTACAATTTAACATTTATGAATTGCCAATTTCCTCATATAAATACTGTAAAGAATTCTGCAATTATGCAATTATCTAAAGATAGTAAATTGCAGTTTGGAATGCTGCTTATTTATTAAAGTGATTTACAAATGAACATAAGCACATAGACTTAAAGAGTTTAATCCAGTGACTCAACAAAATGTTACTCTGCCTAGCCAGGTGGTTTTGTAATTATGATACATTAGGGAAATTCACTGTGTTTAACGGACCTATAATTCACCTTTCTTCTTGAAAATGAACTATTGAGTTCTTTGATGGAGAAGTGCCCATGAGGCCTTTCTGGAGTCAGAGGTAAAATGTAAAAAAGTTTAGTACAACTGAATTCAGCACCTTAATATTCATGATTTGACCTATCAAAACTATTCTTATCAAATATGTTATGCTCACTACAAGGCTTTCCTTTCTCTTGCCTACAGGCAAGAGCAACTCCTCTTTCCCCATCCCATTGCCAGGGCTACTCAGAAAGCACTTGCTCAAGCAGCAAATCTAGAACACAAGAGCAGAGGAACAGGCAAAGTTAGACTTCATTCACTTGCAGGAAGGAAAGTTTCCATGTATGAAAATAATTGTGCAAAGAGAAACCACTTTTTCCCTGAAATTTGTCATTCATTGATTAAGTATGGTATCAAGCCCACAGCTTGGAATGAATCAACAAGCAGAAAAGTTCCAAAATTCTTTGAGCCCCAGATATACAGAAACATGTATACTAAAGAAATGCATATAGAATGCATGCAATAAGGTAGAATGTGTTTACTGTAATAAAGAATGTATATAAAAATACATAAATTATTATTTTTCATATGTTAGCAGTAATATTTTATTGATAAGGACAGGCTAAGAATTTCAGTGATATGCACTTACACATTGTCATCTATTGCTTAGTTACATTAAGCTTTTCTTGGAGACCGATATACAGTGGTCCATATATCTCTTTTTGACATGATCCCAGAAAAAGAGCAGTAAAAACTTGACAGTTTAGCAAAAGTACTTCTGTTCAATCTCTTGTATTGTCTTCATTACAGTATCAGAGGACTTTCCATTAGACCAGGAATTGATGTATGTCACACGTTTGTTCTTTCTTCTTCTCCTCAAGAGGACAATTGTGTGTGGTGTTTTGCTTCATTTCTTGCACACATAGGCTGCTGGGGGAAATTTGTGCTGGGGAAGCTAGGGTGAAAGGCTTGTGTTAGTGTCAAAGATTAAAAGATTAAACTCTACAGTGCTATTTCATCTCTGTGCAAAAGCATTGCAAGGCCATACAGAGAATAATGTCCTTTGAGCCTTATATGTACAAAGTTATTCTCTCATTGACCTAAATATTTACTGCACAGAGTATGTGCTAAGGGCTGAGTCATGAGTATTGTAAAAAATTCAGAAGATTGGTGAAAACTTGGTCACAATCATGCACTAGAAATCTTAAAGATTTAAGCTGAAGTCTCTTCCATTAGCAGACATGCAAATTTATGTGATGAAATGTTCAAACCACTAAATTACCAAGAAGAGCCTGTTAACATTTTCCCAACAAAACTCTTTCAACAGAAAATTGATGTTCTGACTAAAAGAAATTTACAGGAAGCACCTACTTTCTATGGAAATTTTGCCTGCTTGTTGAAAAAATAAAAACATGAAAAGTTTTTGAAACCCATTCTCTGAAAAGTTCTAGTCATAGACATAAACTTAGCTTCTTTCACACATCTTGACAATGTTTAGATCTGTTGACAGTGTTGTTATCAAGAAATGCCGAGGGGACACGGACAGAAATCTGTTTCATGTAGCTCATTTAAGATAGTACCTTCTCTTACCGTTTGCAATCCCAGCACAGCCAGTATGTCCAGAAATAGATGGAAACAACTGTGTGCAAAGGGTGGTTGGTGATAAATCCATCAAAATTAAAATTCAAGGTTCGAAAACCTTGACAACAGAAGGGATCCAGATTTGAATTTGACAGCAAAATGAAAAGAGCAAAATTCTCATTATACACTCTTCCATAGTGTTCTGGGGGATTTAATCCTAGAAAGTTGCATCACAGCCGGGTGCAGGTTCCCATTGCTCTCCTAGAGGACTGACAGGCTCACTGTCACTTTCAGGGATCCATTTTGGTTAGGCTTATGACACTGTTACTGCAGTCTGAGGTCAAGAGAGTTATTAGGATAATATCTGCACAGAGACCAGAGCATGGGACCTAGTACCGGTACTGAAGACTAAAAATTGATTTTAGCCTTATCTGTTCAGGGTTTAAACAATTTCTGAATTTCTTTGTTAGGTTCTCAAATTCAGATAAGTCCACCTTGAATTTAATCAGCATCTGCCTGCGAAATTTATTCTAATAAAATAATGCCCCAAATAGCTAATTTGTTTTTAAATTTCCCTATTAACTACTATTATATTAGTCTATTTTCAATTAAGGAGAGGGCAGAGGCAAGGGAAGGAAAAGAAAAGAAAAGAAAAGAAAAGAAAAGAAAAGAAAAGAAAAGAAAAGAAAAGAAAAGAAAAGAAAAGAAAAGAAAAGAAAAGAAAAGAAAAGAAAAGAAAAGAAAAGAAAAGAAAAGAAAAGAAAAGAAAAGAAAAGAAAAGAAAAGAAAAGAAAAGAAAAGAAAAGGAGAAAAAGAACTCCCACAAAAAACTCCTCAATGAAGGAAAAACCTCTTTCCTTCTTTCTAAGTCTTCCATGCTTTCTGAAACTCTCTGGTCTTGAAATTTTAGGTAAACGTACCCTAAAACTCCAAAGCCTTGAGTGGAGGCTGAACTTCTTATACCAAGGAGATGAGCATAATGCAGGATTGAGGGTACTCAACACAAACCAAAAAAGGTAAGGTCAGGCCCTGGAGTCTTAGCCCCTTCTTTTCAGCCTTCTATCAGCTCTCCCAACTCTTGTTCTATCAGATGTATCAATAATGGTGTGAAGTTGCATAGCTTTGGGGTTAATTGAGTTCTCAGGCTCTCAAAAGTTTTCACCACCACCACCATGCTATTGGCTCTGCACAGATAAGGTTTGTACTTAAATGAGCTCCAAAAGGGTCCAAACACAAAACTGTTACTACAATCTCCCTTCTGGAGTGAATAGCTTCATTAGAAATAAAAGGACAACAACTGAGCACCTTCAATAGAAGAACTGAGAATAGATTTGCTCCTCACCAAGTCACCTGGTGTGGAGAGTGTCTAGAACCAAACACAATACCTCTGTTTTCCATGTATGTTCCAATGTTGTGTCTTGCTGGTGGTTTCCTGTACACAAGACCACCTGTGCCCAGTCAAAAAGGGCAGAAATATGGTTAAGGACTAGCACACATACAAACGTCAAGCAGAAATACTAAAAGTCAATACTAAAAAATAAAGTGATGTAAAACAATAAAAAAAAATTCTACAAATGTTGATAAGACCTGCAGCTTCTCTAACATCACCTCAATCAACACTGTCCTAAGGCAGTGGGTGCCACAGGAGAAAATGCAAGGCCTCGTGTAGTGAGGGTTTTTACTTGTTACCCGTATATGTCTGTTGGTTGAGGTTTTTGCCTTACATTTTGTTAATATGTACATATGGAGATTCTGCAGGGAGAAAAATAATGTCCTTGTGGGACAAAGGTACACCCTCCACTGTTTTTGCAAGGCACCCTGTGGGGAAAACCTAGAGCTGGGGTTGACATGCTGAAAATGAGTTTCTCCAATGTGGACTGCATTATCTCACACTTCAAAAAGGATGGGACACACTGTTTCCAGATAAAGACATTGTGTGTTTTGGCAGCACCAGTTCTTTAAAATCTTCTTTCGCATCAGACAGGGAAGAGCATATTCATATATTTGATGTTTCAGTACAATCTCTTTAAGCAATCCCAGAAACTTCACCTACAAATTTCTGAAGTGCCAGGAAAGCAAATAGTAAAGAGAGTTCTGGGGGTTTTTTTATTAAATCTATACTCCTGTCACCATGAATGCTGAAATCTCCGGAGGTAAAATTCTGGAATATTTCACTGTCATTGCCAACAAGGTATTAGCAAACTCCATTACAAACACTCTGGGAGCACGGTAAATGTACAGAATTGTATGTTGGCCTTGGCTTTCTTTTCTGTTGTTGGATAAACTAAATAAATCTGTCTGAACTGAGTGACCACTTGGGCTACAAATTTCAAGGGATGATAAATGAAGGATAACCTTTCCTTCTCTCTTCTCATAGCTTGTGATTAGCCCAGTGACCTGCTGAGAAAATGGAGGCAAAGGAAAAGACAAGGAGCAGAGTAACCCCGGGTTTGCTGTGTCTTGTGCCTGGGTGTCACTGATAAAACTGTGTCATACACATAATCTCTGAGAAGTCTGCATATTGTTTGGTGGCAGGTTATCTTGCAATTAGAATACTGTATTTTTGTGGGAATAAGTAATAAAATGTTCTTCAATCGGCTACTGAAATAATTTCCAAGCTTCAATGACCACTTATAAATATGTATACCTGTAAGACTGGCCTGACTAAGGTATCTTCACTATATTCTTTCCTGAATATCTCCATGAAAGAGCCCCTCTCTCTGCTCAATCACGGATGGAGGCTATGTTCCTGAATGACTCAGTAGGTTAAGGTCCCTAATTGCAATTTCTCATGCATTTTCTTCTATTGTCTACTTTTCTCAAATGCAGTTGGCTTCATCCGTGGCATATTTGGAAAGACAAACTCCTGCAGCAACTTCTGAAGAGGAGTCTGCCCCATATGCCAGTATGTGAGGACAGCTGCTAGGCTCCTCATCTCTCCAGGGAGATGAGTAACAGTGGTAGCTGAAGACAGCAAGATCTAGTACGTCTGAAACTGGTCTGGAATGCAGGAAGCCTGGATTTTATTCCAAAACTGTCACTGTGTGTTGTGTGACTCACCTTAGGTAAATCTTCTTTATCATTCATTAGCTTTTTCTCTCTACCAATAATTTTCTTCATTATCTCTCCAAATTCTATGAGATAAGAGCTACTAATTTTTACTTATAGAAAAATAGAAGCATTACACAATTAAATCATAAATACAGCACTTCAATTCTTTTGTACATGCATGTAATTTTTAAACACTTTAGAAACATTTAGTTAAATCGGCTTTTCCAGTGTAGTAAATTGACAACAGGATACTCAAGTGAAAAGCTCTTAACTTCTGAAAATCAGTAGCAAACTACAGACTATGGCCTTGAAGCCCTGGCTGATACCACCTAATCCAGTCCTTGTTCTCTTTCTATGGATTCTGCTAAGTCTGAGGTATGGTATGCCTTTCTGTGATACACATACAAAGAGCTTGATTTAAAAGTCCTCTGAACTTATATAACAAATGCACAAGTGTATTTTAGCTCAGAAGTATTATGGATCCGGAGCTGTCTTTACATGTCACAATTACATTTTCTTACCCATGCTTTTACCATGTGTTATAAGCATATGGCATGTTGGCAATGCATGACAAAAATGCACAAAGTATGGTGTTAAAAAATATCCTACCAAGAAGTTTGAGAATCTGCCTATTACTCTATTTTCTGTTAAGTAAGTCAGGCATCTTGTAAAGTACCAATTTTCTTGTAAACTGAAGATTCCCTCTACACTCGCCAGAGGTTTTTCTTTTCATACTAAATAGAAACATGCAGCTCTGGAAGGGACTTTATATTCTAGTGTCTTGCTGACAATAGATAAAGGTTAAATTGTCAGCTGGTTTATCCCAATAGAGAGGGTAGACCTTCTGGTATGGTAGGATGGGTTGACTAGGAGAAAGCAGTGGATGCTGTCTACCTTGATTTCTGCAAGGGTTTATACATTATCTCCCGTCCTTATAGGAAGGCTTACAAAATGCAGGTAAAAGGAATGGACCGTGAGGTGGATCAAGAACTGGATGAATGACACAGATCAGTGTCATGATCAGTGGAGCAGAATCCAGTTGGAGACTTGTAGTCAGTGGCATTCCCCAAGGACCAATATTGGGTTCAGTCTTATTCAACTTGTTTATCAGTGACTTGGATGAAGGGATAGAATGCATCCTCAACAAGTTTGCCAATCATATGAGACTAAGAGGAGTGGCTGATACACCTGAAGGCTGTGCTGCCATTCCGTGAGGATAGGTTTGGGTGGCGAGAAACCACAAAGGCAAGTAAATGTAGGGTCCTGCACCTGGGGAGGAATAACCCCAAGTGCCATCACAGGTTGGAGGCTGACCAGCTGCAGAGCACCTCTGTAAAGAAGGACCTCAGGGTAGTGGTGAATGGCAAGTTGACCATGAGGCAGCAGTGCCCTTGCAGCCAGGAGTGCCAATGGTATGCTGGCATGGATCAGGAAGACTGTGGTCAAGCGAGGTGATCCTGCCACTCTACTGGGCCGTAGTAGAGGAGTATTGTGTTGGATTCTGGTCTCCACAATTCAAAAAAGACAGCCCAAAATCTCTGCCTTTTCTCTCTGTCTCTCTCACTGGAGGGGGTGGGAAAGCGGAGGAGCTGTAGGGAGTTTAAATTCTGTAGCAGCTTAAACCATGACAGGTTTTAATTGGTACTCAATGTGGAGTATGAAGTGCTGAGATAACAACAGATCTGATCAGAATGGGTTGGAAACAGTTTTGATCTAAGTATTTGTATATTAGCTGTGGATCCCACTGGTTACAATGTTGCTCAGTCTTTTCATGTGTTTGGGGTATCTAACTGTATATATTTCACTATATGCAATTTGTGCCCACCATGGTGCTATTTTTCAGAGTGGAGAGAGGACCAGGATTGCTTTGTTGATATGCTTTATGATATCAGTTTATGGCATGATAACATCAAGGGCAAACAGGTTCATTTGGGATGTGTATTCAGAGTTGCTCTCCTGCCCTGGACTTGGATTCTACCACTGGGAATTCATTAACTACCACACCCAGCTTGTGATGGGAACATGATTTTTCCCAGATTTTCACCCCCTTTTCGTTCCTCATGCTTGTTAAAAAAGCTTTGGAGAATTTTGAATTCCCTTTAGATGTTAAGGAATGCATGTTGCTGTTGCTAAGTCTGCCGGGTGTCCTCACTGCAGCCCACACCATGTTTAGAGTCAGGACAGAGAATTATAGGAAGGTCATTCAGAGATCTGCCCTGATGGTGGATAGTCATGAGTGGCATGGAATGTGGGAGAAAAAGGCCAAGTTGCTGGAGAAATTATCTGCTCCAATGACTCTGGAGTTCATCCCTGAACAACTATGGAACCCAGATAAAGTGGCAGAACATTTGCAAGGAGAATACTGTGGCAATTCCAGAGAGGAGCAATTTATTGCTGGGCCTTGGCTACTATTTATTGAACAGTGCCCTGTACTAGACAGCACCCTCAGGGGGAGGAGAAGGAAAACAGACCTGCAGGCACTGTGGCCACTCAAACTGCAGCTGAAACAGATGAAGAACTAGTGCCAGAAGAAGATGCCCCTATAAAGAAATTCAAGACAAATGTATTTGACTTAGTGAGGGATGAAGAGGAACAGGGCACTCACAACAGGAGGAAGAAGCAGACCCAGAGAGGATCACCTGATCCATACCCACAGGTGAGCTGCAAGATATGCAAAAGCATTCCGGCCACCAGTCAGGAGAGCCCTTTGTGACCTGCCTGTTCTGATGCTGGGATACCACAACATGCAATATGAAACTAGATGGTAGTGAAGCCAGGCAATTGGGATCCCTGTTCCAGGATGTAGGCATAGGCAAGGGGGTTGGAAAGAAGACAAACTCTCAGCCTCTGGAGGCAACGTCTGTCAAGCACGAGGGAATGGTATTCCCTCATGGATGACCTAAGAGTGCACCAAGACAAGTGGAATGCCATGGAGAAAAGCATCAAGGATCTGAAAGAATTAGCTGTGCTGGAGGTAATCTATAGGGATTCAAATAACAAACAGTACCCTGTAGATCCAGATCAGGTCCAATGGACACAATCCATGTGGCAGAAGTTTCTATGGAGTGCACCATCATTGTACACCAACCCTTTGGCATTGATGTCAATGAAAGAAGAAGAAACACAGCTTCAGGTGATTTCCCAACTTCAGCAATATGAAATTCTTTTTCCACCCCTACCAACCTATGCCTTGGCTGTGAAAAGACTGAACAAGACTGCAGACTTGAAAGACTCGAACAAGCTGGAGAGAAAATGCCCAGTATGGACCAGAGTCTCTGCTATTGGGAGCATGTACCCCTCTGCTGGAGACAGAAGTACACACCACGAGGTAACCTGCAGTTTCACCTACATGACCACAGAGAACACATGAAAAAGTGGGATGGAAAACCCACCTCTGCCCTAACAGCAGGGGTACGTGAATTGAGAGAACAACAACCACCAAAGGAAATTCTTCAAGGATAATACAGTTTCCAGTGGGCAAGTCTTCAGACAGAATGGATGGGCTGAATGTTATTTCTGATCCTCTTGAAGAGATCTCCAGTTCATATTTACAAGAGCTGAGCAATGACTACCATGACCAGAACTACAGGGGCCCTGTCTCCAGCCATGTGGAAGAAAGGGAGATTCAGATCTATTGGACTGTGTGGATCTCATGGCCTGGCACATCACACCCCCAAGAGTCCATGGCTTTAGTTGACAATGGCACACAATGTACCTTGATGCCATCAAGATCCACAGGGCAGAATCTATCTCTGTTTCTGGGGTGACAGGGGGATCCCAACAGCTGACAGTAAAGGAACCTGAGGTGATTGGGAATGAATGACAAAATCACCCCATTCTGATTGGCCCAGAGACCCCATGGACTCTTGGCGCAGATTAACTCAGGAGAGGGTATTTCAGGGACTCAAAATGGCATTGTTGGGCTTTTGGGATAACTGTTGTGGAGGCACAGGAAATTAGAGAGCTGAACACCTTGCCTGGTCTCTCAAAGGACCCTTCTGCTGTGGGACTGATGAAGGTCAAAGAACAACAGGCACCAATCACTACCACAACAGTGCATCATCAACAACACCGCACCAACCGGACTCCGTGACCCTCATCCATGAGATGATTCCTGAACTGGAGAGCCAGGGAGTGCTCAGTAAGACTCACTCACCCTTTAATAGTCCCGTATGGCCAGTGTGTAAGTCCAATGGAGAATAGAGACTGACAGTGGACTACCATGGCCTGGACAAAGTCACACCATCACTGAGTGCTGCTGTGCTGGACATGCTGGAACTTCAGCATGAACTGGAGCCCAAGATGTTGCTCTTTGCCATGCACTCGTCCAGACTGAATTAGAAAAGGGTGAGGCTCCAGAATAGTTGTAATATATTGATGACATCATTGTGTGCAACAACACAGCAGAGGAAATTTTTGAAAAGAGGCAGAATCCTCCTGATGGCCAGGTCTGCAATACAGCAAAGTGAGGTCAAGGAACTTGCCCAGGAAATTCAGTTTTTGGGAGTAAAATGGCAAGATGGACATCATGAAGATCAAGAGAAGTTATGTCCCCAGCAAGAAGGAAACGTACACTTTCCTTGGCACTGTGAATGTTTCAAGGATGCATATTCCAGATTACAGTCAGATTGTAAACTATTTCTATTAACTGACCCAGTAGAAGAATGATTTCAAGTGGGGTCCTGAACAACAAGCAGATTTTGAGCAAATTAAACAGGAGATTGTTCATGCAGTAGCCCTTGGGCCAGTCAGGACAAGACAAAATGTGAAAAATGTGCTCTACACTGTAGCTGGAGAGGATGGTTCTTCCTCCAGTATCTGGCAAAAAGGTACCCAGAGAGACTTGAGAATGAGCTCTGGGGTTCTGGAGTCAGAAATACAAAGTATTTGAGGCCTGAAAAGATCCAGCTGAAAAAGAGATAGTGGCATCTTATGAGGGGGTTCAGTCTACTTCAGAAGTGATTGTCACTGAAGCACAGCTCCTCCTGGCACCCTTACAGCAGCTGCTGTGCTGGATGTTCAAAGGGAAAGTGCCTTCCACACATCATGCCACTGATGCTACATAGACTAACTGGATCATGCTGATCACACGGCGAGCTTGAGCAGGAAACCCCAACTCCCCAGGGATCTTGGAAGTCATCACAAACTGGCCACAAGGTAAAAGTGTCAGACTATTATCAGAAGGGGAGGAGGAGAATGTGTCATGTGCTGAGGAGGCCCTACCACAAAATCAACTACCAGAAAATGAAAAGCAATACCTTCTCTTTAATGATGGTTCCTGCCACACTGTAGGGATTCACTGAAAATGGAAAGCTCCAGTCTGGAATCCTATGTGGTGAATTGCAGAAACTATTGAGGAATAAGGTAGATGAAGTAAGGTTGAAGAGCTGAAAACTTTACAGCTGGCTTTAGATATCACTGAATGAGAGAAATGGCCAACACTCTGACTCATGGATTGTAGGGGTGGAAGAGTCTTGGGTTTGTAGTGAGGTGGGTGGAATAAGAAGTGGAAAAATCCTGAGCTCCAACCCAGTCCCAAGGTTTCCTCCCTCTCTCATGTTGTACAGGTTTATCAGCCTCAGTTGCAGAAGAAATTTTATTTCTTTGAATAGAAAATACATCAAAAATGCAGCTTGAGAACCAGCATAAAACCCCACAGAGCCTATTCACGGTCATATTGAAACCTGTCAACAATCTTAGCTGAAAAATGTTGGGACTTTTTTCTGAGAAGTTAAATGCTTGCTTTAAAACTTCAGTGTAAAATTTTCCATTGTTCTTTTCATTGAGATTTCAATTTTAAAGTAACAAACATAGTAAATTTTGTATAGAAATGAACATTTGGCCACTGTTTTAATTTCAGTTTAGTCATTGAAACTTCAAATTAATACAAGTATGAAAAATTGCTAAAAAAAGAAATCTTTTTAACGGTTTCACTTAAACTACACAGTGTCTCAAGTAAAAATGATCAATTGAGCAAAATAAGAATTCAAGTTAGAGCACTCAAAACAAGAAAATCTCGGCCACGCCCCAATATGATGCTTTCAGAATATTCTTACTATAATTCAGATGAGGTTATTCCTTCAAAAACCTCATTTTTCCATTGTGACCACAGGACTGATTCCTTCCTCAGCTCTCCCTGGTGCTACTGACTCAATTTGCAGGAATGCAAAAGCAGGAGTTTTGTGAGAGCCTTGAAACTGCCCATCTCCTTGTAGCATTGTAATTGTCAAGTGCAGTGAAAAACGGAACAAGGAACCATCTCTTGAAAAGTGCAATTTCCTCAGAGCCACTGAAATCAGTGGAACTGTTACAAACATATAAATATGGAGTGGAAATACGGTTCTTGCCAGGATTATTTGTATTATATAGGCTCTATTTAAGATTTATAAAATCTATTGATCATGGCACATCCATTCTAGCCTATAATAGTCACTACAACTGGAAAGAAAAAATATTAATAACATTGCTTAATTGCAGCCTCTGTTTTTCAAATATGGCTTAAACCTGAGGTCTGAATTAACTTTATACGAAAGGTCTCAAATGACAATTATTATACTACTAGGATCATTTGGTTCTTTTGGCCTGACACAGGTGCTAAAGTGACCCAGTTTTAAACTACTTTAACTGGCAAACTAATGAATGTCTGTTGTGGTTTAGGAATAGTATTCCCCAAGTTATTACCCAAAAAGGACTTCTTCTGCCTGAAAGAGACTGCCTTCCCGCCTGCCCCCCTCTTCTGGCCCCCTCCCACTCCTCAACATCACTCCCACCCCTCTCCCAGTCCCCCACTCAGGTATAGAATAACTTCCAGGTCCTATCCATGCTCCCTCCTGGCCACTGCAAAAATTAACCCTATCGTGGCTGAAACCAGGGAAACTGCATTATGTGAATGTTTCTGAAATTTATCAAATACCTGTAAAGGAAGAATTCACAGTTTGGTGAGGACATGCAGCACTGTTCAAAGGTTAAAAAAAATATATATATATATGTCTTTTCTATAAGCTAACTAATACCAAGTATAATGATACCACTTTTGGATAGTGTCTCTGTAATGTTAAGCATTATCTGTTTTACAGATTTGAATGGGCCATAAATATCCTAGCAAATTGAGAAATTTTAATTTGAAATGTTTTCTAACTTTTTCTTGTTATACTTTGATGAAAAAATTCACCTCCATCGAGCAAGTAAATGCAGCTTACATTCTTGAAAGTGTTGTCTTACCGTAATAACTTAATTGCTTTTACATAAATATACTTTCGGTATTTAAGTGTAACTACAGAACCACTCCAACGAAGATGTGTAGAAATGCTCTCCTCTCCTGCTAAAACACACTACAACTAGTTGCTTAGAGTACCTGCTTGGTTGATGGTAGGTTTGAATTCCATCAGACTGAGAAGGGAATTCTATTTGTTTGCTTCAGGCCGGGCTGCAGTTTGCTGCATGAATCCCAGCAGCAGCGATATTTCAGAAGGAAACGGCCACATTTCCTGAAAGGTCCAATTCTTTTGATTTTCATGGGGAACACCCGTAACATACTTTCTGGCTGAAGTTACTGAAGGGACAGAAATAATGGAATATGGAGGTTTCAGGATCCTCATTTTATTTAAGCAAGCTGGAAATCAGCATTGCCTTGCTCAGTGTGGTGCAGAGTGTGAGCAGAGATCTAGACACAAGGGCATCTCAGGAGTGATGGAGAGGGAAACAGAAGCTAATAGGCTTAGGACTTCTATATCATAACCCTGGTTCGCTGTTTTTACCTTCCATATCCATCCCAGTTTATGTCCAGCATTTCTTTTACCAGTGAACCTTTAAACATAATTTTTCTATGATTTTATGTTCTGAGGAAAACAGCTTGTACAGTGTTGTTACGCAGCCTGAAAAGTAACACAGTGAGAGTTACATTTGGTACAAATGTACATTTGGTACAAAACATTCAGGCTGGTGTCTTACAAGTCAATTCACTTATAGCACAGTTTGCATACCTAATATTAGTTGTAAATATTGTAGGGACTCTATCCTGCATGGTTGAAGGGTTTGATTTAAAACAAGGTAACAAAATTGCCGGTAAATGGCCTAATTGCATTTAAAAATATTCATACAATTAAAATCGTGCTAAAATAATCATGGTAGTCTGAAATCAAGTGATTGGGTTCTATTTGCAAATGTTTGGGGTAAAAATGTAAATAGATCTGAAATGCAACACTATGAAACAACTACATTCTAGACGCCTCTTTTAATTCACTTTATTACGAGCTAAGGAGAAAAAAATTAAGGTACTGTTGTTAATGGTAATTATTGGAAATAATGGTACATTATTTCTGCTTAGCAGACAATATCAGTAATTAAATATATTTCTCCTGGTCTTGTGACCATATGCCTGCAACATGTAAAATAAAATTTTTCTTTTAAATTTCTTTTGTTCCCAGTACTGACTGCCTGTCAGAGTGAACCCTCCAGATTCCTGTGTGTTGGTATCCATGGGCTCTTTCTTGCCAAGCTGCCAGTCTGGAGCGTCACACCTTACTGCCTTTAAAGATTGCCCTGCAGAGATAGAGGAAAATGGCAATTTTTACATGATGCAGTCTGGCAGCCCAGGAGATTTGAAGTCAAAACTGGTGCCAAGATTTACCCAGGAGAGCAAGCAGAGGCAAAAAGAGAACCTGGGCCAAAGGGGGGGAAAAAAATAAAGCAAAGGAAGAGGGAAGTGAAAGGCAGGAAAGCATGGCAGAGTGGAAGCAGGGGTTTTTATCAAGCTTGGAACACAAGGCTAAGTATTGGACACTACATGTTGTTTGCATGTGTTTATTGAGAGGGTCAGGGTCCTAAAGAAAGTCAAAAGGAAGAGGTCGGCTTTTTTTGCATGCCCCAAATTGTAGTAGATTGCAGAATGTAAATGAGACAATTATTACACCAATGCTCATCAAGCTGTGCTGGAAAGACTTCAATAGCCTGATGAATATGCATGCAAATTTGTTAATTAAGTTAATTATTCTGCTGAAAATTCATTTGTCTTCCAAGGACATTTTCCCAATGATTTTAACATGCTTGTGCCATTAGTCATGCTCCATGCTATTTAACATTACTTTTTGTCCACTTTTTATTTTCCTCTCTTTCTTCTTGATTTTCTGTTCTATTCAGTTTCTGTTGTTGTTGCTTTTTCTGTTTTGATTTGCTTTTCTTATTAAAGCTTTAAAACCAGATAATTGTTTTTCTTAATTGACCCCCGCAATGCTGCAAGATGCTAGCAGCCAGCTCCATAGGAATCCCCTAAAACTAGATTTCATTCAAATACTTGCTTCATATATAAAAAATCCCTAAAGTGTCACCTAGGAAAGAGGGGGTGCCAGGGGGATGGGAGCAGGGGGAGCAAACCTATCTGGCATCATTAAAGCTGGAGTCTGAATGAGTCCACACAGGAATCAGGAGGAATAAATCTGTCCTTGCTTCAGGCTATTTCCTCAGCACAGACTTGGTTTGGCACAAGGTGTTACCTTGCTCCAAAAGGTGTGATGTTGTCACACCTCCCTTCCCTCTGCCTGTTCAGCTATACATAGAAACATATGTGTTCAAAGAGGAACAAGAACTGAGATACTTTTCTGTCACCATGAGGGCCAAAACCTGTTACCATGGCAACAAAAGGGAATCGTGAGTTTAAAAATCATGTCTAAATGGCAAAATGAGATAATTTAAAGAAACAGAAGGATTTTTTTTTTTCCTCCTGTGCAAGGGAACCACAGCATTATTACAACTTTTCGGAATTACATTCTCAAAAATGCAATCTTTTTCTATCCGTTCTCAAATCCCAATCATTTTAAAATGTATCAGAGTACACAAAGACTATTTTACATTTCTAAAATGGGTTATTTCTCTTAAGTTCACTCTTTTTTATTCTGTTATTCTCTTGTTTTATTCCATTGCAGATGAAAAAAAAAATGTTTGGGATTTTTTAGCAAACAAAAAAACCCCAGTATGGCAATGGGATGCTTTCTCTCTTCCCACAGCAACAAGGACACCAGGAAAAAGCTTAACAGAAAAGAATTAAAAGGAAGAAAAAATTGCAGATAATGGAATTTAAGGAAATTAATTGGTGAGGATTCTCTTTTGTGCAGTCCTTATACATTACACAGTCTGAATGGCACTGTAGTGTCACATAGATCGTAAACCAATTAGGACGGTATTCTAAACCCTGTAATTTCTGTAATTCCATCTGCTTTAGATGGTTTAATTAGTGAAAGTCACAAAAGCCAAATATATTACAATATTTTGAAATCAAGCCCAAAGGCAAGAAATAAAAGTTACAAAAGCCACTTTATGTGCAAGTGGGCATATTGCATGAGTATATGAAAAACGGGAGGGTAAGGCTTTTTCTTTTAATTTTTTTTTTTTAATTGAAGAAGGGTCAAAATATATTAGTAGTGTAATCCTGATCATAAAAATGACAGTGGCAAAATTGCCGTGGACTCTAAAAGGATAAGAATTCAGCCTTAAAGATGACAACGTTTAGTCCTGAGCTGTTTTTCTAGCAGGGATATAACTGCTTTCTTTATTACTTAGGCCCTCATTCCACTCCTCCTGACATCAAATACAAATTCCTCACCAGGGACTCTGACCAACGTTTTCATTTATAGTGTGTGGTTGATGAACTCTATAATTTTTCTGACTTTTAGGTGGTGAAAGGAAAGGCTGGTCAATGGGTATAGCCCTTTTATTCCAGGCACTCTCTCCTTAAGCAATTGCCTCAACTGCTTTATATTCCTAAACTTTGCCCAATAAACTGATGAATACTTTAAGGAAAAACTATGTCTCAACTGGGTTATTATATGCAATGTATCCCTGTTCTTTCTAAAATTTACTGTGTCCAATGCATTTCCAAATGCAAACAGTAAATAGCATAACATGGAAAGCCACTGTGCTGGTATCTTCTCTCCTACCAACAGTCCCAGAAAAGTTCTTAAGAAGAATGATTTACATGAAAGAGAGTTACACAAGCAACCCATAAATTCGCTTTAACAAACTGGAAAGAATAACGTCTTCCTTTAAAAAAAGGAGTTTTTCAGAACTTTAAAAATATCTACAACCAATAACATAGCTCGCAAGGCACTGTATTTGTCTAGTGATGGTATTTCTCCTGCAAAGCAACTGTGCATTATTATGGACCACAAATAGCTTCAGTCACCGGTGAGTGACAGCAGCATACTGAAGACAGGGTGTATGCTATTGCACTGTCTGTCACCCTCTGATTGAGACACCGTAGGTGTCCAGGGCTGTCTTTGCTTGCTGTGAAATATTACAAGGTAAAACTGTTACTCATAAAAAAAGATGACTTGTCTTCCCCCTTAATGAGAACACAATATAGAATTCAGCTATTAATTCATGGTACCTCCTACAGTTCAAACAAATCACTTTTGTTCTAGCTGTTGTGAGAAATGTCAAGTCAATGAAGATATCTTACATTAAAACAATTATCAAACAGTGATGATAGAAAGGAAAAATTAAGAGGAGACAACAAGTATATAGCACAGTTAAAAAGAAAGGGGGGGCTAATAAAATGCCTGTGTCTTTATAGGGCAACAGCTGCTCTCTGTTAGGAAAGGTTTTACTTATAAAACCAGGCACATACTCTCGTATATTTGATTCTATATCCATTTGCAATGTGGTAGTCCTAGTTAAGAGGATAAATGAAAAAACTTTTCCCTATCCAAAATCTACACTGTTGGCTTCAAATGAAATCATAGCAGCAGCAGCTTTAGAGATGAAGGACACCTCCTGCACCTGAGATTACCTAGACGTTTGACTCTTTCTCTGTATAACGCAGGCACTCAACTTGCTCTCTTTTCCATAGCCAAAAGGTTGCATCCAAATGTATAATGACTGAGACACAGACCCAGACCAGCAGGGAATCTGAGTTGTTTATTCAAAGAAGTGAGCTGGTTTTATACACTTTCTCAAGGCACAGTATTTCCTTACATGGTAATTAATTCTCACTGTATGACCTATCTCAGGTTGCCACATCAGCAACACGCATTCTAAATGTCCTTCCATGGGATGATCACACACTGTTCACCTGTCAGTCAGCTTCCAGCCGGATCTTCTCCTGCAGGGCTTTTCCCTGTGACACCTCCTCACCCCAAGGTCAGGAGGAGACAAGCTCTCTGTGCTGCCATGTGCTCCTTTGTGCTGCCATGTGCTCCTGCAGGCTCATCCCACAGCCCACAGCTCAACTCCATCTCACCTCTTCCCACATAAATGTCCTTGTGGTCACACTTACATCATTGTAGGTGTGAATGTACACCTTTCCTCCCAGTTCACAACCCCCTGGTAAAGAGTAGTCTGAACTTATGCTTAAAGCTGCTGAGAACAACTGAGTCTCTGGCTAGTGACTCCATTAGATTAGATGTAAAGCTGTCAGACCATGGACTATAATTTTGGCAAACACCAGTGAAGTCCAGAACCACCAGTTTTTCAGGGTTTTTTTGGTGCAAAATACTTGTGGTTATATGCTGTATTAAATGAGCAAATTTGGGTGAACCATACATCTTTGCTAGTAATTTTTTTAAAAAGAAAGCACTTTTGCTTAGCATTCAAGAGCCTCCTTCCTCTATGGAGCTCTGGTACCTGTGCCCTTGCTTTGTATTTCTTTCTTCTCTGGACTTTATCAGCACATTTTGGGATTAATTTCCATTCTTTGCTGCTCTATGACTCCAATGTAAGAATACCAAAGATTTAGCAATATGGACAATATTTAACAATCTATGAACAACAGAAAACCAAGATAAACATTTATGCCACAGTAAGCAGAAGTAAATTAAAGATTTTAAAATCCAGAGCTAGGGACAAAAAGGAAAGAAATACAGATAGTTATTTACTCAGAGAGGTTGCAGCAGAACACTAGTGTTCCATAAAGGTTAAAATTCCCTCCACAAATACAGAAGTTCCACAGGTATGTGGAAAATCCACCCCACGTTTCCCCATAGGCGTAGTCAGTGGAATTAGAGGAAGCCATACTGTCATCTTCTGTGGAGAAATTATGGGATTCTTTGTACCTCTCTGCTATCTGGCATCCTCAAAGCTGAGCTGTCCATCAGCTCCCACTGGCAAAGGAGAAGAGCATAGCTCACTTTTCCCAATTTGAAGAGAGGCAAAAAAGCATCTTGCTACCCACAGACTCATCTTGGGGAGACTATCTGAAATTCCTCTCTCCCCTGTAAATTATAGCCACCCTCTTGCCAAGTCTGAGAGGTCTAGCCCACCTCACAGGACACATCCATATCACAGAGCTGCAGTAGTTCTTTGGGCTCTGGACCAGCTCCTGAAGGAGATCTCTGTCTCCTGAGCATGGATCACAGAAGTAGTTTCACCATGAGATAGAGCTGACATTGAACTCTGGTGTTTTTGACAAGCCTCTAGGGCAGCAGGAATGTTTCCACCTGTTTTCTACAGATGGATCTAAAATCTTAAATTGGAGAATGGTTTACTGCCCTGACTGAATATTAATGACCATTGACAACAGTACTATTGGAATGTACTATTATTCCAATGGCAATTCTGCACAGAAGTTAGGCCAGTGCATCTCATTACTTCCTTGTCCTGCTGCTTTCCAAAAAGCACTACTCAAGCAGCAGTTAACTTTTACAGACTTTGAGCTACACTGCAATGTTCCTCCTTCCACTGATCATCAGAAAAGTTCTTAATGTGTCCTGAGGGACTATTTTCCTCAGGGTATTTCTCCTCAAGGACTGAGACAACCCTTGTGCTCCTGCCACCTCTGCTGTGGTTTCTGTTGATGTCTCCACTGTTAATTGTGGCTGTGAGATGGAGGCAGCAACAGTGATGACAAAACCTTAAAAACACATTTGAGCCTTCAATTGCAAAAAAAACTTATAAGGGGAGTTGACTCAGCACATGGTTGCACCAATTCACTTTCTTCATTTAAAAATCCAACTCAATGTATTTTAAGACAAAAAAGGTGTAGGAAAAGGCAATAGTCTTACCAGTGAATTAGTCAAGGCAGATTTGGGGTCTTCTGAAACCGGTGGAGCTACAGAAGTATATCTAATCCTGTCACAGTTTAAATATAATATCATAGCCCACTCTCCTTGTGTTCACTAGAGCATTCATTGTGATTTTTCCTCTCCAGGAAGGACTGTATGAAATTCACAAACTGTACAAGCACTTGTTGGGATCATGCCCAAGCAGTCCAGAGGATGATAGGTTGGTGTGATTTTCCAAAAGAGGGAAAGAACCTGGGCAGGGAGACATGGGTTGTCAACCCTGCAGCCACAACTGGGCAGGAGCTTTCACCATGTCCAATGGTTGCTTCCTTCTATTTTCATCTGCTTCCCTGTGAGGGCCAACTCCATCCTGTTCTGACAGCACAGCTGTGTTGGTCAGAGGTGTGATGAGATATGTACTCTGACAGCCTAAGCTGCCACCACACTCTGGCATGCTATTTTTCTCCAGTTACCATTAGCACTCACAGTGAATAAACCTCTTAATGCAGATTGTCGCAAATCCCCATTTGTCTTCTGTTCTTTTAGGCAAAGAAACACAATATGTGTCTGCATTGCAGTCACAACAAAGTCAGTGAGTTCTGCCCACCATCCAATCTCGTTTTAAACCAGCAGATGTGTGAATGCAGAGCCACACTTCAGACGACAAGAGACAGATCAGCTCCTGCTGAGCATCACCAGTTAGCATGAATAAGGCCAGCCCAGGTACACCACACACACTCATGTGTGTCAAAGGCTCACCTATAAGACCCTTAGGGATAAAAATCCCTAAAGTCTTCAGCTGAAGGTACTACTGTGAATGAAGAGATATTTGTGGTTTCTCTCAAAATCCAAGTACTTTTGAATCATGAAATTGTGTCAGCAATTTCAGCCTCTGGTTTATAAAAAGCAAATAAAAAAGTAAACCTTTATCCAGGATAAAAGTCAGCAAGTGAGACCTCCCTTCTCAAAAAAATGATGAAACAAGTGTCTCTAGAGATTTTTTGAGGGCTGGACACATGAGCTGTTGCTTAGCATGTTTTGATTTATTCACTTCTTAAAACATTTCATCTGCTCATCTCTGCAGCAAATGCTAGTGAAAGTTTTGGCATGCTTTGCGCTCACAGTAGACTAATGTATGCTGATCCATACACTCAAAATTCTAGGAAAGGCATGTTTCTGAGAGTCCAAAACCCAGCTACATCAACAATTTACACAACAGGCTTTTTCAGCACCAAGAGGATTTTAAGCTCTGTTGATCAAACATCAGGTTCTTATCCCACAACTCCTCGTTGTGATGTTATTCTATTACCCAATCCAAAGGAACAGACACACAGTGTATTTGATTTATGTGATAAAGAAATAGGACACATACTTGGATGAAAGGCATCCTGCCCTGCTGACAAAGAGCCGTGTGTGCATGTACACCCGAAGTGCTGGCAGGAGACAACTTCTGAAGGTAGAGAAAGAAAAAGAAAAAAAAGAGAGAGAAAATAGACAAACCAATTCATACTTGCATTCCACTGGTTTCTAAAACTTAAAATGGGAAGGGTTGTTACATTTGCAAATTAGGACATTGCTAGAATTACTTGGAGGCTATAGTTAACTACATGGGGATTACTGTAAACTGAATTTAAATATTCCTGTACCCATTTTGATCTAAATCTTCTTGCCCAGAATAGACCAGGGTTAACTTTCAGAAGACACTGTGACTTTGTTTTTAATGGGAAAAAAGTAAAAAGACATGCTGAAGATATATACAGTTAATATGAACAGATAGTGTAATGCCAGTTAGAAACCAATACAATGGCAGGGATTTTTTCTCTCTGTATTTTTTGTTGTGTCATGTGCGTTATTCCTTCTGAGCTTTTTTGAAATGACTCAGAGAAATAAGGACTTCCTTGCAGAAGTAAATAGGTCACCTTTTTCAGTTCTTCCTTTCCCACTTCCTCTCTTCTTTCCCTCCTGCTCTCTCCTGCCACCATCCATCCCCTCCATACAATTTCAACTATATTTATTAATAATGAGCAAAAGTTTAAACGTTGTAGTGAGGGTGGCTAACACTCTGCTAAATCAAGAACTTCAGTCTAGAGCTTGCAAATGTTGCTGGGAGCACTGGTGGCTAAAGAGAGACATTTTCGACTAAAGCTGAGCAAGTGCCCAGTGTCTGTATCTGTTCTGCAGAAAGACTAAATATCTTTAAAATTGTAGCACAAGTGCACTGACATTGCAAAAGGAAAATCAAATGTCATTGAAAAGTGAATGGTTAAAAAGGTTGCTGAGGATCCTATTTGCATTTGTTGGATGGCGAATTAGGTCACAAGGGTTAATATGTTAAAGAATGGTCTGTCTGTTATTATGTTGGCTGTCAGAGCCTATCTCAGTCAAGCATAACTACAGACTACGGGGCTGTCTGACCAAAATCTGAGTCTTTGTTTAGTCCCATTCCAAATGAAAAACATAATAGTATTTTCAAATATTTTGCAACCTATGTACCATTGTAGTAAAAGTCATGCTGTGGAAAAAAGGTGATGCAAACACTACCATACCTTATCGTGGTACAAAACATCAAACTAATAGTTTAAATTTGTGAGAATTTCTCTGTTTCTTTCATAAGAAAGACTTTTTTTTCCTCAGCACCAGTCCAGTACCTTGTTTCTGAGCAACATTGGCCAAAGACTTGTGTCCCTGTAATACTGAACTGGAACAAAACCACTATTCCTATAGGCATATTCCCCCATTATAATGAATAATTTCTCAGTACTCTAGGTTACTTTAATGGACGTGCTACTTTACTCTAAGCTTTTGCATCAGCTCTGCCCTCCAACTACAAATGCAAAAAGATTATTCACAATTGCATCATAAGAAAGGAAACTGTGATTTAAACACGTGTATGTTCTTTAATAAATGCAACATACAATCTGCTATGTTTTTCCCATGTTTTGGAAATAAATCAGATGGAAAACATGACGTACTGACTAGAGATCTCTCTTCATCTCTCCCTATATTCTCCCAGTAAAAGAAGGATTTTACTCTCTGAATGACTGCGTCAAAGAAGTAACTGATAAAAGAACTAGGTACTCTCTTGCTTCTTGCCCAGTACAAGACTGAATAAAGTTGAACAAGTATTTCACAAGACTTAATTTATATGGAAAGTTTAGATGTCTTCTGACTTCTGAGAGACTTCTTTATTTCTGTATTTCTTCTTAACATATTAGGAAAAAGTGGCACACGGGATTACCCTCCACTTTTTTTCCAATAATGTTATGTTTTTAAAAAATTATTTTATACCCACTTTTGTTATTTTTCTCTGTTGTCAGTTACTGCAAAACCAGAGGAATGTTGCAACCATTTTTATTCCCAGCCCAACATGGGCAATTTTGAACTGCCAGTTCAGATAGATCAGTTTGGATAGATTCAACTAGAACACAAGTTACTTGCTTCATGTCACCCTAGCACAGTGGTTCTCAGAAGTGGGATGACAGTAAGTTATTGCATTTAAAGGTTTCATATTTCCTCTTAATATTCACTTCAAATTCACAGTTTCAATAAATATGCCTATTAGTCAACTCTTGTGTGAAATCAAAGTATGAATATATGAATACTCAGTAAAATCATTTTGATGTCTACTCATTTCTCCCTATAACACTACATATGGAGCAACAAAGGTACAGTTGAGAAGTCATTTTCCCTGGCCTATCAGTCTTGCTGCTTGTTTTTCTAGGTGCTAGGTCCAGGCTAGGAGGATGATAGGCTTGCTGCAGTTTCCTCACACACTTTATAGACCTTCACTTTCTTTGCACATTTTTGTGTATGTTTCTGAAGAGCAGACTGTGGACTCCCATCCACAAACCCAATGCTCTTATACAGCATTACGTTTTACAGAACAGCTGCAGTATTGTGGTTTTGTAGTTTCCCCCCCAACTATACAGACTGTCAGTCACAGCACAGGAGAAGACATTAGGAGAAATGCTGATGTGCCTGATATTTTTTACCATATTTACTGCCTGCTATAAGACATTCTCTCACTTTAAAAAGTCCTTTCTTCTCATTTAGTTTGCTTGTAATTTTATGGAAGGGGTGGTACATCTGAGAATTGAGCTTTTAGGCTAAATGCTTAGATCTCTGATGTGATGAGATCTCCAAAAATATTTGAAAGGAAATCATCACCTACTAGTGAGCTTCCATTATTATAGGGTATTATCTGCATACTTAAGAACTTCAGCTGGTCACTGAATAAACTGGAATAAACTCCATTTTCATAATTATATCCCTATCTTTGGACATGTACTACGGTGTGTGTGATTTTTCTTTCACCTTCTTCCACTGAAACAGCAGTGACTCTTCTTAGGCCTTTGAGAATCCTACATAGTAATACCAAACACCCATTAATTTTCCCTTATTTTCATGGTTGTTAGTATTCTACAACTCATTTTAAGTTTGTAACAGTATTTCAGGAGTGTTTGGTGCCATGGATAATGCATAGAGCTATCTATTGATCTCCACCCTTTAAATACCTATTGCAGCTAAACATCCAAAGAACAGCAGTGCCCAAACACTTCTGTCACTGCTCTGCATTAGAAACAGATATAATTAGCAAATGCTGAGCAAGACTTGAAGTCTAATGATGTAAAGATTTGGGGAAAAGCCTAGATCTGCAGATTTCTCTGAGGTCTGTTTAAAGTTCCATGGCAGCTTGGCAAGCCCTGGCTGAAAAATATATTCTGCCATACACTCTCCTCTGGACTTGACATGACTCTCCAGACGAGATATATTCCTGCACCACACGACCTGTGGCACTAACATACCAAAATGACACATATAGAATTGCTTTGATAGATCTGAGGGCTTCATTTTGAGAGACAGAAACTGAGGGTTGATCCAGCATCATACCCAAAGCCCATTGTGGAGGCAAGGGCAAGCAGCCCACAGCCCCACCAGCCACTCACACAGTCCCTCTCTGAGTGTCACTGAGCTGTGATCTAGCCAGATTCTGGGCTAGGAGATTTCTGAGAAGCCCATATCAACTAGCTCCAAGCACAGAAAATCCACAGCAGTGTAAAATTTGGACAAAAATCAGATTTCATGCAACATCATTCATTGTTTTCCTTTCCCTATTTCTCTCCCCAGCTCCTAACTGCTGAAAGGCAGCAGGGGCAGCACATCAAGACACACTGGGGCTGGAGCCTGGACAGTAATGATTCAGCAGCCTAGCCCAAGCTCTCTCTTGTCCCTGGCTGCAGCAGGCACAGCAAATGGTCTCTTTCTCACTGCAGCAGTTGGCTTCTATTGTTTCTCCTGGGCATCAATAGGCCTCCGACACTCTGTTTTATCCCTGGAACAACGAGCACCCCAGCAAGCTGCTGCACTGTTTGTCTCTGTGGTCTCCAGAGACAACAGAGACTGAATTTTTTTCTCAAGAAATGACAGGTGTCTGCTCTTTGGCAAGGCAAGTTTAAGTCTAGCACAGCAGACATACTGAGAAGAAAACAATCCTCACCTGGATTGTCCCTCCAGCACAAAAGGTAGTTTCACTTGGTAGGTTCTGTCTGTTCTGTTTGGTGCCCTCACGTTGGATGGGGAGGGGGGTACAATATTAGTGGGAAGCAATGCCAAGCCTGTAGGCACTATGGGCAGGACCAGTCACTCCAGCTGCTCCTTCCCCTCTTTACTGGGGTCTTCACTGCTGTTTGCCCTCTGTGAGGAGTCAAGCCTGCATGCCTCTCTTTCCCTTTGCCTGTCTTTTTTTTCTATATGCTCTCTACCCTTCCTGATAATTTTTTCTCCTTCTCTCTTCCCCCCAACAGTAATATGACTGTTTAAAACAGATCCACCTCTTCCCTTTCTGCTACTCACTGCACTAGCTGCCAAAAACACCTATTCTCAGTCTCTGAGATTATTCCTTGCTCCCGGTTCTTGCAGATCACAACGTAGAATAGACGCCCATCTTCCCCTGCAGCTCCTGAGGACTGCCCTAGTGCTCTCATCAGGAGCACCTTTCTTGCACCTATAATTGCAGCAGAAACTGTTAAGGTCCCAAATAAAACAAAAGAAAGCACAGTTTGGGGCACAGGATTCAGGGCTGCTGGTCTTTCTGATGGGAGCTGGGGATTGATGAAACCATGATATTTCATGGGTTTTTGTCTCTTTCATCGTCCTACTTCTTCTGGTGTGCTGCAAGCCTGCCAGGAAGTAGGCTGACCTAGAGAGAGAAACAGATACATTTTTGGTGATGAGAAGGGAGCAAGAAATGGGAGGGTTTCTCACTGGTAAGAAATATCCTTTACAGAACAGCATCAAATTTGGCAGCTCTGAGAAATCTCTCTGGATCTCCTAACCCCATCATATGTCACAGCTAAATGATAAAGCATGTTGTTATCTTATTAAACAACAGCGACAAAATCCAGAAAGTAGGACATTGCTTTCTCCTGAGTGGTGCTGCCTCTCAGCTGAAGGCCAGGTGGGCTGCAGGAGGACTTTTGCCACTGATATTAAAAAACTGCATGGTCTCACCCTCAATCTTAACTGTTATGAATAAAAACAATTGCAAAGTAAAGCAAGTGATCAATCAACACTACAGGGAAGAGCAAGGGTCTGTTATGTGAGTGAAAACTCATCTCACAAATGGCAAAATTTCCACACTGAAGGAAAGACTGAATGGCTGGAGTACATTTTCAGATAATTTCCAGAAATTTCATATTTCAATAGGATTATAATGATCTTCTGTGGGGCCAAGCATTTAAGCAGCCACAACTGAAGAAGATATTTTAAAACTGAAATTAGAAAAGAAAATACAAAAAAAAAAAGGATTAATGTTCTTCTTAGAATTTTGATCTTTCATGTTAGCAAACTACATGCATATGTTCACACATACTTTGTATTAATTGACACATTTTTAGCTTTTCCAGTTGCCCTTCTGCTGTGGCCTCATGTAACAGAAGGGTCTCATGGCTCTGCTTTGGATGGACACTGAAGCACTTTCAGACCACAAGTACTTCCACTGCAGCCAACTGAGACCATTAAATTCCCTGTGCTAGAGTTGCCTGTAAAGCCTTTACCAGAGGAGGGCTTATTCTGTTTGTCTCAACTAACCTCTAAAATTCAACTCTTCCCCCATTATTCCCCTTCTCACAAGAAACAGAATGTAATCAGAACCAGCATTACCACTCCTCCCCACTCCAGTTCAACTTACTTCTTCCACCCCACTAATATTATGCACCTTCCCCCCCCCAATATATGCAGCTCATTTTAGGAACCTACATTAGGTCAATTTCTGTATTTATGTTTTTATTTATTGAGTTATGACAGTGGTATTTCTTCCATTTTTCCATATAACTATGCAATATTTCACAATATGTCTTCTTTACCCCACCGTGATATTTTATCATAACTATTTGGTCAGATAGTCGTTATTTCAGTAACAGAAAGCCTGTAATTTTCTGTAATTTCTGTACTATCTAAATAGGATTATGCAACCTATGTTAATAATTGATCACAATGTTTACTAATGTAGCTATGCTGAATCTTGTGTAAATGAGGGAAACAAAAGTTAGAGAGTTCAAATGGCTTGCCACAGGGCTTACCAAGAGTCAGTAGTGAAGCTAGACACAAAAAACAAAATGCACTTGATCCTTTCTGGATTGGTGATTTCTCCTCCATGTGCTAGGCCAGTCCAAAACAAATGAGGGCAGGATTATCACCAGAATGTATAGTATTAGATAGCTGATGCTATTTTAAAAGTAATTCCAGGTAATGAGAAATACAGCACCAAAGTTCTGCAAATGTGGCAAGTTCCCGAGAGAAGGCTGGGGCTGCTGATGGCACAACGGTTCATCAACAGAACAAACACACATCTCTGTCTCTGCTAGCAAGCCATGGAGCAGAATCCAGGCTGACAGGTTAAACTACTTTTGATCTCTTTTCTAATAGGAATAAATCTGTTATTCACAGAAATTTTCATATTTTACAAAGCTGGGCTTCTGCTGTATTCAATTACAGTGCATGTCATATGGGAAGGACCACAGTGTACCCAGCTCAACCAATACACTCATTTTTAGCCATGGGTATTTTGTCAGGTTAACTTTTCTATGTAGAAAGTTTTGGCCAACAATTGTTTCAATTCTTCTGGCTACATATACTTAATTTATTGCAGAACTTACTCAGGCAAATTTCTGTAGGCAAAATATGATAACAATATCGTGAAGACTCAGAAAAATAATTTTTAAACTTTTTTCACACATTTTAGTACATATCTATTTTTCTAGGTTTGAGACAAAGAAGCTTATGTTTCAAAGGTGTTTCAAAATTTCTAGCACTCCCCAAAAAACACTGAATAGACTTATTTAAAGTGAGACACTTCGGTATCTCTCCCCCTACTCAACTAAAACTCTGGCCTGTGGTTCACTAGAATGCTACCAACAGCATAGCTCCAAGTAATCTTTGGTTGTTTTAAAAGGCAGAATAAAAGTGAAAGTAAAGCATTAAGAAGTCATTATACAAAATCCTTGCTAAAGAAGCATGATGCTTTTGAACCTGTCTGCATAACACTGAGCCTCAGAGCTACTGGCAATCTACATTGAAACCGGAGATTCAACTCAGAAATATCCCGAATTATATGCTAAAAAAATAGGAGATACTGGTAAATCATTCCAGAAAACAAAATCAAAAGCAGCCTAAATTGCACAGCACAGTAAAATCCACTTCTATGAAGAATTAACACCAAAGAATCCAGAAGTCAAGTTCTTCGCCTTCTGAAAAGGAATTTTCTCCTGAATCTAAAATAATTACCATAATTTGCCATAGTTGTCCTTCTATTTTTTCTTTTTGAGTGGAAAGGAAGATGCCAAAAGAAAAACAAGAAAAAATAACAGCAACAAAAAACTCCACGGAAGACGGTGTCATCTGAAAAAAAAAAAAGCAGACTACCGGCTGGTTTCTGGTGGTAAGCCTTAAATGTCATGAGAAGAAAAGGAATGGGAGGTAGGCTGAAGGAAAGGAAGGTGGGAGCAGCCCTGGTGAGCATCATTCCCTGCGGGTGCTGATGCCCGGCCAGCCCTGCCCGCAGGACCCCACCTGAAGCTGCGGCTTCGGGGCGCTCGCCGGAGATCGCTGAAATCCCTGGATCGCAGTGACCTCTAGGGGTGAGTTGTACGTCTGCAGGATTCCCCCGGTTCGGAAGGAAATGTGTCTTTCTCCTACACCAAAAGAGTCTTAAGAGGATTTTTACTGAGGATTATCCAAAAATTCCTCCGTGAGTACCTCGACAGTGTATCCAGATATTTAAAGCAATGATAAGTATTTCCAAATATGAACAAAGCACAAAAAGGTTGCTTTACCGAAAACAGGTTAATATAATGATCGGAGAACGTGATCTCAGAGTGGAAGAAAATAAAAAGTCAGTACCTCTGTCTGTTGAATATAGTGGCAAAACTCACAGACACCTTAGTAAGTAAGCAATGGACTTTCATTCATTTTTTACTACCCAAACAGATTGCAGACATAGTCCTGCACAAAGAATAATGCTCTAAAAATACCCCAGCAATCCTTCACACCTAAAAGCAGGTAACTTGAGAGTGTTGTTCTGTGATAACCCACTCCCAACCAAAAACATTGAGAAACCAATTACCATTTATTCAGGGACTCCTTTTTCTTGCCAGATCAGCTTTAAAAGTCTGTCAGGCAGAGAAACGTATGCTGCCAGGTGTTTGAGTTATGTTTGAGTACCTTGCATGAGGAATTAAAAGCTCAGTTCCTGTTATTTGTAAAAGTTGTGTAATAAAATTTTAGCATGCATTAAATACTCCAGGGAACTGGAATAGATTAAATTAATAATTGTACTGCTGTTCAATGAAGCTATAGTCGAATTCTAAGGGAAAAGACAGGGCTATAAACTGGAGGTTGCAATTTGCAAATCCCACTTCAAGTCCTACAACAGCTGTTAAAGGAAACCTTCCTGTCTGACCATCCAGGACCCATTCTGGCAGTCACACTTCTGCCACCCCAGAATGTCACCCCAGCTGGTGCCAAACACCCTTTGCAGGGGATGGCTCCAGTGAGTCAAAGGGTGCATGGCTAGACTCCCTAAACACATCACCCTCGCAGAGTCAGAGGAGTTTTCCTTGCAGGCTCGGCCACAGGTGTCCCATAGCAGAGTCTCAGACATCTGATGTCTCTAAGTATTTTAGTCATGGCAGAGACACAAAATGAGCTCGAGATCAAGGTGGGTGCCACCAAGGAGGGACCCTGAACCCAGCAATCCCTGGGCTTTTGTATCCACAGTCCCTGCACACCAGGGGGCTGGGGTCTTCCTGCTGAGCCTTTGGCTCTGGTCCTGTCTCCGAGTGGCCACTTACCTGGCTGGTGCCACAGGTCCCCATGCCCCTTGTTGTGCAAAGGGTTAGTGCCAGATCACTGCTCTTGCTGGAATTTCCAGCCATTTCCCCCCACACAAAACACAACCTGCAACTTGCACTGCATGGCAGCAGCACACTGAGCTACCCACACTGGGTGTATTCCTCAATACCAACTGCCATCAATGTCCAGGCTCGGACTTTCTGGCTATTCACACGCTTTTTCCCGGAGGTGGCCTTGCCTGTACTGGTATTTCCAAGGTAAGCATTCATACGGAAAGGGGAAACAGAGAAACAGTTTTATGGTCTTTTTGCTGAACGTGGAGGATTTCCTCACATTAGCAGAGGGGGAACATGGCTACATGTCTGCACACCCTGGCCAAACCTGAGGGGTCTCACCACAGGGTTGACACCCTGGTGTCTGAAGACACAGCTTGCAAAAATTTATGAAGTGTGGATGTTAGATGTTTGGATCCAGTGTTTTAGATGAGGAGATGACACACAGCCATCCTAAGGAGAAGACAAAAAGCGTGATGATCTGTCCAGAAGTCTGCTGAGGAATGGTCTTCCACTTTCTTCCACCAAGGCTGATCCTTGTACATTCAAAGGTATTTAGACAGCTGATCTGGCTATTTCTCCAATGTAATTTTTTTTGCCATTAAAATTTTAAAAAACATTAACTTCCCTGCAAGGGGAAAAAACTCACAAACAATAGACCAGCTAGTTCGAATTTAGCGAACACAAGACCACAGACAGGGGAAATACTGCCTGGTATAAAATGAAAAAAATAAAATAATTTTTAAAAGGTCCAATGCTTCTTTAAGCAAGGGAGGATCAGAGCAAAACAGCCTTGCAAATCAATCATCCATTACAAACCAGAACATATTGGCATCTCATTCTGCAGTCACTCAGGATGGGGGCAAAGTCTCCTGATGCCAGCATAGCTTGAGGCTTTCTGAGACATCTGGTCATTTCACTATAAGGTGAAGACTGCAGATAGAGCAGAACATATATGAAAATTAATTTAAAAGAAGGGGAAAATAATCTTGTGAGTGTTGTTGGGATGATTACAGGCAAATGCAGTGCATTGACAGAAACAAGCAGAAGGTGGAGGGGAGTGTAACTGGACTTGGCTGCATACAATAAAACCAGCATCCAAAGCAATTGATGCTATTTTCACAACTTTCCTGGAAACAGTAAAAGACACAGATTCAAACAGAAGTTGAGTGATATAACATGAGAGGTCACTCTAGAATAGGATTACAAAGCCCTGGAAGCTCCCGTTAACCCTACAGGGTGACAAACAGTAAGGAAACACAGCTAGAAGTGCAAGAAAGTTACACCAGATTGAAAGCTGGGTTGGTTTCTTTCCCTCTGCATGTAGCTTTTTCAAAAATATACAATATTTATACATTCATGCCCTAAACAGTCTATTTTTTTTCTTCTCCCACTGATACTCAAAAAAGTGGAACCAGATTTGACCTAATAACAATGTGCCAAAGTGGAACTAACTGTCACAGAAGAAAAAGATGGCATCTTCATCATTTGTGTTCAATTATTGGGAAAAATATTGCTGTCCATGATAAGTAGTGCAGCTTCACTTAACATACAGGAGTTATCAAATGGTTCCAGAAGGGACGGATGGGAGGGAGGGATCCAGTTGTTTCACCAAATTACTGAAAAATAATGAAGCTCAATGGAAAATAGTCAAATCTATCTATGGCATCTAACAAGGTCCCCTGATGTTCTCTGAGTGTCTTTACTCTGTCTTCAGTAGCTTTTCATCTGCCTTTGCAAATGAAACCTCTTCTGCCATGGTTACTTCTGCTCAATTTCCATTTACACAAGGGAGTGAGTTATTGTCTGTTTTCTCAACTGTACAGTGATGCTGTCTTCACTAAATATTGGCTCTCAGTTCTTTTCTCAAATTTGTTGTCTCTTCCTGCAGCATATGACTTGCTTTCATTGAAAGAAAGTTTGCTATTTTGTTAATAAATTTCCCATTTTTAAAGAAAGAAAATGAAGCCTCTTCTCTAACTACCTACACGCATATAAACTGATAATGCTTGTTTGGTAATGAATATGTCAAACTTCAATGGTAATTTGCACTTTACACTGGCTCTGTGTGGATTTGCAATAACATTTGCTACATTAAGAACATGAGGTGAAATCTTGGCCTCATTTGAATCAATTTTTTTCTCTCTCTTTCAGCTTCCTCAGGACCATGCCACATTGGTGCCTACTGAATTCAGAGGTATCACCTGTTTCCTGGGAACACAGCCCTATGGACACATCCTTTGCCACATGGCATCACAAATGAATATCTGACTTTTTCACCCAAGAAGTATAAGATGTGTATACTATATGATGGTGCCATAAAATATTTATTTCAGTTAAGTCCCTGCTCCCATAAAAAAAGTCAAACAGTAAAGTCTTGTGGTGATCTCAAAGGGATAGGATTTCACCCTAAATTGCACAGAAGGGCAGCTCTGTAATTGGGGAGTACAAAGAAGTCAAACTTTAGTCCCAGAAGCTCCTTTGCTGCAGAGTTCTCTTTCATACAGATGTGTAAATATAGTGCATTGCCTTTTCACTGCACTTTCACATGTTTTGACTGCTTTTTGCTACACAAAGTCATACAAATTACACAAGTTACACAAGTGACACTTGCTACAAAAGTGACAGATTTGCTTCCCCAACCACTCTGATGCCTTGGGGAGCTGGAACAGAGGGTACACACAGAACTCTGTGAGGGGAATAAAATGGGTATTTATTGAGAGGCCTACGAAAGGCTACACCAGCAGTATGAGTGCCACAGTCGTGGCCCCTGCCTGGATGGCTCCAAGATGGAAGCAAAGGAGGGCTTGGTCACAAAATCTCACACTTTCATAGGTTTTGGTTCATTTGCATGAACCCACCCTCCACGTTCCCACATTGTTTGTGCTTAGGGCCTGAAGTTTGGAGAAACTGTCCTTGAGTTCTTAACTTGAATAGGACTGTTTTCATCACCCTAGCATATCAGAAAAGCACAACCAAGCAGAAGAGAAAAACTTAAAACTTAAGGCATCAACTGTTTTTCCCCTAAAGTAAGGGGCATCCATCAAGTCAGTCATAACTAGGTAAAGATGAGCAGTTTATGATAGGTATGGGGTCAGGGAAGACTGAGTCTAGCTTCCACTATGTCAACCACTTATGGGTTATAGGAAAGGGTTGAACACTCCTTTTCTTCGTTTCTTGTTGTCTTATTCAGGATTTTATTATTAGAGCAACTACAATAATATCTGAGAGAAAGAGAAGTCAAGTAACAAATATGGAGAAAGCATAAGTATGGGAAGGAGGAGGAAATGTCTCTGTAGGAAAATATAATATGAAGCTAGGGAGTGTCTCAACTATGTTCTGCTTTGGTGAGCATTGGGGCAGTATTCATTCAGCCTTAAGAAGGATGTCTCATTTGTCTCCAAGATGCAGACCACATAATAATCTCAGAAAAGTTTTATGCTTAGCACTTCTTTTAAAGATGAAATAATTTAGATTGTCGGCTAAACAGGCCTCAGATAATGCTGAGCTTTACCATCTTTTTTCTTTCTCACCCTAGCCCTTAGGTACATCTCAGTCACTGCATTCCTTCAGCTACCTCTGTAGCCTTTGTTATAAATGAGAAACAAAAGTCTCGATATTCAGCAAAATTTAGATTGCTTTATTTGATATAGATGGATCAAGCAGCGCTGGGGAACTTGAGGGGTCACCACACACACCACGCTCCATCAAACCTTGGTTTGCAGCCCCTTCTTATACTGTGGTTTCTGGTTGTAATAAATAATTTTTGGGTTTTTGCTGTCATAATTTTGCCAGGTAAGCAGTGGTGGTCGAATAAACATCCGTACTTGCAAAATCTCTGGCTATAGTCAGTCTCACAGATAACCATCTGGTCTTTGTAGGTAACCACCAGCGAAGTTCTGGAAGTCTGGTCTTTGTAGATAGGCAGCATTGATCAAAGAAAGGCAGGAAGGACTATCGGGAAGTCTGATTTTGCAAGCTGGTAGTAGATAAAACTTATTTGGAATATTCATAACAAGGTTATTTAAAACAGAATGATTTTATCATATAATTTCCTTTATCTAGTGTCCATGCTTCACTTCAGAGCTTAGTATTCCGGTTTATACAAACACCAATGCTTTCGTGATTAGCACGAATCTTTTATCAATTATCACACCTTCAACTCCCCAGGGAATTAAAGCAGCCCTCTTCAGGTTAGGAACTCCACAGATACCATCATCCCCTGGGTCTCTGTCTGAGCTTCATAGTCTCAAAAATCTATTTTCCACACCTATCTTTAGAAAGGGCATACTGTGAAGCAGTGGGTCCAACTCAGATTTCAAAGAATGATAGAATGACCTTCCAGACCACGTAGTTCCAACCTCCCCACTATGGCCAGGGACACCTTTCACTAGATCAGGTTGCTCAAAGCCCCATCCAACCTGCCCTTGAACACTTCCAGTGATGAGCCATCCACAACTTCTCTGGATATCCTGTTCCAGTGGCTCATCACCCTCTAATTCTTCCCAATATTTAATTATCCTAGGGGGATTGTGTGGTCCTGTATCTCTATGCCCAGACTGGCTGCTCTATGCCCAGACATGAGTCCTGTAGCTTTAAATTCGAAGGGAGGTGGGGTGGAATTCTGTCGGCGCCTGTGTTCAAAACGCAGATAACTCGCTCGGCTTTTTTCCCTGCGCCTCTCGGCTCTCTTGTTCTCCGGAGAGAGACAATTTTTCTTCGCTTTTTAGCCAGATTTTCTTTTAGTTAGCTGAGGCAGGAAGTTTTTTCCTAGGACTGTGTCTTCTTCTTCTTCTCCTGGAACTGCTCAGCTTTTCTCCGGTCCGGAACCTCAGAACATCGCTGGGACCCCCTGTGCTGCTGCCCCAGAGGGCAGCTCTGGATCCTGGAGGGAGCCTGTGGAAAGGACTGCACCTACAGAAAGGACCTGGAATCTACCAGCTCTACCAGCTCTTCTCTGCAGTGGGAGGTTATATTTTTTTTTTTCGATACATGTGAGCATCCTGCTTATTAAATAAACAGGTTTTTTTTCACTTTCCTCCAGAGATTCTTTTTCGAACGTGGGTGGGGAAGGGGTTGCTGAAACTTGCCATATCAATTTTAAGCCATTTCAATCCATTACCCTGATCTTTATGCATGGCCAGCACTTGCTGGGCTAATGATCACATGGCCACCAAGCTCCAGACAAGAGGGCAGTGGGTGCCTCTTCTCTGTATGAAGAACTTGCACAGAATTGTTATGGGGAAGATGCAAAATATTACGTGGTAGCATAGAATCACACAGACATCTGGCACAAATAACAGCAACTTCTGTTTAAAGCTTCAGAAAATTCTGTGAAAGTAAAACTTTTCAATAACTCCGGATTTATCTTAATGTGCTTTTTGAAGTCTACACAAAGGCAAGACATGCCTAAAATGCGTAACTAATGCAAAATCCCACTGGCTGCCAGTGAAGAAATCCTGTCTAGACATTTGCATGTAACTTCTAGTGTTGTGGTTATGCTATTTTATATTATGGAGCCTGTTACACCTCGACATAATAAAGTGGTTTTTAAAAGAACTAAAAAGGGCTGAACCAATCCTGGGTGGTCGAGCTGTGGACAGCTAATAGCATAAAAGGAGTTTAGACAGAATAATGAAAGCATCAGAGCTGAAAATTTTTTATTTTAGTGTCATTTGTGCAATAACAAGAATAATTAAACAAAGTTTCTTGATGTGAGACTAAGTTTAATAGGAAAATCGGACCACTGCTAAGACATCAAGGTATATTTCAAACCACTTATGTTTTTATAGCTGTTGTGAGAAGGTTGCTTGCCTCCCAAAGACTGTAAAAATAATGATTTCTGTTAAGATGTCTTCTCAGCTTTTTAACAATAAAGCACTCAAGACAACAGAAATGGTGTTTTTTCTACTTATTGATCAAGATCTCAGTAATACAAAACTGTACACAAAAACTTGATGCTTTCTTGAGTTTACATGGTGTCAGTTTTACCTCCAATGTTACATTTGGCATGCTTGTCAGTGCTAGCATTGGACTGTAAAGTAAACAAATGAAGTTTTGTGGGGAGAAAATATTCCCTCAGTTTCCTTTCCATTGCTGAATATTGCAGAAACCTAGGAAAGGCATATTTAAGGCAAGCCGATTGACAACCTTCATTCATTTCCACTTCCAGTATCTTTTCCAAATCCTTTCTTTCCTCAGCTACTTTAGCTCCTAATAAAGAAGAAAATCATTATGTTAAATAAAATCTTTAATCCCTAATGTACTTTATTCAAAAGTGTCACCAGGGTCTCATTCAGGGCAGTTGGCTGAAGCTGCAAGGCTAATGGTCACATCCATTAGTGAATGTTAGAGTTGGTCTGATCTCTAATTTTACAGTCATCTCGTCTTCAATAGCCCGTAAGTTTTCTTTGGAAGGCTGTTTGTAATGATAATGAATTGATCACTGCTGGACTGCTCAAGAACTACATCAGCTTTATAGACAGTGCACTTAAACTCCCTCAGATTTACATTCACTCAGCTGTACCAATTACCTCAGCTCTGTGCTGCAAGTGCTATCCATAAGGATATTAAATCCTCTAAACTAAAAAGAATAGGTTTTTATCAACCAAATGTTTTTACCGTTCTAATGTTTTGTGTTTTTTTCTGTCTAGGAATCAATGTCTATCCAGGTTGCAAGTAGCAAGGTTTGTAGCATCCATAATATAGTCTCTGACGTAATAGACTGAACTACGGGCATGCCAAATAGAGGGAAAAAGGATCCCTGCTCCATCACTTCTGCAGTTTCTATAGTCCAAGGCACCAGGTCAATAAAATAAATGGTACAGGAAAGAAGAATGGTGTGAAATAGTAAGGCACTTGGCATTGCAATATATGAACAGCAGGATGCTGCTGTGGTATTTTCGTAGCATCATGAGACACAATCAATTTAAGGAGATTTTCCTAATTATTCAAGGTGTCTTTGAATACATTAGTGATTCAAATTCAGGAAAAATGAGGACAGTACTCATATTAGAAGATATGATCCATGTTTTCTTAACCTAGCTGAAAGCATTAAGACTACTGTATTATATTACTGCTTGGGCAGGGCAGGAATGCTTTGTTTGGCAAGGTGAGTGGTAGAGTTTTTAGAAATTTAGGTCCAACTAGTAAATATAAATTACAATGAAAACTTGTCTAATATCAACATGCATGCTACTCGAGAAGTCTAGCTATCATTCAGAGTGTGTTTAGAACAGAATGACAAAGAGAATGCTGCTTCGTACTAGAACAGCTTGCTTTCACATTTTAGGTCCAATGTCACTCTTGCTAAAACCAAAATTTTGTGTTTCATTCTCTTTCACATTCTTCGTGTTGACCACAGAGTTTTCAAGAGCTGACAGATTTTTTATATCGTTGGGATCAATCAGTGGAATAAATATCAAAATCCTGTAGGATCTTCTAACCCTATATAAGCTTTGGAACATTTCTCTTACTTCACACAACTGAGTCTAGAGCTTAGACCATCTGGGTAGTAGGCTAACATCGATATGCAGAACAACAGCTCAGGAGAAATGGAGGTGTTATTCAGCTTTAAAAACACATATTTAAAATTATCCAGGATGGTCCACATGAAATGAATTTTTATGCCTGTCTAGGCCCTGATAAAAACCTTCTAGCACTAAATGGATTTTGACCTTAGTCATAACTTCTCTTCTTAAATATATCCATCAGGCTCAAGAACTATGATTGATTCTGCTAAACAGCCCATTCATGCCTCCATTACCACCAAAGGTCTCACTGAAATTTTGCTCTCAGGTAAAATTAGGATCCAGCTTCACATTCCCAAAACTCCTCTTTCAGTATGTAAATTCTTGCCATGGCAACACTCATCAAAATGCTGCTGTTGCTTTGAGTGCCTACCTACCCCCCAGGAAGGAGATCTGGTCCTCTGGAGCTTTTATTCTGCCACAACTCAAAGCTTTTCATCTCTGCTGGAAAAGAGGAAAAAAAAAAGAAGTGTGGCATAAACATTTATTAGCACATCAGTTTATGTAATTGCTGCAACACAAATATATAGATGGAGCTGTCACCTGCTATTTTGGATTATGGCTCTTCAATATTCTTTACGAGGATACCTTTAACTTTCAGTCATCTGTCTGACCAGTCTTTAGCCTTTTAGGATGAGCCAATCAAAGCAGAATTAATTTTGTTGTTGTTGTTATTAATACTATTGATTGGCATATGAAGGACAGTTTTCCTCTGGGAAAAACCTGCAATGTTTTGCTGCAGTAACATATGTTTGGGATGGCAGAGGTAAGTTATTTGTTATCAACCATATGATGGAAAAATGCTACACAGTAAAATAATCTGAAAAGATCTATGCCAGAAGGAGGGAAAACTTTGAATGATGGAAATAATCAGGATGTTTAGGTACCATTTTGGTGAGGTTTGAAATGGCTCAAAAGCATTATTGGGAAGTTGGGTGTATGGAGTGCTTGATATTGAAAGCTTGGGATATTTGATACTGAGGATACGTTTAGTCTGAGAATTGATTTTCCTTGGAAGTAGTCTTTGATAAGGGGGAAGAGCTATTGAAATAATTCACACTCCAAATTCAAAAGATCAATATTTTTAAAAAACACATGAACAAAAACACCCACAAGACTGAAAAAAACTAAACTGATCTTGGTCTTCCTTATTCTGTTATTATGTTCTATTACTCAGTCTAGAACAGATGACAGCTGACTGTCATGTTTTAACTCCAACCAGCAACCAAGATCCATGAAGTTACTCACGCAGCCCTGGTAGAATAGGGGAGAGAATCAGAAGAGGAAAAAGAGAAAAAATGCTGGATGGAGGTAAAGACACTTTAATAGGTAAAGCAAGATTTGCATCTACAAGAAAAGCAAAAAATAAGGAATTTATTCACCACTTCTCGTGAGTGGACAGGTGTTCAGGCCTCTCCAGGAAAGCTGGGCTCCATCCTACATGATGGTGCCTTGGGAAGACAAATGCCATAATTCCATTTTCCCTTCCCCCTTCCTTCCCTCACTTTATATACTGAGCATGAAGCCATAATGTCTGGGGTGTCCCTTTGTTCAGTTCAGGTCAGCTGTCTGAGCTGTGTCCTCTCCGAGTTTCTATGCACACCTGCACACCCAACCTACTCAGTGGTGGGGAAGTATGAGAATGTATTGGTTTTGCACAGCCTGGTTTTTGGTAGCAGGGAGACACAGAGGTGACTCCTGTGAGAAGCTGCTGGAAGCTTCCACCATGTCCAGCAGAGCCAATCCCTGATGGCTCTGAGGATGGACATGCTGCTGGCCAAAGCTGGGCCAATGGGAGAGGCTCTAAATGTGATAATACATTTAAGAAGAAAATCAAAACAAAGTGGGGGCAGTGTTAATTCCAGCCAGAGAAGAGGTGAGAACATGTGAAGGAAACACCATGGAGACACCAAGGTCAGTGCAGAAGGAGGGGCAGGAGGTGCTCCAGGTGCCAGAGCTGAGATTCCTCTGCAGGCTGTGGTGAGACCATGGTGAAGCAGCAGTCAGTGGGAAGGAAGGAGAGGCTGGGGGGGAAAAGGTGTTTAAGGGACTTAGTCTACTGCTCATTATCCTCCTCTGATTTTGTTAGTAATTAATTCACTTTGCAGCCTTAAACTGAGCCTTAAAGTGCCCTTGAAGTGGTTTTCTCCTGGTCTTTATCTCAACTCACGAATCCTTAGTTAATTTTTTTTCCTTTTCCTCTCCTCTGCCCAGCTGTGGCAGGAGAGGGTGAGCGAGTGTGGGTGGAGTGGGGTGTCTTGTGGGTGCCTGGCATCGAGCCAGTGTCCATCCAGGACAATGTCCATCCTCTGCTGTGCAGAGGAGCCCAGCTGCAGGGGCCCCTTCACCACGGGAAAAGCCACATTCATGTGAGGGACTCACAAGAAGGGGTGTCATGGCCCATCAAAGGCTCCCCTCAAAGGGGTCCCCAGATCCTGCACCACAACATGATGCAACAGATGCACAGTGCTGCAAGGAAGAATGTCAAACCTAGCCCCCTCAGGGGAGGCACCTGGGCATTCCCACCCAGCCCAAATGTATATTAATCCATTGGATTCTATACTTTTTTGGCAGGGTGGCAGGGGATCAGGTGGAGGGGAGCCATGAGGCATCATTGGGACCCTGGGAAGGGTGACATGTTTCTACCTAATCCACGTCACTCTCTCTCTCTTTCTTTCTTTCTTTCTTTCTTTCTTTTTCTTTCTTTCTTTTTCTTTCTTTCTTTCTTTCTTTCTTTCTTTCTTTCTTTCTTTCTTTCTTTCTTTCTTTCTTTCTTTCTTTCTTTCTTTCTTTCTTTCTTTCTTTCTTTCTTTCTTTCTTTCTTTCTTTCTTTCTTTCTTTTCTCTCTCCCTCTCTTTTTACCTCTTTTATTATTAAAAAAATCAATTTTTTGTCACCAACATCTAACTTAATTTGTTTTTGATCAAGTTCTGGGGTATATTTTGAACCTTTCTGGGTTAACTCAATTTTATTCACAGAGACAGTTTTCTTTGCTCTTCTGTGTTTAAATTGGTTCAACACAGTATCTTACCAGGAAGAAGTGTTTGGTCACCTGTATTCAAGAAAGATCAACTCAGAACAGGAAGGAAGGAAATGAACTCCTTAAATTAAAAGACCTTGAGGGCAAGAGAACAAATTGAGAAGAAAATTATCATTGAAAGCACCATCAAAACAAAATGCTAAAATAGTCTTTAGCAAGAATAATAAGGAAAAAGAAATTTAACTGGTTCTCCTGGACTTTGTTCAGTTCATAAAAGGAAAGATATGGAATAGTTGCCAATGAAAATAGGAGAGTGAAACTGAAGACCTTCCAGTTCCATGTCCCTAACTGTGTTTTAGAATTTTTTTTAAAAATTCATACAATCATTTTGAATGGTTCCGGCTTTGTCAGGCTTGTTCTTTTTTATATGACTTTTCCACTTCCAAAATAAGTTTCAGTCTTATACATGTCTGTCTGTCTGTCAATCTCTCTACCTCCCTCAGATTTCACATTTATTAGTGATTTGACAGGGTACACTTCAGCCTGGCTAATAAGTTCAATGAAAAGAAACCTGAGGAGAGGACCACAGTTCCTGACCTAACCTCCCATAGGTCTCAGAACTGCTAATGTAATTGGAAAACCTGCCAGGTTTTGAGGACAAATCTTTTTTGGGTCTGAAACAACAGTGACCTATTTCAAACTAAGTGCAGGTTGGGAAAAATCACTGAAATTTAAGTTTGCCTTCTTATTCAGAAAAACAGAGAAAAGGGTAATACCAGGTATGAAGCAAAATAAAAAATTCAGAAAAGGGCCAGGGGAAAAAAACTGGTAGTGTTTGTAGAATAGGAGTGAGAGTGGGAGAAGCACAGCTGAGCAGGCAGTAGAATATGAGACAAGGCTTAACATGTGCCACCTGGGGAAGGTGAAACACGAGTCTCCCCTTTGATGAAGCCATGCCAGGGACACAGTCTTGAGCTAAGAAGTAGGGCAACGATGATACCTCGATTCTGGCATTTGGCAATCTCACCAAGAAAAACTTCTGTTTTCATAGACTGTTAGATTTGATTTCTCATCCCTCACCCTGAAAATTAAAATGGAGAAAAGTATTTCATCACATTTATATCATCTTCTATCCAATCCTATATATGGATTTCATGAATTTAATACTAAGCAAGTATTCTGACCTCTTAACAGATAATCACTTTATAATCAGTTTCCTAGTCTGTGCCATTCACCTAAAATCAACACAACAAAATTATAATTTTAGTACTTAGTCTGATATTTTAAGTTAGATAAAGGTAAGGGGGCAGATCATGCCCAGTTCTCAAATGCTCTATCTCCACTGAGAGATTGATGTAGGACAGAATACATTCTCTCTATGAAGTGATCTCTGCTAGATAAAGCCATCACTCCCTTTACTGTTCCTTTTATCTTTTTGACTGTAGCACAGAGCAGCATCGTTAAGAATGAATTACACAGCTCTCAAGTTTCAAGTCCAGGGGAATACTGCTTAAATAACAGAAATTACTGTGCATTACCACTTACACAGGTTAGTGCAAAGCTTGTCTCATGATGTGTGTCCTTCAGCTTCAGGGGAGCCCGTTTGAGTCCCTTCTCTCTTCTGTTGGTATAAATCCAGAATAATTTAATACAAGTCAGTTCATCACATCTGAATGTGCGTCTGCAGCAGAGACATCTCTGCTCAAGGTTACTACTTCATTAATTTGTGATTCTTTACAGCTGTTGAACTGCAGGTTAATTTATTAAAACATTGTATATCTAGAAGTTAAAGCATTAAAATGGCACTAGCTACATAAAAAAGCAAAGTAGGAATGAACCAGAAATATGTGAATTATTCCTTTCCAACACTCACAGGAGATTATAGCATGACCAAGACATGATAAACTAACTTTCATTGCTCTTTTATTAATAAGATTCATTTCTCCACTCATTCTTATTTCTGTGAAAACCACTTGCAAATAAAATCTCCATTTGCAGCCATTTGAAGTATTGAAGCTTTGGATTTGCAGTAGTAAATAGTAATATGATTTAAAATTTGTATATTTGAATCTACACAAAATAGCTGTCTTCATTGTATTTTAATTCTGGTAGTAAGCAAAGTAGGGCCAGAGGACACTAAAATCTACTTGGCATCCTTAATGGCTACCATGACATTGTCCTCAGGCCTTTGGGATTTCAATTATCCAGTGCATTATGCACTCAGAATTTTAATCAAATCAAGACATCTTACCCAAGACTACTCAGGTCAATATGCACCCCACTAGACCCAAAAGGTATGGGGGAAAAATCTCCTATCTTTTTCAAGGGGTATTTCACTACTAAATGCAAAAGATTTAGCAGAGAAACTTCCATTATGTCCAATCTGAATAGTAGGGCAATGGCAGACATAGAGTCAAAAGGTCAGAGCAGCTCCAGTCCAGACACACGAGCCAGGCTGAGCAGCATGCTAATAAATAACATGGTTTGCTCCATTGTGAAAGAACATCTTATTTTTCTTAAATTTTGATCTATTTCTTCCTTTCTTGGTGAAACTGGAAGAAACAAATCTGCTAATGGTTGTGGGTTTGATTTCTAAAACAAAGCCACTTTGTCACAGAAGTCCCACAAGGTCCTTAAAAGCTGTTTGGGGTAACACAACACACAAAATCCTGCTATGTACAAACTGCTTATCAAGAAGACAAGAAGTGAGCCCCACAGAGGGCACCATTTGCTCATCAATTCTCTGGCCCCAGAAGGGGGTGTACACTGCCTGCTTACATACACACACACATACACTCACATGATAACAAAGAAATTTTAGTACATCCAAAACTCTCTGGTTATTATTTTAGCTGCTGCAGCACTAGTGCTTCCAATAATCTCCAAAAGCAAACTGGGCACTGCATTCCTGAGGAAACAGACTGCTTTTGTATGGATGGAGAACCTTGAAACTCTTACAGTTGTTGAAGTAAAATCTTGGATCCAACTTCTGCTCCCTATACAGGTGACCAGTAAGCATGGGGATATATAGAGTTGAAGATGTAATTTCAAATATATTATTTAGCTACTATATTCCAGCCACTATGGACTATAAATCCTTGCAGGAAAAGCACATGAAGCTGAAAAAATTCAGCTTTTGTCCAAATTCATAGATTGAAACAGAACTCAAGTTACACAGGTTGACACTCTTATCACGGGTCAGTATCACAATCAATGGGTTTGATTTTATGTTGATAAAACAAGATTGATAAAATATAAGTAATTCTTACTACCTTTATTTCATTTCCATGGTTTCAAAATACTGTAGTCAAATCAGTTGTACTCTTTGTCTCCAAACAGTTTGATGTTATAAGTCATAGAATTACAATAAAAGATGTCCATTATCCACACACAGTTAAACACATACATGTAGTATTTAATTCAAACATACAGGAGAAAATGTCTCACCCACTTAATGGAAAAGCACTTGAGCTAGACAAGGACAATAACTGACAAAATGATATTATTAGGATAATTTTGCAGTCATTTTTTATTCAAAAAAGTTGTATTTTTTGTAAACCTGACATTTCCAAAACAGTGCAAGTGAATCAGAATACAGGTGAACACAAGCTTCTAAATACAGGTGACATCAGTAAAAGTGAACACATTCTTCCAACCACAAGTTCACGGAAAGAGATATACAATTTTACAATATGTAAGCAGTGACATTCTGAGAAGAAGAAGGGACGATGGTGCAGGTACTCTACTGTGCGTGCAAACCAAGCTCCAAAACCACTTAGCCTTCGTGCCAGTTTAATCAATGCACATTCAATGAACGAAATTCTACTATTATTTATATCCAAGAAACCCTAACAAGTGGGTAGACTTGGACAAAGGATAGATATTAGTTCCATGACTCCCTTAATTCTTTAGTGAAAGCAATATATAATATTTCCATGTCAAATGGATACTATGCTTCAAACTTGTGCAAGGCTCCAAAATGTGCCCAGAAACAGAAGACATTCAAGAAAATTGATACAAAATATTGTCAAAGAAAAAATTTTCATATCCATTGTTTTCAGCAAGCTGGGCTACCTGCACATCACTGACTTGGTATGTGAGGTCATTATCATTCATGTATTTAGGCATAGAAAGGGCTGTTTTCACTATTATGCTTGGCATTGAAGAAGTCTTCACCACTTTGAAATGAAAAGATTGCTTAAGTGGTCTACAGGCTTGGGGTTTACATCAGGCATAATTTCTCTCTCAGATAACCCAAGCAACTTGTGAGCTTTTCTTGTCAGATGCTGAATCAACACACTTAATTCACTTTAAAACTATTTTCTCCCTAATGCATGCAGATAGCTAATAGTTAATAAATATCAATACTGTAGTTATAGCAGGCACTTGATGATGGTGGTGGAAAAAAGCAAACAGGAATATGAATGTGGTCCATTTTTATAATTTGAAGCTATCATGAATACAGCAAGGAAGAGCAAGACCTGTTCTCAAGCAGATTTCTTGCATGTTCTCTGCATTCGAGTTTCCAAACTTCCAGCTGTTCTTTTACCACACCCTTAAGGAATAAGACATCCTGCAACCTTTCAATCCTGGTTTCACTTTCTACCACAGAGCTTGGCCCTTCTTTCCTTTATATGGATTTTATACCAACATGACATTTACTCCTTATTTACACAAAGTGCAAAATACAAGTAGTATCTAAACCCAAGTCTTACAAAGTTCCACTACTTCTATTCAGAAATCCAAGAGCTTTTTGAAGAAACTTTTTTGAATTAATTACAATTGGATTTCTTCTAATTCAACAATTTGTTAAAGAATTACCAGCAATAAAAGTGGCAAGCTGAGATCCAATAACATCTGTGCCTTTACTAAACTTCTAAATTCTTGAGGAAATACATTCAGTACTTGGTACACCCATATAGGCAATCTCAAGACTCAAATATCCAAACATTTTAATCCTTGCATCTACTTATCTCTCTTAAAATTATCATACAAACAAACTAATGACTCAAGTATGTAACTCACATGGTAGACACAATGCTCACAGCATGTAGCAATTTATAACTTGCTTTGACAGCAACAGATCACAATCCTTAACAGTAGCTTTAAAACTATCCATCTTAATATTAATATGACTTAATTACTTTTTTTATTATTATTATTGAAAGGAATTTGTCAATGCCATAGTGGTTGGCCCAAATATATCCTTCTGGTATAACAAGTGTACAGTCCTAGAGACTGCAAAAGAAAACTTCCCAAAGAGAACATTCTGTGCTGCCTTCTTCAGTGAGCCAAAGCAAGCTACATCTTGCTACATGTCACTGAAGAAGTGTTTTTATCCTCTCCTATCCAGGCTAATAAAGGACAGACTCAAGATACAGTCTTTATTGTGAAATACTTTACTGTGAATACTTTACTTTACTTTAGGTTCTGTAGCTTATAAATCAAACACCAAATTTAACTTAAAGAAAGAGACAGTAAAAAGATTTTGGGTTATTTCTATTAAATGATCTATATATGATATTACCAAGCATTGTGAATTAAGCATATGAGGATTTCAGCTACTTTTATCTGCAAATCTCTCTTTTCTCTCTTGCATTGATGTTTAAAAGTACAATAGAATTTATATATATATATATATATATTTCCAAAGATTTAGCCAGATATCAGTGCTTGAGTGAACTATATAGCTATTCAATAGAAATTATAAAACATTGATACAAATATAAAGACATACTCAATATAAAAAGCTTGTATTTATAAAAAATATTCTTAGGAAAAGTCTTCCCCTGAGGGCATACTACATAGTTGGATTCATAAATATTGCTTTTGCACTGCAGCTTGGTTACCAAAGTTCAAAGTTCAACTCTTAAATGAAGTGTGAATCGCTCCAGTCACCTGACATGGCTGCAGTGGTTGCCTCAGGATATGTTCCCTAGCTTTTTGGAGTAATAAAGACACAGCATCAATGGGGTCTCCAAAAAATCTGGAGAAGATTCCTTCTTCCACATATGGAAGATACGAAGCAGGACCTATAGACTAACGAGTGCATGTCACATGACTGGGCAGTTTTGTTTTCATGGGCAGTTTACTGGTTCTTCTGGACCCAGTTCCAGCTATCTTCATTCTCCTTTCTGCTCTTTTCAGCCTCAATAATTTCTTTGTACCTCCGGCGGAAGAAGCCCATCTGCAAATCAGAAGAGATGACAGTGCTAAGTTATTGAATCATCAAAATGAATCTTACTTTGTTGGTATGACAACAGATAGCCTTATGCAGAAAGAACTAGCCCAGGAATCAGCATCTAATTCCTCCAAGTGCCAATCCAAAATTTTAGTTCCTTATTTACATCAATATAAATGAGATCAGACTGGGTCCCAAATCTTCACAAGTACTCTGCTCCTTATAGATGCACTGCTCTGAGGTAGGAGTCCGCTTATATGAAGTATGAGGTCCAAAAAAATATAAAAGCACATGAAGTATTTCTAATAAATTCCAGTCAGCAGAGGCAGATACAGTTTTATTGGTTTAAAATTGAAACTAATGCTAAATTTGCAGCTGAACCTAAAACCAGGCTAATTGTTGGGTCTTGAGTAAATGCTGACAGAGTTTTATGAACAGTAATCTCAGTGTCTACAACCGCACAAAACAAGAGGGACCAGAGGAATAGAGTACAGTCACCCATGCCCCATTTCTCAGTTCCAACTATAATCACTGATAGTCACTTTTGAATATCTTCTTGTTTCCTAAACCCTTGTACTTAAAGAACTACAACTGGTTTTCATCGCAGTTTGGATAAAAATTCTCATATCTCTGTTTCTTTAAGTCTCTCAGATAAACAAACATTATTTTAATAACAGACTTTGGTAAGCATTCAAGAATAACTCCTCAAACTTAGCAGTGCACTGTTGAGATCACTGAATAAATATTTTGTTCAACATAATTAAACATTTATGTAATTCCTAGCACTCTAAACCTGTTTTCTTACTCCTGCTGCGTAAAGCATATTTTAGTCTTCTTTTATCAAACAGTTATTGCCACCCTTTATCCCCAAATTGCTTGTGTTTAGGAATATTTTGTGTTGTTTTGCCATTACAAAAAAATAAAATTCTATTAAATTGGACTTCTTAGTTTCAGTTTTGAACAATTTTAATTTTCTTCAAGTGTATTTTTAATTCCCAGGGGTCTAAAAGGCAGCATATTCAATCTGTCAAGGGGGCTTCTCCAGCACATCTTCCTGAAGTCCAAGTCCTTGCCTGTGCCTTGAATTACATCCTGAATTCATAGCAGCATGAGACTGCACACACCACCCTATCATCAGTCCTTATCTCTGCATCTTGCCTTCTGTGAAAAGGACATAGAAGCTGTAGCACAGTCTAACAAGCCCCTGTCTTTTGGTAAATGGAGCATGCTATTAATCTAGAGATAAGTGTACTCCTCTAGGGGCATAAGTATACATTATATACATATCTACTATCCTAGTTCCAGACAGGGATAATTTTTGCAGTAGCCAGAGGGAGCAGTCCAGGTAATGTGGCTCAGTTGCATTTTGCATGTGAATCACTCTTTTCTACTCTTTTGTTATTAATATTGTTGCTGTTACTGTTTGTCTTGTTCTGTCATTGCTATTTCCAGTAAATTGTTCTTATCACAACCCATGATCTTCACGTTTTGTACCTCCAATTCTCCCCTCCATCCCACCTAAGGGGAGTTTGGAGTGTTTCAGTAGGTACATTAAATTCGAGAATACAATTCCTAAACCACAACAGCCTAATTTAGTGCCCGAGTGGGACACAAAGGTCATGATAACAACAGATCTGCCCAGAGCAGGCTGGAAACAAAATTAATCTAAGCCTTTGTTGTGTTAGGTACAGAGCCACTGGCAGCAATAATGCTTGATCTGTTCATGTGCTTATGGTACTTAACCCTGTATATATTCCTGTATGTGTTCCTTGCAGTGCTCTTTTTCAGAGCAGGGAGAAGGGTCAGAATTACTATGTTGATGTACTGTGTGATATCAGTTTATCACATGATAACATGTAATGATGGTCATTTAGGGGTTGTATTCAGCATTGCTCTCCTACCTTTGCCTCAGGTGCAATATTTGGTGGTCCAGTAAAAATCGTACCCAGTCTGTCAGGGGAGTAGGGAAGGATGATTTTCCCCAGCTTTTTACCCCCTTTTCCTTTATCAGGCCTGTTATAACAGCTTTGGGGAATTTTGAATTCCCTTTAGATGTAATGGGAAGCATGTTGCTGTTGCTAAGTTTGCCAGGTGTCCTCAATGCAGTCCACACCATGGTAAGAATTAAATAAAAGTGATTTTAACAGAGAGATCTGCCCTGGTGGTGGATAGTCATGAGTGGCGTGGAATGTGGGAGAAAAAGGCCAAGTTGCCGGAGAAATCATCTGCTCCAATGACTTGGGACTTCATCCCTGAACATCTACAGGACCCGGTTAAAGTGAGAGAATACTTGCAAGGAGAATACTGTGGCAATTCCAGAGAGGAGCAATTTATTACAATGTGCTGGGCTCAGACTATGATTTATTGAACAGTGCTCTGTACTAGACAGCACCCTCAGGGGGAGGAGAAGGAAAACAGACCTGCAGGCACTGTGGCCACTCAAACTGCAGCTGGAACAGATGAAAAACTAGTGCCAGAAGAAGATGCCCCTATAAAGAAATTCAAGACAAATGTATTTGACTTTGAGGGATGAAGAGGAACAGGGCACTCACAACAGGAGGAAGAAGCAGACCCAGGGAGGATCACCTGGTGCCTACCTCCAGGTGAGCTGCAAGATATGCAAAAGCATTTTAGCCACCAGTCAGGAGAGCCCTTTGTGACCTGCCTGTTCTGATGCTGGGATACCACAACATGCAATATGAAACTAGATGGTAGTGAAGCCAGGCAATTGGGATCCCTGTTCCAGGATGTAGGCATAGGCAAGGGGGTTGGAAAGAAGACAAACTCTCAGCCTCTGGAGGCAACGTCTGTCAAGCACGAGGGAATGGTATTCCCTCATGGATGACCTAATAGTGCACCAAGACAAGTGGAATGCCATGGAGAAAGGCATCAAGGATCTGAAAGAATTAGCTGTGCTGGAGTTAATCTATAGGGATTCAGATAACAAACAGTACCCTGTAGATCCAGATCAGGTCCAATGGACACAATCCATGTGGCAGAAGTTTCTATGGAGTCATTGTACACCAACCCTTTGGCATTGATGTCAATGAAAGAAGAAGAAACACTGCTTCAGGTGATTTCCCGACTTCAGCAATATAAAATTATTTTTCCCCCCTACCAACCTATGCCTTGGCTGTGAACAAGACTGAACAAGACTGCAGACAGACTCGAAAGACTCGAACAAGCTGGAGAGAAAATGCCCAACATGGACCAAAGTTGTTGTGGTGTGTTGTTTAGTTTGGTTCCTTTTCTATATTAAGTAGTTTATTCCCTGTTTACTCCCCCGAGTTCAGTGTAAAATGGTTTGTTCCCTTCCCGCTCCTCCCCTGTAGGTCAACCCTAAAACCCACCCTGTGTTCTAGATTGTTCCCTGCCCATCTCCCCAATCTCCACCCAGAGCCCTATCAATCCTCATAAGCCCCTTCTTTACTTCCAGAAAGTTCTATGCCAGTTATCCCCTCTGCTATGTAGGATTTGATGTTGTAACCATGTTCCCGCCTCTGTTGGTTCATTGGTTCATTATGTGATTTTCCCTGCCTTGAGTACCTCCCCCAAGTTACCGCGATTGGCCAATTCTTTGTACCCTCCCCTAGAACCTCCCCTGTATTTAAGTCGATGCACAGGTGAGTTTTGTGCCTTTTGTGGTTTCTCCTTCCTGACTCCTGACCTTCTCCCTGTTCCTCCTCCAATAAATCCCCTCCTCCAGAACCGCGAAAAGTCTCCTCCGCTCTCTTCATTCTCCCCGGACCGATTGCCCAAGCGGCAGCGTGGAGCTACACCTCTTCCTCGAGTTTCCTAAGGAATCCTGGGGAGAGGCCACTCTTGACGTGGGCTTGCCCGGAGCTAGTCGGGGCCCAGACAGAGTGGGCGAGGAAGGTGAGCTGCATCACAGAGTCTCTGCTATTGGGAGCATGTACCCCTCTGCTGGAGACAGAAGTACACACCACGAGGTAACCTGCAGTTTCACCTATATGACCACAGAGAGGACATGAGAAAGTGGGATGGAAAACTCACCTCTGCCCTAAAAGCAGGGATACATGAATTAAGAGGAAGAACAACCACCAAAGGAAATTCTTCAAGGATAATACAGTTTCCAGTGGGCAAGTCTTCAGACAGAATGGATGGGCTGAATGTTATTTCTGATCCTCTTGAAGAGATCTCCAGTTCATATTTCCAAGAGCTGAGCAATGACTACCATGACCAGAACTACAGGGGCCCTGTCTCCAGCCATGTGGAAGGAAGGGAGATTCAGATCTATTGGACTGTGTGGATCTCATGGCCTGGCACATCACACCCCCAAGAGTCCATGGCTTTAGTTGACAATGGCACACAATGTACCCTGATGCCATCAAGATCCACAGGGCAGAATCTATCTCTGTTTCTGGGGTGACAGGGGGATCCCAACAGCTGACAGTACTGGAACCGGAGGTGATTGGGAATGAATAGCAAAACGACTCCATTCTGATTGGCCCAGAGACCTCACGGACTCTTGGCATAGATTAACTCAGGAGAGGGTATTTCAAGAACTCAAAAGGGCATTGTTGGGCTTTCGGGGTAAGTGTTGTGAAGGCAGAGAAAATTAGACAACTGAACACCTTGCCTGGTCTCTCAAAGGACCCTTCTGCTCTGGGACTGATGAAGGTCAAAGAACAACAGGCACCAATCACTACCACAACAGTGCATCATCAACAGCACCGCACCAACCAGATTCCAATGGAGCAGGGAGAGTGACAGTGGACTACCATGGCCTGAATGAAGCAACACCACCACTGAGCTCTGCTATGAAGGACATGCTGGAACTTCAGCATGAACTGGAGTCCAAGATCCCACTATATGCCATGCACTCATCCAGACTGAATTGGAAAAGGGTGAGGCTCCAGAATAGCAATTCATTGATGGCATCATTGTGTAGAGGAAATTTTTGAGAAAGAGGAGAAAATAATCCAAATCCTCCCAATGGCCAGTTCTGTCATAAAGCAAAGGAAGGCAAAGGCACCAGGAAATTCAGTTTTTAGGAGTAAAATGAAAATATGAATATCATCCAATTCCAATAGGTATGTGGATGGAATCCTACATAGCAAGTCACAGAAGTTATTGAGGGACAAACTGGATCAAGTCAGATTGCAGTGCTGAAAGCTGTCCAGCTGAGTTCAGATATCACTGAATGAGAGAAATGGCCAGTGCTCTACCTGTATACTGACTCATGAATGGGAGCATGAGTGGGGGTGGCTAGACTGATGGAAAAATTGCCAGCACAGAGATAAACCCACCTGGGTTACTGAGTTCTGGCAAGACATCACTACCCAGATAGAGAAGCTGGCTGTACGTCATCTAAACGTACACCTATGTCTTGGCATACCCAAGAGTCAGGCTACTGAAAAACACCACAACAACAGACAGGTAGATTAAGCTGCCAAGATTAAAGTGTTGGACTGTATGTGTATCTGGACTGGCAACATAAGCATGATCTTCTTCTGGCTCAGTGGGCTCATGACAACTCAGATCATCAGTGAAGAGATTCAACACACAGATGGTCTTGTGATCAAGGGACAGAATTAACCATGAACAGTCTCCCAGGTTATCCACAACTGTGAAACATGCTGCAGGCCAAGCAAGAAAAGTCCCTTTGGTATGGGGGAATAATGGTCAAAATATAAATATGGGGAGGTCTGGCAGATTGGTTGTGTCACACTCCTGCAAACCCACCAAGGCAAGTGCTGAGTTCTTACAATGGTGCAAACAAACACTGGATGGCTGGAGATTGTACCCTGTGCCTCACACCACTGCCAGGGGCATCATCTTGGGCCTTGAAAAGCAAGTTCTATGGCAACATGGCATCCCAGAAAGAAATGGGACAGACAACAGACTCATTCTAAAAATGGCCTGATAGACAGCTGGGCCAGAGAGCACAGTATGGAGTGGGTGTATCATATTGTCTCTCATGCACCAGCCTCTGGGAATATTTAATGGTACAATGGGCTGTTCAAAAACTACATTCAAAGCAATGGGTGGTAGAACTTTCAAACATTGGGATCCACATCTAGCAGAGGCCACCTAGTTAGTTAACACTAGACGTTCTACTAATTGAGTTGGCCCTGCTCCATCAAAACCTCCACATACCAGAGAAGAGGATAAACTCCCCATGGTGCACATGAGGAATATGTTTTAGGGAACACAGTTTGGGTAAGTCCTTGCTTCTAAGGCAAAGACAAAGCCATCTGTGGGATTGTTTTTGGTGAAGGACCTGGGTGCACAGGGTGGGTAAGAAAGAGGAACAGGGAAACACAATGTGTACTTCAAGAGGATTTGATTTTTGGGCAAGAACAGAATAATGTTGAATTGTGTAATATGGGCTTCTGAATGACACTGCCACTGTATGCCATAACCACCATGGACAAAAAGTATGGACTGTTCCAGACACACCAGTTGTGAACTCCTGATGCAGCTTGCAACCACCCAACAGCACATCAGCCCTCCTACTCTGGAAAACACTTAGGATGGGTAGAATCCAGAGTCATGGACTAAATGAACTCAACAGGAATCTTAGAGGGATGGCCATTGACTATAGAAATGATAATAGTGCTTGTACATACATACATAACCCCCCCTGCACACACACACATATACGTATACGTATTCATATTTGTATAGAGTTGGCAGGTGCAGGATCTGGGCATGACATTCATGGTATAGAAAGGGGTGGATAATGTCCTAGTTCCAGCCAGGACAGGGTTAATTTTTGTAGTAGCCAGAGCACGCATGGCTAGAACATGCTGATTATTCTACACCACCTCATGTCATTGGTGGGGGCAGAGGGAAAACAATCTCTTCAGGGGAGAAGGATTTCCTTCCAGTTGAGTAAGTGGGGCAGAGGGAATGATGAGGTTTGTTGGCTCTGAGCTGGAGGGAATGGTTGGGATAGCATGGATGTGATTGGGCCAGGTTGGCCTCAGTGAGCCTTTTGCATGTGAATTACTTTCTTTCTTTTGTACACTTTTGTTAGTATTGTTGCTGTTTCTGTTTGTTTTCTTACCTCATTTCTGTTTCCAGTAAATTATCTCAGCCTGTGATCTTTACATTTTGTGCTTCCACTCCTCTCTAGCCCACCACAGGGGAGCAGGTAGGGGCAGGGGGGAGCAAAAGGCCCAAGGTTTTAGAGGGAGCACTAAATTAGAGAATACCATTCCTAAACCACAATGCCTGTAACTACTTTATAAATGCACAATAGATAGACGTATATATAAATGCCCATGATCTCAATGTTACAAAGGTCCCATGATCTGAATGTCCCCCTGGATAACTGGAATTAGACCTTAGAAGTCATTTTCTCAGTCATTCTTGTGCACAGACTGTGAGCATAGTATCTTTCCCATAAGCAAAGCTATATCTGTTACAATGTACATGCAAATGCATGGATAATGGTGGTCCTGTCCTGCAAAATTAACTCACAGAAGTGACTGTTGAATTTTCTCACTTCCTAGCCTCTTTCAACACTGTTTGAAAGGATTCAGGAAGCAAGACTTGGAGAGGAGTTTCTCTAGTTCCCAATTCTTCAAACTTACTCCAGAAGTGAGATCAAATTCTTTCTTTAGCAGAAATATATCTTTACTAGTAATTTTTATACTTGGATCCAGAAGCTATACCAGTGCAAAGAATTTATTTTGAGAAGACATCCTCAAGATTGCACCATCATAAAATAACAGTGAAAATTCACCAGTGATGCCAACAGAATTCAGCTCAGTGGAGACTGCAAGCAAATAGCAGAAGTTTCTCTAGATTTTCAGTCTAAAATGGAAGTGAACTATATTGATAATTTTAAAAAAAGTATAAGAGCCTACTACTTTTGTGTTCTGCTCCAGCTGGATTAATCATGGGTATTTATTTATTCACAGGAATCTGCTGCTACTACTTACATATGCTCAGGGAGCAGATGTTATGAAAATGTGAGTGGCTTTTTTTGTATTATCAGTTTTTGTAACAGACCCTACATGTTCTGTGCATTAGAAAACAAAACTGCCAAGAGAAGTTCAATTTCCAGTTTTAAAAACAGGTTTTAAATCCTTAAGGTTTTCATCTTTCATGCAACCACATCTTTGGTACAATAAAACTTCCTTATGAAGTTATAATCAAAATTATAGAAAGGCTTTTTAATTTCCTTGAGGGCCAAACAAGCAAACCCCAACTATTTCCCACTGTTATTTTAATTAAAAAATGTCTGTTTCCAAACATCTGCTTCAGGAATTGTCTTTAAAAGTTGGTAATGAGGGTTTTGGTATTTTGCTATTTTTTTTCTGGATAAAGAATGCTGTTGTATAACTTTCTGGTAGGGATAAAAAGTGAGCTGAAAACTGTAATAAATATTAATGAAGCATGAAACCCTACATCTAGAGGTGATTCCACTATGAATAATTATGTTTATTTGATGTAAATTATGTAGATACTCTAAAATTATGTAGAGGACTTAAATGCAAGCAAAAAGAGAAGCTGGACCCTAAGGATTTTTTTAAATGTTTTCAGAAATAGTGGTGAGGGATTAGATACATTTCCCATCCTTGAGGGATAAGGATGTCCTTTGTTATGTGACACTGTTCTTCAGTGACATATATTTACATTTAATGTAATAAAATCCCTATCATTACAAGAAAGAGATTTTTTTGTAATCACTATGAAGAAATCACAACATAGTTATAGTCTCACAGAAGACCACACAACCCACATATCTATCTCCTTACAATTAACTCATTTCATTCAAGAAGGACAGCAGTATTCCCCATGTGGGGAAGGCTGGTAAGTACCTGTGGCAAGCTGGAGAAAAACAAGTGAATTTGATGTACAGTGATGGGTAATGAGGCAGGCAACTGGGCCAAAGCAGGAGAGTTGATACAACATAGAGTTGAATATTTACAAGCTCTTTTATCACTGGGGCTGAAGTGACACCAGGTCCCTTTTCTGTGGCTAATGCAAAGCCATTAAGAGAACGGAGAAAAACCATTGAGGAAAGCACTGCTGGGACTCAGTCCTGAATTTCAAACAAGGAAGGGAGAGATCCTTATCTTTCACAGGAGTATTGATCTCATTTGTAGAATTGATGTTTACAGTGGGCCAATGGTTGCTAACACTAGTTTCATGGGCAATGAGTCTCTAATATTGTTGATTTCTCCCAAATTTTGTTTTCCATAAATACAGACACACACGTGTGTGCACACACGTACAGTTGTATGTATAGAGTAAAGAAATACCCAGCTCCAGAACTGTGACCCCATCAGGCAGTCTGAGTTCACACATCCCCACTCAAGGAAAGCTCTGCACAGTTAATCTCTGCCTGGCTTGAAAGGCAGTCATGGGAAGAAGAGCAACAAGAAAGTGCATTTCCAGGAGGCAGAGAGAGACTGTGGAAAGCTAGAGTTATAAGGGAAGAGTAGGTAGGCACCATCCACTAAAGACAATGCAGGAAATAAGAAAAGGATAGATGGGCTAGAATAACTAAATTAAAGGATGCATGTAAAACCCGTGGATGGTTTCAGGTTTTGAATCTAAACCACCTACTTATAGCAGCTCTAATACTTCTTGAAGCACCTCCAGAGAGGACTGGTTATTGTTTGTCCCTTCAAAATCTGAAACCATCCATAGGTTTCTACAGACATCTTTAATTTAGTTATTCTAGCCCGTGTACCCTTTTGTAGCATAACCTTACTGCCATCTACAGTATATACTGAGCAGAAAACATGTTTCTGGCAATATTGAATAATAAAGCAACACAAAAGCTGTGTTAGTCTGAGATGGGAAATTACACCTATAACTGTGAAGTTATGTCTTGCCATGTGACAGCACTATCAAGTCTTCTATTCAAACATGGGTATTTAAAGTCTTTACCATACACAACTTCCTTTAACTGCCATGCCAGATTTAAATCCCTTCAATCCCAGATAAATCATATCTAACAATACTCAAATAGAATAGCGTTCTTCAAGCATCCGCAAAAATGGAAAACTTCAGTCAAAAATTATTTCAAACTGTTGAATTATCATCACAATGAATTATCTTGTCGGAGTTTTTTTCTGCTGCTACTTTCAGAATATCAAAAGGCTGAATTACTAGATCTTATATTTTCCTAAACTCCAAAAGTATAAGCACTTAGCCAACACATCCTGAAGTATGGGCCCGTGGCTATCTCTCTAGGATATGAATTATAAATATGTTTGAAAAGTGATGAAATTACAAAATAAAATTTAATTTGCAGTTGGAAAAAAAAAAACAAAGCTGATCAGAGGACAAGTAATATCTCTGCTTTTATTTTATTCACTGTTAGGAAAATTTCTAAAGTGTTTTTGTCACGCCCAACAAGGTTGATTCTCCCAATCAAATAAAATGAGAAGTAGCTTGAAACATGGATTGTAGAAGAATGATTAGGAAAAAAATTATAACAGTCACATATCGCTGTAAAAACAACATTATGTCTTAGTTATGGTAGTGTTTCAAGACTATAACTGAGTTAGGAATAGAGGTTTGTGAACAATATGTGCAAAACTAAGTTTCTGTAGTGCAGGCTGGGTGTTAAACTGCACACAAGAAATACTGATTTTTAACAATACTACTCCATCGACAAGGTTACTGACCACAGTATAAGCTAATGTGTAAAAAGAAAAGAGAGCAAACTAAGTACTAACAAAGGGGTAAGAAATAAAACATAAGAACCACTGAAAAAATCTCCCAGGGAACTAGCCTTTGACAACATACTTTGGGTTCAGTGCCTTAGTCACAAGCTGTCTTTCCTCTAGTACACAATTTTTTTATCTAATATAAACAGTGTCCAGTCATACCTGATGAATAGTCTGTATTTACATAATTAATCTTTTACTGCCATATTGCTAATCTAGAAGGACGCCCCAAGCTATTCACAGTTAACTTAAACATCTCACCTTTTTTTTTGGTGTGCGCTACTTGGGCACTTTTCCCTTCTCATAAACAGTACCACAGCTAGAAAAATATGCAGCTAATCATGGGTCAAAGCAGGGCCAGGAACCTCACCCCATTAAGATGCCACCAGTTGGCTGAGGAGCAACACACCCAACATCTACAAAGCAGTGTTGTTGAGATTGGAAGCATGGAATATTTCACCATGTAGAGATCGACCATTGGTAATTGAGCACATCTCATTTTACTACCAGCAAGAAGGAAGGCAAAAACACTTTGCACTTGGGTTTGCATAGCCCTGGATGATTCTGGCAAGCCATCAGTTTCAAGAGGATGCAGTGTGTCCTTTGTCCCAGTGAAAGGATGTTTGCCACAGTACAAAGGGGTCATTTGTATCATGTTTTCCACCAAGAAAAAAACTATCAATCTTGGGTCACCATGTGAAGAAGAGGCATGTTTGGGGAGGAGCCATGTGTCTTGTCTATAGTTAAAGAAGAAAATGTGCATTTTGGAGGAAGGACGAGAGTGTACCTAAAGTAAGCTCATGAGGACTCAGGAGGTCTGGCTTTGATTATCCAGTCTTTCATTGATTTTTTGAGAGGCAAATCCCTCAACTTTCTTGTAATGTAGGTCCTCATTTGCTCAATGAAACAAGTACAAGAAAGTGATTCAAACATCGCCATTCAACAAATGGCTGTAAACATATATAATATACAAAACACACATATAATATACACTTTGTAAATATACACAATGACATATATACTTATACAGCCAGGGAACTGAGGCAAAGATAAGTTCAGCAGCTTGCTCAAAGATAAGTTCTCCTCTGCAAACATTTAGCTACTGTGGAAGGATTTGATACCTACTATCTGTATCTGATCCCAATGCATTGCAACTGGTAGACATTGCTATGGCACAAGAGTATTAGCAATGTACACAAAATAACCCTTAACTTTTAACTTATTTTCATCTAACCTGGCTAAGCTTTCTTGCTTACTGCTGATATGTGGGAGAAGGTCTGTAGTCCTCCATAGATATTAAAAGTAAATTTATTTCACATGTTGTAGTACTAAAACAAGCATAGTTTTTAAACATACATTTTATCAGGTAGTTATTTTGTAATGTTGAAATAATAAGATAAACTCTTCTTTTTAAATAAGAGCATTAACAATAAACTTACCTAAAGAGACCATTAAATAAATTATTATTTTAACCAAATGCTATATACCTATCTGAAAGACCAAATATCAAGAAATGTGTAACTAAGCCTTGGTACCTCAAAGTAGATGCATAATTCAGACTAGCAGCAGCATGGAAAAGATGCATTTAGGCATGCAAAACAGTTAACTGCACAACAGAGAGGGACACCAGTACAGATAATCTAATTTAATACATTAGGATCCTTTAATACAACATGCCTTGCCTTTGTTGCTGATGCCAGAGTGTCACCCCATTCATCAGTAATTTGTTCCTCTAACCAATCCTTGTGCAACTTTTCTCCCAGGAGCTATTCAGTTAGCTTCAATGGACCTACTTAGTAATAGTGAATAGAGCTGTTAGTTCTGTTATTTACCCTCGGAATATCTTTACCATGTAGATACCAACTAGGCTGAATCAGAGAAGACTTATTCATTTAGGCTTTGATTAATTTGTGCATACATAGTATCTTTTGTTAAAGACTTGGTATTCACAGTACTTCAAAAATTAAGATAATTCGAGTGACTGGACTTAAAAAGATCTTTCAGTGTGAGTTGGGGTAACCTGAGTTTAATGAAAGCACAAACTTCTTGCATCTTGCAGGATAGTAACTATGTACAGTATCTTGCAAGACAGATGTTACCAGTATATTTATAAGTGTAATTAAAAAGAGAATTGGCCAACATTTAGATAGTTTAATAGTTTTAAAATTTTTCCCTATTGCAAAATTTCACCATATAGTTTGTTTTTTAAAAAGTTGTAGAATAAATACAGCCATCAACAAAAGTTCCTCTCTGATTAATGCTCTCAAAACTGAGAAAGAGCACAATGTCTACTGCAGATATGTCCAGATAAAACTGTCTTCTAAAATCTCACAGGGAATAGGACAGTAACTAAAGATATCATTTCTGTGAACACAACTTAAGACATATCTCAATCCATATTTTTCATTTATTCTCCAAAGAAAAGGAAGAAACATTACTGAAATATTTTTTGTTTTGTTTGAAAACCAGAGATGAAATATTAAAGACCCTTTCTGTAATCAATAAAAAGTAGCTTTACAGTCATACTTTGATATATTTGATCTGTCAAAAATATTTGAATGAAAGTTCACAATTGCCAGAATAAGTCACCCTCATGGGTTAGCCAAACCTAAAGGAAATGGCTGTGGCTGGTGTAAGTTATAATACAGTATTTCCCACTGTAACACCAAGCCTAAAGACAGAATTGAGACTAGACAAATCACATTTGCTCTGTTATTGGTATTTGGGACTGAGAGATGCAAATGACTTCCAATAATACACATATTGTGTTCTGGTAGAGGGAAATCTTGGAACCTTAGGTACTTATTTTCAATTTTTGGTGTACATGTACATTCTTTTTCTTGTTTAGACTCCTGAAAATGACGGCTATCTTTCATCTTTGCTGAAACACATTCTGAATTACTACTCTACCTCACTCGGCAGTGGATTAAATTTATATGTAGCATGCACAGCTCTCATTTGGAGGACACTGAGACCACAGAGAACATTCAGTCACAACATTATTGTTGCACATTTGCACAGCTCATTTTATCATGAAAGATAACGAAGGCATTTTACAAGTACTGGACACATCTCCACTGAAGTGTTGCTAATCTTTCTCTTGAGGGTAGTGAACAAATATTACATGGCAGCCAGCAAGCTCAGTGGTGAAGGCAGTGTTTTAGCTGTAACAGCAGCATTAACCACTTACTTGTGCAAGAACAAATAAAAGATTATCAAACTCAATCTTTCTGCAACATCCAGTAGGAATTCAAAAAGCACAGCCAATCACTGGCATAATGAGCTGTAGAAAACCCGAAGTTTGAGTCACTGTTGCAAGAACACAGACCCTTTTGGTCTCAGAAAGCCATGGGTCTACAAAAATTTGTGGTGCTTGCTTTGGTTTAGGAAAAGGAAAAAATAAAACAAGTTTGATTGTTCTTTAAGAAAATAAGCAGACTTAAAATGATCCACTCAGCTTCTGCCTGGTTAAAACTTCATTATTTGTACAGACAGCCAACCAATTCCATTGTCCCATTTTCTCCTCAAGGTTTCCTAGATATTATACAATATGAAAATCTGTCTATGTTTGGGAGGTAATACAGGCTTGGTCTTGAATCACAGAAGTTAATTATCACCTGACTGCATTTTAATATTTGTAACAGGATCATATTGAAAAAAACTTTTTCTAGGTCTACTGCCCTAGTGTGTATCAAAAAAATAGTATCCTGAGAAGCCTATATGTGAGATAGCAAGTAGCAACTTACTTAAAGCAACTGGATAAGTGGATAACAAAAGCAATAAAATTGAAAAGTTTATTACAAAACTGTAGAGAATGCGATGCTTCAAGGACTACAGAAAGATGAATTTCAGAGAACCCAAACAAAGACGCTTTTTGCAGTTTTTAGGGACAGACAAGTATGGGATTTTAGGTTGCTACACACAGAGATTGTATTTTTGTGAATGAGACAGCCTGAAAAAATAGAGGAAAAGGAGGCTAGGAACTTAGAAGTAAGTTTGAAAAGATAGTGTTGACATGTATTTAAATAAAGGAGAGATAATGAAGAAGAAAAAAAACAATAAATAAATTAGAAGAAATATAGACTTCTTAAGTTCCAAGGCAGCTGGCACATCCATCTACATCTCTGCAGGGAAGACTTTTGTGTTCTGTTCTCTTGGGTTACAGTGTAAGATGCAACCAAAAGAACATATTCTACTACCATTTACATAAGCTGTTAAAATGGATGGAGCAGTGTTTTTTATCTCCTCCATGACTCAGCCCCAGTAACTCCCCTGGGGAAGCAGGAGCCACCCTGGGGAGTCCATCTCTGCTAATCCATCTCACCATCACTCACAGAATCCATCATCCCACTGTGAGATGCCCTGCCCTGAGGGAGGAACCAAGCATTCCTGGATATAAACTGAGGCTTGGAATACCATTGGATTCCCAGAGGACAGGAGCTCTCGATAACCACCACTGGACCTCCAGAAAAGGACCAGACCTTTTCTACAGGATCATCACTTTGACAAGACCACATCCATGACTCCAGCAGTACTGCAGTCACCATTTAATTGGACTGCTACCACCACCATGACCAACAGGGTGTCAGGTCATATTCTGACTTTGTCAGTTTAAGACAGTGTTTCTGTGCTACTGCCTTTATTGTAATTTTCCTAGTAAATTGTAGTTCTGATTTGGAGTCTCTCACAAAATATTTGTGTGGAGTTAATTCTTCCTCTGATTTGCTTTCAAACAAGCACAGCTGTGAAATACACCATTCCCACCAGTAATGCCTAGTAAGTGCTTTCACAGCACGTTGATCTGACTGCCTTGTTTATCTGAACAGCAATTATGACTCTTAATTTTTGGCTTTAGCATAGTACATAATGGTTTGTTCTTGGAATGATATGTACAGAAAGGAAGAAGCATGTTAACTCAGAATATACACAACAACTTTTCACCTCAGATATGAAATACCACTCAGTTTCAATAGATTCCTCTAAAAACAGCTTTCAAATTTATATAGCTATTACACCCAGCTGGGGGACATTTTAAAAATCGAAATATACTCTTACTGGAAAGATTATATATATATAAATAGACGGGGGGAGAGAGAGAGAGACAGAGCTAGAGATAGGAAGTATATGTATATGTACATATGTGTATATGTACATATATATAAAGGTATAATTTGGTCACAACAACCCCATGTAAGAACAATAGGATGGGGACAGAGTTATTGGAAAACTGCCTGATGGAAAAGGACCTGAGGGTTCTGGTCAACAACTGGCTGAACATGAGCCCGCAGTGTGTCCAGGTGGCCAGGAAGGCAAATGACATCCTGGCCTGTATCAGCAATAATGTGGCCAGCAGGACCAAGACAGTGACTGTCCTCCTGTACTCAGCACTGCTGAGGCTGTGCCTTGAGTACTGCATCCAGTTTTGAGCCATTCACTTCAAGAAAAACATTGAGATGCTGGCACAAATCATGAGCAGGGACAATAAAACTGATGAAGGGTCTTATTCTGAAGAATAAATAATATAAAGAGTGTATTATAGATGGAGCTAGGGTTGTTCAGTCTGGAAAAAAAGAAAGGTCAGGAGAGACCTTACTGATTTCTACTAGTCTACCTGGAAGTAGGCTGTAGCAAAGGGGGAGTCAGCTACTTCTCTCAGGCAACTAGTGGCAGGACAAGAGGAAATGGCCTCAAGCTGTGCCAGGGGAGATTCCAGACGGACACAAGGAAAAATTTCTTCACTGGGACAGTAGTACAGTCACTATCTCATAGTGCTCAAGAAATGACTGGATGTGGCACTTAGTGCTATTGGTCTAGTTGACAAGGTGGAGATTGATCAAAGGTTGGACTCAATGATCTTGGAAGTCTTTTTCAACCTTGATTTTATGACCATGAATATATATGTGTGTGTGTATATGTATGTATGTATGTATGTATGTATGTATGTATGTATGTATGTATGTATGTATAATAGCCACACTACTCCCCTGCACTGAAATCCAAAGAGATTTTGTATAACTGTATAATAATAATAATAATAATAATAATAATAATAATAATAATAATAATAACTGTATTTCCTTATGCACCTCAGAGGGAAACTGTTGTGGTGAGGGTTTTTTGTGGTTTTTTTTTTTTTAAACCAGTTTTATTTTGTTGCAGAGCTACTACTCCAAAACCTGGCCACCAGGAAAGGGGGTTGGAGTGATGACTACTCAGGAAACAGTAGACTGCCACCTGAGCTGTAAATGAAAGGGAGAGAAAATGTTTTGGGGCTTGTAACAAAGAATACAGAGCAACCACTGGTAAAGATTAGGTACAGAGTTTAAGAGTATTTTTTTTTCTTTTATGGGAACATGAAGAGCTGTATGTTTTGGCCCATTTAAAAAGACTTAATGTTTGAGGCCCTAAGTAAGAGAAAGCACCTCCTTCCAAAAAGGGTACATTTTTTTTGGTTTTACTACATAGATGAATTTCAAGTTAGCTTTAGCCTTGGTTAGCTTTAGATATCATCTGAATACTGAAACAATATGTGAGGCAATGTGTACTCTGTGTAGGGGATTACAAGTGTTCTTTCAAGGACACTTATGCAGTCACAATTATTTCTCCTAAAATCTGAGAAAAAAAAAGTCTTCAAATTCTCATTTTGAGATAAAAGATAAAAATCTAATGTGTAGCACACACTGAAGAGCAGGAACCCTCTGGCTAGTCAAAAAACAACATATGTGGGTGTTATTCTCCTTGTCCTCCTCTCCACAATCCTCTCAAAAATCCATAAAGAGAAGGTTCTTATTACATAAGGGACATGTAGAGGTCAATTCTTTGACCCAGGAATCCAGACAGCAGTGCTAGAAACCTCATTTTAGACAAGTCAGAGCTTGGATACCACAGGGACAGGCTCAGCTCAGTGACATGCTTAATGTCAAGATAAATAAGTTTTGAAAAAGTCTCTCTCCTGTGTTAAACATACCACAGAGAAACAAAATAATGTTGCTGCAGTGAACAGAAATTAATATAAAATCCTTGTTTTGAAAATCACTTGCACAACTGGCTCCATGGATCACTGCTCAAACTGTCTAGCCTGGTGCTCACTTACACATTCCCTCTTTGATAACATTTTGTTTTTTCTGTGCGCTTAATCTAAAATGATATGGATTAAATAATTCACTTCACAATGCAAGCCAGTTCAAATGTCGGAATTTCAATCCAAAACATTGTCAAGCATATTTATTGTGTAATTATTTATTCTAACAGAATATCCATTGTGTTATAATATATTATGCTTTAGTTTTGTATTTGCACAGTGTATACCTGGCCTACATGTACATAAATACACTATGCTTGAAGGAGACTTTATCCTGACACATTGCTGCAGTCCTGACACCTGAGGGAAATGTGTTTGGGACAGCACTCGCCAAAATAAACCAGCCATCACTGCCTTTCCCTCCTGAATTGTTGCTTGTGAAACCACAGGCCTGTCTAGCATGAGGGTAGCTGGCCTGAAGAAAAGCAACCTTGTCTCCTGCTCCACTTTCCACAAGAGTCTGGAGGCTCCCAAAGGGGTATAGGCCAATCTCCACATAAAAAAGCAAAATGTGTTGCTGTGGACAGCAGCATGAGAGCTTCTCCTGCTCCACCTGCAAACAGGTGACCACAGGTGAGGCACGAGTGTGGAGAATGAGCCATGCTGCAGAGAATCTGGCAACTATCAGAGCATGTCCCCACAGATGCCTGCACAAAATTATCCAGAATAGATGAACAAGAGAGAAAAAGCCACAGGTTGGGCTGTCCAACAAAATAGGCAAAAGTGGGGCAATTCTTGCCAGTCTGCCTTATGCATGGCATCTTGTGGAAGTCAGGGAAAAGCTGCCCAGCCCCTCTGAATCAGTATGCACTGAAACCAGGGAAAGCACAACATCTACATGAAGGATGAAAATAAATAGAGAAGCAAAGCCACTCAAAAAGTGATCAAGCTCATGCTGAAAAGCTTTTCATGTGTATAAACATGGCTATGATATTGGACATGAATAAGTAAGCTTTTATTTGAAATGAAAAAACCAAACAATTAACATAGTTTCCACTGACAAGAACCCCCAAAACTGTGCAATTTTAGATCTACAAATAATGAAATAATTACCATCCTCATCTTAGTGTGATGCACAGTAAACCTATTCTGATTTAAAATAGAATTTTGTGCTGGAATGTCCCTGAGATCTCACTCCTGCTAATGCTATCAATTCTAGCAGTGTGTAATGTGAAAAATTTACATGTATTCTAGTATTCTTCTGCAAATTTAAGGAACTGTTTACTCCATTTGCAAAACATCATCACGTTTGAAGGTTTGTCCATTGTGTAGTGCCACTTGTGGTGTAGCTGTGCACACAGCAAGAGCCTATTTTCCACACAGGGCTGAGACATGGGTGCTGCCAGCACACTCTGCACTGCTGCCAGTGCTCAGTTCTGTTACAATGAGTTTGCTTCAGCTCCTGCTCTTTTTTGTGTAAACAGCTGCCTTCCAGCACCACAGTTTAGCTATAATTAATTTCTTAATAAAAATATAATTTATTTTATAATCTAGTCCTGAAACTTGGGTAAATTCTTGTTCTCACTGGCAGTTCTAAGATATCCAAATCTCTATGTAATTAAAATCTGTTATTTCATTCCAGATTTATAAACTAAATCCTAATACAAAGTTGGGAATTTTTTTACTTCTTCACACACAAAATTTAGGAATGACTGTAGGATCTACTTGGCTAATTTTGTCTAAAAAATATTTGCAATCAATTAAGATTCCTCTGTAGGACTGCAACTTTCCCATGTCAGCTTTATTTCAACTTCAATATTACCATAATTTTAATAAATAGAGTAACTAGTGAGTGCAAAGTATTACTTATATATATTTATATATCAAACTACAATAAATCAAAATACTGGCTGATACTAGCAGCTACACAGTTTTAATCACTTTAAAATAAAACCTTAAATTATTGGATCCTTTAGTAATCATCCAAATCTGTAGATGAAGCACTGGAGCTCATCTGGCAAAGCCCAGCTATCATGTCTGACTCTGGGCAAGGCACCTCAACTTCCTTTGCCTCAGCACATGTGCATGCAAAAACAGCTCTGTAACCCTACTTATAGCTGTTTGGTACTGTTACTTGGAATTTCTTTCAAAGCCTTCATGCAACAAAATGGCAGTTTTTCCACATGTACTGAATGATCCCTATAAAATATAAAAGAGCTCAAAGTATCAAGATTAACCCAGGAAGCAAAGGACTGTATTAACTCTAGTGGAGACCAAGAACTGAACTTGTGCAAGTTTTACCTGAAGACTCACAGGGTGATATTTCTCTTATCTTGCACAATTTCAAACAGTTCATTTCATGCCTTTTTATGACAGGAAATGAGTAATATGAGATCAGTCCTATAGGTATTAGCAGCAATATGTCCTTTATCAAAACTATGTGTCATTGAGACATAAACCCTGGGCCTCTTCCAGTCTCACATTTTTCCATTCTCATGGTTATTCTTCCATCTTAATTGCCTGAACTTTTTTTTTTCTTTTACTATTTCCGACACAGAAAGCAGAACTATTTTTTAAATGCCAGAGAAACAGAAGTTATGAGATATTCTAGACCGTGGTCAGACACTGTTTTCCAAATGAACCTGGCCAGTAAATACTTAAAAATCTTCAAAACTGATTATAAAAGTACTTTAAATCCATAACCCATATAAAATTTATATATTATATGATGTAGTGTACAATCTATAACCCAACTATTCACATATCTATATAATTTAAAATAAGAATTGCATGGCCATTTTTAGGTTTCTAAATCCATTTTATAGCTTCGTGATCTATGAAGCAATATGACCAGCACATTGGGGCTGTGGCCTCCTGTCCCAGCACAGTGGGCTAGCAGAGCCTGCAGTACACATGCTGCTAAACAGTGCAAGTCAGGCTCCTGGATTTCTGCCATGGGAAGCAAAGTAATGCTGGACTTGTTCCCATGTGTGCATTTGAGATTTACTTCTCTCAAAGACAGTCCATGACCTTGACTGTAGTCTTTTAAAATTATGGATTGGTAACAGGGAACTGAAAAATGAAAACACTTGAAGTTCCTTACCCTTCATATTTACCACACCAGACGGCTGCTGGCAAGTGCATCAGCCTAGTTTTACTTTGTAACCGTGCTTGGGTAAAAGAATTGCACTTTATCAGAACGGTGTGAAAGCTGTCATTTAACAGGTCCAGATGCTTCTTGCTCTGGTAAGGCATTTTACTGATCTGGAACTCTTTGTCTGAGGGATCTGAAAAATTTATTGCTGGATACTCCTCTCCCAAGGGCATCTATCTCTAGGAAAGTAGCTACCAATAGTTTTTGCTAGACATGCACTCTTTGCTGGTTAAGCAAAGTTAACCTGATTTTCAGGAAACGCTGTTGAAATCCATGAACCTCAGTCATCACAAAAACATAGAAATGCAATTTATCTAAGTGTAATATAACAGTAGATTTATAAGAGAGACCTTCCATTGTCCTGAAATGGTTATCAGAGGTTTCAACTTTTAATAACCAGCCTCTAAAAACCCCCACTTTTTCACTTCTTTACGTCATTAGTACCCCCATGTCGCTCACAAAAGCTTATATATTAAATTGGTTTTGCTGAATAATGACTTCTCTAATGGAGTAAACAATTATTCAGTTCCTAAAGAAAATTGAGGTTAAATACAAGGATAAATTTAAGCTTTTTTTCCCTGGGATTAGCTTTGGTTTTATGTTGCATCTGTTACCTTACCTTCCATAAGAGCACAGCCAGCAATAGGAAGATGAGAATTCCCACCAACAAACTGATGGCAATGATCCATCCGACAACATACCCACGAGGCTCCAGATTGTGCAAAGCCTCAAAGACCACCTACAAAGCAATTAGAAAAAGATCTTTTTAGAATTGGAATATGTATTGTTTTCTCTTGTACTTATCTTATTAAACACATTGTACGGTGGCCTCACTGATAGTATTTCATCTGTCAAACAAATAAGGAATGCAGCCTTAATTTAGTGCTTTCCATCATTTTTTCCCAAAGGATTTAAAGCTTTCAAGTGGATTTTGAGTAGTCGTGCTGGATCCAAAGAATATCAGCCTCCTCTCCAGCATAACACTTACCCTGCCAACCCTCAACACTGAGCTTGTTCAGGTGCTGGGGCATCAAATGTGCACAAAGTTTTGCATGAAAAGATCCATCCCTTGGATTGGCAGGGACTGGCATGACATCTTGCATGGCTTGTCTTACTCATCATGTTCTGGCCCAGCCATACCCCCTGATGCTTCACATGAAATATTCATTATGAGCTTCTGTGGGTTAGGTTTTCTCAAGTGATTTTCTTCCCATTTGTTGTCAGGGAGATGCTGGGGGTGGCTTGAAAGGAGTAGCCAAGCACCCTGATATATCGCTGAAATGGTTTTGGGGAGGGGAACAGGGGTTTGGAGTTTCTTAGCTGGTGGGAGTATTCATTTCCTAGCTGGGAGCAGAGACAGTCATGTGGGGTTTTTTCCACCTAGGACCTCTCCTGCACAGTGGTTTCAACACTGCCATGAAGCTCTGCCTGCCACCTGCTTCTAAGCCCATTGCTCGCGAGAGAGAGAGAGTCCTGGCTGCCCCATTGACTGAGACTTTGTCAGCTGCCAGCACCGAGAGGGACAAGCACAGTCCATGTGGGTGCCTGCGGGAGTTATTCCTTCCCACCCCTTCCCCGCAGCCGCTACGAGGTGAGACGCCTGAAGCCGGAGCTGCCCCCTCCGGACCTCCTCTCTGTATGGCAGTGCAACATCCCGATAAAGCCTTGCCTTGCTTCCCAGCGTGTCCTGGTTCCAAGTAGCGGTGCCAGAGACCCATCACTGCTCGCGTGGGTGCCTGGGGGAGTTATTTTCCTTTTCCTTTCCCTCTCTCTGCCCTGAGCTGCTGGTATCACCAGCAGAGAGGTTCAGCTCTTGTATCAGAATGCCCCCTGAAGCCGCGAGGGAGGTACTGAACCTCCTCTGCCTCTCCTGAGTCAGCATCACCCAACCCCTGTTGAGGCTGTAGCTACACCAAAGGGGAAATAGCTTAATGGATGGGAAAATTCTGTTATTGGGGTTTTTAAAATCATCGTTGTTGTTGTTGTTTGTTCTGTCTTCTTACATATATATTTTCTAGTAAAGAAGTGTTATTCCTTTTCCCATATTGCCTGGAAGCCCCGAAATTTTTGAAGTCACAGTAATTTGGAGGGAGGGGTCATCTCAGCATTCCAGGAAGGTTTCCACCTTCCTTGGCAGATATTTGTCATTTAAACCAAGACTGCTTGTTAACAAAGCTGGACAACTCATACATCACTATTAAATACAAATCATTCCTGCTGTGCTTTACAAAACACATTGTGCGAGAGGCAAGGACACACGCAGTCATGGGTTCTTCTGGAAATGCTGGGAGCTGTTCTCTCTTTTTCTATTGCATGTATGGCAGGGAAATACAAACAACAAAGAGCCTTCCCACCATCTGTCTCAAGAAGACAATGGGAGCAAATGACAATATTCATATACACTATGTGAATTTTCATTCTCTTATTTCAATCAAAACTAGTTCCTCAGTGGAAAGCTCAAGAATGTCTCTCCTCAACGAGGGCTATTTCTATGTTAAATTTTGCAGTCTAATATCCAGCAAATGCAGAGAGGCAGCAGGGGTTTTTTTTAAGGTAATTCATTTGCTTTGTCTGGCTTTGTTTTGCAAGACAAAGTAGCTAGTTTTTCTCCCTCCTTCATGGACCACTTTCACCACCTTTACTTAAAAATGCCAGAACCATTCTGTAGATATGAACTGCTAAATCAGGTTTTTTAAAAATTTACTGTTAAAAGTAGGTGAAAATCCAGGAGTTACAGTCACATAGAATTATGCAATCCCAAGACAAAAGGTGAATGAAAGACCTCTAAAATACATTCATTCACTGCTAACCCTACTCAAACAGCTTCATTTATGAGACAGAAAGGGCAATGCAATACCACCCAACTTCTATGAATCTTGAAGGTGGGTATTCAAGAAAAGTGTGCAAAAGGAAGAAGGTGGCAGCAGTGGCACAGGGGTCAGAGATGCCTTGGGTCCTCCAACTATGCAGATTTCCAAGCCTCAGAGAAAGCCATGGGGATCCTGAGTGAGTGAAGGCAAAAGCTCTTCTTTGAGTGGGAGATGGGACAAGGACAGTCTCTCAAGATCCCACTCAACAAACATTTCTCTGTTTCCATAAGCACGTGTAGCCTTAGCAAATAGCCATGAAAATTACAGGCACAGATAAGAGAAAAGGGGCACAGATGAGAGAAAGGGGGTCACTATATTTCGTCAGTTTTCCAATAAGGAAGCACTCAGATATCCTTCATTTCAGTTTCACAGGTTAATTTAATGCTGATTAAGACAGCAGCTTTTCTGGAGGAAGAATTTGAATATAGCTGATTTATATACAGTGCTTTTTCTATCCATGAGATGTTTTCAGGCATTTCACAGAATGACAAAATGAGTAAGGTTGAAAGGGACCACAGTGAGTCATCTAGTCCAACCTCTCTGCTCCAGCAGAGTCATTCTAGAGCACATTGTACAGAATTGCATCCAGATGGTTCTGGACTATCTCCAGTGAGGGAGACTCCACAACCTCTCTAGTCAATCAGTTCCATTGCTCAGTCACCGGCACAGTAATGAACTTATTCTTTATATTCAGTAGGAACTTCCTGTGCATTAGTGTCTTCCTGTTGCCTCTTGTGCTATTGCTTGGCAGCACCAAGAAGAGTCTGGTTCCATTCTCCTGGCACCCTTCCTTCAGATATTTATATATATTGATGAGCAACACCCCCTCCCCAGTCATCTCTTCTTGAGACTGAACAGGCCCAACTCTCTTGGCCTTTCCTCACAGGAAAGATGCTCCATTCCCAGTAATCAATTCTGTTGCCCTCCACTGAACCCACTCCAGGAGCTCCATGTCATTCTTGTCCCGAGGAGCCCAGAACCGGACACAACACTCCAGATGTGGCCTCACCTGGGCTGAGGAGAGGGTCAGGATCACCTCCTCCACCTGCTGGCAATGCTCTTCCCAATGCACCCCAGGATCCCATTGGCTGCCTTGGCCACAGGGGCTCACTGCTGGCTCATGGACAGCTTGTTCTCCACCAGGACCCACAGGTCCTTCTCCACAGAGCTGCTTTCCAGCAGTTTGGCCTCCAGCCTGTGCTGGTGCAGGGGGTTATTCTTCCAGGCGTAGGACTCTGCAATTGCCTTTGTTGGACTTCAAGACCTTTCTCTTCTGCCCATCTCTCTAAACTCTTGAGGTCTTTTCAAAGGGCTTCACAGCCCTCTGAGGTATCAGTCACTACTCTCAGCTTTGTGTTGCCAGTGAACTTGCTGCCCCTTCCCCCAAGTCCCTGATGAACAAGTTAAACAATACTAAACCTTGGCAGACACCACTAGTGACAGGCCTCCAACTAGATGCTGTGCCACTGTAACACTCTAGTGTCTGTTGTTCAACCAGTTCTCAATCCACTTGCTGTCCACTTATCCAGTCCACACTTCCTGAGTTTGCCTGTGAGGACATTGTGAGAGGCAGTGTCAAAAGCCTTGTTGAAGTTGAGGTAGACAGTACTCACTGCTCTCCCATCATCTATCCAGGTAGTTTTCCCATCATGGAAGGCCACCAGGGTGGTCAAGCATGATTTATCTTTAGTGAATCCATGCTGACTACTCCTGATCCCCTTCTTGTTATCCACGTGGATAGAGATGGCCTCCAGAATGAGGCATTCCATCATCCTTCCCTTTCCAGGGATTGATTGGCTGGTAGTGCCCTGGGTCCTCCTTGCTCTTTCTGTAGATACTTCTCAGACACCTCTCCTGATCACCACAACCTTTCAAAGATGACCATGAGTTGCCTTGCTTTGGTGTCATAGTAAGACTTGAAAACACAGCAAACAGATATGAACTAAGCTCTACATATTTAGCATTATCCAAAATTCCCATAACTAGTATCACAATTTTCAAAATAGCTCTCAAACATGGACCAGTTCTCCAACCAATAAAAAATAATGTTAGCATTTCAGATAATTGCACAAAGGCTTTGTCAGACTTTTAAACATATTTTGCTGAACAGAGAAGCTTCTTAAGTATCAGTCAGTGTATATTGCGTATCTGGAGTGTCAGAAAAAAGGCAATAGAGTCAGTGGCAGGATGTCAGGGCAGCAAGCCATCTCTGGGGAAGGTTGGACGCAGAGGGTAATTGGTACTAAAGAGAAGCACACCATCTACCAGCTGCTGCTTGGCCCACTGGCCATTTTGCAGTCTCTAAAAGCCATTCTTGGCCAAACCTTGGATTCCCTGTCCTTTCCAGCACTACAGCCTCTACAGGGTGGCTAACAGGTTGGGGAGCACAAGACAGCCTCCAGTTCAGCACACTTCCCACAGCACTGACCTACAGAGAAGACAAGAATCAAAAGAGTAAGTGATGCTGAAGATAAGGGGTGTGCCCAGAGAGGGCAGTAGGGGCAGCAGCTGTTTCACAGAATGCAGTTACAAAATACAGAGTGGATTAGATGTTTGTTTTCGGACTCTGACAAAATGACAGGGAAAACCATGAAAAACATTGCTGTCTTGATGACATGAGGATTTTTAGTTTCATATTTATCTTTTGTATTTTGCACTGTACATGCAGGATTTGAAAGTGGGGAAGCCCAGGAGGCAGTGCAGCTGGCCATTTAGCTTTATGTAGCTCACACCTCAATCAGGTTTTACACAGTGTAACTGCCCTTCTGGAAAATAACTGAGATTTCCACCCAAACACTGATTTTTGCAATGTCGAACCCAGATGTGCAAGAGCACCTACCAGTTCATCTTCTACCTGTGCCAAACACTTGCTATATTCTGACAGCTTTATCTTGGTTAACAAGCTATGAAGAAACAGAACTTTTGTTTTTAAGAAGGTTTAGAACACCTTATTTCAGTAAAGCATGTAAGCAAGAAGTTAAGTTAACTGAGTAGGAATTTTTGAAAGTAATTAAAGTTCATACTCTATCAAAGCAGAAGAGGTACAGGCTACTGCACTGGTACTTAGAAAGAAAAGAAACATACTTCAGTAAAAGCAGATTTAAAACACAAATTGAAAAATTTCCTTTTTTTTTTTGCTTATGTATATTAAATTAATTTTATGTGCTTGCATCATGAGCCACAGCACCATGGAAGGCATAGGCTTATAAAAAATGCTATTCTATTTCTGTATTTCTGTATTATCACCTATATTTTCCAAACCCACTGCATTGCTGGTTGACTTTTCCATTCAAGTACTATTATGCTTGGAGGGACTTCACCACTAAAGACACTATTCTCCTTTATGTCTGTACATATATATATATATACATCCCTTTTACATATTTATTTCTTTACATATACTAAGAAAAGCAGTATTTTCTTAAAGAACACAAATATGAGGTTTCCTCACAACCTGCTTGTCTCTACCCCTGGGAAATTAACTGTATTTTATTGTTATTGTGCATTCTATTCCTTTACCAAGGTATACTTCTACCTGACAGACTGCAGTGTAAAGAACAAGAAAATCTATAAAAGCAATGTTATAGTAGCAAATGGAAAGGTAAAACAATAAAGTGAATAACTTAACATGACGAGAACAATAAGGCAGCAAATAATTTGCTGGCAAGAAGGCTGCAAAGCTGCTGGAGGAAGCTCCAGCCAGGCATCAAAAAGGTAAACTGGGGAGAACTGGTGCCTTAAAATACTGAGTGTTTGTAAAAAATGAGAGCTTGGTGGTGGATTGCTGAGGTATTCCCACATGCATTAAAAAAACCAGCTGGAACAACATCATGAACACTGTCCAGTACCATAGGCTGCTCCTTTCAACACATGGAGAACGGGCCAAAGTCAGGAGTCTTCCATGCTGCAGGCAGACAGCTAAAGCTTAGGTCCATGAATATTCATTTAAATCTCTTTGCATAGAGATATGCATCTTCCAGGACACCTTCCAAGTCTTCACAACCATAAACTCAGTTTTTGTAAGTTTTTTTTTGCTATTGTTTTTCCCCAAAATACATTGTTTTATCATTGCAAACATAAACATACCTAAATTCTAAGCAGAAAAAAATCCATGGAGGACAACCACTTGCCTGTGTTCCATGGTCTTGGTTTAGGACAATTTAACAGGAACACTCTACAATGAGTTCTCCCCCTTAGTTTTAACCAACCCCTTTCCACCAAGAAGGGAGAAATTGAATACTAGTAGATGAAAGTGGAAAAGATACCGCTTTTTAGCAAGCATAACAGCAACAGGAAAAAAAAAAACAGTAGACAATTTCCAGCTACAAAATTGCTGAATCTCACAGACTCCCACCAGGGACAAAGAGAAACCTGAATTTGCAGAGTGACCCATCCTAAGATGCCACAGCTTAGTGTGTGGTTCTAAAGACAAAGGGAAAATGGCAGCAAACCCTCCCATGGGGGTAGGAGCTTAGGAAGCAGCTCCAGCGGCAGACAGGAATTGCCAGCAGGATTTTGTGGGATCAGCGTTTCCGCCTCCTGACACCTGCTGGACTCTGCCACTTTTGGTGTTGCTGTCTCAGGTCCCTACTCCAATGGAAAAGGGGAAGGGAAGGGAAGGGAAGGGAAGGGAAGGGAAGGGAAGGGAAGGGAAGGGAAGGGAAGGGAAGGGAAGGGAAGGGAAGGGAAGGGAAGGGAAGGGAAGGGAAGGGAAGGGAAGGAGGAAGGGAAGGGAAGGGAAGGGAAGGGAAGGGAAGGGAAGGGAAGGGAAGGGAAGGGAAGGGAAGGGAAGGGAAGGGAAGGGAAGGGAAGGGAAGGGAAGGGAAGGGAAGGGACTTTGAGCACTAACACGTGCTGCCCCGGCACCAGACCAGCTCTGGTTTAGTGCTGTCCACAGGTGCTGCAAAATTTGCTCTGAAACAGCTTCTGATTGCAAAATGCAGAATCTCCACTTGCTACTGTTGCAAGTAGCAGCCAGAAAAAGCCAATAGGCAAGCCAAACTGGGAGAGAGAGACACGCCTGGGTATCCCAGCTTTTAAAAAGACCTGGACACCGCCTCCCCATTTCTAGTTGCAGGGGTCTTAAAGAGACAGTAACGATTTTGGCCATCAGCATATAGGGGATACAGTAACATTTGGGGATACCCGGGATATGCATTAAACCTAGAGTGACTGAGCTGGAAATAAAAGAACACGAACTCTATCTAGAAGGCAGGAAAGGTACAAAGGCTTGATGGAGCATATCTGTACCTAGTGGACAGCACCAGACAGCAGCCTTATGCTTTACTGTCTTACACTTTACACTGTGTTGCAGGGTCTGCATACATTTTATCTGGGGTTGCCTTTTCATGCAGTCAGCCTTGCCTTCCCTCACTTTCAATACAGGAAGACTCAGAGGCATTTGAATAGTTTTGTTGTAAAATCTAGTTAATTCTTCCTTCCACACTTCCAAAGGCAGTCCTTTTGCTCCTTAAGAGCACTCCTCCTCTTCCTGCACACAAGCAGTGAGCAGAAAATGTGGACTCTTCGATCTGGTATTTGACTACTGTGTTCTCTTGGAGCTTGTTCTTGGTTTTGCTCACAGACCAAGAACAAGAGAGCCAAACCTTCATGGAAACTCAAATGATGAAGAAAATAAAGTATGCCTCCTGAAAATATCCCATCAGTTTCAGACAATATATGCGTATGTTAATACCACTGTCTTCATAGAGCCAAATCCAAACTCTGATCACCTTCTTAATGTGATTTGTCTAATATAAGAGCTCAAGCAGCCTACTGTAATCAGAACCAAAAATCATATAAAATCATATCCAAAGCCAGATAAATTATTTTTGAGAATTGCACAAATGCATATATTTTTTAAAATGGGTTAATTTCAAAGACAGCCTACTATCCAACTTAGAGATACTCACATACACTTTTGTATCTCCCTTACAAATTGTCTATTGAAGTTTCTGACAGAGTTGGTGTTTATATGGGTGGTCCACTGGTATTTCTTACACTACCATAAAAAATATCAGCCTTTCTTTTCCATTTTTTCTTTCTCCATTTATCTTCTTCACAGAGAGTTTGCACTCTGATACTGTACACTATAATCTAAAAGCACCAATTGAAATAATGGTACCTGGTCCTTAAGAACCACTTGAATGTGATAATAAGCTCACATTTAGCCATAGAAAGCAAAAAGCTTTTCAACCTGAGCATGATAAAGTGTCTAAGAAATGTTAGGGAACACTGTCATAAACAGTCTCGTAGGAAGTCCATGCACAACTGTACAGGAGGAGTTGCTATCCAGACGGATACAGTACAGCACACTCTGGTCAATGAAGAGTACAGGATGGGCTTTATAAAAGAAGAGAGGAGTTTGAACGAAGACATTTTCTTTCTCCACTCTTTATTTCCAGCTAAATAGTCGTGGCTTGCAACAACTATTCTTCCCTTCTACATTCCTCAAGAAGAGAACACAGAAAAATTAATACCTTGAGCCAAGCCATATCTTAAATGTTTGCCTGAACATGATCCTGTGCAAAACATCCAGCAATACTGAAGCTGGCATATGGAAACACCATAAAGCAGAGAGGAAATGGCACTCACATAAGACTTGAAACTACAGGTTAATGTTGCATGGCTACAGCATGCCAAGCATGCTCTTTTATAGCTGGGGCTTCCCAGGAACTGGAAGCAAGCTCATTTGAAGATCAAGAGAGCTTCCCAACACACACACAGTGTGCTTCATAATGCAACTCAAGGCTTGATGAAAGGTTTTCTGAGAATAGGAAAAGGACAATTTATTTTTTTGTTTAATTTTCTTTTCTTTTTTTTCTCTAAGCATTAGATAGCAATGAAATACAGCAGAGATTGCATTCCTACAAAAAAGTATTTCTAAATGTTGAACATTAAAAAATAGCAATACGACACATTTTACAGTGTACGTATCATTCTTAGATATTCTAAAACCTTTTACAGTTGAAAGCATTTGTCACAGAGATACTGGCTTCTTCCATTTCAGCTGGGGTATGGGTATCACAGTCAGGTGTTACTTCAGTCATTAATGAAATTTTGCCATACAATTGCAAGATGTGTTCTGTGCAAGATGCAGAACTAAGGAGAGGCCAAGCAATGCATTAACACTCAGGACTGAAGGCCACTTATAAGGCACATTCCCAGCAATGGTTAACTATGTTTTACATTTTATCTTCCAAGCCTATTGTACAGAATTGTACAGAAACGTGACAATGAAAATAAAACAGAAGGGGAAAAAAAAGTTCCTGTCATATAAAAGAATTCCTTTTTCTGACAGGTCTAATGAAACAGAAATTCAAGACTACAGTTACAGACATGATGGTTGAAGGATACATCTGGTGCAAGTATCTGGGTTTGCAAGCTGCAGATTAAGATACTGACTTAAATGCAGATTGACCCCCTCGTAGGAGACAAGAGGCTGTGAACTGGTGCCAGCCAGGTGGATGGACATTGAGACACAGCAGGAGCAGTGAACTGCCAGACTTTTGGATAACAAAAGGAAGGAAGACCAATGGCACCAAAAAGGTAGGAGACACAGTAGGAACAGAGGATTCAGGAGGAAGAGGGAGATCAACACAATATGTGGTATCAGCTCGTACTTGACTTTTACCAGCTCAGCACAAAAAAAAAATAATTAATTTCTGAAAGTTTAGACACCCTTTTGCATTTTCACAGCTCCCAAAATATCATTAACACTTCTAAATATTTCATTCTGGCACATGTGAAAAGACATTGCTGAGGTTTCAAGTCTCTTGTAGGTTTTCAAGGGAAATTTGAATTCGATTAAAGCAAATGTTAACCCTAAATCAGGACCTAAACCTAATTTTTGCATTAATACCTCAAGGGTATTTTAGCTAGTACAACACAGATCACTCTGGTTTGACATAACATCATTCTCTCTGTTGACATGGTTATCACAGAGAGCCAAATCACAAACACACAATTCACAGTTCAGAGTTCAAAAACACAGTCAAGTCAGACAAAGCCTGGGCACTCCTGTGGGCTAGCCCAGGCACAAATTCCAGTTTGTGTAGAGTTCTCAGTGATTTCCAGCCCACTAGGATAAGGAAACATTTCTCTTCAGGTTCGTGTACTCACTGTTTTTTCTTCTGGGCTCCCATTGGGCAACTCCACAACTCTGAGGTCATGATCCACCTGCAACCTTGCCCTTGTGACAAACTGGATGACTGATGAACTGTCCTGTGAAGTAAAAAGAGGAAGAACTGGACTTAACAACAACAAAAGCAACAACAAAAGCACCAATCCTCCTGTCAAAAAAAGCACAACAAACCATCAAACATTTGCCAGTGTAATAAATACACCCAGAAAATGCTTAGTCAAGGCTGGTCTGCACCCAGTTGAGTACCAGCCTGGCTACAACTCTGCTTTGAAAAAATATACTTTATGCTCATAACAGACAGATATACCTGAGCACATTATTTCAGATTATATCAAAATCAGGTATGTTAGACTTTAAACACATACTTTGTATTTGGTTTGTTAATGTTTCCCACATTTACCACAAAAGCAAGACAGAACATTTCCAAAGACACAGGCAGGCTCAAAATTCACAGTGAAAAATGTTCCAATTTGTTTTTCAAGTTAACAGAAAAATGATACACAGAAACTGAGATAAACTACAATACATCCCAGGGGGAGAACTTCTTATTTGAATCTGTGCACGGCAAATGTCTTAATTACTCACTGTACAATTCCTCTCATTAATATGTATTTCTCCAATAAAATGCCTGGTACATTTTAACAGGCACATTTCAGTAAGATGCCATTTCAACTTACAGATTAGTCACTTGTATGCAGTTTGCCTTGGGAAGGGTACACAATAAGGAGAAAATGGCATGCACTGGTGACACTCAAACATGTGTAAACACTGTATGTCTTTTAAAGGAGTGTTGCTAAAATCAATCTTAGAAGGGACCCAGCAGATGGGATGAATCCTGGCTATTCCCAAGTCTGAATTTTCCAGAAGCATATTTTGCATGCGCTCAGTTACTTGTTCACATATTTCAGCATTTCTGTAAGCATGTAACAAATATCTGAAATTTGTGGCCTTGCTTGTACTTCCTGTTTTCAAATACGAACAAACATTAACAGATTTAATGGCTTCAATTGGAAAAGCTCAGGTCTATTAATTACTTCAGTTTTCTAATAAGGGCTCACTCTGATGCTTTTAATCTGACAACTATGAAAGACAGGTTTATTTTAATAGGCTCATGTTATCAGCCTTCTCCTCCAATTATCTTATTCCCTCATAACCTTACAGCATCTTGCCAGAATTAGAGTCAGCATTTTTGTAAGTAAAGGAAAATGCAGTGAATCACAAAAAATTTAGAAGATTTTCTGTCTCATTCAGTGGCTTCAGAGAAGACAGAAATTAACTTGCAACCATTTGTTTCTTGTCACAAATGTTAAGCTCAGCATTAATGTGGTTATGATACATCTTCTTTGAATAACAATAATTTGAAGTAAAAATAATAAAATGCTGCCACGTCTCTGTTTACACAGAAAGATAATATATACCTGGTCACAGTTTATATTCACTTACATTTTTTAGAATGAACTTTCAGAAATCAATTCAATTTACAGAAATCTCTAGCCTTAACACCATGCACACAATCAGGGGTCTCATTTGTCATTTTTCAATTTATAAATTTCTTAACTAAATTTATTTCTGTCTTAAGGGTAATGGGTAAGAACTAGGATTAACACCTCTATATACACTATTAATAAGTAGATCCATTTTCTTTGATAACGTGATTATTTTTCACACACTAGTAAAGAGAGGAAGAAATGCAAGTTTTGAATTCATTGGTTCACATAAGCACAATTAAATTGGCATTGAAGACGACCTTTAAGGAGACCATGTACCTTTTTGAGTATCTCAGTATTCAGCAGCATGTAGATACTTATATCACAGGATTCTGCTTTAGGTAGTGAGCTTAAGTTGCAGTGTAGAATTAAACAAGATCTGCCTGGTCTTTCACAGTCCTACAGGAAATATGGAAAAAGTTGTTAGGCAAAGGAGATAAAAATTCAATGAGAAATGATAAATTGTATGACAGCAAACACACCAGAAAACTAACTTATATAGTAAACTGCTTTAATACAGCACTCCTGCATTGAAATAGCAACTTTCAAAACCTAAAGACAGCTGGGTACAGATGCCTGCATAAAAGCAAGCCGGGTAAAATTCAGTTCTCTGCAGAGCTGCTGAGCCAGGCAAGCATTCAGGACTGGAAGGAACGGGACCACAGCTGCACATGAGCCCTTTGTGTGGGTCAGCACCAAGCACAGTGCAGTGACCCACTGCCCCCATACGCCTTTGACAGAACATGGGAGCAAAGACTCTGGTAACCTCGTGTGTGCTGCCATGACAGCTAAATCCCTTTCCCCTGCACGTCCTGGAACTTTCTATTTGCTTTTAAAAACCCGACAATTATAATCACTAATGTGCCCCCCCCGGCACATCATCAGTATTGTTATGTGTGCTCCATAAAGAACTATCTGCTTCAGATCTTCATGTCAAACCATGCAAAATGTTTTGTAAAATATGCTTTATGTTCAAGTGATAACGATTCTTACCAATACTTTTCTGCCAGACTTCGTGAAAAAAGCAAATATTGTATGGAAAATATTTTCATTCTCTTGAGGAACAACGCATGGGTTGTGGTTTCTACGGAAAGAACAGCTTCCTTTGTCCTGACCAACCTGCATGCACAATTATAAATCACGATTATTATTCCGAATTAATGAAATTATACAAGAAGGTTGAATTAGCCTGTCTGTAGCAACACACCTAAATCTGAGCAAAATGTCTGGACTCCCATTAATAGTTGGAAGAAAAAATAACCATCGTGGGAATAAAATAACCCTAAATAAAGAATCTGAAGTAAGCCAGATGAATAATGCACTGGAAATGCTTTGACTGGATAGGATACGAATGTGCCTAACGTAGCTCACGTGTAGGTGTCTGTGTTCTACATGTCTGGAGAGAGAGAAAAACCTCAGGAAAATATATGTTATTACATAGCATTTTAAATCAATAGTTGTCCTAGATATAGAGATAGTAGGGGGAGGTTAGCATTAGGGCTTACCCAAAATCTTTCTCTACATCAACCCGCACAAGTCTGTCTATTGCCTCTTTAAGACTTGGAGTCGGAAGCAGAACCTGTGTGTTTTACCCCAGTTCAAAAAACGGGAGAAGGGGCTTCGTGCCATTAAAAACGGGGGTCGGAAACATGGAGCTCTCATTTCCATTCTTTGCGGGCTCTGAAGTATCCCAAAATCCCGCCGCGGGCCATTGCAGGGGAGGAGTCGGGTTTGCCCACCACGCCACAGGGGCAGAGCCGCTCCGCAAGTTCCAGCCGCTCCACGAATTCCAGCCGCTGGCAGCAGCCGTGCCGGGCCAGGGAGAGCCCCTGGTGGGCTGCGAGGAGAGGGAAGCGCTCGCTGCTTTTGGACAAAAACTGTTTTTCCAAATATTCTTTTTTTTGGTCCCTGTTTCCCGTTGGTTATTTGTTTGGCAGACGGGAAGGGAGGGAGTTTCGGAACAACAGAGCCATGTTTGCCATGCTCCGATCCTAGCCTTCAACTCCTGGAAAATATTTCTGATTTTTAAAAATACATTTTTTTGCAAAGAATATACATTATCAGAATTCCAATTCTAAACTAAAAATTTGTGAGGGGGTGGTTGTCTGATGGATATCCAAACATTTTATAATATCTTTTCACACAGATTTGATATATCTATTTTTTGTCATTTTTCATTATTAGAACAGAGCATACTTTCACCATCTTGAATTTCTTCACTTTCACATGAGGTAAACCAACATCAAGAGCAAAAGTAAAATCTTCCCACAAAATTTTTACTGACAATCATTTCTTTTTACCATGGTTGGGATGTTTCCATTCTCTAGCAATGTCTTGTCTTAGGCTGCAAAACACTTAACATCAATACACACATCATGTTTTTTCTAGTTTTTACCTCAAAGGCACTTTTGTCAAACTGCTCAGGCCTAGTATAAAGAAAGGTAAAAAAATCATTCTGATATTCCCACTGTGGAACATGAGAGTGATTAATGCAGCAGCACAGCCTGTACTCAGATATCATGTGCATTCTTGAGCACCTCTGGATGTCAGAATAGCCTTCAACATTTCTCAATAACAACACATTATGGTCAGGTGCCTCACTTAGACATCTGTGGCACTTGAAAATCACCACCTTTCAGATGGTTATAAGTGGACATCCAAAATCTAAGGGACTGAAAAACCATTACTCACTCCAGAATATACATATACGTGTATGTGTGTGTATGTATATGTATAAATACATGTGTATGGATATATTTGTGTAATCTATTGTTTTCAACATGTGTGCATATACAGGTAACATGCATAAATGTAGAGACACAAGCCAGAACATCTGCACCACACAGACTGTAAATGGCACCTTGCCTCTACATAACAGGCCTCTACATGTCACCATAACTCTGCAAAGGCTAATAATATTTATTACTAATCTGTCATTATGCAGAGTAGCAGAAAATCCCTCATACTGCCTGTTCTACCCATTCCAACCCACACCATTCTTTCATGTTATGGTTCTATAAATGACCACACACTTATTCAGAGACAAGTTAGTCTCTAGCTTTGTTAATTTAGTGTAAGTTGCTCTCTTCCCTTGAAAAGCTAATGAACACGCTTGAGAGACCTTTAAATAGGACTGGGTTACTCTGCCAACTTTTAGTTGTCAGCACAAACCCCTAAATTTCTTAGAGACAAGATATAACCACTGGAGAAAGCATGCATGTTACTCCATGCTTTTAAAATTCTCTATCTGCAACAAGGAAGAAATTACTGCAGAATGACTTTGATGAATTCTGAATATTTGAATCTGAATTACTTTTCTCCTGCTACTTTATAGGTTGAGCAGAGGCAAACCAATAAAGTAGCCACGGTTTTTAATCATGTAAGACTACACCACTCTTGAGAAAAAGTGGCAAGAGGACATTTCACAGTGTAACAGCTGTAGGTAAAATATATCACGTACACTTCTCACACATCACATCCTAAAAAGCCTGCAGGATTTTTAATAGGGCTGTACGAGAATACCATATTGAATTTATTGCATACACAGGGATCATCATCTCTGACTTCCCCTGCATTTGTAGGGACTTATGAGATTACTTGGGACTGGTTTGCAACTCCAAGAAGGAGGTATCAGTGCAAAGGGGATAAAAACACACATTTTCCAGGAAACACAGAGGATAAGCAAGGGCTGCCAATGAAGCCAGGTCAGCTGGAAGTGGTTGGTGTTTCTAGGAGAGATAATACAGCTACTGCCTCAGCACATTTCCGTTCTGCTATCAGCTCTGTTTCCCACCTTCAGGGTACTTGCAACATCATCTCTGCCCATCTGTAGCTACTCTCAGAACACGGCAATTTCTAGCAAGCCTTTAGAGACTTTCAGAAATTGTTGGGGTTTAGTAAACTGTTAGCAAACAGTTCAAGGGTTTAGGCCACATTATCTGTAACATAAACTTCACAGGTGAACTGGAAGCCAGTGGCCCCTTCCAGATTTAACCTCAACCCATTAACATGCATCAAAAGCAAGACCTCCCATTTTTTCTGGGCCCTGTATGCAGCACAAGATGTCAACCTGGGAGAAGGAAATGAAATACAATTTCAAAATGGGCTGGACAGGACAGTTGAGGACCAAGCACAAGAAGTGGATATTAGCAGCTGACATGGGGTTAAGAATGTGCAAGTGATAGGAGTCTATTGGAAGAATGAGACAGAAAAATGGGAGGAAAACTGGCTGTTGCTTTCAATAAATCATTATGTACAATCTCCCTGTTGCATTGTTGTATGTAAGAAGCCAAGGGCTATTCCCATATTTAGTGACTGACATTTTACAAAATAAATGGGCAAGTAAATGTGTATCTTCAGCTCATTCCTTATACTAGCAACACTAGATTTCCACTAAGGCAAAAGAATTAATTATGGTGTTAAAACTTACAGTTTCCAGACTCTTCCAGTAAGTCTGGGATTCCCCTCTTGAGCTAAATCATCACTAGGTGTGGAGGAGGGCCTGGAAGTCAGCAGAACTAAGCTGATACAAGGCAAGTATGAAGGTGGAATCCAGACATGAGTGCATGTGATAAAACAAAACCCATATCCGACCTCAGAAAAAGTGTGTGGGCAAGTTCAGGGAAAACATCATGAAACACAAGATATTTGGAACAGCAATTTTACTTGCAGGAAACATGCTCAAGGTCTGAACACAGGCCAGTCATTTCACAAATTTTTTAGCATTGTTCAACTCTGTAATGGATGCCTTTCTCATCATCCCTGGGCTATACTGACTCCAAAGGACTAGGAGTTTGGCCACGGTCTGGAAATTATTGGCAGGGAGTTTTTACACATTTTCCCCTGTATGTTTTTTTTTAACTGCTTTATTTATGTATGAATAACTAAGCAGTGGTTCAAGTTTTCAAACTTGAAAAATAAATAACAGATGCGTTTGTCTGTCTTTGTTGCTAACCATAGCACATTCATCCTAGTATTAGGGAAAAAATGCATGCAAGTACTCTGATTCAAAGATACTGATTCATCCTTTATTAGGTGAACAAAGAATTGATAAGCAGGGTTAATCTAACATGTCACACTGAGAAAAAAAGGGTACTGACAAGAAATTCCAGACAAGGTCAGACTTTCAACAGTAGACAAATAAGTTATGTAAATATGTTATCTGACTACTTGTGCCATATGCCAAGAATGTTTAATATTCACAGATAATGAAATACATTTGAATCAGAGCAGTCTTGTTGATTCTGGTAATACATTTAAGAGCCACTGAAACAACAGAAAATAATTTTAAAAATTAACCCGTTTTACACAACTCCTGAAAGATTTCAACTAAAAATAGCAATGAGGGCAAGGAAAACCAATAGTCCACAGATCTAATAAGTAGCCTTACAAGACCATGAGAAGAGGCAAATGGAAACAAAGTGGAGATGCTAAAGCATTAAATCAGCTTAGAGGAGTACACCATAGTTCTGGCTTCTGTTTCTATAGATAACAGGAGAATGCACCAGATGCATGTTTATGCACTTAATATACAGCTCAATTAAATAATCAAGTTTGGTAAGCATGATTCTTGCAACATTGGCCTGGTCTTGGCCCTGCAGCCAATTTGCACATACTTAGCAGAAATTCCCAGAAGTACTGCTCTCAAGAACTAGTGATTCCTACCCACTTTTGTGACAAAAGCAAAGATCTTCTCATATAAAGTTCCTGACTTACAAGACAGCAGATTCTTTCTTAGACAGAGCTGTACATGCCACATGTACACAGTAAGAAGGAACACTGGCCACTTGGTATGATTTAACTGTGAGGTCCACAGAAGATTCAGTCCTAGGAATGAATGACCACCACCTTACACAAAAATCAGCTTACCACTAACATTCCTGTGCTCCTTGTATACTGGCCTCTGGCAGATGAAACGTGAGAAAGGATCACTGAGAAGTACTTTTCCTCTCCCTATCATGAACTGTGAAATGTTTAACCAACATGTGAGACAACAAAGAATTCTCAGGGTGTGTGTCTATTTAAAAAGCCCCTGAGATCACTTGGCATTTGATGTGCCTTCAGCTAGGTTCTATCTGTCTATAGCATATCCTCTTCTGCAGCCTTACCTATGATGTATTAAACACAAATAAGCCCATGTTTGTTCTTTACCTAATTGTTGGACTTCCTCTATGGGCTGTGTTGATGGTAGGATGAGGAGCTCTGAAGACTGTGCAGGTGAGTACATTCCCTGTAGGGCTCAAACAACTCCCGTGGGATGTTTCACTAAAGCAGAAGTTTGAATATCAGAAAGGTGCCTAAGACCCGAACTCTTTTCAGAGGCAGTGGAGAGAAGGTAGGACTTTCAAGAGGATGATTTTCCTTATCCATGTAGACAATTGAAGATTAAAAGGATTACTTACATTCAAAAAAACTTCTTGGGGCATGGAGGAGATATATTAAGTTAAACAGATGTCCTTTGTTTCCAAGACATCTTCAGAGTTTCCTCCAAGAAATGGTTTATTGATACTTTTGATACCATCTGGTACCTTGCAGAAGACTGAAATGATATGCTTTCAAAGCCAGGAGAGAAATCCAATAAATGATGCCTATTTTCACTTGATACATGGACTGGGAGGAAAACCCTTCTGTCACCAGATATGCACAGATACCATTGTTTTAAATGCTTCCTTGGTTTTTGCTTCCTTTATTTACACCACAAATCTTGTATATTAGTTATAGAAGAGAAAGGCTAGTCTGAGAGTCAGAATTTAAAGCAGGACAGTGTGTTAAAAGAATTTACCAAGCAATTATTTTCTGAATTTCTTTCTTCATTGTTTTTGACAGGAAAAGCTTTGCTAACGGAAAAGCTTTGCCAATGGTGAATTCTTACATTCATTCCTTCAAAAGGAAGAAAAGAAATGAAAAAACATGTGTAGATTTTCTTTACATTCAGTATCCTTCAACTGGGATTGAAGCCAAAAGGAAGCTTACAAAAAAACCAACTATATGTATTTTTTCCACGCCTCAGTAAAACTCTTGATTACTACATGATTACTCCTGGTGGTCTGCCAAACTTCCTGTTTCCTTCATCATTCTGATAACAGATTGTTTATATATCCATTATATTTCATGTCTTTCTTTATCTGAAATTTCCTTTTATCAAAAAGCAAATCAGCCATCTTTTTCAAAATTGGAATTCGCATATTCAGCCAGAAAAAGTAAGAGCTATGGGCCATTCACAAAGTAGCAACACTCAGCTGACCCAAAATTGATTAATAATTAATCAAACAGTTGCTCATTTGAAAGACCACGATTTTCTGGGAGACTGTTGTAAAATTTCAATAACTAAGTAATTTGACAAATTTCACTTTCTTGTAGAAGCTAATCATGAGCAGCCCACAACTGGACAAGAATATTGTGTTGCTGTGGCCTGATGTAATAGATGGATCACAGTGGGTTTTTTCCTGTGTTTCAATGGTCTTGATTTTTATATTATTAGACTTTATTGAAAGACAATTATTTTTTTACATTCAAAATGCCTTTTCTGAGAACATCCTCTTTAGAAATTTCAAAAAATCCACTGCTTATACAAATACTATATCACTTTCATTTCTAGAAGATTCGGTCAAAACAACTGGAAAATGTCAAAAAAATTGTTCAAATCTGGTTTCACCTTAAGACCTCAGCTAGGAAGTCACAGAAAACTTTCTTCCATGTTAAGAAGTTTTGCTCCATCTTCAAGGATGCATTCAGCAATGCATGAAAAGATTATTTTGAAACACTGGAAATCTGTGAGCTCTGACCAAGGCATAGCTTTGTATTGTGATGCAGATGGCAAAAATACTGGGGTTTTTTTAGATTTATTTTAAGGTCTTAACTTAGGAAAAATCTTAATTTAATGGCTGGGCAGCCTGTATAACAATGGAAACTTAAAAGACATCAAAGTTCCTCTTTGCATAGAGTTTCATCATGCTGACATCAGGAACTCTTTCTGAGCTGCTTTGCCGTCCTGCTCCCTGCTCTTGTCTAAAGGCAACTGTGCCAGACTGGACCACAATGTATGCTTCTGCCTCTCCTCACGGCCATCCTGGACTGGATGCACTAATTTCTCTTGCAAGGGACAGGGCTCCTGGGCAAAGCCAGATCCAGTGGATATCACTGAAGTGCTCTACACTGGGGGTGGGGAACACCTCCAACTGCCTAAGCAAAAATGTTTTGGAACAGTCATTTAGAAAGCAATTAAAGTGAAAGAGGCAGGAAGGTCAGAAAGTGTCTGTACAATTTTCTGTTCAAATTTCTGTACAATACGTTCCCTGGAATGAATAATTTCCTCCAGTAATCTAGCTATGCCTTTAAATATGGTGCCAAAATATGTGTATGCCAATGTGTGTAAGCCATTGAAATGAAGAGACTACATGCAGGATGACTAACACAAAGGGCTAAAATAAATGTTGCTGCAAGTGCAAAATGTTCTTGTACAATCCTTCTGTGAAATGTGGCAACCAGCAGCAGCATGAATTGCTGCTGAAAAAGAAAGTTGCCATATCAAATACTATCAGCAAATATTTCTGTCTTCACATGCTGGGACTTCACATATATGTTTTCAGGGACAAGACTTGAAATGTCAAATGACATAAATAAATAAACAAACCATCTACCAAAAAACAAGGGGTTTTCTACGTAATTATATCAATATTCAGACTTGCCTCCCTATGTGGAGCATGTAGCTGTGGGCTTGACAATCTCAACATATGCCTCAAGGAATACTCATGCCCAACCACATTTTGAGACCTTTGACCGTCCTTCTTAGCTTAGTTTTAGGTTTTAAACACCAGCATTGCAGCAGACAAAGCAGCTTATTTCTATGCTGGAAAATAAAACCTACAGATAATAAGCAGAAATTACACTTAAGATTTTAAAATTGACTATATTTCCTTTACATTCTATAAGTGAAGAAAAACCTCAATTAGTTTGGGACCTTTCATGGAATGAGACAGCAAGCTTTAACTCTTCTCCCTAACTTCTTCCTGCTCCTTACAGACATTACTGTGCAAATGCAGGAAGAAAAATTACACGACTGCTATACAAACTGACCTTAAAAATGTAACCTGTCATCAGCAGCACTTGTAGCTCTGGGACTGACTCCCTTTAACTTTTTCTCTTTCAACAATCACAGGAAGAGATCAATGTTTATTTTACACAGCTTTCTCCAATGAACATGACAAGAGTTTCTAGAGTCCCGTGCTCAGGCAGCCGTCAACTTAAAAGGCAACCTGTAAAAGGAATTCTCTTTAATTCCATTAATTCATTCAGTTTTTCTTTACTTTTTAAAATCTTACTGATATCCAGCTATCATAAAGGCATAATCCAGGTCTCACCTCTGTCAAAAGAAGAAAGAAGTGTGAAGTAAATATGCCAAACATAATAGGACAACTGGAGGACTTCTCTTTGTCCTTGCAAGAGAAGGACTTTTTATTTTGCTTCCTAAACAGAAGAGATGGGAAAGGTTGGACTAGAAACTAGTGGCCTGGGCTAACTGGTCCATTTGAGGTTGATGGGGACAGGAGTCACAAGACTGAAGTTTAACCCATTTTTCACTCTCTGTAAATAATTCTCAAGATCTAAGTTTAGAAGCCTGGGGAAAATCAGGGTAATTAGGTGGTTTCTGTATTACCAGTGGAGACTGGCAAGTGCTTTTTCAGAGCTGCTTCTATGCCTCTCTCTCCATTAATTGCTAGAGTAAGAGAACATAGTAATTTAAATATATTCTATTAATAGCAATTACTAAAACAGCAATTACTAGACTTAGACATCAAGAGTTACATACAAGGAGGGAGTTTGTAATAAAAAAAAATCAAAAAACTGAAAACAGTATTTCTTTCCCTCTTTCTTCCAAATTCCTTTTTATATCATTGCCCAGATTACAAATTCTTTCTGAAGAGACTGTCTTGCAGCTTACTTTCCAACAAGATTCTTATCTCAGTGATGGTGATAATATGTTCTTTTATATTCTTCGTATTGATTCACCCAAACAGGCTCTGCTTGGTCCCTTCAGAGGAGGGAAGAGGATCATCCAGTTCAAATAGACAAATTTGGTTTCCAACTGTTAATTCCTCACAATTGTATCTACCTTCAATGAAAATAAAATAAACCAGAAGTCAACAATCTGATCCAGTTCCGTAAAGCCAGCACCAGAATAATCCTGGACACATTGTTATGAACAGCTTCAGGAAATACCCTGGTTAATTTAGTAGGAATTCTCATTGTGAAAATCTTCTTGGTGATCCTAGAAAGCAGCTCCTTGGCTGGCAAGTCTGGTAAGTGCTTCCCTTGCCCTTGTGTATCCCTTGCTGGATACACAAAGGAAATTACTGCTCTTTCAGTTCAAAACCGAAAACATACATAAATATAATGAGCAGTGGTTTTCTTCTTGGAAGAATAGTTAGTCAATGACTTGAGGAGTAGAGAATATATCTTTGTATTAAGACTAACTTCTCTGCTTGTGTGAAGCTCTTCTATGTCATCATCTATGTTATTCTATCACAACACTTTTACTAACAAGCTGAGGTATTTAATTTATTATGCTTTTAACCTTTGCAAGAAAGCAAATACAAAAATACATAAAAACAAACTGCTACTAATTTGACTTAAGTGTTTCCAAAATATCATTTACCACTGCAGAATCTGAATATTTACTATGTAAAACCAATGTCAGAGGTGAAATTTCCTAGCTAAAATTATTTGAAATTTTCTAGTATCTTCTGTTCATTAACACATTTTAATAGGGAGAAAGTCCAATTATTTTGGGGGGTTTTTTCCTAGTTTTCTTACAATTATCCATTTTCTTATTTCCTTCTGGCTTTTATTGTTGATTCATTCCCTTTATATATTGGGGGCTTTGTTGGGGGAAGTGCTGCACAAACTGCAGTGCTGCTCCCAATAGTCCTTGAATTGCATCTGAACATCTCTGAGGCAGAACTCCAAATGTCAAAACATCTCTATGATCTGAATTAGTCTCAAACAAAATGTTAAAACAGCTTCTGCAATAAAGCCAAAAGCTCAGAATGTCAGGAACAGAGAAAGCATGAGGGCTGTCATTTCCTCTGAGAGCAGCAGATAATACTTCCTATTAACACCTCCCAGAGACACAGACTGTTCCAGTGAGCCATATGTGACCGTCTTCCTGCGATTAATTTTTGTGCCTGAAAGACTAGCTCAATCAACACAATATGAGGGAGTTTGCTCCTGAAACTATCTTGTGTGGTTTATGTGTATTTGAGACAAATTCTAGTGTTGTAACTATGCATTTTGACTCATAAATTTCACTGCCTCACTGTGTATCAGAGAAGTGGCAATAGAATTACCAGCTTTAAGATGAAAAGCATTATGTCATCAAATCCCAAGTGCTGTATCAACAGTGTATTTTATAGATAAATAACAATTCCTAATCCTCTGTGTTAATGACAGCTATTCTCAAAGTTTTGTCAACACTGACAGCTAGAATGGTTGGATTATAGGCATAAAGAAAATAATGACAGAAACACGTTACTATTACCTTCTATTACCTTACTATCTTTATTGAAGTGTAGATTCTGGGAATAAGCAAAATAAGCAAAATATTTTATGACTATGCTTACAAAAATTTCCTTGGAAAAACAGCTGTTGTAAACAATTTTCTAGATCTCCCTTTAGGTTTCTTTGTTTAATTATATCTATTCTATGAAACGTTGAAAAACTTCATTATTTTATTTATTATTTATTTCTAGTTCCCTTTTCAGTCAATATAAAGTCACTGGGAGAGAGAAGTAGGAAAGAGAGCAGGATACCTTCTCTGTTACAATAATAAGACTTGGGATACATGGATTCTAGTAAGATTTGGGATACATTGGTTCAGTGTCTGGCTCTGACACAAATTTCCTGTGTGAAGTCAAGCAAACCTTTCAGTGTTTCAATTGTGTATCTGTCAAGCAATGATAACCAGAGCCTCAGACAGGATTTTCTTGGCTCACATTTATTAACATGCTAGAGGTATTTAGAAAGTCATATAGGAGAATTCTACTGACCCTATACCCAAAATCAGTATTGAAAATTACTGGAATGCCAGTGTACCAGGCAGACATCTCTCATAAAAACATAGTGGCCTACTACCTGCAAAGAGGTCTCACAACAGCAGTTTAACATTTCCACAAAAACAAATTTCTAAGTACAATTCAGTCAAATCAGGTGCAGAGAAATGCAACCTGTTGTTGGGGAAAACCAATATAAACCCTGCTAGCATTTGTTACCACAGTGCTCAAGACCTTTACAGGATGACTGACTTTAGAGGAGATATCAACACCTGGGGAGACAAAATCCATTGAGGAGATTCCCACCTCTCTGGGGCTGCTGTGAACACACCCTGTCCGTCCTGCAGCACACAGAGACCAGGGAATGAACAAGCAAACGGGTCATGATACTTTGGCAGGCAATGTGCCAAAGGAAAGGTGATCTTCTGCATATAAAGCTGGACTAAATAAACATTAAAAGAAAACGCCACAGAAAATTATACATAGGCTGGAGAACTAATTAAGTCTGGTTGGCGAATTGACTCTGTCTATACACTACTATTGCTTCATACAATATCCCCATATGTTTCTCAGTCATTCTGTCTTTAGTGCCCACCTGTAAGCTATATCTGTATTTATCTCATACCTTCCAACAGCAAAAATCTTGGAAACCTGCTTAGAAAGATCTTTCAGATCTATATTTACACGTATTCTGTGACACTGTTACCTACATAATGGGTAAAACTTTTCAGCTAAAAGGCTAGAAAAGTAACCGACAACATGAAAGTATGCTTCCTTTCAATTATCCCAGAGAGCTGGTTTCATTTCACAAAGGCAGATTACTCTGAATTTCAGCAACAAATTTACCTCCATAGTAAGATTTCCATCTTTTGGCCACCACTGTGTAAATGATGACATTTTAGTGGTTTAACAAAGGCTTTGAAATAAATAAATAAATAAATAAATAAATAAATAAATACATCTTAGAAATTTAATCTAAGAATTTGTCTACCACAGTTTATGTTTAATTTCTTTGAAACTGACACAAAGTCATCTTTAGAAAAGCATTGTGTTGAAAGAATGACTTTCTCTATTATTTCCATTTGTTAAAAGAACACTCAAAAAGAGCAAATTATAATATGGACTATACCAAAACTGATACAGATAATGTATTCAGACCTGATAACCACAGAAAAAAACAAAAAACAACAAACCAGGGAATGTGAGTAAGCTCAATAAAGCATCCTACTGATAATACATACACCATTTAATCTTCCCCTGGTCAAGAAGAACTGATTAAGTGACAATCCTCCTTGCAGGTGTGACTCATGAAAGTGTTCTCTATATTTCCTTCAGCATCAGCCTGACCTAGTTTCACAGCATTGTAGGAAACCAGGAACACACAACTTGTTGTCTTTACCCTAAGTGAGGGAGAACAGCCAACAGCTGGAGGGGTTCAGATACTTTTGATCTGGCCACAGAGGCAAAGAATCTTTGACTGTCTTAAAAAGCAACTGGTTCACTGAGTTTTGGTGAACTTCTTTTGTTTTAGTCATCAGCAGCTCCAAGTGCCTCTCTGGGCTCGAAGCACATCATAACATACTCACCATCATCTGCTGAATATGAAATATTTCTGCTCCAGTGGCAGAGAGGCGATTTGGAATTGAAATATCAAGAAAAGCTCCAGGAAGAGTGCTTGGTCCAGCATTGTAAACCTGCAAGAGAAAAAATGAATACAAATAATATTGCACACTTGACTTCTCATAAATGGAAAAATACTGTAGATTCAGTGCTGGAAGTATAGGTACATTTGAAGAAATACAAGTGCTTTGCAGGTTTTTCAATGTCTTCAGACTAAAACTTCTTTTTCAAGTGTCAGAATGAAGTCAAAGGATTAGCTTACCTAACAGTCTTCAGGCCCAGCTCACACATCAAAGGAGAAGCAGTTTTGCAGGATAATTGCCAGTCATCAATACAAACAGCATAATACTTCTCTTTTGTATACTGAGACACTGCTAGTGCACTGAGTGTTTTGGTAACAAAATCTTGAAGGTTATAAGAAATACAATTGTCTCAGTTAAAATTCTCATTTCCATCTGGTAACCACTGCATGATATTCTGCATATGTTTTCCTTATGTAGCAGAAGCCAAACAATTACTGTGACTACTGGACTGTGAGTTTTCTGAGTGAGTTGCCAGGAAATGCATGTGAACAACTTCCATTCAAGTTCTGGCATTTTCAATTAAATTACACTTTTACTGGAAAATATTAGCTTTCTATCACTCCCTGGCCCCCAAAATTTCAACAAAAACGCAAAGATTTCCCATCTACCACCGAAATGCATCCAGTGAAAATTCCAAAATTTATGGGGTTTTGCTGAAGAGAAATAATCCATGGATAAAATACAATTAAAGTAAGTTTTCATTTGTATCTACATTTTTTTATTAGGAAAAATATATTCTGGTCTTTTCTAACAGCACAAATATAAATGCATTAAAAAAGCATTGAAGCAAAAACATGAAGCCCATTACAATATTTATCCACATTGAGATACTACTGTGAAAATATGTAATTGTTAATTGTGTAAAGTACAAATACTAAAAATCAATAGGTTTTCATTCTTTAAACACTGTTTATATTTGAAGAAATGCCTGACTGATAAACAGAACTAGTTTGCAACGCCAAATCCTCACAAAAGCCCTGAGGCTCCAAGCAGGGGGAGAAATCCCATTAGAATGAAGTATGATAAATGCTGCATGAAATGCAAACATAATGCTTCATGTTAGACATTTTAAAAACTTTGATTATCTCACTAAGATCTCATACTAAGCTATGAGTTATTGCAGAAAAGACATTTTCTGTTTCCTTGTTCATATTGGATCTAGTAGAGATTTTCACATATAAAAACTGTTATAAAGGCCCATATTTTTGTAACTCATCTCTTTCTCTTGGTTAAGGAACTATTATTCTTCTCCATCTGGAGAAGTTAAATATATGGCAAGAAATAATTAAGCAAAGAGTGATACAAACAATGCTCTACCTATTATGAAACTACCTTTTCTCTCTGATAGACACAGTTAAAATGTTTGCTCCATTACTGGAGAGAAGATGTGTGACTTGTTATGGTATAAATTTCTACTTCCATATGGAAAAAAAAAATAATACTGCAACTGATAAGTGTGTGCATGAGACACAAGAGCATTTGGTGGGACAAATGCTGGCACTGCCAATACATAGATTCTCTCTCTCTCTTCCCTGTTATCATTTTGCTTTACTGAAAATATTTATCTAGTTAAAACACCAGTACATCCGCTTGTCATCTGGATCAACCAATCACTGCATAAGAGGGGAGTAAGGGAAGAAGAACCTATAAACTCCCAAGAAGGAAACCAGAATTGCAAGAATTAATAGCCTGATTCACAAAATCTTTTATGTCCTGAAATCCTGCTTTTAAGTCCTTCAGTAAAGAGTCAAGGGCTCTGTATGACTGTGGGGGCTTAATTGGTCTGGATCACAATCTGCCCATGGAGGCAGACATGTTATTTGTTATGAGCTGAGTTTTCAGCCTGGGAAAACAGAAAGAAAAATAGCAAAACACTATTTTTCACAATAAATGAACCTACCTCTGCATGACTTATCATTCCCTAGTCCCACCTAGCGGTCAAAAAGGATTTGCAGGGCTTGTAATAGATGCAGTTACAGCCGAGAAACACAATGCCAATTAATTTTGGCCACATCACAAGAGTTTCTTATAATAAACCATCCATATATTTTGCCACATCAGGAACCCATCTAACTGCCATGTGAAGCGTAATATCTAAGTAACACTTGAATACTGCTGAGATGCTATGAGGTATTTATTGAAAGCTTCTCACACCTGTCTTTTTAGTGTCCTCATCTCTCCCCTGTACTGTACTCTTATCAGTTGCACTATAAATATTTTCATACTGGGGCATCTAGCAAGCCTGAATCCCTAGCACAGATATGTGTTTTTTCTCTTGGATAAAGGCTGCCCACTCCTTTGCTCAATGGCCATGCCACAAAAAAGACTTCCTCCTCCACTTTTAACCTGTGGCTTCATCCAAGATGTGGCACAGGAGTAACTAGGGCTCCTCACCCAGCATGTGAAAAAAGTTGAAAGAGAAACAAATGGTAGGAGCCCTTTTTCATATGGAAGTGAGATGCCATGTTTGCAATTCTTGTCATAATATCCAGATGAAGGACATATACCATCCCTGCACATTGTAAATATAGTATCCAATCAAGAATGCATTGTACAGCATTGTAGCAGGATGCTCTGCCTCAGTGGGGGTAAAACATCTCAAACTAAGCCCTATTTGTAAAGGTTACCCACGATGGATGGAGAAGGGTGGTCATGCTGCCTTTGGTGTTAAAGACTGCTGAAGCTCACTAATCAATCCCAAAGTTAAACACCCAGACACAATTTCCTGACAAAAACTGGTACCAGTGAGGATGTGACACGTAAAGCTCCTGATAAAGGAATCAACAAGTGATAGTACAGATAACTTATCTAAAGCTGTTGAGCTGGCATAGCTAGCCTAGAAACACGAGTGACAGTTGATCACTTTATACTGTAAAAGCTCAGTCCCACTTTTTATCAGCATGGACTTCTAACACCACTTCCAGGAGAGAGTCTGGAGATTCTTCCCTTGAGTGGAGATGTCCCTCAAGGTTTCTCCTTGAGGCTGAGCAAAAGAGATTTGCCCGCAGTTGTTGGTATGAGTGAGTACACCTATATAACCCTTACACAAAAATTGTTGACCCAGTCAGGGCTAGGATTGGATCCAGTTGCACCTAGACTCCTCTCTGAGAAGAAGTTTAGAAAGCAAGGGAGTTCTTTCTGAATCTCATAACTCAACAAGAGGGTCTTCTTTATAAACCTCATCCGAAGCTTCCATTCTGCCCATGACTGTGATGCAAAATCATGCACAAAACCCCATACCACACTCAGAATAAAATAGATACAAAACAAGAATGTGCTGTCAAGCAGGAAAGCAGTCAAAATAAGGATGAGTTTTACCTGCAGTGTGAAGTTGAGAGACTGGAAAAGGCATTCATGGTTTGCCAGCTGAACAAAGTTGGACGCTTCCACAGAATCACCATAGAAAAATGAACTAGGGAAGACTTCTCTGTAAGACCAAGATACAGATATGGTAAGCAGAAACTGTGACCAAAATGAAATATATTTGCGTCTAGCTGAATTGTGCCCCTTGCTTTCTAGTCATGTGAAATTCTATGGGACTCTTTTACATTAATTTATTTTTTGTGATTTGATTTTCTCTTGGCAACATTAGACTACACAAGTAGCATCTCAACTGACCTGGGTTAACATGCAACCAACGAAGCAGATTTCTTTTGATTACTTATCCCTTTTTCCCCTTTCCTATCACAAATCCTCCTCTCTGGGGTCCCCTGCCATGGATGATTTGGATAAGTCTCGTAGCTTGGATTAAAAAAGGAAATCATTGCACTACCAAGTTAATCTGAAGAAACAGTATCTAAGAGGAATACTGTAAGCTACATATACACTAAAGTAATATTTCAATTTTATCTAAAATTTACATAGCATTTCTGGAATAAACAGTTAATTTTCTAAGTTTTACTACCTTTATCATTAAGAGATGATTAAAGGAAAGATTACAGGGGGATACCCTGCTTTCAACTAGAGTGGAGCAGTCCAAGTTTCCTCAACCATTCTTATAATCTAATTTCACTGTAAAATGCAGTAGGATTTTATCAGAAGTTACTTGGAAGCACAACACAGTACCTGAAAATCTGCAGAAGAGGACTAGGAGTGCTTTAAGCATCCTTTATGTCTCCTTCTAATCTCAGGCTTCTCCACTGTATGGAAAGAGTCCTGGTGTATTTTCAGACAAACCTACAAACCTTAGTCCTTCCTACTGCTTAAAACTCTGCTTCCTTCCCAGGTTGTCCTTTAGAATCAGAGCACTTTGAGACAGGATTTTAAGCCTGTTTAGGTACATTTCCTTTTTTCCTGCCTGCATCCCATGCCAGCAATTGCTACGGGAAACAGTGAAAGACAGATTTTCTCCTCCCGTTTACAATGTTATGCCAGAAGGCTTCTCCCAAATATGGTACAAGCCATTCTGGGCTATTTATAACCAGGAATGAAGTTTACTCCTTTAGATTCAAATATAGGACAATTAAGCTAATAAAACAAGCTTCAGAAAGATACTGTCCAAAAAAAGAGAGTATTACTAATATTACCATGCCTGGGAATGTGCTCTCCCATAAACCCAGCTTTTCTTTGGCAGTTGAATTTTTCTGTGAACTTCAATTAACTAAGCCTTGTCTATGAGAAAGAAAAATATAACCCATACAGGCACTTGGGTGGGGCTTATAAATTCAGAGACCTTGTACTTTAAAAAAGTACATTCTGAAGAGAAAGAAGATAAACCAAATTTTATTATGTTTTGGCATGCAGTATTGTGTAGGTAATAAACAGAGATCTAAAGACACAGATGAAAGCATTCGTATCCGTAAAGCTGAATAAAAATCCATCTGTATCAAAGTACCAAGAATAAAGAGTTAAATTTCTAAAGAATTTGTAACAATGAAAGCATTCAAAAACTTCTGGAGCATGCTGCTGAGACTGTACTCTCAATATAGAGATTTTTGTCCTTACTAGTCATCTTGTGAGGTCTGATAATGCACTTCCTTTCTCTGAAAGGAGGCTCAAACATACCTTTTACCCATTCTGACTGCTGTGGCAGTAATTAAGGATTTTATTTCTATCCAACAAGATGAGTTTTACGAGGTAAAACCCAGTCTAGGCCTTGAATCTAAGTTTATTCAGCTTTTCAATCAAATCACGTCAGTGCAGGTTAACTTTTTTTCTACACATGTAGCATAGTGGTCAAGGGAATATTTGACTTCTACTGATGCCAACCTGCACTGGTCATTTAGACAATACCTGTAGTCTGGTGGCTAAAACAGACACTGACCCTCTGGGGATACTATTGATAAGTTTTTTGCTTCCCCAGTTTAGGAATTAATGGCAATTTTCTCAGTCTAAATGAATACTAATTCATCTTCAGTGACCAGGTCATCCAATTCCAACTCTAAGCACTGTTTATGTTAAAGAACGGTCTGACTGTTGAGACTGACCACAAATCTTTAATTCTAGGCTTAAGATTGTGATGCCAAGTGGAAGGGAAGAGACCCAAGTACAAAGGCAGGAGCTCATACATGTGCAGCCTTAGGGAGAGGACACAATGGCTATGTGTTATACAAGTATTTCAGTCAAAGGGTGAGTGATGCTGTGCAGTTGGTAGTCAGATGCCTCACAGACAAGGGAACAGAGGAAGTAGGAAAATAAACAGAAGCAGAAGCAAACTCTGTTTGTGAAATTAAACAGAAAGGCAAACAGATAGATTTCACCAATCTCCTTAAAATTCCAGAGCATTTGACCGTAACCTTTGGCCTGGTTACTCTCAACCATTTCCTTAAAAACATGCCCTAAGGAACAAGATGTGGTTTACTTGTTCTTTTTAAATTGACTTTTAAGGTCCATCCTATCTACAGCATCACTTGAATTCAAACGTATCACTAAAATACCTACTAAAAATTGATGGTAACTAATTAGCATTAATTAGGAAGTAGTGAAAATGACGTACAGTCTTGAAATTAATAAGATTTCCAGATATTGAATGAGATTGTGTGAATGATGGGAGTCTGGAAAACAAGGAAAAAGCAACAGTCTGGCATAAGAAATTTTTTTTCACTGGAAGACACCCAGATGTTTTTCTTAGGATGTTGATAATACTGATGATGATGATGATTATTATTATTGTTGTTGTTTTTGTTTTCATTTGGTGACTGATACTTACCCATTGATGGATGAGTCCACTTCATGCATCAGGGGCACTGACAGGATTAGAGTATTATCATGCAGACATTCAGTGTGTTCTAGGTTTCCACTATGCCAGAAAGGAAAAATAAACATACTGCAAATCGACAACCTTTGCAATATATCACAGTTTCACAGTTACCATCTCTCTGCCTTGTGCTCTCTATTTGAGTGATATCAGCTCCTTAAGAATGTTTACCCAGCCTTGGAGAGGGCACACACAAAAAGCACGAGTTTCCCAGCTGTGACATGAACAGGCTCATAACAAAAAAAATGTATATTGGAACAAAGTGTGAATTCAAACGTCTGTGGGAAATTACAGCAGCCATCATACACAGTGGAGAGAAACAAGAACATTTGGATTTCCATGCAAGGGTTCATTTTCTCCCAGTCTGACTGCACATCAGTTTGTGAGGGACACACACACACCTCACAGAGGGTCTTGACTCACTAAATGAAGAAACGTTTTCAGTGTACCTGCACTGTACTACAGTACCAATTTGCTGCCACTGCAAGCAGTTTTTTGGGCAAGATCCTTGCAGTGAACTGGCCATAACCTCTCAGCAATTCCACCCTCTCTTTCCCCCCATTCCTGTACTTAGCTGCAAAAGGAAAGCACTACTACTTTACATTGTCAAAAGCAGCTATCTCAGCCAAAACCAAAAAGAAGAAAGAGAAAAGTGAGAAATTATCTCTCACTTAAATCATTTTATTTCAGTGTGAATACTTTTTGTATGAAGTCTGGGAAACGTTCCTGTAATGCATGTCTAGCATGCAAACCTGCAACTATTCTAATTCTGATGATGAGTCTGCTTGTTGGGTCACTGCTCAGAACAACAATCTTGAAAGATATGTTTCATGTATTTCCAATTTCTTCAGCAGTGACTGTGGAATCACTTTTGCTTTGCTGTTCATTGGATTTACTCACAAATCAAAGTGGCAAAACAAAAGACATGACCATATTTGAGGACAGTATCACCGAGGCTGTAACATCCCAAGTGATACCATGCAGATTATAAATTGCTCACATTACAAAAACAGAGCCTGCTGGCTACATACATGCTTAGATACAGCTCAGCTTTCTGTAACTGATACATTGCCTACATTGTCTGCTGATAAAACTATGGCCCAGACAGAAAACACCACAAACTTTCACTCCTGGGAAAGAACCCCAGTTAATAAAAGCTTTTCCTCTGAATGGGCTCACAGAGGAGTCCAAAATGGAGACATTTCTCATCCAACATAAATACCGAGATACCATGGTGGCAAACAGAATAAGCAAGCAGAATTCTATATAAGGCTCACGGTTATGTTCTTATCTGTTTCAAATGGAGTAAAGGTACTGTCAAAAAAGGAGAACACAACTCAGTGAATCTAGGTCTAGAAAAACAGTTCACACCTGGAAGCAAAGAAGGTTTGTTGTTTTTTAAAAACAACCAAATAGTGTAGGATCAATACAATGTAATGTTTACTTCTTTCTCCAGTTGTTCCAATACTGAACCATCTCTTGTTACAGATTCTACTGCGAAATTTGCAGCTACATGGGACAGACTCGAGGGCAACTTGAAGGGCAACACTTGCTTTCCCATGACAGCATGACATAGCTTCCCTGTCCAGCTATTCCAGCCAGACTAGCTCCAGTTCTGTGTGGAAACAATGTCTTCACCTATTCAGTCTGACTGCAGCACAGGTACTTTCTCTCAATTCTTTATCACTGGCTTTACCTCAGGGCTCCCTGCAACTCTTGTGATAGAAAAATTTTGTTACACTCATTTGACAGCGAAGGAATTGAGCAATTTGCCTAAAGTCATAGAGAAAATGAGGGTAATCAGCACTGAGACCTGCACTACTCTCTTTGGAGGTTTAGCTGAATTCTTCAAAACATAACTATCCTCTCTCGACCTTCTACAATGAGAAACTTTCTCGTAACACCTCTAAGTATGCACTCGATGTGTAAAAATTACTGTCTATTCCTTTGCTCATCTAAAGGCACAGACTAACACTTTTCACTGGTAGGGTACAGAAATATAAGAAGTAAGGTTACAGAGGGAAGTCCTGTGCTATCCAAGGTTGGAAAACACTGGCTGGGCAAATTTAAAGCACTGCTGACCCATCTTTCCACCAGCTGGCGTTCACCTAGCTGATACTGATGTTTCTGACTGAGAAGCATTGCAGGGTCATCTGAGAACATGATGAACTTCTGATGGAGGATAAAACTTCACTAACATGCAAGATATGGTGACGTCTCACTTTCAGTGTCTCTCTCACTTTACAGATGCCTGTTCTACGTGCTGCAGGATCTTGTTCCCACTTACAGCTGTTACTGCAGGGAAGGACTATTCCTTGTGAGAGCAATCACTCAGCAGCTGCTACACCTTGTCTCTCATCTCTAGCTTTTAGTAGAGGTGTCATCCCATTTGGGAGGAGAATTCAGGCTGAAGATCCTGATTTGGATACATAAGGATATGAAGTTGGCTCATTGACACAGCAAAGGGGAGGAGTAACTAGTCAACACATCAAAGCAGAAGTTCATGGCCAATGTTAACACAGCTGCACATTGGTTCCCATACAGACATTGACAGTGCTTGTGACTGAATCACCCATGCAGTCTGCTTCTTTGTGGTACATCATCTTAGAAGGCACAGAGCATGTGTCTCACTTTTTATCCTGCCCAAGACAAAATGCCTATGCCTGCATACCTGGCAACACCCTACTTCAATCCCTACTTCAAGTGCCCTTTGAGAAGTACCCTGTCTAGATGTTTTACACAGTCTGTCACAGCTCACTGAAGATCCAGAGGGGGAAGAAATACATACATGACTTTAGAACCTAACAGTGGGATTATCATTTATCAGCATTTATCTTTTTCTGTTTGCATCCCAGCATGTTTGTTTCATTCAAATGCTGGAACAAATGAGTCTATCTTGTGTTGATCATCAACTGCAGCTGAGCTGAGCTTAAAACATGGTCCAAAGAGATGGTCACTGAAACACAAGAGCCTTTCAACTGGGAGAATACAGAATGATCCTTCAGAATTGCAACTGCCTGGCAAAGAAAACCCACGTACGATCCTGCCTCATTTTTCAGGAAGCTTCAATACATAGTTCCTCTGCATCACCAAAATACATGCATTTAGCCCCAGTAATTTAACCAAATTTACTGCACATATACATATCTACAGCTAATATTGTCAAGCACACATAATGCACATTTCATGTAACAAAGAACATCCAAGTCCTCTACACATATAATGGTCCCCTTACCTTTGGGCAGTGACAAGGAAGGAAAGTGTTTCTTCCTGCCCGGTCAAGTGGCTTGTGTCAAAGACCACATTGAACTCATACTGTGCAAAGAAAAAGCAGTATTTAGAGACACTTAATACTGTTTCAAAATGTATTTATTCTGAAACTTTATTTATATTTTACTGGGCTAATGATATACATGGAAGAGTGCTTCCTCTACTGCAAATTAGCTATTAAATCTTAGTAATCGTGTTTCTCTTCAAATACTGCAGAATTTGAGTTTTCCTTCATTAAAAGAAGGCCTTTATTAGAATTGCCATTCAAAGATATTTCTTGAGGAGATCATCTACCTGGGAATGAGTCTTCCAGTATAGGAGGATCACTACCTGAAATTATCTCAGCACCACTCTATATGTTATTTGCTGATAAAGAGATCTTTTGGGAGAATAAAGGCCACACCACAGGCCTGCACTTGGAGACTTGGTGGCACAAGCTAAAGCAGCATTCAGGACACTCATCATAATGGGGGAAAACAGGTCCTAATTTTGAAATAAGGACTTTACTTTGATGAATAATTTCTCCATGTCGTTTTTCTGCCTAACTCCAAAACAGACTTTGCCCAAGTAAAAACAGTGCCCAAATTCATTGTCATTTCAATGGCTTACATTCTTACATTCTAGATCATATTTTCCTATTGCATGCATTTTTTCAATTCCATTTAAATATATGTTACTTTTTTCAAAATAGCAAGAAAGAGTAAATTAAAAAAAAAACCCAGAAAACAAAAACTTTAATGTTGGGTCAAAGGATACATCAATTCAAATGGAAAGGATTTGCTTTTGAAATTGAAACTTTCTGAACAATTTCAGACTTTTTTCAGGTCATCCTTAAGTTCTTCCTCATTTTCTCACCTTTCTGGGTTGGTCATTTACATAGATCATTTTAGTGGCAGAAAGGACCCAGATGGGTTTTTAAACACTATTGAGGGAGTGTATCTTCTCTTACAGAACAAAATCCTCTTTAAAAAATCTACCATTAGACGATAGGATGAAAAAGCCATTTGTGCATTTTCATTGTCATTTATATAATGGACTTTAATGTCAAAGAGGGCAAAAAAACCTCACAGAGGAAACATAAGTGAGATAGAGAGTCCTTTTCTAATTTTCTGCAGAGGAAATATGTAAGGTTTTCACAGCTGCAACTCTTGCATCACTTTTCAAACCATTTTATTGCAGTGCCTAGGGCACTGTCTTTGGCTCTGTCTGGTGGGAAAGAGGATAGCCAGTCTCTGTAACTGTGAAAGCCTTGGATATCTGGCTTAGCAAGCTAGAGAAAGTATCAATCAGACATTTAACAGAGCAGTTGGCTTTGCAGCCACTCCTTGGAGACAGAGGTAAATGAACCATTATTCTGCAAATGCAAATATCACAACTTTACCGTGGATTGAGATCTCATGAAAGGAAATCCCACACTGCACTTGAGGAAATCTGACTCCAGTAACTCACAAGCAATGCCCAGCTCCTCCTGAAAGAAAATAAAAAAGACCATAAGATTACAGATTTGGGGAGAAAAAGAAGATTGCTAAGAAACAGTAACATGATGAAGTACTATGGAAAATTAAATATTTCCCATCAAAGCACTGTGTTGTACTTCTCTATTCCACATTAGCCCGACCAGTATTGGGAAGAAGACAGCCATCAGAACCTTGCTCTAAGAGATATATCATGAGGAAATACTGCATGACTAAACACATTGGAGTTAGGGGATCAGCCCAAATTCTTGGGTAACTCATTTCTTTCCTCCATTTATCAAATTAAAGCTTTCAAATGATCCAGAATATAAGTTTTCTAAGGTAGTTTTGCCAGGTACCTGTACCATAAAGAGAGAACAGTGTTGGGAGACAGTGACCAAAGCATGCCTACACAGATGCAGAAGAGAAAGTCAATCTGGTTCTGGTGACATTCAATGCCCTGGTCTCTTGCTCTGGTCCATGATGAATCATGGACCAGCAAGATGAATCATGCTGGTATGGATACTAACCTTCTTTGGTGAGATAGTGGTGGCATAGATAAAGTAGAGGAATAAGCATCTCCTCATGCTAAACATTGACTATGGACTATATAATTCAAATGCAAAAGGTCAGAGCAGCCCTATCCTGCTTGACTGGTGACTCCACTACAACAGAAATTCTTCTGGTGAATAGAGAGTGTTTCATTGCTCCATGAAATTAGTGCCTAGCTCCAGATGAGCACGTTCCCATTACAAGATTATCAGAGAACAGTTTAATACTTTGCCACTGTGGGCAAGTTCATCTCACTAAACTTTAGGAGAGTGGTTCAGCTCTGGAATCTGATATATGCTTTTAAGAGCCTACACAGCAAGTGACTGCTGTGTGATTCACATGTTACTGCTCCCATGGTAGTAAAAGGATGTAGAAAACAGTCCAGCAGACCAAATGCAGGTGTTTGATTTAGACTTAGGGTTGGATACCTCTCTAGGCCCTCCTGTTGATCAGATCACCACCCAAACTATAGTGCTTACGGTATGTGCTATAATACAAATGCCTAAATTTTAGATATCTCAATGTATAAATTAATTTTATTCCAGACATGCAGCTGAGAATCTCTTTGCTACAGAACATATTATTTACTTGACCTATTTTTAATATTTACAACAGTTTGCAAAGCTCATGCTCATGTGCATTTCCTGAGTTTCTTCAAATATGCACTTAGAAGTTACATTCTCAGCTGGAACAAGCACAAGTGGAAGGAGCTTCCTGAACCGTGCACTTGGGTTATAGGCATCTCCAGGAAATCCCTCTCTACCTTTCACATTCGACCTGAGCACAGCATTAGTGCTCTACAGACATTTAGCTTCAAAATCATGGTTCAAATCAGGGCACATATTTATAGAAAATGATAGATCAAATATTATCTTTTTTACCTGACTCAGACAGTATTTCACTGGTTTCATGAGAAGCAAAAATAATGTAAGGAGAAAATCAGTGCACACCTGGAGATGCCTGCTGGAGTAACATTACTGCAATACTACTAAAATGCCAGAGGAGTGACCTTCCCATTGAGTTTCTCTATGGATTTGTTTCCTTGCAATCTTTAGCAGGCTTCCATTTCTGGAAATATGAAAGATGGCACTGCTTAGCAAATCAAATATCTAGCTTCAGTAGTATGGAGCTACCATTCACATGTGTTAGATTTTCTCCTCTAAATGAACATGAAATAGAAAAACAAGTGCTTCATGGGCAAAGCATCTCTTTCACTAGCCTTTTCCTCTCAAGAATCTGGAAGGTTCTCCAGTTTTATGAGAGTGATCAAGAGAACACAAAGTCTGAGCTGCTGCATAACCAAATGAAAAATTTCACAGCTGTTTCCTCTGAAAACTTTCTTGGTTCTGGGTTGATCAAATGTCTCTTGCTAACTGGGGCAAACTATGAACTCTCTTCCATTAACACCTAGCCCATATTCTTTCAAGGATGGTTTCTAATTACATAGCTGTCCAGTATGGTGACAGTGATCAGACAGATCCAAGGGACTGTCTCCTCTCCTCGAGGCCATATCCCTTCAGAGATGTCAAAGAGCAGGATAACTGAGAGAACCCTCATACTGATAACAGCAGAAGAGCACTCCTTCATTTTACACATTAATGCCTTTGCAGACCAGACAGCTGGCAGGCAGATGCTCATGGTTTTATTGCCTGTGAAAGGAAATGACAAGATAACATTGAATTCACTGGTTTTGCTATTGTTGCTCAGGAAAGTTTAACAGATGCAGAAAGATTGACTTGAATGACTTTCTGGCTTCATTAACTTATTGTCCAGTTTAATAATTAGTATTAATACAACATTACTGAAGTTCAGAGAGGAGAGTATGAAAAGGTTATTCCCTGAGAGGTGGTCAATCACAGCAACAGGCTCTCCAGGAAAGTGGTCAGGGCACCAAACCCGTCAGAGCTCAGAAAGTATCTGGACAGTGCTCTAGGTTATAGGTTTCATTAGGGAGTCCTGTGAGGAAGAGGGAATTGTATTTAGTGATCTTTATGGGTCCCTTCCAAATTATGTAATTCCAGTAATGGTGAACAATAAAACTTTCCAGTGCAAGGAAATAGCAGAAATAAGTTTGGCTTCATCATACTGGTTCAGCCTCCCACAAATCTATAAATTAAAGAGTACCCAGAAAAACTTTTCCCATGGACTCCTTGGCTTGCTCAGTGATTAAGATGGAGAAACTCAGCTAGTGAGTAAATATTTTGGTTTTCCTTCACTGTTCACCGTTTAGCTTCAATTTCAGTGTGCAGTTCCGGAGGGAGAGAAAATTGTTTCTTTATGTGGTTTTCTATGGTGGTCAGCTCTCTAAACTCAATTTTCACACTGTTCCAGGAGCCTGAAGGGTTGGTGCAGTCTTATCTTACAAATAGGGAACAGCAGTGCAACTCAGAGCTTACAGAAATTGCAGATTCCACTTCTTGCTGATGTCAGGTCATGCTTTTAGTGAAAAATATTTCTCTATGACTATACAGACCATTTGAAAAACTCAGCTTACTGCATGAGCTTCATAGCAGTTCCTAGTTTGCATAGAAAACATAAGCAAAGGGACTGGCCATTTCCCTTCCAACAAGACAGTGTGAAGCTTTATCTGGAAAACTTTCTTTCTGAAACATTTCAGAGTGTTACATACTTTTAGTCAACCAGATAAATAGTCAGATAATTAGTCAAATAACTGTATTATTACTTCATTGCAATGTTGACCTAGTTGTGAGAAATACGAAGCTCAGGCTGGCTCACAGTCTGTTTCTCAAAGTTCTTTATCACAGAAAAAATAAAAGTTCCTCATCATTATAACATGAACAATGAAACACTCAAGTTCAAGACATTGAAACTTCCTCAGCCTCATCTTGATTTACCATTGTCAAATCAGATCCCATATGAGTTTTTTACCAAGTCTTGCAGAGCTCATATGAGATGACTTACTAGCCAGTACAACCTGACCATTCTCCCTCACTTATGTCCATCCAAAACTCTCTAATCTTCCTGAGCCTGATCTGGCAGTTCATATAATTATATTCATTTTTTATTTTCCCCACCCTTAACATAATTCATTTCTTCCCTAAAGGTAGAACAACTCCTCTGAACTGATGTTGGCCCTGGTGCCAGCCCAGAGTCATCACTCCACTTCCTCAACTTTCTCCCCACTCATCTCCATTCATGACTGGTTGCAAGTTCCTTGCCTAAAACATCTCCTTAAGTAATCTTCCCCAGCCCATTAACTGCCCTTCAACACTGGTACTCCAACATCAGGCTTTTATCTATCTGACAACTCTTCTACCATATTATGACTATCAGCAAAAGCAAACATTCATATAAATACAAGTCATTTGTGTTATTTTGCACTCACCAGTGTTCCCACAGAAAAGGGGTAAATTCAACTATTCTAACACTCATTTATGACCTGCTAGCTCTTTGCTTTTCTAAGCACACAACCTACAAATAGATACCACATCTACAGTGTCAACAAGTAGATGCGACAGAAGAATATTAAACATGCAAAAAGGATATGCCAGAAGTGACTCTCAATAGAAAGTTATATTAATTTCTGAACTTAAGGTAGTTTCTGTATTGTGCTGAATACTGCTGACTATCTGTGCCGTAATTCACGTCATACTTTTTAGAACTCTTCTGATTACCTGCTATTTTTTAAGGAACTTTTGATTAAAACCACCAATGAAAGGCATTGAAACTTCATTGAGGAATTATTAAAATAACCTGCATATTTTAAAAGGGAAAAAACCTCAAGTTGCTAGAAAATACATCTGACAGCAGCTTTTATTTCTCTTTCCTTAGCTATACTCAAATTAAAGGTCTTTTTTTATTGTTGTTGTTTAAATTGAAAAAAACCCTCCTCGCAAATCTTGGCTACTAGCACATACATTCTGGAACTGAAGAGAAAATGTCCTGGAAGACTTGATAATATGTTGGCAGAACACTCCTGTTTTGAAGATGTTGAAAATTTACTTAACATTTTAGGATCTTTTCTTGTGATGCTGCTTGTTTTCCAAAGGATACAAAAGCAAAATGACAAGAGTGAGTTCTGAAGAGCCCTGCATCTGTTGTCAGAGCACACACTCTTGTTACTGCTTTCCTTGCTGTTCTTAGTGTTCTTGTTCTGTGATGCCTGTCTGTGAACTGGTGCACTTAACACCACAGAGGATCATGAACAGTATCCTCATCCAAGAAGTCTTAAAATAAATATCCTGAGAAAATACCACAAGGGTAGGCTGCTTGCACTGTCCACCTCATGTTATGCTAAGTCTCAAAAGTTAGGTACTATGCATCTACCTACTATATCCTCTCTGGCATACAGACTTTATAACTATCCCCACTAGCTATTTGGAAATTCTCTGACCCACAACAAAGGTAGAGGCTTACACTGGACTCTGGGAAAATTTGCTAAACATGTACAGTTTTTTATTCTCATCATGGACCCTGACTAAAAGTCATACTTATTACTCAGTAATTTCAATGTGAACTTTTTGTGAGAAGGGATACTTTCCCAAATGAGAGTTTAGAGGAACATCTGGATATTTTGTTCTACACAACAGGGCAATTATATAGACTTGACCTGCATTTTGAGAACTTCTTACTTTTGGGAGATATCACAAAACATATGTCTGTTCACAGCTGGTAATTTGCTTCCGACACACGTGGCTTGCAAAGCTGGGTAGAATGAACATGTCAGGAACCTAAAATAAGGACTCATCTCTTCGATGACATTTGAAATGGCTCCTCCAAATCACTCTTCATGATCTTGTCTAAGCCCTTCAGTTGTGCTATCAAGAACTCATGGGTTTCTCTAGGGTTTGGAAAACAAAATTTTTATTTTGCTTCTACTTACCTCTCCCTGCCTCGCAGTTCTCGAAATCCCTTCATTGAGGCTTCAAGGATATAAAGATGTACCAATTTAATTTAACAGCCACCTCCTGAACATACTAATGTACTTTCTTTCTACAGCAACTGAGGTACAAAAGAATGTGGGTCACAATTCTCCACATATGCAGTGTAATTAGGGATGCCTGAGCTCATAAAAGGCTAGGGATTTTTTTCAAATAAGAAGTCTGGCTCTGACTGAGCTTCCTTATGACTGACAGCAAGTACAGCTCAGAGTAATTTAATCTTGGAGGCCTCCTCATGTGCATACAGCTTAGTTGTTCTAACACAAAATTCCACAGATACCACACTTTCCTCTAAAATAGTGCTTCGTAGGATATTTTAAAACTGCAAGAACACAAAGAGGATTAATGGTGTTACTGACTGGGAATTCAGTGGCACTGTGCAATAATTCAAAATGCTCTGAAATTACTGAAATGGTGTGTGTGATCTACCTCAGATACTTCTTAAAAGTTGTTCTGATTATCATCCTCAAAAGCTCTTTAAGCCTCTCTTTTCTTCAGATAACTAGCAGCCTGATGTCTGCTTTGTGTCTTTGTCAGAAGTACTCTCTGGTATCTGAGCAGACATTATTTCCTCCATGTTTCTGGGCTGGACCTCGCCAGGCAGAGACTTCCCCCAACTCTATCAGCCCACAGCCAATGCCAAGGCATCAGGAATTCACTTTTGCTTGGAAATCTCAGTATCTCACAAAATGAGCCTGCAGTTTTGGGGTTTGGTTTTTCTCCTTTTGTTCCTCTGTTTCAGGAGTTCCAAATGCACAAGAAGTCTTCAAACAACCACTGCCATCAGTGCCCAACTCTCTCAGTTCTGCACAGCCCAGGGACTGGGCAGGGGGGAAGCACAGGGAGAGTTGTGCACGTTGTTGGGATGCACTGCTTCTCTGAGCTTCTTGGGCAGTGGAGATGGCACTCAGTGGTGGCACCAGGCCACCTGGGAAGGCCACAGTGCCTCTCACAAGCTGTGAGTATACATTGCAAGCTGGGGAAAAATCATCCTGTTACTGATAGTAAGTGTGAAGATAGACTGCAGTAGTTAGCACAGGGCTGTAGCTGAAAAAGTAATCATGAGTCAGGAAATATTTTCATGTACATTTCAAGCAGTTTCTCCTCTCAGAGTGAAAATCCCATGAGTTTTTTTTTTCACTTTATGGAAATATAGTTTACTTGGCAATTTCAAGCAAGCACCTTGTGGTCAGAAACTCTTCTGCATACAGTTCTCCACTTGCCAAAGCAAAGTGAGTGATGGAATCACCCAAAAGGAGAAGAAAGATGTTCATGATGGAAAGAAATTAAGATGGCTTTACTCTTTTAACATAACAACTCTGGATCTAGAGCTTCAAACATTTATTCTCTTGTAAATAATTTCCAAACACAGCTGGAATGCAGGTAACAATGTGAATAACATGAAGGCCAAGTCAATGATAAACCAGCATCAATAGCAACTATAATGTGAAAATTACTGTCAATCATTACCTGTTAGAAAAAAATATTACAGACAGAGAGAATTTTAGACTTGCTTATCTAGACCTTGTCACGAAATTAGCATTTACCTAACCTCTTGAATGCAATGATTAAAGAATATTGGATATAAAATCAAATTATAAAATGGAATAAAAGGATATTATGTGTGTACCGCAAAGGTCTATTTTAACGATGTCACAGGGACTGAAAGTTTTCCTTTATTTTCAACACATAGATATTCCCCTAACAAACCACAACAAGAAATATGTATGTCATACATTACAAATTTTGTGAACTGCTGTTTCACCAATTGACCTTCACCATCCCAATGTTTAACGAATAAGCAAAATTACATACCTGAGTGTGCTGACATTCACACAGCCAAATCCACATATGAATATGTGGGGCACTGGGGCATCTGGACCTGTATTCTAATAATAAATCGATTCTTTGACTCATTACCAGAAAATAAACTTGAAAGGGGATTAGGGAACCTCAGCCATTGTTTAATGAAAAGAAGTAGAGGGAAAAATGAAGTTTCCTTCGGCATTAGGACGAAATTTCCTGTCCTATTCCATGACCTCACTAGTAAATGCTGTAGGCACATCCCACCCTGAAACCCAGTAAGCCTGGCTTCAAACATCTTGGATTTGCTCCTTATTTTGAGAAAATGGCTATTTCTGTGTGATTAATTAAAGCCTCTCACCTCTTCCTTCTCATCTCTGAATGGAACTTATTTTACAGAGAGCTTACTGATCCCAGCCAACACAGCAAATATTTGAGCAGAAAGGGAAAGACAAAGACATTTCTATTTACTAGATATTTCCAACTCTCTCATAAACTTTTATCTTAAATGGTGAAAAGCTATTGCAGCAAATTTTTAAAGCACCACACCTAAGAAGCTGAAGAGGCAGCATAAATTGTTCATTCAGCTCAAGTGATTAGGCCCCAAAACAATTTTCAGACCCAGTCAATAAAACAAATCATGTTTTCGTTCCTCTCATCTTTTAAGGGATGTACAGGGTAGGTGGTGAAACTACAAGCAGAAACTGGGATCTGGGCCACCCTGAGATGTTCCACCTCCTTTGCTGCCATTTTAACAGACCAATTATACTTACATTGACTTTCACTGTACTACACTAGCTAAATATTCCTTTTCCCTACTTGTTGAGAACTACTCAACTTATTTTTTTCAAGAAAACCATACAGGAAATGTCACCAATATACATTACCCCCATAGAGAGGTTAGATCAGCTGATTCTCCTTCACAGAGAGGATGGTCACATTCCAACTAAGCTGCTATATCCAACTCTATGACCCATTCCCATATGTGTTTATGTGCAGCTGCACATTTCTCCACTATAGAAAGTACTTAGAATCATAGAACCATTAAGGCTGGAAAAGACCTCTGATATCATTAAGTCCAATCTTTGTCCAAAAATCACCTAGTTGACTAGACCATGGCACTAAGACCACATCCAGTCGTTTCTTGAACATCTCCAGGGATGGTCATTCCATCACCTCCCAAAGCAGTCCATTCCAATGCTTAACAACTGTGAAGAAATTCTTCCTGATGTCCAACCTGAGTCTTCTCTGACACGGCTTGAGGCCATTTCCTCCTGTCCTGTTGCTGGTTTCCAGGGAGAAGAGGCCAACCCCTACCTCCTTCCAGGTAGTTGTAGAGGGTGATGGGGTCACCCCTGAGACTCCTTTTCTCCAGACTAAATAACTGCAGCTCCCTCAGCCACCTCTCGTAAGACATATGCTCCAGACCCTTCAAACAGCTTTGTTACCCTTCTCTGGAAATGCTCTTTCTTGTAATGAGGGGCCCGGAAATGAACAAATTATTTGAGGCAGGGGGAGAATCAATTTCCTGGTCCTGCTGGCCACATTATTCTCAATGCAGCTCAGGATTTCATTGGCTTTCTTGGCCACCTGAGCACACACTGGCTCATGTTCAGCTGCTGTCAAACCAGCACCCACAGCTCATTTCCCTCAGGGCAGTTTTCCAGCCACTCTTCCCCCAGCCTGTAGTGGGGGAAGCATGGGGTTGTTCTGACCCAAGTGCAGGACATGGATCTTGGCATTGTTGAAGCTCCTATCATTGCTCTCAGCCCATCAACCCAGCCTATCCAGAGCCCTATACAAAGCCTCCCTACTCTCCTGCAGATCAACACTCCCTTCTAATTTGGTGTCATCCACAAACTTACTGAGGGTGCACTCAATTGCCTCATCCAGAGCATCATACTCAACAGGACTGGTCCCAGTATTGAGATCTGGGGAACACCACTAGTGACTGGCTGCCAACCAGATATGCCACCATTCACCACCAAAAAAATGGATACTTAGGTACAGATGGGAAAACTCCAGGATCCACATACACCAAAGCATGACAAAAAGGTGCCTACTTAGTAATGTACTATCAATCAGTTTGCCAATCAAGACAAAACCTTTGCTCATAAACATTTGAAGACATGCCTTTTAAAAACATTGCACTGGCTAGCAAATATACCACTACAGTACCAAGCATAAGGCAACTTCTATGTAGTAAACCATGTTCTCCAAGTTCCACATACAAAAACATAGTAAAATAAAAGCTAAGGGAAAAATCAGTTTCTGATTTTGCAGTAATATATTTAAGAAGCAATCATAAGAACTATTACACAAAGTATCTCTGACACACATACAGCTAAATTCAGAAGTAATTTAGATTGTGCTATTCCCATGAAAAGGCTTTTTTCCCTAAAACTGCAGAAAATTTGTTTGATTAAATGCCTGTCCAGACATAATCCAATTATCTAGAAAAGCAATTTCAGTCTTAAGACTCAAGAAAAAGAATGTGCAGAATTATACACTGTTCCTATATTCTTCATAGCCTGACATGTATATCCAAAATACATATGCTGTTGCAATTTGTCAGCATATTGTATTTGATTATACCTTTACTTAAAAGAGAATGTACATAAAGATGTATTTTTGTAGTCTTTATTATTCCCTCATTATCTGTGCATAGGATTATTACGATAAGCTTCATACACATTCTTGTTTGTATGAGTCCATGCTCTCCAAAAACCCAGGGAAAAATCAGAGACAAGTAAATCATTGGGAGACTAAAGGGCTCTGGGGTAAGCTTTCCTTCATCCCACTTCACATGTAGATATATGTACACATGTGCTCTCACACATATGTGTCTCACACTATTAAATTGTGGCTGCATGCACTATTAACAAAGATATTGTTTTTAAATTATTACAGAGGAATACTCTGGTGGTTTGATCCTGGCTGGATGCCAAGTGCCCACCAAAGACACTATATCAGTACCCTCCTCAAGTGAGCAAGGGAGAGAAAATACAACATGAGGTTCATGTGTTGAATAAGGACTGGTAGAGATCACTCATTGATGACCATCACCATCAAAACAGACTCAGCTGTGGGGAAATGAATTGAATTTATTACCAATCTAAATCATAGCAGGATAATGAGAAGTAAAACAAATTTAAAAAACCTTCTCTCTAGCCCTCCCTGCTTGTTGGGCTCTACCACCTGCTCTCTGAAGAGCACAGGGAGATGGGGAATGGGAGTTATGGTCAGCTCATCACATGCTGTTTCTGCTGTTGTGTCCTGCTCAGGGAGAGAAGTCCTACAGCATGGGGTGCCTCCTACAGGAGACAGTTCTTCATTAACTTCTCTAACATGAGTCCTTCTCATGGGCTACAGTTCTTCACAAACTGTTCCAGCATGGGTCCCTTCCACTGTGTGCAGTCCTTCAAACCATCTGCTGCAATTGTGGGTTCCCTACAGGGTTACAAGTCCTGCTCTAGTGTGGGCTCCTTTCTCCATGGGTCCACAGATTCTTGCCAGGAGACTGCCTCAGCATGAGCTTCCTATGCCTTTTGGGCATCCACCTGCTCCAGTGTGGGTCTCCTCCATGGGCTGCAGGTGGATCTCTGCACTCCCATTGACCTCCAAGGGCTGCAGGGGCACAGCTGCTTCACCATGGTCTTCATCATGGACTGCAGGGAAATCTCAGATCTGGCATCTGGAGCACTTCTTGCCCCTCCTTCTCCATTCATCTTGGTGTCTCCAGAGTTGTTCCTCTCACATGTTCTCACTCTTTTCTGGCCATAGTTACTTCTGCATGATAACATTTTTCCTGCTAAATATGTTATCACAGATATTTAAATATGTTATCACAATATTTTATCACCACCTCTGACTTCCTTGGCCTTGACCAGCAGCAGGTCTGTTATGGAGCTGACTGACATTGGACATGGGGGAAGCTTCCAGCAGCTTCTCTGAGAAGCCACTCCTAGAGCCCTCCCTGCTACCATGCAAATCCAGTAGTTATACACATTTTAATTTGACAACAAAACCGTATCTTTCAAACATGCTGCTCCAAAAATTAAAAGCAGGAAACAAAAGGCAAAAAATCAAAGAAGTTGCCAATATTAATTTTCTAGTGGTACTTCTGAAGGCATGGATAATATATGCCCAGCTATACTGTAAGACAACCTTCTGTGTATAAGGCTTCAGCTATAATGCATATTGGTGTATTCAACTGCAGCACAGCTATTCACTCTTAGTGTTACAATGAAATGCTTAAATTCATAACAAGTTCAGAAAATAAATTCAGGTATCATCAACTACACAAACCCTGAAAAAGTAAACTAAAACCCTCACAAATAATTTAACACACCTCCCCAGACTCACAATTAAAACCAAATACACAATGAGGAAACACAATCAATAAAATCAAGCCTTACCCTACCCTTCTGTCCTTTCCATCCTTCATTGGTAGTAATTTTCAAATGTAAAGAATAACGTCAACATAATAACAATGATAATGAGCTTGCACTGGACATTTTCCTGGAATTTACAAATTTTTGCTCAACATAAAATCCCCCAACAACCAAAGTCAAATCTGAAACCGCAGGAAATGCCTCGTTGAAACACATATAGGTTTGGGGATTTTGGTCTTTCTCTTTCAGAAACTCAAACACAGTGTGCATTAGGATATCTTCCCCAAAAACCCTTTTAACGTCATGAAAACCTTGAAACCTAGGGACAACGCTGAAATGCAAAGGTACTACCCATTACCTACTGCACTTGGGTATCAAAACAGGCTTAATTAAAAATATATTTTCCTTTCTTTACAATAAAAGCTTAGCAGATCACTTGTAAGGCTTTAAGATGTACCACACTAGAGAGCAGTTTTTTAGTGCACTCCTCCTTTTCCCTTGCTGAGTGGAATTCACTGTGTCTGCAGATTGTTATGGCCAAAAGTCAAGTGCGGGTTTTCTGGCCTCCTCCCAAAGGTAGGCTGCCAAAAGCGCTGCCATCTGGGAACGTGCCTGGCTCGGCATCCCCTGCAGCCTGCCTGGCTGGGGGGTCCACAGTGAGGAGACAGTCCCCTGCTCGCCCCCAGAGCCTGCAACAAAGCCAGCTGAAATACTTCTCACTCTTCCTCCCTGCTGTGCTCAATGCCTCTGGTTTTGATGAAACGCCACAGGAAGCTCCCTCTCGAAAAAAAAACAAAACCCAAAACCACAAACCAAAACTAGATTTGGGGCCTCCTTCAGATGGGGTTTAACATGCCTGCTTCTGCTAACAGGGACACAGACTGATATAAAACCCACAGACAGGAAAGTTTGTGGTTTCTTAAGCAGCACTGGCCCCTCCTTTGATTTTCAGCTAAAAACTTTTCACAACCTTACTCACATTTTAGACTATGCAGCTGATTTTTTTAGTCTTTCTACAGCAAAGCTGTCATTGACTTCAGAGAGGCTACACCTGAAGTATGCCACATGATCATGTCCTGAGCTTAATAAGATTAAAGAGGGTTTGGGTTTTATCCTATTAGCTTCACAGGAGAAAACTAAACAATTAGGTGAAAGAGAACAATTGGCACTACTTCCAGGCACAGAAGACCATGACTACAACATTCTGAAGGACTAAGCAATGCAAATAAGCATAACTATATATATACATGCATATTATCCATATAATATACGTTTATATATACTGTAAAGATGTATATATATACTGTAAAGATGTATATATATATATTTGTTTACAATTCTATTGGATTTTATATCAGGAGTGTCATTTATCTTCCAACAGCATCAGAGATGCCTGTTAGAAAAGTGACCTAGAGAAACTCCTGCCGAAATAGAACTGACCTTTCATACTGGAAACTCAATAAACTTAAGGCTTCAAATAACAACAAAAATAACCCCCCTTTTCTTGCTGTAACGAAAGCCACTGAAAGCTGTACAAATTAAGTCTCATTTAGGTCTTTTGCAGAAGATGTGAAAGTTCAGACAATTTTAAGCCTCATCCTAGGAACACAGGAGATGAACCCTGGCCCACAGCTTTTTAATCTCAAATGTTGGCAAGTCTTTGTCCACTGAGTTTAAGAGCAAAATATGATAATGAAGTGAGACACAGGAAAGTCACTGGTGATCTTTGGGATCCATAGGGACAGCAAAACCTTTAAATAAGCGTATCCAAGTATATTGAATTCACTATATACTGGACTCTGTGAAAGGATTTTTACCTTTCTCTTAGTAATGCAGTTTATCAAAATAACAGTCTAGATAGGAGCAGCTGGATCTCAGCAACAGAGACAGGAAAATCTCTTTGCCAAAGCCCTCGCCCATGACTTGGCACTGCTGGCTCCCAGCTCTGTGCAGCTCCTGAAAATGTGCAGGGAGAAGCAGCTTGGCTGGTGAGCTATGGGCCACTCAGAGACTGAAACGGGGTGAACAGCTACTGCCTGTGGCTGCTGGGCTCATGAAGCCTTTCTCCACCTCCTTGAAGATGTCGCATAAGTTAAGTGCTTTGCATCTCCTTTTCCCTACCTCACCTGGATGGAAACCAGGACCTCTGCTGATGCCCAGACACAGAGAAATGCAACATTGTGTGGTACATCTATTCATTACGATGATCTACACCAGCATGTAGGTCAGGATTCACTGTAAATGGTCTTTGCTATAGTACAGGCTGCCTTCTAAACCCCTACAAAAAGTACATCTCACGTGATTGTATTAATCCACACAGCTGTTCTTCCTTTAGAAAATCATTCTCCTGGCAGACCTGTGAGAAGGGCAGAACTAGGCAATCACATAAAACCTTCCTTAATCATTTGAGCCACACAAAGTATCCCAAGATCTTCCTCAAAACCAATATATATATATAGGATCATAGAATCATCAAAGTTGGAAAAGACACCCAAGATAAACATTATGATAAATCATTATGAGCTACTTCCAGGATACTTTCCACACTGTGTAACCTGAAGCACAGCCTCACATGATCAGTATAAAATTTCTCAGCATACATAATAATCAAACTCATACAAGTTCTTCCAACATTGAGCAGAACAAGATTTAATGTCCTGAAAAATCACAGCTTCTAAACTGTAAAACTTCTAAGCTGTCATTTTATTAATTCAGTTAATTTGTTGGGAAAAAAAATTGAAAGTAATAAAAAATTATCTATATATCTATATACAAACCCCATATAAGCAAAATACCAATATCTCTCAGATCTACATGATAAATGATAGTATAGCAGAAAAATGTTAAAGGCTCACATTGCTACTGTCTACACAAATAAACCAAATCTACAATGTTCATTCCCTGATGATAGGAATGATACGTGAATCCCAAGTGGAAAGTTTGGATCAACAGTCTAGCCTTCAATTCCTGCCCGCTGTGAGTAGGGGTATATTACACAACACTCACAGCTCCTGACCTGAAAAAGCACTGCTCCTTACTTATCTCTAGGGAAGCAGAAAAGTTGTTGGTTCCACTGAGCATTCACAGAAAAAGAAAATTAAAATAAACAATGAAGTCTGATAGCTTGAGCTGCACATGTTTTTTTCTTCCCAGTTAAGAAAGTGGACAATTTTACCCCAGGGATACAAAACATTTTGGCACACTCTGGAGCAATAGTTGACCATTAGATTTGCAAAAACAGAGAGGCAACATATGGCATGGCTACTGTCACACTACTCATATTCCCAAGGCATGGCAATAAAAGCTTTTGCTTTCCTGGCAAAGGGTTCAAATCTCTTCATGTAAGTGATATATGGCTTGGGCAATCTTCCAGGTGAACTTGTGCAAGGGGGTCAGAGCTTCCGCACTACTTGGCAACACTCTCCTCTGACCCACCGTCACAGTGGTTTACAAGAGCTACTCAAACACACTACATGCAAAATCAGGTGAATCAAATCAAAATACTAATTTAAAAGATTTCTGCTAGCAGTCTTTAAGAGGTTTCTGCTAACAAGCTGGATGTGAATTGAGACTGATCATGTTAACTCATCTGCCAGGGGATCCTGATGCCAAACTGATTTTTGCTTTTATATATTCTCCACATATACTTTATATAGGTATAATGCTCTGTAGCCTATTATTGTACAACTTAATAGATTTGTAGCCAGTATTATACCTGCTCTGTTAGACAGCAAGACAAAACACATTCCAAGTCCCAATCCTAACCTTGATTTTCCTGAGAACCAAAGTCGAGTGCCACTTTCCCATAAACAACTAACAAGGAAGGAGGGCTTTAAAAGAGGGTTGAACCAAAAGGGAGAATTACCTCATCACTTGTGTCTTTAACTGGGATTTCTTGTCAATTATGCTAGTTTACTAAACTTATAAAACTGTACTCACTTTATGCTATGGGAGTATCTTCAGTGCATTTCAGCATCTTGTGCACCTGAGGGGATCCTTTATAAAGTTATCTGCATTTTATAAAGTTATCTGCATTTTATCACCTAACCATGATTTTAGGGCTCAGATAAAAGCATCAACCCAAAGGGGAAGAAACTGCTAGAAAAGCAGAGAAAATGAATATCCAGGACTTAAATTTTCTTCCAGTAGCCCAAAACAGAGCATGTATCTTTGATTTTTGTGCCCTATCCTCTCTCTGCCAGACTTAAGACTCTGGGACAGTTTGATCAGTGTGAGAATCTGGTGCAAGAGAACTCCAATTTGGAAAATGTTAAAGTCTGCCTTCATCTGCAGCCCTCCTGGGCAGTCCTAGTCAAGAGATGGCAGCAAGAGCTCTGGGAGTGAGGAAGAAGAGTGAGTTCATATCCAAATTGCATGATCTCCCTGGTAACACAGAGTATCACATTACTCATCAGAAGTAAAACTCCAGAGCCCATAAGCAGCATGACTCTGGTTATCAGCAATATTCATACTCCACACCAGTGTTTCAGGTACACACTCACTCAGGAATCATGGGCAACTACTGTACCCAAACAAACCAAAACCTCACTGTTAACCCTGCCCTAGTCTGGCCCTGCTAACTGCACTCACCTCTTGCTTGGCAAAAGCTGTTGTGAGAAGCAGTAGGAATGTTACACACAGCTGGCTTTGGATACTGGAAACCTATCTGAAATGTAGGAACAATCTACATCAGGGAATGATGTTCAGCCATGGAATCTCCTGACCTACTCTCTCCAAAACCAGTGCTGGGTTAGCTGAGAGATTCCTGTCAGCCCTTGCAGTACAGGGAGAGATTAATGCTATACATTTTTGCCCTTTTACTGTAATTATGATAAATATGCTGGATTTATACTATTGCTATAAAATCTTATGCCATAGCTGAGCTCATTTAATAGAGACATGGCTCCTGCCCTACACATTTACTGCCACTGCCAGCAAGCTTACAGTGCTATTTCTGCAACTGTCCTGAAAATATCCCTCTGCACTGAGCAGCAGCTAAGAACAGTTAGCAAAGTGCCTGGCATGCATCTTCAGCTAAACAACACAAGCCAGGAGGTAATTCCAATAGAAGTAAAATGGTGAAGAAATTAGTAGCGATAGCTTTTTATTCTTTTTCCAGACTCAGCACACTGCAACACTTTGCATTCTTTGATAGGAAAGTTGTATCAGCTCTGTTAAGTGGATTTTTCAGACTCTGAAATACAATGCTTTCCTAAAGCTGAATTAAAATTAAGGAATGATAAATTATCAGATTAAAAGAATATTTTAAAATCTACTCTACACAGAAGAGAGGAGCAAGATTTCTTTGCCAACACAGTAAAGAAAAATCTAAGCACACAGGTGAAGAGTCTTTCTTCCTCTCTATATTTTTTAAAGAATATGTATTTCAAAAGTAACACTTTTCTCAGTGGACATATTTTGAAATTCACTGCAGTGCAGTACTCCATGCACCCTATCTCATAGAGTGAGATCTTGAAACATGGCACAGGAATTGTATCCATAGGATCACAAAGGAATGAGAAGTCAGCCCATGCTGCATACTGTGCCTCTTCAGAGGCACTATCAGGAGTGATGTAAAGAAAAGGCTGGGTTTCATCCATGAAATGGACAGGACTGGTTGCAGCATAATAGAAAAATCAGAGAGTGGAATAGGTGGAGTCTCCTATATATTAATCAGCAAATGCTTTTTCAACTTGCAGAGATACAGCAAAGCCTGGAATATCAGGTTGGAAGGGACCTCAAAGACCATCTGGTCCAACCTTTCTTGGAAAAACACAGCCTAGACAAGATGGCCCACCATCCTGTCCAACTGAATCTTAAAAGTGTCCAGCACTGGGGAATCCACTGGTGAAATCATTCCAGTGGAGGACTGATCTCTATTTATAAAGTCTCATGAAATCTCAGTCTTCAGGAAGGAAAGAGGGGCTTCCTTACTCAGACTGCTCAGGGAACAGTACCATCACCATCCCTGAACTAGGCCACCTCACTGATTTTCAAACACAAGATGTGACATTTTGTTTCAGGAGCTCTGTTGAAAAAAAGCAGCATTAAACTTTTGCATTGTCGGGTCTCATTGTAACCAATCCACAGAACAAAACAAATCTGGATTCAAATGTCCCCAGTGGAGTAATAGGAAAAACACTCAGGGAACTCACAGCATCGTGAATGGACTCCAAAGACAGGCTAAAAAAGCCTGCTATGAAATCATCATTCTTAGAGTCACCCTGCAGAGAAACAATACAGCAGCCACATGAAAGATCTCACTCAATTTCACTTTACCACTGTTTATTAAAAGGCAGGTGATACTTCATACTTCCCACCACACAAAGCTCTTTTGATTACTAAATTGCTCCACTATGGAAAAACTTAGGTGCTGTTTGTTTTGTTTTTTTTCATTCTGGCTTTCTGTTCTGGGTTTTTGCTTGGACAATATTCAACAAGGATCAAAATCTGCATAGATGTCAAAGGATGGGAGTAGGTTATGAGACATGGAAACTGTGATATTTTACCAAAAAAAACCCCCACATTGTCAAAGACCTTAGGGGAAAATATAACAGTGTAATTGAGGCTATGAGGTCATTATCCAGTTTCCCACCTCAAAAAAATGAGGCCAATTATATATTAGTTTGACCAAAAGAAAAAGATGAATGAGAGAAAGTAAAATAGCCTAACATAATCCTGTAACTTGGCTTTTCAAAACTGTTACTGAAATAATGAAATAAACATCAGAAAAAAAAATCAAACCCTATGAAATTAATCATAGGAAACATTAGAACAGCAGGAATAATTGCAGACTGTACTTTGATGCTGAGGAAGATGTGTGCAGTACTTTTTTAATGAAATACTAGCTTTTCTTAGAAGAAAATACACTGAGTAGTGAGATAATACTAGAATGTCAGCTGCTTCCAGAAACTGCTCCTTCTATGCAGCACAGACGTTTTCAAGTCTTCTATAGACCCAAGCTCAAGGTAAAATATTATGGGAAACAACACATCAGCTTCTTTCCTCACAATGTTGGCCAAGGAAAATGATGAAGGAATTGGCTTGGTATGTGTAAAATATTCAAAAAAGAAAAAGATGACAACAATCACCGACTTCAACGAGAACTGGGCCAGACCCTGAAAGTCTTCCCATAAAAATTTCACTATGGAGAATTTGTATATTGGCATAGGCATTTCTAGTTTATCCCCGCCTTTTCCCTCCTAATAAATTGGACATTTGCAGCACATAATGTCTGAAAATGAAGTTTATAATAAAAAGATAACTCACTGGGGCTTGCAACTGTGCAGTCAAAACTGAACACTTAAGACAATTAACATGCATAAGAAATTGTGGTTTTTTATTACACAGTGAGTTATTTGAATAGGGTTATAATAATTTAAACCTATCATAAAACATGACAATAATGGCAAAATCTCATTGGTTCAATGGACCAGTTTAATCCTGAACTTCGCAATAGTTGTATTACTGTTTTAATATTGCTCTTATGGCTTGCAAAGCAAAGCTCTAGAAGACAGACAAAAGCTGTGAAAAGCAAGAGCAAGCAGAGAATGTTATCACAATCATACAGCTCCCATTTTGCACAATTATTGTCACATCACTCACATTCAAAAACCTTTCATGGCCATCAGTTTGCAAAAACCTTTATTCACTGTTTGCATTACAACACCTTTATTTCTAAATGAACTCGTGCTAATGAAAACATCCAAGCATTTCTATCTAAATGAAAAGAGACTAAACTCAAAAAATTCACCTGACTCCATACGGATGAAATTCAAAGTACTCCTGACCTCTTGGATCTAGTGATGTGCCCTGGCCACAACCCAAAGCTGCACCAGGATATGAGCAAAGAAACAAGCCTTGTATCTTGGTTTCGACAAGGAGAAAGTCTAGAAGCCCAGGTGAAGAGATAACCAGGACTGCTGGGTGCAGTGTGGCACCATTTAAACAAATGTTATGCTTTGTATTTCAGTGCCATTTGGTACGTTATCAGTTTCCAACCAGTCTCCCTCTACCTCTGTATGCCTCAGTCTTCCTTTCTCATTAGTGCACCACAAATAACAGGCACGTGTCTTCTACAGAAATACAGAAGGTGTAATCTATACACACCAAATCCACAAAAGAAAAAAATCTCATTAAAGAGCCTGAAAGAAATTAAAGTCCAGCATAACCAAACACAACTTCCAAATGTCTCAGCAGTGTGAACCATGCTCTAGTCCATCCTTAATTTGTAAATAAATTGGCTTAAAGTTAAGAGACTTGCTCACAGTGAGATTAGCCTTTCTTACCTTTTGCCACATTTTGATGAAGAAGAGCTCTCCAGAAAAATTGAAGAAAACATTGGTGTCGTAGGCATCATCACCAATGTTGGAGATGAAAATGTTAAGTGAGATGTTCCTCACTGCTCCCAGGGCCAGGTAGGCAGTTCTGTCATCAACACTGTAGGCAGAAACAGTTACATTGGTTTAACTCTGGTCAACTTTCACGCTGATTCTGCTTTCTGCCTGCTACAGAAATGTCACAACTCAACTATTTCAAAGCTCAGCAGTGAGAAATTCAGGAATGTGGTGCACTGCATAGTGCAGAGGGCCATACTAGGGATGAACCCTGACTCAGGGTTCTGACACTGTATTTTGGGACTGTAGGAAAACCTCATGATTCCCACAAGAAACTATTTCACACGCCTTACTTTTTGTGATAATAAATTAGTTGAAAACTGTAAAGTAATGGTAGGGGGAAAATGCAACAACGTCAAGATATTAAGCCTGCATTCAAATACACGAGATATTTCAGTTTGTGCCTCAATAATTCAGACTTATTCTAGCAACCCTCTGAAAAATCTTCTTGGAGTTATGCTATGGATAGAAAAAATCTAAACCAGGCTCAAATAAAATCCTGAAACTGGTGTAAATGAAAAAAATGACAACAAATTACCACTGAATGTGACTGATGTTTCTTTAAATGTTTATGCTGGACTTAACATGGTGGATCACCTTCTATAAGTGGAATATCAAGAGTAACAGCTACATATCATGAATCAACACACTTACAATATGGCATCACAGATTATGTACAAACACAGACATGCACACATAGAGGTAAATATAGATATTCGTAAACATACATTTATTATTTGGTATTTAATCCTTCTAGGCTGTTCAGAAAATGAGCTAACAGGTAGGAATAAAGGCTAAAGATAAATCACAAGAATATACACAATCAATGCACAGATCTGCAGGTCTTAGAAGTAACAGTAAAAGATAATATGAAGTACACCAGGTATTCACTTTAAAAATAGAAAAAATAGACAAATATTAAATTTGGTAGTTATCATAACTGGACTCTAAGATCATCCATGCATCCTGAAGAAACAGAGGCAGTGTCACAGAGAAAACACTGAGTAGCTAGTCAGAAAAGGACAAAGAACTCCAGCCACACAGCAGGGAGATGCTCACAATTATTTCTTCTAGAGTACAGCCAGCCCAAAAGGAAGAAGGAACCACTTTTCATTCACCCAATTTCTTGAAAGGAACAGCTGTTCCAGTGGCATACACATTGGCACACACCACACTTCTGCTTATCAGCAACTCTCTGCAGATGGCTGGTGTGCAGGCCAAGAGCTGCGTTTAAAGGCAGCCTGACCCTCCATTGTTACCTCCTCTGACAGCCTTCTTCATGTTACTGCAGACATGGTATTTGCATCAAAGTGGAGTTTCTGGAAATGCAGTGTTTATACACTGTTCAGCATCTTCTGCCAATCATAGCTGTACCAGACATCCAAAGGCAGATCTTGCCGGGCTCCATCTGCCCGTGCTTATCAAGAAGTTTCTAAATGTAGGTTTCTGATGATAGATACAAATCAGACAGGTGCTCTAAGTGAATCAGAACTTTGGAAGATGGTCCAGACTCAGGCTTTAAAGCTGATGGATATGGACTGTGAGTGTTACTTCACTGTGTAATGTGAACAATATTTGTAGCATATATGTTTCCTGTATGTAAGCCATTTATGATGATCTTCATTTATTAAGTCCAAAATTATGGCTTACAGTTCAATGACAACTTATTATGAGGAAGATATAAGTATACAGGAAATGTGTCTGCTTTCTCACACTTAAAATCAACTGCAGACATTAACCAATCATATTGATAAATGGACATTTTGCTTTCAAAATATTAGTTTATTTTCATAATCAATTATCAGTGCAAATAAAGATTTGCAGAAGTGTGTGTAGTATAATACAGAATTGACTGCAAAACTAATTTGAGTTGTTGCTCCTTATGTACCAAATTAATTCTCATCTATATGGGAATACTTGAAAGCATTTAACCTTTTGGCACCAATTTCAACACTTACTGTTGACAAATAGAAAAATTATGAAGATGCTAAACAATCTGCTGGGATTTTCTAATAAACAAAACGTATACTTGGAAGCAAAAAAGAAACCCCAACCATTTAATACTGTGAATTATTTTTTACGAACTTTATAATCTCACTTCTTGCAATTGCATCAAAATTTAATCAGTATCTGTTGTACTCATTAGCAGAATCTGGCAGTATTGCTCCAGCAAGCAAAGGAACATTACAAGCTTTTTATTTAAGTAGAGTTGATATTAAACGCAATGAATGCTACGGAATGTTCTCTGAATTGGTAGTAGCAAAACTTTGAGATTTAACATAAAGTGAAGACAATTGAGAATATTTTCCTTTCTAATGAATACCAAAAAATTCTCATAATAAAATCATACTCAAAACTAAACCCCACCAAAAAAATTTCAAAAATTAACACCAGTGGGTTGTGTCACTCCTTTCTAAAGCTACCACTCTGTGGTTCAACACGTATCACATCAAAACGACCTTTTTCTCAACAGAGAAAGAAAATCCACTTTTAAAAGCACACTGTAGATACTCCTATAAAAAATTCACACACTACTAAACTTCAAACTGATTTTAGGCTGGCAAGTGAGTTCAGCTCTCCTCCTGAAAGGCTGTAAGTCCCATTTCAAAAGAGCAGGTTTCTGAGTCATTGAATCTGTGTATGTCTGGAATTAATCAGGTTCCCTCGCAGTGAGAGGAGGATTAGGAATCTCCCCATTTAGAAGGGAGTTACCAAGCCTGTTGGCTGCTTGAGAGAGTAATGTCACGAGTACAGAAGCCTGCTGTGTTGCTCTGTTGCCAGCCGGGTGCCATCCTCCTCCAGCACCTGCCACACGTTAACCACCCGAGCTGCCAAGTCAAAATATGCCAGCTAAAGAATTTGTTGTCACCCTTCAGAAACAAGAAAAACCAGAGCCATCCCTTCGTCTCAACAAGGTTTGTCAAACAATTTAAGAAACATCATCAAGCAATGACTTTTTGTTTATATTTTCATATATGAGAACTACACAGCTGCCAACATTCTCGACATGATCCTTATAACCTTGCTCACTTAAAGAAAGGCTAAAACAAACAAACAAAACCACAAACAAATGAAAAACAAAAACAAAACTAACAAATAAAAACCCCAACAAAACAAAACCAGAAAAAACAACTAATCAAACAAAAAAACTCCAAAAGGAAAAAGAAAAGTAAAGAAAGAAAAGGAGTGGGAAAATATCAAGAAATAATCAGTTAATTGGACAGAATACTATAATCTTGTTACACTAGGTACTACTTCCAAAAAATGAACTGAGTAAAAGTTCTGGGTAGTCTGTAGATGTATGGTTTTTTTGTATATAGGCAAACACATTTGTACACACATACGTACAGATGCCTGAAGGATGTCAAGTTATCAATGTTTGCATGGAAAGAAAAAAAGTTTTAAATTCAGAAGTACTAAGTACTTCCAGCTTTCATTCACATGACCCAAATGTGCAAGCAACAAGCAATTCTAAAAATCAGGCTCCAAATTTCTGCCATAGTTTTAAATTCACTGACAATGGCAGTACACGTCAAAGGCAGAGATATTTAATTTACCTTTTAAGTGATTAAGAAAAGGAAAGCAAATTCCAAGATAAAGCAATTATCTTTTTTGCATACTTTAATGCTCTAATTGTTAATGCCCACACCACATCATTGCATTATGGTCAGTGAGGGAAGACCATCTGAGGAAGACAAACTGCAAAGATCTGCAATCTTCATTTCTCCACCCCTCAAGATGCTGCTTTTTATTAACATGGATCAGTGGGCGCATAATCTGCATTTCAAATGATGTGCGGGGACATTTTCTCTATTTTGTATTTTGTTTCTCTATTTCACCAGGGTGAATTTTTTTTAAAAGTGAGAAGGCATTCAGCAGTTACTCTCAGTCTGTGCAGATCACACATAGGGCAAGGAATGTGACAGGTCACACTTACCCTATTATCTGGGTCACTGACTTTCCCTTTTGTATTAGGAACGTTTCTTTTCTTACAGCAAATTAGCATAACTACATGGATAAACCACCATTACTGCTCAATAGACAGTGGAAGTTACAACTATGGTCAATTAGACTGCAAATGGATAAAAATGTTTCAAACAACTGAAGTACAATCTGTCCTCTAACTCCATTAGATGAAATTAAACAAGTCCACCTTTTCCTTTTAAATCAATAAAAGGTGTAAATCAACAAACAGTGGTGCTATGACAGATCCAAACAGATTTCTACCTTCACCAACTAGCACTGCAGTTGGTCTTTGTAGTTACTAGAATAATAAAATATTAATTTTGTCTCTGCAGTCTCTTTACATCAACCCTGAATACCTTTCTTCTGTTGGCTTAATTGCAGGCTTCAGGGTTAGTTGAACCTCAGGAGGAGATTTTGCAAATACTTAAACCTCAAAGGCCACTGAAAAGCTGAAACCCTCAGTTGATCTGAGAATTCATTTGATATCTCAGTGCAAAACTGAGATAACAGCCCCAGAAACAAATATAAACCAAATAAAAATTTTAAACAACCTGCCAGGGAGTAAAGTTATTGGATTTTACACTGCTTGGTTACACACATAGGGCCTTGATTGTCAAGACCACTTCTCCAGCACTAGAAATGCTAAACCATAATATTTGAGATGATGATTGTCTTCTCACCCCATGTGCATTCATTGCAATTCTCTCTGGAAAGTTCACAGCCAATTTAGACTAAGGAATGGGCCAAACATTCAAGATACCATGGCTTATTCTGCACTGACTGAACTTCTGCCTTTCCTTTCTCAAGCTGAAGTCTATGCCAGCAAAGGCACAAAGAGACCTCCCAGAGCTGATGGCCAGAGCCTATCTGAGGTACATTAAGCCAGCTGTGGCAAACTAGCACTGAGGCCATCAGATCATTTCCTTCATGACCTTTCTCTGTATTTCTCAATCTAGTTCTCAAGCAGAGACTTTGCAGTGTGCCCTGAGTAGTACACAACATGAGGTGATAGAAAAAATATAATTGAGAATTCAAGGAGTGATCAGCCAAGATTCTGTGTCAGAAGAGCACAGGTTAAGAGTAGTACCACTACAATATTGCTCTCGATGGAGACTGAATAGCAATGTTCCAGTGTTCCCTCTTAGGAAGGAACTAAATGTCCCACATGAAAAAAAGTGCTTACTGTGCTGAGCCCCGGGCTATGGCCATAGAACTGCTTTTTGGCACAGGGCTGCTGTCTCTAGTGCTTCAGTTCCCATATATATTGCAATTCAGGAATATGGCACACAGCCTTACCTTTTCCATCTTTCCTACACTTTAATGTTAAAAATTAATGCATTTGAGTAGTAAACAAGATATGGAGAGGGCAGGGGAATTGGATGGAGGTGGGGGAAGACACGTATCATACATACATCACTCTTTATTATAGTATAGAAAAAACCAGTAATTCCTAATTATGGCTAGTTAACATACATTCAGTGCTTCTCTGGAAATTGTCCTCTTTTCCCCAAGTGTAGTTTCTACCCCTTAAGTACAGAACAGATATAAATCCCAGCCATGTGTGCCTTGAAACTTTGAAATAAAATGGACAGAACAAGGAGTAACATCTGCATAAAAACACCCCTTTTCACCCTACAGAAATCTGATGGCCTTTTACTATTATCAGTAATTTCAACTACACCCAGACATTCACAACTCTTTATAAATAGAACTGAAAAATCAATAGGGAAAGAGCTGCCTCTGTTTTCACACAATGTTTACTCCAGGGAGAAGCTTTTGACTTGAATCAAGTTGCACTGGTTTATGAAACTCTGACAGGAAAGCAGGATGAGGTACAATACCTAGAGAAGCTCTAATCTAATCTAATCTAATCCAATCTAACAAAGTACCATCTTTACAAGCTACCCTTGAAATCAATGTTACTGTGCTTCTGGGACAAATTTATCCCTCCATGTGTGTGAAAGACAGCATCCTAAGGTTGCAATGCAAACAAAAACAAGTTACTAGTGGCAGAAAAAAATGCAACAGATATATGGCGTCAGGCACATAGGTAAAGCTGCAGACATCAGCCTGACATGAAAAAAACAACCGTATATTTTCCCTACTTGTTAAAATATTTGAAGAGCTCTGTTAAACTACATGATTGTTGACCACAGATCTGAAATTTGAAGCTGAATCAATAGCACTTTATGCCATACTGTTTCTAGAAATTAGATAATTAATGAAGTCATCACGCAAACCTATGTGTTTTCCATAACAATTATGCCTTTAAAAATAGATATCCTGCTATTAGATAGCTTCAATTGCTTGTCCTACTTCTGGGATTTGGGATGCAATATGCAATTTAGAAACCATATTCAGCAAAGCACTGATGAGAGAAGATCAGTGCCCTATCCATCAATCACTTTCAGAGGTCAATAAAAGGCAGTTAAACAGAGAGAAAACATTAGAAACATTACATCTTTGTTACTTAAGGCAATTTGTTTTGCAGTAGCAGGTGTTATACTCTAAGAGTAAGCTATGTCTAAATGTCAAACATGATAAGCAACATATCACCACATTTCCTCTGCAGCTCACACAAAACCAGCAAGAGGATTTACCTGGTGACTGATGAAGAACCTCAGGCTTACCAGATTTTGCAGTTTCAAGACATAATACAGAAAAAGTTCACGTAGCTTCATCACAAAAGACAATGTATATATGTATGTATATGTACACATACGTGCACATCTGTACCAGTCAAGATGTATACTACAAAACAGAAGTGCATCTGTTTCTCATTGTGGTCTGTACATCATCAAGAATTTCCACCTCTTGAGGCAGCTGATATATGGCAGCGCTTCCTGAAGTTAAGCTTTTGTTTTGTTAGCTTTATGCTTTGGTTGCTAGAGCAACAGTGACTTTAACTATCTTAGGCCCATAAAATACTGATGTTGGGATGTTCACAAGGAGAGCCAGGTTACACAGTAGCCCAGCAATGAATTCAAATTATATGAAAGAACATCTCTTTAGGGTCTAGTTGAAAATAACAACAAAATCCTAATCCAGTAGATACAGTTAAACAATTCTTTCAAAACAAAACCAGTGCTTAAGAAGGGACAAGACTGGCTTGTACAATATTCTTGACTGATCATCAGTGACCTGTTACTAGAAAATAGAGACTGGGAATCTGTATTCTTGTACTAGATATGTGGACTACTCAGGTTTGTTAACTCATCACTTGATAGTTCTATTACCATCCATATGGGTTCCATCACTCTATTTTCAAAAGGAAGAGGACTGTCCACTGTTATCAAGCTGGGTTTATTTATTTTGGGAGAGATTTATGAAGCTTTGAGCACAACGAACCAGATGGGAACTGAGAAACCATTTCTTCATCTCCATTCATCCTTGACAACAGAAAACATTCACTTATACTTTGAAATTATGCTCCCACTGCAATTTGCACTACATCCTGATTAATTATGAGCTCTGCCTTTTCAGGAAACTGCAAATCCAGCCCCGGATGAGTTACAACAGAGTTTTCCATATGCCTCACAAACTCAGTATTCAATCCACTAACAACTGTCTGCAGGTAAAAGATAAATAAATTAGAAATCAGAATTCTGCTTCATAGCTTCACTAAAAAAAGCTAAATTCCAAACAGAATTACAAATATACATTAAATGTTAGTAAGTAGTTTTTCATTGCACCCTTTGCAGTGCAGCAAATCACTTTTAAATACTATGCTATAATTTATGAAAGCGCTTAAATTACAGCACAAGACTTGGTATGACTTTTTGAGAAAAAAGGAAGTAATCTACTTGTATCCATTTTCCCAATGTTTCATCATTTTTTTTTCTCCTTAGAACATTTTTATTAGTTTAAAAGATCTTGAGCTAAGGTATTACCTAATAACCAGTGGGCAGCACATGACTGCAGTCATGGCTCTGTATTTGTGCTCTGAGAGTTGGGACTATCCATACTGGCTTACACAGCTTTATACACATAGGGCCTTGACTGTCAAGACCACTTCTCTAGCACTAGAAATGCTGAACCATAATATTTACTAATTTCAATTTGGTTGTTTTTTGTAAAGCAGATATTACTTTCATCTGAGGAGCTCTGCTATTTAGGGTAGATTGTCTAGGGTAAACAGAATGTCAGAAATATTGTTTTTAAAAGTGTTTATTCAATGAAAGATAAAATATGTGAAAACAAATTCTTCATCTGCTATGAATGAAGAGGAAGGGAAAACAGATATTACCAGAGCAAATAATTAAGCTCCACAAAAAAGGATATTGTGTTTCCTCGTCACGACTCTTTTGTTAAGATGCACTTTAGGGGCATAAAACCTCAATGGGCACACTATGAAACATGGTGCTACTCTGGAGACAAATTTCCATTGTATGATCAAAGGAAGCTAAGTGCTGAGGTGTGACCCTGGTCAAATTTATCAAAGGGCTTTGCTTCCCACATTAAACCACAGGCTTGCAACTTTTCATTGTGGCTTTGCAAAAGTCAGAAAAATGATCAGTGAAAATCTTTACTAACTTTTTAAGTAAACATTATTAATGAGATATATTCAAAAAGCTTTGAACTTTCTGCCCAACATTTTGTGTTATTGCTCCTTCCTTCAGAACACACTGATTTTCTGCACTGTTACAACACTAATTCCTGTCCTATGCAGTTACACTTTGTGCTGGTGAAAAGCAAATTGGACAAGGCTGTCATAACACATTTTTATTTTTGGATTCTTTCAGCTCAGGTTCTGTAATAATTTGACAAGTCAATATGAAACTTCTGAGGTTCATTTTTCAAATCAGGTTCCTAATATCTGATAATGCGCCTACTGAACCAGAGGGCATCCTTCTGCTCATCTTAATAGGTCCATGAACATATTCATCCTTGTATCTATACACAGCACTTGCAAACAATCAGTTTTGCAGTTGCATAGAGAGTTCCTATGCAAAATTATTCACTCCTCAATACTACAAATAATATGCTTATAAATTTCAGAGCTGTAAGCTCAAAGTCTGGAAGTGATGCACACACTCCTCTCTCTCTTTTCAGAAAGGTTTAAGTACTTCAATATTACATCCTAAAACATCATATCAAATTATTTACCTGCTTATCATATACAGAGCCATGCAGAAGACAAAAGAGGTCACAGAAACAAAAGAAGTGTTGGCATAAAAACCGTTAATCCTTTAATAAGTCAGGGAAGGAATTTATATGGAAAAAAGGCAAAATCAATCTTCTGAGAAACTGACTAGATAATACTGGAAAATACTTTTTCTTCATAAATTACTATTTCATTAAAATGGAAACATTTTAAACTCGAGGAAATATTTGACAGACTGGAATTTTGTCCCTTCTCTGGCTAATTTCAGAGTAACGAATGGAAGGAGAAATAGTCCAACCCACAAACTTGACCTTTCAATTGGAAAAGGACATTTTACAAAAATTCCATTTCATAAGAGAACTTTTGAAAGTCTTCACTTCAACTCAATTAAACTCATAATTTGGAAAAAGTTGAAAATTTCTGCAAAATGCACCTGTCACTCCTTTGGCTTCCTATGACTTTTGCTTCCAATTTCACATTTCCAAAAAAACCCACCAGTTTTAAGCAGTATATACAGGAACCCACCCCAGCCAGTCTGTAGGAGAAGAACATAAATTTAAGCTTAATGAATGATGGCCTTTGAAGATGCTCTAAACCAACACATAAAAGCAAGCTGTTTCTTCCTAATAGCCAAACATCATTCAGAAGCACTTGGATGGATAAGCAATTCTGTTCTAATGAAAGATAAAAAGTAACCTCATGTCAAATAAGGTCTGAATGAAAGACAGACATCCTCTTGGAACCTCTTCTTAGGAATAGCAATATTTATTACAGCATTTTCTATCCAAGGGGGCTCATAGTCATATGCTTACAACTCAATTTACATATCATACACACAGCCTATGCTGGAACACAGCAGCTACATGACATTCACAACATCATCTCTCTTTCTTCTTGTACTGTTTGTTTTTGGTAAAGCTGCTCTGTTCATTGCAACACACGGGTTGTCAGGGTATTTACATAGCCATACAGCATTTCCTTCTCAGCTGTACCTTGCATGGAAGCAACCATCCCTTCTGCCCTTGTTTTTTTAGCTATCTTGTTTATTATAGCTGGAAGAAAGTCTGTTTTTTCAAACACCCTTATTGTTCCTCAAATGTCTTCACACTTTTCACCTGGCTCCTGTTACATCCTAAAAAGGCCTGATAACTACCACTGCCTTTGCAGAGCCAGTCTGCATGGATAACAGATGGATAGGCATCAGGTCAGGAGCTGAAACTGCATTGGTATGTCAAACAAGACCTCCCTCAGCAATTTCAGGTTCTTCTTAAAAGACCAGAGAGCTTTTCTCCCAGATGAAGTACCAAATGAATGGATATAAGATTTTAAAGGCTAGGGAGATAAAAACTTCTGCAAAATACCTACTTCAGAGTATACCTCAGGACATATTGAGGAAACAGATGCAGCTGAGCTTCTAAATAAGCATCTATGGGAGGGTCAATGAAAATGTGCTAGGTGCTGCAGAAATATGATAGAAAAGATATTTATTGTGCTGAGAGAACAGAGTGATACATTAAAGTCAAATGATAAGTAATAAATATATTTTTAACACTAAAAAAATATCTGCCAATAATAATTAATATAACATTTTGTTTTTCAGTAGTGAATTGCTGGACAAGAAACCTGGACCAAGTTATGGTCAAAAAAATAAAGTTTATTGCAAATTTTCTATTCCTATTTCTCTTACAGTTTCAGGTTGTGTCACTAAAGTTACCCATACAGAATACATACATATATTCTTTACACTAAGACATTTCTAAGTCTCTTCATTTATAAATCACCAACACCACTATCCTCCGGGTATAATTGCATGGATAAGCTCAGATTTTGCCATCTCCTAGGACAGCTGCAAGACTCAACACAGGATAACTTTTGCAGGGGAGGCAATGACTCATGTTTCTGTGCCATGCTGCCAAAACTTCATGTATTTCTTCTTTAAGAAAAATGGATTTGAGAACAGTCATGACTGGAAAGATGAAATGCCTCTCTTCTGCTCCTTCAGTTTCTCCTAATGCTGCCTTCATCAAGTCCCCAGCACACCGTACAGCTACATTTTCCTCTTTCTTAATTGCCATCTGTAGTTTTAGACTAGCAACACTCATACTCCTATGAAAAAGTCCAGGCCAACCACTGGAAAGAACATTTGTAGCAATACTAACACACACCACTGTCACTGTTTCTACGTGCTAGCTCATAATGTCTGCCATAGAGAGTTCAATCCTCAGTTTGCTTTGCCAGGTCCAGTCCTCCCCTCTTGTGAAGCTGCATGTTCTTGCTGGCAGAGGTGGCATTCAGTGAGAGGCATGGAGTCCCACCAGCAAGTTTCCAGCCACAGTGCTGGAGCATGTCCATAACCATCCCTACTCAGATGTTTCTGTGTTGAAGAAAGGCTGATTTTGTTGAAGCAATTTTGCTTAGGTTACAGAGAGAATTTACCTCAAGTCGGAACACTAAAGAAAAGCTGATTGGAAGGGATTTCTAAAGGTCAGAAAATCCATTCTGGTCCTCCTGAACACAGCAACATCATCATCAACAAATGAGGTCAGCAGGGACCTAGACCTCCAAATTAGTCCTAAAACCCAGGGTGGCAGAGCACACCATCTCAGCACATCTCATTCCTGAGCAGCATGAACTGCCTACACAAGGTTTTTCCAAATCTCTGGTCTGAACCAGAGCCAAGGCCTTTTCTGCTTTTCATACTGCCACACTGGCAAGGAAGCTGGGGGTGGCATGGGAGGTTGGGAGGAGACACAGCCAGGACAGACCTCAACTGATGATGCCATATAACATTATGCTCTGTATATAAATTATGGGGAAGAAGGAGGAAGGGGAGATATTTGGAGTGACAGCATTGGTCTTCCCAACTCAACATTATATGTGATGGCTGCACACCTGCCTGCCCATGGGAAGTGGTGATTTAATTCCTTAGTTTTCTTTGTTGGTGTGCAAAGATTTTGCTTCCTGTAAGAAACTGTCTTGATCTCAATGCACAAGTTTTCTAGCTTTTACCCTTCCAATTTTCTCCCCTAATCCTTCTGGTGGGAGAGTGAGTGGCTTGGTTACTGGTTGGGGTTTCATATCTTCAAAGCCAGATACCATCTTTTAACTGGGTAATTCTAATGATTCAAATGCATCATGGGTGAACTCTGTATCACAGTAGCTTGTGCAGTTCCCGAGCTCATAAGAATGCAAACAATTCTCTTGATGACAATGTAATTTGAGATAACTTCCTATGCACATATATGCTGTAACCAGCACACATTTGAAAGGATATGTAGTGATGAACAAAACTATACCTTGCCATATATAGCAAGGTACAGTTCCAACTCTGAACAGCTTTTGGATCTGACATGCTACAAATTTAAGAAAAGCGTGTAAGGACAGCCAGTTCCTGTAGCAGAGAGCCCTGTGTCCAACTATGTCTAAAGCAAGAGGACAATGGAAGAACAAGGCAAGTACAGAGTGGCATTTTGCTGATATATTTCTGCAGCTTTCAGAATTTATATTAGCCATTTCACTACTATATACAGTCTCAGCTCTTACAGTATTCCAAACAGTAAAATCCACAGATTAATCATATACTTCATGAAAGCATACCTTCTTGCTTGTTTTTTTCATTGCTCTGAATAGTTTAATAGGATTAGCAAATTTTATCATCTTGCTATTCAATTCTAGCAGATTATTTCTCATATCATTTGTGAATATGCTGAATACCACTAGCACAGCTTTCTCCACTACCAAAACCAATTCTTTACACCTTTTCTCTGTTGACCATCTTTTAATTAGGTAGTAGTACAGAGCTCTTTAGCTAAAGAAAACCCATACTGTGCAGAGATTTGACAACATCCTGTTTGCTTCAGAAAGGACTACAGATTGTCACCGAGTAAAGAAAATTTGAGAGCATTTGTTGAATATTTTGGTTTACAAATGTAGAAACTGTATTTGAATATCCTAAGCTCTTGTGACAGGTGTGACCTTTAAATTGCCAAGATAACATAAATAACAGCTGTAAAAACAAACAGCCTAATGGTCCAATCCCAACTGCAGCTCTTACTGCAATGATTAGTATATACTGACTGACAAGCTTTAGGATCTGTCCCTTGCTATTTATTCACCAACTGTGGGACAAAATCCTTCACTAGCTTCTCTAATCCACACAGACACCTATCTGGCTCTCAACAGATTTTGCTCACCACAAAGATTGAGTCAAATATCCAGACTAAGTTCAGCCAAATCTTGGACTCTGTAGTCTAAAACCTAACCCTGCTCCCAGCCAATCCCCCAAAAAATTCATGTGGATTTCAGTGGTGTCTGGAGAAGTCTGTCTGTAACTTCTCAGACTTGACTCTGGTTCAGTTTTGTCTCTAAGTAATGTTACAGAATGTTGTAGATTTTATATAAAACATGTCTGTGACTATTACTTCTTCTATTTTTGTTGTTTCGTTTGTGCTGGGCTTTTTTTGCCTTTCACTCTTTCCTGATCTGAAAGTAAAGCACTTCACAGATTCTCCATCAAAGAGCAAAATCTCTGGCACACAATTAAGTAACTCATATCAACATTTCCATCTCTAAAAATACTGAGAGAAAACTAAAAAGGAAACAGAAGTCATGTGAAGTTCACCTTTAGCCTGATTTATAAAATTGAATACACATCCAGGCAAAACAGTAGACAATTGTTTTGTCACAAGTCACCAGTCACAAGAGACAGAACATAAACTTCACCTCTCGTCTGTTTGATGAGTTTTATTATCCCAGAAGAAAGTGAAATCAGACATTCATCTCCAAGTTGCAACAAGAAGAATTTGAAAGGAGGAGTATTTAGAAGAGTTTGCAAAACTACAAGTTGAGAAACAGAAAACAGTAATTTGAAGAAAATTTGCCATGTTCAGAGGGATTTTTTAACCTTACATGTGACAGAACAAACTACTTTTCTGCAGGCAGTTTTACTCCTACCATGTCATGAACGGTGTTTTGAAAAATTATGTGTTCCACACTGGTACTTGATTTGAGCATGCATCTTTACTTCCTTTGCCCCTCTCTGCTATTCTATTTGTTTTCTCTATTTTTGTCCATTGTGACTGTTAAGATGAAGGTGTCTTGTGCTTTATGTGACCAGAGCCCACCACCACAAGAGTTCAGATTCTGTGAACATCTCAAGACCTTTTGCACTAAAGGTGACATCACTGTCACCTTCTTTCTAGTCTGGATCTAAAACATCTGTGTTTGTATTCTGACTTTTCAATGCCATTCCACATAAAATAAATGGCATACTAGTGTGCAAGAAAAAATAAAAGTTCACTTACTCACCCAGATAGCAATAATTTACCCTGAAGTTTCAAATCAGCAGCACAGTCATCAGATTGACAGTTCCTCTCAAAAACAGTCTGTGAAAAATAGAGGAAAGAACTGTTAAAACATGAAAAAAGTAAGATCAAAATTCAAAGAAGGAACATGCTTGGACGAAATAAAAACCAGGTCAAAATCTGTGATACAGGGATATGTGGTGTGAATGTTAAGGAAATTAAAGATGAGGCAAATCTTATCTCTGTCAGAACTGGTTTTATTATCTTCTAACTGAACAAGAAGTTTCAACAAAACCAGATTCTCTCTCAGAGGTTTTCATCAATCCATTCTCCCTTCTCATCTGACAAGAGTAACTGCTCATACAATATTTCTGGCGTTCTCCTTTCTCTTCCCAGCTATCTTCACGAAAATGAACCAGACTATGAAATATTTATGAAACTATTTTCAGTCCTAAGGATTGCAAGTAAAGAAATCATACAGCAAACATTTTCCCTAGATTTTATATATGGCAGGAAACATTTCTGCCTTCGTGCAAGCAGTAGAAAATTACAAAGACTGTTATGCATCAGTGATACTCTCAGATAATGGAACCATTTTCAATCTTGTTAACTCTGGTAATACTGAGGAAATGTAACAGATTGATAAAGCTAGGAACTATGAAGGGACGACATATGGGCATACTAATTAAGTGGCAGTAGTTTGCTATGGCTAAACGAGACAGCCACCAGAAAGTGAAAGAACAGAAACATGCTCTTGGCATTGAAGAAACCTAGATGCCATTAAGATCATGGTTACTTTCCCCTGCTGTTTAGACCACAGACCAATACCTTTCTAAGCAGAAGGCTAGACTTTTCAGGTTGGAGGACTCATTCTTCCAGAGGTATAATGCTCTTCAGTCTACCAAATAATCAAATACCCAATATGAATGTTGCCAACACTGTTCAGAAAGGAAACCTGACAATCCACTGATCTCTTCCTTTAATATCAATATAGGCTTCATGACTTTTATAACCAAAGTAAATATATTTCAATCTTAAACGCAAGGACAGGGAAAATCTGTGCAGGACACATGTAATGGTCAGATGGGGTTGGAGAGACTGAGAAGGCACAAAAATGCAAACCATACTGAGTTAGTACATGTTTTAAGAGCTCTGCCCAACTGTATCAGGACTGGAAAAACACTTGAATCTTAAGCCCAGAGGGGATAGAGACTTCTAGTCCTTTGCTTTCCAGGAAGGTTCTTGACTAAGCAGGCAGCTCATTCTCCTTTTCCTATGCTGTCTGAGCTCACCAAATGGAGTATTTATGAAGTTAATTGTTGTGATGCCAAAATTAATTTTTTTTTGCCTTTTTGCTTTTATATTTCCTTAATATATATTCATAGCTCTGTTGTTGTATAGTTATATAGTTCCTAGCTAGCTCCATTACTTTTCCCTACATTTTTTCCTTCCCTGATAGGCAGATGGACAAAGTACATTCCAGAGGCTCCAATCTGGGGGTTCAGGGCCCCTATCCTATCTTGGTTCTTCCTGGGACCCAAGGTTGAACCCAGCTTCTCAAGACACATTTTCATATACAAAGTTTAGTTCCTATCTAAAGAGGCAGGATTTAGAAAAGGGTTGAACCAAGCAGGAACTGCCTTACCACTTCTGTGTCTAATTGGGGGTTTTTGTTAGCTATGCTATTTGCTAAATCTATAAAATTGTTTTAATCCTGTGTGGGGGTGGCCATTTTCTGTATCTGTCCCTGGAGGCTTCTACTGAAGACCAGCCCTTATATTACCTCCTATACTAATATTGTCTTGCAAGTGTATTGTTTTATTTCTTAGTTCTTTTGTTTGATAACAGATAACAAACTCTGCTGTAGGTTCCACTGTGCTGCAAAAGAATAAAGGTGGCCAGCTCATCCAGGCAGTTTACTTTGCTCTTTCATTTTTCTTCCCTACTTTTTGCTTTCTCAGAATCTCAGAAGTGAATTTTTTGGGGGATTTAGAAACGAGGACTGAACTTACCCTTCCTCCTTAATAAAGACGATCACAACCAAAGGACAAGAATAATCCTGAGACAGGAACCAGCACTAGGCTTCCCTCTCAAACATGGCACATTTCAGTGGTATAGTTTCAAAAGTTTCTCAGAATTAATCCTCAAACCACTGTAGTAGTTTCACATAGGAAAAACCACTTGGTAACCCTCAGAGGGGACAGAATAATAAACTGTAAAAAAATTCTAGCCTGTCAGTTTCTCTGTGTGAATTGCAGAAATCTTGGCAAAATGAACACAGCAATCAAAGAAATTATCTGTATTTTTCAAAGTATAAAATACTGTATGTACATTTAAGTAACTATCTAATAATCCTGGAATTTCCTTACTGAATCTATAGTTACCATTACTCAGAAAGAATGAACAAATACTTCATTTTCTAAATCACTGAGCATGTGTCTCTTCCAGCATATCAGGTACTACAGAGCAAACTACTTTGAAATACTTTGGGAATATTTCCTTATGGCATAGATACCCAGGTTTCTACACAACACCTGTTTGAGATAAAGAAGTAAGGGTGGTGAGTTCCAAGATTTGCAACTGTGGAGGAGTGAACTGTTTGCTTCTGTGGAGGATCTTGAACCTGTTCAGGTTTGGGGGGAGCTCTCTCACCTCAAAGCAGCTGGCTGGTCTGGATTGCCAGTCCACCCCTAAGAGCCACAGATGCAGGCACAATTGATTCAGCAGCCCAATTCCAGGTTAATGACATCTCTGGTTTATTTTGCTATTTTCCACTATTTGCCTGGTCTACCTAGACTCTACTCCACCTTCCCTTCTTGTATGTCTTCTAGAGTCTCGAGCCTCCAGCTTCTCACAGTCTATTTCCTCCATTTTCTTCTCTGCTAACTTGAGCCTTTCCTTCCCCACCCTTTTGTCACTTCTACCTTTCAGGCTGACAAACTCCTGGCTATTTAAATCCCTCCTAAACAATTACGAAGTAAACACACCTTAAGGCATCATAACATTTGTGAACACTGCTTATATATTGTCACTGTGCCCTTACTTGGTCTACTTGAGCTGCAATTTCTTTGGGCCAGAAACTGTACCTAACTTAACACTGCATGTTGTTAGGGCAGGAGTCCATTCCCTACTACAACATCACCACTAATTTTAACTCTAAGCAATCTTTAAAGTGGTTGTAGCTTTACAATACCAGCTTTGAGGATTTATAGAGCTCTTTAAACATTAACATTGTTGGAGAAGGTAACCCATAGGTTGTACGTGTTACCCACAATTGAAAAAAGGAAGTAGGGTGAAACTAACTGTGGAAGCAGCTCATCATTTTTGCCATTACTGTTACCCAAAGTGAAGAGGAGCAATTCTGAACAGTGGTTTTATGAAATTAAATTGTATTCCACTAACACTGTACCAAGTACCTCACAGATTTGAATACATATATCAGAGATGGCCAGGAGGCTTCCTTACATAAAAAAAACATACATGAAAAATTCAGGAGTGGGGGACAGAGATCAGGGCAAAAATTGCCCTGAGAAACACAGCTGCATCTCTTATCTCAAGGCTACCACATGTCTGGCATTTCCACGAGAAAAATAGGTGTTTGTGTTCTCAGTAACAGGATAACCTCAATGCTTCTAGGACACATCTTCACTGTATAAACACAAAACTAGTGTAAAGTTCATTCTCAGTGACTCTGTCAGACTTCCTGCTATCACCAGATGTACAGCAAAGCAGAGACAAAACCCAGCATTTCCAGGGCTGACTATTCCTCTCTGCCCTTTTTCCACTGCTGCACAGAACCCAGCAGCTATGGGAAATTGTTCCAGAGCAGTTCTCACAAAGTCACCAAACCTTCTTGTCAAACAGAGTTTCCTCAAATTCTGCATGGTAACTTTTCTGAATAAAAATATGCTCCTTGGGAGGTCCAGTAATGTGACAGATATCTCCCTAAGAGGTTAGGAAAGATGAATGGCACCCATGTCCTCCAGAGGGTAAGTCAAAAAGCTTGCATTAAAGTACACTCTTTATAATAAGTGAATATACACAATCAAACCTACAGTAAAGAGAGATCTAGAGCTGATCAGGAAGGCAATATGTTTACATTGGTAGTCAGATCAGGGCCTCAGAGTAAGTATCCTTGTGTCCATTATGCCTCTTGAAGAGAGGCAATAAGGACTAAATTCCACATTTTGTGGTAGAGGCCAGGGGTAAATGCAGGAGAAAATAGGAGAGGGATAAATCTCTAGTTCCTGCGTCCTAAGCACAAAGCTGCTGGGTATGTAGATATTCTTCTTTTCCTTCTTGCTGGTAGTGGACTCTACTGAAAGCTGGTAAGATGTAAAACAAGTAAGAAGGAGCCTGGCTTCAGCCTAATGATCAGAACTCTGTGCTCTGAGGAAGGTGGTCTGTGATTTCAAACTAGGCTTACTAAACTGCTTCATTTTCTTTCAATAGCCATCTAAAATTAAACAAATCTATGTTTCTGGAAGTAGGGAAGAGAACAGGAAACATAAAAAATAAAAAAGCTCCTGTGCCACTCCAGCCCATAGAAAATACTAGAAGTCTTTCCATAAATTTAAGGGGAAAAAAGCTATTCGCAATATCCAACCTACCAAAATTCAGGAAAGCACATGGAAATTTCAGGTTGTAGCCAAAATGTACTATCAAGAGTTTGAGAGATTGCCAGCACTATTCTAGCAAGAGTTCTGCCTGTACTTTAACAGAAAGGGAAAGCAACAGCTGAAGGTCAGTATTTGAAGAGAAGGGAGACATAATTCTCAAAAGAGCCCTTGAAAACATGTCATTTTATGGACTGGATAAGAGAACGGTGATTCACTCTAGAGCAGACATTTAAGAACTTCCTCACACATCAGTCTACAAAAAGTTCAGATAGTATCCCTTAAAAAGTGGCAGAGCTGGACTTTGGTATATGAGGACCCATTCCTTTAATTTCATAAACTGTGCCATGGACTTCTGTAGGAATACTCAGGTTATGCAAAATAATTGCAGTTAAGAATACAGTACTTCAATCTCTACACTGATTTCCACTCAATTGTCACCAACTCTATGGTATGCACAGAGATGACTTAGCAATTAGATCATGCTAGTAACACAAAAACAATTCAATAAGGGGGCTTGTCATTCTAATAGTTCTTTAGTTTTTAGATATTGATGCTATCTGGTTATAAACATGTTATCTGGTGAAGCTGAGTTCTTGGCTCTTGTTTAGAAACTGGGATATATGATCCAATTTTCAAATGCTGATCTGTAAGCAACTCTCACTCTAGGAAGCATTTTCTGTTTATAGCTTTACAAACCAATTACATCAATGTGCCTAAATATAGATTCAGGAGCTTGATTTTAGACCTGAACTTATTTTGATTTTAAACCTTCAAGATGCCTGAAAAATAAAGCTATTACCTACATGTCTACTGACCACGGAAAAAGAAATATAGACTGATTCTTTCCAAGGCACCCCTTGCTTTACTATACTACTCATGGAAACAGTCCATTTATATATGCTGCTGAGCCAAACACAAAATGGCTAATTTAAATTCCCACTAGAAGAGCAATTATTACTGTGAAAAACGTCCCAGGATTTCGTCAGATGCGCTGACTAAAATGACAATACACGATTTCCACAATACCCCTAACTGGGTGGCAATGTGAACACGTGACAAAGGCAGGAGCACTAGAGGGGTGAAACCAGTGTGCTTGTACTGCACGGTGCAGGGGATGAAGGTTAGCTATCAAGCTCCCTCAGCTCCACACAGGCTTCATCAGAGCACTAGGTCTGAAGGCAGAAGATTGCCACTTGTCAAGCCATCTAAGCCAAATGCAGTCATTTCCTCGCTATTTCAGCTGACCAAACCCATTGAGAGCAAAAGAGACACCACTAAGGGATGGCAGAGGGAGGAATATAAATTGCTTTCAGCAATACCACTTCAAGCAAAGGGAAAACAATTGCAATTAGGCAAGAAGGGTGGCCCATGATCTCTGCAAGAAAAAATGCAAAAGATAATTCGGGACCTTGCCCTGCCAAGAGAAGGAGTTTTGTGGCAAACTATTTCATATGGAACATGGCAATTAGACTGATCCCTGCAGTCTCCTAAGGACTTCCAATATGCCTAGGTATAAGTCAATTAATCTTCAGATGTACCACATACCCAACTACTGATAGCTGTACTAAGTTACTCAGCTGCACCAGTAAACTGAATTGTCCTTGTCTCCAGGACAGGAGCATCCTAACTCTTGACCAATGCCTAGCAATGCAGTAGTTGGCATAGGTTAAAATCGTGCCAAGAGCCATTTCAACAGCTTGCCAGAAAAAAGATGTCATTCCAATGCCACGAAATGTCATGGGCACAGCTCAGCTTGCAGACAGTGACACGACCTGAATCAACAAGGAACACGGGGATCTCTGCTCTGGAAAAGACACCACTGACAAACCTGGACCACGCTGTGTGTGTGGACACTGCATTTCATCCTGTCCAGATATGTCATTTCTTTGCAATATGTGCATGTTTTAAAATACAAAATGGCATTATTTGTGCAGCAAACCATAATCACTGGATGTGTTCATAAATCATCTCCATGAAAATCCTTCTATACTCTCTCATGCCTGCAAACCAGGCTAATTTATTTACTTAACCAGGTTTTCAAACACAAGTCTTTCAAAAAACAGACCCCTGCTTTAAAAAATTAAGTTCATCCAAGAAACATGCAGTCTCATTCACCCAGGAGTGCAACACTGGGCACAAATTTTCACTGCAAGTCAGTGGCAGAATAGGAACAGAAGGTTGTAGACATTTTCTCTCTCTTCTTTTAACTAACAAACAGTTTTGGCACTCACAAAGTCCTGGAGACAGTAACACAACTAAATCTATTGAGAATATTTTCCTAAAACAAAATGGTATCTCCATCTACATAATAGCTGGTGATTTTATTACAGTATTTAAAACAGGCAGAATTCTAGCCTATCACATTTTGAACTCTAAGATACTTTACTGGACACTACTAAGAACAAATCCCCACTGTATTTGGCAGGATAGCTTTCTCCATCTTGGTTAGCATGTAGTTATACAGTGGGTATAAAAAAATAAATGTTATAGTACAAATAATTTACAAAGAACTAAGCCAAACCCAGTTCTAAACACACAATCATTTCCCTGAAGCAAGAAGACTTACTAGGTTTTTCCTGTGAATGAAAGTAGCAACTGGATTTGGGAGGCAACAAAAAGACTAATGGAAAATCACTTCTTACTGGATCAGCAAGATCTAGGGCTTTTGAAAACAACACACAACTAGCTATATTTAAAGACATTAGTACTAACATTAACACTGATCTCACCTGTGCCATATCTTCTGGAAGCAGAAAACACTAGAGTCTTGAACTGGACTTTCAAAATGTAAGGCTCCTCCATAATCATTAGATTATTTGAAAATGTAAATCCTTTATTATTAATTTTGGCTCCTACTGTCCCTTTTGGCCTTTTAAAGCGATTTTTCTTACAATATAACGAGACTTCTGAAAGAGAATTCTACATTCCAGTTTTCCCATGAACTCAGTCTTTGAGAACCCCATGCACCATGCCTCAAGGCTACTTCATCAGGGCTTTGTCAACACAACTGTCATACTAACTCTGAAGCTCTTGTCACTCCTTAGCTGAAAGCACACTTGCCAGCACACCCAGTGTCGAAAACTTTTTCCTACTAATCTAAGTGAACAACATCTGGAAAATGAATTAAAAGGGATTTTTAAACCGGTTCCCTCCCATCCAAATTGCAAAAGAAAACAAGTCAGAGAAATTCCCAACATACTTTTGTTCCTGCTCTATAACCTCAGCATTTAGGTATTGAACATTGATCTGAGACTTGCCTGCAGGGCAAGATGTGACCTTTTGAGTTTAAGCCCATTAGTAAAAGATACAAGAAGTTTTGTTCATGTAATACCCAGGTTTACAGCAGTGTTAAAGGGAAGGGGAGGGGAGGGGAGGGGAGGGGATAAAACCAACCTATTTTAGCATGGCATGTCCTATAATAACAGCAGGAGCAGGTTTCCCTTTCAACATGACTGGATGTGTGAAGTCCCCAAGAAAAGAGGAGAGTTGAGTCAGGCAAATTTTTTGTACTTCTGCCCACTGTTCTCCCCTCAGGCAGTTCCCATGTCCCCTTCTGCACTAACAAAGGCTTACCCTGGAGAGAAGACCAGGACCAAGCCTTTCACAAGAACATTAAGGGAAGAACCAGAAGCAGCAGGACCTTTCTCATCTTTCCCCTCCCAGCACAAACACCCTGAAACAACAAAGTGACCTCACTTGGTGCTGTCCAGCCTTGGAGGCACAAGCCTTTACCATGTCACAGAGCAGCACTGAAGTCAGCAACAGCAGAGATTGTACAAAAAGGCTACTGTGTGCAAACGACCCAGAGCTTGGCAATCCACTTTTAGAGCCACATCTGCTCTAAGTTCAGCCACAGGCTTTCTTGGGAAATAACACAGTCTAAATCTGACCTGATTCCTTTGTGCTATCTTCTGTCCTCTCTTCCAGCGAAGAACGGGCTTCAGAGCAGTTAGTTCCTTGTCCTCTTTTCCTCTTTCTATCACATGTTCCCCAAGGCTGTATGAAGCTTCAAATACAATTGGAGAGATGACGTCCTTGACTCTTTTCTGTACAAGACAAACAGATATTTCACCTATAAATATAACAAAGCAAGTTTCTATCTACAACAATTTTGCATTCAATTAAACTAGATAATTTAATTAAATATGCAATTAAACCAGATTCAACACTGCAGACAGGTTTCTGTACTTCCTTTATCTTTCACCAGGTCAAACAGGAATAAGTACACTACAATGAAAACGTCAGAAGTTTAAAAAAAATTTTTTTTTAAGTTATTCTTTTGGGACCTACTCTTCAAGACACAGGAAGCTGTGGAATATTTTTCCCACCTATAAATCAAGTGGTTTTTAATAAAAATATTTTCTTAGAAAAAAAAAATAGAAAGCAAATTATTCTCACAGAAGCAAAGAGCAAATAATCCTAATCTCTGGGGTTTCAAAATCCTAGACTTTGACTGAGATCACCTCCAGTGAGCTCCACTCATTAAAAGAACAGAAAACTCCATCTTCCCTTGTTGTTTTGCAATCAGTGAAATGAATGGCTGAGTAAAGGTACTAATGTGGCTATAAAATAGTATTACAGACATGCAGATACAAGAAAAGTGTGTTTCGCGAAGCAAAATTTACAGTGTCCCCCATCCTCAGCACAGCAGCACTTCCAGTTGGTAAAAGAAGTTTCTCAGTTTCTTTATTTGCTTATTGTAGGCTCCACACCAGATAGAATGGTGCCGTATTATTTGGCTGATGGGACAAAAGGATCACCTTTTCTTGTTGCTGGAGCCCAAACCACAAAATTCATACCATTTGTCACAACATGCAATGCCTAAATCCAGATTGCTGTGCCAGGACAAAGTGCTCATTGTGCTCTGTTCAGTCCTGACTTCCAAAATCCAATTTAGCAGAAAACCTAAGTGCAAATGCTCTACCTTTTCATAGTAAAACATTCCTCTTAAATTTTAGTTACTTAAAAACATAGCATTAATTCAGCACAGATGAAATTGAGGTAATAAATAAATCCCATAAGTAAGCACATCAAACCTTCAAATGGGCCAACTCTCAACTTTGCCTTGCACTGGTTGGTGGGTTTCTCTGAACACAGCCCACTAACCACAAGAAGCAATTGAGATGCAATGCCATTAAAATTACATCTTCCAGATGTGGGAGACCTAGGTACTCACTGGCTTTCAGACCACCCTGTTTGATCTGTTTCAAGACAACCGTTTGCTCTCCCCAATATGTTGACTGTCCACAGATCTCTGAAGTCAAAGATTAGTGGCTAACCAAATTCCCAAAACATTGGTTAGTTGAATGAATAATAGCAAATATCAGGCTGGATGGCATTTACCCTCCTGCACCTTCAGCCAGCCCTTAAATTCCCGACCCTAATTACGAATGTCTGCCAGTACTCTAAAGTTTAGACTGTACATTGCTTGGAGCAATTTGTGCTTTCTTGGTAAAGAACACTGATCAACAACAGACATAGCAGCAGTGGTGATAGCTTGACCTCTTCCCAGCTCCATAAAAAGGACTATGCATGATCTGTAGCACTGTTAATCCTCTCAGCAGAAGAGACACTCGTGCCTGCAGCCCCTTCCTCAGGGCAGCAATTGTACCATACTGAGTCTACTAAACAACAACATCACAACTCACAGAAGCTGCTAGCTTTGCTCTCACAGAAAATCAAGGGTATTAACTTAAGTGAGGATTGTTATCAGTCAGTGAAGACTTCAAATACAGAGAAACAAGACTATAAAAAAGCATGTCATACAGCAACAGTCAGGTAAAAAATCATCAGGTAAATTGTAACCCAATCCAACTGAACACAACCAACTATGTTAACGCAGAATAATAAAAATGTACGCAGTGGGTTAAATTAAAATCTACCTGCCATTTTTGTAACTTTATTACTGCAGTATGGTAAGAATAAGTACTTCATCACTTCTACGTGTTTTAATATGGTCTTGCAAAGTTCAGTCCAATGCCCTTTAAAGTCAAAAGGTAAGTTTCCTATTGACTTTGATGAATGTTGGAGTGTGCCTTTATTGTTTGCTGGTGTTCTGCTTGAGTTTAGTGGTGAAATTCTGCTTGAATTTAGTGGTGACTTCTTCACCACCACAACCCTGGGAAATACATTTCACATACCCATTTATCTATAAGTAAGGATAAAATTATGAATGCTGCCCAGTTATTAATTTTGCCACATGCTCAGTCCCTTCTGCTCACAATCCTTCAAAAATGAAGGCAATGGTCTGTGACGTTTGTCCTCAGTAAGACAGAGGCAAGACAGTTCTGTCTCACAGGTACAACAGACTGTCTGGGATGTGAACACATAAAGAGAATAATTAATATTTGGCCAAGCACAGTCTGGAGAAGTACTATTTTAGGCTAGAAATAGTTTCTTTCAGTCTACCCAAACATATTGTTTCCTGTGTTGAATCATATATTGATGACACGGCCTGCAGATTTCTTTTAAGTATTCCTGATTTCTAAGAGGAAGTCAAAAGATTCAATGAGAATAAGGTTTTAGGCTGACTGAAAAATCCTTTAAGTCAAGGAAACTGTACATTTTTTGTATAAGTTGCATGACCCTAATGAACTGGATTTGCCAAGGGATATGATTTCCACAAGCAGCTTTTATATGTAATCACCATTTGGCACCACAAGGCTTCTATGCTATGGAAGTGGTGTAGGCTAAAGACCTTTCTGAGCCCTGAAAAAACAAACCTGGCAAATCATAGCATATGGACAGCACAGATCCAGTAATAGAAAAAAGAGCTTGAAGGACACTATAATGAATGTAATATATAAGGACTTCAAATTATGAACAGAAACAATTCTGAAACTAAGCTTCAGTGAGTAACAGCAATAAATAATCTGTACAGACTGGAGTCACTGAACTGGTGCAAGTTTTCACCGTGACTGAACTGCAAAGCTTACCCTAGCAAATGTGGTAACAAAGGCATGCTATGTCCTCTCACAGAACAATCACCTCAAATAATTTTTTGAATGTTGTGGCAGTAACTGTACATGTTCCTTCCACCTATTCCTTCTTTTTTTTTTCTCTGACTTAGCAGAGAAACCAAAGCCTCTGCCAGATTTATGACTGTATTTCTGTTTGACTTTAGTATCAAAAAGTCCTAAAAATCTGAAAAGTAATCAAAGAGCAATGATCAAACGTCACATCTGTGACTCAGAATATAATTTCCAATTGAAGATGGAGTGTGGTAACTGGAAGAAATAATTTTTGTCACTTTTAATAGGCAAGGACTAAGGCACATCATGACGATACACAAATATAGAGTCCAACACCTCAAAGGCACTGCCTTGGCAGGCAGCCACTGTCTTCTACAACCTTAACTTTAGGCTACCAAGAGCCCACACACATCAGGAATTCAAGTAAATTTGGCTGGAACAAGAGAGAGTTTGAGTCAAGGGTTAGGATTTATTCTACTCATGGTGCAAGTGGTTGCCAGACTGGATATCATTTCAGCTTTCTTTTGGCTCAGTGCCGCAGTACACTCAGGGGACTGTACATGAGCTCAATAAATCATCACATTTAATCCCCTTTCTTCAACAAGGTGAAAGTCTCCAGCAAGGACTCTAGAGAGTGCCAAATTCCATTTTTAATTATGACCAATGGGCTGAGAAATAAATTGAGATGTAAATAATGCCCACAATCTACAGCAGGAATAAAGGATGAAGCATGGCCCTTTAAAGGAATTAATATGAACTAATTTTCAGCAGCATCATCTGAAGAAATACACATCATCATCAGGATGACTTCTACAGTTGCTTGGTGCATTTGTTCTTGTTCATGTCTTTCTGGAGATTCTCTTTTCTTTCTCAGTGGGAAAGTTCTCTGATCTGTCTGGCCTTTATTCTATTCCCTCTGATTTGATCCTAAAGATTTTAACCCATGCATGAATTCCAGAGCTTCAACTGAATTCGGCATAGCTTTTCAGTACTTCTGAGAATTAAGTTCTGTTTAGTTAAATGACGGAGAATTAATTCCAGAACTTGTTTTTTAAAACACACAGCTTGAAACTTCTAGTCTAAATGTAATTATTTCAGGTGCTAAATAACAAGCACGAATAAAGACTAGGAATTTTTACTGGCTTAAATCTACAGAATAAATTTGACAATTCCAATTTAGCAGACAACATATTAATGCTGCAAAATGTATGAAACGCATTGTGCTAATCCAGCATACAAATTCAATCAACTCACAGGTCACTACAACATAAATCATCAACTCAGTGTCAAGACATAAATAGTTCCCTGATCAGTGATCTCAAAAATTACTCTAATGTCCACCCCCTTTCAGAAACAAAAGCCACTACCTGCCACAATTTATCAAATGAAATCACTGCTGTAGGTCTTAATAAGCATACATAATAGCTTGTGAAGCAGTAAGATGACAATGCTTGACTTTAAAATTAACTATCTTCTCCTGTTATCTCAGTCTCCCTCTCTAAACTGTAAGTCATCCAGGGTGCAAGTTTTAAATTCAATAAGAGTATTAATTCAACAAATTGGCTTTAAACTTGAAGATTTTAATTCATTTCAAATGAATGAATGTGTGCATGTCATTCTAGTACCTGAAAACAAATAAGGAGCAACTTCCTTGCCCTGTTCCTTGCAACACTCATACAAGTTAATACTTCCAGCCTCCTACCATGCAAAAGAATAACAACCTTTGTCCTCCCAAGAGCTTTCCCCTGTCCTTCGCTTACTTTGATAAAGATATTCTAGGATTTGTAGTAAGTTACTTCAGACCGGCATAATTTTAGAGTTGATGTCTCCCCACTGCAAAGGCATACATAACACAGTCATGACAAAATCAGCTAGAAAATATCTGGTTTCCATTACACACAAGTTGGGGATTTTTTAATACATATATTTTTGAGGTTTTAAGATGTTATTGTAGTTAAGAGGGGAAAAAGCCCATCTGCAAACTTTTTTCCAGAGAAGTGACAGAACTAAAAGTCTATTTGATTGGTAAAAGCTCGTTTACAAAGTTACAGATGAATTTTTTGCCAAATTTATATGAAGGCAATCAGAAGCTGATGTTTCAATCATACATGCTACTGTTTTACAATCTTGTGACAGCTACAATTCAACAAGTAGGTGAATACCCTTTGTTGCTAAACTTCAACTATTACAAGATTTCTGAAGAATGTCAAAGTTTAAAACGGAAAAAAAAAAAAAAGCAAAGTAATTGCAGGTTGTCTCATGCCCTAATGTTATTTAGGGTTAGTGTTCAAAAGAACGGGAGTGCTTTCTTTATCATCTTCCTAAATGCTTTACTTCAGCACACAACTGTTTCCATTAGGTCAGCAACTCCTCTTGGCACACACACTGAAAAGTGAAAAGATGTCCTGGGAAAGAAAAAAGCAAATCCTAAATCTAGTTAAATAAACACCAGGCGCCTGGGAGCCTGTATGCATTGAGAAAACACCCTGAAACACTGAATGAAGAGCTGGGAGTCAAAACCCACGCTGAGAACAGTCTCACTGTGAGTCTAAATGCTCACCCATCCCTGTGCACCTGGATTCTGCTATCAGCTGGTGAGTGATAAAGGTATTACTGATAAAGGTATTGCTGATGTGGGCATAGGAGAAATTGCAATCAATATTGTGAATATTCCATGTCAAAGGTTGCAAAGGCTTAGCAATAATATACTATGGGTAATCCTCTCGTGATAATCAGTAAGTAAAGGTACTGCCTGGCATCCAAATTCGGTGTATGTATTAGTGATCTCAGATTTTGATTTTTTAGCTCTGGACTAAAATGCATTATGGCAATATAATTGTGTGTTCTTCTTACACATTTAAATGTCAGCTCTTTTATTGGACCTACTGTTTTCAGTTATGTTTTTATTACCCAGTCCCTTTCTCTTTCATAGTTCACTTTCAGCCTTTCATTGGGTTTTTTTAGATGAAAAATACAGAAAATTCTTTGACTATATAAAATCATTTTACTCTTATTTGAAGAAAATAGACCTGCTGGGTTAAAATGCCTAGCTTTTTCCTGGCACCAGGCAAAGCACATCCAATCTGCAATATATGACAAGACACCTGCAATACTGACAACACAAAAATACAAATCCTTAGAAAGCCCAGGAGCTGATGGGTACTTACGAAATGAAGATGTGAACTTAGGTGAGCAAAGAGAAGGAGGAATAGGGGTAACAACTCAAGCTTTTATTTATTTTGTTCTCTTTCTGAAAATATAATCTATTTCAGACGTCTTAGGTGGCAATATAGGATGTGACCAAAAGTATGTATTCTATCACCATCTGTTGAAAACAGGTGGGGCAGTGATCCTTATCTCTGTGGGAGACATTCTCTGCTAATGGGCAATCTGTTAAAATCAGGTGGGGCAGTGTTCTTTATATTTTCCACAACCTATCCTTCCTCCAGGGAGATATTGTCTGTTAACGGGCCATTGAGTCCCACAGAATAACTGATAAAATTACATCATCCCATTGGGAGATGCTCCAGTCAGGGGGAGGAGACAAGCCTTTCCTACCTAGATAAAAACTGAGATCTGGAACACCAAGGCAGCCTTTTTCCACTGGATTCCAGAGGAAAAACCAGACCTTTCCACATCATCACTGGACCTTCAGAGGAAACCTGCACCTTCTACAGGAGCACTGCTTCAGCTGAACCACATCTGTCACTCCAGGAGGACTGCAGCCACCATTTAATGGGACTGCTACCAGCACCCTGACTGACGGGGTGTCAGGTTGTATTCTGACTCTGTCAGTGTTTTTGGGTTTGTTCTCTCTAATACTGTATTTCTATTTTAATTTCCTAGTAAAGAACTGTTATTCTTATTCCCATATCTTTGCTTGAGAGCCCTCTTAATTTCAAAATTATAATAATTTGGAGGGAGGGGTTTTACATTCTCCATTTTAAAAAGAGGCTCCTGCCTTTCTTGGCAGACACCTGTCTTTCAAACCAAGACAACAGAATAGAGACAATAATTAAATCCAGACTCTTCCTGCACATATGTAATTTATCATATACTCTTTTTTTTTTCCCACTGGAGTTTCCACATTTCATATTCCACTGATAAAATGTTTTATCAAAATAAACCTTTAAAGAGGTTTCCTTAAAAGGTGTCTTAAACTGCACTGAGTGTAGAGTAAGAGTTAGTTCAACTTTCCTTTTACACAGCATTTCCCTCCAACCCTGATTGACAAGTCAAGCACAGGAGAACTGTGTATGAAACTGTTAGAGGAGGAGTTTAAGATCCTGAGTCATCATATATGGTAACAGGTCTGCTAAAAGATCAACACACCAATGGACCTGGGAAAGTGTTGTTAACATCATGGTTAATTTCAGCATTCATATACTGTATTTGCTTGTTCACACTCTTGCTTTCTTCCTATATACATCTGGATAAAACCAGTTGTGTGTATGTGTCATCCAACAAACTTCCAATGCAAAATCTCCCACACAAGCTGTCCTCATAGCCAAGGACTGGGGTGAGTACTGACTCTTCCAGCCCCTTCCTGAGGCCATAGCCCACAGGGGTGGTTAGGAGTCCTCCTTGCTGGTCCTATGCCCCTTTTGCTGTGTGGGGTATTTCAGACTGAAGGCATAATGCAGCTCAGCAGCTGATGACTGCTGTTTGATTGACACTGAATGACATTGTGCCTGCAGTCTTTGCCTGAGTTCTATCTGCTTCTTCACGGCCATAAGTAAACCCCTGACCTACTCTGTAAGAGAAAGCAGACATCCTTCCTTCATTCCCTTCTTCTCATGATGGTTTTTCCTCTTTTTCTGCAAAAATATGGCAGAAGCACCTGGGCACATTTCAAGAGCCAAAAGCAAAGTAACCAAAAGGCTTCCCACAGAATCTCTGTAAAGGACACAGGAGAAGGACATGCTCTTCTCAGTGTTTCTCACTGACCATCCCACAAAGTACGTGACTAAATGTCTGCTCCCTTTTGAAGGTGCCTGTCACTTCTCAGGGAAAATAACCATCTAAGACAGGTTTATACGAATTGAGGCAGGATTCCCCACTCCTTCATGCGTACGAGTCTGTGGGGGTTTAAGAATGATGTTCCCCAATTTATTCCCACTGAATCGCTCCAAACCATGCACTGCTCCCTTACTCCCCTCTTTCTCTCCTTCTCCCTCCTGCAGTGGGCTGGAGAGGAGAATCAGAGGCCCAAAAGGGCTGAGATAAGAACAATTTACTGGAAAAAGCAATGAAATAAGACAATGAACAGTAGCAGCAACAATACAAATATGTACAAGAAGGAGGTGAATGATTCAAGAGGTGAATGATTCACATGTTCACCACGAGGAAAGCCCCCAGCAATACCCAACCACTCCCTCTGCCACATTATGTGACCCAGAAAAGGGACCCCTTTCCCTGTTACTGGAAAATTACATGAGCTGGTATAGAAGAGCCTCCAAGTTCCAGCCATGCCCCTTGTGGCCACTGCCAAAATTAATAATCTTGGCTGGCACCAGGACAGGGTCCTGGGGCACATTTTCTCTCACACTCTCTTGAAGTATATCTATGTCATATCCAGCAGGTCACCTTACTATCAGTAGGTCAAACATCTATGGATGAGATTATCCTGCCACATTCCCTAGAACTGCAATGGATTTGTTTGAGAAAAGCATCAGTTTGTACCAAAAAACAGATGTCCAGATGTCACTTTAGTTTGAACCCTGGTATCTCAAATAGTCCAGGAGGCTGGAAATCTGCTAGAAGAGTCAAGAGGCAGTGGATAGAAAGGCTGGATGGCTCTGAAACATCACAGTAGCAGTAGAAAATGTTTTGATAGATACTTAATTTTAACTATTTTTTTCCTGAATTGAAGGCCTGACACTATGCTGTTATGATTCTTTCAATGTTGTTGTTATAAAAAGCATCAATACAGCTTTATAAGAAACACATGTACGAAACAAGGAAGCATTCTAGTTAAGCCCAGTTTCCTGTAAAACTGTACAGGAAAAAATAGTAGCATCGTGTCAGGATTCAAAGTAAGCAGAATCATCCTGAGTCGAAGAGGATAGCTAGACATAAAAGATGGTTAACATCAATATTTTTACAGTTAATTCAGTAAAGTAGAGGTGATAGAAATGGTCCTGGGAACTCTCGCAAAGAAAACAACATACTATTTAGCATGCTTTCCCGTCTGCATGCATCTGAAAGAGAGGCAAAGTACATGAGAAGAATGATGTTTCTGTAGTTTCATTTACAAACTAGTGAGATGAGAACAGACTACATATGAAGTCTAGAGGTATTTACACACAAAAATATAAATCCTTCTTTTGGTAACAGGAGAGTAGATAGAACACAATGAGAATTTGGGAGGAGCGTTGTTGGGAGGTTTAACCGGGCTGAATGCCAGGTGCCCACCAAAGCTGCTCTCTCACTACCCTACTCAGCTGGACAGGAGAGTGGTATGATAAAAGGTTCACAAGCTGAGATAAGGACAAGGACATCCAACAATATTTTTATCCAAGGATAAGGAGTCACCAATTATCATCATGGGTAAAACAGACTCGCCATGGGGAAATGAACTAAATTTATTTCCAATCAAAATCAGAGAAGGATAATGAGAAATAAAACAAATCTTAAAAACATATTTTTCCCATCCCTCCCTCCTTCCCAAGCTCTGTCTCCTCCACCAGAGTGACACAGGGAGATGGGGGTTATGGTCAGTTCATTATGGGTTGTTTCTGCTGGTGCAGGTAGAGGAGTCCTTCCCTTGCTCCAGCATGGGATCCCTCTCATGGGAGACAGCTCTCCATGAACTTCTGCAGCATGAGTCCTTCCCATAGGCTACAGTTCTTCATGAACTGCTCCAGGATGGGTTCCTTCCATGGGATGCAGTCCTGCCAGAGCAGGCTATGGCAGCATGGGCAGCCCATGGAGTCACAAGTCATACCAGGAAATGTGCTTTTCTCTCTATGGTCTGTAGGTCCCTGCCATGAGCCTGCTGTAGTACAGGCTCCCCACAGCATCACAACCTTCTTTTGGGTCTTCAGCATGGGTCTACTCCATGGGTGCAGGGAGATCCCAGCATCCCTGCAGTCCTTCATGGGCTGCAGCTGCACAGCTGCTTCACCATTGTCACACCAGAGGCTGCAGGGGAATCTGAGCTCCAGTGCCTGAGCACCTCTTACCCCTCCTCCTCCACTGAATTTAGTGGCTGCTCTCTCATATTCTCACTCATTTCTTCTCTGAGCACAATCACATCTGCTCAGTAACTTTTATTTTCTTCTTAATTATGTTCTCACAGAGGTGTTACCATCATCTCTGAGAGGCTTGGCCTTGGCCAGCAGCTGGTGTGTCTCAGAACCTATTGACATTAGCTCTGTTGGACGTGAGGGAAGCTTCCAGTAGCTTCTCACAGAAGAACCCCTGCAGTCCCCATGCTACCAAAACCTGGCCACACAAACCCAATATGGTTGTAATTATGTGACTCAAATCTATTCTTGCACTATTAAACAGAGGAGGTAGTATTTATTAGTCTAATCCTCTTCAAAGCAGAATTTTAAATAAATACAAGTAAAAGGAAAGAGTAAAGAGTGTTATAATTGTCTGCTTTGTCACATGAATTTAAAAATATGAACAGAACTCATCTGTGATATGCTTTTATGTTTAATATCAATTCACATTTCATATCCTAGGTAACTCCTAGAAGCCTTGTGAAACCAGGACTCACAGGTTGAGCTCTTTACTCCCCTATTCCACTATGCCATGGTTTCTGTATAGATATGAGCTGTGATATCTGAAGAGCATGAGGGAACCACATTTTACTGGAATCAATATTTGTCTCTAAGGATGACAAATTCCCATTCACTATATTGCAACACTCTAAGTAATAGAATTAATATTATTAACCAATAAATATTGAGAAGAAGAGTTAAAGGAAACTTATCCTTTACATAGTACAAGCATTATGCATGGTGCCAGGGGCATTTTGGTAGCCTCTAGTTCTCCTATACTGCACATACCTACATATCAGTATGCTAACAATCACCACAGTAACACCCTATCTCCATGGTGTCTTCCTTCCCACCACTTTTCTCTTCTTCCATTCTCCTCTAATCATCCAGACAGCATTTTGCTAACACTCTCCCCTCTTCACACTCTGAGCCTCTGCTCACAACTTACATGAAACCAAAAGGAAAAACAGGAAAGAATCAGTACTTCAGAAATTTTATGGTCATTTTAGTCCATTTACAGCTGAAATCACAAATTAATAGAAAGTTTGCCATTCCTTATGACAATGATAAGGCTTTTCTCCTCGTTTCATAGATCATTTAAGGGGCAGGAACCTCCTGCTTAGAAGCCACATAAGCAAATACAGCTGCCCACCTCTCAGATGGCTGGGCTAGAGGATATTATAAAATGACAAAGGGAAATTATCCATGGACAAGAGCAGAATGAACAAGTGTTTCTCAGGGGAACCAAGGAAAACCAAAACTTTCCCTTCAAGTTCAGGAGGCTTTAAAAACAAACAAGGGAAATATTTCCACACATGAGTGGAAACCAGCTCCTCAGATCAAAGTTGAGAGCTTTACTCTGAAGCTAGAGATGCATTCACAGGGAATAGGAAAAAATGGCATTTTACAACAGCAATATTGTATGAACTGCAATAAGGTTTTAGCCTAACATGATTAGGTGCAGGTATTACCACTTTACACATCTCCTGTGATTGCACGTTCTCCTTTGAGTACTTTTGATTATTTTATACATTATCCAATGCATCAAGTGTGTTTATCCTAATAGCAGTACTTTTCTCAAATCCCCATTTCTCTGTTCCACCACATGTAAAATTTTGGTAACAACACAAATTTGTGGCCTACATGGAAGACTACTCTAGCAGTGACTCTAAATGGATAAACAGAATATGCTGTGATTTGGGACAAGAGAAGAGATTCAGCAAAGCTGGGAGAGGGCAGAATTGGCCTCATCCCAACCACAGGCCCTGACACATAAATAAATACACATAAATCCCTGGGGAGAGGTGTGAAATAGATTCTAACCAGTGGGAGTCATAAGGAGAAAGTATCAGAAGTGAGGGGTGGGGGAACAATGGGGGCAGGGGGCACTGGAGATTGGCTTATTGTTTTATAATTCAGTTTTCAGGAAGATGTAATATAATAAAAAGTAATTAAAATACACATTTATATTCACTAGATACTATCTTGCTCTGTAGAGGTGTAAAATAATCTTGATCTGTCCAGACTGCTCTCCTTGGGTCTTTGGGTGCCTCAGAAATAACCACTTCTTTCCTCCTGATTATCATCATTTACATGGCACCCTGAGGATAATATACACATTTTGTGAAGGGCTGTGATGCAAAATGACCTCCTCTGTATACAGCAACCCATTAAATGCCAAGAGACACTCCTGTGGAGAAAGGCATCTTCTCAGGTCTAAGGCATGAGATGACTGGAACCAGGTGCATGGTGCCAAAAACACCTCTGACAGTGACCATGGCAGACCCAGATTCAAAGGGAAAAGAGCCCTTTGTAGCTCTCCAATTTGCGTATATGCAGCATAGCAACCCTGCCCTTGGGTAAGTAAGTTTTCAAAGGCTGAGGGCTCAGCAGCACTAGGATTGGAAGCAGTTTTGTTAGCAGCATCAACCACGATAATAATGCCCACCCTAGCTATCAAACTAGGCCAAAACTGATGGTATTTAATTTCCAGGAGTAAAGTCTTTACTTAATTTTCCTACTGAATGAACTTTGGAACATATTTTTCCAGGGTCTGTTCATTTCCAAATTGGCTGGAATGCAGTGCTGAAGTAAGAGCAGATCAGAGAACACTAAGTGCATGGGAGGAAAAATATCAGACAGTGCAAGGAGCAACTGCAGACAGTTGTAAGTGCATCAGAAGCACAGTACTCAGAGCTTGGAAAAGACAAAGTGGAGAGGAGACGGAGAAGACAAGGATATCAAAGGCTGCAGGCCAGGATGAAAGAGCATTGACCCTACAAGCAGAACATACCCAATCCTGAAAATGAGCACCAGCAACCTCCCAGTGCTTTGTCATACGTGAGAAAAATAGCTGTGTAGGGAGCTTCAGTAGTAGACACAGAGCTTTTCACAAAAGAATCACAGATCAGAAGTGTGCATCAGATTCCCTGCACAGCCTGCTCAAGCACCAACTGAGCTTTCCCTTGCCTTGGACACAGAACACATTTTATTCACCAAACTGTGCTGTAAGGGTAATGAATACAAACTGATACTAACAAGTTGCAATATTTTGAACTTTATCTCAGTTCCTGTATTATTTGTTCAAAAATTGTATCTGCACTCCCAGACATGAACCACATTCTGCCATTTTTATCCCACTCACTCTGGGATTTTATCACAGTGCTTTGGCACTGTTTCAAAACTCCTGTACAGAGAGACTGATATTGCATTCCTATAACTTGTCTCTATTTTATCAACAGAAAAGTCTCAGAAACAAATATTGTGGTACTAATGATACTTTAAATTCTCTCCTCTTAAAAATAAATTATCCTAAGAGGCAGTAATAGACTGTATCATTTAGTCTACCTTCTTGTACGTCCCAGACATTACAATTCATTTGTTAATCTTCCATGACAGAAATAATTTGTTTAGCTACAGTGTATTTCCCAGGAACACTTATAGTTAGGCCCTACAGTAATCCCTCTTGAATTTAAAAGGTCCTGGGTCTGGTTTATGTAAATATATACATCACATTTCAATTACACGTTTCTGTTACACCTTTCTCTGATAGATTACAAATAATTCTTAGGTGCCTCTTGGCCTTCATTAAAATAAAAATGTTGTGATTAGTTGAAATTTCTAAGTGAGGCATTCCCTTAAACACTTGAACAGGTTTTATAGTTTTTTACATCATCTAAACAGGAAGCATCTCATCAGTGAACACACAATTCTACCCCCAGACAAAGCAACAATCTATACAGAAGACTCACTCCAAGGCACCATTCTCTCTGTATCTATACCCGAAGAGCTCACTGCTTCTTTTTGCCAATCATCATGCTGAGAAGTCATGTTCAATTGTTGGTTCTGCTATGATCCTGAAATCTTTCTCAAGCTCTGTGCTTTACAGAAGACAAGCCTGTCTTAGGATGATTCATCATGATATTGTATCCCATAATCGTCTGTGATTATTCAATAACAATAATATAAATTGTTATTGTATCCTTAAGACTCTGTATCCAGGGACCTCATGTACCTGTGTGTGTGGAAGCTGCTTGTGCACAGGTGTTGGGGTGGTATTTATGCCAGTGACTACTTAATCTTTGCTTGGGCAAAGGTTTCTCTTTCTTTTTAGGTTTTTTGGTTTTTTTTTCCCTTGGCTCAGAAAAGTTGCAGTAGCAACCTTTGAGCTGCCTTGAGGATGAATTCCACAGCTCCCTGTCTGAAAAAAAACAGGTTCTATATCAGGAACAGGTATTTCCAGGATTTGGGGTTTCTCTTGTTCCAGTGGGTTGGTGAAGTCTAACAGTTTGATATCTAGAAGTTATTTATGTTTCTTCCCCCTCCCTGTTGGCATTCTATCTGTTAATAAACTGGGGTTTTTTCCACTTTCATCTGCTAGTATTCATTTGTTATTGGTGGAATGGGATTGTTGGAACCTTAAAGGAAACAACTTGTTCCAGAGTGCTCTCCTCTGAATTGTCAAGACAATTACCAAGACAATTACCAAGACAAAGCCCCTTCTCCCCCTTCACATGCAGGATGCACAATCTTTGCTCCTGAATGAGTGATCTCACACTTAAATGGATTAAAATAAACTTTACTTAAGTGGCTCAGTATAGTAGATGATTCAAAGCACTTTTTATCAAGTCCCTATCCTCCCCTTTTATCCAAGCATTTTTGTGTTACCTCCAAAATGTGGTAGCAATTTTGTATTTATTTTCAGATCTTTAAATACTAATTTTAAGCTTTCTACCGACTTCTGTAGAATGTAATTAGAAATAACTCCCTTAATAACCCTACAGTGACATCTTTCTGTATCAGTCTGCTGGGCCTTAAGTTTTATATATACAAATTTTGTGCAATTTCTTTTTTTTTTCTAAATCAGTGTCTAAAATGTTAAGTGAAATTGCAAGCCCCTAAAATTCTATCACAATCATCATAGCTACCTTCACTGATCAAACTCATTAATTCATTAATCAGAGTTTGGGGTTCTTTTCTTTTTTAAATCAAGCTGGTTTTGTTCCTTCAATTTCTTGAGCATGACATAATTGCATTTCCATTATATTGTTTATACTATGATGTCAATCTACAGCCCTTTAGATCAACTTTCCTACCCTTTTTTGGTATATTGACACTTTAAAGCTCTCAATGCTTCCTGGAATTTCCCTTGCATTGCAAGATTTAGAAAAAGTTTACAATATGAGCCAGAGAGCTCTTCAGCAAGTTGTTGGGACTCTTAAATTTCCAGACCATTTTAGTCTGTTTATTTCTGATAAACAAAATTTGAGATTGTCCATATTTACAAATGCATTAAAAAGCACAGCATAAATGTCATGAAATATGAATATGATCTCGTCCTCCTTAACAAAATGGGTAAGTATTTGATGAAGCACTTTTGACTCCTTGTACAAATGATTTTATCACCATAATCAAAGAATATTATTATACGATATTATTCCTAGGATTTATTTCATGAATGCATCACAGCTTTAGTCTGAAGAGACTATAACCACACAGGAAAGAATTTCACACACATTCTGAGGCAACAAAGTACAGCTGCTGTACCACAAGTTCTAATGGCCTTGTTATAGTAGTCACGGAGTAGCCAGGCAATAGGTCAGTAATGATTTATCATCTTAGAGAACAACACAGGGAAGGATGTGAGCTGAGAAAGCTTTCTAAAAATGCACTGCACTTCTTTCTTTCCTCTCCCAAGATAAATGCATGTGTCCAGACAACTACTCTCAGCTTCCTCACCATCCAGACTGATTTCAAGCATGGCAGCTGGAATTCTCCATAACCTGAAATCATGAAAACAGCTACAAATGAGAGCATGAAGGTAAATTTATATGCTAGACTTACTGGTATAGTCAATAGACACAGAGCATTTTACTAAGAATGGAAAAATGTCCTATATAAAGCTCCATTCAACAGTAGATACTTAAATCTAGATGGCAGAAATTATTTACCTCTGCCCACAGGTAATCTCATTCTTTTAAAAAATACCTCGGTCAGGCAAGGAAGAATAACATGAGTCATCGCAAGCAACAGGATGAAAAGAAAAGGCTTACTTAGCTCAGTTTTGTTAAAAATATGGAAGGATTTTTAGGTTTTCTTTTTATTTAAAGTGGTCGGAATTTTCTTTCCATAGTAACCTGTTTTTAGCACTACTGGTCTGTAAAGAAGAGACTTCTCTCAGCCTGACATTTAAAAAGGAAACAAAAAGGAAAAAATACAGCTCATGTTACAGCTGTCAGTATCCACCTCCGGCAAGTTTTTCCAAGGCCTCTGAGAGGAAAACCCTTTTCATTATGTAGAAATAGCCTTGGCTGACTTTTCCACTCCTGTAACTGCCAGTTTGCAGCACATGTCATCTCAAAGGTCTACCTTTTACCAATCAACTACATCTTTTCCTTGGAAAGGGCATTAAAAAAGATTATAAAAAAACCTTAAACAACCAAAACAATATAAAAATATATTACAAAGCATCCTTAGGAGCCTAAATTAACAATTCTTCACTGCTAGCAAGTCCCAGCTTATGGTAGATGAATGAAATACTTTCCTAAAACTTCAAATCCTTGGGTAAGACTGTTACACTTAGTGTTGCTTAACCTTAATGCTTTAGGAAATAGTCACTGAGATATTTGTGGTATTCTATGTATATCACATAAACCACAATGTTTAACATAAACAATGTCACCTGCTTTACAAAGACAAAATTATGTAAAGACTGAAGGTTTGCCAATTTACTTTCTTGGCTAGAGTAAATGGAATATAAAATGAAAATTGGCTACCCAGCAGAAGGCATGACTACCATAAGACTCAGAATAACATTCATGAAGGTTTGTTAATCTCCTCTGGAAACCCAAAGATAGGAAAATTGTCTCATTTTCAAAGAAAATCAGGATTACTCAAAAAGTCCAGAGGTCATTTCTCCTGAAACAAAGTAAGATCTTTCTTTGAAAGAAAGGAAAACCTGCACACCCAATTGATGAAATCATTGCCTTGGAGGTGAAGCTCAGGTGAACATCACTGCAGCCATGCAGCCCTGAAAAACATTTGTGACATGACACAACCAAAAAAGGTACATCTTTTGAAAGTTGTATTTTACACATCCTTCACTTCCTTTCACATTTAATACTTGTTTTTAAAGCACTTGGTCAAAGAAAGCATTTTTATAACTCTCCAACTTGATGGGTAGAGATTTATGGAACTCTTCAAATAATGACTCCTGCCATCATGAGTTCTCACATTATCAGATGTCAGTATCTCAGATTACAACCTTCAACTGCAACACTGTCACATCCAAACAATGAGCTAAACAACTAGTCAAAACCAGTTTTCTCTGAAAATCCCTGCCTAAATAGCACCTGCCCATTTCATCTTCTGTGTACATTAATGTACATCTTTGACATGCAAATCAAATTATTACCCTTCCAACTGACCCTGGATACAGCTATCAAAGTCTACAATTTCCTCATGAGGGGAAGAGAAGGGGTGGACACTGATCCCTCTCTGTGGTGACCAGTGACAAGAGAAGAGAACGGCCTGAAGCTGTGTCAGGGGAGGTTTAGGTTGGGTATTAGAATTCTTCCCCCAGAGGGTGGTTGGGCACTGGAGCAGGCTCCCCAGGGAAGTGGTCACAGCACCAAAGCCTGACAGAGTTCAAGAAGTGTTTAGACAACTCTCTTGGGGATGGTCCTGTGCAAGGCCAGGAGTTGAACTCAATGATCCTTATGGGTTCCTTCCAGGTCAGCATATTCTGTGTTCCTGATTATTTCGTTTTTATATGAATGCAGATGCAGTTTGCACACATAGTTTTTAAAAATCTGCCCTTGGTCTGATAATTTCTACACACTGAAAAATCCTGTGCTGTGTCCTGAGCTCCATCCCAGCCTTGAGGGACCAGAAAAACCTATAAAAAATGTAAGTTTTTAAAAGGCCCTTTTTTCTTTCCATTTACTATAACTGTAACATATTCCGCTTCTCGTCTATGTTTCACAGTGTACTGTAATACATTAACCCTTTATTACAAAGAGACATGAGACCTGAAAGTTTCTGAAAGACTTCTACTCATTTAGCAATTCTTTTCAAGCTTCAAATTTAGCCTCATTTGGCTTGCTTTAAAACTGTTTCTTAAACATACAGACACAAATCCTACATACAATTAAAATTATGTTTGTCACTCTAGACAAGCAACACATGGTCTGAATGTAAGGTATTACTTAGGAAGTGATTTGGTCAATCCCCACAGACAGTGAATGGTACATTAACAAACAGACCCCCAAATGTATGACAACTTAAATTTATAGACCATTTGAAGAGAGAGTATCTTAGTCAATGAAAATGAAAGCTGGACATCTGTCTTAAGTTGCAATGCAAGATGCAACCAGCAGTGTGTATTCTATCACCATGTGTTGAATCCAGGTAAAGCAGTGTTCTTTATCTCTTCCATGATCCATCCTTCATAACCCCAGAGGCAGGGACATATCCTCTGTTAATGGTCCAGTTGTTAAAACCAGGTGGGGCAGTGTTCATTATCTTTTCCACAACCCATCCTCTGTCCAGGGAGATATTGTCTGTTAATGGACCATTGAGTCCCACTGTATGACTGATAAAATTCCGTCATCCCATTGGGAGATGCTCCAGCCAGGGGGAGGAGCCAATCATTTCCATTTCAGATAAAAATCTGAAATTTAGAACACCAAGGCAGCCTTTTTCCACTTGATTCCCAGAGGATAACCAGACCCTTCTACATCACCACTGGACCTTTAGAGTGTCCTGGGGTACAATGCAACATTTGTGTATTCTATCACCATCTGTTAAAATGTGGGAGGGGTGGTGATCCTTATCTCTGCGGGAGATATCCTCTGCTGATGTGCCATCTGATAAGATCGGGGGATGATCATCGTTATCTATTCACAACCCATCCTTCCTCCAGAAGATATATTCTGTTAATGGGCCATGAAGTCCTACTGTGTGACTGATAAGATTACATCATCCCATTGGGAGATGCCCCAGCCAGGGGCAGGAGCCAAGCCTTTCCTACCTAGATAAAAAACTGGGGTTTGGGACACGAGGGCAGACCTTTCTACTGGATCCCAGAGGAAAGTCGGATCATTTCCACATCATCACTGGATCTTCGGAGGAAAACTGCACCTTCTACAGCACTGCTTCAACGGAACCACATCTGTCATCCAGGAGGACTGCAGCCACCATTTATACGGACTGCTACCAACACCCTGACTGACAGGGTGTCAGGTTGTATTTCTGACTGTGTCGGTGGTTGTTTCTTTTATATTATTGCATGTATTTTATTTTTTCTCTTTTCTCCTATTAAATTGTATTACTGACTTGGAGTCTCGCACTGGTTTTACTTTCAAACCAATACACAGAGGAAAACTGCACCTTCTAGAGGAGCACTGCTTCAACAGAACCACATCTGTCATCCAGGAGGACTGCAGCCACCATCTAATCAGACTGCTATAACACCCTGAGCAACAGGGTGTCAGGTTGTATTCTGACTCTGTCAATGGTTTGTTTTGGTTTTTTCTTAATACTGCATTATATTTTGATTTTTCCTAGTAAAGAAGTGTTATTCCTATTCACATATCTTTGCCTGAGAGCCCCTTAATTTCCAAATTATAATAATTCAGAAGGAGGTGGTTTACATTTTCCATTTCAAAAAAAGTTCCTTCCTCCCTTAGCAGACACCTGTCTTTTCAAACCAAGACACTAATACTCCTAAAACCAAAACACATTTCACATCTGCTTCAAGGCAGGACTGAAACTGCAATCAGGAGCACCTGTTGTCCCATGAAGAGTACATGCAAAGTCCCAGTTCTCTGAACGTGGTAGTAACAAAGATCAAAAAACTACTTTCAAGGTCCTCTGTACAGCACTGCTTGTACCCAAGCTCCTTTAGCCTAAAGAAGTGCTGTCCTTCCAGCAGAAATACCTTGCAACTACTGCTGCTGCCATCTCCTGTGAGCTCAGGTTTGTGTATAACCCAAATCTGTAGACCAATCTCTATGGCCATCACTGCCACTTGAATAAAATGTAGCAACACTATCCAATGATTTTAAGACAGCAAAATGATATTGTTACCTTCACATATATATGTATACGTTTAAAAGCAGAGCAAGGCCTGGACCAGTCAATCCCATAGCTCCTCAACTCACTCTGTTCATCAGCTCAGAGCTTGCAAACCTCCCAAGAGGGAACTGAGTGTCAGAAGGCCTTGACAAGGTATGCTGTGGAAGGGAAAGAGGCATGGAGAAAGCTGTGGGAAAGGCAGACAAATGCCACTTTTGCTTTATAAAACTTCTGTGGCACTTATTAATGGAAACATTTGGCTTTTGGTCAGCCTGAAGAACACTTCCACAGCCATTTACAATAACACTGTCAGGACTCATTCATATACAAAGCAGTGAGACATAGATGGCATATCCTGTAAACCAAAAAAGGAAGACGCTATGCGTTCTTGATTTGGAATCATGGTGCTTTTTTTTAAACACTCTACCACTTTCTACCCCTCTGCTAGCTGGAAAATTTATACATTCAGCGATTTTTTTTCTCCCAGAAGACAAACATAAAGCAATCTAAAACAAGGTCAGCAGTCTCTCAACCAGAATAAGTATAGAGTGTAAAGTATACCCTTGCTTTCTTAAATCCACTTGTTTCTGTTAATACAGTACAAATACCTGGCCAGACACAAAGCAAACGAAGTGCAATTGAGGAAGGAAATGTTTTTGAAGAGAGTACGAGTGGGGAGAGTGCATATGAAAACTCAGCATGAAAAGCAAATCCATTTTTCTCAACAAACTTGAAGAGCAGCTGAAGAGCCATCTGTGTGGAATCCTGCTGCAGGCCATCCAGGCACCATGCAGCCCAGAAATAGGACTACAGCCCAGGTACCTGGTCTGTGAATGGAACACAGATCATGAGAACTAATTCCAGCTACATGAACTATGGATCAAAGCCTTTTTATCTACTCATAGATTACCTTAATTTTCACCTGACTTTTTCCTCATGAATAAGTGCATCGTGGGGGGAAAAGGAAATACACAAATGGGATTCTGCTTCTCTAAGAAGCACTCCTGATAACCATCTTGTTTCACTTTTGTTGTAAAGTATATCTGCTCTACCATCCTTCCCTTATAGCACCCAAAGACTCCAACTCAGGCCAAAAAACCTCAGATGAACATTTCGGTAGGCTTTCCAAGCTGCAAACAATTGAAAAGGGCATGTTCACCAGGTAAGACTTACATCTTGTGAAGATGTTAAAAAGATGAAAAAATAAAGCGGTTCAAAAATGTGCTTTTCCAACCTTGCCCAAATCCAAAGACAAGTCTTATTTCCTCTATATCTCACAGCCACACCACACGGAAAATTTCATTCCCCAAAGAGCAGCCTACCAAAAAGGTACAATAGTGTGAAAAAAGAGTGTTATAATTGAAATCCATTTGCAGCCATAATTACTGTAGTTGCTATAAAGCCGAAGCTGTAATTTTTGCAAGCCAAACTAAAGTGAAAGGAACAAAAATACTGCCATTTTTTTGAAAGCTATGAGCTGTTTTCTTTCCTTTCCTGCTGTTTAATCAAAGTACTGAAGATTGGGGTCGTGAAGAGTCATGAAAGCTGTACTACTGTTCTTTGTTGGGATCCAGACTTCTCCATATTTTTGCAACACAACGCAATTAAATTATTTTATAAATCATCTGGAACATTACCCCAAAAAAGGGGGGGAAATAAATTCAACTCTTAATCCTGTAATAGGCTCCATAATGACTTAAATTACTATGGCCACAGAGTAACTAATTATTTAGATATAGTAGTCGAGAAGAGTGTTGCAAACTAATGAAAAAGAGACGAAGCAGGAGCAAGATCTCCACCCAAGACAGTCAGGCAAAGCAAAGTTGTAAGGGGGTGTCCTCACTGAAAAATGAAGGCTAAAGTATGCACACAAGCAACCTCAACCTCTCAGACCTCACTACAGTCTAGAGAAACCCAGCAAGGCAGCTAGAACTCAAATTTTTGGATTGAAGAACAGGTTTTGCTTTGTTTAGCTACAGAATTTACATTGATCTGCTTTTGTGGCAAGATTTTCTTTTTGCTTTTCAGCACAATAAATAGAGACCAAAAATTTCCTGAGGATAAGTGAAATGATGATGATGTTTCCTCCCATCTTTCTTAGGGTGAGGGGATACACTATCAATGCAAGAATCTCTGCTTTGAATATTTTATCCACATCTGTACTTCTCAGTTTCAAAAGGGATGTTTCAGCTCCCATACTATTTTCTGAAAGCATGCTCAGCTGAAACATAAGGAGACAATTCAGGGTCTCATGTTTATGTTTGCAGCTAAAGCAAGCAGGGTTGACTATTTGAGCAGAATGCTGCATGATCAAATAGCATTTTAAATTTGAACAGCACTGGCTCAATTTATGAATTCTGAGGATTACCAGTTTTCAAAATGGCAAATATATGGAAATATTAAATATAATCATACTTAACTAAACACATATTTTGAATGTACCATCTTATTTGTTCTTCATGTATCTTCTGCAGCTGGTTAAAGGGTGTGTGTTTTAGATTCTTTTCAAAATATAAAAATTCTATAAAAAGAGAATGTGTTTTATTTTTCCTGTATTTGAGCTAAATTGCTAGTTTAGCCAACAAACAAACCTTTGTAAAAATATCCATAAATCACTTTGTACCATGGTCAATAATCCATTTTTTAAAAGCAAAGTATCTATAAATATTTTGTTCCCGTTTACAGGAGAATAATCAATGCTATTTTTGGTCACTCGATCTTTGAGGTATTACTGGAAAAAAAATGCTTGACCTCTTCCAAACTACTGAGCTATCAGTCAGTTTCTTAAATACAGTATTTATTTTCCTTTCTTTCATAGCTTCTCATTTCTCTAGATATTTTTTCCAGATACTGTCTTTGAGATAAAAGGCTACTGACTATGTTTGTAACTACAGATAAGCAGGACTCGAGACTGGTTCTCTTTCTCTTGTGATAGAAAGATAAATGGTGTTCTATTCAAGGTTCAGAAAATTTTCTGCAAAGCTGAAGGAGAAAAATTGCAAGCTCCTTCAGTGACAAAAAGCATTCTCACAACTCTTTGTGACACAGTATGGAAAAGATTGAAAGTATTTACAATTATTTTTTCTATTAGGTTTAGAAACAGTTAATTCTCAATTTGAAGCGGAAAAAAACATGGAAATAAAAATGAGGGAATGATTCACTATCATTTTCTATAGAAATTACTATCCCAAATAGAAAAAAAAAATGAGCATAAGGTGATGGAAGAAAAACACCAACCACATCTGGAAGACAAAACAAACCTTTTGTTCTAGACTGTCTCTTCCCACATAAGCATACAAACAGAAAAAAAATACACTTTCTAATGTTGTAGTATGAAATATCTAAAGTTTGAAAAACTGATTTTCTTCTATCTTCAAATTTCTGGGTATTGACATAACTTTATAAAAAGTTTATCTTTTCCACTTATACATACTGTATTTTCTCAAGGCCATGTCACTCTCTGCATATAACTCATTCTTTACTGGAAACCCCAGTCACTCCTTGTTCCCTGTATCTTTTAGGCATAATGCCTCAACCTTCCCACATTACAATTTTCCTCTCACTTGCAAGCATCATTCGCCACAGGCAGTATTGCTTTACTTAACTTCCATTTCTGATAAGCATGGAAAAAATTCTATCCCAAAGATAAATGTTACAATGAATAAATACATGTTTAAAGTGTATTTCAGGAGTTGTACAAATTCAGAGAGGAATTAATTTGGAAAAGCATTAGTGTTTATTGGCAGTACAAATGTCTGCTTACTTGCAGTTGTTTAGAGTTTACATAGCTATACTAAGAAATTCCTCATTCCAAGTGTCTGAATCAAGAGAAAATGCATATGTCAAATAGTGCAATTTGTTCTCATATCAAACCAAGCCCATTTTTACCCAAAGTAAGTCAGAATGTCTTTACATATCTTCATCATGCAAATCCACTTACATAGAATAATCCCAGTATTACCATAAAAATTTCTCTTATTTTAAGCCATGTGAATGTCTGCCACACACATTTGACTATTCTTGTCCCAAAAGCAGCAAGTGCCATGCAATTCATCTTACACGGCAGAGTAAGAAGAAACATGTTTTCTTTTACGTTTGTGCCAAGCTGACCATGATGGTAGACCACTTCATTTTTTCAAAGTCATAACACTTGCCAGCAAAGCTTCTGTTTAAAACACAATGTTATCCCACTGAAAAGACACCCAAACATCAAATGTTGATTGGCTCGAATGACAAAAGCAGCTTGGGTTTGGGATAGTTTCAGTATTCCTCTAGGCTCATTACGGAAAGATTGTTTCAATTTTGGGTATTGAGAGTTTAATGGGGAAGGGTCAGATGTGGCTGCATCATGTCAAGTTCCTTTCAACTTTATTAATATGAAACCCTGAAGAGCATCATCATAATGAACAATCTTTTCCCTCCTTGGCATGGTATTCATAAGAAATGGTCCCTTTATACTTGAAAGAAAGCACAGTCTTTAAACTATTCCAAGTAATGCGCTTCAGAAGAGTCACATTTCATATGAGGAAAACCACAGGAGACGAAAATAAGGCTGAAAGATTTAAACTTCTTGATCAGTTCTTAAACTACTTTAAGAAAAGCAGCTTATTTGCAAATTGAATATGCAGACAAATAATAAAAAATGTGGACATGGAAAGGCACACTTTTAAAGTAAGAAAATAGAGTTCTTTAAATGTGCAAATAAAGTAAAGACCACTTGGAATAAAATAAATGAGAATAATTTGCAGGATTTGGAAAAGATCATTATCTAATTATCTGTGTTACATCTCAGGAGTATAACTGTGTAGTGCTAGCTAAACTAGCTTTAGACTGAGTTGCTGGTAACTATAGTTTTTCAATTTGAGGGACTCCTGAATATTTTTGAGTGGAAAAGAGCTGCCTACAGAGCTAGAGAAGAAACTCATGTGTTTACATTTTTCCTTTTTTTTTTTTTTTTTTTTTTTTTAAGCACAACCATGCATATAGTCTTGGTCACTGCCAGCTTCTGGAAGGGATGCAAAAACCTTGATTTATTGACTGAAAGTATCATATACTATCTCATTAAACCCACCTTATCAAAGACACACTGTGCTACAGGGACATGCTTATAACAGCTCTTTCTCCTCAACTGTCTTTCCTCTCTAAAATTATCAGTCATTGCACTCTTCCACCCTGAAGTCCTCCAAATCCACAGACCCAAAAATTCCCAAGGACACATTTCCTGTCCAAGGATAAATGGTGGTATCTGTACTTCATTAATCCCCAGTCTCTGCCAAGTCTGTGGGAAACAGCCACTACCTATATGTACTCTGATGATTATAAAACCAGCTGGAGGTTTAAATTAACTCCAAATGCAGCCCTACCTGCAGGGATGGCTATCAGAAATTGTGTAGCAGAGAGGTTTCAGTTGCCACAACAACAGCTAGAGAGGATCCTGTTGCTCAATGCCACCAGGGCTCTGTCAGGGACAATGCAGTGCCTCCCTTCTGGGTGCAGCTTTGTACACCAGGACAAGGGCTGGGTGCAACTGCTTGTGGAAAAATGGGCTCACTAAAACAGAAAAAAGGCTTTCACATGTGATGTCAAGTAGTTCCACAGAGCCTCCCCTGGATGGACAAACACACCTTGGATAATGCTGCTGCTTAAACAACCATGCTCAGTATTATAAACAAAGACCCCAAACACAGCTGGACACAGAAAATTAATTCCTCTGAGAGGGGTGGGGGTTTCTCTACACTGGTGGAAGAGACCATGGAGGGACAATCAGTGTGGGATGCCACGGGATTTCAGGTCCCCCCATGGGATTTCAGGTCCCCCCATGGATCCAGATGGGCACTCTCACAAACCACCCTGGCCAGTATAAGTGCTGTTACAGACCTGCCAAATCTAATCCTAAACCCTCCACTGATAAGCACACATCTACAAATTCTCCACACCCAAGGCTGTCACACAGCATGGCTGGATGTGGTTTGGGGCCAGGTGGGACAAGCTGCAGTGCCAGTGTGGCATCAGGATTTGGCTGCAGGCAATGCACACAGTTTCTGCTGCTTCCCCTTCCTCACTCCATTTAACTGCAAGGGTGCACTAACAATGTTCATTCCCCAGGGCTTCTGCAGCTCTTTGAGTTGCCACTGGGGAATAATGACATGGTTTTAGGGGAGTTTGACAGAGACAAGGAGATGGCAGAGTGCCTACTGAAATTGTTCCCATGGTGAAATGTGCCACAGACTGTAATGGTGACTCCTCTGGGACTAAGATACCAGTAGAAATTAGTATAATGACTTTTTTTTTTTAACTTGATGTCCTATTAAAAGAAGTCACATCAGAATGACACTGGATGTCTGAGAGATACTTTAAAGAAAAATCAGTAACAGAAGAAGGCCTGAAAAAAATTCAAGTTTCAAAATATGAAAGGTATGTACATGAAATGGAAATATCTTCTCTACCAAAACTATCAAAATCTACTGATTGAAGGCAGCCTACATCAAGGAGAAACACAGGTATAGGATGATTTCAAGTTTGGGCAAAACATTTCCTTGCCTTCTTTCCATGACTGGTTTTTCTTTCAAACCCATACTCCAATACCTTCCGAATTCTAGTAAAGAACAAAAACCTGAGAAGAAAGGTCAAAAATGTAAAAAATTACTTCTTAAGTGCTTTGTACATTTCTGAAGGTTACACAGATGTGACCTCTTGGTCACATCTGAACTGCTAAACAGAAAACTCCCCCAGCAAAAAATTCCAGTACATTCAATTCACAAACTTTTCAGTAACTTATTCTTAATTATTTTCAATAATTTATTTTCACAAACTAAATAAATATAATAGATTCCCACACAAATTAGTTCCAATGAACCTAATTTTAATGCTTAGGTGCAGCTTGCATGAGGTGCAGTGTGGCCAAGTTCCCTTAATGCACTGCCTGACCTACTTCCTCTTTTGGACTTTACCTGAAAAGGAGCGAAAGCTACAAAGGATTTTGACACTTACTTCAAAACTTTGTAGTTTTGAGTAAATGGTTTTGTTTCACTACCTCATTTTCTGATCTAATTAAAACAGAGGTAAGGGCTATTCAGGCTATCTTAAAGGAGCTTCTTGTGATTGACAACTGTCTGCAAGACACCCTGAAGCAAAACATTTTAAAATGCAAAGTATTTTTCAACTAAAGCTCCCATTGCTATCCTGTTAATAAACAAGAGGAAAATATCTGAGCTAAAAACAAGGCACTAGGCTATTGTTTCCCATTAAACAATACTCACAGAAATACTAAACTGTCTCCAGGATAATCATATCACTTAACTCGTATCTCACAGAAAAAAACTATAAAACCACACTCAGAACCAACTGCACTATCAGAAACAAGGCATTTGGGTAAATAACCCAAACACAACAACGCTGTTATGTGTTTAGCACATGCTACATCTGACCAGCAGAAAGGCAGTCCTGTCCTTGGACTGAAGCCAAATCCCTGTGCACCAGCAGCATGGCCATCAGTGCAGCTGACTTACTGAAACCCAGGTGCAGGCTGTTTCTGGAAGTGGGGAATAGGATACAGGGGAGGGGGTTCCCCCTGTCCAGTATGGTGTCATTTCACATAAACTCTGTGAAGGAGGGAAGTCAATTTAAGTGCGTTCATGATTTACAGCCATTTACACAGCTTGAGCTGTACTGGAGAATTTAATCTTGCAAGATTTCGCTGACCAAGAGTTTTCAGAACCACTGCAGCTCCCGTTACAAAGAAACCAAGAAGTGTGATGATGCTGCTTTCAGATTCAGCTGCATAATGGGTGATGCAATGTTGGCACAAGACAAATGCTAATAGAGAACACAGGAAAAATCACTGAGATAAAAAGCAGAAAGAACACTAGAGTGGTTACTAAATAAGGCAAACAATTTTAAAATTAGAGCTGCAATGGGACATTAGATCAGAAAGAAACACAGGAGTTTCACCAGATGTTCAGCACTATTGCTAACATGAATGGAAACAGCGTAACTACTGGATGAATCGTGGGGTTTCTCCTGTTCTTGAGGGATTTTTTTAAAAACCAAAAAAACCTAGAAACATTTCAAATTCAAAAGACACCATCAGGAAAGATTATAGGCTTCATGAGAAACCCATCTCTGACACCTTTTCTCCTGTTACAAATTTGTCACCTAAATCCAGTCAACAGAAATTTTTAAGAAATACAATAGCTATCATCGTTTTTATGTGCATCCAAAAAGCTCCTAAAATAATTCTATTGTATTGAATATTTGCCATTCTACAAGTCATTTTTCTCTTACTGATTTCTCCAGCTTATTTCACCTAAACAAAAATGAAGTTGAATGGTTACAGGCACAGTAGCAAAAGTTTCATTTGTCCCAGTGTAACCTTTAAGCCATGTAAAAATCAAGGAGCTTCAGTGAGCTCTGTGAACTTAAGTAAAGAAAAAATGACTGAATGTTGCGAATTCTGCTGGCATGACTGGGGACTATGGACTATTCAGTTTTTAACTTTTAACACTTGCTGCAGCACTTTAATTTGCTAATTCACAGTGTCTTCTGATTTACAAAACCTGGGCTTGAACTGAACCTCGGGAGAGAAAGGGGCTTCACGTTGCATCTGTATCCTGCGGAGTTATCATCTGAGCATAGTCTCAGGAAAACAAGTTTGGCAACATTTAAGATTAGTGACTGAATGCTGTGACTGGACAGCATAGTCCTTGCAGTAGTATTTAAATTTAAAAATATAAATGAAACCAAATAAAATAAATAAACACAAAGGAGAGAGCAAAAAAGGGTAATTATATTAACTCCAGAACTAGCAGATGGAAAATTACTTGTTTCATGTTAGAAGGCATCCAGAAGGCTGTTCCATCAACTCCTCATCTGGAGACTTGGTCTTTTAACCAAAAACTTGACATTTATAGACTCCTGGCAAAAAGAAGACACTACTTCCCTATTATCTCCAACTTCCAGTAAATTGAAGTATTGTGAGGTAGATGTCATTCACTTTGGATTGCAAACAGCAACTTCTATCCCAAGTGGAAGAGTTCTAACCCAGAGGAAGAGTAGGAGTAGCAATATAGATGGGACTTTCACAATTGCTTGGTAGCCTTGCTGCTTCCCAGCACCACCTTGCTTGGTAGCTGGGTAAATCAGTACTGATAGAACATCAGACTAATGGACTTCAGTCCAAAGAACTTGTTGATACTTAGTTATCAAAGCAAGTGGACACAAATACATCATGTAACACAGCAGGAATCACTAGAAAGGAGACTGGACACCCACAGTGTCAGTCTGAATGTAAAACAAATTAAATGGAGCACATTTTCCTGACGTCAGTTACAGGATTTTCTTTCCCAGTGGACTTAGTGCGTTTCATGAGAAGCAGTGAATGCTAATCAGTAGCAGCCTAAAATCAACCTAGTGCATCGTCAGGTCAAATTGGGGCTTTTTTTAGGAGCAGAGTAATTAAGGGAATACACCACTGTGCATTTTGTTTGCTTCCATTGAAAAGAACCAAGGTACCAAGACCACTACAGGACCTCACTAGCAAATCAAAATACACAGTGGAGAAATCCCAGACATTTGATCTATTTCCATTGCAAAGTTTTCCTACTTTTTGGAAAGCTTTAACCATGAAAAGAACCATGTTCTTTTGTGTAAAAGAGGGGCTGAGTCATCCCATGAAGGAGTAACTATAAATATCTAATGCCAAGTTCTGTGCACAAAAGCTGCAGTACTCAATATACAGTATTTTGGAGACACACGAATGCTGGAGAAAGAGTGCAGCATGCCCTTTTTAGGAAGCAACATCTGTTGCACTGGCTGAGAAGCAGCTGGCGTGACCTCTTGTCCCCAAAGTAAAGTCAACTCATCAGTGTTACTTTTTACAAGCAGGGTTGCAAGATTTCCTCACAGTTTGAGGGGGGGAAGAGTGTTTGGAATGGAAAATGAAACTGCTGCCAGAGGACTTGTTCAGCCACTAAAACTTTGTTCCTTTCAGTACATAGTCATTACGTTATCTCATAACAATGCAAATATCTGGTTCTCTTTATCCTGACACTATATTCTGCAGTTCATCTTGATATAGAGTGGCTGCAACGCAGCCATCACCACACTGCATTCTCATTCTTCCATAGTAGTCTCCTGATTTCTATGCCTCCGGAGATTAGCAAATATGAAATCAGCTATTTTGATACTGTCCCATCCCACTGTAAAAGGGGAGTTGAGGAGGATTCTTTTCAGTAGATTTCTTGGATGAAAATAAGGTGCAAACGTGGCCATACTATATCTGAGAACATTTTATTGAGAAAGAAAGGTAAGTGTTCCTATGGAAGGAGGGATAGAAAAGGGAGCAAAGAGAGACAGAATACTGGGATAGATCATTTCCACTGTATCCCGGGCGCCCTGTGAGCATCAGCTCGGCAGATGCAGCGTGTGTGCAGCAAGCTGCCCTGAGTCCGTGTGGCTCCCAGGGTGGCTGGGCACGATTTCCAAACAGCAGCCGGCGGTGTGTGGCTCCTGTCAGTGAAGAACAGGCTGCCGTGGCTATGGGTACACTCGTGGGGCACCTCAGGGTGCTGAGGGTCGGACCAGGGTGGCTGCTCCATCGGGAAAGAGGCTGCCATGGCATTGAGCCGCCTTGGGAAAAGGGTGAAGCGGGGCAGGACAGCTGGAGACAGGGAAGCAGGACCACAGGGAGGAAAAGGCTGGCGGGGGCAGAGGGGCCAAGCTGACCCTACAGGCGATTCCCTGCTCAGTCCAAGAAACCCAAAGAAAAATGGCCCCCACTGTTAACTTCTTTTATGTGCTAAAGCTCCTTTCACTGCCCGATTTCTCCAGCATTTTTCCCGGCCATCGGGGCGTCTGCCCCACCAGCAAGTGGGAGCTCACTTGCAGCCTGATTGTGGAAGCTTTCCCTGCCCTGATCCTCTGCCAGGTGAAGCCTCCCTGGAGACAGAGCTGCCAGCAGGGGTGTACAGCCCCCAGAGTTATTTTTCACCTCATGTATAAGATATGTTGAGGCATAAATAAAAATCGGATTGGTCCCTCTCAGATACCCAGCAGTGAAAGCCCACATATATAGGTTTCATTCAATATTAGGATTGCCTTTTCCTGCCATAGTCAGATGTAGGGAGTGTAACCCTAACACAAGCAGCCTGAGACAAAGCAGGAGAACAAAGTTAATATTTAGAACTACTTCAAGCAAGTGCCTGAGCACTTCCTACCCCCTGCAGACAAAACAAAAAATCTACTCCAAAATCCCCTGTCAAATACTGTAAACAACCATGTTTCCTGTAATGTTAACAGACTATTGGAATAGGTCTTGGGTCTTCACTCACATACTCATTTTTCCCTTTCACATGAACACTTGGTTGGGTCATTTTTAAACAAAACATGCCTTGATCCTAGTTTAGTTTGCTAGTTGTTGAATTTTGAATCCATAATTAAAACTTTAAGACCAAGTTACTAGACTTTTGCTTTTCTTTTCTTCTTTTTTTTTTTTTCTGTTTCCCCTTTCTTCTTTAAAAGACTAAACAAACCCAAATTTCTTAGCATTTTATGCCAGAATTTTGACTTCCAAAATGCTGGCAGAAGAAAAGTCTAGATGAAAAAAATTAGAATGAAAACTTCTGAAAAGCAAGAAAGTCTTTGTTACAATGTGGAACTTCCCTGTGATCAAAAGAGGCAACTATTTACTCTTCAACACATAGAATTTAGATAGATTCTTTGTTCCTGTCCATCACGTCTATAAAACAATCAACATCACAGTGCTCTGTAGCCTCCTGGAGATCACCAGTCCTGAGACATGATTCCTTAAACCTTTCCTGTGCTCTGCCTGCACAAAACACACAGCCCCTTATAACTGTCTATGATAATGCCTACAGGTCCTTTGCCTCAGGCTGCGATTTGCCAAAGAATGCACAGACTCAAACACAATAAAAGGTGAAAGGAGCTCACAGCATCTTGCTATGAATACAACAAGAATACCTTTTTCATTCAAAAGTGCTAAGGGAAATATTAAACTACTTCCCCATCCTACTCTCCCACAAAGTACTCACATTTCTAAGGCAGGACAAGAGCAACTTGAGCAAATCGAGTTTATACCCACTCTAACCCTGACTCAGAACTCACCATCAAGGATATGATTTAACAATAAGGTTTTGGTCAAAAGTTTACTTTTCTTCCGCAAGAATACAACACTTGACAGGGAAGTAAAATGGCAAAACGGACCTCAAAGCCAAGAACAAAACATCACACAGCCAGCCTTGTGATAAGTGTTCTTCTAGTGTCAGTGAGAAATATAGCTTCAACTAGGAGCCCAGGCTATCAGCACGGGATTAAACAAACCACTAGGCATGACATATGACACCAGCCAATAAAGGACACTGAGGGAGCAATTACATGAGCCAAGAGAAGAGAACAGCACTATTTCTGCTATATACTCTCAAGTTCATACACTTGATCTTTTACATATAACATTTGTTATTAATACTTCATGGCTTTTCTTCCTTGAATTAGCCTACTCATCTTTTGAAGTCATCTCACTCATTTAACTATCCTTATTTTTAGCTTTGTCATACTCTTTTCTGAAAGCAAAGAAAGATGACAGTACCCAGAATATGCATATACTAAGAGATAACCTGAACATAAATGAACGTTCAGTTTGGCTCTCCACTTCTCTCCTAACTCTGATTAAGAATCAGCATTTTGGCTGCCACCTGAACTGATGTTTTCAAAGACCTCAACATTTCAAAGACTTCAACATTTCTATACTGAATTTTAACAACGAGTTGAAACTGGCATTATAATTTTATAATATATAATTGTAATTTTGTGTATATTGCTGGTTTATACCATGAACATTACTGGGAATTTTAGCCACCATTTTAATACCTATTCACTGCAAAATCTTTCTGTAAAGCTGGAATAATATCTTTTGGTTTTTTCTACCCAGAATACTATCATACCATATCAATGGCACTTTTTCCTACTGTGAATTCTACTGCATACTCAGCACACTTTGCCATTTATCGTTCCCATGTATCACTTGGGAAACACAGGCTTACAGTGACACGCCCAGTTTATCTCCAGCTACAAAAACAGACTATTATTTCCACTATTCAATCAGCTCCTAATTTCCAACAGTATCTTTCTTCTTTAAGGCTTCATTTCAACACGGTTACTTTATAAAAGAGATTGTAAAACCTTTCTAGAAATTCACTTAAATAGTATCCACAATAGTACTTTCATAGACACTTTCTAATGAATGAAAATAGATTTGTGAAAAAGAGATTTTCCCCTAAAAAAAATCACATTGATTTTCCCTCATTCTGTCATATAATTTATGGACATAATAATTCTATTCTTTCTAAGCTTTCTATCAGTTTCCTTGGTATGTAAAGAAGACAAACAGTATTTGTTCTCAATGAACACTGTTACATTTGTATCACTTTTGCCATTGCTTTGGTACCAAATAGCAAAGTAAACATCTTATTAACTGGAGTTATTAATTCACTATTTATTATTTGAGTTGGCTCAGAACTTTGGGGTGAAAACCAGCTGCTCCTGAAAAATGTATACACAATTATTCATTGCATCAGCTGGTCATAAAAGCTCTTTGCTGCCGCTTTGCCTGGAGACAACTCACCTGATTGGTCTCCCACCATGTACTAAAACCTGCACATCTGGAGAGGAATCTTCAATTGAAAGAATCAACTGAAATTTTTCTGTCATGCTGTCTGTGAATTTTCATTCCAGGACCTGATATTCTACAGATCTTTTGGATTGTAACTTAGGATTAACTTTGGATTGTAACCTTGGATTTCTTCTTCCTCTCCTCGTGCAGAGGGAAGTTAATGTTCCTTTCATATCCAGGATTAATATGAAACTATTCACTGTCTAGGTTAGCAGCTGTTACCTCACCCACCACATACCTTTGTTTTCACTGGTTTTGTAAATGCTTTTGAAGTCTTTGTTTCTACTACTTCTTTTTTTTTTTTTGTAAAAACTCTTTCTAAAATGAGAAAGAAACAACCATTGTTTTCACCAGAATGAAATATTTAACTTGAAAATCTCTGAGTTTGGTGGAGCTTTTCCTTTCATGGGCAGTTTTTTTCAAAAATGCTTCATTTAATTCAGCCTTTGATATCCCTTTCAGTTTTCTTTCTCCTTTACCTCCCACTCTTTCCAGTGTAGGGCTGAGCCAAAATACATTTAGCATTCACATAACCCCTAATTAACTAATATTCATGAGATAAGGAAATGGCATCATGCTCTAAGTATTATTTTGCAAATGAATCAGAAAACCAAAGTCTTCATTAAAGCCAGAGTATGCTTCCTCTCTGTTCCTGAACCAGTCCTCATGGGCTGTACAAATACAGCAAGTCATCCTCTCTGCCATGTTGTTCTTTCCTGCTCCCAGCCATTGCTCTTCCAGCTGCTAAATGTTAGCTAATCCTTTTCAGAGCAGCCCCTTGTTTCAGTGTATATACTTCAGATACAGCCACAAAGAATCAGTTTACAGTGCCATGGGGAGTAAAACCTTATGCAGCATTAAGAACTGGTAAATACCATCAATTGGAAGGACACCTCTTTTTTTGGAATGTGCAGTTCCAGGAACATGGAAGGACACAACAATGATCACTCCAAGATGCAAAACTACTAAGATTCATGATCTTCCTCCCCTCCATCTCTGTGAGATGCATCACCCCTCTTTGCCCCGCTCCTCAAGCAGACTCAAGCAGAATGAAACCACTGCTCTTCACAAACTGTCAGGCACACACTTGTCCCCGAGTTGAAGGGAAATGTCCACCTGGACTTATGTCAAGGCAAACCTACAGAATTTCATATTAATGGGATTGCGAGTCACACAAACCAGTGAGTCTGCCCAAAAGCTCTTTCATCTTTTCACGGATGAAAACAATCAAAGTAAATCTGAATCCCGAAGATACTGTCATCAGTGTTTCTGTGTAACCCAAGAAAGGAGAACATTAATAATCCAGGCATTATCAGAGAGGGAACCAAACACTCTCAGAGGTTTGAGCACTGCCAGCTGTCACTGTGTTTCTTTCCCTTCTGAGAATCAGCTGAATATAGACATAAGCTGTAGTTACTCTTTGCTGTCTCATATAAAATAATTTTTTCCAGAGCACTTCTCAGACACCTGACCCATCATACAACACACCACACAACACATCTGCCAGGGCTGAATGATATCATCTGAAATCACAAAATCTTCCCCAGCCCAGTCACTCCTTCTGGAGTTCAAGTTTTCCCCTTATTTTAAAAAAGCAAAATACTAACCCAGAAAAGGTTTTCAACATTGTTCCAGCTTCTCTTTGCAAACCTACCTTGCCACTTTTATTAAATCACAGGATTGTTTTTAGATCCAATAGCTTAAAGTAATTTTTTGGCTTGTCAAGGAACCTGTTGACTGAACACAAACACAATCACAACCACTATTTTTAAAACTAAAAGTAAAATCAGAGTACAGCTTACATATTTTTCATTATCTTGACAGTTGCCAAGACATTCCTGGGACATTGCAATAATTTTCTTTCTTTTCCAAGAGGTGGAAGAAGAAGCAGAGTTTTCAAGACATCTTCACTTTCATGTCACTTGCAACTTAATGAAATAACTGCTTTCTGCTTGTTTAATAAGAATACTTCCAGCTGATTATGGAAATAGTGCAAAGAGCTGGTTTCTTGAAAATAAACAGTGATAAAAAAAAAGATTGTTGGATAACAGTATGGTCAGTTTAGAACCTTTCCCTCCCTTGTGGTCTCTGGAAACAAATACACACCTGCAAATGAACACTGCAGAACTGCTTGCTACTATCTTTTTTTTATGAGATGAGACTTTTGGAAAACTGGGAGACATAACCCACAGTAAGAGGAAGTGTCCTTTCCAAGAGCACTCTGGCTTTAGCTCACTCATCTTAAGAGTCTCACATCCCATTGACAATTACTTTTCTGGGCTCTAAAACATCTTGTTCCTCAGGTTACAGCACAGAGTCAGTCTCTCCTCCTAGCTCAGACCCTGTCCCTTCTGATGCCACAGTTTACTCACTTGCAGGTTATCCTGCCTGCAATGTGCCTACAGGCACAGCTCTTCTGTATCTTTCTGCCTGTCACTCTAAAATACATTGAGTGCAACTAGGCACTGAAAAATGCCTGTCAGTCAACTGGAGCACCAACAGACACGTTAAATTCATCAAAATCCTCTTTACAGATCTCCTGTGACCTTGGTGTTTAAAGTACAATTAATTTCAATAGTTAAGTTCAATCAGGAGGGTGAGAATATGGGGTAAGAAGAGTGGTTAAGAACATGGAGCTGTCTCAGACTGTGTCCATTCTCAATCACAGCCAATGACAAATCCTATCAGAGAAGAATAAGCAAAGGGTTACACAGTGATATCCCTCTCACACACTGTCCCAGTTTCCAGCAATATGGAAAGGCTGTCTGAGTCCAGGGTTGTATTTCTGCATTTATCTTTGAAGTATTATGCCATGGATTCATGTGATTACTGTTTGAACCCAGGTACAGTTTTGGCATCCAAAAAGAACTCAATTTCAACCAGCTGCCTTCTGCCATACTCAGTTAAGACACTCTCAGGTTACCTAGAATTATTCAGAGAAAAAGCTGTGAGACACACGCCTCCCCAGCTCACCTTTTAACCAAAGCCTCATCTCTGCCTCCTTTGGTTGTTCTCTGAAGCTAAGCTAGCACCAGCTCCTGGAGGCAGTGAAAAGCAAACGAAATATTGGCTGCATCAATATCTGTGATGCTGGTATCTTCTGAGAAGGTTTGAGATATCCCAAGGTCAGCATTTCATCTCATATCACTCATTACTGGATGCTTAGGTGTTTCTCTTTCACACTTTCTCTGGTCACCAAGACCGAAGACACCTGACTCCTGGAGTTACAGTCTCGTTTAGCAGCACTGCTGCAATGCAGCCCTCCCTTTACAACAGTTAACTGCCTTAAGTCATAAAGGATAATCCAAGCCTAAAATTTTTCAGTCCATTTGAAATAAAAGCCCCTACAATAGCAGAGGAGTATCATGCTAGGCAACTGGTTAATTTCTAAGTTGGAGTAATGAAGGCCAAAACCCAAAGCCCCACTTTGCTACACCTTTTTGGTCTTCAAACTTTTCCAGCTTGCTAGGCCTTGTTTTTATTATGAGATATAGCAAGGTCACAGCTTGAGGTATCAAGAGTTTGAGGCCCTCAGTTCAATTCTTTGCTACTAACAGGCCAAATAACAGCTAATCCTGCTTTTTTAGGAAAAAAAATCTACATTGATAGATATTTGTAATGGAGCTTACAAGATTTAAGCTGTATGAAGCACTCAAATAGATTTGAGTGGAAGAGCCTAACAGAAGGTTCCAAATAGAGAATGTGACTGAAAGCATAGTGAAAAATAAATTTACAGAATGAGGCTGAGGTAGACCAGCTGAAAGAGAAGCATATATAGATGAAATGTGTGGAAGATGAGAAGAACTTTAAAGCCAACTCAAATGTGAAAGCAAATCAGTGGTTCCAACTCAAAAATGATGACATCCAACTTCTGTGATGAAGTGCATTGGGCTTCTGGAGTGCTCTCTCTCTCTTATACCATTGGTAGTTGTGAGTAACCAATCTGTACATTTTCACCCAAACTTTCCATACCACAGCATATGGTGGAAAGATTTGGCAATATCTGCCTTTGCCCAAACACCCAAAGAGAGGGGGGGAAAAGGAAAAAGAACCCCAAAATGCAAATGAATTTGTGGCAGAACGACTCTAAACTCTTGAGCCAGATTCAGAGGATTAGTGTTACAGTAATACAAAAATACATAAAACAAATTATTACCCTAAGTCCTGACTGTCCTGCAAAGAGCCCATGGAGCAAACAGGTGTGGCAACCCAAAGGCAAGACAGGAGGGCAACACAAAGAGCAGAAACCAAAAGAAAAATTGTTAAGAGCCTTCCCAGCTTCACACCAGATTACTGCTTTACAGCTGGGAGCTCAACTCAGACTTTTGAACTCCCAGGCCAGGGCTTCAAACATGCAACATTTCCTCTTAGGGAAACAGCAACAGTTTAAAGCAAAACTCTCTAGGACATGCCAAGTTTGGTGGTGGTGGTCTAAGGGCCTTTTTTTTTTTTTCATTTCTCTGGATTATTTAAACAACAAACTGGGTGGTCAGGAGTGCTTGCCATACACTGGCTAGTTGCTTGCTGCTTCCCAAAGGAGATGGTGACTGCTAATGGTAGCAGCTAATAAAGTGATCCCTTCAGTTCAAAACGGTGTGACTGCCTTGGAGATCAAGCATCAGGATTTCTTTACTGGAGATGATAACTACCCAGGCATGTTTAGCACTGCATTTGTTAAACAAGAGTTGCTTGGAGCATGACTCTGTTTTATGGTGGGCCCATGAAGGAACCACTGAACACTTTGGAGTCTATTTTTATATTGAGGAAGACCAGGCAAAGACTCAGACTAGACCTGAATTCACCCTAAGCATAGAGACAAGCAGTAACTTCCTACCTTTAAACATTCAGTTATGAGCTTTCAGTGCCCCCAAAATCATTTATACAGCATGGAAACTGTTTAAGAGGAAAAAAGATTGATTATTTCACAATTTCCTGGTAAGAAGATAACTTCTTTGTGTAAAAAAAAAAAAAAAAATTAAAAATCAATATTAAAACCTAAGCATTTACCTGCATCTCTTGTGCTTTTATTTGCTTCCTTTTAGCTTTTGTAGGTAAGGAGGGAAAGGGAGCATCGGTTTTTTCAGGGTGGGGAGGTTAACAAGGGCAGTATTGTAGTGATGTGGTAGTATTTCTAAAAGCTTTAATTTCTATGACCCTCAAGGTCACACTCAAGACATTGTCTTTCACATGAACATTCTCCTTCCCTAGATGATTCACATCAGAATTTTTATCACCTTAAACTATTTACAGTGGACACATTGCAAGAGATTAAGAGTGCAGTCTAGCATTCAAAGAGTGAAGACCACCATTTAATACAATCTGAAATGATCGAGTAAAATAAGCAAGCCACTGAAGTGGCAAATTATGTCAATTTATTAAGTTTATCCCAAACTAGAAAAGATCAGGATGAAATTCAGAAACGCATAAAAATGGAAAAGATGGTTGGGACACATGAAGTTTAATTTTGATAAAGCTAGGATAATAACAACTTCAGAGGAATAATTTAATTTATATGGTTGGATATAACTTAAGAAAACAAAGAACAGGGCAGCACTATGGACAATTCAGGCAGACCCACCTCCTACAGTATGTAAGGCAGTAACCTGAAACACAGACACTTGAATTAAATGTTGAGATTCTGTTAGATATTAAAAGAACAGGTGCTTTTGTCATTTGTGAGCCAATCTGCTCTTCAGAGTGCAATGGATCTCTCTGTGAGTCCATGTTTTTATTCTAAAACCTGGTTAATACAGTCTTCAAGCTAAAGGGCTGGTCAAGGTGAGGACGCACACTGGTGAAGAGTGTGCTATGGGTCTGGTTCTGGAACAGAAATAAATTAGTCCTGCCTCAATTGTCTACGCTAGGGTAAGTTTTGGTTCACACATAATTTCATGTAATTCTCACAAATTTCTCCACTACTTGGTAAAGTACTTTTATATATGTGAGAGCTTTCAACCTTGCCAATAATCCTTAAATATACAGTCTTTACCAGAGAAGGATAAATTTTTAGGGCTGTGAATCACATCAGCCAAGAAAAGCACTGGAAACTCTAGTAAAAATAAATCCATAGAACAATATGGCTACCAGGCACGACTACATTGACTCAGAACTTGCAAAACTACATTAAACACCAACTGTAGCCCAACATAACAAAATATTTGCATGGGTGCATCGCACAAAGGGGAAAAAAAAAAACCCCAAAACATCTCCAAGGTGTGAGTTGAATTCCAGTAGTTATTTTCACATCTGCTACCCTATGTCTGAAATGCCAGATCCATGATCCACGGGCCCCAACAGTAAAGGATATGGTGGGTAGTAGGTGTAGAAGGGATTACAGGAGACCCCACCCCTGATAAGTCACTGTTGTACTAATTATCAGAAAAGAGGAACAGTCTTAATGGGTCACAGCTGTGACTAACAAAGATGTGTGATAGAAGGGGTGGGTTGGCTGGTTGGGGTATCCTGGAGGAAGAGGAGCCATGAGGAAGGAGAAACGATCCAGAAAGACATAAAGAAGAATAAAACAAGGAAGAGTTGCTGTAATAAAAGATCTGCTATGAGGTCAGACTGCTAAGGGTCTGATGGAGTCAGAGCCTGCAATCATAGATGAAAGCCTGTGTTCAGAGTCTGCAAACAAATACTGCAGTCATAGTGCAGCAGGAAATAGCCAGCAGACAGAGTCTGCAGCTGGACCCTACAGTAGGAGGTTGCTGTAGTCAGTCAGGATGGCTAAGCTGGAAAGAAGAATAAACTGGTACCCTTTTCATATTGTTGAATGGGAGTCTGTGTCTTGGCTCATTTCTACCCCTAACAAGAGGTCTGATGCAACAGTAGGTCTTAGAGATAGTGCTAGCAGGTTGGTAACCACTAAGGCAACAAACTGGTCCCTCTTTTTATTCCTGATCACTGACATCCAGGCTGCTGCAGCTCTGTAGCAATAAATTTGCCTACACTGGAAGTCACTGCTGCAGCTTATCTATTATTTTGCTTGCCCGTTGACAGCAAGACAAAATTTCTCCAGCACTCTTCCCATGGCAAAGGCAACCTGGTTCTTCATGTTTGGGATGACAAAACTGAGACTGAAGTACATGTGCTACAGCAAGAATGCAATTTCTCAGCAAAAATTTTGTTTGCTATGGAACAGCAATGATTTTTCCTTACTGTTCATGACATCTTTGTACCCACCACCAAGTACAACCACTTTGTCACAGTACTCAGCAAAAGCCACTTCAGACTAGCACAATTCTTTCCACTGACACTTTGAATCAACCTCTGCACAGAAGCTTTTAAGAGATAAGCCTTCACATCAATATTGCTTTACTCTCATGCAGATGTTCAACAGCTACTTCTTTCAGCTCAACAAAATAGGCCACAATGATTCACCAAAACAAAAATGTTTAATACAGCTGCGGTCATAGATAAGAGGAAAAAGGTGATGGCACTTAATCCTGACAGAGTCCAAACACAAACCTCAGATATCCCCTTGCACTAGCATTTCCAGGCCATGCCATCTGCCTTCTACACTTCACACTATTCTCCACATTGATAAACAATTTTATGGGCGTTTCAAACGTGAAAAAGAAGTAGACCAATAAAGCTACCACTAAGCTATTCAGTGAAAGTAATATGAACTATTTTAAACCATTTAACTAACATCTTTCACAGCTGTTGAGTTGTTTGCCAGGGCTCTGATCCAACTACTACTACAAGTCTCAATGGAAGGGCTATGATGATCTCCCATGTGGATTGGTTGCCATCTTAAAAGCAGGGTGGAATACCTAGCTGTAACACAGGAATACAAGTCTGATGATCATATATATCCATCAGATCATATTTCAGTAAAGCTGAAGAGAATTAGGGTGTAGATGCATAAAAGACTCCTACATCTTTTATCCCATGACCAGCAGATAGAAAAAAACAGGAACAATGGACAGAGCTGTTACCAAAAAATTCAGTAAAACAAGAAACTCCTTAATACCAATGTAGCATTGAAAAGCGAGCATTCTTTACTTGGCTAGATGCACAAGGGGGATAGCTCCTCCTAAAGTAATGCATGCTGAGTACAGGAAAGTTTCTGTTTATAGACTGTATTTTATATACATATTCATTGATGTCCCAGAATAAATATATATATGATAATCTCTTCCCCAAAATCATTAACATATATTCCCTCCCCCTTATGCATGAGTTCTTCTGTCCTGGGGGTCTCTCTGATGGTCCCTAGTGACCAGGGACCCCAGTGCTACAGCCAACCTACTAAGTTACTAGGGCACTGGGGCTGGTGAACTTCCTGCTCTATTTCTTACACCATGGGCATTGTGCAGTTCCATAGGCAGTGGTTTTTAAAGAATAAGCACTGTGTTAACTCACCAGGTGTAGACAATTTATCATCTGGTAACAAAATTGCATTCTGCTTGCTTTAATTTCTTTTCACTCAATTAGACCTTGTATATGTCCCCAAGCTGAGTTCAGATTTACAGCTGAAAAGTGTGGGTATTTTTTCTTATTATTTCACTGCAAGGGGCGGGGATGGTGTGAAAAATAGGTTTTTGACTGTACCACTTCTCTATTCTAGTCCTTTGGCTAAAATTCCATCTGGTTCACTTAAAGAGAATATTGGAAACAGATCAGTGCCTCATTACCAACTGGGCACTTTTCCTTCTTAAATTGTAAATAATATCAAACAACACTGGACTGAATTGAGTGCGATTCCTTTGGCTAAATGTTGACATCTGTAACACAGATGTCAACCTCCAAGAAGTTGCTTTTGGCTTTTTTGTGAGCCAGTAGAGACCTGGTCAATGGAGTCTTACTTGTCTTGCCCTAAAACACACATATGGAGGGGCCCAAGTGAATCATGCCCTAAAAATGTTTATTTCTTGCCACTAATTGCAAGGGCAACCAAAGGTGAACAGTAACAGATGGGTCATAAGTATCACCCATTATGCATATCAGCCTAATGACAGCACAACTATCACTTTCTCTCAGATGACCAGTGCTGGCATCCTATTCCAGACAATCTCAGAAAATTTCTTAAGTCATGCTATGTTCCCCAGAAAGTAGAATCACAAGTTTCTTCCAATGCCTAAAGTAGTACGAGGTAAGAAGCTTTAATGACTGAGCTGGAATGAAACATGCTCATAGCTTATTCTCTTTGCACTATTTGGAAAAGAGATTACATGGACAAAACACCACTTTCTTGTAGGCTAAAACAGATTATTCTACCTGCTTGACAAAAACCTGAGGGCTGACTACTAAAAAGATCAATTTTCAAATACAGCATTAAACGCCAATTACACCTTTTATGAAAGTCACAACTAAAAACATAGAGATGATAACAAAGTTTCAGTTACCTGTAGTATAGACCTAACTCATAAAACCCACCTACCCATATTATCCAGCTGCAGAGGTGGTGTGGTAAACATTGCAGCTGTCCTTTAGCTGATGGGCAGTGCTGACTCCCAATGCCCCACTCGTGTTCCTGCTCACCACTGCCTGCATAAGAAAGGAACCTGGTATGTTCTTCTTGTATATGGTGGCAAAAATTTCTGGGGGTTTGGTTTAGTGCCACAGTGCACAGCCATTGGCTGGTTCTGTTGGTTTTGCTCAGCCATTTTTGGTAACAGGGGGGCCACAGAGGTGGCTTCTGTGAGAAGCTGCTGGAAGTTTTCACCATGTCCAGCAGAGCCAATCCCTGATGGCTCTGAAGATGGACATGCTGCTGGCCAAAGCTGGGCCAGTGAGAGATGCTGGTAACGCCTCTGTGATAACATATTTAAGAAGAAATTAAAACAAAGTGGTGCACAGTTTTTTCCAGCCAGAGAAGAGGTGAGAACATGCGAGGGAAACAGCATGGAGACACCAAGGCCAGTGCAGAAGGAGGGACAGGAGGTGCTCCAGGTGCCAGAGCTGAGATTCCTCTGCAGACTGTGGTGAGACCATGGTGAAGCAGCTGTGCCCCTGCAGCCCATGGGATCCACGGGGGATGCAGAGATCCACCCACAGCCCATGGGATCCACGGGGGATGCAGAGATCCACCCACAGCCCATGGGATCCACGGGGGATGCAGAGATCCACCCACAGCCCGTGGGATCCACGGGGGATGCAGAGATCCACCCACAGCCCGTGGGATCCACGGGGGATGCAGAGATCCACCCACAGCCCGTGGGATCCATGGGGGATGCAGAGATCCACCCACAGCCCGTGGGATCCACGGGGGATGCAGAGATCCACCCACAGCCCGTGGGATCCACGGGGGATGCAGAGATCCACCCACAGCCCATGGGGATCCACGGGGGATGCAGAGATCCACCCACAGCCCGTGGGGAGGTGCCCATGCTGGAGCAGGTGGATGCCTGGAGGGGGCTGTGATCCAGTGGGAGACCCGATGGAGAGAGAGGTCCCTGCTTCCAGGCTGGAGCAGCCTGTCCTTGGAGGACTGCACCCTGTGGAAGAGTGACCCACACTGCAGCAGTTTTGGGAGGACTGCTGCTTGTGAGAGGGACTCCTGTTGCAGTGGTTTTGGCAGGACTGCTGTTCGTGAAATTGGAACCAGATTGGAGAAGTTCATGGAGAACAGCCTCCCGTGGGAAGGGACCCCATGGCACAGCAGGGGAACAACTTGCCTCTCTGAGCCAAGCAGAAGAAAACCTCGGGTGACAAACTGACCAAATCCATGACACTTGCAAAAAACATGGATAAGTAAGGATCTCTTTAGCCCTTTCAATTTTGTTTATAAAACCTAGGCTTGAAAGAGATCTATTTGAGATTAAGTAGGAAAGATACATGCAAGATCTGAAGCCATCTCTCACTTCCCTCAGTGACTTCTCCTTCCTTGGATTATCCAGCAACAATTCTCAAGTTAGCAGAGCAAAAGGAGTTCAGAGAGATTATCTCAAGCAAGGGGCAAAGGTCTATTCCCAAATGTCCTTTTGTTTATGACTACCACAGTAAAAGTTTGTGTCTTGTCATGCATTTTTAGATGTTACTTTAATATACCAGTACTGTTTCTCTTTTCCTAGAGAAATATCTTATAAAATTCCTTCTAAACAGGCTTTGTTTTTCAAAGCAATTTTGATTAGGGGTGATTTATTTAAATAGTCATCATGCGTTAAATATTAACATACATTAAACATACATTAATATACATAGAAAAATAACGTGAACCTCAGCATCATTCCATCTCTCTTCATATGAACAAATCAGCTCCAAAGTGAGAGAACAAGAAAAAGCAGAAGGCTTAGTTATGCAAGTGGCTGGCGTTTATTCCCACTCATTTACTTAGAAATCTGTGGTCTATATAAAGTGAAGAATAAGCTGAAAATGCATACTAAAATTTTGTAAATATTAGTTAAAATATTAGTATATTAGTGGAAATAATACTAAAATAAAAATAGAAATTTGTTTGTACAGACACTTTATGACCCAAAGTCCTTTCCCACAGGCATAAAACTAATTTGCATACTTTGAGTTCGTTTCATACATCTGTCCAGTGCAGTCTTATGAGTCAAAACCTCCATCATTTCTGCTTACTGTGTACATAAAATAATTATTTGTAAATAATTATTTGATGTAGCCCTTATTGCATACCCACATTCAGAAGTATGCATCCACAAAAGTAAGTTCCTGCAACACCTCAAAAGGAAAAACTTTTCTGAGGGTGGAAAACAGATCAATGGTGAGGACAAAACTGAATAAGAATATTCCATCTGCTAAAAATTGCAAGTGGTACACAAACGAGCAAAACCTGATCACACTGCTCCTTAACTATGCTATTACCAACTGAGTAGCTATGAAGGAAATTAGCACACTCACTTAAAACACTGCAACCTGTAGTTATAGACAGAGTTTTGATAGTTGTTCACAGACAGAAAGGTTTTAAAAGAAAAGTGTTTGCAATAGAGGTATGGTAAATTCACCTGCCAAAGCCTACAGTCAGCTGAAGGTCCAGCATTGACCAACGAGCTCCTGAATAGAGTGAAAGTTTGTCAGTATGTTTGCCAGATCTTGGTAATCTAAGCTAACCTCTCCCAGGATCATAAATCAAGATCATTGTGGACACTGCTGAGCTGTTGGCGAACTGCTATGCAACACTTGTCTCATGGCCTACACCAATTATCCAGCCTGGCAAAATACATCCCAAAGCATAAACATCTGGCTGACTATATATATCCCTCTAACACACATGTAACACATCTCTAAGTAGGAAAAAAATCAAGCAGGGAAGGAAAATAAAGGAAGATGAGACAAATATGACAATTAAAAACATATCATTAGATCCTAAATTCATTTAAATAGTCCTTGCAACTTGACATTAGAAGCATATGAGAGATATATACACACAAAATTGATGGTTTTCATTGCTTCTTCACACCTACTTATTTTATTTCCTGCTTCTAAGCAACCTCAGAATGCAGCATTGCTCAAATGGCAAACACTGCAGCTGTATTAAAATATAGCACATATACATTTACATAAGCCTTTTTCAAGCATTGGATTTTTCTTTTTCTTAATAAGATATGAATTATTTCTGACCTTTTTTTTTTCTGGTTCTGACTAGAACTCATAGGACAACAGTACCTACATACAGCCTCAGAAACACTACAATACACCTGCAGACAAGGAAGAACTCTGAGGTACAAGAGTGGAAAACCTCTCCTAGGATGTCCAGTCTAAACTTTGCTTTCTCAAAAGATTTAGACGGCTTATATACTCTTTTGGACTATACTGGGGTTGTCTATTTTAAGAAAACAACCCTTCAAACATTCAAACCTTACAATTTCCTCATCCATCATGGTGACTGTCTCCCTGGCTGTTTATAATCCATGAGCACTGCTGTGGTTTATATAAAGCACTCCTTTATACAAAGGACTGTACCAGAGGTGGTTCCTGATCACAACAGCTCACAATCCAAAATCCTGGACTGATACAATCAGTCTCATTACAGAGACAGACCAAATATCACCACTGGACCAAAAGGCAAGTGTAAAGGATGTGAAAAGCACATGAGGAACTGGCACACAAACTGTAATGCTACAAAAGCTCTGCAATTCTCTTGCTCAGGATTCCCCTGTCCCCATCTCCCCATCCCACCCAGGCACCCAGCTTGAGCTGTTACCATGATCAAACTACTTAAAGAACCAGACATCTGAGACTCAGCAATGAGATACCTTCTGTCAAGACTGTCAGGGAAACCTGTCTGATTGCATTGTGGTGGTGTGTGGGGACACTCAAGCAGAGCCACCCCACTAGGAGGGGGCTTTGGCTGCAGCAGCAAAAGTCTGGAGTGGTGGGAATGTAACTGCCAGTGGCTCCTGGATGGTCAGAGAAGAAGCTTTCCTCAAGATGACATAGTTCCTGGCTTTTCAATTTTGGCATCCTTTCTAGCTCATTGAGTAAGAGCACACAAGGCAGATTTGTAAGCCAAGTGATAGAGCTTAGTCTCTTAAAAGAAAGGAATTTTAAAGCCTTTTAATCAGACCATTGTCCCTATACACTTTGTCTTTACTAAAACTGCTTTTTATGGCTAATGGTACATTTCACTTGCTACTGTCTAGATTCTAGGAGGGTCAAAAACATGTAAAAGAATGTATAAACTTATGACAACCTGTTTCAACTTACATTCTTTCTTACTTGTTCCAATTCTTACTCTTTTTACTTCTCATTAAAGTTATATTAGCAGACTAAAGTCTGCTTCCTTTTAGTCAAATGAGCAGCTGTAATTCTGCTAATAGGATCAAAGTTACCAAGTCATGACAATTTTAAACAGCTGTATTTTCAACTTACTGTCATCTAAGAAGGAAGTAGTAAATTTACTTTACTCTCACGTTAGATTGTCTTAGAATTACCATTAACTTTTCACATTTCAGTCTAGAATTTAACACTAGATGTGGGCCTTCTCCCAGGCCAAAAAATAAATTTAATTAATTTTTTAAAAATAAATTAAATTAAATTATTTCTTTTAAAAGGCGGGAGGGGGCAATATAAATTCCTACAGGATTCTCTCCTTTTTTGTTGCATTTTGTTGTTCCAGTCAGGCTATCACCCAGTCCTACCCTTATGGTATTACACACTCAGATAATACAGAGTAAAATATATTCAGGGCCTTAAAGCCCTTTCATAAATGGAGATTAAAAATAATGAGAACAACAAGATAGAAATAAACCAACTTGCATAAAAAGCATGCAAAAGCCACTCATTGTCAAGTATTTTTCAGTTTTTCACAAAGGAGATAAATGTTCACAAATACTTTCAAGGAAGACTTTTTTACAAGAAATGTCCTGTGTCACATATGAGAAATCACAAACACCAACATGTGCAATTTAGGCAGAAAATGTTGTCAATAACTTGACTATAAAGACAGACTAGAATATACTCTGGTGAAACTTTCTTTACAACGATGAAGTCAATACATTATGTTCTTAGTGCAATTCGATCAGAGAAATCTCCCTCAAGCAGGTACACTGAGCTTTTGCTTAAGAATCAATTGATTAAATATGTTCTACAACATGTTAAATATCTTTTACAATAATTCCTTCTAAAGATTGCTCTTTTGAAGCTGTGGAATTCATATGCAGCAATATAAATATTAACACAAGATGAAAACAAATGGCATGTTACACTGAGCCAGTCAGGGGATACCAATGGATGAAATAAACCCTCAAATCAAGATTACATATATTCCTAAAATTTGACTACTTCAGTGCTTTGACGATAGCTTTCATAAGTACAGTTTTTTCAATTATGAACTTTTTTCCAAGTAAAAGTGACCACTGAATGCAAGTACAGTGGTCAGTTGGTGACATAATTTGATGGGAGAAAAGGCCATTGTAAAATCACAGTAATCTAATTTGCCTAATACTTCAAATCCATAAGAACATCTAGTATAAAGTCAGGAAACAAGCTTAAGAATATGCCATCAGGTCAAAGATATTGTGGGCAAGGGGGAAGTAATTTAAATTCCTGGATAAATATCCATTCCAAATCTCCAGAGAACAGCTAATGCAGGACAAAATACTACACATTACTGTGGTATCAATGCAAAATGCTACACATTCCCCAGAGCAACTAGGATTCCAGGAGAGGTCACAGAGCTCTATAAGGAGAACTGACAAATAAAAATAAAAAATAGAAGTCTATGACCAGGGATTTAACTTCTGACCACCAGCACAACCATACCAACTGTAACTACCCTGTTCCTTATGTAAGTGCTGGTGGGTATGTGAGGGTAACATGACAGAGTATGCACCTTTCCTCAATTTCTGGACCCTAGGAGTTCAAGATTAATTCAGTTCCACACCTGAAGTTACATAGTGAGCATCTCCTTACGAGAAAAAGGGAGAAAAGGCACTTTGTGTCAAAGAAGCTCCATGCTGCAACTTATTACTCCCACATTTCTCCAAACACATTGACACACACTTTTGGTATGAACTAGGGCACTGGATTAGGATTATGTTGTTGCCACCCAAACTAAACACAGCACGTGTAAGAGTCTCCCAGGAAGACTCTGACTAAGAGGAGGTTATAGGTTTGGAACATACCCAGAAGCCACAGCCTGTAAAATTAATTGTTTTCTCTTTGGCCTAGAGAGTTTTCTATTGGAATTTGCTTTCAGTGTTTCCTGGTGAAATGCCCTGGTCATTCCTTCCTAAGGGCAGCAAAATGAAAGGGTAATAATTTTAGGCATTCCCCAATTCGGACAGGATAAGGTGACTGTGTGCATGTGTGTGTTGGTTTTGTGTGTGTCTGTTTGAGATTAGCACACCTTCTGATATTCCTCCATGTGCTCTAAACAGGAAAACCACTAAGATAAACAAGTTGTTCTCTCCTGCAGTTTTCTGCAGCAAAACTCTACCCTTAAGCGTATTTCCCTTAAATGTAAATTTGTGCCAAAGAAGCAAATAATAAACTTTCACAGTACAATTTGCCATCATGTATTTAGTTTATATAACTCTACAAAAAACATGTTGGAAAGTTTCAAAAACAGTAGTGTTGCCTTCTCTGCTGCTTCTTTCCACCTGAGAAAAACTCTCCGGTTAACCAGGAGTGCCAGAGAAAGCAAAAATATTTCTATCCATCATTACCTGCCTTTTAAAATTATTTTTTCCTAAGCACAAAGCTAGCTTTTATCTCTGTTTGGCCATTTGCTTCCTAAAGTGCCATCACTGGGAAATGCAAATACTTCTTTCAGATAAAAATCCCATTAACTGCTTCACAAAACTGTGGACTCCGGTATCAAAGAAATATGGAAAGGCTTGGGTTGGAAGGGACCTTAAAGATCATCTAATTCCAACCCCACATACCCCCCACAGGCAGGGACACCTTCCACTAGACCAGGTTCCTCAGGGCCCCATCCAGCCTATCTGGACACTTCCAGGGACAGGGCATCCACAACTTCTCTGACCAACCTGTTTCAGTGCATCACCACCCTCTCAATAAAGATCTTCCTAACCCCTAATCTAAATCTACTGTCTATTAGTTTAAAAAAAGTCACTTTCTCTTTTTTATAAGTCTCCTTCAAGCCTTGGAAGGCTGCAATGAGGTCTCCCTGGAGCTATCTCTTCTCCAGCCTGAACAATCCCAAACCTTTTAGCCTGGCTTTGTAGGAGAAGTATTCCAGCCCTCTCATCAACCTCCACCCTAAAAGTGCCATGCTCTGTCCAGGCCTAAATCTGCCTCTCCTCAGTCTCTAAAAGCTTTAATCTGAAAATGAAATCTCTTGTTTAGAAACTGCAGTATCAGACAGAAATACGTCAGTGGGCAGACAGCAAAGCCAGGCGTAAGTCTGTGACTGAATATCTAAAAGCAGGAGTGAAGTGTCATGCTTCATTAAGAGTCTGCATGCACTAAAAATAATTCTCAACTCTGCCAAAACTCGAGAAATACGCTTTTTGGAGATACTCTGCTTGAAAAATAAATCTTATTTCCTTTCCATTACAGAACATATCAAAGTGACAAGTTCATCAAAGGGCTCAAGATGAAAGATTTGCACCCTTTCAGGGTTTAGCAGGGTACATTACAGCTTAAAAAGGGAGGCAAAGCAGAACTTAAACACTTACTGTGCTGTAAGCCTACCAACTGAGCCTCACTCAAAATGCCATTTATTTCATTTAGGGACTACAAAAATCTCTACTTGGATTCATAAATATGATTAGCTCTGACAGCTACTTCACCACAGCAACCAAGTTCTGCCTGGGCCATAAACAATGTATTTTGCCTTTTTCATACATAATGGCAAAAGTTAAAGAGCAACAGTGAATTCAATAAAATCAATTACCTTCTTGAGATTTTAAATGGGCTTTTTTTCATAGGTTTTATGATGGATAAGCTCTGTAGAGAGCAGAAAACATTCAAAGATACTCTCCGACTATAAAAAGGAGATAGTTGCTCACCCAATTATATCAACTAACAATGTGAGAAGAGAGGATGAAAAAAGGAATTTTTTTTTAAAGCCTGTGAGGATGGGCAGAGGAGGATTTCTGGACAAAATCTCTGTCTTCAGCTGACAGCTGAAAACCTCCCAATGGCCTCAAGACACAAGCAACTTTGGGCTGCCATACAGATCTCAAGCTACACTGTTCAGTAAATGTTCCTAAACATTTAAGAGTAGAGTATCTGACAGAACTTGCTTTCCCACATAGCTGCACTGCCAGCCCTTACAGATCTCTCAGCCCCAAACTACTTGCAGCATGGGTCCCTCCCTGAAAAGAGGAATATTTGGCAGCTTGATTTTGATCATGTTGTGCAGGACAGTTTTTAACGGGACTATAAACTGACCCCTGAAAGATAATATTCCTTGTTCTTGGTGAACCTTGTAAAAACCTTTGAAAAAGCCAAAGATAACTGCATGATCATTAACAGTATTTAAATCTTGATACAGTTAATGCTCAGCTCAAAGATGTCACTGACTCCTAATACTCCTTCTGGTACTCCTAAATCGGTTTACTTAAGAGGTGATGAAAAGAGTTATGCAGCTGACCACTGCTCTTCCCTTGCCCATATGAGCTATGCAGGAAAAAATGCAGCTTCTCCTCTCCCTGGCTTATTTTTCAAGGTGAGACATCAGCTCTGCTCAGTGCCAGACAGAATTTATCCAAAAAGAGATGATTGATCACTTTACAGAATAAGGCAACAGAAAAAACTGCTAACTTATTTTTATTCGTATTTATGTATTAAAGTACATTTTAATACATAAATGGAGAGGAGGCAGGCAGTCCTAATAGATTATCAGTAGACTTTGCACAGTTTTGGAAAAGAGAACTGTTCTGGAAAGCATGCTGCTTGTAAATAAACCCCAGCCTATTCTTCATGATCACCCCACCTATCCCACAGCCTTTTAAGGCTGCACACGTGTTATGACTGCATCTGGCTGGGCCTAACACTCTCCAGTTGGCTCTGCAAAAGGGTAAAATAAAGTTGCATTGAACAAGTAAAAGGAACAAACCCAAAGGCATCAACTTTGCTTTTGGTCTTCACACTGAATCTCACTGCAGTCATTATTCTTGGTAAAACTCCACAACAGCTTTAGTCTTGCAGTGATGATAATCTTTCTACTACAGGCTGGAACAGTTCAGCATTCCCTTTATCTGCTAAGTGGTCCAAACCCTGTGAAATTATAGATAATCATGACCAAGTTTTCATTGTTGGTGTTGCTGGAAAAGCAGTCTCTGCTTCAAGTGTTATCTCTATCCTGTAATACTACCAACCAAACCTTTATATAGAGATACTAATTCACAGGCAGACAACTCTCAGAAGAAAGCATATGATCAAGGTGACACCATCTCTCCATCTCATGTGACTGAGATCAAATGACTTGTTAACCAATCTCTAGAAAAAGCCTAGAGTACCATGAATGAAAAACAAAAGACTTCAATACATGCCACCCCCTCAGATGAGATCAAACAGCTATAGAGGGAGAAACAAACATGACCACAGACCTTGACTGAAATAGGTGAGCACTAGAGATTAAGTTTGTGTGAGGTCAGCAGCCTAGAGTATCTTTAAAAGCAAGTGAGGCATGGCAGACGAAGACCAGAAACATATCCATAAAAATGCAAATTTTTTTGCTACAGAACTCAGCAATGAATAAAGCACAATTGTGCAATTTCTGCTGAAAAGCAGGTGTTTTTTTTCCAAATCTGTCTGTACAAACACCATCTCTTCACTTACACACATATTATGCAAAGGCTGTTATTTCTCAGCCCCATCTTTCCCATAAGTTGTGCCTGGATCCATTAAGAATTAATATTATGACTTATATGAAACTGTTTAAAACAACCAAAAAAAAGATCTCTGGAAAAGATAAATGCTGTGTCTAGTTTAATCATGTGCCAGCACTGCTGATGGTGTCTGCCACTATTAGAGCATCCAGTCTGCACAGAGACAGCAGTGACTGGTAGCAACAGACAGCCCAGCTGGCTGGCTCAGAGTGGGGTAAGAAATCAGGTGGTGCTTCTTTAATAAATGCAGGAATTATTACAGAGGCTTTCAACATGATCCCCATTACCCCTTTGTGATAAAATCAAGAAAGATATGTTCTGATCCTGCATAAATCTGCAGGCACAATGTGCTTTGGTATCTCTGTAAAATTCTCATCCTACACACTGATAAATCCATTGTAAATATTAGGAGAGCCCACACAACCAGGAAACAACCAAGGCAGTTATGAGAAAAGGGAAACAATGTTTCCTCAGATCACAGCACCTCTTAAGCCCATTGCCCCAGTCTTCTGAACACCATCAAATGAGTGCAGTTGCCACGAAAAAATTCTACATTTCAGCTGCAGGCCCAGATATTAAGGAGACACTTCTAAAGCCTCCAGATCCATTTGTTTTCTTAGTCTTCTCTGATCCTATTCCTTTCTGCAAACTCTGTTTCTTTTCTTCTTAGCACCCCATTCCATTTTTCCACCATTCCTTACACAAAAAAAAAAGCCCAAATCCTTTTACGAAAGAAAGGAAAAAAAAGATTTAAATCAGATTTAAACTTTGCATCCTTGTACTCCAGCAAAACTGACAGACAGTTGTCACACAAGGTACTCATCTGCTCTTACTAGTTTTATCAACACTGAAGGAGAGAAGATCTTTAGTGGTAGCACCATCATCCCCAGAGAGCTGGAAGAAGAATGGTTCAGCAGTGAAGAACCTCCTCAGAGACACAAGGGATCAGCTATGCATTGACAGGAGAAAGTCTGGGCTGCTCCTGAACTTCCCAACTAACAGCCATGTTCTACTCAATGTATCAGTCAAACCTTCAAAAGTTGTTTAAATTAAAATAATACAGCTTTTGGAGATGCCACCTGAGGTTCTGTCAGTATTGGTTTTATTACCCATGTACACTAAAGAAAACTCCTTAACTAGTAATCATCAAAAAGGTTACAGTGAGGATAAGCAATTTTAAAAGTATAAAAGAGTCATAAAACCATATCACTCCTCTACAACTCTATGTCCACTACAAAAGCAAATGTAATGCATTTTGAAGTCCCAAAGCGTTTCCATTTCATTCTCTGTTCACAACCAGAAAAACATGTTTTCTCATGAACTACCACAGCCCTAACAACTTGAGATGTAATTTGATAGCCTGCCCTGTACAAGATGAAGATCCCAGCTACGTGTATCCTACAAAGCTTCTGAGATCCCCTTGGTCACACAGATAAGAGGAAATACAGACTTTAATAGTCAAATTCAGTAGCAGCAATAAGAAAAGTAGCTACTGTCCTGAAAGGGATCACAAAGAGGAAGTGAGTCATGCTCAAAACATGGATATTTATCAATTGCAAAACAATTAAATGTCAGTTTATTTGCAGACTGCAACTCCTTTAGTGCTCAGTTTTGCAGGGATTTCTTGAGATCAAATCTATCAAAAATTGCAGGCAGCTTGTTTTTCAATGGCTTTTCTCAGTCCTTCCATTTGTGCCTCCAGCATAGTAGAATTACATGTTGATAAGACAATATCATCCAGTGAGGCCTGGAACAGGCTTTCATTTAACTAACTTAACCCACAGAGTTCTGCTGTGCTCCATTTGGACTGGAGACCTTGTGTATCTAGCAGAGTTTGTCAAGTTAGCACATGAGGTCACACACAAGTCTAAACAGCTTCTCTATCCTTTATTATAGGCAGTCCAGAATTGGCATCTTTATGTCACATTGACCCATGAGTGACCAGTGATACAAATAAACAATAACAAAAAGAATGTATTAAGGATGCAACTACAAACAACTCAATTTGCCATGCAGGAGAAATCATCAGACATATAGTAAATAAAAGGAAAAAGGGCAGCCTAAACGAAATATTTGCATATTTTAAGCCCACATATATTTAATCACCCATTCCATCACAAATATATGCAATTAAGAGGAACTCTGGTTGGAATTTGTGGAAGGTTTTTTGTTTGTTTGTTTGTTTTTCAGGGGGTTTCTTTTACTAGCTATTACTTAAGCATAGCAGTGGTCGTGACCCCATTTCCACTCCTTTGTAGTGTGCAGGGCTCTCTTTGATGTTTCTCATGTTCTGTAGTCTTGTGGATTACACCATCTTTTTCAGAAAAGCACAGGGATTATCTTCCTTCACTACTTTGCATTCTCCCTTACAAGATTTCCTGCTATTCTTCCAACAGTGAAAAATGGCTGTTTATATCACAGAGAAAACCAGTAGCCTTGTTTGTTAACCAGCTATTTAGCTTTAAGCTGTTGGTATTTTAAAACACGTTTAAATGTTTCTCTTGCCTATAAAAATCGAATTTCCCAGGAATTTTCCAGAAGAACAGATTTTACCTTTTCATTCCCAAAATTAGCTAGAAATGTCACAATAATTTAAAGAGTTTCTTAGGCATATGTAGCTCTTTAATGAATTCTGTGTAGTATCCAAAAACTACAAGAGCTAAGCTAGTGTGAAAGAAATCATTATTGGATTTAAGATAGGCATGTGGCTCCTTTTGATCCAAACTCAATAAATTGAAGTCTAACCAGATGTGTTCATTGGAGAAAGACCAAGATTAGTAAAGTCAGTGATACATTTTCTAAGTAAAGGTAATCTTATAGGCCTAAATTTTCTTTAACAAGCTTTTCCACAGCAGAAAGCAACGGTTGTTCCAGGAAAAAAAAAAGTGGAAGATACATAGTTTCTTCACAGAGATCCACACAATTTAACAGGACAGCATTTCCTCCTTGGTGTTCTTATTTATTTTATTTTCTCTATCAAGAGCCATGCGCAAAATATTGATGGAATCAAAGGATGAATTTTATCTTCCATTCCCACAGCCTTTAGGTGCAAAAAAGCTTCCTAGAAAAGTTTATACATTGAGAAAAATCTGGATGTGCTGTATTCTCAAAACAAGAGAGTACCAAATGTTATCCATCAAATTTAGGTCATGCTCATCTATGGGAAGAAGTCCTTCAGCAAGGACTGGTAATAAAGATTAGTGTTTGTAAGACATATGTGGTTTCAAAGATAAATGTCCTTCTTGTGTAATTTTAAAATCCATTCTATACATTTTTAGCATAAAAGAAGATTGTTGTGCTTACTCTGAAAACAATGGCACCTGGGTGACATTTCTTCAACACCTGCCAAATGAGGATAACTACAGTGCTAGCAAGCTCTAGATAAGAGTTTGTCACAGGAAAAACAGACCCTTTCTATGTCTCAGTCTGGAAAGCACTCTCTGTTTCCCTAGGACTATGAAGCATGTGAAATTAAGTTATCCCACTGCTGCTTTCAAGCCCAAATGAAATCCACAGGGCTCTTCAAATCCAAGAGCCCAATTACTTCATTGCAGGCTCCACTTTATCCTGCCATTTCCATGCAGATTGTATCACCAGTCTTTTGTGTGGTCAGACCTAAAACAAAACTAAACACTCAACCTGCTGTTCCTAATAAAACAAGATGTTGTCTCCTTGGGAATAATACCTGTAGCAACAAAGCAAGGAAAAAGGAGAAACAGAGAAACAGAGAGAGAAACAGAGAGAGAGAGAGAAACAGAGACTTGCCAGATCGAACATTAAAAAAACGTATTTTCCTGGCACCAGGTCTTGAAGGTGCTCAGACTGACAAATCATGCCAAGCAAGAAGTTCTGAACTTCTACCTATCAGGAAATCAAACATCTGAAACCAAAGCAGCATTACTTTGATTGATTAATTTTTTTTTAAAGAGTGAAATGTAGTAAGGCCAAAGCAAGGAAGGACATGAATGAACTGACCTTGACGTATGCTAGGTAGTGTTTGCACTTCTCCTGCATGAATGACAGTTGTAACTTTTCTGTGGTCTGCCCTGCTGCCTCTCCAGAAGTCACAAAATAAACTCTGGGTTGCTGGCTCTTTTCCTTCTTTGCCACATCAGCAGTCAAGTTATAATTCAAACCTGTTTTAAAAAGGAAGAAGAGGAAGAAGAAAACAAAGGATGTCAGTGAAAAATAGTTATTTTCCAGCCACCTATCAATGGCTCTTGTTGCCTCCAGGGCATCTGTGCTTGAAAAAAGGTCAACCCTTGAGGGCCCTCAATCAATCACTAAATTCCCTGCAGCTACAGAAAACCAGATCCAATTACGAACATACCCCCATGTTTCGTGTCACTATTATTCCCAGTCCATCCTTTCCTGTAGGAAATTATGTGTAATACATCTAGATACATACACTTAACACACAAAAAAAAAATTGAAACCTACAAACAAACAAACAAACAAAAACCTACCAAAAACCCCAGAGGAGATGTTTAAACGGTGTTCTTGACAGAAAAAAGAAAAAAAAAACAAACCAACAAACAACAGCAGCAACCTCAAACTCTGTTTTCCTTCTAAAACTGCACAAATCATGCAAATGCCAACCAGGATGTGACACTTCCTGACAATTGTTTTCCTTGATTTACAGTCATTTTAGCAATGAATCTTAGCACTCATACCATATACTTCCCCCCCTCCTACAACTCTGTTGCTTCCAAAATGCAGCCTGAGGCAGTGGGGGTTGGGGAGATAACTGGCCAAACTTATCACTGCTGGTGATGTAAGTTCTTCCTGCTCACTCCAGCAGGAGATCATAAGGCAAGTTTTCACTAGCAAATTAACTCTTCAAGTAATGCCTTCAAATATTTGTCCAGAAGCTTTCAGTGAGTTTTCTCTCTTTCTTCTGAAGATCTACCCACCCAACTTCACACAATGAAAATAAAACTCTGGCGTGAATTTGATGAGCTCAGAAGAAGAACTCAATTCTTCTAATGACTATTCGTTTTCCATAACTAAAGTTAAATACCTAAAGCTTTGATAATGGCTCCCTCTGAGAAATTTTTGCTCATATCTTCAGGATGGCTGCTACCCAGCAGAGCAGGTGAACTATTCCAGCCCATAAGAGATGTACCAAGTAAATGGCAGCAGGCATTTTATAATGGATTTTCATCCTAAATAGCATATATATATATATAGTTATGATGCAAGAGTCATCCCATAAGTCTGAAAGCACCCCTGAAGCAATGAGGAGTGAGAAGAGATTAAGATCAAGCCATGGTATCCCACAAGCTAAAAAAACGTGAATCACAGCTGGCTGTGCTAATGGATGGGTTTCACACTCTGAACCACTTAGAACGTCCCTTCCTCACCCACTAAGATTATGACAAAGCACACTAACTGCAGGAGGCAAAATGCTCATCAGGAACAAGCACATCTGTAAGTGGTTGCTAAACTACCAGCTATAGTACTGATTTGCTGGGGGGTAAGTGGGAGGCACCACATGGAAAAAATTAAGAACTAACTAAATAATTATAAAAAGCCATTGGAAAAGGAATGTGTCTCTTTGCTGTCTCTGCCAGTAATTATGAGGAGAAAATGATTCATGAATTTTGCTTGCAAAGAAAATTCTTAAGTAATGAAAGCATTAAAAAAAAAGTGCTAGAGAACATATAGGACATTCACTCTGTCCTCTTCCAAAAAGCTTTCTTTTTCCCAGTACTTCCCACTTGTTTCAAGTCCTCTCTCATAGTGCTGTCCCTGGGTCTAAGCAGGTAGCATTCCACACTGCTCCATACACTGAACAACACATCCCTGCAGCACATCTGCTTCTGAGGCATCCTGAGAGTGGAACTGACTCATGCCTGCCTCCAAACAGACTGGAAAAATGACACAGACAGAAATAATACCCCTGCACCAAACTATAGCTGCATACAGGTTAGAAGACTAGAGGCTACTTTTGAAAAGTTTTTGATTAGGCATGTTTCTTTAGTCCTAGCAACATGTTTAAACAATGAAAATATCAAACAACATATTATCCTACGCTCAATCTTGACAGTCTTTCAGGCAACATTACTAGGGACATGAAGGACTGCCCTACAACCGGATCAACACACATGCAATGTACAGGAGAAAATTTGGAGCAATTCCTAACGTATCTATGTGCTTAACTCTAGCCAAATGACCAAAACTCTTCATTTTCATAGCCACTAAAATTCACCTAATTGTCACACTGGCACTATTACTATTGTTGTTATTATTGTAGGGGAAATTATCTAGGCTATTGTCAGATACAGAAATAGTTCATGCCTCAAACCTTGATATAAAATTTTGTTTATTATAGCAAAACTGTTTAAAGGAGCCATTGAAGCCCATCCCTCTCTAAAGATGCTTTTCAGGGGGACCATCACCACCAAAAAGACCAGCTGGAACATTGCTGGGACCCACAGATGGTGATTTTCTTTAATCTGTCTCTGTTACTCTCTTTCTGTTCCCCCCACCTATTTTTTATTTCTTTCTTCTTTTCCCTCTCTCTCTCATATGCACTATCAAATAAAATCCATACTATTGACTTTGGCATACGGTCTCTCTTCATTTGGGCAGAGGCATTTCTAATAACTTGAATAACTGGGTCTTGACATTTAATTAGCATAGTCAGCAGGATGAACGTTCTCTGACCCGAAGTGCCTTTCACAATAGTGTTGTCTCTTCTCAAAACTATTTCATATACTTCCTTCTGTAGTAAATCTTAGAAACCTAAACATTACTTCTTTTAAGGAGCTGTGAGGATTGTTAGGATTCCTTCTGTAGGAATTCTTAGCACTTGGGACCAACTTCCTTTGAGGGGTTGTTGAGACTGTGGTTTCTTCTGCGGCCTTAGAAAGTAGAATGCATCTTTCTCTGAGGGAATTGTGGAAATGGTGGTAAAGGGATTTGGGAGTTTAGTTCCCTTGTCTTCAGAGTTTTGTGCTTGGTGGGGACTGATGCCCCTGTACTTTTTTTGTGTTTTGTTTTGAAAAGCCAGAATTGGCAGGTTCCAGTCCTTGAAGCCAATTCTGCAGCTCCTATCTTGTGTGGAATGCCCTCCCATCAAGTCTGTGGTTTGCTGTGGAGAACTAGAACTCAAAGGTTCTAATCCTGGAGCCAATCCTGCAACTGCTGCTTTGTGGGGATTGTATTGTCCCTGTGCAGGCTTAGGTAATTATCCTGCAGTTTCTTCTGTGGCAGATGTAGAACTTTAGGGGAAAATGTTTTGTTGTCCTTCCTTAGTTAATTTGTTAGTCACCTCTCTATCCCTGGGGTGGACATAGTAGGGAAAAAAAAAAATATGGTTTAGGTTACTAAAAAGGTGATGGCTTATTAGAAAAGGTTTTAGGCAGTGGCATTGCTTGGTGCCAAATTCAATCATGGCCAAAAGGAAAATCACTGGAATAAAAGGAGCAAACTGATACGGCTGAGTGCTCCCAGGTGAAAAGCAGAAGCCTACTAAAACCAAGAAAAAAAAAAAAAAAAGGCAACTCAAATGCCAAAACCACTTCCTAATTCACAGACTGCAATTAAAGCAGTTTCACTCCCTCCACTGAATGTGAAATCAGTTGGAGGAGACCTCATTGAAAAACTGTGGAAAACAACAGAAGTGGTACAACGAGCACTTCATAGAATAAAAGCTAAAACTTCAACTTAAAAAGTTAATGCAATTAGCAACTTGTTTCATTCCGGCATATTTTGCCAGGGAAGTTTATTTCTTTTCCTTATTCTCTAGGAATGTCAAACATCCCTATATTAAAAATAAGGAAAACAGTTTGGGAGCAGAGAAACTGCAAGCAGCACATTCAGTTCCCTTTTATAGGAACCTACCAACACATGAGATGGAGCTGCCTGAAAACCAATGAAATCTAAAGTGTCACCATAATTGCTTGCATTTTCAATTTGAGAATGTTTGTAATTTGTATTTTCATTTCAAGTGGCTTTCTGGGAGATCGAATATTAGTTAAAGTAAACTCTACATAAGTTTGATTTTTGTCCAAGTTGTTTTCTTTTTACTGAAAATTGGTGTGGCAAAAGGTCTAATGAATCTATAATTTGTCTCAACCAATTTTATCCTGAGAGTTAGTATAAATATTTATACATATTTGAAATCATACAAATATGTACTAGCCTCCCCAGTTATGCCTTGGAGAGCTTTAAAATTATTAAAATTTAGCTAAATTTTTCTAATTTACTAATGAGAGAACTAAAAAAATCTTAACAAAACACAAGCAAATGTCACTTAAGAAATTATTAGATCCTGCTTCCTAAACCTGGAGGGATAGCCATGGACTGCAAAAAGGACATGAATAAAATACAAAAAAGCCTTCTACAGCTCTCAAGCCAATGTATGTTAAATTTCCTGCCCTATTTCCAAAGAGAGTATTTTAACTTGGCCTGAATTCTATTTATGCTAATCAGTGTAGTGACTATAGCACATTCTGCAATACACATGCTTCTCAGTCGTGCAGGGTGCAGAATATGATGAAGGCAATTTACTCACTGAAATTCCAAAAAAGAAATAAAAGCTACGTGGAATAATTGAACTAAGTTTGAAAGGGTATCAATTTCATTTCTAATCCCACCAATAATAAATCCACATTTTCTATTTTGTGTCAAGATTAAATTACAATTGTGTCCTGGAAAACAGAGCATAGCTCTGCTGTAAAAATGAGAACATTCTGTATGAAAATGTTTTGCGTGGTAATTTTGTATCATAAAAACTGGTTTTCATAATATATAGAATTATCCAGTGGACTACGCATATCTTATATAAAATTCTTCCTACTATATGTAAATGCAGTCAAGAAGAAAACACACATCCTCAACAAATCCATTTACTTTTATTCCAGGGTGCAAAGTTAATCAATTATACTGCATGAGCTGGGAATCCTCTCGAAACTTGGCTGATTGACACATGTTAATACATGTATCTGTTGAGGATACCCCTCTATAGAATTTAAAAATGAAGACTCGCTCTATAATTCTATAACTAATTTCAAAGCATATTGAACCAACACCTAAGAGATACAATATTGTGATATCCCTCACACCCACTACCCATTAAAAACCACTGATTCTTTGGATTCATGGGGTCAGGGCACTGACTAATGAGAATTGGGTTGAGGATTACTGTATGCTGTATGATTATCCATGTTATTGCTTCTGCTGTTTCTATCTTTTCTCCTATTATCTTTCTTCATGGACAACCCATAAACTGAAGAAGATTTAGATCCACCCCATGACTCAAACATTATAATTAATGTCTCTTTTCTAGCAGAGACTGAAATAGTTCATGCCTCAAACATTGATATAATTTTTTTCTCATTATAGCAGAACTGTATAGAGGAGCCAACAAAGTCAATCCTTCCCTAAAAATGCTTTTGGGGAGAACAATCAACACCAAGAAGATCAACTGGAAAAGATCAACAGAACATCATGGGATCCAAAGAAGGTGGTATTTTCTTTACTCTGTCACTCTCTTTCTCTTCCCCCCACCTATTTTCTGTATCTTTCTCTCATATTTCATGTCAAATAAAATCCATAATCATAATTGATATTCTTCAACTGCAACATAATTAAAATGGCCTGACTGCTAGAATACTAACTCAAAGATTATTTGCGATATTTTATCCAAATCACATCCTGAAGGGGTTTTATACAGTCAAATAGTCCTGGCTGTAACATTTTTGAGAAAAATCACTTTGTTAGAAGCATTGTATGAAAGGGCAATGGTTGAAGTTTATAATAACCTACTTAATAATAAAAACGTTCCTCATAACGTGATGGATGTTAGTCACTGAAGAAGATGCATATGTGCTTTTACCCAGGGTTTCATGGGAATTACAGTTTGTATCACAACACAGGGGAATTCAACCAGCTCTTAAAAGACATGAGGAACAGGAAGATAGGTCTTTTGTAAACAAGAGAAACAAATGTTTAGATTGGAAAAAAGGCATTTTACTTCTTAGCCACAGGTCCAAAGATATGAAATTAAAGTAAAGGAAACATTTTAAATAGTACCCCAGGAACGTAAGAACATCTAGATAGTCAGAATACCTATTTGTAATTTTTTCAGAGAGGGATTAACACCTCAGGAACCCTCAGATGCATTTTCTTAATGACAGAGTAGTGGGTAGTAAAAAACTATTTTATCAAAGCATGTATTTGTCAACTTAAGAGTCATCATTTTACAGGGAAGGAAAAAGTCAGCATTCAGAGGAAGCAAAAATCAAAACTGAAGTCTCAGTTGCACCAATATGTTAGAATACAGAGGACTCTTAAATATAGTAACTACATTGTTTTGAGCTGTTCAGGTGACTGACTAGCTGCTTGTAGTTCTCACTTCATGTGATCACAAGAAGTAGCAGGAAGCCTTTTCCTTTTCTGATTTAATTAAAAAACAGAATACTGCAGCAGTCTCAGGTGAGGATACAACTCAGCCTTCTTAACCAGCTGCTCAAAAAGTTTAGGGCACAGAGCAGGAGGAAGCAGTGCTTCCCCCAGCTCCTTACCAGACTCACTATCAAGACACAGCATGCTGTGAGGCTGAGGCATCTTCCCTGAACAGCACAGTCCAAGTCTTCTACCATTCTTAAAGCATGACAAAAGCAAAACGTCATGAAAAAAATGAACCCAGGCCTTAAATATTTAGAAATGCTGCATCTGTCCCATACCACTTCATAAACCAGCTAAGATTTGTAAGCATTGGGATGTAAAAGACATAAGTAGTACATTAATAGAGCCAAGACATAAAGGCTAGGACAATTACATGTTACACTGTGGATACTGGGGCCTGGGAAAACAACAGTTTCCCCAGGTGCTCAAAAGAAAACAGAAAGGAAAAAATTAACAACAAAAGTTGCACCTGGTGTGGTTGACAGGATGTGTGTGTATGAAACATGATATTTTGGTAAAAGCATGTTTACAAGAGGTGTTGCCTTCCTTGGACCAATAAGCTGACCCTATTCTTGGTTCAGCGAAGAAGTCTAGAAAATGTGTGTACTTTTACAATAAATTGCTCCTTCTACTCTCTGAGAGGAAACCACATCACTGATTTCTTCACCACTCCCTGTAGCAGACAGCAACACTACACAATTCCATTCACCTGAGAAACTCTAAATGTTTTACAGAGACTAATCTAGAAGATATTCTTGCAATCAGTGAAATACAGGACCATTTATAATCATTTTACAAACATGTAAACTGATTCATAGAAAAGGATTTTCTGACATCTGTTTGAAGAGCTTCTTGCAGATTTTCAAACACTATTAATCAAGAGCAAACCATACCTGTTTTCTATTAACACTAATGGAGGATATGGACACAGATATGCATTATCAAGAGGTAGACAGGGAATATGAACTCAGAAGGCTCTGTTCTCTATCCTTGCAGTAAGCCCAAGAAGACATTTCCCTTGTTTCACTCAGGAAGAATCTGCCTCAGTATTATGACAGCCTCATCAGAAAGTAAAAACATGCCCAAAAGAGTTTTCAAGCCTCCAGCTTTCTGGGATTGTATGGTCCACGTTCATCTTGAAACTACTTATTTCACACAAAAGCTTTGTTATTAAGTACAAAGAGAGACCCCAACTCAGGGTCAGCCTGTTACTGTGCTCCTGTCTGTCTGGGGCTGGCACAGGTACCTTACCTATTTCTCCAGGAACATGCTTGCCACTGAAACGAAAGCACGCTGTGACATTGAAGCAGTTCACTGGCTGCAAACCATCATGGCACTGAGGAGCTGTGATATTGATAGACACGGGCAGGAAAATGGAGACATCCATGGTAATGACAGGTCTGGATCTGGAGATCAACAGAGAAGTAGAATTGAGTGACCATTCAGAGGGAAATTCTCCATGAAAGAAAAAGAAAGCAAATTTGGTTAACTGCACAATTTCAAGCAGACAGGAAAAATAAGAGTACATTCGAGTTGTAAAATAAACTATCATTTTACCTAGCTGGCAAGAGCTCCTAGCATTTAAATCAAAGTGGTAATGTCAGCTTGAAGTTTAGTGCTCAGATACAGACTACAGGCAGGAAGCTGGGGAAACTGATATTATGTAACAACAATAATCATCTCCAGCAAAGGTTGCATAAAGCCTTCCTGAATGACTGAAGAGGATAACAAAATTACCAGAACAGCAAACAAGAAAAAGCTCATGCAAATGAGACTGGATGTAACCATCTTGGATTAACAGGGACAAGTAGAGAAACTATGGGTTTCCACAGAGTGGTCTACAGTCAAATTTGTGACCTCAAAATCAAGGCGAGAGGTCCTCCACAGGAGATGGATTCATACATAGTTTTTCTGGCAGTATAAATGAGACAACAGACACCACATCCATGTTTTGTGGAGGATTAAATGTTTGGCTAATTCCCTCCTGGCAAGTGACAAGGACTGAATACTTCTATTATGCTGCTGAGCTGTGTTTCAGGAATTTTCCAGTGCACTGTGAACAAAAGCTTTCTGCTCTTGCAACTCCAGCACCAGGTTACTGCTACCAGCACTCCTGGCTGAGGGAGACCTCAGCCAGAAGCACAGAGCAAGGTGAGTGCCTTAAGGCACAGGTGTCTTGCTAGGGACACTTCCCTGTCTGACCATCCAGGAGCCACTCAGGAAGCCACATTGCCACCACCAGAGTTAACTGCTGGGACCAAAGCTCGTTTGCAGTGTGTGGCTCCAGGGAGCTGACAGGTGCTCACCTTGACTCCCTGCACACACCACACAGTCAGACCAGGTTTCCCATCGTTTCATAAAGCAGTGCAGTAATACAGAAACAGCTCGAGGTAGTGCCTCCAAGGAGGGACCCCGAACAAAGGACCCCGTAGGCTTTCACACCCTCACAGTCCAAGCACACAAACGTCTCTGTTCTGCCTCCTGAGTCCTTGGCTCCTGCCGTGTCTCAGGGTCCCCGAGTGTCCTCTTGCTTTGGGCTCCCACCACCCAGAGCTCAATCTGCAGCTCACACACCAAGCCACCTGCACTGAATGTATTCCTCAACAGTTTCCTTTTTCACACAACACAGAAGCCCCAGCAGCTTGATTGGGAAAAGTAACCGAGAAAGTCAGGCACTCCTGAGCTATCTCCAGTGCAGGACTTCAGCCCAAAAATTATGGGTGTTATTCTTCCTGTTTTCAATGCTGTATATGTTCAAAATGAACATGTTCTTCCAAAACCAACTACAGTAATAAAAAAATGTGCAGCAACCAGCAGATTCAGTTCTAAGCTAGTCCCAGCAGCCATGCAAGGCCAGAGCTTGTAAACCACTTCAGGACACTCACTCCACAAGCCACTTAAATTTAGAGGTAGGGGAGAGGGAAAAGAGCAAGGATTGTGGTTACACCTAATTTATACCAACTGGGCCAAGATTCACATCAATGTCTGATACAGCTACTCAGACTCTTGCACCACAGCCTGAAATAACAGTGCAAGTTCACATTTTCAGATGGAGGATAAAAATAAATGCTGGCCTTAGAAATGCATACGGTAGGGGGAAGGGAGTAAAAAAAACCCATCAGTGTCCAAGGATCATTTCACACCGTCATGCTTTCTGAATGTTTAGGGGGACATAAAAGAGTAAATGATATAACTGATCTAGAAAAATATTTCTCCTTCAAAAAAGTATTCTTCCAGCTATCATAACATTAAGGAAAAATCTCACAGTATATGTCATTTGCTTATTGACTGGGGAAAAGCCCAGTGCATCTGTCAAAGAGCCATGCACACACATGATCAACAGAATGCATCTGTCCCAAGTCAAGAAAGGCTTCCACCAAAGGCATTAAATATCACTTGGCAAAACATTTGTTGGTTTTGGTTTCACAAAAGCAGGAAGGGTGAGGGGATGCATGGGGGAGAAAAAGTTTCTCTTTATCCTAACAGCAACAGGGACACACTGCAAATTGGCAGTAACAGCAATTTATCAAGCTGCCCACAAAGTTAGTCAGTAATGCACCAATTTCCTCTGAAATGCACAAGCCTAACTGAATGCATGAACAGAGGTCATCATGTTGTTGTGATGTATGTGTTTTTAATCACAGTAAGCCTTTCAGTTTGCCTTCCCCTCCCTGCAAGTAACATCAATGTAGGTGAAAAATGCAGTTTTATTTCTAGGAGTTTCAGAGTCGTGAGACTACAAATTCCCATCTAGGGCATAACACACCTTTTCTCAGAAGCAGTTATTAGTGTTTTCTATATACATGATGAAGAAACAAAACTCTTCAAAAGCCTTGACCACCTGCCATGCTGATCATCCAGAGTATTTCTTCCCTCCCTTTCCTTTTTTTTTTTTCTTCAGTGTAATTGATTCAAATGGAAACAGAGCCAAGTTTCTCCTGCCTTGAACAGGAAGAAGGCTGGCACATCTGTTATGCAGCACCAGCATTTGTCTTACCAGGGTCACCCCATCCCTGCATTAAGATGCAGGAGTTCCTAAAGATATCTAAGTATAGAAAGAATTTTTTTATTTAACATTAACAAGGGTAACAAAGGAGTTACTGACAAAAATCCAACTTTCCACTCTGTTACCCAGGTCATTTGCACTCTTAACTCTCCACCTGAATAATTTGGTGAACCAAGCTGTCCCAGCTCTATCAGTTGGAACAAGCAATTAAACTGAACTCACAAACCTGGAACAGCAGCCCAGTTCCTGTGTGCACTGAAAATATACCCGTATTTAATTTCCCCAAAGATTTTATTTTACTCTGCATCCCATTATAAAATTACGTATATGCAAAACTGTGTGTGTATATATATATAATGTGCATATATTATATATACTACATATATGTAATATAAACTACATATATATATACACACACACATCCTGGCACCCTACACAGCTCATTTTTTGCTCAACTGCATTCTCTTTAATCACAATTGATTTACTTTAGGTAAACATCAGAATAATGATAAAGCCTTGTCACAAGTCAGGAGCAACCTTTGTTAAGAGGCACCAAGATACAACACATCTCCTTTCAGCTCTAACCCTATCTCTTCAGGTATTTTCTCGGTATTATCACCCTCTTCTATTTTATTTAAATTAGACTGCATTCTTTGAGATTCATGTCTAAAGTTTTGCTTAAAAAGTAATCCAGCTTGCTTCTTCTGGCCACAATAAACTATGGAGGAAACTGGATTTAGACCACATAAGATATAAACAGAAAACAAAAGAAGACAACAGTGAATGAAAAAGACATCTCACCTCAGAAGTACCACATTGTCTGACAGGAAGGCTCCGACAGTCATATCTGAAATGTTTGTAATATTGAGGCAGTTACAAAGGAGGCATAAAATTCAGTTCTCTCAAATGTTGCTAAATCACAGAGCATGAATCAAATAAAAGCACTTTCTGACTTAGCCAGTTTGTCCCTTCAAATGTCATTATGTCATAAGTCTTGTAACTGAAGGATTAGTTCTGTGATGTTCACTTCTGTTTAGTTGTTTGATATTTATAATTACCATTATATTATTGTCTACTTTTTGGGTTATTTTAAGATTGCCATGCTGACAGAGCAGCTTCCTAGAAACTTTAAACCTTGGCCAGATACTGAACCCTCAATCATTGCGAATGTCCAAACGCTTGCATTAGGCAATCACCTAAAATTGTTATCAGGAGTTTTGAGTGGCAGAAAGGAAATGGAAAAAGCAGCTCAGTTTCACTGACCACCTGCAGTGGCAGGAACTAGCAGCCTGACAACAACCAACTCTGCTGTTTTCTCAGCCTGCTGCTGTATTTTCCTGATGCTCTCACTGCCAGAGTAGCTGACATACCTGGATAACCATTGCTATCCATATCGACTCCCCCTGATATGGACTGGCCAAACATACGCAGCTTTGGGTTTATTGTTTGCCCAGACAGCTTCTGCAGTAGAAAACACACAAGTGAAATTAGTCATTAACACAAAAATACTCTAAAAAAACAAAAAAAAAAATCCCCAAACATTCAAGCATGATTTCCATGGCCACTGGGTCTCTCCTCAGCAGGCTGGAAGTGCTGCAGTTTGCATTTCCCCCACACAGCCCTAACAGGAAGGCTGTCCCCTGCCCTTCTGCTCCCGGCTGGTAGGAGACCAGCGTTGACTTGGACTGAAAACCCACACCTGCATTACAATACTCCTGCAGACCCAAGCAAAATAAGGAACATATCAAACAGATTTCTGCATGAGGAAAAAAATATAACTGCACCCAAGAGATTTTATTACCTTGATTTCAGTGAAGAAAAGTTTTAAGAGCACCTTAATAATATTAATTATTAGTTAAAATAGAAAATCACATACAATCATTTATTTTCACCAAGTTTGCCAGAATACCCAAAATCAAAATTACTAATTCTCATCCCACTTGGAAATTCTGGTTTCTATCATCTATTACAAAGTATTTTCTGTCAATTTGGAAGTTGTATTTCATGTCTGCCTCCCCAGCACAAAGATTAATTAACTTCTAACATAGTTTCTTTCTTTTTTTGATTACTAACACAAAACTTTCTCTAAGTGATCTGCATTGTAAATGCCTTTGTCTAAAGCAAATTAACATGTCAAAATTTATTTTTCTGGAAGGAAATCAGAAGTCTCAGCTTTCAATCATTCTGCTGGGCCACCAATGCAAGACCTGAACTCAAATCAGCCTCTGACAGCAGAAGTTATAGACAGAGGAAACCATGAAGTAATTTTAAGTCTGTTGGAGGTGTTTCACTGTTTGTGACATGTGACCAACCTTGCCTGGCCCTGCCATAAAAGAATGGAATATTGGAGAAAAGATCCGGCAGGAAAATTATGGAAAAAAAGATTAGTTGAAGGTAAGAAAGATATCCTGACTGTTAGTTTAAAGGGAAATAGTGCTCCTCTGGGTACAGATCTCTTTTTCTACTTGTGGGCAGCTTCAGTCAATTGGAAGTAACTTCATTCCCACATTACACTCGCATTTCATTTTTGGAGGTCCCAGTTAGGGTGGTAAATCCCACCTGCAAACACCTAAAAGATATCTGTGGGTTCTTTCAGCCTACAAGACAGAAGAATAACATTGCTTTTAAGTACCATAAATGAAAATTGCAGGACACAAGGACAAGTTAACTGCTTCTGCTAATAGCTGCCACTGAAGCTGCTGAAGGAGCATCAGAGAAAACACTTACCAGCACTTTAAATGATGAAAGCAGCAGGAGGGAGGGGGAAGGGCTAACAAAATGAAAAGGGTGAAAATATATACCCTGCTGGACCCTCCCCCCAGCTCCACCTCTCACAGCTTATTTCAAAGAGGAATTCCACAGCGTTAAGATGGATCAGGAATATATTAATAAGATAAAAAATGTCTTCTACCTCCAGGTTAAAATCCAGAGCAGATAAGTAAAGAGCTGAAGCTGCTACACAGTTTTGGTTGCACATAGGACTTGAATCAGCAGTGTGCCTAGTGCCCTGCACCAGGCACTGGGAAATGGCACAGAGCTGATGCCTGTAAGCAGTGTCCCCTCGGCTGCCTCAGGACATGGGACAATGATAGGAATGGTTTATCAAGAGTCAGGGACCACATACCCTGCCATGGTCTTGAGCTGGGTGCTTTCCCACTGAACAAATGGAGAGACATGAGCTGTATTTGCTGGCCTTGCTCCAATAGGGAGGGAGAGATCACAGACAGGATGCCTTCCTTCCCACCCTGCTGATCTGTCCTCCTTAAAAACGTAAAATTTTCCCATGAATGACCAAAAAAAAAAATCCGATCCTTTTCAGCAAGAGCTGGAAAGCTCTTGGGTTTTCAGAGAAGAACCTCCCTAACAGTGGCTCTTGGCAAAAATCAGGCAGAATCCTCCACAGGCCACACATTATGAATACTTCTAAAATGCACTAGAGTCACTTAACTTCCTTGTTTCTCAAAAGCAGTGCAAGCCATTTGCATGGTAAAGGAAGAAGGACTAAACTTTTATAGTCTGTTGAAAGAGTTGCCAATATAACCGCTGAACTCTTTAATTCTGTGTAAACTGATTTACTATGAAGGATCCCACCCAGCAACAAAACAAAACAATGAGAACTTCAAACACACAGAGGGAGGGAAGAGTCAGGCTTAAAGAACAATGAAATGTGCTAGACAGAGACTATGAGACAGACACATGTTGGGCAGCATGAGCATAAATTTCTTCTCTACTGCCTGGCTAGAGCAGTTAAATTGCACTGTATTGTCTCTGCACAAGATACCACAGCATATCCCTAACAAGGTTTTACTTCATAGTAAGTGGGTAAGGGGGATGGCACCTAAGAATGGCCTTCTGATATATTGTCAGAGTGCAAGAAGGCCAGCAAGGTGGGGAAAGAGGCACAAAAGAACAGTTAGCAACTCTTCATTCTCACAAAATCTGCTTCTACAGGAAGAAAGTGCAACCTCCCAACTTCCCACAGGCCTCTCCATAATTTGCATGTTCCATCTTTCCAGGGTTTTCATTTCTCCTCTGCATCCGTACTATCTCTAAAAACTAACACTCAGCTTTTAAGACTCTGCTTGCTTCAAGAAGATGTAGCTGACAGCTGTAACAAAAGACAGTAAAAAATACCTCCTGACTAACATAATTTTACCTTTCAGCATAGATATAGACAAACTTTGGGAGAAGCCATCTTCAAACCAGGACTGAGAAAAGGATGTAGAGCTATGACAAGGTTACCTATTAAGGGACCCTCAAGTATGGTTTATTTCTGTGAGTCCTGGGAAAGTGACTTTCAGACAGGGATCATAAACAATAGTGTCACATACCATAGAGTACTGAGGTATAATGCCATTGGCATCCCCATGGTAAATGTACACTGCTCCTACGTAGTTATCCTCCTTAGGTGCTCCAATGGCAACATCTGTAAAACAGTTTAGATTTCACAATCCATTCCATTAATCCAAATTTTCCCTAATTTTAGGATGTAGCTATCCATAAGAAAAACATCTCCCCATGACAAAGATGATCAGCAGCTTATATGAACCTGGGTAGAAGGAACTTGTTCGATTTAATTAAGAGCTCGCATTAAGATAAACTTTAAAAATACACAAAGGCATATGAATTTGTAAACATACGTATATTTCACAGAATCAGATGCTATGCCTAATTAGAAACATGTTCTTTTATAAAAATGTCTTTATCAACCAGCAACCATATGCAAAAAAGTGAATTTAGAATGCTTTCATAACCAAATCTTCAACCCATGAGAACATCAGCTTTGTGAACCAAGACATGACTGGTGGTAAAATGTTTACTGTAGCAGTACATTAAGGTTGGTTGAAAACCCAAGGCTACACAGAGAGGCTGGGTATATTAAATGGATAGGCAAGAATTAAAAAACGGCTGCTGAGAGCAAATTTTCAAATTACAATTGATCCAATTTAACTGCAAGCTCCTACAGAAAACATGATCCCACCTCCCATTCTCCTCTCTTATTTGAATCTAGTGACTATGCTATCTGCTAAAATTAAGATTTTCACAATTGCTTCATACCCATGGACTGATCCAACTCCCTCTGCAGTCTCACCATCACCATGATCAACTATAAATATTAGCAAGAACACACAAGCACATGTCCCAGGGCAGAGGAAGAGCATGTTCATGATTTGTGAGGGCAACCTGCAACAAGGCTGGGTTAGGCTTAACGGGATACTGTGTCCTGGAAGTAGCCTGGAAGAAAAATCCAGGCACATACTAAATTGGCCTTTGTTTAGAAGTCCTTAATCTGCACTTCCAGAAACCAGGGCAGAAAAGGAGCATCAGCTTTTTGTTTGCACCTACTGCTCTCACACTGAGCAACCTGAGAGTGGAGCAGGGGGAGAATAAAGCAAAAGAGAGAAATTAATAGACTATGTGCTATCAAGAGTGAGAAGCTACTTCTGAATTACACTTCTTGATAAGAAATGAGATTATGTCAACCAGAAAGGCTTGGAAACATAAGAAAATGGGCAAGGAGAAAGAAGTCAGACATAGATTTCTGTTTTGTTCAGGGTGAGGGTATCTAAAGCCTTTTATAAGCCACACAAGGAAGAAGAAAATACAACAGCAAGGAAAGCAAAGCAATGTTAATGTGACCTGAATAGACACAAATTAAAACAACATCAAGGACAGTGAGCTACAGAACGCTTTAGCACACAAATCCTACACAAACAGATTTATCCTTAGGTTGAACCCAGGTGCTAGTCAGGTCTGGATAAGCCATGCATGCCATGCAAGACTGACAGGGTCACCAGAGTTGCTCACACTTCTGGAGAAATGGCCCTGGAGGAGTTGGCACTGACCTGGGAAGCCATCGTCATCGATGTCGCCAAGGGCAGCCATGCTCTCCCCAAAGTGCGCGTTGTAGGCGCCGTCACCATCCAGGGCGAGCTGCTCTTCCAGCACTCCCTAGCAAGCAAGAAATAAAACAGGGTCAGGGACATGCTGCAGGCCCTGGATGAGGAAATCATTCCCCATGGAAGCGGCCCATGTGCTGTGGGAATGATCTGGGGCAGAGCTGAGCTGCAGCCTGCCTCTTGCTTTCATTGCAGATTACCTGGGCTCTAGAAATCACATTTAAAACCTTCTGGATTTTCATTTTAAAGGGGGAAGGGAAGACAAAGGAGTGTATGACTTAACCAAAATACTAAATTAACTGAACAGTAACTCAGAGATGTAATTAAATGCAGTCACAGGGATTGGTGAATCATGAAAGCTTACAGATCCCTAAAACATAACAGCCCAGAGTTTGCTCTACTGGCAGATTACATTCAAGGACCAAAATCCCCAATCCAGGTTTATTCAGCTGAACTCCAGCAAGCTAAGGAGTATTTTTCCCTAAGCAAAGAACATTTGATAATTGGATTTGAAAACATTTTTAAGTACAGGACAGAAGGATTAATGCAAAGTTCTCCAAAAGCCTTCTTAAATTAAGAATAAGCAAATTTATTTAATGAACTAAAGAGACTGAGAAAAGTTGGAAATTAAGTAGCTTTGTACTACTATGCTGTGAGAAGCTTTATATGGCTCTGGTATTTCTTGCCCACCCACCTTCTGGTCAGATATGTAAGTTTTATTTTCTTACAGCCTTCCCTTCAGGGTAAAGGAACATTTCCACAACAAAAAAATTTCAATTACGCAGTCTAAGTCTATACCCACCTCAGGGTTATTTTGGTTTTGCTTCCTTTGTGAATGAGAATAAGCTACCCTCTGGAACATGTACTAAAATCTTTTACATAGCTGCAAGGAGTTGCTGACTTTAAGAAAATCCCACTTAATGAAATTGAAACACAACAGAGAGAAGACAGGCAAGCCTGTATGTGTGACTCAATTCTTTGCAGTTTTCACAGGAAAGGGCAAAATATGAGCATTTTAAATGTAGCATCACTATGCGTGCTTGTTTTATAGTACAGTTTTCTTTGATGCCCTGCAACAACCTCTTAAGCAATGGTGCTTGAAGAATGAAACTGATGCCATTACGAGTTTTGCTTTTTCTTTTATGTATCTTTTATATATCTTTTATGTAACCTCAGTGCTCTTTGCATGCATACTTGTAATTCCCTAAGTCTGATAACTTAGCTTAGTCCTGGTATTCTATTAGACCAGAAGACCAAGCATCTCAGAGGCCTGGCAGTTAGAGGCTGGAAAGCCCTACTCTATCTTGAGAAACCAATGTCCTCTTTAAAATACACCCTGCAAATTAGGATTAGGCCCCTCCAGGGGGGAATTCTTCAGGATGGGGAAATATCACACTATTAATTCAAGCTTCTCATTGAGGCATCTTTGTTAGATATGCTAATTTGTAAGGTCTATAAAATTGTATTCATGATCTATCAGGTGTGTGCATTTCAGCACATCCCACTTTGGTGAAGTGATGCATCATAAGGATCCTTATTAAAACACCAAGGTAAAAACCCTTTATCCCTTAACTGTGTCCGGCTCTTAATTTTTAGGAACAAGGAAAATCATCAAAACAAAGTTTAAAATGTCCACTGCCCAAAATAAAGACCACGATCCTGCAAGCCATGGCTTCTGCAAGTAATTCTAACACTCCTGGTGCAGGAGTATAAGAAACTCACACTAGCTACTTGACTATTTTATAGAAGATAAACATTAACTCATGTATACTGCCACTGTGAGCAGGAAATGTTGGCTATCTGTTTAGCATTCTGGACCCTATCCTGAGGGCCCAACAGCAACACTGCAACATAAAAGGTGGAACATCCTGTGGATGAAATTGAAAAAGTAAAGCTCAATTAAAAGAGCAGTAATAAAAAATAAAATTACAGCAAAAACACTTCAAGTCTCCTAAATGCTAGGACTTCTGGTGAATTTGAAGTCTAGCATAAATCAACTCAAAGTTCACTAAATATAAGCCAATTTAATTTGAGCCCATAACAACTCTTCCTTTAAGATAGCAGCTTTAGGACCTGAATATTAAATATTTAATAGTATGTAAGCAACCATTGTTTTCCTATAAATAAAACATAAGAATGGCCTTGGTTAGCCAATGCAACAAAGTTCAGACTTTTCCTAGGCTATTGTTAGGTCATGTGAAATCCAACAGTACCAGCTGATAAGAACTTCCCCTAAAATATGGGGAATAATGTAGAAGTAACATGAATTTAGTCTCTGCTTTCTCTCCTCTTCCTCAATCCTCAGATATTTGTGTTCTAATTTGTGTTTTAGGTTTTAGTGACCACCCAAAACACAAAGGAAATTCAGTCAAAGCTGCTGACTTTTACTTGGTTTTGGCATCAAATCCACATAAAGCCACAAATACCACCAAGTTTCAACATACAACTAGAGACTGTCTCAGATCTCCTTGAAAGATTTACAGCTCTGTGATGAATACGGGCAGGCATCTGGCAAACTACAATACCAGATGAGTCTTCCTCTGACTTCTTGTTTTGCTAGAGACATCCAGAGCCCCACTTATTTGAGACATCAAGTTTCACCATGCAGGGTTGGAAGAACATAAGCACTACCTTGCCAGGGACCCACACCCTCATCCCTTACCAAGTCACCTCCTGTAAATACTCACATTTCCTCTGTTGATATAGACTGTGACTTGACCCTCATCTCTGATCTCAGAAAACATAGGAGCTCCAACCAGCAGGTCTGACAACCCATCCGAATTCAGGTCAACTGCACATAAGGAGGAGCCAAAGTAAGAGCCCATCTGTAACCAAGTTGAGTCACAACAAAGCATTCAGTATCTGCCCACACACAGGAGGAAATCATATAGGCGTGGTTTTTGTTTGACTTGGTTATTCTTTTCATTTCACATGATGACTTGCTGCTTTATCACTCACAAGCACTAGACAGAAAGCTGTAGGAATAATTCTGGGAGAAATGCAAACACTTTGCTAAAACAGTGCATGAAACCTGGATGTTTTATCAACAGAATAGAAGTTATACTCTGGGACACACTTCAGTGAGAAACTTAAAGAGCTTTCTTAGACTAGCTTTTGCTTGTCAAATGCCTAAAACTAGGAAGGGGTGAAATGAGTTTCCCAAACCAGACCTAGACAGTGATTATTCATGCCCAGTGCCAAACTTCCTTGAAGTTGGGTACCACAGATGATCTGGGGATACCTTAAATAAATAATGAAAGAAAAAAGAAAAATAGCCAAGAGGCCATGAAAACAGATCTCTAAACCTAGCTCTTGATTGTGGAGTATCTTTCCCTGTTCTATTCATATTTATTTGTATCAATCACTGTCAAAGGGTTGGGGGTCTTAATCATTGCCTTTCCTCTCATGTACAGGCAGGTAAGTTGATACAGAAACAAAGACTTTCAATAAAAGCTTTTCAGTTGATACAGAACACATGTAAACCACTTTCAATTTCCACTTATTATTGCTCAATAAACTTAATTGCCTAAAATAAAGAAATACATTCATTTTACTTGATGATTTTTTAATATGGGTGAACATTGAAGACTCCCAGTTGGCACCCACATTACAAATTTCAAAACACATTTAAACACAAGAAGGAAACTAAAAGCAAGAATAATATTTCACCCTTATTTCATTGCCTTCTGCTAAGGTAACACAAGGCATGCTCTTTGAAACCAAACTATAGCCTCAAGATTAAAAGCTGCTTCAGCAGTAAACTGGGAAAGATACATTTTGTATTTGAAACAAAGTAGGAAAAACTGAGGTTAAAGAAATCATTATTTATGTTCTTGAATGCTTTTACATTCCTCATAGCAGATGTCTGACCTATGGTCCTCCATGCCTGTAAGTCAACATGCATGAACCAGAACTATTGGGCATGAAACAAGATGGGCAGCAGCAACTCTGTTCTGTGCAGTCTGTAAGATTTAAAAGTTGCTAAATATATAACACAATGGTAATTGAAGAACAGCATTTCAGTTCGTTAATGCAGATTTTTGTGCTTGTGTGGGTTTAAAGCCGGACCTCAAATATCATTTCACTCCAGTTATTTTGTAGCTTAAGTTCCCTTGCGGATTTTTTGTTTATTTTCTTAATCCACAAAGGTTTTAAAAGAAATTTCTCATGGGTAAATTTCTCATGGGTAAGGAACAAAAGTTATGAAAAGCATTTTATTATGTATTCAGGCAGTTTTCAGGAAAAAGCTATTATTTACTTAACTGCAATATGATATATTTGCAGCATGGATGAGTTCACAGTAATAACAGTTTAGGTAAGAACCTGAAATTTGCACACTTAACATTTGTAATAAGGTACTGAATTTTCTTTTTTCTTGCCTGCATTTGATTGCCTAGTTCAGCCTCCATTAATAAAAAAGGAAGGAAGAAACTGGCCTGCTGTTCACATCTGTCTACAAAGAATGTCAGGGCAATGAACTTTCCCACCACTGGGAAGGATGCAGCATTTTGTGAGAGCTCATTTCCAAGCAGTGCTCATTGCTGAGCAGGTCTGGTTTTGCTTCTACCACAAAACAAAAAACAACAAGCAAACAAAAGATTTAGCACAGCCTTCTTTTTAAAATAAAATTCTCATTTGGACTTTAGAGAATTTGTAGAAGAAGATGCTAATGAAAAAGAACTCTAGATGATGTAAATACTTGTTAAGTACTTGTAAATACTTAGTTAAGTTACATACAAAAGTTAAGCAATTAAATTGAAAAGGGAAAGGTTTTGGCTAAGACTTGAAAACTTCCTGACGGCTTCATTTTTTAGGTTGAGGAATAATCAGAAGCACATCCTTAGGGACATTTAAAACTCAACAGGGAAAGAAATTAACCGGAAGCAATCAAACACAGGAGATGCCCTGGATGAACTGGGAGGTCTTTTCCTTTCAAGATGTCTGTAATTCTGTTAGTGCAGAGAAAGTAAAATTTTGGAGAGGCCCTAAAATACAAATCACACCATCCACCTACACATTCTTGTACTTTATTTCATTCAATTTATTTCATTAAATTCAGTAAATTAACATCCCCTATTCCAGGCAAGTTTTTAAATAGTGCAGCTGTGTCTTGCTGGGAAAAAAATAAGATATAGTAACACTCCCAGTCTGAGGTTACAGGCAAACACTTTGGGTCTTTCTGAGGTTAGCAGGTCTTCACAGAGCCAAAAGCCTCCAGAAAACTTTTTTTTTCTGTATTTCTTCTCCTTCCAGAAGAAAACAGGAGACCCCAGATACGAGGCATCATTTCATCACTGAGTTATTCCCAAATAAAGCATTTTTTGTTGTTACCTATACCTAGACATATGCCAGCTTTGTTTCTCCTGCAGCACAGCTCCAGCAAGCTCCCAAGTGAAGAACACAAGCTGTTCCCCATTCAAACACAACATCACACTGAGGAAGCTAGATCTCACTAATATTCAATAAATTTCATGGAGGGGGAGAGCAGTTCAGCTTTAAGACAGCAGTCTCAAGAACAGAATGCAACACTGATTTATAGTTGGAAGGGGGAAGTCATCATCTGTCGAGGCAATGCTCCTCCACAAAACAGTGTAACTGCAATATCCCCCTTGTCACAGCACAACACAGGAAAACAGATTGGGGCTTTGCATAGTAAGCTAAACTCCAGGTCACCCACATCTGCCAGTAACATCTACTAACAGGAAATCTCTGCATCTAGGCTCACCTGGTGCCCCATGTCCCACATCTCAGAGGTACTGCTACAGTCACATGAAACTAAAGAGAAGCACTATTACAGATTCCAGCAAGACCTTTTATTTCAGTCACACGGGCATTGAGCAGACATTGCAGTCATGACTACTACAGAAGAAATGGCATGCAGATGATCTGTAAAATAAGATTAGCTCTTCTGGGAGAATAAGAAGAAACAGGGTTTGCTGGACAATTTATGAAGGAGTAGAATGAAAATGATGCTCTGGGATGACTCTGCCATTATTCCCCCCCCACATGTCTCTTAATAGAAAACACATATATAAATGCTCACCTTTTTTCCTGAAGCCTGAAAAATCTTTATTAGAGAGCCTGATTGCCTGTCTGTTCTGAAAATATAAACCTGAAAGGCGAAAAAAGAAAAAAGTTAACCAGTACTTTTGCTTTCTTTTTAGAAAGCACGTGTGCTTTCTAAATAATATCTAAATCATGATCATGGCTATTGCCAGGATCCAATTTCATGACCACTTTACTGGACAGTTATTTTAAAGGATGACACAGTTCTCCACTGTCCTGAAAAGTCCTAGGCTTGTCATAAGAAGTACTTGAATATTATCTTGTTGCCTACTTTTTTTGGTACACCTATGGTATGTGCACATGTGTGTATTTAAAAGCACCTAGCCAAACAACTTTCCAACTCTCAAACAAGTGGCATCTGGAAACTGTCTGGAAATAAGTAGGGCAAAAGACTGAGAATGCTGCTCAGTCCCTGCTCTGCTTCCCTTATCTGTCATTACCTTATCAAGAAAATGTACCTGCATGTACTGCACTGCAAACTGCATGATGCTTTAGCAAAAGTCAGAGTAGAAACTCCAATCAGACCACCCACAGCACTTCCATTGTTTCTGTCTAAAACAATTTTTAAATCAGCAAACTATTCAAACACAGCCTACTCATTGCTCATTTCCACAGGGAAAACTGTTTAATCTGGAATTCTCAGGGATAAAAGTGTTGATGATACAAGTTAAAGAACATATCTTGTACCAAAATTTAAGATGCAAAGTGCATGGCTTATAGAAAGGGATTCCCTTCAACAGAAAGGCTGGTTCAGTCAGTCTTTGAGACTCCTGTGGCATTAGACAGCCTCCCCCCTAGCAGGTGCTCACACAGTTTGTAGGACAGAGGATCCCTAACTTCCAAGGCTATGTGACAAAGCTAAGCACTGGACATAACTGAATATGTGGTGAGTTATTAACAGATGGTGAGACAGAGTTCAAAGCTGTTTTCAGTCAAGAACACTGCACAGGTTTACCATGGGCAATTGCTCTACATACACAGGACTCCCTAGATTTTGCAGTGGCATGTTTAGCAGCATGTTGCCAGGTGTCTCAACTACAAACCCAAACAATGGCACTCTCTGTGACTTTGTAGCAATCACCCAGTCTCACTTAGAATCTTGGCTTTAACTTAAGTGAAAAGGTGTGACAATGCTAATCACTTTCTATTGGAGAAGTGGAAAAGATCAGCTTGTTAGTGTTTGGAAAGCACAGCAGGACTGCTCATTGTAATGTTCTATATTTAGCTCCTCTTACTGACACTTTGCCATGTGTTCCTACTACCTGCATCCCATGCCAAGGGAGAATAACATGAGTTTTTGTGACTAGAGCAGTAGTCTTCAAACTACAGAGCCAGCTGCTTTCTTGTGCATCTCTTGCTAGCAGCTGTGTTTCCCCACTCTCCTCCTTGCAGAGAAATTAAATCTGTTCTACAGGAAAAACAGCTTGGAGGGAAGGTGCACTGCAGCAGCTGTAGCAGAACACCTGGGATAAAAAACTATGTCTGCCTTTCTCATGCACACATCCTATCAGTAGCAACTGTGATGCTACTATAGCCTGTATGTTCTAGTCATGCCAAATCAGATGTAAGTACCAAGTTCATCCTCTACTATTATGCATTTTCCCTACTTGCACTGCTACTCCCAGGACATGGTTACTATCAAAAATAATCTGCCTAAACACAATAGTGTTCCTGCTAGTGAAGACTTCTCACTGCTTGTTATGATTCAGCTGCAGCTCATGTCACTATAGAGCATGAGCGCCAAAGGGAGGAAGATGGAAAGGGGCTGCTGGACATCTCTGCTAAAGCAAGTGGTGACAGCAGGTCCCAAAAGGATTGCATTTTGAAGAAAGAGAGACAAAAGCAGATCCTTTACATTCCTTCTGTCCCTCTCCCCACTCCCACTTTTTCTACCTTTGGTTTAGAAGGGTATAGGAGGTCACAGTGCTCACCCTCAACCAGTTTTTCCAACAGCACCTGGATACTCAGCACAGGAGAACCAGCTTTGCCTAACTCACTAGCCATTTCCATCTAGACATTCACTACATCTTTGGGACATAGTACCTATACATGGATACAGGAAGACCTTTTTTGTTTCTTTCCTTCTTAAGATACTATCACCAAGATTTCTAAGTACAACTGGCAAAAACCCAGCCTCTAATACACTAAACATCAACGTATTACAAAGTTTTAAAAATGGCATCAAACCACCTAATCTCATTCTATTAGAGATGTTACCTTTAAGTAAATACTGGAATAGTCAAATGTGTGAATAAAAGAAGCAGGAAATAAATAAAATACTTGTAAAAGAGAATTTAAGTAGTGAAAATTCAGTTTTAAGTAATACCTAAACATAAAAAAATCCTAAACAAAAGCAGTGTGAAAGAGATCTTGCCTGTGTCTCATTAAAATGGGTATTGTAAGGATTGGGTGGGAAAGAGAGGGTAGAGGGGCAAAGGATGCAAGGCATCAAGAGGAACAGGTTGAGAAAATTTGACAACTTCACCAAACTACCTTATCTCTCCCCTACTCAGTGCTCAAAACAGACAAAAAACTCTTGTCTTCCCATACACTTTAGAACTGCCTCAGTATTACATTTCATGTGCTGTTGCACCCAACCACATTACTGTTTGATAAAGAGCCCCACCTTTCCAATGCCTCCATCCTGGGGAGCTCCTCCTACAATGTCAGTGGTAGTTGGCTGAGAGAAATGACCTGCTGTCACTGCATATCCTGGGAGGAAAAGGAAATAAATAAACACATAAATAAATAAATGTGACAGGGAAGAGCCTGAGAAACAGATCAGGCTTATAAGGCTTCACTGCTCCTGGGCTGCACTTTAGAGTTCAACAACCATTGCTCTCAGGATGCCTCAATATACTGTTCAGAAGTTCATAGGGATGGTGAAGTGAGACTGCACCCCCAGTACCCTTCCAAAAGCTGAGAGAAGAAAGCCATGTGTGTGGAGATGAGCAAGTGACACAAGGAGCTTATACTGGGAGCAGTTTGCCAACAACAAGTCAAAAGATGGAAGCAGTAAAACAGGAAAAGGCATACACAAATAGACAAAAGCAATTATATGACCATAGAGAAAGTATCATGTCAAAGAACAACAGTCCCACTTGAATCAGAAATGTCCTCCTTTGGCTAAAATCACTGCCCAGGAAGGCTTGGAAAATCATGTTCCTTTTAGGTTGAGGGAGACAGAAGAAGACAGTAGGCAAAGAGGTCAGAGAAGTAAATAGCTTAAAAATACTTTTGTCTAGGCAAGAAGAAAATGGGATGATATATCAAAGAAAAAGGTGTGTGTTTGAAAGAAAGATCAAAGATTCTGCTTAATTAGATACATTAAAATAATATATAATTACTAAGGATGAGTAGAGTAGCTTTCCTTCTAAGGCTCTTTTGCTACAAATTATGAGGCTTTCATCAACATGGTAAACCCTATAATTCAAGTCTATCTGTGGCAAAACCTATTTATGTCTGCAACAGGTAAACATTTACTCTTCATCTAGCGATAACCAAGCAGTATCTTGTATTTTAAATATTAAAGGTTAAGGGGACAATGAGAGGTCTGGGCAAGATTTTAGTCAAACAATAGCAAACTTCTGAAATGCCTTCTAGGTCTCAATAGTCTTAGGCACTTCAGAATAGATGGAAGCCTTTAAATTAAGCGTTTTAGGGACATTAGCTGGTTTTAGAGCAAGAAAAACCAATTGAGTTGAAGATGTACCTATAGACACACCTTTTTCAACTTCCTTCAGTTGCCAATAACACATTTAGATAGTGTTATTTTTGTTGAAATAAATACATCTGAAATACAAATTCTGTTTTTAGTTGTTGTACCCATTTTAAAGGCACATGTAAACAGGCATGTAGTTTAACTAGTGACAAATAATTTTCCTGTTACAGGGCAAAGGCACGAATGTTAAGAAGCCCACCCCAATCCAATGGGCTGTTTAGTTAAAATACCTACTCTATATTATTAAAAAAAATTACAGCAAAGTAGGGGGGAGGGTGTTAGAACAAGGGGAGAAAAACTGAATATTTTAAATGTTTCTTCACTTCCAGATAAATATCACTTTAATTCAAATATTCTTCCTTTCACACGTTTTATAAAAATACTCTACATCACCATAGAAAAAAACCTGTATCTACTTCATAGCATCAAAACCTTGAAATACGTTGTTGGACAATTTCATATTCACAGTGAGCACTAGAGAGCTGCTTACCAAGGTATGTGTACCTCCTGGCTATCACAGCATCATCATTCAGCTTGTAATAAGTGTTGTCAGTGAGATTCAGTACTTTGACAGTTCCTGTCCAATAATAAGATCCTGGTGCCCCCATGATGACCAGTTCCTGCAACAGGAAAAATGGAACTGTGTGGAGGAAAGGGCAGGAGGAAAAAACAACAATCCAAACTTTAAACATTAATGGAGAAGGGACAGGGTATTTATTTAAAACACCAACAAGTCCATCTGTAACAAACTTCCATTCTGTGTGCATTTGGACAGTATCATTCCTTCTTCCCAAACGTGGAGGTCACTGCATATACCCTAGAGACACATTATCCTTTTATGGTCCACTTCTGCTCAGCTCTTCTGCTGCAACAGAAGACTTTCCCCAACCTTACTAACCATCAAGCTCATCCCTGCTAATATAGTTCTCCAAAAAATCTCTCTTCCCAAACATTCTTCAGAAGACCCAGAGACAGAGGTACTCCAGCCCACCCAGAACCCATCACTCAGCTACAAATCATGCCCTGATGCTGGCTGACAGGCTATACTAACCAACCATGATGGAAACAGCACAAGGAATTTTGATTTTACAACTATGAAGCTAGACAGCTGCCATGCACTCAACAAGCAATATGTGTGTTACATCCTAGGTGGAACATTGTGCCCAGCTCTGTCATCATATACACTCTGGTCTTTGAGAGATAACCTGGCTACAGAGTCATCATAGCATCATAAAATGGCTTGGGATCATTGCAGACAACCCAGAGTGATTGAGCATTTGAAAAGACCATAGAAATCAGGCACAGTTTGATCCATCATTCAAAGGTAGATGGTCACGGATATTGTTTTTGAGTCAAAATCCAAGGTACATTTACATTCAAGAGAAATTCACAAAATGCTGTCCCAAAATATCCTGCATCCTTGCAGAAAAACCTTGTTCCTGGATGTGGAATAATAAATACCTCCAGCAAGAGATCAAATTAAGCCCACGGAGCATTAAGCCCAGGAAGTTCTCCATCCCCCAAGAATACATGTGAACAGCTGCTTTCCTCATATCTCCATTCAATGCAAAGCCATGGGTGAATTCCATCCTTGTGGGAAATGGCTATCATATCTGAGTCCCCTTCAGGTGACCAGTTCCAGCCAGGGGGGAGATGTAAAACAAGGGATTCTCCTAATAAGACTACAGGGACAGGACTGCAAAATCAACCAAAGAGCAGGATGTGCTTAGAAACAGCTTTTTCCTCCTTATGGGCCATACCTGTCAGGTCACTTACTGACAGGAACAGCTACCATCCACATCACTGAATATATGATAGAGGATTGCCTGTTTGACCCAAAAAGGTCAAATTTTTATCTGAATTTCCTGCTGCCATCAGGCTGAAGTGATAAAAGTTCAAAGGTATCTTTTGAACTAGGGTAACAAAGGAGAATTTAAGCCTGGGAACAGAAACAGGCTGGGGAGAGCAGACAAGTCAGGAAACAGCTGCTGCTGGCTGAACACACAGTTATCAGACAGTGCCCTTGTGGCAGCATTGCCTGCCATCCCAGTTTACTGAAATGGCAGAAAGCAATTTCTGAAAGAAAACCTTTATTCTGTTTGTATAAGTGTGGACAATACATTCTGTAGATCAGTGCATATATATATAATTAGGAGTGGGTATGTGTTCTTTAAAAACTTAAAATAAAATCAAAACAAACAAGCAAAAAAGCCACAACCCTGCAACATTAACACACACACAAAAAAAAATCCATGCAAAAGGGAACAAGTTAATTCTTGACAAAACTGAAACATGACTGATAGACTTCTTACAGGAAAGAATGCGGTCAAATATTTAGAACGACTGTGGCACATATATATTCTACCATACTATTTTTTCTCCTTCCTTCTGCAACAAAGAACTGTAGCAGAACTGGAAAAAAGTGTTTATCTTCTGTATGTATGTGCATTATATTCATGCACATGTACACATACATAAACAAAATTATTTGGGAAATACTGTTTTGCCTCATCACTTACAATACCTCTATGCAAGTTTCAGGATGTACATAACAAGAATATTCCCTGAAGACATTTCCAGAGTCAATTCATTTATACTTGCCCACAGACCTTGAGAGACACATACACACATGTATGAACCACTGTGCAGTTACTGTGCAAGAAACAGATACCTGAGAAGCTAGACAAGGCAGGAGGGTGTTTGCTGGCAGGAAGGGACCATTCTCAGCACTCAGCCCACTGTCCAAGCCATGCCTGGCAATCCCCTCCTGGGGCATGCAACAGGAGAGCCACTCACCAATCCCAACCCTTCCATGCATGTGCCCCAGCTCACCTCGGTGAAGAAGCCTGCGATCCCTGCCTGGCATGAACCATGCTCCTCCCCATACTTCTTCTTGTACTCTGGATGGAAGAAGGGAAGAAAATAAATTGTGGTCATCCCTGCCACACACTCTTCACCTGAGCCACCTGCATTGCTACTCACACAGCCTGGAGAGGCACCAGCATGCAGGGCTCCTGGGTTTGATCAGTGCATCAGCCACCAACGTGCACCATGCAGCACACTCACCCACACCAGGCAGCATCACAAGCAGCCAGCTGGGGAGAGAGGCCAGAGTGATCCTACAGAGATGCAAAGCAAGCAGTACCACAGCACCATGAAGAGAACAGCCCCCAGTAAAGGTGCATTACAAGAGGCTTCCATCTGTGGTACATCACCACAGCTCAGAAGTGGGGAGCAAAAAGTGATGCACATGCCTGTGTGACACAGACTCTGCACTAGGAGGTTTTAACTCTCAGACCCATTACTACCTCAGAGAAATAAAGTGATCTTCCCTACAATGACAGTCATTAAAGCTCCAGAAACATTTCTGGTGAGGGTGCTTCAGGACACAAGCTCCAAGAAGACAGACTGAGGAAAAGCCATGTGTTTCTACATGATCGGACAGTCTCTTCTGCAGGATGTTTAGATCTGCTGCTTTTCATGGCCACGTGCTCAGAGCTCCCAGTTCACAGGGAGCCAACCAGCACCCCATATTTTGCTTATGGATTTTACATAGCAATCATTTGCCCTGACAAACCTGAGGAATTTTTACTCTATCTTTTTGATAATGAGGAAAAAAAATATTTCTAGAAATACATTAAGTTTAGGGTGGGGAGCAGGAAAGGGGAAAACAAAGAAAATCACTTTCTACCCTGCCCTAACTCAAATATTTTCATCTTGGAAGTATTTGAAACTTGCAGCTGGATCAGAGCCTTTGCAGTTTTTTTCCAGAGCATTATTTTCAAATATCTACCATACTATCACTACTTCCTGTATATTACAGTAATTCATGTACAAAAACAATTTACCTGATAATTGTGAAACTTTAATAATTTTTTATTTTAAGCCCCATTAAGTCATTGCCAAATGATAAAAATTATAATGAAATCAATGAGCAAACTGCCTCTGGAACCAAGCAAGTTCCTTTGGAATTGTATTTTGTCTTATTGAAGATCAGAAGGAATTAATTATAAAAACTGGTGCCTTCTTTCTAAACATTTTATGTATTCATACATACACACACACACCTTTCTCCCTTTTGCATTACATACAGTCTCTTCCTAACATCATAAAGATGTTCAGAATTTCAGATATTTGCTGAGGTCATACCAGTTGCACAGGGAGAGGTTCAGTTGGAGACATCATGCAGAATAGAGACTTAATCCACAAATTACAGTCCAAATGCCCAACAGTCTTGGCCAAGGCAGGGCCCTGCCAAAGCAGATATGCATCCCAGCAGACTAGGAACACAGCTGGGTCTCCTAGTGGGAATGCATGACAATTCCACTGAGAACTGAAGCCCATAGCTCTTCAGCAAGTGTTGGGCTTCTGAACTGCTAATTCTCCATATACAGGCTCTCCAGGCAGTACTTGTCTGGGGAAAAATATTTTTTTATCAATGTGAAGATTTTTTTCATTAAGAGAGCCAAGGAGAGGAGATTCCTTCTCGCATCGTTTTGTGAAAAATAATCCCATGCATGTCCTTAAAAGCCCTGTATTCACTATAGCAGGATCCCCACCCTTGCACAATGCAATGAGAAAGGTCAAGGCCCATTTGGAATTAAATCTGGTGAAGACTGTCAAGGCTAACAAGAAGGGCTTCTTCAGATACATCAGCAACAAAAGGATACTAAGCAAAAGGTAGGACCCACTACTGAATGGAAACAGGGACGCCTTGCAACAGAAATTGCAGAGAAGGCTGAAATACTGAACAGCTTCTTTAGCTGCCTCTTTTGAAGCCTGGGGTGACATTTGCTTTCTTCCTGTCTTCAGGCTCTCTTTGCTTTAGTCCTCACTGCCAAGGCCGTAACACTTCGCAAGTGGAAATGTAAGCACAGAGGCCCAAACACCTCAGATATGGGGGCTGTTTGAGAGTTTAAAGCTCTAGTGACACCGAGGAGAGATCAGCACACCACATTTTGGGGGGAACCAAGACAGATGTAGTCCTCCCCAAGGAGCCAGCAGCCCAGTAGAGAGAGACACTGGACTCCTGGTTTTTTTTGCCCAACCCTTTCAGCACAAAACTACCTCTCCTTGCCTTCCTAACTTCCTAACTCCCGCCTGCAGTGATGTACACCTGCCTCCACACCCAAGCAAGACTCCTTTCCACTCATGCACCCACGGCCAAATGGTGCCACCCATCCTAGATGGTCACATCCCAGCATCACAGACTTCTGTCTGCTCCCTAGAGCCAGTCTGCCTCTCCCAACCAAGGGATGAGCCTAAAAGGGATGAAAACCAAGATTGCTTCTACCTCGCCTCCACTCCAGTGCACAGCAGTGACCCCTGTCACTCATACAACATAGTCAGCCACAAAGCAAAGCAACCAACTGGGTGGAAATTTTGTAGTTATTGTACCAGCCCAGAGCTTTTGTCAATAACAAAATAAACCTCAATAACAACCTTTGCATGAGGTTAAATTATTTTTCTTTTCGCATAACTCCGGGCAATAACTGCAGTCAAGGACAAATTTTTTGTTTCTACACTTCTTTATTCTTTCTTGTTTGCCTGCTGACTGCTGTGCATTCCCGATTACAGAGATTGCAAGCCATGAAACTGCTGCAGCAACAGCTGACAGCAAAGCAGCATGATAAGGCTGAGTCTGGAGGAAGTTGCAGCCTGTGCAACTTCGAAGATGTGCCATGAATAACACATACAGGAAAAAAGAGAAGATAGCAGTGGTTTGTAGCCAGGACGATCTCAGGTTACAAGAGAAGTGAGACCCAGGAACGAGTAATTGCATGAAACACACAAGCAAAAAGAATAAGCTTTGACATGTGACAATTCTGAAGGTAAATGCCCCTGAACTTTTTCTTTGAACAAAACTCTCTGCCAGTCTCTAAGCAAGCTTCAGTGCCATAACATAAACTAAACTACAGACTACAATAAAATAACCTATCATCCTCAAAGATGTAAACACATCACATGCACTGAAAGCTTTTTATTTCCTATCTCACAGTGTTTCACTACTCTAGGAAGAAACAGTAGTAATCTTTCTGACCCAGCATTGTGATACTGAGTTTCCACCACAAAGCATGGATGTTTTGATGGCTCCCAGAAAACCAAATGTGGTTTGGACCCGTGGGAAAAATTACTGTTTCTTTTGGAGGCAAGGAATATGAGCATGTGCTGTTCCCCTTATTTACTAACCAAAGGGACCATCAGTCTTCCTTATTTCCACCATCAATTCTTACCACAGAAGAGCAGGAAACCATTCCAGCTCTCCTCATCAGCTGGACTGCCTCTCACAGTACACACAACCATCCTTCTTTGCAAGTCAAATGCATTGAGGGAATGAAGAGGCAGCTCACTTTTTTGGAAAGCCATTAAAACTATCGGAAAAATAACCAACTGAAAGTATTGCCTGGAAAACTGTGGCCCCATACATCAGCTATACCACAAAGGACATCCAAGCTCATCTAAATCAGATTAGTTCCTACTCAGAGAGATTATATTTAACTAATGTGTTCCAGTTATCTCTCAACTCCAGACTTCCATCAGCCCTTTCAGGGAAACCAGGCAAGAATAAGATGGATTGAGACTACGACACAGTTGCACCAGTGCCATCTAGTCAGGAAGTTTCCTTTTGCTCCGTGGGTGGACACTGACGTGCACTCAGCTGGCCTGCACCCTTCACCAGCTGAGGCTTGCCACCTTAGCTGCACTGAAAACAGGGCTTCTGGAAGCCACTGTCTACCCCTATTTGCACATGGTGAGATCTAGAAAAGGCTGAGACGCTGGAATCTTGTCAGGAAAAAGGCACATGTCCTAGGGCAGGGTGTGCAGCCACAGGCAGGAGCATTTCAGACTCTGAATGCTTTGCATTAGTCATTCACAGTGTCACTGGAGGAAAATTATTCTGCTCCTTCCAGAAAGTGAAGGAGAAAAGTTACAAGGATGATTGCGAACTTATTTCAGAGAAAACCTTAAACAATGAACTCTTCTGTGTGACACACCACCGCTATCTCTCTGAGCTTGTTTTAACGAAATTTAAAGAATCAGGAGTAAACAATGGCAGCCATTCCTTGTGACATTGTGACTTCATGTCTGATGGGGTGAGGGGGCTGGGTGGAAATCAGTCTCAAACTTTCAATTTTCACTTTACCATGCAGTGAAATTAAGCCAGCATAGTACTGCATCAACCCTGCCAACTTTCCATTGGCTGCTCTACATATACTAGGCCCACACATTTCTATTTTTTAGCAATTCCTGGCAAATATCCTGTCAGATTATCAGTAGTTTTACTCCAAAAATATGACACATAGATAAACACAAGTGATTCTTCTCTTCCAGAAACCACATCCCCAGCATTGCTTCAGGCAGTGCAGGAGCAGTACCAAAGGCTCACAGGGAGCCCCATTGGCATCCCTGCACATACACATTGTCCATGAAGTTAATATCAAATGATTTGCAGCGTATGACATCAGTGTGAGGCCTTATCCTGATTTTCCTGACAGTAACAGGAAGGGCAGGGAGGCAGGAAAGGACAAATACAACAGGAAGGCTTACATAGCTTATAGGTACCTTACTGAACAACAGCTAGCATGGCTGGGACAAGTCTCTCAAAGCTCCTCACATATCAAATAATGACCAATTTCAAGGCAGGGAAGCACTCAATGTACAAGTGTATGCTATCTCCAAAAGGCCTGTGGGTTTGCAATGGCAAATTCCTAAGCAAAGCCCAGAGGGTGGTGAGGAGCATCTCAGAAGAGTGAGCATGAAATGGACACAGCTCTGTCACAGACCTGGCTTTACAGGCCACCAAGGTAGGACCTGGCCACCCGACAGCAGCAGAGAAACTTGCCAGGAAACACTGCCTTATCCCTTTCCAACTTAACTAATGCCAATAACCTGTTGCTGGCTGCTGCCAGCTATGGACAGGAGGGCAAACACTTAAAAGCAAATAAGTAAAATCAGAGGTCTTGCCCACAACAAACCCTGCTGTGTTTTGTCCTCCAAACTTGCCCACTTCCTCAGGCTCCTACAGTGAAGAAGCAAGGGTGCTTTCTCCAAAATGTCCCTCTCAAGGCAAAGGATCTTAAAAGATACCATATCTTCTACCTAAAAAGACATTTGTGCCTCTAGTTTAGTTAATTGCTCTTGGCCAAGGAGACTCTGTCTTCTTAAGTCTTTAAAAAATGGAAACATATATAAAAGTCTCACATGCACTAGAGAAGGAGAAATTAAAACAACGGAACACCCAACTCAAACCCAGACTTTATCATAGTAGCAATTTCATATAAATTGATGCAGAAGTACCCCAAAGAGAGGAAACTAACTCCTCTCCCAGTCTCACATCCCAATCCTCTAATAAATGACAATATAAAAATGGCAGTGTTTCAATAAGATCTGCAAATTGGTTCATGATTCATAATTCAGGATTTTTATTCCATGTCACAGTGAAGCATAAGAAGCCAAGTTCATATCAATATCTTCTTGTTATTTACCTAAGGGGAGGGCTGCTGCCTCAAAACACAATTCAGAAAATTTTTATTCCTCCAGTAGAGTGCAACCATGCACTTTGCCAGTCACAGAACCCAGTAATTGTGCTACTCTCCCAACTTCATCCAAAACCCAACTGCCACCACAGCTACACCACAAGGCGACCAAACCACAAAAAAAAAAAAGAAACAACAGAAGAAACAAATCAGTAGTCAAGGTTACTGTAGTACTAGAAGCATAGGAAGGAACAGGGACATTATAAGCTCCACTCCTGGTCTGACTCCTTACCTTCATAGCAGGGCAAGAGCTTCCTCCCTTTGGACTGCAGGTCAGGAGGAATGATGTTGCAGAAGCCATGGGGCAAGATGTACTCCGTCTCATAGTAGATGTTTTTCCAGCGGTGTGCACATGCCTAAAGCAGATCATACAACATGGGTTATTGGCCCAGAGCCACAGGAGAGCACTCTGACCAAGGCAGAGCATGAATGAACAGGCCCACCCAGCACTACCTTCACTCCACAAACCCATTGTGCTCTCCTTACATTCTACTGTTTTGAGATAAAGTATCTCATTATTAGCTTCTGCAGCTCAGGACATTGTCTGACCTGGCAGCTCAGATCTCAGCCTGCACATGTGTATAACAAGGAAAACAAGAGGTCTCAGAGCCTATACTGGAAACTTCAAAATCTCTGACTGTGCATGAATCCACACAGACAGCAAAGCTTTTCTAACTAAAGATGCACTAGCACAACCCAGCAAAAGGTGAAAAACAGAAATAAAGACACTGAGAATACTTGGAAGGTTAAACCATCAAATAACGCAGGTGTGAGTCAAAGGCTGGCTTCCACTGGGAAATGCAGCTCTGTGTTCTGGTGACAGATGTTCTGAGCCTTGCTTACTGGTACTGAATTTAATTGAAAATGCCAAGGATTTTGTAGCAACAAGAGTGGCAACTTCAGCCAAGGTGCAGACAAGCTCCAGAGCTTTATAGTGAAGAATGAGATCATCCTGAAAAACAGGACTCACCAGGACACTTGCTCAGTACAACTGCCATGCACAGGCACACATGCAAGCCATGTAGAGCCTGGTTCACACCTTCTCAGAACCCATTTGCTCCAAAAACTAACACTGCATTGCTGCCAGCCAAACCACAAGTTGGCTTCTGCTCTGGATTTATTTGGAATAAAAGGAAATGTCAAACAGCAAGGGCTTTGAACTTGGCACATGCCAGACCATACCTCCAGCTAGTCTAAGTCTACACTGAAATCACTGTAGATGTGTCAATTAATATCATTTAAGGCTTAACCTCATGCCAACAGAGCAAGCCTCTATGCTACAAATCATCTCCTCCACATACCTTCAGCTTTTCCTGGAGGCTTTGTATCAACCCCCTTCACAAACCCCATATTTGACACCATCCTCCCCAGATGAGATACCCTCTGTCTTCCATTTCTGTGTGCTACTCCACTTTTCTGCCTCCAGCACCTCAGAGCTGCCCACCAGAGCATCTCAACATTGTTAAAAATTATATCCACTCAAAGGAGGCACAGCTGTGTCACCTCTCCATTCAAGGACATGGGAAGTGTATCAGCTTCTGAGAAGCTCAAAATTCAGTACAGCCATCAATAGATTTCAATATACTTATGTCCAGAAAGACATAAATAGACAATACTACTCTCAAAGAGCATAATCAGTTGTGCAAAACCTGCTCTGCTCTTAGCAGTGCTACATTTGGAGTTTGATATTTATTGCTTTCCTAATTTCCTGTGCTCAAGGAGAGGCACATATTTCCACATATGGGTATCACAGAGGGACAGTGAGGGGCTCTGGGGGCTGCAGAAAGTTTTGCACCACACTGCATGCTGCAGACTGCCATCTGTGATGCAAAAAATCCTTCTGAGGGGTCTCTGCTCCACAGCCAAATGCATGTGAGAAGTACAACAAAGAGGAGCTTTGGAGACTCCTGCATGCACTTGAAGGAGGCTCGGTTATGATCTCCATCCCCACGCACTACTCATTCAAAATTCAACAGACAACCAACATGTGAAATGCTCATTTTCAGCAAAACCACGAAACAGGTTCTCTTCTGATGGATCTGTGCTGTGAGCACAAATATACACATGCACAACCCTTGCAGAGACAATGCCATAAAGACACCATTAAGTACCATTATATACCATTACAGCAATAGTCAAGTCAATCCCAGCTCTGAATATAAACTCAAATGGAAACAGACCAAGAGTATTTTTAAAGATTTTGAAAAGATAAAGGATTGTGGTATTATAAATTCCTTGATATTTTATATTTCAGAAACTACAAGACACTCACATAAATTAAACTACTAATTAATCTCTTGGAAGAGTACAAACAATGGAGTCACATAGAGCAGCAGTATTTCATCACAAGCAGGTGGCTCTGCTCAGGAGTGAGGTACAGAGGCCAAGAAATATAAAATAATATAAGGAGAGAAAAAGCTGCTTCTGGGCAAGAAGTATGTTCAAACTCAACTGGAGGCTATGGGCTCAGTCTAGCAATTCTAAGCACACTTAAACCAATCTGTTAAGTCTTGGGTTAATGACCACTTTTCTGTACCTTCGTCGGGATGTGTATTCAGGCACACACACTATAGTTCACCACTGACTGCCTTAGTCTGCAAAGCTTCAAGGGATGAACTCTCCTTGGTTACTTGAGTCAGCACTTCTCCAGACTTCCTTGTCCCACAGCTACAGAATTTGACATTTTCACAATGGACAGGAGCCCAGCAGCTCTCCTCTTCCTCCTCAAAACTCATTTCTCTGCAGCCAGACAACTGGCATATTTGTCTCCCTGCCACAACACATCTGATTTTGGTTTTTCTGTCTTCCCAAAAGCATTTAGAGTTGATTACAGTTCACTGTCACTGCTGTATCATTCAATGCTGGCAATGTGGCTACAGGTTTCCTTCTCTGGGAGCAACTGCACATGTCTGAAGAGGTCTTTGGAACAGAACTGAGACCCCTGAATTTGAGGCAATTGCAGACAAGTGACAGCCTGTGCACCCTATTTAACTGCAAGTTATAGGTAGGCCCCTGAGCAATAAGGAAACCATCAGCACACCTGGGTGCTCAGCAGCTGCTGCTGGGCTACAGGTTCCAGCTCTACCCCAGACCAGGGGAGAAATGATGCAAACCCTTGAAGCAAAATAAAATCCTTCTGAGCAAAGCAAGATGAGATACCTACTGATGGCCAACGTTGCATTGCTGCAATACAATGAATAGGCCAATTCGGAACTGCTGACACTTGGCTGTTTTGCATATTGTGCAAAACACCGAGGGCTTTGCTCCACAGGAAGAGCACCACAATGACAGAAGTGGCAGCTATTTAGGAAGAGCAAGACCGAAGGATGTGGCTTATCTCCAAATCACAATGCACTGTCCCTGGTTCCTCTGCCAACAAAAGTAAAAGGAGGAATTTTACTGTTTCTGCCTGCTCTTTCCAAACAATCTCAGATGCATTATTGCAGTAGCGAGATTAATGCAGACTGACTGATAGTACATCCAAGGACAAGAAGTCTTCTTACTTAATCTTACTCCTTCACTGTTCGATGCTTTACTATTTAATCCATCACACAAACACCAAATTCTGGCTTAGTGACATCTGGCACAATATGGGCTCAAACACAATCCACATTTTACCAAACACTTTACCATTTACTCTGGCATGCTCCTCACCTTCCCTACTGCCCCTTGCCAGTACTCTTATCAGGCAACTGGGAAAGGCTGATAAGAAAAAAATTTAGGCCACTAAGCAGCTACAATGCAAAAGCAACAACTTCCATATACAGTTAAAGTGTGGGACTAGTTAATCTAACACAAGATGTCAAGAGAATGAATATTTCACATAGGCAATTACACTTGTTTATGAAAAAAACCAAAACATAAAAACAATCCATCCAGGGCTACTGACCAGAGAGATATTACTCTGACTTAAAGGAATCACTGGAAGAGATGCAATAAATAGAGCTGTAATGTCTGACAATATAGACTCTAAATTCTCCTAACTAAAGAAACACACCAATGTTATCTAGCAATTTAAAAAAGAAAAGGCAAATACAGCTATAAACACACATTCAGACACATCTCAGAACACCAGTTTTTCAAACGGGCATCAAAGAAAAGCTACATTTTAAAGAAGCACTAATCCTTAAAATTAGAAGAATATGTGTATTGAAAACGATCTGTGGGAAAACCACAAATAATTTTCAGTAAAAAGTTGTCAAAACAGAAAGTAACAATGACCTGAAACACCCAGGTAACTTCCTTCCACAAAGGAACCTGTATGTATTCATTTCAGGCTCTGTTCACACACAGATACACACAGATGTATAATTCGTAGTTTAAGATTTTGGTGATAAATAGTAATAAGAATTACATCATTAAATATTCTCCAGCATCTGGGCATGATCCACTTGTGAGGGCAGCATGATCTTGTCAAATGGCCGGATTAGGATTGCTTTAAATCAGTGTCACTTGTGGAGACATTTTACCAGCCTAAGTTGCACTGAAATAAGCATACCACCAGCTGTTTATTTCACTTTATCTACATTTCACTTTTAACCTGCTTTATGTGTGAAATTTCTACCCCCTCAGCCCTAATCCAAGACTACCCTTGTCTCACCCTTGTAGCTTCCATTCAGCCAGCCAGCACCCAGCCTGGCAGCTACTTGGCTTTTTGCCCCACCAGCACTCCCTTCAATTACTGTTTCTGTCTAGGGAGATGATCCCTAAGCATCAGCTGTTTCCATTTGAACTAAAATACAGAAACCTGCTGTTTTTAAAATATTATTTTAACAAGAAATTTAGAGTTGCTTTAAAAAAAAAGTATGACCAGCCTTCTAAAAATTAATTAGGATGAATTTGTCTATTGCAGCCTGATGACTGGACAATGAAAAGTATGCTCTCTCTCAAGGGTAGTGTTATCCCTGAACAATACAAGTTACTTCTCAGTTGTCACACACATTTGAGCACACATACAGCTCAGGATACAACTCGAAAATATAAATTGCTTGCACTAGCATGAGTGCCTTAATTTTGTCCTCTGTTGTACATGTTTACAGTGTGTCTTATTTATGCCCCTCTTTCTCCCCTCCTCTTCTAGTCCTGAACACATTTAAAACATCCAAGAAAAGTAAAAGTAGCCCCCATCACACTAACAAGGTATCTACCAAGTGAGGAGTAGAAAAAAATCTCAGTACTGTGACAGAAAGGTATCAAACCTACCTGCTCTCTCATGGGGAAGTCAGTGCACAAAGATTTGGGGTATGAGCACTTGTACTCTAAGCAAATATTAATAAAAAGTCTGAGGGAAGCAGGTTTGTCCTCTTGCTTTTTGCAGGTGATTGGAACAGTAATGACTGCACAAGATCTTTCTCACTAGCAGCTTTTTGACAGTTTGATGTTACAGACAAGGGCAGTCCTCTGTATCACTGGAAAGATGGGGCCAACTGAAAGATTCCCACTCACAAGCAGTGCTGTTCAGAATTAGACTGCTGTCAGGGCTGCCCTGATACAACCTTGACATTTGCCTGCCACATATAACATGCACAACATTTTGCTGCAATTTTTTTATTTCTGTTAACCTCCCTGCAGACACACTCACTCAGATAGACAGTTATTGATCAAAATGTAAAACACCCATGCCCAGGACTCTTCATGATATCACAGGAAAAGTTTCACAAAGAAATATTGCACATTCTAAGGATCGTATCTGCTCTCCTTGTTCTGTCTATGTGCACAGTAACCACACTGAAGACAAGAAGCCAATCCACACACAGTTAAGACATCTCTATTTGCAACTCTTCTACCTTGTTTATAGGAAATTAATATAGATAAATGAAAAATATGGCCACAAAGAGCAATTGACATTTTTCCTTGTAAGTTTTGAGACACGATTCATATACTCAAGGAAAATGTATGCTTTCACATTTCCTAAATAAACACAGGCAAACAACAAAAAGAAATTAGTAGAATACCTCCAAGACAAACTGTATTTATTCAGTTTAAAGACATAAACCCTCAGATTTCAGAGGAAGTCCTTGGCTGACACAAGTCAGGTGTGATGGCTTGGAATCCTCCCTCTATAAATCACATCTTCTGGCTGGGGCTCACTTCTGCTTGAAGAAAGGGACTACAGAATCTGCTGCCTCTTACTCTGGACTCCTTCAGTCACTGCCAAACATAATCCTGATGTGCTTAGTCAGGCAGTAGCTACATTTTTAATGAGATCAAAGATAGTGTGGACTTACCAGCACACTTCCACCAGCCTTTGGCTGTCTAGCTAGGCTCACACCCATCCATTCATCATCTCTGTCTTCCTTACAGGTCTTTCCACAGAGCATGCCCCGAGAATTGCCTACAGAAAAAAAAAAAGGAAAGGCAGCAAGGCAACGAGACATAAGTCTTAAATACCTCCCAAAGAATCCTAACAAGGAAAGAAATTGTTCATCAAACATCTGATGATGCTTTTCTTTCTCCCTGCATCCTGATTATTTATTAGCTCTTGAATGCACTAACTGGGGCAATCTTCTCACTCTTAAGTGGCACCATACACATAAATGGCTGAGGACAGACCCTGTGCACAACAGGCAGCAGCTACCACATTTTGTCCACAGCTCTACTTAAATGAACCATCAAACCACCAAGTCAATGGGAGAGGTATCAAATGGCCTCCTGAATACAATCTTGAAAATGAGATCAGGGGCACTTAAAAAAAGCGAGGCTGAAATCTGTGGTCTCATCAGGCAGCACTCATGAATCCATGACAATTTACAGTGTAGTAGAGGACAAACCACTTAGCCAAAACACTGTTTTAACACATGTAAGTTTCATAAACTGAAATTCTACTTAGTATAAGTATGAAAAGATGAACAATGCCTTTTTCTTATAGGCAGAGAAAGCAACATGTCACCAAGAAAACCAAAATATTAAAATGCTTCAATCGTTACCATCATTATCCAGCAGAAAGTTTTAAATCATATTAATTGAGGCCTCCACCTTCCCCTGCCTCAGTTCATCAGATTAACTGAAGTCAACCCTGATCCCATGCAATGGCATACAAATGGTCTCACTGAGACCACTTGAGTAGGAAAAGTAAACTCAATAAATTATTTGCTGCATTATGAAGGAACCCATTACTAGATCACCACATTACTAATAGCACCACAGATCATAAGGCCATCACTGCACTGGCTGGGGTCATCCCATGCACACTTACTTCAGCACTGCCTAGAGCAGGCAGTAGCACTCCAAAGCACTTAGGTAGTCACCAACATACTGAAAAGTCACACTGAAGCAGGTGAAGAAAAGACAGAAGCTTAGGATAAGCAGGGAAAAACCCACATTTACCTAGTTACCCTCTGGAAAGGGCAAGCAAGGTCACTGGGAGGACACCAGCACGAGTGGGATTTATTTTGTAATGCTGAAGAGAATATGACAGTTCTGCTAATAGTGCTCAAAATCCATCAGGAAAGGCTGATGGTTCTCTCTCAGTATTTCAGGGCCAATTTGAAGTTGACAGAAGGACTGCTAGCCATGGGCTTTGGATGTTTTTGGTTACCTCCTGCTGTCCCAACATCATAACTACGCACCTCTCCCCATATCCAGTTCTGTGCATCTTCTGTCAGGGTTGGTATGAACTCGACATTTAAACACTGCTCCTGGGGACTGCACAGAGGTGCTGTATTTAGATTCTGCCTTGGGAGCACCAACCAAGACCCTGGAAACCAAAAGCAAAGCAACAAGTGATTAGTTTCAGGAGGAAAGGAAAAAAACAATAAACACCACCAAGGCTCACATTACCAGAGCTTCACCAGCAAAAGCACTTTTCTCAGCAACCTTGTAAAACAACGACACTGATTCACAAACTGATAACACCACACAATAAAGGCATTTCTCCACAGTGAAGGCACACATTTTTAACAAATTAAATTTCCACTAGGACTGTACCACATTTAAAGTGACACACCCTCACCACACACCTCCCAAAAGCATTTAGGAAAACATTAGGATGGACAACAGCATCTGCATCCATCTTGCCTCAGTTTTAGCTACATCCCTATCAAAGCAGAACTGATATACCCATGAGCAGAAAAAATTTGAACCTCCTGCTGCATGCACTCTTGCTAGCCAGCCCAAGATTTGTAAGCTTGTTTAGAAAGTTGAGGTACCCAATTCTCAGAACATTTTATATAATTACATCTTCAAAAAACAACAGCAAAAATCACACCAACATACAAGCGAATCTCTTCCACAATACATTGCTATCAACTAACAATTATCTTTAAGGCTGTGAAGACTTGGCCTGGACTATTTATCCCACATGAGATCCAGTGTTTCTGGGAAGCACCAATGGCCTGCTCTGACCAAGGGTTACCCTGGAAAGAAAGACAGTCAGCACTTTTTAACCACTCGTGTCAGGATCTAGTTAAACTCTTTAACAACCCGGCTTCTATTTTCTCATGCCCTAAGGGATGCTTTTTGAAGAGGATTACAGGGGAAGCACAAGTTAAAGGAGTCCTTTCACTGTCTCTTCATTAAAAGCACAATCTTTCTCAAGTGGTTGTGACCCCAGACCTGGGCAGGTGAGGAGGAGGAGGGAGGTTAAGCAGGAGGAAGGCAACTCTGAGGAGGGCGGTGGGGAGCACCAGGTAGCCAAGGAACAGTTCTGCAATTCTCTGGTACTGTCATGCATGACAGAGATTCTGAATGTAAAAAAGTCCTCACTAAAGTTAAGTCCAGGGCTGGAACTTAGGATAACCATCTCTAAAAGGCTAAGGCTCCAGAAGTCCCTGTGCACACCCAGGCTGCCACCTGGGAGGCAGCAGCTGACCAAGGAGATCCTGCTCTTGGTTTAGCCACTAAAGAGCTGTGGGTGCAAAGTCAGTCTGCATACACAGCTCTCCCACTCACAGATGGACAGCCCAGCACCAACCCCAAATGGATGCTTTCCCTGTTTTAAACAACTGTTCCTTCACCCTCCAATCCAAAGTTCCACACCAATCATCACTGATCAACACCATCCCAGTACACACAGGAAGACCCAAGGCACAAGGTATGCACTTGTCCAGGGTCAACCTGAGTCATCCAGAAGAGCTTCTCCTGCATCAGAGCCTCATCCACACACAACAGGAGCACATCTCCACTCCTGACACACTGCCCTGGATGTTGGATGCAACAAAACTGTCCTTGTGGCACTTGATAGATTTACAAAAATATGAAAAACTCCTGTGTTAAGTGACCATTTTCTCTGAGGTTTTATAGGCTAAACTATTTCATTTGGAAAATTCTGATGGAATGGCAATCTTGCTCTCTACAACACAGGTCATGGTTTCACAAGTGAGGAGAATTAATGTCTGAAATACTTAAATTGCTAAAACCTACAAAGGCTGCACAGTTGGCAAGCAAGTGCAAAGGAGCTTGAAAAACAGCTCTAAATGGAAATCCTACTAGGCAGGCAGCAGATATAAAATCAAATGCCAGTCATTTTATTTAAACAGGCAATGAATGCATAACATTCACTTATTGACATTCATGAGGTCTAACAAAAATAAACGTTACTAGCTTAAAGAGTTGCAGGTTCAAACTGCAAAAGGAAACACGATGTTTCTATGACCCGTTATAACAATAAGATAACACAGGTCACTCTGAACTCCAGTTCAAAAGAGATTCTGCTCTAACCTAAGAAAAGTAAATGTTATTTAGCAACATAGGCACAAGATACCTTGGGTTGCAGCATGAAAGAGACAATGGAGCCTAAATTATGAAAACTTTTCATCTCTCTTTAAAAAGATTAATGGGAAAAATTGATAATTAACAATTTGAGTAGGCTACTGGCACAGATAATATTGCTTGAGCAATTATACCTTTCAGAAAGAAAATGTTCATTGCCATTTCTTCATGTGGACTGAGTAGAAAGAAGCAGCCAGTGATGTGTGCCAATGGCAAATCTATTTTGGATTGTTCTGAACGTCCATGCATTCAAATTTGAATTTGCAAATTCAAATTTAAATCAGCATACACCATGTCATCTTAAGATCTTGTCTCATTCATTCACTCTTGGACCTAAAACTCAGCAGCTGAAACCTTTGCAGAGCTACTCTTTCATCTGGCATGATCCATGCTCACCCATGCCCTAAGATGGTCACCTTCAAGGAAAGGGGAGGTTTTCTGTTGGTTCTCATGCCTTTTGATTGGTATTTGTTACATATCAATTACTTTAATTTTATTTAAAGGTTTGAGACTGGAATATTTCCTTTGTCAACAAAGACTTGCTTACTCTTTCACTAGCTGTAGTAGGTAATGCCTTAACTGTTGTAAGGAAGTCACCCATGTAACTATCATGAGACTTTTCACCTGGATAGACTACTCATTTCCATCTAAATACTTCGGGACTTCTGGTGCAAAAAAAGGACCTGTTTTTTATCTCCCCTACATATTTAAGACACCTTTGAAATCTTTTGCACTGTCTATGAAACAGCACTGCAATCAGAGAAAGTGTTTTCTCTGCTACTATATCAAATCAGAAATACATTTCATAACAAAGTCTTAGAGTCTAATAGAGTCTTCTCTCATTTCAGTGCTGTGGAGTCTTGCCTGGCATAAACACAGAAGATATAAATACAACTAGAAGTACAGCTTTCCAACATACTCCAAATAGTTTAACCAGCACTTGTTTAGAATGACTGATTTTTGCAGCACAGATTTCCAATGCTATTACATGACTACTTGGGCTGTCAGCAAGCAAGCACCAGCAGTTCTCCAGCCTTTTCCCAAAAGGCTTACTATGTGAGTAATACTCTTTGCAGAGATTATTGATGAGTGCAGGTTCTCACCACAACCATATTCTTCCATGGGAAGCCCCTAGAATATTAGTGAGCAGCTGCATGAAGATGCCTTGAAGGGGAAATCCCTTCAAGAGAAAGAGGTTATTTTCTATGCAGAAAGGAAAAGAACAAGAAAAGGAGGAAGGGAGTTTGGAACCATTTTAGCCATTTTCCTTGAGGAAATCGGTAAGCAACAGCCTCATCCCACTGGCTCTGTGAAAAAATGTATAGGGGTTTAAACCAAAATATGGAACATTAAGCAGAAAGGCCACTTAACTTTCCCTTCTTGCATTCATATTCACACGATCAAGGGCAAACATCTTCATGTGTATTGAGAAAACTATGCAGCTGCATGGCCAGAAACCATCCCACTGAAGAAGTTGCAGCAGCTAATTTTATTGGATGACGAGAAGTTTTCTTGGCCACAGAGAAATTCACACTTGCTTAAAATTACTTTCTGAAGAACAGTAAGGATCACTTCCCCGGTGATTGACCCTCAGGACATACAGATTTGGAAATTAATTGTTGCATTTAACAGAAGGAACAGTGAGCAAAAAGGCAGAGCTGACCGATGGCTGGAGAGAGGCCAAGCACAATAAGCATCAGTCTACAGCACGTCAGCAGTGATTAGACAATCACAGTTTAATGACTGAGGACTGTAGGTATCTCACCTCACTGAAATGTTAAGTGGCAGGGGAAAAAGGTCTTTAAATATCCTCACATACCACAGCTCATTTCAAAAGCAATACCAGAGAAAGGTGCTCTACCATCATATCCCAGCTGAATTTGTCCCCTTTAGAAAGGTCTCTGCTACTTGCAAAAAAATCCCAGTTACTTGAAATAAAATCCCATGTTTCATCCATTACACACAAAGTAAGAAGCAGGAGGGCTGGATGATCCATCACCAATGGATCAGCAAGCTCAGGTTCCTCAAAATTCCATGGCAGGATCTACAGTATCACTGATTAGATTATTCATACAACATCTAGTCTCCACTGGGTCAGTCTGTTCCCATACCTTTGATGAATATCAGAATAATAATTTTCAGCTCCCCTAAAGTTGCTGAATAGAGCCTAAAGATTAAGCTGGCAAAAAAAAAAAAAAAAAAAAAGAAAAGATATAAAGGTATACACACAGGATAATAAATGTGACTGGAACCAGTGGAGAAACAGATGAAGAGGCCTACAGTGTTTGTTTGGGCAAGTTGTGTAACAAGAAGCAATAGAGCGTGCCCAAAGAAAAAGTTCAAAGAAAGGTCACCCTTAATATTGAAGCATTCAGGGCATACAACCACCAGAGACCCCTTTTAATAAACCTCCAGAACCATAAAAGGACTTTCAGAAGGAGGCAGATGCATGCAAAATAGTTCTAGGAAAGTGATGTTTATGTATTAGATAAGAAACATGCTTTATTGAATATATATGTTTATGATAACTACCTTGCTGCAAAGTCTCACACAACATATGCACAACAAGGAGAGATCAGCTGCCTGTCCTGCACAGATAAACAATGCCTGCTTTCTAATGTTTTAAATTGTATTAGAAAGTTTATTCCATCCAATTTTGAATTGCTTTCCTACCAACTGCACACAAGTTTACATGACATGCTAACAACACGGATCGACCAGCCCAAGGTGCAGATCAACCTTGATTATTCCAGCAGCAGTGCAAACCAGCAAAGAGCAGGGCTGAAGGAATGATGCAACAGCACAGACACCAGACTCATTCTTTATTGTAAACCTCACAGCAGGACACCGTGCAACTAAACTGACTTCATTACTTTTTGATGCCAGATCATTTTGCCAGACAAGATGAAATGGTCACCCTGGACTGCTGAGAGATTTGAAGGTGTCAGCAAGAAGGAGTCATAAGGAGGGAAGGGGAGAGAGAATAAAGCAACATTCAATTTTAAAAAGAAGAATCATATTTCAAATTATTAACATCTTTTATTTGTGATTTTTTTTTTCTCTTTTAACTGTCTGGGGTTGTTTCTTGGTGGTTTTTGACCAAGTTTCAAAATTATATCCAGAGAGCAGAAGCACTTCAGCTTGTTGGTGCTCCAAATGCAACCAGCCACCTGGTTTCTTGCTGAAAATGGCAATGATGGTTAACTGAGTAAACTTGTCAAGATTTACAGCCATAAAACCCACTTAAGGAAGGAAAAGCAGACATTGTCAGAAATACAATAACCTCAGCACATCTGTGTTGAGAAACCTTTCTTGAGACAAGAAAATGTGCAAAAAACCAGCTCAATGAAACCATCATTGCAATCAACTTGCAAAAAACGTCAAAGGCACTGACTTGCTCCACTATTGTAGTGGTGGCTACACCCATATTCCATTATAATTTATGTGTGCAGCAGCCTGACTATTCAATTTATCTGATGTAAGATTTCATATCAAATATCCCACCCCTCCCTTTTTTCATTCTACATGAATATTTGGCTCATATAAAGCCTGAAAGAATCACCAAATCCCAAACCAATTTACTGGAAACTTACAGGCCTAAGGTAGGCAATACAGACAGGTGCCTTTGTGGCCTTGGAAAATGAAGAATTTAAACATGGAAGATGTGGCTATGAAAGATACCATCTTAATATGAATTGGTGACCATATATATGTGTGTATATATACATATATATATATATACACACACACACACACAAATACATTCACATACACCAGCACACAGACAAGGCCACCAAAAACATCACAGCTCTCATGATCAGAAGTAGATTAAGTGAGTATCAGGCCCACAGCTAGTAAAGAGTAAGAGTTCCCTGGATACTTTCAAATGCTTGAGAGCATATTAACACATTAAACAATTTTAGATGGGCAGGAGCCTTATCAGCCTCAGATATGAGCAATCACATTTTTACAGGCTCACACAGTGCTAAACTCACCAGGCAAGCCTTTAATGCCCAAAATATCACTGCTCAAGTTGAATTATTATACCTACTTCCCATTGTAGTATGGGCACTAGAAAGCTGAAATCATAGCTCTGCCTTGGGTATATAAATGTCACAAGAACAAAGAAAAAAATCTTGACACACAAAACCAAACAATAACCCTGACTTTTAAGATGAGCTTCTTCAGAAAACTGGAAGAAGGCTGCATATACTTTTAAGATACATTCATTATTGACCTTTAGGATGCATACACACATTATGAGCACAACTGCATGTAGCACACTAGAATCAAGAGGAGTGTAAAAATATTCTTCTCCCAACTTGTTATCCCAGTGTCTGTTGGGAACAGGATTTTGAAGTACCCATGAAAGCAAACTTCCTGGACTCACAATGAAAAGAGGAACTTTCCCATCAGTGGTAATAATCCCACCCTCATGATTTCTGACTGTGCTGATGCTGACCATATTCAGCTGCTGTTAACCCTTCTGGATGTTAGGCCTTTTTGCAATTTAAAAATATTTAACCATCTTAGATATTGGTCGGTTTGGTTTTTTAATTTCTTCTGAGTGCCACAGGGAAGGCACCATGAATCAGCTCCATTTTTTAAAAAATGGAGTTTACACAACTGGAGATTTTAATTTTGAGCACCAGACTTCTAACAGACCCCTGCCTTCAGACAGATGCCCAACACTTAAAGTCCAGCATATTTCTAAACAAAGTGGGGATATCTGCAAGACTCCTCCCTAGTCCACCTTCCCTTCCAAAAATACCACACCAGCAGGTGCTATCCGAAGATAATTAATATTATCAGTCAGAATGACAGATACCTACATAAGAAGCAACAAATTCTATCCCTTTTGTCCCACCACATTGCATTAGATCATCATTTCATGCACACCATTTCAAATCCCCAGCAACTTGTGTTGAATATAAGTTCCTTTCAGCCTCTGCACCCTTCATTGACTCCTGACCCAAGTTAAGCACTGCTTTAAACTGAGCTCTTTTCTTCTCTCAGGGTACTTTTCCTCAATGAAATCTTCTTATAAGTCCTTAAAAATGAATGCTTCATGAAAGCCACCATGGAGAAAGGCAGAGCATAGAACCACTTGTGAACTAAATGGTGTGAAAGAAATTCATTTTTAAAGATCTGTATGCCAGAATGAATACATTTATTTAAACCACAGTGCACCAAACTTCCAACATCAATAGCTGAATATCTAAGTATAAAAAGATAAATACATGCTTTGTGGACGCTTACTGGCAGCAGTGGCTCCTACTCACATTAGAAGTGCACCGGATGACACCAGCTAGGTCCAATTAAGAGAAATTACTATTAATTCTAACAAAGAGCCTCTAACCCAGACAACAGAGAGACTATGGTCCAATGTTCTTTTCAATCAACGGGAAAACAAGAAGCTTGCCAGTTTCACAAATTTTTGGATGCAGATAAATTTTCTATCTTCGGCCTTCTTTCTTATATATTTGTTAAGTTACACAGACATTTCCTCTGCGATTTGGAAGCGTCCCTTCAGCCTCCGAAGGAATTTTGATCCCGGCCAGGCAGAGTGTGGAGAGTTTAGCTCAGGGAGCGCTGAGCGTGCTGCTCCCGCTGGAGGTTACCCGCTATGAGAAACATTTCCCATTAACACAGCAAAACCCATCATCTGCCCTACCCCGTGCGCTTTTTCGTACCCAGCCGAGACGGCGAGCTTCTAAACATTTTCTGGGAGGAAGAAGGATCGAGCACAGCGTCGAGACATCGCCCGCGGGCCGGCCGGCGCTTGAAGACAATTAGGTCACAATGCCGAGCGCCGGCTGCCAGCCCAGAAAGCACATCCCCGTGTTCGAACGCCTCCCGGCGCGGGGCCCCCTGCTCGCATCAGGGAAATCCCTCCCGCACAAGGGGCGCGGAGCCCACAGCCCCGACTCGGGCGCACCCACACGAGGAGCGGGACCGAGCGCGGGGAGAGGCCCCGCAGCCGGGGCGGAGGCGCTCCTTGGCCGCCCGTGCGAGCGGGCTGGGGTCCTGCCGCCCGCTGCGGGAGATGCGGCTGCCTGCCAGGAGGGATATCCTATACTACCCATCCCTCCTGGCAGGATAGGATAGGATAGGATAGGATAGGATAGGATAGGATAGGATAGGATATCTCTCCCGCCCGCATCCCCGCCGCCACCCGCGCCCTCGCCCACCCCGCGCTACTCACCACCGCGTGCTGTCGTGGTAGTGCTGCAGCACCGAGTACCCGAAGAAGGACCCGTTGGGACCCCGGAAAATCACGGGGCTACCCACGTCCACGTTGTAGGAGCGCACCACGGCCACCCACAGCAGCGTCCACAGCACCCGCGCTCCGCACCGCCGCGCCGCCGGCATCCTGCGAGTCAGTCCCGAGACGGCCGCCCGTACCGGCGCCGCCGAGCGCTGCACTCCGGCCCGCCGACCCCACGCTGCCCCCGTTGCCGACTCCAAGGCGGCGTGTCCGGGCGCGGCGCTTTTGTGCCCGCCCCGCGTCCCGGCTCGGCCCGGCCCGGCTCGGCCCCCCGGCACCGCGGGCACCGCGCGCCCCCTGGCGGCCCCGGGCGGTACCGGCCGTGCCGCGCCCGATCCTGATCCCGATTCCTATCCCGATCCCGATCCCGATCCCGCCGGCCCCGGAACGCTCCGTGCTCGGCTCCGATGCCCGGCTCCTCCTGCCGCGGCCACCCCGCCTCGTCCCTCCCTTCCACCAAACTGCCCGTCAGCTACGCCTGTCTTTCATTTTTTCCACCTACTCCCGTTCTCGCGCAGCCCCTCCCCTTGTCGCCTCCCGGAGGGGGAAGAGGGAAATCGCAAAGTTTAGGGCAGAAAGACATGGAGGAATAAGTCCTGACTTCCATTAGTTTGAGGCTATCAGCTCTGCTTGAATTTGACACGCGGAGAGGAACGCTTCACGAGTGACAGAAGAAAGATCTGATTTGCATCATGCCGAAACGCACGGGAGGTTTTCTTGGGAAAAGTGAAGCCATGAGGAGAGGCAGTGTCTTTTTTCAGTAAAAAGCAATATATTTAGTGCTCAGGATTCATATGTTTAGATCCTTCTTAAGGATCAAACTCACAATCTCAGAGGATAAATAATCTCACAGATAATTGTGACTTTCATATGTTTCTGTTGGCCTTGGCTTTGACTATTTAATTCCATGTACACCCCTCATCCATTAGAAGGTGCACCAGGAGAAGCAGAGTAACGCCTGGGAAACACAAGAATAGAGGAGCCAGGAACTCACACAACAGGAACTGCCACCTGTGGCAGGTCACTGGAGATTTGCAGCCATGTGCAGTACCTCTCGCATATGCACACCATGGTTAATGGGAAATTTGCTTCTGGTGACAACAGTGGTCTCCAGGGAAGAGTGCTGCACGTTGAGGCTCCTGGAAAGCTGTCACGGAAACACACTTTTGCAGGTCGAATCTTCTTTCAGTGAAGGGTGAAAGAGTAATTATTTTTCTGCAAAGGGTTTGCACCAGGATTTGTGTTCAGTGCGGAGGGAATTCTGGGATAAGCTGTTTCATGATATCCATGTGGTTCTTTCAAAAGCACAGCCTGTTTCTGCAAGCATGCTTATCCGGAAGAAAATTGATCGCAATCATTGCTTTTGAGCATCACCCTCAGAGTATGATGCCATACGTACATGTTGCTGTTTAGAAACTGCTATTTTTGATGTTGACTGCGTTGCCAGACAGCAAACATTAGCATAAAAATTTTCAGGAACGGGTTAAATAGAGAAGTAGTAATTACAGAATTTGGTGGTGAAAAAAACTCAGTAGAGGAATGGATGTTTCCAGTCACCAAGGTGTTTTATATTGGCTGTGTGAAGCTTAGTGGTATAAATATTTAGTGTTCTTATTCAAGGTGGTTGGAGAAAAGGTTGCAGTAGTGTGAGCCTTCCTTCATCTGTGACCAGGAGTAGTGAAAATTTTCCAGTCAAATCTGAGTGGCACAATGCTCACTCAAATAAAAAGGGAAAGTCACTTTATCAGAAACTTCAGCCTTAGGTGTATGATCAAACTGCAAGAACTGATTTGTTTATTGGTGCATCAAGTGAAAACAGCAGGGCATTTAATGTCATATTAGCAGGGAGACTTACAACATTTAATAGAAAGATTTTCACAGGGATTTTATAACTGTGCAATCAATATGGATAAAAGTAATCTGATTTAGGCAGAAAGTCAATAAGCCACAATTAAGCAAATTCCACAAATGACACGCAATCCCATTAGCACTACAAAGCCACGTCTCTGCCTTTTGAAGCAAGAAAGTGTTGGGGGTTTTCAATTAATTATCTGGGCACTAAATGGTCCTCAGGCAGCTCTCAAACCAAGTTAAAGGAAATGTGGACGATATGCTAGACATAGCAATGGGTTCATCCTTCTCCAGAGGGTGGAGGGAAGAAAAGCAACTAGATGCTATGAATGGAACACTTGTCTTTCACATTGTAGAGTACTCTCGGGAGGACTTATTTCAGCTAGAAGTGATACATACAAAATTGTGTCAGTCCATAAAAATGTCAGCTCTCCATTCTTTGCAAGGGAGAGTATCCAGGGAAAGGCTAGGAATACGGTACTTCCATCCTTTTCTTTCTTTTAGTCCAAATACTGAAGTCATCTCACAATATTTAATCCTATGGGAATTTTGTCAGTCCAAACAGAAACAGAAACAGAAACTGCCTGTCTCAGTGGCGTAGGTTTAGCTGATACAATTCTGGCATGCCATTTATGAAAGCAACGGGACATCCAACTGCACCAACAAGGATAATAATAATGTACAGTTAAATGAATGTGATGGTAAAACTAAGGGGTGAGAACACGGAATAATACATTAAATCATATACCACAGAATTCTTTCCTCACTGAACACAAATCCTGGTGCAAACCCTTTGTGAAGGAACCATTTAAACCAGGCATATCTATAATAATCACTTCTATATCTCTATTCTCACTATGTGAGCTTTGATGTTTGTATCATCTAGAGAAGCTCCATACCTGTGCCATAGGGCTTATTTGTACTTTACACCTACCTATATTAATTAAACACTGTATTTTGGCAAGACTTGGTCTCCAGATTAGTTTATAAATTAGAAACATTACCTGTAAATCGAGAATCAACAGTGAAGTAGCACCCTTGACAATACTTTTTAATTAATAGTACAGCTTAGGGAAAAAAAAAGTCCAATGCAATAATGTTATGCCTGTGGAAAGAAAATGAAAATTAAAACAAAATGCCCCATGTCTTCATTGTTAAAAGATTCAGTTGTGTACAGACTCCATTCATCAAGAGTGAGCATTAACAGATAAGTTATCTTCCTGGAAGCTTCTCCTCCCAAAATGGCACTTCAAAGGCGATTTATATATAGGTGTGTGTGTATATATAAATATAAAGATAAATTTGTTCCTGTACTGCACATAGTGAATTTAATATTGGTTTCCTCACTTTTACCAATACTTTATTTAATTTGAAGTTAATTCTTCACACATAATTCTACTTATCATTTGCCTTTCTTTACATTTTTACTGAAGTAGTACTGAGGTTGAAATTTTACTATCTGTTTCAAAACAGTTTCTATGCACAAGTAACTTCATTTCCACTTCCCATAGGCACTTACAACTAACAGTTGCTGTAAGTTTATTTGACAATCTTTTTTGAGCCCTACTTGTTTGGGGGCAGATTTCTCTGCCTGGCCCCCGCTCCATCCTGCTCGCTCTTAGCCACAGATGAGGAGAGGATGTGCTGCTGAGTGGGGATGGGATGATACCTCCTCCCATCCTGGCATCCATCAGCAGGGACATGGTAACAATGGGAAAGCATCCCATAATCTCTTTAATACAAAGGTTGCTACCTTTCCCCATCATTATTCACACATTTATGTCAGTACATGCTCAGTATTAAGGAGGTTTTAACTGAACTTGTGTTAAAGGTTTCCCATTGGAGTGATGAGCCTTGCTGATTGTTCCAGTGCATTTTTCATATTTCTCTGGCAAGTGCTCAATACAAGGAGATTGGTAATTCTATTTAGAAATCAGGTCCCAATGATAACACTGCAGTTCATTTTCAGTCAGTTCCCACAGAATTCTCTGATCTAGCCCACCTACAGACTCATCTGAAAAGAGTTCAGGTGACCAAACTTAGATGAGATGTTTTCCAGACACTTCTCATAGCTCTTCTTGCCTACTAGGTAAAGAGCATCCTCTTCAATTCTTCTTCCACTGTGGCTTCATTCTAAAGATAGATTGTGCTTGCTTCCCCCATCGAAGAAGTGCTGCCACCTTTCGTTGCACTGCAAGGACAGTGGAAAAGTTCTCCTTCTTTTCAAGACCTCATCACTGTCGAAGCTGTCAGAGAGAGGGGTGTTCCTTTGTAAGAAATACATAAAAGGTGTACCTGTAAAATGCCAAAATATTTATATATATACATAAAATATTAGCAATACAAAGTATTTTGGATAAAGAGGAAACTCTCACTTGCCTACCAGAGAACTAGCCTGTCAATTACTACAGCCATCCTGAGAGGAGCTGACTACATTTCTACTAGTATGATTTCAGTCTGTCAGACATCAAATCACTTCCAGTATCTTGACTTTGAGGGAAAATCTAGACTGCTGTCGTATAAACTATACCTTTCTACATTATTCCCATTAAATTAAGAAGATGCCACTCTCAATTTCTGCATCAAATGCAAGACTAGTTACTTTGGTTGGATAACACATTCAGGTCAAGTTCATGTGTGTGTGCCACTGATCCTGCACTACGAAGTTTAACCCTCAGGCTGCTGAAAAACTGAGTGAGGTGCCTACACTGATCTCCTCACATAATACACAAATTTAACTCCTGCTGGTCTGTTCTTCCTTTTGTCTGTAGGTAGCTCTCCAGTTGGAGTAAATAGGTAAGAAGGAGTGCAGAACCTGACACTTGGTCTTGTGGAACCTGATCCCATTGGTCTTGGCCAATCTATCCAGCCTGTCCAGAACCCTCTGCAGAGCCTTTCTACCTTCGAGCAGATCAACACTCCAACACAACCTGGTGCCTATGAATCTGCTGTTGGTAGACTCAATCCCCTCATCCAGATCATTATTAAAGATATTAAAGAGGACTGGGCCCTACACAGATCCCTGGGGTGCACCACTGGTGACTAGACACCAACTGGCTAAGCCATTGCAAATCTTGGAAAGTATAGAAGGTGATGATTTAATAAAAAATCATCTTCTCATAAAAACAGTGAAAATAATAGAGTGGAAAGAGAATTTTCAGAGCCTCATATACAGAAATAAATTGTGACTTCAAAGGTATTTAAGGGATTTCTTTTCTTAAATTGTACTATTTCAGCAGCAATCCAGTCTTAGTGTTCCCGCCCTTTTTCTATTCCACTGAAAACTGTGCATTAACACTTAAACACTGGACAGTTTCAGTACTGGGGTTTATTTCAGTCTGATTTATGGTTAATTTGTGCCATAAATGCATCATATTTATAAATTATTTATCATATGCTGTATACCAGGAACTGAAAGAATTTATCTGAGCCAAGTAAAAGAAATGTAAATCCATCAGATAAATTTTTGTTATTTGGTTTGGGGCTTTTTTCTTTCTTAACTAGGTCCAGATCTCTGCATTTTCATACTCATGTAACAGACCTTTTCTAACAGTCTCTATTCAGCTGTGGTATATGCTTCCCTTAAGTACATGCTTAAATATGACAACATGCTTGTACTTTATTGACGTAAGGGGAACTGAATGGCAGACCTGAGCCTGAAGTTTGGGATGAACAGGATTCAGGCTACTTTTCATACTGCTAACAGCAAGCAGGCATCATAGTTTGCATCTCTCATTTTCTGACAGCCAGCATGTAGTCAGAAATACAGTTTTGATGTACCTACTTATAGACTATATAATTTAAAATGTACACACACACTTTGCAAGTCAAATACACACAGGCTTCTTTTTTGTTCACTAGCATTGATCTCGCTAGTAGGGTTGTGACTATGCAATTTTACTTTAGTGAGATCATGCTCAGTTACCCAAATTAAACCTCATTACCACAGCTCAGGGATCGATGGATAATTTTAATTCTTTTATCACTTTATCATACATTTTATCACTGTAACAACTGGAGACACACTTTAATTTGGCAGTATACTATAATCGAATCTTCTAAGCGATATTTAGTTTGTTATATACAACTTATAAGAAAGACCAGTGGATAAAAATGTGTAAATCTAAAAATAAGCCAAGTGGTATTCCAGAAGCACATGCAACATGTCTCAGTTACCCCTAAAATTGCTACACCAACTCCATGAGGCTTCTCTTAAGCAAAATGATGAAGAAATTTTGTTTCCTTCAGGTCCGCTGAGAGATGCTCCAGGGGACCACTATAAGAAAGGGAACAGGTTATCAAGGTACTAGAGCTATGGTTAAGGAAAAGTGAAGCTCCATCAGTGGACAATTCAGAGCACTCAAAGCTGGGCTTTCAAGAGATAAAACCTCTCTCTTATTTATGAAACTCCAGAAATACTAACTGCCCTCCACCAAAACTAGCCTCTAGTACCTCCTAAACAATCACTGGAATGCAACTATATATATGATACCCCTAAAACATAATTCATGGCTATCCCCCACACTTAAGAAAGTCGATGTGCTCTTAATTGGACTCGCTTGATAGCATTGTTTCAGTTTCATCTAACTTAATGTTTCTTGGCCACGTAGTGAGCTCTCACCCATGGCTGAATTCTAACCTCAGAATAGATGAGGCTGTTAAATGAGTCATGCAATTTGGAGAAAAACATATTGCTACCTTTCAAAAGACATTGTTCCAGGCTATAGATCCTCTCCATAATCTTTTTAATAACTTCATGGGGATTATAAGTAATGGAGGTGAATGCTGAAATTGTGACTTTTCACAAGAGAGCTTTTTCCTAGAAGACTACCTCTTTATTGCTAACCCTGGAACTACTGAGAAAAGTGCTAGGCCAATGAGAGAAATACATCAAAGAGAAATGATAAATCAAATCCTCCTACCAGTGTTCTCTGTCCAGAATCAGGAGGGAAATAGACTTGCCACAAAAACTGCACTTTCTACAGCGACCTCAGGCTGTCATGAATTTGTGTACCTGAGATATAAAGGTATAGAGGATTGTTATCACAATTTTTGTAAGTAGCTGAGTCCCAGCCTCAGTCAGTATATGAGTTGCAAACCACCAACAGCTCTTCCTCCTTCTTCTAGAGGATCCCCAGGAGAATGGGACAATTTCCTAAGGGGAACCAACATGCTGCAATGTTGCAGTGAAGAGAATAAATTATGAGATTCTGAAAGCATCACCTCTCATGAAAAAATCCGACTGATTTCAACCTGCACACTTCATATGCTAAGCACAGCTAGAGGCTACCACTTACCAAGGCAAGGAAAGCCACTTTGCAGCCTGTATATCAGCAACACTATCCTAACAGTTTATGGAACTGCTGCTTTATAGACAGCTAACCCTTCCTACTAGATGTTCTGTGGCCAGACTTGAAGGATTAACTGATGATGAGACCTACAAAAGAAAAACACTATTATAAACCAGGAATTATTCTATTTTCAATAATAGAGTTTTAAATCTACATGGAGTTAACTAGGCAAAAATTATAATAAATTTACATGCCCTTAAATTTATGTCTTAGCTTTCTATAAAATTACAGCTTAAGACAAAGATATGAGGTATATAATTAGATAGATAGACAGAGGTAGAGAGATAGATAGATAGATAGATAGATAGATAGATAGATAGATAGATAGTCTGCTTCCTTTGATTTTCATCTCTTAGTGAACCTCCAGTGATACAGGTACAGCCTGGATCTAACCCACAGAAAGTCAGGGAATAGCTCCCAGAAGCTTTAATGAAGCCAGACTGTTAAGAATTTTTAAACCAAACACAAGTGGATTTTATCTCATTTTTCTCATTTGACTACATGAGAAGAAAAATCACAAGTGGGAAATGTACTAGATATGAGAAAGTCATGGAATACTCTCCCCATAATGGATCCTGTGATCCACCATTTTTCTACATGATATTAAATCTCACTGATTTAGACACTGAAGTGTTATCTCTTCTTTCTGATTTAGCCTCCATTTTTAAATGTCTTAGGCTGAGATCCTAGTGGTCACACAAGCTTTGGCCACTTATTGAAAGGTCCACTTTACACCACAGCTTTCAAATATCTTGCTTGGCATTCTTGGCACATCTGTTATCCATTATTCAGCCACTCGATGTTTATTATTCCACATGTTAACCATTGTACACTCTTTGCATGAAAAGTTCATGCAAACAATAACCTATTTATGATCTTTAGGAGATCCAAACCCATTCTCTACATAGAGAAGACACTTTCTGAAGTTGTGTGTGTGAGCTCAAAGCTTGAGCTTTAAACAAATAATCTAGGATACACAGACCCTTCTGTGATCCAGTTATTTGTAAATGCTCTGCTATGCTATGGCTTATGTTGGTGTATATTGCACCTACAGAGAGTTCAGAAAAATAAACTGTGGGATTCTGTAGGACTCCATAGGACTTGCTATTGTCCTGAGATATGTCAGAAGCAGAATAGTTATCCAGCTTAATAATATGGAAAACACTGAATCTGAGCATCTGGATAGCAAGAAGGATATTGTTTGATGCCAGTGTGTTGGAACCCTGGACACTGAGAATTTTAGACTTTCTGTGTTTACAGGCACTGACCTCCAAGAAAACACAGCTTTTGACCTGAGGCCATGGAGTCGGCTTCCAAAATTGAGTGATGGAATTGGGATCATGTGTGTGTAGTTTGAATAGAAGTGTGTGATATCACATGGTGGAAAATTTAGAATTTAAGGTTTTAGAATATAGTAGTATATATATAAAGCAAGATGGAAGTTTTGGGATGGAGGTTTCCTTCTTCTTCACCTTCTTCTTCATAGGTCTAGGTGGGATCTTGTTTAATTGGATAGAAAATTCCACATTGCAGGTCACAGGTGATGAGTTATTGGGTTAAAAGTAAAAATAATTTAGGTGTCTGTTCTAAATTGGACAGTTTGACCTTAAAAGGCCTTGTAGAGAGAGATAAATCTCCATTTTTTAGCTTGTTAGCTAGAAGTGCTGTAGAGCTCACTGTAATATAGACAAGAATTAATAAACATCTGAGTCTCAACAAGAAATACTGGCTCTCACACATTTAATCCCAACTCTGGCAGAAGAAAAAAAAAGATGAAATGCGATACCAGTGATTTTAGAAAAAAAAACAAGAAAAAAAATCCAAACAAAATGAACCCCTCAAACACCACTCTCCCCCTCCCTCCCCACTCTGACAGAATTTTTGGCAAGTATAATTAAATTTACATCAGTGGACTTAAGACAAGGAATTTGCATTCCCCAGAGTGATACTCACTACAAATAACTTAAAGAGAGAAGCACAGCAGGTGTGATAACACAGCAAGCTCTCTTGTTTATGAGCAACATTATTCACATACCTCAGTGACTGGCCCTGCTATAAGAGATATTCTGGGAGGAATTCAACAGTAACAACCCTGCCATCCCATAGACTAGAAAGAAAACATGACAAATTTGGAGGTCGATGTGACAGTTCCATGGTTCACTCTCTGATTTCTAACAAGTTGCTTATAGCATCACTTTATTAAAACAAAGATACCAACCAGGTGGTACTAGCAAGGCTAGAAAAGTCTTAGGATGTCATCCAAAATGGAGACAGCAACTGTTGTGCCCAAGATGTGAGACCTTTTTGGTATAGACTCCTCTAGCAAAAATTTAAAAATCTAAGCTCAGTCACAACTCCAATTTCAGAGAAAGGCAGAATCTTTGGAAAAACTAAGAGTATATTATGCTTCCCCAGCCTCCTTCTGAGTGCCTAGAGACCTGCATGTCCCAGGTGAAAGCAAGCCATGCTTCTGTCTCAGCAACATCACAAACAAAACGGGGACCAGCCTGGCTGGGCTGGTCACAAAGCACATGAAATCAGTTGAGATGTTAATTGCCCTGCCTTCCCTGACACATGACAAATCAGTCCAGGCATCCCAGTGCAATACATTAAATGAATGTACATTAAACAAATGTACTACACTCACAATTGGTTGACAGCAGCAGTGACATATAAGATACACTGCATTTATTTGATTCCCTAACTACAGTATGCCACTACTGCTGCCACAAAAGGCTTCTGAAAACCATCAGGGTTCTGATGAAGGATGTCTACAAATATACCTAAGTCGACTTCTATTTTTAGTCAATATTAGAGCTTATCTAAAGTAAATGTTAATTACAGCTTCCCTAAAGTCATACACACTCCTACTCTCAACTTAAAAATAAGCTGTTGACATCATGCATTTGTTTCTTATGTTCAGTCTCCCGATTTTATATAAAACCAACAGCATACCTGTGCTGTCTAGCAGCTCACTGACAGTCACTCTCCATCTTCTCTGTTTAAAAACTTATTTCCAAGGAAATACCGATGCACAAGCTCTGGAAAGGGTCAATGAAAACAACTGAAATAAAATGTTTAAGAGGATCTGAAGAGATTACCTGTACAAGGAAAGGCTGGCTGTGGCTGTGGCTGTTGCCCAGCAGCCCTCCAGCCTGCAGCATTCTTGCCTAGAGGAAGCTGCTAGCTCTGCCCAAACTTCTGGCTTGTCCTGCTGTTTTACTGGCACCCAGCCAGAAGGTGTGACATCAAGCATGGCTGTCCAAGCAGAAAGGCTCTCTCTAATCACAAAACCTTTTTTTCTTTATTTTCTTTTTTAAAGAAGGTTTCATACCATTACAAAGAACTAAGGAAGTGCATCTGCATATGCTTAAAATCCTAAACCTAGGAGGTCCTATGCTTGGCCATGAGCAACACACAACAAAGCAACCACATCTCCTTGTAAGACTTAATTCATGCTGGCCATTGTAACGGGTACATTCTTCCCTTTATTACTCTACTGAGCAAGTCACATCTAAAAAAGACAACATTAAAAACCCAGTGGCTGTCAGATACATACAACTACAACATATAAAGGCACACCCAGATGCCCAGGGATTGGCATGGCAGTTTTGTATTTACTCACTGCTTGAACAAGGAGAGTACTCTAAGATCAGCTCAAATTCCACACTCTTTTAAAGTAGCATGTGAATACTTGCATCTGGAGGAAGAGTACCCATATTTCTATCAGTCCATTCCAGAAATTAGGTCCTGCCCTAGCAGAACCTGCGTAAATACAGAGAAACTGTGCTTCACCTTAAACAGTTCAATATCCTGAGAATCATAATGTCATGAATGTGCTACCTCTGGAGCTGAGAAGGGAAAAAAAGTCCACATTCAACTGAGCTAGACACTTGCTGTACTGAATATTTGGTTGGACCGGATTTAATTAAGTAACAACACTGGAATCTTGGGACTGAAGTGTGGTCGGCTTTAAATAACATGCAGGTAACACTCACTGCAGGGCTTCAAGGTGAGGACAGTTTCTTTCAATGTGAAAACACATTTCAAGGAAGTAGAAGGTAGAAGCTCAGCCTAATTACAACTTTCTTTACCGTAAAGGAAGACTTTTCAACTCACCCTTCCTCCTTTTTCTTTCCCCTCTTATTTATCTACTGTTCTAAAAGGATCACATAACTGAGGATACACTCTGCTGTTCATTCCTTTTCCTTTAAGCAAAGTTAAATGCTTACAGAAATGCTGGACATCCAAACCATCCTGACACAACCAGAGGCAATCAGGCAAAGGCGTCTCTGCCACAGGCAGGCAGTCCTGGTTTGGCAGCAGCACCCACGATGCTCTCCACACCCTGGACCTGGTCAGCCCCCAGAGTCACACAGGCCTTTGTCTCCATTTTGAAAAGTCACCTGCCTCATCAAAAGGACTTTCAACTAATATTTGCCTAATGGCCACCAGGTGACGTGGGCTGCTCTGAAAGTTGCAACCAAGAGGTGCAAGCCATGTGACACAGCAGATTCCTGCACTACTGTTAGCTCCATTACCATTCATTGCTGTACCACGATGTGCAAGCACAGCCATAAAATAACATGTCATTACCATAAGCTTAATTATTACTTCTCTGATATGTCACACGGTATTAGGTGGCAACTGCAGAAGATAATGGCTGTCACTGTTCTACAACAAAAGAAATCTCCACAGATGTACTTCCTTTAGGTCAATGTGCTTTGAAATTACTCAGGTGCATACAGGAAACTAACGCAGTGCTAACAGAAGACTAGGATCAGTGTAAATGAAAGCCCGAGAAAGAAAATAAAAGGTAGCAACTGCTAGAGCATGGATAGACACAATGTAGAAGAACATCCAACATGCTTATTTCTGTTCTATCATTTCTAATTTGCCATATAATGAATTTACACAACCAGAGTTTGAAAATCCCACACTAGTAGTGTTATTGAGGACCAGCACTATGAACAGCTATACCATAACTTGTTCTAGATATTCCTCACATAGTTGAGAGGTTGCTAGGCTTCTGCTCATATTGATGGCCATAACAAAGCTGTAATGACTTTGACAAAATAGCTGTTTTTTCTTGAAACAGCAAATGAAAAATAAGTTTCTCAATTTCACAAACTCCACAGAGGAAAAGAAAGTATCTTCTTTCTTTTAACACACATAGAAGGACAATAGGATTTATGCAAGAGTTTCAATTACAAAAATCAAACCCATCTTCTCAGTATTCATTCCAGTTTACAGTCTGAAACCCTCATTTTAGAGGAAAGAACCAGATACCATGTACCACATGGAAGAGTAAATAAATTTTAGTACAGATCACAGAAAGAGGTACTACAAATGGCAGAACTAGAAGTTGGATGGATTTATAGATATTGTTTGTAAAAAGTTCGAAATAGTATGTTGCAAGTAAGTATCAGCCTCAGCTGAAATAATACATGAATAAAATCCCTGGTATTTTTCATCTAAATTAACGATGTTAAATCCTTAGAACACTAGAGGATGCTCAATAAACATTTTAAGTCTTATCTTTATAAACAGATCTACACCTTTTCTGTGTATGTATATAAGTTCATAAAATTACAAATATCGTACATATTGCACATTAGACTAAGGCATGGTTCAATACAAGATGATTCAAATACATTCTCTTGCAGATGCATCTTTTAACAATTGTGTCTGAACAAGTTTAACATCCTCTAACCTTTGTTAAAAAGGCAGCCCAACCTTTGATTTGCACTACTACACCATTTGACATTCCAACAACAAAAAACCATTACTCAGAGCAAAGCACCCATTTTCATGTGCTCACCTTAACTTTAAAGCAATCCCTTATTTACATATTCTCTTCTAAGAAAATCTAGAAGCAGTTAAAACTTCAGCCTGAAAAAAATCTTGTACTTAGCACACTTTCCCATTATATTAAGGAATAATTATGTGCTTGCTAATGAGTACATATATATATATATATGAAAAAACACCCCAAATGTTTAACTTTTTCAATATGTGAATTTGGGTGGTGGTTACCGATTTTAGTTTTTTAAAAAATAGTGACTTTATAATCCCTTTTGGATTATTTATTTAAATTACTTAAAGGAAAATATTATTTAGTCCATCCGATGTTGTATGAGTATTAAATAGACTATTTCAGTCTGTTGTATTGCATTTGCATGGTCATGCTTGACAAAATACAGTTCATAACTCATTTCTGTCATGGAAAGGGAAAATAACAAAACCAGAAAATGTGAAAAATAACCTATTTGTGAGGACAAGAGAACTGTTAGAGAGTACAGTAATACTTGCTGTTAAAGCAATAGATCCCTGCAGTGAAGTTCCCAAAGCCTAAGATAACATAGAGCTTACATGGAAAACTGAAACTCAAATCTGCTGCTGTAATGATATAGCAACAGCAAAATCTCACAAATCCTCAGTCAGCTATGAGAGGAATAGGCTTTTTCAGAGCCAAACATACTCATGTCAAGTCCAGTGGAGGCTGCTGCTCTGATTGTCTGGAGGATGTCTTTCTGCTAGACAACAGAAGGAAAGAGGACTTACATTGGAAACACTTAAAAAGAATATTGGATATTTTTAAAACATTTGATACATTTGATGTTTGATAAAAGGGAAAAGTTTAACCCCTTTCCCCTAAATCTCCCAGAAGCTACTAATGATAAAGCAGCATAAAACTTCAAGTCTTGCCAGACACAAGGCAGTGGGAAATAAAGATATAACTTTTGGTACTTAACTATCAAAAGAAACCTGTCTCCCTTTAAACCCTAAACAACAATTTAAAACAAGACGCATTCTTTAGACTGCTAGTGGCCACAATAGGCCTTGGATCATCAAATTGTTCCTCTTCTAGTTTCACTAGAATAAAAAACTATGCAAATAAATTCAGGTTTTTTGGTTTTGCTTTTCCTGCAGATAACCAGAAAAAAGTGAATCCCAGTGCACTTGCAAAAAAAAAAAAAAAAAAAAAAAAAAAGAGAACTTGTCCTAAGAGAAGAATGCTATTCAGCCAAGGTAGGAGAGATGTAACAAAGTTTCTAAAATGTAACAAGTATCAAAAGCACAGTAGTATGCAGAAGAAATTGTTACACAAGCACTTGTTTTAAGGAAAAAAGGCTGATGTTACTAATAGAGACTTGATCATGTATATTATTGGTAAGCAGACAGTGAATAGTGAATAATGAAAATATTATAAGAGCTACATACACTTTTAATAAATGCTTCCAGTTATACCACGACTGGGGACCATGCCTCATTCATACATTGCAGACTGCTGCCCCTCAAATACCTGTTAAAATATACATTCATAGAGGACTGATCACCCTGAACTATCTTGGCAAACTAACTTATATTACAGATGTTAGTTACAGATACGTTAAGTATCATGGTAGCTAGAGGTTAAATTTCTGCATACTTGTGTCTCACTTCAGAGGACCACAACAAAAAACCCACATAGGAACTATTTAAAAGAACAAAAATACATAATTTTCCATCATGGTGGACTTCTATGGATGGAATGACTGCAAAGACCAACCAATGCCATCTACCTAGACATCTGTAAAGCCTCTGACATGGTCTCACATGACATTCTATCTCCAAATCAGAAAGACATAGGTTTGAAGGGTGGACTATTCAGTGGATAAGGAAATGGCTAGATGGACACAGCCCAAAAGTTGTGGTCAGTGGCTCTGTGTCCAGACCGAGGTCTGTGATGACATTTGTCCATCAGGGCTCTGTCTTGGGACTGGTGCTCTTTAACATCTTTATCATAGCGACACAATGGGATTGAGTGCACCCTCGGCAAGTTTGAAGATGCCACAAAACTGAGTGGTGCAGTTAGCATAAGGAAAGGATGCCATGCAGGTGCACCTCGACAAACTTGGGGAGTGGGCCCATAAGAACCTCATGAGATTTAATAAGTCTAAAAGTACAAAGTCCCACAACCTTGGCTGGGAGCAGTCTCAGTGAGTCCAGACTGGAAGAACACTGGGAGAACAACTCATTGAGAACAGTCCTCTGGAGAACAACTTGGAGGTACTGGGGAATGAAAAGCTGGTCACGATCTGGCAGTGTCCACTCACAGCCCAGAAGGTCAATGGTATCCTGGGCTGCAGCAAAAGAGGATTGGCAACACGTTGAGGTAGGTGATTGTCCCCTTCTACTCTGCTCTCATGAGAGCCCACCTGCAGTGCTGTGCCCAGGTCTGGGGTCCTCAGCACAAGAAAAAACATGGACCTGCTGGAATGGGTCCAGAGGAGGCCACAAAGATGCTCAGTGGGCTGGAGCAGCTCCACTACGAAGGCTGGCTGAGAGAGTGGGGGTTCTTAATCTGGAGAAGAAAAGCCTCCAAGAAGACCTCACTGCAGCCTTTCAGAACAATTTTTTACACAGGCAGATAGTGACAAGATAAAGGGGAATGGTTCTAAACTGAAAGATGATAGATTTAGATTAGATGTTAAGAAGAAACTCTTTACTGTGAGCATGGTGAGGCACTGGAACAGGTTGCCCAGAAAAGTTGTGAATGTCCCATCCCTGGAAGTGTCCAAGGACAGGCTGAAGAGGGGCTCTGAGCATGGTCTAGTGAAAGGCATCCCTGCCCATGGCAAGGGGGTGGAAACGACATGATCTTTAAGGTCCCTTCAAACCCAAACCAGACTGTGATTCTATGATAATTTAGAACTTTTACAAATCAAGCTTCTCTATTTGCTACATTCTCATGCTAAATTTTCAGCTCATCATGTATCTGTTTTGCAGGTTGTGACCCCTTGGAAACTTGAATGTCTCCATTGACTTCTTACAGTTGAATAATTACAGTTGAATAGCTGTTCTTATTAGAGTGATTTCAGCCTGGAAATAGCTAACAATGTCTCCAACAGAGTAAGAAAGAACAAAACTGGTGTGTCCTTCAAAAGAAAAATCATACCAAAGATGTTCCAAAATTATACAGTAAATAAACTTTATTTCATCTCAGCTCTATTCATATTAGTGCTGTCAACAGTCACAGATCAGCATATGATACAGTTATGTAGTAAGTATTTACAATTTACAGGAACACACCTTTTCTCCAGAAAATGTAAGTACAAAAGCTAGGAGTAAACAAACGAGGTACTGCAATTTGGATTTATTGTAGGCAAAAGCATATAGAAGTGACCTTCTAGCAAACAATCAAGATCAAATCAGGAGAGAATAGTCAACAAGAGTGCCTAGTTCATCAGAAAAATCACCTCAATCGCTATCCATCCAAAATGTATTGCACAATTCAATCAAAAATAAAAATAATAAATAGAAGAAACAAATCATTTATTTCAACTTTTAAAAAACACCCAGTAAAACCTGTATAGAGATACAGTAGCAGGCAATTCTTTCCTAGGATAAAGTCTTTTCTCTCCTTTAAAAAAATAACCTTTAACACAAAATAGAAGACAGTATTCAATATAAGAGAAATAACCAAATAACCCCTGATTAGCATTTCTGCCAAGGCAGTTTTGATTATATTCACAGTCCAGAAGTGGTGCTGAGTTTTGGTTCTTGCTGTTCTGTTTGTGACCTTGAATAATAGCTTTTCTTCTTGTCCCTTCTCAAGGGGCATCAGAGATATAAACATATTTCTAAGCAGCAATGCCATGAGACATTCTCATCACAAAATCTTCAAGATGGTCGTAGCCACAACTAGAAGAATGGAAAGTTAAAAGAAATTATTAAATGTTACATTATTCAGAACAACTTAGAAGCTCTTAATATTAAAACAATTGCATTGTTTATTAATACAATTAGGAGACAGAAGAATTTCAAATAAGTCGAACTGCAAAATTATTTGAGAAAGCAATTCCATTCCAGTACCTGCAAAACAGTTGAGAAACTGATGAAAACAAAATAAAGTGTAGCAAAGGAGTCAGCAGTCTCACTGGAAATGATCTACCACATCACTGCATATTAATCCAAAGAAAAACAAAGTTGGACTCTCTTGCATAAGGCTCATCATCAAAATTGAAATGATGATGCAAAATTTTGGACCTAGAAAATAGCCTCCTCTACAGGAAAATATCAATTGCCTTCACAATAAAGTCAACATCTTCTTAATTTCAAAGTAATATACATGCAAGAATATGTGACAAAAATACTTGAGATGAAGTAGGCAATTACAATCGAATAACGACGTCTGAACAGTTTACATATACATTAGCTGATGTTATGAAAGTGTAACTGACATTGAGGTCAATATCAAGAAGCCTTTCTGTGGTATGTTTCCAAAGCAGCACAGAACATCTGAATTTTTTTACACCAGCATTACAGACAGCATGACAAGAATGTAAGTTTCAAACATATCTTCTGCAACCAATTCTGCAATAGTGTTGTAAATAGCTTTGTCACATCAGTATCAACAATTTCTTTTCAACAAGGGACTAGAGAAAACAGTTGCTGATTTTGTCAGAACTGATGAAGGCTGTTGGTAAACAGCCCAAACTTTACTACATTTTAAGTGCAATAAAGTGCATTCACTATAGTATTCAAAGATGGAGAAGAACACAAAGTAGAAGCCATGACTGTTGAGAAACAAATTTTTCCTTTCAAAGAAGTATTATTTTGTGTTGAAGGCTGTGTTTACATGACTGCAGGAGAAGAAGATAACCTGTATCTGGCAATGGCAATAGCCTAAGTTAATTAATTTTGCTCTGGCAGTGATGCAGGCCAACAACTGCATTTCAGCCAAGAGATAGCAACTGCTTCATATGCACTGAATCAACTCCTGGCAACTGTGCACTGCTTTCCAGTTGCAAAAGAGGAAAAAGAAATTGAAATTTGAACTGACTATATCCTATAGAACTTATCTGCAGAGTTTATTAAATATCATACACCACTAGTGACTCAAATTATAATCTTTATCAGTCAGTGCAGAAAGTTTTTTCCTTTGTACTTCCATATCTCAGTCCTCTCTCAATCAGTTATTGCTTTCATGTTGCTTGTTTAGCTAGGCTAGTCTGATGCAACCTGTATCTTCAGGCCTACATCACTTGTTCCTTTCTTGGAACGCTACAATTAGTGTTGCAGATTCATAATTGAAGTAGCTTAAGAAAACTTGAAGAAAGACACAAACTGAGAGCATAAAGCTCTCCTAATTGCGCTCCATCATCTCTCTGCTTTAGCTTCTCTTATATCAAACCAGAGCTGTGATTCAGAAAGGTATTGATGTTTAAATGCAATCATATCCTAATCCCTCTGCAGAGAATATCCATCAATCTTTTTTAAGAAAATTCATTTTCATATTTACAATATGTAATATTTCATTTTAAGCAGTACAGCATGTCTCCCACGAATCTAATTTATTTGCCTATTCAAAAAAGGAATTCAGAAAATGAATAAATACAAAACAAAGCCAAGTGCAATATAATTCAGTATTACATACTAACTGATTTAAAATCTGATTTTATTTCTACAACTGAGATGTTTGTGGCTTAATCAACATTTGAAGTTATGCTTAGGATTAGGGTCAATCAAAAAGATTTGTTTTGAATCAATATTTACCATTTTCAAACTCAGCTTTGTAAAGCAAAACATGATTAAGAGGAGAATAAAAGTTATCATATGCATATACAACCAAAATCTGTTTTTTAACAAAGGAAAGCAGGCAGAAAAAAAAGCAGAAGAATCATTAATTGCATCATATAGATTTTATTCTACATAAAACAAGAATGTATTAGATTTCACTCACCCACATGCTAGCTAAGCACAGACTGGTGGCATATTCAAAAGATACCACTGCGAGGTGAGGCAAACTACAAAGCCAGGAAGAAAAGAGCTTATTGGACTATTTTGTTAATAGTGTTATGTAATGTTAACAAGTAAGAACACTGTGGACATCTATGGATGAGATTGCTGCAGTTACATCACAACAATTACATAGTAAAAGCCAGACTACTGAAGATTACATTGATCTAGCATATGTTTACTGACCAGGAAATGCTACAAGTTTTCAGAAACTTGTTAAACATATGCCCACTAAGAGGGTATAAAATTACTCAGAGACACTTAGAACCACACACTTACTCTAATAGCACAGTAAGTTAATAATTTACACATTAAAATTACTTAGAGATGTTCTGGCAATAAACTAAAAGCTTTATTTTAAAATGCACATTTATGTTGTAGTTCAGAACTTCATTGCTCCTGACAGCTAAACATTGGATATTTTCATATACCAGCATCGGTCCAATATTAAGCATGGAGAAACACTAGTACCATGGTCAAGCAATAAATAAAAATCAAAAAAACCCAAGCATATTTCTTGACAGAATAATTTATGAAGACATCTCCAACTTTTTAGTTCTAAACAGAATTATGGAAGACTCATCCCCAGAATAACCTATGCTTCAGCAAACAAACATAGTAATGTTGAAAGTGAAGGAAAAAATCCTTTTTCATAATATGCTCTAATATTTGAGTTTCCATTAGATGTCTAACTCGTTCTCTTTGTGGATTTGGAAAGGAGAAAATTCATAGGCTAGATATGAGCCAAGAAGGGACTGCTATGTGAAACCCAAGAGCCCTTTGAACAATATCCTTAACAAATCAAAGCCTGCAAAAAAAACCTCACTGTCTGTTTTAGTCAAATATAATACCAAGGATAAAAATTTGTTGGAGGAACTCAAGTTAAATTTTTATTTTGTATCAGAAATTGTGAATATCTGTGGTAGGAAGAACAGGTTTAAAGTGGCTGCAAAACAAGGCCCATCTCTCTGTTCCCAAAATCTTTCCTAAATATTACTCTGGCTTACCAAAAGAAAACAAAATAAAACAGTCTCAGTTTTCTATTTTAATGTTTTTCATGCTTGGGATACATGATACTTACTGAAGGTGCAGTATAATCAATATTTTTATCCTCTAAAAGTATCTAAAATATTTAAGACTGCAAGACTCTCAAACATACTAAGTGTACAGGAAAATGTTGAAGTATTTTACACTTTCCTCAGATGTGATATTGCAAGATGAAAACACAGCCTTTAATTTTTTTTTTTCAGTGAATCAGCAGGATTTTAATGTATCTACTTTAAGTGAAATGTAAAATTATTTGTATTTTTATTTTATTCTGTATTTGCAAGAACTAAATAAATATATATGCAAGGTCAGTGAGAGAAACAGAGTGCAATTCTTCCTCTCACTTTAATTCCTAAATATTTCACTAAGGTGACCCACAAAGAGAGTGATCACAGTGTTGATTCCAGATACAATATAGAGGAGACTATTACTGCAGTTTTTATTTTAAATAAAAGTAGCTCCAATACATAAAATAGTAACAGCAACACCAAAGAAATGCTTATGCTCAAATAATCTTATCTCCTTTTGCATCTGCTTCTCAAAACCAATTTCAACTTTCTAGTAAATAGGTCAACTGGTAAATAATAAGCAAATGTTTAAAAAAAAAAAAAAAAAAAGGGAAAAATTAGACAACAAAGTAAAAGTGTTGATGACTCTTATTTTTGCCCTGTCCCAACCCAAAGTGAACTAACGCATTTTTATGGTTTTTAAGTATAAAAATAAAGCAGGCTCACACAAAAAAACCCAAAACCTAATCAAATCCCCAGTGTCGTTAGGATACCCACTTAAGATAAAACTGTACAAATCTCACTTCAAACACACATATCTCAGGTGATTCAGATGATCAACTTCCTATTCTACAAGCAAAACGCCTGTTGTTTTTACCAGAAATTTTATCCCAGGGCTGAAAAAATGTTTTTTGATATATTTTTCATAAAAACTGGTATGACTCCACAAAAACTTCTGAATTTAAGAAGCATGAATTTTATATATTATATGTATTTATATATATATTTAATATGTCAGATTACTTTTTTAATTTGGATAATTCATCCACAGAAGAGTAGTGATGCTTGAACTTGCTTTGGTCCTATTATACCCTATCAGAAATATGTCTTAACAAAAATACTAGCAAAGAAAACATGCTTGCTTTTTTTCTCACTCTTGCTATAAACTCAAACCTAGAGCTGGAATTTGATATTCCACTGAAGAAGAGGGAGCAGGGAGAAAAGGAGTCCACTTGAATGTGGACACAGGGAAAAGAAGACATTAAAAAAGTTTCTAATTCCTTATTCTTGAAACCTAATCCTCTTGCACAAACTTGATTTACTTATATAACTTACCATTGGTCGAGCATCTTCTCGTTCTAGTATCTTCTGAGTCTGATCTGCTGGGAACTTCAGCACTGTTGTTATAACCTTGGCCATTGTCTAAAGAAACATAGGTTATCCATACATCCACAAAAATGCTTTATAATATTTTAAAATTAATTTAATAATACTGGGTAGTATTATACTAATGTCAATGGAAAACAGTGAAATCAGTAAGATGTAATTATTTCTTTCCCATTGTATATGCATGATGTGAATTATATGAAAACAATGTTTGCACAGGGTCACAAACTTAACTACTGTCATGTGATGTAAGTTCTATGGCATCTATGCTCAAATGATAGAGTCCATTAATAAGACAGCACACTAGATAAAGTGCATGCCTAGAAAAAGCAATCTGTCAATCTTGCTGCAGATATCCTGCCAAGCAAGAAGCAAATAATAAAGTTGGATTAGAGGGCAAGACAGTAAAACCTCCTAACAAAGACACAAAGACACATACACACCTTGGTCAAGCAGTTATGAAGAATGTGATAAGTTACACATTACAAATCATTAAACTAACTCCTGACCCTTAGATCCATATCTAACTCCACATTTCTCCTATATCTCCAATATTGTAGAACAACTGGTGCATTCATTAATGTCTTGATTGCATTCCAGTGTCATTTACTAGGATGCATAATTGGCAATACATGTAAGATAATTTGCACAGATTATTTTGAACTCTGCTAAAAAAAAAAAGGAAGCATGTCCAGAGATATCAACAATTCCATTACTGAATCACCTTTGAGACAAGGCACACGTATTTGCACTACAAAGGGGGATCGTGCACAGAGAAGAGCTGCCAGAATGATCTCACAAGACAAAATTAGATTTTAAAAAATGCCTCTTCTTGTCCAGGAAGATAAAAGTTGAGAGAAAGCAATATCTGTACTGAGAAGTTATATTGCAATGTAGGTCTTTTAACTCAAGAAGTGTTGAGAGCAGTGGTGGAAAGCACAGTAATACTTTATAAGCATACTTAAAACTGTTTTAAAAAGTTTTATCATTCGCTTCATCACTGCTCATGGTTTTCCAGTCCATGTAGCAGGATGAAACCAGTTCTCAAGGTACATCCATAAATTTATGATTATATGATATAATCCTGACGAGAGCAGACACTAAGCTCAGTGTCCTCCAGCAACATATCTAATGACTGAAAAAAAACCAACAGATGAAATCAAGAAGCCTACTGTCCAGGTTTTCACTATTTTTAAGAGTGAATTAATAACATCTAAGGTATACAGATTTGGGAATACTAGAAAACATCTTTAAGCAACTACTGAAGAGGTATTTCACCATCTTCAGCTGGTAACACAGCCACTAGAAACTTTTATTTAATCCAACTGTTATTTACCATGTTTGTGTCAAGATTACATCAAAAGATCACTTTTGCTAATATTGTGCATATGAGCTTTCATTTTACATTAAGTTTGACTGACAACAGGACTTCTGCTGATAAAATCACATCTACCCATAAAGGTTTTTGTCTTGCAGGTACAGTGGTGAGAGATGTGAAAACCTCCTCCACCTACCACTCATCTTGGCAGGCTGATAAGTTTTGAAGTTATGGATCATGCCTCTTTGGAAAAAAATATTAAAAGCCTATTGAATCCTATGTCAGAAATAAACAGCATATAACAAATCACAAACACATAGTATTTCACATCTATACAACAAGGGTGCTAAACTTTACTCTGACTTGAATCACCTGTAAGCACATAAAAATTTCCATACCTTTGTCTCACGACCCATCATATATTCAAAGAGTACTTTCCTCAAGTATTCAAACTCAGTGGGTTCCTCAAACAGGGAAACGTCAGTATGGTGAAGGTTTCCATCTGTGTAAACAAAAAGAAGAGAATATTTATACCGAGAGCCACTCATCCAAATCCGAGTTTCACTAATGGCACGAAACCAAACAAGAACAAATGCTGTATTCTGCACCTGGGATGGAGTAACTGCAGCCCTTCAGAAAGGCATTTTGGGGTGCTGGTTGGCAGGAGGTGCAACAGGAGTCATCAGTGTATGTGCCCTTGGCAGCCACGAGGGCAAACCTCATCCTGGAGTGCATCAAACACAGCATCATCAGTTGGTCAAGAGAGGTGATTATCCCACTGAATTCAGCACTGGTGCAGCCTCACCTCGAGTACTGTGTGCAGTTCTGGGCCCCACCATTTAAAAAGGATGTGAAGGTACTTGAACACACCCAGAGGGTACCTCTGCTACTGGATAAGGTGCTGGCAGGCATGTCCTCTGAGAAGCAGCTGAGGAATCTGGGTTTGTCTAATTTGGAGAGATGGAGGCTAAGGGGTGACCTCAGTGCTCTCTACGGCTTCCTGAGGAGATGTTGATAGGCAGGGGCTCCTCTCTTCTCCCTGGTACCCAGTGCCAGGATGCATGGAAAATGGTTGAAACCTTCATCATGGGGAGTTCAGACTGGATGTGAGGAAACGTTTCTTTACCAAGAGGGTATCAAACTCTGGAACAGACCTCCTGGAGAGGTGGTTGATGCCTCATGATTGTCACTGTTGAAGAGGCATTTGGAGAGTGCCCTTAAAGACAAACTTTATCTTTTCATCAGCCCTGAAATGGTCACACAGCTGGACTACAAAACTGATGTTGGTCCCTTCTAGCTGAACTATGCTATGCAATGCTTCCTGCATCTCTCCGTACCAGTTTATGCTGAGGAAATTCTTGATTAAGTTTCTTCCCAGCCCTGCACTAGCAGAAGGCACTGAACATCCACAACCATCTCCCATCATTAGCTCAGTCACCTTGAGGGAAGGAGGCATGGACCTCCTGAGGGGATAAGAGACATAGATCATTCTGAGATAATTTGGCCATTTGCACGAATTTGCAAAAAGCAAGTGTGACATGGTTTTTGAAAGTCTTCTGAGTTCATCTAGCTAAGATGGGTCTGCACGGGACGGCAAAACTTCACATCTATAACATTAGCAAGGCTCAATGCTTGAGCCCTCAGTCTCATGCAGTCTCCTAAACTAAACAGCTGCAAATCTTTTGGAGGTGAGCAATACCTGTTCATTTCCTTGTGCACTTTTCTATCTTATGTTAAAAGAGTCTGAGAGGAACAGCATACCACCAGAGAGAAGGTTCATCTGGCCCAATACTGTATCTCCAAAGTATCTCCAAGCACCAGTGTCTGAAGGATAGCACATGAGCAGTGCAAATCTACTACAATCTGGGTCGTGGGGCTGCTCACAGGCCTTGGATGGCTGGGACCAGCCTCCCCTGGGAGCCCCACTATCGCCTGCCAAGGGCCCGAGGGATGTGTCCCAGGTGGGACCTCCTGTGCCCTGCCATAGCTGTGCCCATCTCTGCCCCTGTCTACTGGATACTCTTGGCTCCTGCACTGCAGAGTGCTTGAGAACTCTGATACAGAGCTCTCGTAACTGGATGACACAAATAAGAAAACATCAAACAAAACGCTGTGTGATTTTTCATCTGAAATCACACACCAACTCTATTATAATACACAAGAGAAAACAAGGATGTCATAAGTGTATTATACAAGTGTTTTTAAAAGACTGACACTTTCTTTTCTAGACCAAACTGTATCTTTCTAACAAACGAAAAACTTATTTGGGATGAAAACTGTGTACTTACCTCTATATGGTGTTCCAACTGCTGTGACATACATCTTTTTCTCATAATGTTTCAGCTGGTCTTCCAGTACATGAATCTAAATAGAGAATAGTTGACATGATAAAAGGTGTTGACTAGCAGCTAAAATAAGCACAACTGAAACAGTTTCCAGCTACATATCATCTCTTATAAAAGCAAAATACAGTTGCTTTTTAAGGAAGGAAAGCATTAAAAACTGTGTTATTAAAAACTGTCCCAAAGTTGCACGTGTATATACACAAAAAAATATCTATAGCAGATGTTATGCATATATTATATATTAATGTTTCTATTTTATATATAAGCACAGATAAAAAAGCATACAATAAAAATTGTACTTAAACACAAAAAAAGTTTTAGTTTTGAAGATAAATACCAGAACTTCATAAAGTACACTGTTCCCTTTTTCATTGTGCAATTGCTTTGCTAATGAGTATCACAAGCATGTGGTATTTTTATTCTCAAGGGATAGAGGAATACTTTGAAAAGTGCACAAATCTTCTGAGAGCAAGTATGAATGAAAACTATTTTTTTGTCTATTATATTCATATTACCTTTTATGGAGATGCACCATATCATCACTTGAAAAGAACAAACCTTTTAATACTGCAAACACAGAGTATCAAACAAGAATACTTCTTACTCATTCGATGTCACCCTTACCTGCTCTTTCAATTCCTGCTCCTTCAGTTTTGAATCATTGACTAGTGTTGTTTTCTGTGCAAGTTGTGCCTGAAAAGTCACATATGGAAATTGCTGAAAATACATCATAGGTACCTTTGCAATAAACCTATTTCTCCTTTTTACACACACAAACTAATAAGCAGTATTTCAGTATGTAAAACTGCTTCACAACGAATGTATTAGAGAGGAAAATCAGTAACATGTAAGACTTACCTTTAGTTCTGTTATTGTGACCTATAACAACAATAAAAATTTAGATTAAAATGTATGAAAAATACTGACTATATCAAGCACTGGAGAAAGAAATATCAATCTAGTTCTGATACAGTGTGTTAATTGAGGATGACAAAAATTGAAATTACTGAATAGTAACAACTAGTCTCATAAATAGTTCAAGTTATTTGTATTGACAGTACATAAAGCTGATATTTAAATTATCTCACTTGATTCTGTAAGACAATCATCACAAATATAACTTCAAGAACCTAGTGTTTCCAAAGCTTTATGAAATGCATATTGGAGATGAATAATAACTGAATGAGTAAGAAATGTATCACAGGATACCCTAACTACAATTAATATTATTCATAATATTTTATGTTTTTCCTTAATTCTTCAAGTCAAATGTGGAAATGTGAACATTTACCTGAAAATAGTTTCAGTTAAGAGCTTCATGAGCTTTACATCTTTCAAAGATGTTTATGAAGTACAGAAAAAAGTTTAAGCTGAAATTTCTATTTTTCAGTGTTTCAACTCTAAGGAAAGTAATGCTTCAGTAGTCATGGGTATAACTCAAGGTTGTATAAGTATTTCAACATCAAATAATTTATGTGTGAATTTCTTTTAAGGTAGGCTAAACCTTAACACAGGAATGGTATGTATTCAAAGAATCATGGAATATTTTAAGTTGGAAGAGACCAACAAGGAGCTCAGAGTCCAACTTTTAAAGTGAATGGCCCATGCATCAAACCTGTGACTGTGGTGTAATTAGCATCATGTTCTAACCAACTCAGCTGAACTCAGGGACAATATTACTTTTTTCTTCTGAAGCTTCTTTGCAATTGTGTCAAAAAAGAGATTTATTCCCCATCTCAGACTGATAAAAATCTGCGGTGTCTCCTATACTCCACAAACAGAAAATAGAGGAAAATCATTCCTCTAAGGATCCAAACCTCTAAGTTAAATTCTTGATTCTGAAAACCTCAATCAGACATTTATTTTGTCATATAGAGAGACACTTTCTGATATTCTTACCTCCAAACGTTAACACTTAAGTTTGTTAGTATTTGTCAATTTGTTATCACAGTCAGACAAATACTGTTCCAATGTCTATTACACTTCATGTCAAAGTGGATATGTTATGTGTAATGTTTAGTCTGGGCTGGCAACAAGCAGCACAGAAAGTTTTATGAGACAAACTTCTGTGATTTGGGAGTCTGTGATTTTAGATAAAAAAATGTTACCCGCAAAAAGTTGCATCCAGTCAATGCAAGACTTCAAATTGTTTGATTACTAGTGATGAAGGGTAAAGGAAACCAGTACCAAAATAGAAAAATGTTACAAAGCAACAAAATAAAAAAGAGATCAAGTGAGACAAAAAATATCATGGCAAATATAATTAATTTGAATGCACTGTAAAATCCAGATGTGGATTTATACAGGTCTGTTTGGGTATGTTGACAGGTTCCACAGGCCCTGTCTAATTTTCTCATATAGCTCTGTAATGCTGCCTAGATATGCTATTGTAGCCATTGTAAATATCTACTATTGTACCAGGTAAAAGCAAAATTAGTATCCTACAAGCATACCAAGCACAGGCAACAGACAAACCGAGACAGGAGTAAAAATTAAAAACAACTCAATTTCTAAGAAGGACAAAAGAAAACTACCTCTTGACCACAAAACAGATTGTGTCAGAGTAAGAATCAAATCCTGAAATACTGCTAAAACAGGAACTGAAAGGCCACTTATATCACCCTAAATATTTGAGCTTTGACTGGATCAGAAGATATACCAGGAATTATGTGCACTTTCCACAGCACAATCTATTAGAATAGTTATATTCTTTTGAGACTAAATCACCATTGTGTATACTATCAAATAAGGCATTTACATTCAGATGAATCAGCTATGCAAAAGAAAGCTTGTGAAAAATCTGCTAAATTTGAATTTAATTGGAATTCTCAAAATTACTCAAAAAAGTTTGATTCCTGTATTCTAGAGAAATCTAGAGAAATCACTCAGGAAAAAAAACCCTGTGATTTTATTCTGCAACTACTTTGAACCTGGATGCTGTAACTGTATCTAAGCATCAGCACTACCACACAATCTGAGCTTCTTCCCCACAAATGAAACCTCCTTTATCCTTTAAAACTAAGCTGTTTATCAGCGATGGAACTCTCTAAACTGGTTTATACCCGCCACAGATGGAAGAAGTCCTTTGAGTTTCTCCAAAGTTTGCCATGGAAACTCCAAGGAGTGGAGAGCTGTGGACAACATTCCAGACACAGGGAAATGGAGACGTTTATTTTATTGTAAACATATGAACTTCTAGTGATTTAATATTTGCAATATTCAAATACTTTACAGCTCATTGCCAATCTGTCTGATACACTTCTGGGAACAAATGAGGAATCATACAATGCTAACAGGTTGGAATGGACCTTCAAGATCATCTAGTCTCAACACTCCCTGCCATGAGCAGGGTCACCTCCCAGTAGACCAGGTTGCTCAAGGCCTATAAAACCTGACATTGAACACTGTCAGGATTGGGGCATCCACAACATCCCTGGGCAACCTGTTCAGTCTCACCACCCTGAAAGTGAAAAATTCCTTCCTAACATGTAATCTAAATATCCCCTTTTTCAAGTTATACCCATTATTCCTTGTCCTTTCACTACAGTTCCTGATAAACAGTCCCTCTCCAGCTTCCCTGCAGGCTCCCTTCAGATACTGAAAGTTTGCCATGAGGTCTCCATGTAACCTTCTCTTCTCCAGGCTGAACAGCCCCCACTTTCTCAGCCTGTGCTCAGAGGGGAGGTGCTCCAGTCCTCTCACAAACTTCATGGCTCTCCTCTGGACTTGCTACAACAGTTCCATGTCTTTCTTATGTTGGGGACACCAGAACCATGCACAGTACTCCAAGGGGATCACATGTGAGAAGAGCAGAGGGGCAGAATTGCCCCCTTTGACCCTCTGGCCACGCTCCTTGTGATGCAGCCCAGGACTCAATTGTCTTTCTGGGCTGTGAGCACACACTGCTGGCTCATGTGGAATTTTTCATCACCTGTCACCCCCAGGTCTTTCTTATCAGGGCTGCTCTCAGTCACTTCTATGCCCAACCCATTGGTGTGTCTGGGATTGCAGTGGCCCACGTGTAGTACCTTGGGCTTTGCTTTGTTCAACTTCATGAGGTTTGCTTCAGCCCACATCTTAAACCTGTTGAGATCCCTTTGGATGGTAGTACCCTTTCCCTCTGTCATGTGGACTGCACCACCACAGAGCTTCGTGTTTTCAACAAATTTGCTGAGGGGGCACTCAGAACTGACAGGTTTCACTGTCCATGTCACTGACAAAGACGTTGAATAGTATCAGCCTCAGCTAGTACTGACCCCATGACTGCATCAAACATAGCATCATCTGCCAAAATGGGTGATTATCCCACTCTATTTACCACTGCTGCAACCTCTCCATGTAATTGGTCTTCATGTGACCAATGAGCCCTTGACCAAAACTCTGTTGGTGTGGCAATCCAGCCAGTTCTGTATCCACCAAGTGGTCCATCCATCAAATCCCTGTCTCTCCAATCTGGAGACAAGGATGTCGTGCAGGAGTGTGAAATGCTTTGCATTAAGTCCAGGTAGACAACGTCAGTTGCTCTGCCCCTGTCCACCAACATTGTAGCCCCATCAGAGAAGGACACCAAGTTACCAAGTTTGTTAGGTGCAATCGCCCCCCTGTAAAGCCATTTTGGCTGTTACTAATCACTTCTTTTTTCTTTTTTTCCTACGTGCCTTTGCACAGATTCCAGTAGAATCTGCTCTATGATTTTGCCTAACACAGAGGTGAGACTGATGGTCTGTAGTTTCACTGATATTCCAATTTCTCCTTTTTAAAAATGGGGGTTATGTGTCCCTTTTTCCAGTCATCAGAGACTTCACCAGACTGACACAGTTTTTCAAAAATTATGGATAGTGGCTCAGTGACTTCATCTTCAGCTCCATCAGGACCCATAGATTAACCTCATTTAGTCCAATGGACTTGTGCACATTCAGGTTCCTTAGATGGTCTCGAACCTGATCCTATCCTACAGTGATATGTTGGTTTTGCTTGGCCCGGTTTTTGGTAGCAGGGGGCCCCAGAGGTGGCTTCTGTGAGAAGCTGCTGCAAGCTTCCTCCATGTCCAGCAGAGCCAATGGCTCTGAAGATGGACATGCTGCTGGCCAAAGCTGGGCCAGTGAGAGATGCTGGAGATGAGAGAAATGGTAATGCCTCTATGATAACATATCTAAGAAGAAAATCAAAACAAAGTGGGGGGCCATTTTAATTCCAGTCAAAAAGAGGAGGAGGTGAGAACATGTGAGGGAAACAACATGGAGACACCCAGGTCAGTGCAGAAGGAGGAGCAGGAGGTGCTCCAGGTGCCAGAGCTGAGATTCCTCTGCAGGCTGTGGTGAGACCATGGTGAAGCAGCTGTGCCCCTGCAGCCCATGGGATCCACGGGGGATGCAGAGATCCACCCACAGCCCGTGGGATCCACGGGGGATGCAGAGATCCACCCACAGCCCATGGGATCCACGGGGGATGCAGAGATCCACCCACAGCCCATGGGATCCACGGGGGATGCAGAGATCCACCCACAGCCCGTGGGATCCACGGGGGATGCAGAGATCCACCCACAGCCCATGGGATCCACGGGGGATGCAGAGATCCACCCACAGCCCATGGGATCCACGGGGGATGCAGGGATCCACCCACAGCCCATGGGGAGGTGCCCATGCTGGAGCAGGTGGATGCCTGGAGGGGGCTGTGATCCAGTGGGAGACCCGGTGGAGAGAGAGGTCCCTGCTTCCAGGCTGGAGCAGCCTGTCCTTGGAGGACTGCACCCTGTGGAAGAGTGACCCATGCCACAACAGCTTTGGGAGGACTGTGGGAGAGACTCACGTTGCAGCAGTTTTGGCAGGACTGCTGCTCATGAGATTGGAGCCATGCTGGAGAAGTTCATGGACAACTGTCTCCCATGGGAAGTGACCCCACAGTCTCACAGGGGAAGGACTCCACCCCCTGAGCAGCAGAAAAAAACTTGGGTGATGAACTGACCAAAACCCTCACTCCCTGTATCCCTGTGTTGTAACTGGGAAGGAGGGAGGGGCTGGGGGAAGAAAAGGTGTTTTTAAGGGCTTATTTTACTTCTCATTATCCTGATTTTGTTAGTAATAAGTTCACTTGGTAACTCTAAGTTGAGCCTGTTCTGCTCTTGGAGTGTTTTTTCCTGGTCCTTTTCTCAACTCATGAAGCCTTCATTACATTTTTCTCTCCTGTGTTCAGCTGTGGCAGGGGAGGGTGAGTGAGCAGCTCTACTGGCTGCCTCGCGTTTGGCCAGGGTCAAACCATGACAAGTGGGCTCAGGGTCTTCATCCTCCCAGTCCCTGCCTCTGCCTTTCTTGACTTGGGTGGCATGGCTGGAGCACTTGCTGTTGAAGACAGAGGCACAGCAACCATGGAGAATCTCAGCCTCCTCTTAGTCAGGGGTAGCCAGGTTTCCCATTTCCTTCCAAAAAGGGCCCACATTATCCCTAGTCTTCCTTTTCTTTGCAACATATGTATAGAAGCCCTTCCTGTTTGCCTTTATTTCCCTAGCCAGAACAATTCTAACTGAGCTTTGGCTTCCCTAACTTTGTCCCTAGCTTCCTGTACAATTTCCCCATATCACTCTCAGGCCACCTGTCCTTGTTTACACTTCTTAAGAGCTTCTTTTTTTTTTTTTTTTTTTTTTTTTCCCCTCTAAGTTTGTCCAGCAGGTCCTTATTCATCCATGGAGGCCTCCTGGAATTTTTGCTTGATTTACTCCTTGTTGGGATGCACTGCTTCTGAGCTGAATACATGAAATACCATTGCCCGTATATAAATTTGATATAACTTTCATGTCATATCAGTAATCTGGACAATGCATGTGTAATACAAAACTAAATTACTGCCTGTATTTATAGCAGACTGCTATAACAAACCAGGAGTGGAACAGTTAAAAAAGAAGTCCTAAAGAAAAAGTACTGTTCAAACTTTTCATAATCATGTTTTAGAAGTCAGTAGTCTCTTTAAGAATCTTCCTCTAGATAATAAGATTATATAAGCCTATCAGAACAAGGCAGATTAATTAAGACAAGGCACTCTTATACAAATACTTCTGCTTTTTCTGTTATGAAAACAACACATACCATGGAATAGTTATGAAAAGTAATATAAAGGGTTTTGTATGCAAGTGCAAGGAAGAAGTAACAAACACTAGGACAGTGAGATAATTTGTACTTTAGGTTTCTAATGTCAAATACATAAATTTACTCTCCCCAGATCTACCTGTTGTAAAAACTGAAAAATTTTAAAGTAAGGTCAATATGAATTCTCATCAGTGACTCAACAACTCATACACTTTCTCTCTCCTCAGTATAATAACAGCTGTATGTTCACCAAAGAATTCCTCAAATTAAAATGTAATCTCAGAAAGACAAAAGAATGCAATCAGTCTTCTTTCAATGAAGGCCTCTCTGTCCATAATTGATATATTCAAGGCACTACTTCAGACACGTCTGAAATGTGAATTTTTGAAAAATCACTCTAAAAATGACAATAGGATTTTCTTTTCTTCTAAAGGGCTTCCAGTAAAATCAGCATAAACATGTATAGAGGACAAAAAAAACTCACTTTCACAACAACAACAGAACTGGACTTTTCAACGTACCAATTAAAAGGTAGTATCAAATATTGCAGATTCTAAAGAGATTAATTTTGTATGTGAAAGGCCAGATATATAAATAAAGTCCAATTAGGAATAAACTAAAGAATTTCATGTGGACCAAGAATTTCACACTTAGAGGTATAAAAACAAATGTCAGTGTCAGCTCACTTTTTCACTGTTGCAATGTTCCTCTTCTGCAATCCTTTGTTTGTATTCCTTCTGCAAGTCTTCCAGCTGTGCCTGCAACTCATGAACTTTTGCTGTCATCTCTTCCTCACGAGACTTCAAAATAAAGGAAAAAAAAATTACTTATACGATTAATCATCTAACTACTCCAAACGTTAACTATGGTGGGCTTAAAGCAATCAACAAACACAGAAAGGATATGCTTGATATTTGTGTAAAAGCTAGTTACACCAGACTCCTACAGAACAGACCAAGAAAAAGCATTGGTGCTTAACAAGACTTTCTAGGCCTCCAAAAATAAAGATAACATAGTTAGGATTACAGTTACATTTTTTTAAATTCCAAAAAAGATCTCTTTCTCTTGGGCACTAAAAGAGCACTGGAGTATAATCGAGTAAATGCATGAAGGTCATAATCTTCATGGAAGGGGTAGATGACAACACAGAATTAATTCCTATATTATGGAAGTGACAAGGACCTAAATCCTTTCCTCAGCCACTCTTACAAAGATGTTACTAAAGCAGTTTTAAGCACATTTTCCAAAACAGTGACCAACAATTTCCCATTCTCAAGGGTTTGGAAGGCAGTATTCAGTGTGGAGGAAAGGAGCACTAACAAGAATAATAGGGAGGAAATTAACTTTTCCTGTATAGGAGAAAAATACAATGACCTAAATCCTAGGAAGTTAATCCATCTATATGGCACTTTGTAAAACCAAGTATTTTTAAAAATTGTGTCCCCTCCAGCCTTTTTGTGAGAGAATATGCTAGGGACCTTATAAAACAGCACCCTGATTCCTAGTGCATGTCTCTGTTGCTGAACAAAACTAAAACTCTAGTTTAACTCATGCTAACCATACAGGGCAGTCAGTCAGCTGATGGCTCTACTAACACAGTAGTACTTCAAGTCAAATTACTACAGTTAATTAACTGATAACAAGTCCAGAACTCCTGATGGAAATTTTATTCTATTCAAAAATCTCAAGAGTAAAAATTATAATGACACAGAATATTCTCTGAAAGGACTAGAAAGCTGATCTAGGTTTAATAGACATACAGTATGTCATTCCTAATAAAATAACTAGTTCTCTCTAAGACCAATTTTTAAGGTGTTCCTTGCACATGACTTAAGAATAAAACACCTTCTCCATGCAGCCCCTCAGTCCAGAATGCATCATCAAAAAGAAACTAAGCAAATCTACCCACAAAAATTGAGAAGATGCATATTTTTACAGCCTCAAAGTTTAAAAAATAGTCATGCTCAAAGAACACCTTGCTCAAACATCATGACCTCCAAACAATGTTAGCTTCTATTCATTACCATGATTTTTCTATGCCCTCAGAAGTGCATCAACAATTATTCATTTCTAAGAATTTTTTTCTCCTTTTTTAATAGATGGCTATACTCCCCAGGTAAAAATTTCTCAATACCTGGCATATGCAGGGATAGCAATGGTTGTTGTTTTGGCTTTTGCAGATTTTTTGATTACTTTTGTCTACCAAGAACCTAAAATTTTACAATTTACACACAACTGTTTAATTAAATAAATCACAATTGAATGCACTTTATTCTTAGTTATAAAAGGTAGTTGAAAAGGTGAAAAGAAATTAAAGTCAAAATGGTGAATGACACTTTTGTAAAAGGGACATACCTGTGAGCAATTATTTGGATAAACCCCTGAAGAGAGATTATTATTTTAAATTTGAAATTACTAGAGATCAAGTGGGGCTCCAACATGCTACTGATCTATATTTACAGTAAGAATTTATTGTTCTATATAGTACCTGACATACTGTGAAAATAAACTACATGCTATCCAAATAGCATTTAATCACAGTTATAGACTGAGACTTCAAAAACCTTATAATTTCCCAAATGTTCATCAGAAAGCCTATCCTGTACTCTAATGGAAGGCATTACAACAAATGAAAGGATATATAACTGAAGTTAGGTATTTTATTTTTAACTCATAGTTAGGCTTAAAATAAACTACCTGGAAAACAGCAATCATTTTTTCTCTAATGATATACTGTAGTAGAAGAAAAAATACTTAGTTCTCAAATTAGAGGCTAGCTATGCCAATCTAAAATTCCTTTATTTAGGGAGACTTTCATGAAATCATATGTGATCAAAGTTTTCATGAAAGAAAACAACACATAAAGTGCAAGCACTTCACAAGTAAATATTAAGTTTAAAAGACAGAATAATTCTTGCTTGTCTTCAAGTATCAATACTCAAATCAAGTTAGACAATTTTTAGCATCAACCATGTTTAAACTCCAACAGAGAGCAACAAAGTTATATGAGCAAGATTCATTCTTGCAATTGGCTTTATTTTTGCTTCATCTTCTTACAATTGAGACATACTCCTCTGCACGATATGAAATTTCTCAAATGTATCATAAGCCAAGTCAAGTATAAGTGGGGCAATAACTGGTAACTTTAGCCTAAATCTAGTGACGTATATGTTCCTATTTCTATCAGAGATGTCAATGAACATTAGATACATTTAATTTAACATAAATATTTCTCAACTTTTGAGATTCTTGCAATACTTCTTTCTGGGGAAAAAAACTCTATTTTTTTAAAATTCCCTAAAATAGCAGAAATAAAACACACATATACCTATGAAAGATAGATTCACAGAATACCCAGGTATTCTATAATTTAAAATATCAAACTACCATTTATTTCAGTTCCAGGTAACTGTATTACCATCATCAATTAGATGCAAAGAAATGACAGTTTTCATGACCTCCAACTGCACTAATAAATCGAATTAGCCTAAACTTTCAAGATCATACATTGACTACATCATGCTTGTTTCTGACATTAAGGATGAAAGGAGCAGAAAACACGAAGGAATTACACCTGCACGACTTGAAATCACATACCTATCTGTGCCTATAAAGCTGAATGGCAACACACTGCACACTAAGGTGAGGAAAATTTAAATCCTCCAGAAATGCTGAATTTAGACCTATGTTATGAAAAAAAAAATCTACAAAACAAAATAAAAACCACAAACAAAGAAAAAAACCCCCCCACACACACAAAACCCCAAAAACCAAAATAAAAAAAACCCACCAAAACCAAAAATAAACAAAAAATCCCCCACGCCTCTCCCCCTCAAAAACAACCTTTTTAAAATATCGATCATTTTTTCTAAATTAGGAAACAAAAGAAAGGGACTCTAAATGTAAAACCCTGCTAACACTATTCATCCTGCTAGAAGTTAAAAAATCAGAGTGAAACACACCAGCCTGCTCACGTTTGAAATTTTTAGTATGAAGCACTCAGTAGTGTTAAGTACTGAGTATCTTTGGATTGGTAACTGATCACAAACAGTCCACTTACATCTATTACAGCCTCTCTTTTATTACACTATTTGTGCAAAGAGGGCTAAGATTAACAAAGTTAAAGCCTGCATTCCAATATGATGTACAGTCTAGAGCTGAAAATCATTTAATCTTTTCAAAACATACAGGCAGGACTGGGACAATTCACTTGAATAAAACAGGAGACATCCTTGGTGATCCTTAAACTGAAATTGGCTGGTAACTTCTGGTTGAAATGCTACTAGAGAAAAATCATGTCTATCTGCAAATATCATGCAGAAAAACTGTTCATTACAAGCAAAAAAAAAAAAAGAGAAATCTTTACTAGCATAGAAACCTTGCAAACACACTGCACCCTGCATGGAACAGAATCTTACTTTAAGGGTTATGGCACCAATCTCAGCAGGGCATCAGAGGAAGGGGATAGAGAGCGAGATTGCCCCATAAACACTGTATTTAAATTCTTATAAAAAACAATACATCATCACCACAACTCTAGTAAAGGCTTAAATGTCACTCAGTTTTCTCATTCCAGTCTGGCACACAAACTGTGCAAGGATGTAAGGACTAAGCCATCTAATTTTTATTGAATGATCAGAGTTAGGGCTTAATTTCTGATATTCTTTCATGCCCATAAAGCACAGAAACAAATATTTTAATTGCAAGCTGGGTCATCAGACATATCAAATGTAATTCAAGCAGTAAGACCTTTACTAGAAGGAACTCCAGTTTTTCTGTCTAGATATGCAATCAAAAGAATTATTTTGAAATTTATGTAGTCATATCACTTTTCAAAAAAGGTACCTCAAGGATTTCTTCATATTTTTTCACAGTGTTTTTTAGATCATCATCTTTTTCAGCAATTTTTTTATGCAACTGTGTTGTCTCTATGTGATGATTTTCTATCAATTCATTTTCTACCTCCTGGGCTTTACCTATAAAAAAAAGTTAAGGAGTATTAGAAAAGCATAGTTTTGGTTTGTTCTTTTTTTCAAAAATTATGTCATAACAGTATTTTTAAAATGCTTTAAAGTAACTGTAAGGAAAACTTGCCAAGAAAATTCATTTTTCCACACTATCAGCTACTATTATGTCCCTTGATCCTAATATGTATGAAATTTGTTGTCTGCAATTTGGTATCTGGAGCAATTTTTTTCTACCTGGTGCTGGAAGATGACAACCAATATTTATCAACTAATTCTATCTCCTGCCTAGAGATGTGATTGAAACTTTTGCAAATCTTCAGAAACTCCTCACCTGTAGGTGTACTTCTAGTAACTGGAATCAAATCACACCTTTTTCTCACTTCTCTAATCTCCAACTTATACTGTGGTGGCAAAAGACCAAGAAGACAAAATATGCTGTACCTTAGTTATAACCACATTGTGTTACAATCAGACCAACCCAGTTGGTATACCTGTTAGTGGTTAGTGAATGAAGTTTGCAAGATGCACTTAAGAAAACACAATTCTCATCTTCAGATGGATCTCAATTTCTCTAAAAGGCACTCTCCAGGTGCCATATATTTAACAAAGGAATGTTAAAGTTTGTACTACTGGAGACAAAGTAGCATTGCAATGGAAATTTACCAATGCATTTTCATCTTCAAAATTTTACTCTCATTTTCTTTTCTTTTATACATATGACAGAAAGATAGGTACCTATGGCTGGAATGGGTAACTCTTGCCATGGCAGGTGTAAAGAGTGCTAGATCAAAGATCCCTCCTGCAGAACAGCTACATATGCATTTTCCTAATTGTACTACAATTAATATTTATTTCCTGAGCAAGGGAAGTTCTTTCCCTAAGTTCTCTAGACATTCATAAAACGCATGTTGTGTTTATCAGTCATAGGTAAAATCCCTCCCCCAAAACAACAATAACTGAAGATTCAGTTCTCTATTTTACTGATTACAGTTACATTAATATTTCACTTACTGATTGTCTCTTTTACTGCTGTTTCCAATTCTTTCTCTTTTTGAGCCAGCTGAGTATTGAACTCTCTTATTAACTGCTTTAAGGTGGAGTTGTGCTTTAACTCAATGTCTTCTTGTTCACATCTGTACAAAAATGTTAAAAGACACGGCAAGGAAATATAACATTTAAAGAGTGTGTGAAAATACAAGGCAAGGCAAGAGATGTGGAAATTTCTTCCAAACTATTTTAGAACGGGGTGGTTTTGAATTATATGAATTCTGTGGGATTCAGGGAGGCTTTTTATTCCTCTTCTAATTCACCTGGTAGGCATGGGTGTTTCACTTAAAAACAACCCAGAATTGAACCCGTTCACAGATATGGAGTTTTTGCTGAGAAAGTTGAAGAACTAGAAGAAAACAATGTGTAATAAGAAGAACTTTTAGGGAACTTTTAGAATTTCTTGAGAAACTACTAAGAGTGCTGAGCAGTACACTGCATTTTGTGCAGTACATATGAATAATTATTGATACCATCTGAACATGAAGCTCTCAGTACTAAGTTTTAATAAACTTTATTTCCTGTTTGAGAAAAGCAGAATTATATAATATGTTTCAGTAATATTGAAAATTACCATCACTGAAACAGATCAGAAACGGTATTACTCTGCCAAATGTCAAACCTCTTTTCTTTCTGTTTTTCTAAGTCTATTTAGAACAATTAAAGAAAAATATCAGACATTTCCTTGTTACAAACTGAGCTTTAGAAAAGCATTCTTGAGGGTTTAGAGGCTAGAGATAAAATACAGAAATGGTAACACAGACAGGAACAAAGAATTTACCTGATTTTCTGCTCCATTTCCTCTAAGGACTCTTTCTTGACTATGTCAAGCTCTTGTTGATGTTCCTTTCGCAGAGCACGTATGTCTTTTTGAAGATTATTCACCTGTTTGCATAGTTTCTGTTTCTCTGCTTCAGTCTCTTCTAGTTTAGTCTGTAAGTCCTTCTGTTGGTTCTGCATGTCAACTAGTGATTTCTGAAGCTCCAAAACAGATCTGGCCTTTTCTTCAGCATTTTCCTCAAAAACTTTAAGACTGTCATTTCTTTCACCCAACTGTTCCTGTAGACATCTTAGCTTTTCTTCATATCTTAAACTCATATCTTCCATCTCAATCTTATGCACTTCGTTTTTCTTCACTATATTATTTTCTAACTCTTTTATCTTCTGTTCTAAAGACTGACTGACTGCCTCCTTTTCCTGCACTTTTTTCTGTAAATCTCCAATTACATTCTCCATATCAAGATATTTTTGCTCTTTAACCTTCAATTCTTCCCTACTGCTTGCTAAAACACCACCACAACAAGCATGCTCATCCACTAACAATGAATATTTTTTTGTTTGCTCCTCAAGTTCTTTCCTGAGACTTTCGGTCCTAACCTGCTCTTCCTGATGGCTCTTCTCAACACATTCTAGTTTTTTAAGGAGTTCTTTCTGTTTGTTTTGCAGTTCTAGATGGCTGTCATTACTCTCTCGTTGTTCCCTCTCATACTTCTGTAATAATGCATCTTTTTCAGTTAAGCCCTTCTGTAAAACCTGCATTTTCTCTTCATATGTCTGTTGGACACTCTCAAGCAAGTTTTTTTTTTCTTGTTCTACAGCAGCTTTTACACTGTCTACTTTTTCCAGCATCTCCTTCTCTAATTCTGTGGAATCTTTTGTTGACTTAATTTTTTCTTCTAAGGACTCAATTTTGGCTTCTTTCTCCTTCACTTTCTGCTCCAACTCTCTTAACTGATCCTCCCTATCTTGCTTTAATTGCTGCTCCTTTTCTTCCATCTGAGACCATAATTGTTTTCTAATAGAACCTATTTTTTGCTCTGCCTTCTTTTTCAGATCGGCCAGCTTAGTGCTGTTCTCTGCATTCAGTCTCTCTTCTAATTCTTTCAGTTCTTCCTCTTTCCTTTTAAGTATCACTGACTTCATTTGATCAAATTCCTTCTCCTTTGCTTCAAAATCAGCTTTCAGTGAACTTATTTGCTTCTCAAGATTAAGCACTTTTTCTTCAGCCTTCTTAAATCTATTTTCCTTTTCAAAAGCCACCTTCTCTGCCTGATGAAGTTGACAAGCTATTTCTTCTTTCTCTGCGTGTTTTTGTTCATTACACTTTTTAAGTTCCTCCACCAAGGAATCATTTTCTAAAGTTTTCTGAGCAATGTCTTTTTCTAGTTCAGCAATTTTTGCTGCTTGTTGTTTTAACTTTGAGGTTAACTCACTTTCTTCCTTTTCCTTCCTGTTTTGCTTTTGTTCCAATTCACTTTTTAAACTATCAAGATTCCTGCTTTGTTTAGCCAGCTGTTCCTTCAGTTTATTTAGCTCTTCATCTTTTTTATTGGCTTCAGTATTTCTTAATTCAAGTTTGCTCTGCAAATCTTTGATAGTATCATGATTTTGTGTAAACCTGGTTTGTGCTTTCATCTTCCACTCTGACAGCTGGGCCTTGCAATGATCTATCTGATCAAGAGCTGATGCTTTCTCTTGACTCAGCATTTCAACTCGGGATGATAACTCTTCTACTTGATTTAACAACTGCAACCGATCCTCTTGATGTTGTTTGCTTAACAGAGATAGGGCTGCTTCCTTCTCTGTTAAACTTACTGTGCTTTCAAGTCTAACATTAAGGTCAGTAACTGTTTTGTTCAGAGCAGACACTTCAGATTGTTTTTCTTGGAGTTCTTCCCTCATTGATGTGACAGCATTGATATTTTCAGATAACTCTTTCCTCAGCTGTGTTATGCAAGTTTCTTTCTCTGACGCTGCTTGCCTCTGATGTCCTCCCTCTTTTTGCAATTGCTCCTTTTCTGTTACAAGTCCTGCAATGTCAGCTCTCATGGTCATAATTAAATTGTCCTTCTCCTGCAGTTCTTGCATTGACTTTTGCAAAGAAGTAGTAGCAGCAGAATGATGCTCTGTTATTTCTCTAAGTTGAGCTTCTAGTTCAGCTATCTTACTTGTTTTGATTAATATTGCTTCTTTAATTTTAGCAGTTCGGCTCTCACAGTCTGCAATTTTACATGTTACTATGCCAATTTTGTCAATACATTTTTCAATTAAGTCATTACCTTTAGTTTGCAACGAAGCTTCAGCACTCTTCCAAGCATGTAACTGGGCTCTAAGTTCTCCTGACAACCTTTCAAACTCAGTTTCTTTTAGTCGAATTGCCTCTATTTTTTTCTCATAATTTTCACGATCTTTATACTGAGAAGATTCCACAGTTTGGAGTTTCTCTTCAAGAGTTCTCAATGTATCAGCCAGCTCAGTAATTGTGGCTTTGTCTTTCTCTTCAACTGCTTTCTGCTTACTGAGCTGCTCCTGAAGTTCTGTCTGCTGTTTCAGAGACTGTTTAAGATCACTTTCCAATTTTTTCAACTGTGTTTTCAGGTCACTTTCCTTATCTGACAAAGCATTCACCTTGTCCACTGACTGTCTCAGCTGTTCTTGCAACTCCTTCAGGCACTCCTCCTTTTTCACTTGCTCTTCCTTCAGTTGGGTTATTTCTGTTCTGGAGTCCTCTTTTTCAGCATTGAAGATGAAAAGCTTCTGTTTCAGGTCTCCAACTTCCTGCTCTTTCTCTTGCAGTTCCATATCATGTTCTTCCTTGAGCTCTTCAATCTGCTGATTAAGTTTCTTTTCCCAACTTTGGATTACTTCTTCCAATTTCCTCCTGTGGTCCTCAGCAAGATTGTCTAGTTGCTCTTTCTGATTAGATTCCAGTTTTGACACTGCATCATTGATTCCAGATGAGCTGGCATGTGCCATTTCCAAAATTTTAGTATTGAATTCACTCTCTTTCTGACTGAATTCCAACTGCTTGTTCTCAAGCTCTTTTTTTAGTTTAGCTTCCTGCTCAGCAAGTTTCTTTTTGAAAGTTTCCTGCATATCTTTTGATTTCTGTTTCATTTTCTCCACCTTCTTCTCTTGACATTTCAGTTTACTTTCATACTCTTCTTGTAAAGCACTCAATCTCTCTTCTGCAGCTAACAGTTTCTCTTTAAGCTCTTCCACCTGCTTGTTCTGTAACTTCTTCATGTGCTCCATTTCATTTTCCTTCTCAGTCAGACTACTCTTCATTTCATCAGCCTTTCTTTGTAGGTCCTCCAGCTGACATTCATATTGCTGGGTTAGAGTGGTTACTTTCTGTGTATTTTCACTGCTTTGCTCCTCTAGCTTTGCAGACATTTGGACAAGTTCAGCTTCAGATCTTTCTGCAGATTCCTTCATTTTCTGTTCATGTACTTTTAACTCCTCCAAACGTCTGTCTTTCTCCTCCAGTGACTGTTTGAGCTTGTTGAGTTCCTCTTTGAGTACCTTCTCAACACCTTGAATAGATATTTCATGCTCTTTTAACATTGTTTCAATCACTTCATTGTGCCGTTTTCTCTCTTCTTCCAACTTTCCTTTCAATTCTTGCTTTGCTTCACACATTTTACTATTTAATTCTGAGAGTTCTAGCTCTAAATCATGACGTATTTTTAGTGCTTCTGATAGTTCAGAAGACAGTGCTTCTAATTCTGTTTGTTTCACATCAAGTTTTTCTAATGTTTTTTCATTCATCTCTTCTATGTGTGCACGGAAAATGGTTTCTTTCTCTTTCAAAATGGTTTGTATCTCTTGTTGTTGCTCCTCTCTTAGTTTTTCTATTTCAGTTATTTGTTGCTGCTTTAAAATTTCAAGTTTTTCTGTCCAAAGCTTTTCTTGCTGCTGTTTCACATTCTCCAGTTCTTTACTGTGTTTTTCAACCATATCATTAATTTCCTTACTGTGCTGGTTTTTTTCAGACTCTATGAGAGTATTTAATTCCTCTGACTGCTTTCTGTCATCATGTGAATACTTTGCAAGAGAGCTTTCCAATTCAAGAATCCTCTGTTAGAAAACAGTTTTAAAAGAATATGATTACTCAAAAGGTAACAATTTGATTAAATTTTTTTAAATCTTACCAGGTTCACATAGCTACAGGTCTCTTATTCCATTATCTCTACTGAATGTCAGCTTCTTCTATAAGACTTTCATTCATCTGGTTTGTTCTTACTTTTGCTTCCATTAGGGAGAGTTAGTTAATTAAGAAAAAAATTTCTATTTCACTGCAGTGAAAATAAACACAAAAATTCGAAAAAAATGTAAGTAATTCAAATAAAGTAAGTCATGTGATATTTATGAGAGGTATGTTCGCATTTTCTTCCTAAACTAAAGTACCAACATATAGGATGAAAAATATAGGGAATTTACAATAGTATTATGGAGTTTTGTACCTGCATACTGATTTATCATAATTCTACCTCCCATGGAAATGCTGCTGTAAAGCTTTAATCTTTCTATAGACAAAACTTCCAAACTACTATCTGGGAGTGGTGGAATAATGTACAAACTTGCATTAGCAGATAATACAGTCTTATTACATAAAGCAAAGGATACTTCAAAAATTTAAGCAAATCTTTTTGCTTACTGTGGTGGTGTGTTCCCCCTTCCTTTTCAGGCTGCACTGATACTGAGAAATGCTTGTTAGGCCTCAGCCTTGAAAAAACAGCATCTGGACTCAGCTCTTCCCAAGCTTATCAGAAACCCTGTGAAATCCCAGTGACTGCTGCTGTCTAACGAGCTTGAGTTTTCCTTACAAACAGGATTGGAAACTATTCTTCTTGCCTGAATGGTAGAACATCCCTGTTCTCACACTTTCAAGGAAGTGCCAACAGAAAGTGTGGCCAGGATGAAACACTGTCATGACTAAAGACCACCCTCTAGCAATCTTGTAAACAGCAGTCCAAAATGGGGCCCTTTCAGCTCCCCTGGATCACAGAGGGCTGCAACCAGCAATCTCCCTCTGAGTGGGCCACTTGTCAGAACTAGAGAACTCTCAAGATTTTTTTATTCAGAGGATCAACAAAAAGAAGATGAATACTGGGCCAACATCCTCATTCCTCAAGGCTCAACCCTTCACTTGTTGAGGAGAAGCAAAGGCATCCGAAGTGAGTATTTCACTTACCTTAGAGAGGAATTTTTCACAGGCACCTTGCTTGAACTGACTCTTTATATCTGTGTGCATGCATATGAGCATATGCTATAGCAAAGCTGGGACAAATACTGCTTTCTTAGATTTTTATGCACCTTAGGTATCTAAGTAAGCTAGACCTGCAGTAAGGTTAAGTCATTCAGTTACAAGCTAAGTGGAATGCTGTTAAGTGTTTTCTTTGCTAATTTTAACTTATAGGTTAGGCTAAATGCTCTTAAATGTTATTGCTCTGTTAAATTGTTAAGGTGAGGCTGTAAGTTGAGTTAGGTATAAGTCAAGTGTTATCTCTTTGTTAAATTGTTAGGTTTAAGGTATAATTTAAGTTAAAGTACTCTTAAGTTTGAGTGCTGTTAAACTTTTAGACTGTATTCCTTTTCATCTGTGCTCTCACTGTCCTTTTGTCACATGCACCTAACTCACACCCACACACACACCACCTAGATAGTTCTCAGTTCATTTCTATTTGATTGCCCGGATTTTGTTGGTTTTGTTGTTGCTTGTTTTTCCTTAGTGTGCTTTAACTGTCCTATAAGTGGTATAGTGAATCTTGCAAACGAACTTCGTTGTGCTGCCACTTAATATTAAATCTGGTTTTTACTGATACCCTTGCTGCTGATTTTTTTAAGTGATCTCAAACACTCATTTGTAACACTTACTAAAATATCCTTATAAGCATTTGTAAGGTAGCAGTACTCAGAAATTAAACAGCCTGAAATTCAACTCCTCTTTATAACATATCTAAAAATTAAGTAGATGGATACAAATTCATATCCCACACTATGATATAAATTGAATGTATTTCCATATTTTGCTATCTAATTTTATAAAAAACTAGGGGCTGCAGAATAGCATGGCAATATATTAAACTTTTGTCACTTTAATCCCACAAAACCCAATCACAACAAATCACCATTTGTAAACTTGTCACAGTTAACACACACTTGTAAATGCTTAGTCTTTTGGAATCTTTACTCACAGTTCTACAAGTCTCTATTTCTTGATGCATCTTCTGAACTTTCTTATCACACTCAGACTGTATGGCTTTTTTCTGTAGTTCTAATTCTTCTAAGGCTAGGGATTCTTGCTGCTCTTGCTCTTGAAGGGCTTTTAAGCACTCAGTCTGATTTTTTTCCTGCGTGAAGTAAACAATAAACTATAGTCATCACACCTTCAAGAACATTATGATAGGACATTTTCAAGTCAGTTAACAGGAGTCATACACTAATCACCTTTATTTTCTACACAAAAAGACATGGAGTTTGTATTTGATCTGTGAAAACATAATTGTAATAAATCACTTCCTTTATTCTTGGAAACCATTTGTTTTTGCATGAAAAACAATGCAATCAAGCCTTCCATTTTGGTTTGTTTATCGCTACTAATTGAGAATTACATCTGAGAGGAATAAAGTCTGTTCTCACTTGATTCCACTGCTAATGTATTTTTAAGCTTCTGTTTCTTACAATTAAGGAAGTAACCTGTGAAACAGGTAGAAAAATATACTCAGGACAGGGCTGTCGAAGCCTCTCAGTCCTAGTCACTATCCATCATGGAGGGGCACAAAAACTAATCCACTATTTGTAACAGATATATGTAGATGATTCTTCCCAGAACAATTCTTCCCAGTCTGATCTAGAAGAAAATTCTTTTTCTGATGTCAAACACTATGAACAGTTAACCCTGTTCACATAACACAATACAACCAGACATAACTATACAAACATTTTTCAAACAGCCTCATTTTTTGTACTTTTAGTCTAGTTGCTGGGGCTGATTGCCAATAGGAAGATATTAAAAAAGCAAGTCTAAAAAAATTTCAAAAATATAAATAGTTTCCACAAGACACAGCTTTTACTGAGTACTGATAGTGATACTATTCAGTCTGGATCATTGCAGCTGCTTTATCTTCCTGCTGCTGAAATCTCTGAGCTATCTGACTTTTGGAGACCACTCTTATCTTTGAGCACAGAAGGCCTCTCACAGTGGAAGAGTGCCAACTCAAGACTTCTAATCCAACTCACACTTAGAGAAATGTCTTTCTATGCATTTTAGGTTTACTTACAAGAGCTGCCTTCATCTTCTCCTGGAATACCTTTTCTTGAGCCTGTAATCTCTCATTTAGCTCCTGATCTTTGGTAGCCAGTTCTTTTTTATGGATTTTTTCTAGTTCAGCAACTCGTTCCTCTGAAGACTTCTGTGAATCCAAGTCAGAAAAAAATAATTTCAAAACAGTAACTAACAAAACATTTTCTATCTTTTCTTCATAAGAAGGTAGTGCAACAGACAGAAGAAACCAGAACCATCTCTTTGCTCCCTTTGAATAAGTTAAGACCATTTGGAGTGCTTAATAGTAAGCCCTGACAGTTCTTATTTTCAAGCTTGAAGTTATCCATCTTCCTTCTCAAGTCCTTCATAGTTGTAGTAAAGGATGCACCAAAGTTTATGAAGACTCTTCTTCCAAAGCAAACTTAGTGTTTTCACTTCAAACGTGATAATACATTGGAAAAGGAACTTTTTTGTAGCTTTCCCAGTATTCTTATTTCATGAGCCAAAAAGTCAAGTGGTGATACTCTGTGTAGACAGTTATCTACAACCTACATACATGCTTTATTGAAGAGTAATGTAAAGCACGTCAGTCATCCCCTTAAAACATTAGTGCATTCTCTTAGACTTCCATGAATGTCAACACAAGAACTGTAACTTAAGGGTGTTCAAATTTACAGCTTTAGAAGGCATGTGAAGTACTCCAGAAATTCCTACCCAAATATACTAGATGAAGCAAATTATAAAAACTTTTAATCAGCAAATTATAAAAACTTTTAATCAGCAAACAATATGGCAACAAGTTCCTTAACATTTACACATACTCAGCTAGGATAATGATTAAAAGCTAGAAGTGATTAAAACCCAAGATCCTGGTGGAGGTGTGTGAGCTACCTCCCATTAATCTCCTTGCCTCTGCTTAAAGCCTCAAGTGTACTTTTAATAAAAAATTTTATTAAATCCTGCGAAGCAAAGAGGAATATTATTTATTTTTACATGCCATTAATGAATTGATTTAAATTGATGGAGCAAAAAAACCTATGAGGAGTTTTCTATTTTTCATTAAGCAAATCTTTAATCACAGAAAATAACATTTATAAGTTTTATTAACTAGCAAAAGCTTTATAACAGAGTTCTGCCATACTGATGTATTTTACAACAATGGCATAATAGTAATAAAGTTTTACCTTCATAATCTCAACCACCTCTTGTTTCACTCTGGTTAATTCCCGCTGAAGATTTACTCTCTCTTCTTCACTTGCCTTCTCTACTGCTTTAATTTTTTCATCCATTTCTATCTGCAGTTTTTTCCGGGCTTCCTCTGTCTTTTGGGCCATACTTAAAGCCTTCTCAAGCTCTTCAAAAGCTGCCAAGAAAAAAAAAGAGTATATGATAATTGAGAAATATCTATATATTTTGATAGAAGAATTTCACAAAAAGAGATGAATGAACTTAGAAATTCATCAAGAATTCACACGTTTATTTTCTAGAAAGGGAAAAGAACTGACAAATAGATGTGAATTTCTTCCAATACATCATGTAGCTTCTATTTCTTTGCCTAAAATTACTACAAAATGCATAAACCATATTAATGAATGAACTATAACACTCCTCTTCTGCCTACATCTGCTGAGTAAACTTTGAAGAAGTGGAAAATAGCTGCACAAAGAAAGGTAATTCACACTAAAACCAGCAGACAGAAACAAACCGAGAATGACTACTATGCAAATCACTTATTAGTGGGTCATGAAGAGTTTCTCCTGAATAGAATATTGATGTATGGCACTTTATATACCTAACCAGGCACTTTATATACCTAAGAGTAATTCCAAACTGTAAAACCTAGAGAATTGTTTCTTTAAACTGTGTTTCAGAGAGTCCACAGAGATGGCTTTGGTAATTTCATTATCTCACTACTTACATTTAATGTACACTTCTACTAGTGTAGAAGCTGAGTGTTAAGAAGACTGTCTGGTGCGTCTAACTTCACAAATAAAATGTAAAAATAATTAAAAAAAAAATAGAGGTTAAGATTTGTTCCCAGAAAACCTGAATAGCTGTAAGTTGATTCAAAAGAACACTCAAGCTGCAGTGCTGAAATTTATTTACTCTTGCACAGGAAGCACAAATCCACCGAAGCATATTTTAATTTACAAAATAGATGCAATAATTCTACAGCTTCATCCATGCTAAGGAGAAGTATTCTAACATGCTTTATTCACTTCACAGATTATAATTTGTATATAAAAAGAAAGGAAATAAATTCCAGTATTGTGATCTTACTTATTTATTCAATATCCCTAAACTCACTACAACTGATGTCAGAATCTATACAGAATTACACACGACTAGAGTTCAATCATTATTAGAGAAATCTCTTTTCCTGAATGGATCATGAATGTGGAAAACCCCTGCAGCATATTAGAAAAATTCAGTCTCGGAACACTCTACTATGTGGTTAGTATTCTACTCTATAGTCTATTATATGGTTAGTACGTTGCATAATAGAATTTTGGCAAGTAAAATTCAAAATCACAGTGCCAATATTAAGACTGTAATTTATCAGAGCACAACTTCCTAAAATTATATTATTCTATTATACCCTGGACTACTTGGACTCTATTTTGCAGCGTTATTTAGTATGCTAAGCTTTTTTCCAATAAATTTTGTCCCCAAAAGAAAATCATAATAGGCTCACACATGTCTAGTTTTTCTGATTCATCATTAGTTAGTAGGCATTCACAGCAGTTATTGCAATCTTTGCTTTTTTGAAATTATCTTTGATATCATTCAGACGTGTTTGAGAAGTGAGCAATAATTTCTACTCCACATCTTTTGATAACATTAAAAACTTTTAAGGCAGTGCTGCAATTATGCTTTCAAATAACTTAATTTCATAAAACTGGATTCACACAAAGTCTGAACTTTTACAGAATTTTCTTCTGTTTTTTGAGAAAGCCTTTTCCAGACTACTCACAGCAACAATTATGTTTTAAGGCAAAATAGGGCTGTTATTGACCCTGGCAATACCAAAGCAGACCACTGTATCACTTTTCCACTCCTTGTTCTGCTTAAATGCTAAATCTATTACAAAAAATTAAGATCACTAGAGATTATTTCAAGCAGGAAAGCAGACTAAAATGTAATACAAGCATACACAGGCTTATAGCTCCTTATTTTGCACAGTTTCTCATAGCCCTATCAAGGAATTTGCAACCTGCAATCTGCAGGACTCAAGTTCCCCCCCTTTGCCACAAGGAACAAGTCGATTATGGATACAGCCTGCAGAACTGTGTTTGGAGAATGGTAATGACTTCCCTGATGCTCCTCTCACTCCTCATAAAAGCAGGCCAAGCAAAACTGGCAAAGTCCTTCAGTATTACAGCATCATCTTTTAAAAAACCAAACAAAAATATCAAACGAAAAAACCCCACCCTATGGACCTTTGCAAAGCATAGCTTGAAACTATAGCCTGTAAGTAGAAAATCAAGTTATTTCACTTTTCCATACACGTTTTCCAATTCTTGTTCTGAGCATTATGTACATTATTTTCATTTGAGAAACCTGCTAATTCTGCAAAAGGAAAGAGAATACTTTTGCCACAGCCCACAGATCAGCCAAAGAGAAGATCCAGGTCCACAACAGGATATGGAATTGCTGAGCAACATGCAGTACAAAAGCTGCAACAACCATAATCACAAGCAGGATGCTAATACAAAAACTGGACAAAAGCTGATGGTCAAAAAGCCAAGAGGGTATGAAAGCACAAAGCAATACTTCACAGAAACACAGTTAGCTCTCTAAAAGTTAAATTATATGCATCTCAGGCACATTTAGCCCTTACACAAAACACAACATTTTCATTCAAAGTAGTTAATTCTAGTGTAGCTGGACACTACCAAGTTCAGCAGAGGGCTAAACTATCATCAAGCAGACAGAACGTTGTCTCTATTACTTTTAATCTGTGAGAGATTTTAATTCTACCATGTAATAAAACATTAAATAACGTCCATGTTTTTATTTAAATACACCTACTCTGAATGCAGAGAGTAAAGGCACTGCCTCTGCATTCTTCTCCAGCCTGCAGAACTTTTGTTCAGGGAAGATCTTTCATAGGTTAAATGAAGTCTCAGAAAGGCACATTAGCAAGTCAGCAATAGAAACAAGCACACCAGTAGAATCTCAGGTGAGTCTTGCAAAACCCCATTCATGTGACAAAGCCAGACAAACTGAAAACCTTCCTGTGCAGTATGTAAATCACAAAAAATGAGTCTGAGCAGAGTTTAAGGAGCGCAAGGTTTGCAAACCTGTTTTTTATAAAACATATGCTGGAGAGTTGACTACTTTACCTGTGCCACTCCAAAGTACCAATCTGGGCTCCCTTTGCCTTGCCCCTCCCACCCAGAGAAACAGCCAGGTGCACTGCAAAGCCTTCTGGTTTCCTCTGCTGGCGCTGCACACCTTTTCTCTTTGCCTACAGTGCCTCCTGGTGCTAAAAATTGTGAAGGAAGCAAACCAGCTTTGTAAACCAGCTGGCAAAGGAGGGATTGCACTTTCAGTTTCTGAGGGCTGAGAGAAGGTATCGTGTCCAAATTTTGAAAAAAAAAAAAGGTTGAAATCATTCCTGTGGCTGATTTGTCCACCTAGGCAGGATTTTAAATGCATAGTCCAAGTTTCTTTTTTTCACTAAAGAAAGGTGCAAAGCATATGTTAATTAAGCTTGCAAAAGAAATGCTGCCTACAAATAGGATTTGCTTTCTAAAGACTTTGTTTGCTCATAGAATATAAATAGGTCAGTAATCTGCATCCTGAGAAGTCATAAAGTACTTATGGTAGGTAATCTCAGGAGAAACAAACTTAGTTTATCTGGAAATTTACAAATATTAAAAAGATCTTTGTTGAAGTAAAAAAAAAATGTGTTGCAGTTATCTCAAGTAGAAGCGCCTGAGAAGCACAGAATTTACTTTTTAGAACCCAGTTCAAGCACCCAGTTCAAGTGTGATGTAAAAAAAACCAGAGCCCTTACCCCAGTCCTGTTCATACAAGGCTTGGGAAAGGCACCATGATTCACTTATTGGCATGTGTGGATGCACAAAAACAAGATGCTCTGTGAGATTTCAACATAATGTACCTCTAACTACAAAATAAAAAAGAACTTCAACTGGGGAGACCAAGTCACAGTTTACACAACACAACAAAAAATAAGCATACATATCTTTTCACTATTTCATTATACAAAAATGTATTCACATTAAATCAAACACTGGAACAATTCACTTAAGTCCTGATTTACAAAGAAAAATGCCAGAGGTGTAACAGAAGGCACGATGACATAGAAAACTATACCACTTTTTAGTCTCTAGGCAGCACTACAAAAGTAAATTTCAAATGCTTATCATTATTTTGCTACAACATAAAGGAAATTAATATTTCTACATCATTCCATGAATTCACGTCTTCACAAAACCATGATAAAAAAAAAGATGTCTAGAATTTAAGTCTAGGTGCAGTCCTGTGCAGTGTGGTCTATGATGACCCTAGTAGAGCAGGGAGGTTGGACCAGATGACATACTGTGATCCATTCCAACCTTACCCATTCTGTGAAAGTCACCTCACATTAACTATCCAAAAACCAGAACTTTAATTGTTGACCTAAAATACATGAAATCGCCCAATGCATAAAACTGTTCCAACTCAAAGGTTGCAGACTAAAAAGCAATTTCATGCTCTCCCAGTATGCAAGGTGGTTTTCTCAAATAATTTAGTTCAACTGTATTGAACCACACTAACATTATAGATTACAATATTTTTGAATGTATTAAGCCAAGGATGTAATAGAAAAATCTAATAAAGGTCACATTACAGTTCTGTCTTAAAAGCAGTGTTAACTAATTTTCCAAGGGTTCCAACACACATATATACATGCTTAAAAGACTGTAATAAATAAATGTACTTAAAGGTAAAGTTACTTATGTACTTATGCACTGTAAAATGAACCAAAGTACTTAAAATTTTTGTTTGAAAAAGAGAACATTTAACACACAAATCTCCTACTAGAAAAGTCTAGTGTACTCAACACAACATTCATTCAAATTAAATTACTTCTCTTACAACAGAAAGTTTTCCAATTGCCTACAGAATCATCTCTAATCTGATTTCAGCTCCTGGCCAGGCAAACTTGAAGAAATTACTTAGTGTATGAAATTACTTAGTGTATGTATATAACACATTAATAATTCATAACAGTTTCTCCTGCCTTAAAAAACACTATTGCAAACAACTATGACAATAACTTCATGTCTACAGAAATATTAACAGGTTCTTCATCTTCTTTTTTTAATAATGAAAAGCTTCCTACTCTCCCAGTACCAAACAAAATATAACTTTAGCAGGACTGACTTCTGAAGTATGAATTTCCAGGACTAAAAAGACACATGCAACCTTGAAAGGGTAGGAGAGGAAGGTACCTAATCAAAATGTTTGTTACTTTGACAAGATGGATGTTCTAGCTGCTATTCTGCATTACAGCAGAATGATCTATCCAAATTAATCTTTAAAATTGCAAGTTCTAATCTAAATCTATATAGATTTAAAATAAACCACTATAACTGTATTGTTTGAACTCCTCATTGCTTTTTAGAGAAAGAAAATATGTATATTTTATTCAAAGTAACACCTGAACTTCTGCTGAAAGAGTGAGCTTCTTTACATACCCATAAGAACAAATTAAATTATTCTAAAAGAATTCTGATGTAGTATAAAACAATTTCAATGTTTAAAAAACAATGGTTTTACTTCATGTAAAAGAACTCCAAACACATATAAAGTTACCTAATTTCCATTAAAAGCAAACTACATCATAGAGCAGTTACATAAATGTTCTTCTGTTAGAAGCCTGAAGCTAAAGGAATCATCACTGCTGTTTCGCTTAAATCAGAAATGCTTCCATTAAAATAATTCAAAGAAAATGCTTACTAAGGTTATAACATTTTTACTTCTTCACAAACTCTTATACACTCACTACTATGTTTTCTATGTGAATTCCTCATGGCATTATAATGACAATTTATAGGTAGTTGCAAGTTTCTCTTCTTAAGTTAGACCAGAAGAAGATTCCATCGATTGTTTCTCCTATAAAAAGGGAAGCACAGTTGCCTTTCAGAAGTTTCTTTCCTAAATCCAGTTTTATTGGTAACAGACAAATCAGTAAAAAACCATCCCTAAACTCTGCTGTCCAGAAGTGAAGTTAGTAATGATGGTAGAGTACGGGGTGATGTGTAGAACAATAGCAAAAAGAGCACCTCTTAATATCTATTCCAAACAACAACTGTTGAAAAAAAAACACACTGTAGCTTTCTGATATACAAATGTGAAAGCCAGTAATCTACTTATATTCTTACCAGCTCTTTCCGATTTTTCTTTCTGTTCTTTTAATTCCTCGCCTTTTGTAGTTATTTGTTTGATTCGAGCGCGCAGTTGGGCTACCTCCTCCTCCTTCATTTCCAATGTTTCATGCATTTGCCGCTTTGTCTCCGCAATTACCATGCCCTATGGAAGAGGTCCTTGTGATAAAAAGCTAGCAAATAAATAAGACACATATCTGAAACAATTTCAAGCCAGGGCACAATCCTTGCAAGGAATAAACTGTAGTCTGTTATTACAAGAACAGAGATCATGGGATTTTTCTATGGCAGAAAACAGAAAATGCTAACAGAAAATGCTAACAAAAAAAAGATATGAATAGGAATTATTTTTATGAGCATCCAAAATTTATCTAGTGGTGAAAAGCAAACATGGACCATCCAAAACCTTCCTCCTTCTAGTATAGATATTTTCCTTTGAAACACGTATTCTGTAAACAAACCCAAACTAAAAGCATTGTAGAGTCTGTACTTCTCCTTTGACAATACACCATACAATGTTAGTCATGTCATTTACAACACCACCAGAAGTAACTCCAGTAACTTCTGTAATCTTCCAGTAATCAAGATTGTGATTAAATAACTTTCAAGGAGCTAAAAACTGAGAAACTCCTTATCATCTATTGAAAATACAGTTACTTTACTATTTTTAAATTAATTTAATTGTATCTCATCTTCGTGTGCTTGGGGTTTTTTGTTTTAGAGTTGGCATCAAGGAGTATATTCAGTATATCTGCTTCATCCTAAATAATATCATGTTGCTGTATTACGTATTACCTAACAGATTTATATCTTACAGTATATATATAATAAAATTCTTAAGTCGTTTAAATTACTTGTTTATTAAAACATAAACAGAACCATCAGACCTCTAAAACAAGCTTCTAATACCAAGAGCCAAATATTTTGTGTTTTAAACAATCTTCCTCAAAACCTACGGCTTTGTTTACCTTGTCTTGCTCTAGCTGTTCAATCAAATTCTTTGCATCACGTAGCTGCGTAATCAGTTTAGTCTTCTCAGCCATGTGAAGGTCCTAAAAAAAGATCCCAACCACAATTTGGTTGACAAACAGCTCAGCTTTGGCTCTTATCCTGCACTATCCCTTGGTGGAAGAACAAAGAACACAGTCGAGGGAAAGTGAAGTGGGCAGTTTTAAATTACTTTTATATCTCCCAGAGGTAGGCTGCCTTATGGCTTGAAGGCTTTGTCAGAGCCTCCCCACACGGAAGTCTGAGTTGCTAAAGTGAAACATGAAATATGCCTAAGATTTCTGCTCTATAACCTGCATCTCAGTTTACAAGAGGATCTCAGCAATGCAACATAAATTATTATTACTAGCCTGGTTGCAGAAAATGTCATTAAAATACTCAAGTCTTTCAAAGCTTTTTCAAACCAGCCTAGTGGTCAGAGATGAAGACATAGATGGGAATCTGATCTCTGCAACTGAAGTTAAGTACACCTATACTTAGCACATTTTCAGGTTTATGATACCTTATGTATGCTCCAAACTCAGCATTAATGGCCTTAAAAGAAAAATTGAGCCAAGTGTTAGTTTAGTAGCTTTGGGATTGCACGTATGCTCCCTATATTGTGATCTCCACTGCCCTACCTTCCTTTTTTTCTGTTAATTTACATAATTAATGCCTCATTCACTATGTCTTAAAGGTTTAGTTCTGCTCCACTTTTCTCACTTTACCTTTGTGTTCTGTGCTAAGACAGTCTTTTTCTCACCCCAGTTTCCCACAACTACTTATTTCTGATACCATTCTGATGGTTATTTATACAGTAAAGTTTCACATACTACTTCACCACTCTAGAATAGTTGCTGAGTGTATTAATTTCAGGTTGTTTTTGCACATTTATCTCCAAAAAAGTACAGGGACAGTTTGTTACACGGTCTGCCCAATCAATAAATTTTGGAAATACTTGAGTTGTTACTGTATTTTCATGGTTACCTATAAAGCTAAGAGCATTTTCCATACCTTCATTTTCTCCAGTTCCTGAAGCCTCTCTTCCAGCTGTTCTTGAAGTGCCTCTTTCTCGTTGGTTAACTGGGCACAGCGCTCCTTATGTGACCGAATATTCTCCTTACAGCGTTGTAGCAAGTTCTCTTGGCGCTTCACCCTCTGATTAAGAGTTTCCAGTGTTTTAGCAGAAGCTTCAGTACCCTCTATAAGACAACATACCAACGTTACCATATGCACACCATTTCCAAAATGCAGATCTACACTCATCATTCACAATGCAGTGGACTCAGGTCTCTAGAAAGTTGTGTGAAGTCTGCAAAACTTCTCAGTTCCTACTGTAAGTGCCAGAAACATTCTACACATACACAGAATGGTAAACACAGTCTTTCACACCAAGTTAGCTTACAAAACCCCAGTTACTTTATCAGCTTCAAAACAAAGCTATTAATCAACAAGGTTTTTTATGTAATTAAAAAGTCATCATGATTTATAAACCTGCCTGCTGCTACTAAGAGAATATGCACAAGTAGGAAAAAATGTGAAGCAAAGCAAATCACACCTCTCAACATGCACAGATTGTTGCTTTTCCAAGGCAGGGTATGACATGAGTTCTAAAATATCCAGGTTGGCAATAGTACATTCAGCAGGATAAAGGTTATACTTAGTGCCATTCTGAGTTCTACTGTTCATAGAATCAAAGCATGGTTTGGGTTGTGAAAGGATCTTAAAGATTTCTAGTTCCAACCTCTGCCTTAGGCAGGAACATTTCACAACAGAACAAACTGCTCAGAGCTCCATATAGCCTGGTCTTTAACACTTCAAAGCATGGGGCAGCCACAACTTCTCTGAGCAACCTGTTCCAGTGCCTCACCACTCTCACAGTAAAGAATTTTTTCTCATGTCTATAATTTAAACCTACTCCTTTTCAGTTTGAATCACTGGATAACTAGCACATGCAGTAGTATTTTGCTGTGTGCTTCTGCTCTGATGTTCTGGAGGCTGCGAGAGTATTTGGCATTGTACTGATTTGCACGGCCAAGCTTCAGTAGTGGAAAGGGAGCTACAGGGGTGGTTTCTGCAAGGAGCTGCCAGAAGCTTTCTTCACATCTGGCAGAGTCAATCCCTGGTAAAACTCCAAAGACAGATGTGCTGCTGATCAAGGTTGGGCCAATTAGAAATGGGGGGAACGCCTCTGTGATAAAAAAATTAAGAAGAAAGAAAAATAAGTTATTGTGCAACAATTGCAGCAAAAGAAAAGCAAAGTGAGAACATGTGAGGGGAAGAACTCTGCAGACATGAAGTGAAGGTGAAGGAGGTGGTCCAGGCACGGGAGTCGAGATTTCCCTGGCACCTGGCACCATGGAGAAGCAGCTGTGCCCCTGCAGCCCATGGAGGACCAAGGGGATGCAGAGATCCACCCACAGCCCGTGGGGCAGCCCTTGCCAGAGCAGGTCGATGCCTCAGAGGAGGCTGTGACCCCACAGGAGGCCCATGGAGAGAGAAGCCCACTCTGGAGTAGCCTGTCCTTGAAGAACTGCACCCCGTGGAAGAGTGACCCGTGCTGCAGCAGTTTGGCAAGGACTGTTGCCTGTGGGATGGGCTCACATTGCAGCACAGGGAACTGCTGCCCGTGAGATGGACTCATGCTGGAGAAGTTCTTGGAGAACTGTCTCCTGTGGAAGGAATCCCAAGGTGGAGCAGGGGAAGGACTCCTCTTCCAGAGCAGCAGATGAAACCACAGGTGATGAACTGACCATAAACCCACATTCCCTGTCTCTCTGCCCCACTGGGGAAGAAGAGCCAATTCAAGCCTATTTTGGCTGCAACGGTATTTAGTGAGGGATCTCTCCCAAGCCTCATCTCAACTGATGAACCCTTCTTTAAATTTTCTCTCCTCTGTCCAGCTGTGAAGGAGAGTGACAGAAACACTTTGGTGGATGCTTGGCACACTACAGTCCAGAAAACATCTTAAATCAAAACTTTTCATTATTGACTAAGTAGTACAGAAACCATGGCACTAGATAAGAACATATTTCACTTAACACTTCATATCATCCGTACATATAAACACCATAGCAGACGCTGAACAAATATAATTTCAAGATGTATGTTTACCTCTGTCTTAACCCTACCTTTTACGAAGGGTACCAATGGAAGACACTTACTATATGTCAGCATTATAATGTCCCCTGCTTAGTAATCAAATACACACAACACTGAGAATCTCATTAATTTAAACAGTGTCTGGATGTGAGGAACACTTAGGTTATTCAATAGTAGGAATATCAAAACTGATCTTCGTTTCTACTTTTTTTTTCTGATAAAACAAGAGAAAGAAAATCCCAAATTCATAAACAAAAAGACAGAGACTGGCAACTAATCTGCTCTCTAACTCCAGGAATAGGTCCTCATTATGGAGGACAGAATCTCTTAATAGTGTTAAGATGGGATAGTAAGAACACCTACCAACAAAGCAATAATTAAAACGTTATTATCAATATTGACAAAGAAGACATACCAGATCTGAATTCTTATGAAAATTTCGTTTCTTAAAAGGGTTATCCTGTCCTCTAGCAGCCAGATGGCTTTCAAAACAGTTATTTTCTTCTAGAAAATATATCTTTACTATGACATGGTCAGCCCTAAACATTGCTACTCCATCATAAATAACAGCAGGTTTATTCCCCATAATGTAAGTTCTCTTGAAAGAGCCACAATACCTACCATTGCTTCCTGGTTCCACAATATTTTCTGCACTGACTTCTTTCGTTGGGCTTTGAACTTGTGGTTCTGATTGGACGTTTTGATCAGGCAATTCAGTGCCTGTCTGACCATTCTGCAATCTCTGTTTCAGCAACGACACCTAAAAACAAAATCTTCTTTTTGTTTAAAAAATCCAAGCAGATAATTTTTTTCATCTTTAAATCTAGAAAGAGTTAATGTTGATATTAGCAAGTCGAAAAAGGAAAAATCTGTCTGAAATTTTTTACCATTTTTAAAAGACAGAATTATGCTTCCAATTAACAAAAATAAAATTACTATGGTAGAGAAAGAAAGACCAATTAAGCAAAGTATATTAATTTTGCCAAAGCAATTTTAGGTCAGACACCTGCTAATGTCGATGTTTTGATAACAAAAATATCATTAAAGTATTTAAGTGCAAATCAGTCAATCATACTTAACATGAGTGAGATTTTTACAAAGGTATCCTGTATCACAAAGACACACTAAATTTCTAGAAAATCCTAAATTCACAAGAAGCTTTACAACTTCAGAGCAATTATAATAAAACGTGGATATGCATTATAGGAAATATATAACTAAAGAAGAAAAAGTAAGAAGAGCAGTTTTAAACATCTGCTGGGTAAATTATCTTACCTGAGTTTGCAGGACACTAATAAGTTGATCTTTTTCTTCTAAAGAAGCATCAAATTCCTCTTGGAGATGTTTCTTAGCTTGTTGATCCATCTGGAGCTCCTGATAATACAAACACATCTCAAATGAATACTGAAATATGAACTCAAAAGACTAACAAAAATATTATGAAGTAATATCAAAAATACCTCTTTCATAGTTGTGATCCCAAAATACTACCATAAAGTGTGTATTTATTTTTACTATATAACATTCCACACAATATAATAAGAACATCCAATTATATAATACCAGCATTAAACAGCAAGAGTTGAGATTTGATGCAAAATTATCAAGGATCCTTTTTCCTTCAAATAAATTTGTATAAGGATCATTTCAAGCCTGCTCCTGAAAAACTGTCTTCCATGCACTCATTTCTCCTGGAAACTGAAGACTGCACTTTCATAGAGTCTTCGTTTAGCCACCAAATTAAGTCAACATCAAGAGCAGAAATGTAAAATTCATTATGCTCATTCAATATATCACCATTCCAAAAATGACAAATACCATGTGTAAGAGAAGGAAATCGGTCTTTTTATTCCACAAATGTGTCTCAAATGAGAAAGGCAGAGACTGCCAAATAATTTAAATATGTGGCTTTACTCTATACCTACGTGTATTTGTTTGGCTGAACACTCTTAGAAACTTGTAGATATTGCCTAAATTCATTAATAGGATCTACAGACTCTTGTAACATATTTTCTGAAGGAGATTTCTTCTAATTATTTCCTATGCTTTTAAAGTTTAAACATTTAAATGTCTTTAAATAATTATCATTCTAATAGAAAACAAATGTACTTAATTCACATCTAACTGCTAATTGAGAGAGACAGAACCACACATATAGTACGCAAGCAGTGCAAATATTTTCAGAAATTTTTTAACATTTTTCTTTATATATATTTCATCCATATATATCTTCTCCATGATTTACCCCAGGAAAAGAATGCTTCTATGACTGTTATTCTGCAAAGATCACTTGTATAAAAGCAATCACCAACCATAAACATGAGTTCCATTAGCCAGGCAAAGACAGAGGAGGATAGAAAGAAAGGATGAAAAAGCAAATGAGAGAAAACAGAGCACTGGATGCTTCCTGCGCTGCTTTCCTCCAACTCTAAATCTTGTTTTAATGCTGTCTTGCTGCCTATCCCTTACCTCCAACAGTGAATGCCCTGCACAGATGAGGCTGATACCAGCTTTGAAAACCACAGCTCTATGAGCTGAGCCTACCCAGCCATGCACAGGCAGGACAGTGAGGGAAAGCAACATGCCAAAAACCATTATTCTCTTCCCAACTATATCCACCTCTTAACACCTCATGTTCTCAGCAATTACTGATCACGCTTCTGCTTCTGAGCTTTAGAAGCAATTCCTTTCAAACAAAGCAAAGCAGGCCAGGGTGAGAAAAAGTGTCAAAGAGGTTTATTGAAACCAATACAGAAATGGTCCTCTTTGGATCTCAGAGTCCCTTCTGATCCTTTTCTGAGAAGGAGAGCACTGAAGACTGCTTTAAGACTGGTTTCGAGTAATTACTCCTAACAGAAGAATACTAAGGTAAGCAAAACCACATTGATTTCTAGGGACTGTGTCACACTGTCAATTTAGCCTAAAGGAAGATTAGTTATACTCTTACATGGCCCTCTTAGAAGAAGCTTGCCTGATTCAACGTATTTATGGGGAAATGATGAAGAAAAGGATTACTAAAATTAATTTCTGATAACAAATTACTATATCAATGAATTAACTACTTTGGACCATTTTAGCTTCCACAATGGAAATTATTTGTAACTTTTCCTTGGTTGTCTGTTTTACCTAATGCTGCAACACCTGGGCTTCCAAAAGATTAGAAAAACACTTTTTGAAGTATATTAATTAATGAAAAATAATTTCAGTGTTAGATTTGAAGGAATCTTTAAATTTACAAGATTGGTAAGAATGAAATTAAATTTTGCACAATATATATATATACACAAATGTATATATATAAATCAGAAATATATGTATAACTTATCTAGATATATGAATCACAAAGACTATGACAGAAGTGAAAAATAAAATGCACATGTCCAACTCTTTGTCATATGCCAAAGATTTAACTCTGTTCCACATATGCCTTCCTGACTTCAACAAGTAGCAATAAACTGGAAAACTAATCCTACAGGAGCATGCAGATATAGATCTAGCACAGAATAAGCTTTTTCATTTGACCTTGTAGAGATCTGGAAAAGATACAACCTTGGTAAGCCAATTCTGACAATAATGCAATGGTTTTTTCCCCTCCTATGCACTGAGAGTTTAGCTTAGGATATGGTCACAGCTTAGGATATCAACATATCCTTTAGCTTAGGATATGTAGACCAGGCTACAGCTCAGATGAGCATGGTACTCCCAGCACTGACACACAGTTCTCAGCTGCTGGGGCAGAAACAGCACAGATGTGAACCAAAATGCTATCCCACTAGCACATACAATTCACAGCACGTTTACCTGTATCACTCCCAGGATCACTGCAGAGTGCCCAGCAATTTGCCAGTGACCTCCCCTGAAATGACTGGCTGCCTGACTAGTAGCTCCTCGTGGGTGAGCTTGAGCCTTGAGTACACACTTGGCCAGATGCTCACAGCCACCACCCCTCATTATGAAGGGGACAGGTTTTGGTCCTTGTCTGCAGGGAAAACATCCAACTGCCCGGATGAGTCTCCCTTGGCAAATATGGAAGTCTCCCCTTCCAGGTGAGGTGGGACCTCACCATGGTCTAATGGCTCCTGCAACCTCCATGCCAGAACCTCCATGCCAGAACCTCCATTCCAGAACCTCCATGCCAGTGCTGCTGCTCAGCATGGCACGTGCCAGAAGGAGGTGTGCAGTCATAATACAAAGCCTGTGACTTTGGGCTAAAGGGTACTCAGCTCTCCAGCAACATAAGAGCATGGACAGAGGCCTTTACATGCCCATCTCCAAACCTGGTGTTGCACTAGCTTCCAAAGCAATAAAATAGCTTCAGCTTCACATTGTGCTTCACTGGGGCTTGACAATACGGTGTTTTTCAACCTGCCCTTTTAATCTGTTTTGCCTGTTCATCTATACATGTTTTTACATCCATTGTGTTTATTATCAATACCAAATACACCAGAGCTTCTCCTTTTAATTTCACTATAACCTAAGGAGGCAAGACATAACACAACCTAATTGATTTTACAATCGGACCTAAACTATACTAAAATCCATAAAACAATATAAGTATTACAATTGAGATATAGATTTTTTTTTTAATTGTCCTAAATGTTATTTATAGTCATTGAAATCCTTACGAAAATGTGCCTATTACTTGTGTTTGCCTGAATTAGTACTTATTTAGTAACAGAAGAGCAACAAATTGCACAGGGACATCTGTGGCTGGGCCCAACACTACTGGAAGAACCACACATACTTCTACCTATTTCACAGTGAACAAGAGAAGTAGTTCAGCTGGTGATGCACTGCTCTGTCTCAGACTATAGCAATAAGCTGCTGAATGGGAAGCAAGCCAGAGGAGTAACCCCATATAAACAAACAAAACAAAACAAAAAAAGCAGTAAAATACCTTGCTCTATAATAGAAAATATTTTGTGAACAAAAAGTCAAAAGCTAGGCAGAAAACTATCCTATGTAGGTGTGACATAAAATAAACATGTGATCAGTAAGGGAAATTACCTCTCTCAGTTCTCCAATTCTGCGAAGTGCTTTATCTTGGCTTTGACTCAGAATGCTCTTAAGAAAAAAGGAAGAATAAAGATCAGGTGTATTAAACGTAATTTTAAAACGGATAAACAAATTTTAAAAAATCACAGATATAATGATTTGTTTCTCTATCAAGTCACACTTGATGTGCAAATATTGTCATAAACTGATGCAACAAAAAAGGCTAGAGTACAAGGCTTCCCAGTTATTTTGACAAATTAATTTTACCTTGACTTCCTTAGAAATCCCAGCTAAGAAATCATCTGTTACATACACACAACACACAGAAAATTAAATCTGTATTGTCACTACACATTTTAAGATTCAAAAAGGCATGCAGAGGACGAAAAGTAATGCTTACCTGGAGCTTCTTCTTCTCCCGCTGGATAACTTGATAAGCAGACACTAGCTAAAATACACAAATTGGATATAAAGATGATAATACATCTGTGTATAGCCATTAAAATAATTTCCTTAGTTGTATTACTACCTGCATTTTCAAACTCTTCACTCCACTTGACAATGCTCTTTTGATAGAAATATACTAAAATTTTCTTAATGTTCTCTTTTTCTATCTATAAAATGTCTCCAATGTGTTAGAAAATACAAAACCTACATGACAAAACAATGATGTTACTCAGCATTCACACACAGTTTTCCCTTCCCTGAGCCAACACACCACATACCATTCTTCAACACGGGGGGTCAAACCCAACAGTATCAGAAAGTTACATCCCAGACAGCCACCCCACAGGGGTAACCACTTTTAAGAGTACATGTCCCAGGGAGATTAAGTAAAACTAATTTTACAAAAAGCATGCATTAAAAAATATATTTCTAAATTTAACAAAAATAGGTGTAGTGCTCTCATCCCATAAGCTTTGCATCTATTCAGCAAAGACAGATTGAAAGTGGAGAGTATTTCCTCTCTCACTGCAAGCTGAAAAAAGGAGTAACTGCACAACTGAGTTTATTTAAATATTTGATTACAACTGCCAAGTAGCATTATGTTGAAGTAGCATAATGGCACTTGGAATAAGAACATTCTGTTTTCAAATTGATTAAAAATTTAAGGAAACTAAATCTGGAACACTGAAACCAGAAATCAGTAAGTCAAAATATATCTTCAAATTCTTATTTTAAAATTAACTAAACATTTTCAGAATTCAAAATTACTTTTAATTTCAAAGTCATATTTATTTTTCCCTTTTAAGAAAATCAAAACTGCTATGGGTGGTTTCCTTTACCATATTTTTGAAATGCTAACTTTCCATCCTACTTTAAGAGGGAAAAAAGAATTTTGCATTAATTACTCAAAACAAGTTTCTTCCATGCTCCAGCAAAAAAGTTCTTTTCAATTGAACTAAAGAAACTCATAAAACCAAGGGAAAAACCCAAGCCTTTTTGACAGAGAAAGTTAGGACTTGGTGGACAGATTACATTAATACAAAAAAACCCAAACAACCAAAAAAAGCGCTAAAACAAACACACAAACTGAAGAATTTTCATTTTAGCAACTACTATTCACAAAAACTTGAAAAATATACTTATCACACTAGCTGTAAGTGGAAGAAAAATTACTGTGAGAAAACTGTTTTTTCAGGCATATGCTGAATACCGCAGTCGCTGTATATATATATTTTAGAATCCAGGGATTTCAAAAAAAGTCTGCACAGGAATTTTTGTATTTAATATATATTAAATGTAAAAACAGTACAAACATCCAGTTTTAAATACAACACACTCACACTTCAAAAAATAACAAAAAACCCAAACAAAACCCCAAAACTAATTTAAAAACCCATCAGTTAAACAGCTTTATTTTCCCCAGTAATTTGGAAAATGAGTAATAAAACTACTCATATAATTGGTTTTCACTAAAACATAAAAAAAAAAGTTTGAATTAATTTCTCCCAGGGAAAACCTGGAAATTATGAAGAACAGAACTTGTTTCTTGAAAACAAAATGCTTGCCTATTGCACATGGGTAGAATATACACTGTGCATTTCAAGAACAAGTTGCAGAAAAAAAAATAAATTTGCTGTCATGGGAGTACAAGTCATGTTCACCTCTGTAGTGAACTCCACCCCCTGCTAGATTAAGTTGAAATCTTAATAGGCCTGCTCTGTGTGAGTAACCATTAATTAATCTCTACCGCTGACATTGGGAAATTATTTACAAACAAGAGAAAAATATTTCCACGTTTTATTACCAAAAACCATTTGACATATCTAGGTCAAAAATACTTAAAATCATTTAACTTCCGTGTCAGTTGTAAGTTGAAACATTTGTTCCAAACAGGAAAACAAAAAGATTGTCCACTGCTGCAGTATCTGTCAGCCTAACCTCTTTCCCCTTGCTGCCTGCTTACACCAGTCACATTGCCTACCTCTGAGTATTTTCCCCTATAGTTGCCCAAACTGCGCTCCATTCTACGCAGACGCTGCAGCAACTGCTCTTTGCTGAAGCTGTCCATATTTCCCAGAGGCTCTTCTGTTTCACTTTCAATGTCAGAAGGTGAATCAAAGGTGGGACTGACTGTTTCCAAGTCTAGTCGATTCAGTGAGTCTCTTGAAGAACTTCGTACTAGGGATTCTTTAGAAGAAGAGCGAAATAGGGTCTCTTTTACTGGGCTTCGAAACAAAGACTCCATGGAGGGAACTCGAAGCTGAAGCCTCTGAGCAAAAGACTGACTGTCACTTGGCTGCAAAAATTCAAAGAAAGTAATTATTTCTGTGCTGCTTTTAGGCAGGCAGACAGACATACTAAAGTCCAGGAAAGAGACCTGACCCGTGCAAAGAAATACTGTTTTCTACATATGCACCAAATAGCTGCCACTCCCTTAAAAGAACCATCTCCTTGTGCAGAAAAATCAAGCGTGCAACTACCAGATGTGCATAATTTCAGATGGAAACTAAATCTAATAAACTACAGCTCTGATTTAAACTTTTAGAAGAATGCATTTCTGTGTAATCCCTCTAAAAAGTGAAGAATGTGTAACTAATGTAAATGGTTGTTTACTATTGTCTCAAACTTAAAAAATATAACTGACCCACTTCTTGATGTTTTACATAGAAGACTGTATTTATCTCAAAGATACAGATACTTTCCTATGATATAGGGAACAAATTAATGGTAGAAGTCCTTGTATGATAGCTAGTTCTAGCAAGCCATCTTGAACAGTCCTTTACTTATTTTTATTTTAAATGGCTGTATGATTTTTACATAAAACTGAATTATTGATTTATATAGCTATAGTACTTCCTTCATTCTACACCACAAGATCTGTGCTGTGATAACCTATACTGCTGGTGCTACAGAAATGATGCAAAAGCATTGCTGCACGATGTTGCCCCTAAAATCAAATGTTGGAAGGCACGTGTCAGAAGCCACTGCTAATCCAATTTCAACAAGCTAAACGTTTCCCTGAGACATATTAAAAAATGACCTACATCTTTATCACTAGTGACAATATTTTTAGCCTATCAGTTCTTTTCCTCCAGCTGGAAGGTAGCTTTCCAGAGATGCAATAGGTCCTCTACTTTTAAAAGTGATTTTAATGCTTTGTATCCCATGCTGGCTGTGCAACAAGATGCATCTTAATGCTGGCAGTCTCATACCCAGTCCTTACAAAAAAAAAAAAAGCTCCACACAGCAGTGACAATACCAGCTAATGGGATTAGCAAACACACAAACAAAATATCTGAACATCCTGACAGGAAAGTACTTATCATCCCTACTTCAGCATGAAGATATATACTGGACACTTAAGCCGATGTAACACAAAGATAACAAAGCAGTGAAGGAGGAAGCAAACCCCCCATGCCCTCCACGTACCTGTGGAGTGACAGGTTCACTTCCATTGTTTTCTGTGGATCCAGGAAGTGGTTGTTTATTCAAGTTCTACAGGAGGTAAAAACAACCATTAGAAGAAACAGAGTACAAGGACTGTAATTCAATGATTCCTAGAAACAGCATCTGTGCTTTTCTCTTTGCCTGTGTTTTTAGTACTTTCTTTAGAAAGCTTATTAAGATGTCTTCATGCAAACAGGCTAGTTTGTTAAATTCAAAACAGATTGCTGCAATATGCAGAACTACAAAGCAGCTATATGTGCATGGATTAGTATGAGACATCTGTAAATACGGATATCTCCAATTAAGTAATTCATAACGATTATTTATATAACATTTATGGACAAATCAAAGACACACCAAAAAGACAAAATTATAGCAGGAAAAATCTAATTGATGACTAGTATTTACAGCCAATATGAGTAAGAATTGGCTGTAACACCATCTTTCTCTGTTTCAGAGCACTGGGGTGACAGAAACTACCTGGAAAAGAAGTGCTGGTAACAAACTGTTTAAAACTCCAACAAGCATGGGAAGAAAATCAGATGTTATAAAGAAAATATATCTTGCATAAAACTTTTGCATTCCCAAAGAAAGGAAAAGAAAACACACACACATTTAAAAAACCTCACCCAAAACAACAAAACCAATACAACAAAAACAATAGTCTTGAATTGGTTAGTTTGTTTGGTTTGGGTTTTGAGTTTGTTTTTTTATATTGGTTTGGGGTTTTTTTTACAGAGTTTAGACATTTCTGTTCCTAGCCTGTCTATCCTGCTTTTCCTGTGTCCAGGTTTTTTCTAGCTCAGTTCTAATTTTCAAGAAGGATGACCCTGGAAACTACAGGTCTCTGAGATGCACTTCATTGACTGGTAAAATCATGGAGATTCTTTTTCTGGGAGTTATTTAAAAACAACTGTGAGACAGAGCAGTCCTTGGTCACAACCAGTAATGGGTTCACCAGAGGACACTCCTGCTTGCCAAATCTGATTTCCTTTTATTAGAAGGTTACCTACTGAGCTGGCCAAGGGAAGCCACTTGCTGTAATCTTTCTGGATTTCAGTAAAGCTTCTGATACCATCTCTCACTGTCTCTTCTGGACAATATGTTCAGCATACAGCTGGATAAACGTAACATGCAGTGCATGAGCAGCTGGCTTATGGATCGGGCTGTGATGGTGACATCAGTCAGTGACATCAGATTGGTGAGCTGTCACTAGCAGGGTTCCACAAGGCTCCATCCTCAGCCCTGTGCTCTTCATAAATCACTTGAATGTATCCTCATAAATTGCTTGAATGTAGGACTTGAAGGTACACTAAGTTTGACAGTGATAATAAATTGGGAGAAGCTGTTGACTCCCTTGAAGGCAGAAGCCCTGGAAGAGGAGGTCTCAGCAAATTAGAGGGCTGAGTAATCACCAACCTTAGGAAGTTCAATGAAGACAAGTGCCAAATTCTGCACCGGATATGGGTCAACCCTAGAAGTACAGGTAGACAGGGGAACAAGACACAAGAGAGCAGCACCAAGGAAAGGGACCTGGGGGTCCTGGCTGATGGAAAGTTGAATGTGAGTCAGCAGTGCCCTGGCAGCCAGGAGGGCCAACCATGTTCTGGGTATATCAGGGACAACATCACCAGCTGGGCAAGGAAGGGGATTGTCCTGCTCTGCTCTGAATTGGTGCAGCCTCACCTCGAGTGCTGGGGGCAGTTTTGGGTGCTACAATATAAGAAAGATACAAAACTATTAGAGAGCATCCAAAGAAGGGCTATAAAGATGATGAAGGGCCTTGAGAAGCTGAACGAGGAGCAGCTAAGGTCACTTGGCTTGCTCATCTTGGAGGAGACAGAAGGGAGACTTCATAGCAGTTTACAGCTTCCTCATGAGGGGATGTGGAAGGACAGAAGCTGTGGTGACCAGTGACAGGACCCAAGGGAAGAGCACGAGGCTCTGTCAGGGAAGAATATGTTGGATATTAGAATAAAGTTCTATACCCAGGGGGTGGTTGGGCACTGGAACAGTCTCCCCAGAGAAGTGGTCACAGCACCAAGCCTATCTGAGTTCAAGAAGTGACTGGACAACACTCTCAGGAACATGGTGTGATTCTTTGGGCTGTGCAGGGACAGGAGTAGGACTTGAGTCAATCTTGAACATCCCTTCCATCTCAGAGTATTCCATGATTCTAACTTACACAAATCCAAATGGTTTTTTGCTGTAGAAATCCAGTCCAAATGAATTAGCAGAATATGCTTGACACCATCTTGGACATGGATTTTTCAAGAGAAGTGAGACACTGAGGCATATCAAACAAAATAGGGGTAAATTCACCTAGGAGCAGTGTAACTCCTAACTTTTAATCAAGTTGTACCCTGACACTTACATGCAAACTGCAAAATCTAAGGTTTACATAGAAATGAAATCTCAATCACAATCACCCTTGCATATGCACCCTACATGATCACACTCACAGCTTCTACTCTGGATATGCCTATGAGCATATCTACACATTAATGTGGCAGAGGAATGATTCACTGTAAAAGGGCTTCAAAAAGGTCTGACATGAAGGAAATTTGAGGTAGTACAGAAATACCACAGAACAAAGAAAAATTCAGATAGTTAAGGAAACCAGAGAACTGAGTAGTTACCCATATGCAGACAAAAGAAAACGAGCCATACAAGAAGTCTGGATTTATAAACTGTGCTTCACCTGGCTTGAATAAAACCTGCATTCAGCTTCAGAATGCTATCCTGTGGCAGTGGATTTGGTCCTAGCAGACTTAACAGTTTTTATGGGTCTTAAACTGAAGCACTTTTATACTGTATTCTTGGCTCCATTACCCATTCTTGTTTTATCTCCTAACAGGAAAAGTTAATAATGAGATAATCCGAACAAAAAAATTTACTTCTGCTTTATAATTTACAAAGCATCTGCTGTGCTACTATAGGACTGACAACAGAGGAAGACAAACACTTTACCAAGACTTCACAGAAAGAGTAATTGGGTATTGGAATGGGCTGCCCAAGGAGATGGTGGTGTTATCATCTCTAGAGGTACTTAAGAAAAGACTGGATGTGGGACTTAGTGCCTTGGTCTAGTTGATAAAGTGGTGTTAGGTCATAGGTTGGACTTGATGATCTTAGAGGTCTTTTTCAACCTACTTAATTCTGTGATTCTGTGACTTACAAACTAAATACACACACTTCTTTCAAAAATCATGTATTCTCATACACATAAAAAAGAGTTAAAGGAAACTATGGAGAGTTTGTGCATGTAATTCATAAGTATAATTAAATATTTAACATCTATTTTAAAACACAAGATTAAGTAGATTTATTAAATTTAATAAGGTTTTTATGAATATATAACCCATGGATGCTGTTCCTTTTTGTGAAGATGCTTTAAAAGCTGACATTTACGGACCTATAAAAATCCTTAAAAATGTAATTTCAAAACTAAACTAGTGTTGCCACTTTTAAAAGTTTCCTACTCATCATGCAGCTATCTTTGGGAACAAAAAAGCCTATATTTGGGGTTACACTTTCTATTGGCATGATAGAAAACTAGAGATACACCTGTAATCTTTCATATAAAAAATGGACCACCATAGGTATCTGGCTGCTGCAAGTCTACATCACCGTGCTCTAGAGTGAAGGATTGTATTTAGGAATCCACACACTGAATGGTAAGCATGAATTGAAGTTCTATATATAAATATAGATCCAAGAGGCTTTGAAAAGCTTAAAAGCCCTAGCTTTTCATAAGCCTGAAGAGAGCTTTCAGCAAAACTACTCTCACAGAGCACAAGCAGCCATTTTCAAAGTCTTAAAACCAGCAGTTAAATCAGGGTTTCTGGAGACCAATGGAAGAAGTTTCTCCTCCACAAACTCATAGAACATAACATCCATATCTCTATCCAAAGACAGCTATACTTACAATCTCTGATAAAAACATTGCTTTTTTATTATGAAGATGTGTAAATTAGAGCTCAGTTTCAACTGAAGCACATTAGGAGGTTCCAGTAACATTTCTGCCACCTTACTTTCCTGTTTCTGAAATGCAAAATCATACATATTTCTCAAAGGTATAAATAGATTAGCAAGCCTGAGAAGTTAAAGCTAAAATGTCTGTATTTAAGAACATTCTACTGCTTTTAATAGTAATACTTTCTCAAGTATTCCAAAACTGAATAATTAGGAAGGGAGAAAGGAAGGAGAGCTTAATGCATGTTTTCTTCCTTTATTTTCCTTTAACTTTTTCTTTAAAAAAAAATTGGACACCCACTGTGTCCAAGAATATTTTGAACTGTTTCTTCATGCAACAAAACCTTTGCATCTTAGTTAGTAAAGAGTTTATACTAATTTCATCTATACCAAAAAATCCACAGTTACAGTAACTTCTCTATGCTGTTCACTGTCAGATCACATATACAGTTAAAATACGGGGTTTTTTTAGCAGTTAATATGTGTTTGTGTGTGTTGGTGAAACTTTCCTGTATTTTTAGTGTATCTAGGTTTTGCAAACATATATAATGTGGGTGTTTCTTTAATATATATTTTTTTAATCAGTCATCTTATTCTCTATAAATTTCTTATCATTTTCTCCCCCTCTCAATTCTTATTGTGAGTACTGCTCTAGAATTTTCAAAAAGTTCAGAGACCAAAATGAGTTTTACAGGGAAACATATTATTAGTACACACTGGTAACACATTAACAATAACTGTTACAGTACAATTATTTGCACGTATTCAGTCTTGTATAAATACGTGAGCCAGTAAATATGCCACTAAAGTACCAAAATATCTAGAAATATGCCACTAAGAATACTAAATGATCTTAAAAATGTAACATTGGAGCACTCACACAAACAGGATGTTTGCAATTAATTTTTTTTTGAGATAATTCTGTTGTATAGTGAAAACTAAAAAAGTTTACTTAAATTTGCAGTGAATCTTTAAGTAACGATTGCTGGACCTGGAATATGATCAGAATACTGAATGGGACCACCATTCTAGTCACTGTTTCTGTCCAATCTTGCTTAGCCTGAGAGAGACAAGTCCAACACAATATGCTGTTGTGCTAGGTCCTGCTTACTGAATTTTGATCCTGTTACAGCTTTCAGTGACTAGTCATTTTAAACCATGAGTAGGAAAGGAGCACTTACAAAGTAATCATGAAATATTACAATTAGCTGAGATTCTAAAAATTACTGTGCTTTAAATCACTTATGGACTAAGAATGCCATACTTCTGAAGCATGTGAAAAATGCCATTCCTGTCCTGTGCCAATAATAAGAATACAGCTTTGTATGTGGCTATATCAGAAAGCAGAAGTCTGACCTCCTCCCTATGCCTGCTTCTTTTTTCTTCACTTCTTGCCTCTTCTCACTGAGCTTCTCCACTTACATACAGTGAAGACATTTCCAGGCAAAGAAACATATATTTAAAGTAAAATCTAATTATTAAAAAAAAAAAAAGACTATTCATCCTCACAATAATAATTGCCAGGTTTTCAACTAGTTGTAGATTAATTTATGTGTCTATGTGAAATAATTATTTCCTGCTACCATTAGCAGTAAATCACATACTACATTTCACTGTATACAGTAAATAGCATATGAATTTTACACATAATCAATCCCAACGTTAATTCTATCCATTTATCTTGAAATACACACAGACATACATAAATATGAAGAGGAAATTTCTACGTAACACACATACAAACTTGTGCAACAGTTATTTAAATTTGTGTATTGTTACCTGTAAAAGAGAAAATACGTTAATTTTTTAATGTTACAATAAATTCACATCATACAGCATATCAGCCAGAATCAGGTACTACCTCTGTGAAATTTAGTGCAGGGTTAGCAACAAGGTAGTTAAGACAGAGGTCTTTGTGAGAACAAGCCACAAGCAACTAAGTTTGCCTTCTAGTACATTACTCTCCTCCACCTGCTAAAGGCATCACTAAGAGGGGTGGGGAGGACTCACCACACCGTCACTCTGTGGCTTAGGTTGTTTGGTGGCATCCAAAGCAAAGATAGTATACTCAGAGAGAAAAGCAGGTTCTGCTATCATCCCGGCTAACAGCTGTTATTTAATGCAAAAAGGAGGAAAATGAAAATAAATCAAGCAATAAAGAACACATTGCAAAATTTTACTCCATTTTTCCATGCTATTAAAAACATAACAAAACAATACAGCAGCTTATGAGACAAGAGATATTGATAAAGGGAGGACATAATCAGAAAATATACACTACATCATTTCAGAACAGCAAAAATACAGTTTTTATCATTTAGAACTAAAGAAGCATGGTATTTAAAAGATCCTAGTTTAGCCCAAGATAAAAACTATGTTTCAGGTATTTCTATTGCAATTTTTTTAAACTTCTGTGGATGAGTTGTCTTCATATACCACTGAGCCCTATTTGCTCTAAGTTATTCATTAACAATTCACTATTCTAAAAATTCCATCAGTGTTTCAGTTATATATCATATAAAATACTTGCTTTTGAGTATTTATCATCTAGTGCTTTTATACTCTAGAATTCTGTCTACATTTTTTTAAATTCCTTACAATTTTTTTAAACTGCTAGCAGTATTTTTAAACTACTGCATAAAAATACAATAGTTCAATTTAACCATTTTATCAAGTCAGTATCTAAGAAGAGATATAAATTCCTAGAGGTGAAAACATGAAGCAGAGAGACTGCAATTTGAATTAAAATTGGATATATACATGTAATATAATGCAATCTAATGCATTTAGGATGCTGTAACTGAGAGAGGAAAAGATTCCTTTCATGATTATACCCACATACCTAAGTTCAAGGTTCAACTTCCTTACAGCTTGAGATTTCAGAATTGTACTGATTGCTGACTGAACCAAAACACTAAATAAATCAAAAATTGTTCTGAAATAATGAGACAAACTCTTCTATCAAGTTACTAAACAGTACTTTTAGGAATCAAATACTAATATAACTTAGGAGTTTAATTTACTTTTTTTGTGGCAATTACATTGACTGCAGTGCTGTAGCAGATTAATTACATAAATTCAAATTGAGAGAGAAAAATATTTTCACAGGTAAGATGGGAAAGACTACATGACTTTGAATTTATGTTAGCCGAACCCTTTCAGAAAATGTAAGAAGTGGTAGATGTCCTGTGAGAGCCATATACAATAAATAGCCTCAGATTTGCCAATAACTAGTTATGTCCAACAAACTCGGCTAAAATTTCTCACCTTTAAGTTACAACAAAGATAAGCTACTAATAAAAGTGATGCTCACGTTCCTCATGCTCTCAACCTTCTTCACTCCCCCAGAGCCTCAATCCACTTGCCCTGTGCATTCACTGTGGTACCAACCACATATTGAGTTTGTTGTCCTCCTCTCTCAGCCTGTTAAAAGTGTAATTCTTATGAGTTAGCTGTGCAAAAGCTCCTGATATATATGTGTGTATATGTATGTGGGTACATATATAAATATATATATGTATGTTTTTTTCTTCCTCTGAGCTCTAAGACAAGACAAAAATAAGGAAACTGACAAAACTGACAAGTGATAATGGTTCCAGAAAATCATCAAGTGTTGATGGTCTAGAAGTTCTTGCTCCTCTTGGAAAGGGCATATGCCAATAAAAGAAAAGGCATCTACTATGTACATACAAGTGTAAAAACATACAGCAGCAATACTACAAGCAAGCCTGATGGCCTCATGAATTAGAAATATGCAATTTCACAAATAAAATTATGAATTTTTTAAAGATAAAAATTACTTAGTATGTTTGGAGAAGACCAGTTACAAAGATGAAACACAGTTTGCAAAGCACTGATAAATGGATTAGGCGACTATTATTAACCAAACGATTACTAACATTTTCAACATGTAACATGCATTATCTTCAGCTTAATTAAATCACTTTTAATGACATGACCATCAAGAACTTCAGGAACCACAGACAATTTCAATTATTATCTCTTCACAGTAACAGCTTGCTAATGCTGAAAATACTAAGTTATGACATTTCACTATAGCATTACTTTGCTTAATCCTAATAGCATTATCTAGTACACTAAAAGTTTGCATTAAAAAGAATTCCTATTTGATCTCTAACAAGTTCATCCCCCCCAAAAAAGATGGTCTCTCAGTTTGTTCAGCAGCTATGAATTGTTCAATTTTCAGTCATCCCTGGAAGTCCATGACCATGTTACTGCAGCCAAGTTCAGAAGGCTCAGACATAAATTCACAAATTTGAAAATTCATTCTTTCACAAAATGTTAATTATAAAACCCAAAACATACAGGTAAGATGACAGAACTTTAAGCAATGGCACAAGTTCATTTCAAAAATTCACTCAAACTACCTGGTAGAATGATAAGATGGTAAGAAGATCAAAACTATCCACTGCCTAAAATATGCCAATGCATATTACAATTATGATTTTGAGAAAAAAGAAATTGATGCAGTACCGCTTGAGTTTGCAAATGTACAATTCCAATGTCTCCATCATAACTAGAAGTTTACACAAACAATAGAATGTACAGTGATTCTGTGAGCCAACCTTACAAGTCAAAAAGCCATAACAATACTGAGCACTCTATCAATATGAAATTTCAAAATATTTCCTCTTCAGTAGCCAAGATGAGAGTTTCACACTTCAAACAGCTACCAAAGACAGAATATACTCAGCCATAGTCCAAGAATAGTATTTCTTTAACACATTTAGAACTGGCTGCATTTGCCCATTAGTCATCCTCTACTTTCCAATATTAGGTGACCAACAACACTTACGGACTTGCTTACAGTATTTTTGTTACTCAGTGTGTTGATTTGGCATGGCCTGTTTTTTTAGTAGTGGGGGAAGGCCACATAAGTGGCTTCTGCAAGAAACTGCTGGAGGCTTCCACCGTGTCAGACAGATGGCTCTGAAGATGGACATGCTGCTGGCCCAATTAGAGAGGTTGGTAATACCTCTGTGATGACGTAAATTTAAGAAGAAAATCAAAACAGAGCACAAGCAGACTTTTCCAGGGGCAGCAAGGCATCGCCACCGGGCGCCATCCCAGCACAGCCTACAGCACTGTGCCACTGTGGCTGCCACCATCTCGGCGTGGCCCACAGTGAGCCTTTGCCTGGCCACCACTAGACAGCCACACTGTGGGCAGAAGAGCAGGGGCAGCAGCTTCTCCTTCCCACCACCCTGCATAAGGAGAGGCGTTAAATATCACCAGCACCATGGTGGCTGCCACTGCAAGTGGCCCTGGCTGGTGGCAAAAACATGGCAAGCAACTCCCCAGCATGGAAGCTAGATGAGATTGACCTCCCAGCACTGCAGGATCCTGCAAAAATCTTTGAATTGGTGGAATTTATTGGCAATGGTACCTATGGACAACAGTTTTGCTTCCAGTCAGAGAAGAAGAGGAAGGGAGGACATGTGAAGGAAAACAACATGGCAACACCAAGGTCAAGAGAAAAAGAAGTGGGGAAGTACTCCAAGTGTTGGAGCTGAGATTCCTCTGCAGGCCATGGTGAGGACTATGGTGAAGCAGGCTGTCCTCCTGGAGGCCATGAGAACCCCAGAAAAATACAGAGATCCACTTGCAGCCCGTAAGAGAAGTACTCACACTGCAGAAGGTGAATGCCAGAGAAAGCTGTGATCCAGTGGGAAACCTGAACAGAGGGAGAGGGTCCCTGCTTCCAGAGACAAGAGATTGAGGGCCCTTGCTTCCAAACTACAACAGCCGATTCTCAAAGTACTGCACTACTGCACCCTGTGGATGAACGACCCACACTACAGCAATTTTAGACAGATTGTTTGCCCATGGGAGGGACTCACATTGTAGCAATTTTGGCAGGACTGCTGCTTATAAGATTGAAGCCACACTGGAGGAGTTCATGGAGAACCATCTCCCACGGGAGGGACCCTACAGCATAGCAGAAAAAAAGACTTCCCTCCCTGAGCAAACAGAAAAAATATCTCAGGTGATGAACTAACCAAAACCCCCACCCCCTGTCTCCCTGCACTATCAGGGGGAAAGGGATCAGCTGGGGGGGGGGGAGGGGAAAGGTGTTTTAAAGATTTATTTTACTTCTCATTATCCTTCTCTGACTCTGCTAATAATAAACTTACCTTTCAGTTTGAATCTATTTTGTCTTTAGAGTGTTTTCTCCCAATCCTTATCTCAACTCATGAATCCTTAATTAATTTCATTTCCCTCTCCTCTGCTCAACTGTAACTAGAGAGAGTGAGCGAAAGGCTTTCTTTAGTGCCTGGCATCTGGCCAATGTCAAACCATGACACTCTGATAGCTCATAACCTGCTACATATTCAGTTAAATTACAGGCAGAGCCCTCTAGTGAGTCCTGTAATTACACTACTTAATGCTTTCCAATATTTCCAATCTGTTTTTATCTGCATTTTTCATTTTTTTCAACCATCCATTCAGTATAACTTTAAGAACTAACTGTCTAGTTAACCGTGGGGCGGGGATGTTAGGGAAAGGATTATTAAAAAATCACAAAAAAATTATTTACCTCTCCCAGCAAACAGACAAGAAACAACCTGTTAGTCAGCCAACATTAAATAGCATTACCACACAGGATTCTTGTGCTTCAGGATTCATCCTAAAACCCACTCTAAATTATCTTCATAGTTACAGAAACATTAAATACATCTGATGCTATACTATCTAATATATCACTAGCAGCATATCAGCACTAGGCTGGTATTGCAATCAATAAAACTAGACAAGCTAGAATCAACTGAGATGAAGCATACTGTAAACAGAAGATGCAAAGATGCAGGTCAGTCTTTAACTTTCTCTAATCCTAAGAATGCAATCATATCACGCTTGAAGCTTGCTACAGAAATCCTACTAAGATCTCCCAACACTTTGTTTCAAACATACTCTGGGGGGATTGGCTAATACACCTAAAGCTGTGCTGCCATTTAGCAGGACCTTGATAGGCTGGAGAACTGGCACAGAGAAACCTAATGAAGTTCAACAAGGGGACTGCACCTGGAATAGATCAACCCCAAGTCTCAGCACAGCTTAGGAGCTGACCAACCAGAGAGCACCTCTGCAGAGAAAGACCTTGGAATCTTGGTGGAGCCACAAGCTGAACATGAGCCAGCAGTGCCCTTGCAGCTAGGAGGGCCTGTGGTATTCTGCAGTACATCAGGAAGACTGTGCCCAGCAGGCTGAGGGAGGTGATCCTCCCCCTCTATTCATCCCTAATAAAACAACATATGGAGTGCTGTGTGGAGTTCTGGGCTCCTCAGTACAAGAGAGATAAGGAGCTACTGGAGAGGATCCAGCAGAGAGCCATTAAGATAATTAGGGGTCTGGAACACTTTTTTCACACACAAGGAGAGACTGCAGGAGCTGAGTCTATTTAGTCTAAAGGAGAGAAGACAGAGAAGGGATCTAATCAATACATACAAATATCTCAAAGAAGGTTGTCAAGATGATGGCACCAGACTCTTCTCAGTGGTGTCCAGTGACAGGACAAGGAGTAATGGCCATAAACTAAACCACAGAAAGTTCCACCTCAACATGAGGAAGAACTTCTTTACACTTAGGGTAGCAGAACACTAAAACAGATATCCCAAGGAGGTCATAGAGAGTCCATCTCTGGAGACATTCAAAACCTACCTGGACACATTCTTTTCCTGTGTAACCTGCTCAAGGTGACCCTGCCTTGAAACAGGGTTGGACTACATCATCTGCAGAGGTTCCTTCCAATCCTACCAATTCTGTGATACTCCAGGGTGAACTGTCTCCTCAGCCCACACTGACCTTAATCTCAAGCACTAGATTTATAGGCTGAAGGCTGAGGACTACAAGGAGTTGCACTGCAAGCTACAGGTTGTGCCATGGGTGGTGAGAAATGGCTGAAACCCCCAGTGATGAGCCCTTTGCCCAGTAAAAGGCCCAGAATTGCCATGCCAGCTTGGATGGTGCCCAGTCACCCAGAGACTCTGCAGAACCCAGCAAACAGTGAGAAGACCCCAGATCAAATATCACCATTAGAACAGGCAGACAGAATGAAAGCCAGGCATTCCTTTGTTCAGGGCCCTTACCAAGAGACACCCAACTCCATCTCTCGTTATTTGCTGCATCATGCTAAAAATTCCTAAAGGAAGCAGAGTCTAGAACTCTATGGGAAACCTTGGGTCAAGGCAGTGAGAGAAACTTGTCTGGCATGTAATTCTCATAAAACTTGTCTCCCTGTGAGTGTGTCAGGTGGGGCACCCATCAGCTCACTGGAGCTGCTTGTGGTGAGGGGGCTTCAGTCCCACAGCAAAAGCCTGGGGTGGATCAAGTGTGACTGCAAGAGTGGCTACTGGGTGGTCAAACAGAAACGTTTCCTAACAGGCCGTGACATTACTGATCTTTTGTCACAATATTTAACTCTTATTTTGCTTTTCTGCCAGTAAAATCCTACTGAGCAACAAATGTTTCTACCTTGGATAGAAAGTTGCAAATGAGGTAAAATTGCTGAGGAAGCCAAACACCAGATGACATTACCTGCAGTATTATCAAAGGACACAAAGTTTCTGTTTCAATAACCTTTGTATTTTCAATACTCTGAACAGTTTCTGTAGCCCTCAAGTTCGGCCTAAGTGAAGCAGCCCTAATTGATTTTTAAGGACTTTCTGAACTCCAGAAATGACTGTGTTCTTATTATTCTTACTATTCCTCCTCCCTCTGAAGAATTACCATGCTCAAATCTTCTTTCACAAGGATTCTGATGAGTGGGGTGCAAAGGTCAAAGTACCTGCAATTCCTAGATCAAAGAGCTTCTTTAATATGATGTGAAAGAAAACTCAAAGTTTAACAGGGATGAGAGTTTGACTCAAGTCTCATTGCTCTGGAGATGACAGTAGTTGAATATTATACATGTTACATGCATCTAATACGTTTGACTGCAAAAGGTAATCATTATTCCCTTTCAGAAAAAGAAGAGAATCAGTAGATCCAAATTTTTTATTAGCCTGTCATCAAGCAAATTTGAAAATTCATACGTCTTGTTAGCAGAGTGCACCATGGCATATACATATTTCTAGTATGTTAATATTTAAAAATTTATATAATTGTACATGAGCAGTTTTGCTATGTTATATACCAGCACAGCAAGACAGAGGGAAGAGGATGGGACTACAAAATTTGTCTAAGAGAAAAGCCACTATTTCCTCATGTACTTTCAGTAGCTAGAAAATGTCAGCTATCAGCTAAAAGGTTTCGTTTCAACTCTTACTTAAAAAGAACTCATTTCTCACAGTAAAATAAATAAATAAATAAATTTGGTTATTTGTCCAAGGTGGTGAAAGTCAGGAAAAAAGTTGTGAATAATTCAGTAATTTCCTTATTTACTGAATATTTATTCACAAAAAGCTTTGTGCAATTTGCAATATGATCTTTTATGCCTCATCCCTACTGTGACAAGGGAATAGAAATAACTGAAGAGCTAAAATTTCAAGGGTTTCTCTCAGCAATTAAACAAGCCCCAGAATCTAGGAGAACAGAACTGCACTCTCAGAAAGTGGTAGTACAGAAATCAAATAGGTCTTTCCTGGTTTGCTTTTTTTTTGATGAGCAATCTAAGCATGTTGGTTTATGTATCAGGAGTTGTAAAATACAAGTTTAGATTCAAACTAGCTTATGCAGCCTTCAAAATCTCGTCCCAAATATCAGAAAGGAAAAAAATACAGATATGTCTGAACCACTACCATCTTTACATGGCAACACCTATTTAGAAGTACTTCAAATTAAGCATAAGAATACAGAAAAGACACAGGAATAACAAAAGGGCAGAAGGAATATTATTTCAGCTTTACTTGTGGTGCCTTATTAATAGCCAATGCTAGAGAAACATCTTAACTAATTTAATAACACAGTCGTTAAATACCACTAAAGTGAGACTGGAAAGTACCTTGGCTAAGTATCTTTAGGTCTAAGAGCTATATATATTGTGCTCTGCTGTCACTTCCATAACACTCATTAGGATGTCAGTGACATTTGGATGCATGACTGGTAGGTCACCTACAGCAATCTAACAGCTCAAAGCGAACTAGCACCAGCTTTGTTATCTTCTGCAGCTGGGATTTATATATTTGTAAGTATACAAATATATATAGTAGAACAAAAGTATATAGTAGAACAAAAAGGACATCTTTAACTTACAGGAACTATAGTGAATACTATTTATGTATTTCACCTCAAACTCTGCTCAAAAGTCAATGTGGTAAGTTTGAAAACTGAACACTATTCTTCCCTAGAAAAGATGAACTCACTAAGTAACCATATTTTAATAGTCTAGAGCTGTTTCAAACAGCAGTATATCAACTCAGAAATGACTGGACATGCAAATTGTCTGACAAAGCTCTTTGGAAGTAGTTTTACCTCACAATGTGATCATATTTTATGAGCTACTTGCAATAAGAGAATACAGAACTAGTCAGATGTCTGCTTTTTCCTATACACGAAAAAATTTTGAAGTTTTCTATAACACTGCTACTGGATAATCAGATATCCAATAAAATACAAGCTGAAGAGGAAAGCTGGCATGAAAAAGAAACTCACCACATATTCTGTAAATGGAGCATACCAGCTGCAGGTTTATTTTAAACTGACAGCATCTTGGAATTTTGAAATAGTAAAATATTTTTGAAATCTTTTCATTGTAGAGTATAAAGCAATTATGTTGGCACATAAGTTTTATTACAATTCTTTGATCAGACTAATGATGTCATTTACAACCGTAACTAATTCTGAAATTGTTTTTATTATAAAAACATTCTGAGAATAAACCAAATATTTCATTTGTAATACTTGCAACTTTAATACCATGGAAGTAAAAATACAAAAAAACTTTATCTATTTAAAGACATACTAAAACATAGCTCACAGAGGACACAAAATATACAAAATAATGATGAAACATTAATTTTGCTTGGCTTTCAGTACTAAAATAGTTAGCAATTATTCATGTACTGCAAAAATGTTCTAGCATGCAATACTCTTCAACCAAATATTTTCAGCATATTAAATGTTGTTCAGCAGTTCACTGTAATGCCACTGCCATTGACACCTACACATAGAGCAACTGCCTGGTCAAATGAGAACACAGCAAAAAAATGCCCTCCAAAAGACATAATGCATTCATATAACCAGGGTTTGTATTTTCAGTGATAATATGCAATATCTGCATCATATTTAAACGAACAAACTATACTGCTGCTGAACTGAATTTTATGAAAATCTCATCCAACAGATTTCAAAGATGATTTGCTTTTAATCATACCTCCAAAATTTATGAGAAATTTTTGGAGAAAATAAATTTATTGTTTTAATCATTTAAACTTAGTTTTTCGTAAAATTTTCCATTTGATGTAAAACCAGTCCTTACAAAAAAAAAAAACCAGAGGTTTTCATCCCCTTAAGACTTCACTATTTCCTGAATTTCTAATTAAAGGATGTGTTTCACAAGTAAAGTTGTTATGGCAGCTCCCCTAAGACCAAGGATAACTATAAATCTGAAGGTACTTAGTACCTCTGTTTCCACTCTTAATCTTATTCCTCCTTCTGCCTCTCTGGTCATCCCAGTCTAACCAGTCTATTGAGAGATTAATGTTCTTCCAATGTCACTTGGCATGTGCTATGGGGAATCTTTTGCTTCTCTTGTTTGTCTAGAACAGCACTCTGAAAATGGAGTTTGCTGGGGACAACTCATATCTAATGAAGTAAATGTAGTTCTCAATAGAAATCATGAAGAAAACATTGGCCAAATGAGTTCTTCTGCACATTATACAATAATTTTTTTTTAAAAAAAAGGGAAATCGATTCTTAGTACCAACCCACTCCTTCTAGGCCACAGTAGTAGTTTTCATGTGGCAATATGCTACTTCTATACCCTGTATTAAGATCAGAAAACTCTCCTTATTGAAAAACTTAGTAAATTATCCTGGGTGACACTGATTGCCAATATTCAGGAGCACCAGTTAACACAATTTTTTTTCCAAGGAGAGAGGGAATTCATTACAGAGATATATACATACATATATATATATATCACAGTGGAGAAAATAAGCATTTATTAAAAAATACCAAAATACTAAACAAGACCATTAGATACTTTCCCTTCAATTTCTATTTTGCAGGAAGCAAACTGCCAAGCTATAATCATTGATAGCATTCATAATGAAATCTATTACAAATTTCAGGTATAGCTGATTATCTCCTAAAGAAAACATGGTGTTAAAAATTAAAGTGGACTGTTCCACTGCAAGAAAACACATCATATTTTGTGGCAAAACAAAGCAACTGAATTTTCTGACTAGGACACAACATTTCCTCTGAAAAAGTTCACAGAACCACAGAAGCAATCCTGCTTTATGCTACCAGCCTATGTCCATGCTCACTAAGTCAGGTAAATGTTTGTTTATTTGTATTTGTTGCCTTTTGTTAATCAAGCTGCTTCAAAAGAGCAGTAGTACTTAATGTGAAACAAGGTAAGTGCAGGTTGTCTTCTTAGTTTGTTTTATTATGCAAGTCAAGGTTACCCATCATCCTGATAATGATTTTAATATTTTATGACTGATAATTTAGAATCAGTTTGGTTTGTTGTTTCGTTTTTGGGGGATTTTTTTGAGGGGGGTGAGGAGAGCTGGGCTGTTTTTTAGTTTGGGGGCAGAGGAGAGAGGAAGTGTGGTGGGGGAAATAACTTTGAGTTTGATACTTATTACTGGCATCATTAGAAACAATCACAAATATTCTGTATAAACCTTTTGGATTATACACCTCAAATGACCTGGATTCACCTAGCTTTTCAACCAAAAGTGGGACAAAAACAAAGTTAATCTCTCCAAATGTATCTTCTGTCCCACTGCCTCACTGAGTTCAGTTCAGGAATAAGATTTTTAAGACCTGAAGACTTAAAACATTTCCTAATCTGGAGGTTAATCACTACAGAGTAAAGATTTGTTTTATTACTATTACACACTTAGGTATTTAATCTAAAAAATAGACTATTCATATCTATAAATACATAGAAAATACTGAGATTGAGACACTTTTTTAAAAACGCAAGGAATGACATAAAGTTAGATTTTTTTAAAGCTGAAAAACAGAGAAAAACAGTTCTCAACTGACCTCTTTGTCTGGTGTTAAAGTGCCTTCATCATTCTGATCTGTAAATGAAGTTGTCCTGCTTCTGTTGCCAGTTGATGGAGGGGACTTGGAAGGGACCTACAGAGAGATCATGTATATCAACAAGTAATACTTTTAACTCCAGACCTAATTATTCTGTATCATAATTTACTTCAAGAATTACTAACTATATCATCTCAGTAAAGCCTAGTCTAGATCTTTTTAAAGAAAGCAACTGTCTGTCACAAGTTGTACCTTACCACAAAGTCCCCAGAGCAAAATATGTCATGAATTAGCCACAAGAACAAGCAAAAAAATGGGTTATTTTGATTGTTTCTGACTATGGTCCTCCTAGACCATATTTGAAAAACAAGCCTCCTAATATTTTAGGAACATAGTACTGTTGCCTCAGGTTTAAAAGTTTAGTGATTTGACAAGGATTCAAGCTTTTAAAAGGGGAACAGAATTGGATCAAGAAGTTAGAAAATTAACAACAAAAAATGATACTAAAAAAATTAGAAATGTTAAATTTATACCATCTATAAAATTTCATCTAAACTATCAAAAATGCACAAGAAATTGCTTTATTTTCTGATGTCAATATTTACTTGTTGTTCCTATCAGAACTAAACATCTATTCACGGAAATTTTACAACCTCATTTAAATTGAGGTTCTAAAAAGTCACACCAACTCAAATAAACTACTTTGTCAGCCTCATAATGCAAACTTCAAATATAAAATTTCAGTATAAATGTAATGAGTCATAAAGTACCAACAAGCAGACCCATACAAAAGAAAGTAATTAGGAAGATTTCTCATTAGGTATTATGAGAGGCTGGAAGGATTGTGGACTCAAAATATTTCAGGTATGTGGTGGGGGAAAGAGGAAGGTCAGGCTTTGCTTTGATGAGGTGATGCCCTGCTGCACACACTCCATTCCTGTGGAGCTGCATCACAGTCCTGCAGTGGCTGCCAGTACCTGGTACACGGAGGAAATGTGCCACACTCCACCCCTGGAGCCCCAATCCCGGCCCAGAGTGGTCAGATGATCAGAAGTTCCACCTGTGCAGAAGAGCACAGGGGTACTTAACCCAGGATATAAGGCAAGCACATGCATATTTTAACCCTATCTCCTCTTGAAATTTCTATCAGCTGAACGCTGCTGGAACCAGGAGTGGTAGCTGTATTTGTTCTTTTTTATATCAAAATTATTCTAAAATCAGTCATAGTTACAGGTCTGATGGGGTAGACTAATGTCCCAACTTGAAAATACTACTCAAAAGTCACACAGCTTACCTAGTACCAAATCAAAATAGGTGTTCATCATGGAAGCTTTATGTACTGCTGAAAACAATCATACCGAAGTATTCATAGGGTGTTTGTAAAAAACCCCGATCTATTCATGCTGACAGCCTACTCTTCTTTCATTCCTACCCTCAATCTAATGCAAGGATTTTAAGAAGATGATTTGGAAATCAATTTCCTTCTGTTTGATGAGGGCCAGAAACATTCAAGGACACTGTCACTGCTTAGAAGCAGTATGAACATACCTCTTGACCCTGCCCTTAATGATCCTACAATTCTCACTGCTGCATTCAGACTTCTTGTCGATTCACAGTCATTTCAGTGGCACTAAGCTTTGCAGCACAAATATTCCTCGATCTTATGCAAAAACAGAAAGAGCTGAAGGAGGACAGTATAGTTAAATTGGAATGGATCAACTGCCTGATCAGCTCAGGGCTGAGCAAAGTTAAAGCAGGCTTTAAGGGCACTGTCCAAATGCCTCTTCAACACTGACAGGCATGGCTGGGGAAGGCATCGACCACCTCTCCAGGAAGCCTATTCCAGGTTTTGGCCACCCTCTGGGTGAAGAAGTGTTTCCTCATGTTAAGTCCAAACCTCCCAGACAGACATAGTTTGAGTCATTGCTGCATGTCCTGGCACTGTGTAGCAGGGAGAAGAGCTCAGCACCTCCCTGTCTATTTGCCCTCCTCAGGAAGCTGTAGGCAGCACTGAGGTCACCCCTCAGCCTCCTCCTCTCCAAACCAGACCAGCCCAGTGCCCTCAGCTGCTCCCCAGAGCACATTCCTGCCAGCCCCTCCCTGCCTTTGGTGCCCTTCTCAGGACACGTTCAAGTACCTTCACATCCTTTTTAAATGGTGGGGCCCAGAACTGCACACAGTACTCGAGGTGAGGCTGCACCAGTGCTGAATTCAGTGGGATAATCACCTCTCCTGGCTGGATGCTGATGCTGTGTTTGATGCACCCCAGGATGAGATTTGCTCTCCTGGCTGCCAGGGCACACACACTGCTGATCCCAGTGAGCTTCCTGCCAACCAGCATTCCCAAACCCCTTTCTGCAGGGCTGCTCTCCAGCCACTCCTCTCCCAGTTCAGACTCACGTCTGGGATTGCTCCATCCCAGATGCAGAATCCAGAATTTGGTTGGTCTTGTTTTGTTTCATGTCATTGGTGATGGCTCAATCAATCAATCGGTGACTCCAGTCAGTCCAGATCCCTCTGCAAGGCAAAGCCTTTTGTCCCGTGGGAGAGTCATTTCCCAGTTTGGTATCATCACCAAACTATCTGCACATTCAGCCTCCAGCTCACTGATCAAGAGACAGAACAGAGCTGTCTCTAGAACTGAGCCCTGAGGAGCACCACTGCTAACTGGTCACCAGCCACATGTCCTGTTTGCTGCAACAGTTTGAGCCCTGCTCTTCAACCAATCCTTCATCCTGTGCACTGCACACCTGCTCATCCCACTGCTGGAAAACTGGTCTGGAAAAATGCTGGGAAGAACAGTACCAAAAGCCTTTATAAAACCCAGAAAAACTACATCCACCACCTTCCCTTCATCTACCAGGCAAGTAAACTTACTGCAGAAGGTTTTTTAAACAGGATTCTCCCTTTGTGAACCCATGTTGACTGTATCTGATGATTGCACTGTTTCTTAAATGTCTTTCAAGAGCATCCAGTATGACCTGCTTAACAATTTTTCCAGGTCCTGAGGTTAACTCTGTCGTTTCCTGCATATTCCCTCATGACCTTCCTGTAACCTGGAATAATGTTGGCTAGCTCCGAGTCAGCAGAGACCTCCCCAGATTCCCAGGATGATTGAGATTGTAGTAACTGCTAGCTCCTTTAGTACCCTGGGTTGAATCCCACAGGCCACATGAAATTATGAACATTCATTCAACTGACACAACTTGTCTCTTAAAATTTCAGTGTTCACAAATGGAAAGTCAGTGTTCCTGCAGTCGTGGTCCTCTGACTCAGGACCAGGCAGCCCAAGGTCTGCCAGTACTATTAAAGACTAAGGCAAAGAAAGTACTGACTGCCTCCATTTCTCCTTTATCCCTATTTGTCAGGTGACAATCTTGGACAAGTATCAGTTCAAGACGCCTGTAATTGCAATAGTGCTTTCTTCCTCCCTGCCAGCAGTCAGAAAGGGATGTGTTCCTCAGGCTGTGAGGGGCAGGTATCCTCAATCTGACAGATGACATCAGTCAGATAACTGTTCATATGAAAGAGTAAGGCCTACAAACACCTCCTCAGAAAAAAGTGTTACACTTGAGAAATTTGACAGGAAGCAATGCATTTTAAGGATGTGAATTACTAAAAGTAAAGGAAAAAAGCATATCCCAAATTTTTTGCACGGTTACAGTATATTTTATAAGCCTCGAAAAACTCAGTTCTTCCTCCTTTACAGAATCTGTTTTCAAATGAGATACAAGAAGTGAGAAGACAAACCTATTTTACTTCTAAGATCAAATTTAATTATTTCCTCATAGTGTTACTTGAGAGCAACTGAAGAGTAAGAAACATTGCAAGACAACTATTTTACATGAAAATAAAAATACGTTGTAATTTTTTGCTTCTGCCTTTCCATTTATGTCAACCCTTGAGTTACTTGATCTGCTCTGTCCACAGTATAGCAGATTAGGTCTATAGACACGGTATAATTTATCATAAGCTCTCGTATCAAGTTTCGGGGTATTTGTCAATGTTAATTCTTCAAGGCCATATAAAGACTAAAGTATATTACATTGTTGGGTGCATGTATGCACATAAGCTCATATCTACTCAGTAGGATGATTTTCAGCAAGTACCAACTCTTGAACACATGCACCAAGTATCCTTGAACTAAGTGGATTACAATACTGTGTGAAAGGTATCATAATTTAGCTGCTGCATATTGAAAACAGTAAACTCTGCAGCTTGATCTCTTTTACACTGCACTGAAAGTTCACCACATATGGTAATTAATACAGCACTTTAAACTGTATATAAAAATATACTTTGCTAACTAGAAAAGGCACAAAATTAATACTGTGGAAGGCCCTAAAGTAAGACTCAACAAGCTACCTAAAACTTACCTCTATTTCACAAATGAGTGATTCAAAGAATAGAACCTAACCATCAGCAGTTTTGAAACCATGGTCTAATACTGAGACTATGCAGTGACAAATCTCCTAGTGGTTCAAATTACACTCAGACCAAGCTCAGGCAAGTAATCATCTATTTGTCAAATTAACTAAATTTTTTGTCTGCAGCTTAACATTCACAGGACTCAGAGTTTATATCAGTTTTTATACTTTTAGATTCCAAGATACATAGGCTACTTAACCTAACAATGAGACACAGACAGACACTATCAGTTTATTTTGCTTTGGCACATGCATGAAATTATCACAACATTTTTTGGCCACTTTCACTTAGATGGATACTCTCCACACATATCCTATCTACCATGTATTATTATCATGTAAAAGCAGCTTTTTCTAGAATACATTTATAATAACTTAGTGAAAGTATATGCAAGAGGAAAATGGCCAATTAAATTATGACTAGAACAAATAAATAAGCGCCTTCTTCTTAGATTTATACTATATTCTCAATTAATCTACAGTTTAAAAACCTCAAGAATAAGGTTGAGGTAAGCAAACCAGCCCTCTAAAAGATGCTAACAGAAGGGACGGACAGAACTGAAAAAACAAACATTAGGATGAGAGACAAAGATAACGAGGGAAGTCAATGCTCGATTGTTATTCAGTGCACGTGAAAGTATCATGACTTTAAATGCCAAGGAAAAACATTTTTCTGTTTCGTTCTGTTTTATGTTCAGGCAAGAGATCGCTTTTGCATTCCACCACAAGACAGCCTTTGTAAAGTGGCCAAAACGAAGCACGGTTTCTGGCAGGAGGCGTTTCGGTAACAACAAACTTGGATGACGAAGTTCTAGCGGAGCCGCCCCGCGCTGACAGCGACCCGGGGAGCGATTCCAGCCAGCCCACCGATCCCGGAGCCTCCGGTCGGCTCGGCCTGCGCGACGCGACCCTCCCGCGGCTGCGGCGGCGGGGCCGGTCCGCCCGACCCGCGGGACGCCAAGGCCTCCCCGGGCGAGGCGCGGCCCTGCCCTGCCGGCTGCCAGGCCGTCACAAGCGCCCACAACGCTCCGGCGGACACGTCTCGCAGCGGCCCCTCCCCGCCGTACCTGCGCCGGGACGGAGCCCGCACGTCCCCCCGCTCCGCGCGGCAGCACTTGCTCCTCGCTGATCTTCTGCTTCAGCTTCTTGAACATGGTGGCGGGACGGAGAATGAGATGAGGGTACGGTTTCCGGGCCGGCCGGTCGGTCAGGCGGCGAGGGGCGCCCAGGGGGCGGTGGAACCGATCTCCCCTCGCCCCGGCCCGCGGAGCCGCCGCCGCTCCGCCCTCGGGCCCCCCTCCGCGGGGCACAGGCAGCCGCGGCCGCTGCGCCTGCGCAGCCAACGTGGAGCCGAGCGCTCCGGCCGGCACGGTGCGCGGCGAGGCACAAACTTCCCAACGCAATGCCCGGCGCTACTCCTCCCACACGGCGGGCAGAGGTGCGGCCCTGGGCTCCGGGACTGCGGCGAGGCGGAGCTGGGCGGAGCGGCGCTGCCCGGCCTCGCTTGTTCCATCTCTCCCGGCGGGCGAGGGAGGCGGTGCCGTCCTGGGAATGAAGCGGGCGGAGGAGTGACCGCTTCTGTCCGGAGGGAGGAAGAGCAGAGCGGTAAAGACTGGCGTGTCGCTGCGCCTTTCCGCTGCCCTAGCCGTGTGATTCCATACCTTAAACCCTGCCGCGGAGACGGCGGATCTGCCAGAACGCTGACCCTGAGGGTCTGTAAGCCCTCCCGTGAGAGTCCTCCTCAGCCACAGTGTCGAGGACAAGCTGTCACAAGCCGAAGAATCGGGCAGCAAGGTAACAAAAAGGTGCTCGGTTATTAGGCTTGTGAAAGCTTCCGACTAAAAAAATGCCCAAAACTTGCTTTTTGAAACTGCCTGGAAACATGTCTGCTCAAAAGAAAGTCGCGACGTTTTCGTTTAGTCGGCCCGGAAATCTTCTGTTTGTAAACCCGAGATACACTGTTATAACTAAAGTGCCTTTGAAGGTGGAAAGGCAGTGTTTGCTACTATTGCTGCTGCTGCTGTCTCCACGAAACTAGGGCGGAAAAGTTCTTGGCTGCTTAAGGTTAAAACCTCTGGCTTTAGCTCCCTTGTTGGATGACGTTTGTGTGATTAGTGCTGCGAGTGGAGATGCAGAGGGCTGCCAGCAGCAGCCAGCATTCATTCGCCGACAATGGGACTATTTTGAAACTTACTGTGTTGGCAGTGACATTGTATGAAGGCTAAAAAATACATGGTGGTGTTTGCAAGAAACAATGAACCATGTGGTTTTCTGTAAAGCTTCCTACTAAGTAGGCTGTATGCAGTAATCAAATGCCCAGAAATGTTTTCACTGAAATACACTCCTAGTGAATTACTCTAAGTAATTTGAGGGGGGGGAAAGTGGATAGGAAATGATTTTCCCATTTGTTGTGACACTGACTAAAAAAATAATGAAGATACATCTACAGCAAAAATAAACTGCTGGGTTTTCCTAAGGTTTTTTTGCTATGTGTTTAAACAAAAATATTTTTAGCAATCTGTTTAGTTGTAGATAAACTGTGACTGGTAGTGACCCTTTTGTTTGAGTGTTGCTGTTAAGATTACTATGCATACTTCAGATGACAGCAGTGACTTGCACGCTCTACTGATTTTTGGTGAGACCAACAGATGTCAAAACACCTTCAAAAAAGTTAGTCTGAACCTGCAAGCTGTGTTAGCCAGGAAAGTATACTGAAGATTTGTAGGGTATCTTTCCTGTAGATTGAAACAGAGTTATAGGGAAAAGTCTCCAGGACTAAAAAGGCAAAACTATCTGAATAGCAGTCCATGAGGAAATGAGATAAAATGGGCAATTAAGTTTATTGCATCCATAAAATTTAAACATTTTCTGCTTCAGTGAGGTAGCTTCTGTTTCCTCCAAATATGACACGCAGCAGCATGGTGGTAAAATTCATAGCTTATCAAATGAGACGAGCATTGCCTGATGAATGCTTTGGGAAACCCTATAACAATCTTCAATAACTTAATATATCCATGACCCTCTCATACCTATGTTCTCTATTACACATGCTAGCTCATATTCTCTTTTTTTTCTGTTCAGATTACTCTTCTGATTTAAACCTAAGTCACTAGATGTAGTATGTGAATTTGATGGACAGATGCATAATTGAAAGGACACTAGCTCCTGTAGCTATCAAATCGAAAAGCACAGCTTTTTTAATTCTTTCATAAAATGTATACAACACAAAAGTGAGCTCTGTGTTATTTCCTTGGAAAATTTAAAGCTTGAAATGGTATGTTCTGTTTCTCATGTACAGATGCTTTTGTAGGATTAAAGGCTATGTGGAAGGGAACAAATTTGAGACTAGAAACTATGATAAAATAAGTGGTTTTTTTCCTACACTAAATTCTTAGTTACTACAGAAAATTGTAAGGGTATTTATTAGTTGAAACTCTGATCGTGGGTTGCAATAATACTAATCTGGTAATCATATGACAATTGGATATTTTCTAGGGGACTTTTTTTACTACAGCAAGGTCTTCTCTTACCTTCTCAGTGTAAACTTCAAGGTACTTAATTACCTCCTGTTCTTCACAGGAGGTGCCTAACCTGGCTTTTAGAAAGAGATGAAATAATATTTGTATATATCATTTACTCATATATAGAGTGGTGGCATTTTAAAAAAATCAATGTCAATTTTAGTGCTTTTGAATTGGTATCTTTTGTGATACAGGGCTAGGTGTCTAATATTGCTCCCATAATACAAAGTGGCATCCCACATTAAGCAGCAGTATCCAAATTCTGAAGATATATATGATAATTCTGCAAAACTCTATCATAAGCCTTCCAAATGGGATTTAAATGTTTTAGCATCTGAGCAAGTTTGATTGAAACATATTGCAACATAAAAAGCATTTACTCTAAACCCTACAGAAGTCCTAGGGGAAATGTCTCAAACTACATTCTTACACACAGAATGTCAAAATCCTGTAATTAACTGGATGATGCCTTATTTCTAGAGGGTTGACCTGATCCTAGCAGATTTACTTGTAAAGTTAAAAGAAATAGCTGAAAGTGAATATATGCCCCTCCTTTTTTATATTCCTTTAGTACACCAGTTAACATAAATTTAAAGAGAAATATGACATCATGGTGCTGTCTGCAAAAGATAAATGTATACTTGCAAAAGGCACTGGTTATGGTAGATAATTAAGAATAAAGGTCTGTTCGAAATTCAATCTGTAGCAGTCATTAACCTATTCCTTTGATAAGGGGTGTAGAGCATTAATGTAAAAGACTATTCTCATGCCAGTCTAGATTCCTCTTATTGTCTCAGCAACACCAGCCCACACATGCCTGCCATCTCATTCCTTGCCTCTTGTTAGTTTCAGTGTTTGTCAGACCATCTCCTTAGTCATTTCTGCATGTTCAGTCTGCAGAAAACTAACCTGGCAAAAGAGCAAGTAATTTCTCCTGACTTACTGTGCTGAATTTCCCTGAAAACTAAAGCTGCTGCAAGGGAGATAGAGGCAGTCGGGAGTTGGACAGTTTTATGTTCCAAGTTATTTCAGATTGCTCACAAACATACAGTCTTCGCTGAGCAATTTACTTGACTTTAAACTCAAGTAATCCCACTGAGTGCTTCTTCAAGTTCAGCTAACAAGCAATTCTGTTACTGGAAGTATTGATACTATGTCAACTATCTTAGTTCCTATTGATCGCTGAAGTCTTTAGCCTTCAGCCTACTGATGCATATAGTCTCTAGCCAATTTAATCTAATTTATAAAATGCTGTCTAAGATTGTAGCTTTCTGGAAGTCACAAAAAAGCCGTGGACATAAATTATGGATATGGCTTTCAATACACTTTCCCACACATTCGAATCCAAATCCTTTAGGAAAGACATTAATTTGCTAGCAGATGTTCTTTCAATTCAGTTATCCAACACAAATATTAAAAGATACAGAAAAGTGTAACTTAACGTATGTAACATTTCTGATAACTTTTTAATGTTGGTTCGTATTTTATTGGAAAGAAGGTTTTCCATGTTTGAATTTTTCTTTCTTCATCATCACACTGTTAAAACACTGTTGAATATTCCTATTCCACCTGGATAATATTTGACGTTGAGAGAGTTACTTTAAAAATAAATTAACAAGAACTGGTAATAGAGTAAAAAAAGCTAAGAAGAAAGGAGTACTGATCATGTAACAGGAGTTACTGTCCAGAGCTTATGTACAAACCACTGTTCTTTACACAGTTTACAGAATGTTGCATTTCATAATATTTACAGTTTCTACTACTACTCATAAAATTCAAAATATTGTTGTTGATGTTAAAGTAATCAAGGAGTGATACACAGTTGCACAGGTAATCAGTTTCAGTTCTGAAGTATTTTGATCTTCTACGCAAACATTAAAAAAACCACAGCACATTACCTGACAGTGAAAATTGTAGCAACTCATTATACCTTGAACCTACAGAATGAGAAGTAGTTGTGCAAAGTGAATTCTTTATAGTGCTGTGATTAGAACCTCAAAGCTTTAATATAAATAGAAGGGATAATCAGAGCATTTTTCTAGCCTGATCAGATTGCTAATTTTACTTTTATATTTAGGTGTTGTGACTTACAACCACCACCAGATGGCACTGTTCTAGGAGATTATGCCGCTGCAGAGTCATTGTCAGTATTACACATGCGAAATTATACCAACAGTGACATCAGAGTTTAACACCATTCAGGTCAGGGAACAAACACAACCCAAAGTTTATTTGTCAGCTGCATAATCCTTCTCTGTACAAAGTATAGGCTGTTCTGAGTAAATTACTGGATATCAAATACAAAATTTCTTTACCACATTGCTGAGTTCATAGCAATCAGTCTATGCTGTTTATTTGTGCATTCATATATTCACCTGTAGTGCCCAGATATTGGCCAGAACTCAGTTCAAGGACAACAGAGGAAAGAGGTTCGTTAATGAATTAAATAAAGATGGTGAGTGACATGAGGGAGAAGTCAGATTTGTCAGTGTGTTCGAAATAATACAAGGTTATGAAAAGAGCAAGAACACTGTCTGAAAATGCTGAAAGGTACCATAAAGGCTGAAATTGTTCATACTAAGAAGGCAAGAGGAATCAAGTCACTTCAGAGAAGAAAAGATGATAGGCATTACTGTTCTGCACCTTGGGAGGGAACAGAACCTCTCTGTTTTAACAGGAAAGTTGAAATCACATTTCAAGCTATGTATCTGTCTTTTGAAAAGTACGAAGTGCAAACTCAGCCACTGAAGGTAAACTACTAAGAACCACTGCAGTAAACTGGCTCACTCAAGACATCTTTTTAATATGAATGGGAATGTAAGAGATCAAGATATTTAAAACTGAGTGGCATGATTTGATCTTGCAAGAGTCTGACTTTTCTAAAACAAAAATCTTAATTTTATCACTACCTTAAGTGGTTAAGTGGTATTTCCTTTCTGCTTTCTCCAGAGTGTTAGAACCTTTCTCTTAAATTCTACTTTACTTTAATTGTACCTTAAAAACTCTAAATACCATGAAAAGGGACCAAATGATGCTATAAGCCAGCAACCATTTTTATCAACAGTAGTACTAGTAATGAGTTTGATTTTAAATTAGTAAGCAGCAGATGCTCACTTGAGTACTTTCATCCTTATTTCTATAATCACAATATAAACAAAAAACCCCAAACATTCCTCCCCTCCCTTTCCAACCCTCCCCCCTCCCCCCCTGACAAATCTATATGGGCAGGGGCCTTGATCAAAAAAAAGAAATAACTTGCTCCTGAGGAACGTAGCTGCTTCACAGCAGAGGAATGGGCGGGTTTTGAAGGAGACCTAGGCTCTATTCCTGGATCTTCCAGTGTCCTGGTCACCCACAGTGGGAAAGCTATTTTGCATCTTAGTGCTTCCATTGGTATTTTTATAAAGAACAATGATTCTATCCAATTTCCTGCAAATACATGGTTAATTTTCCTCTTATCTTGCCCAGCTGCTGATAGAAAGGTCTGTCTTGGTTTGAAAGACCAAGGTGTGTCTGTTAAGGAAGGCAGGAGACTCCCTTGGAATGGAAAATATGACCCTTTTCCCTCCAAACTATTATAATTTTGAAATTAAGTGGCTTTTAGGCAAAGATATGGAAAAAGGAATAACAGCTTTTTACTAGTGTGTAAAGAATATATATACTTGTGTGTGTGTATACATGTGTGTATATGTATATATTTGTAAATACAACAAGGCAAACCACAACACAATTAGCCACAACCAGCAGGCCCCAGAGGCAGTGCCAGCCTTCTCGGGGCTGTGGGACACTTTCCCCTTTGGAGCAGTTCCGGTCACAGCCGCCAGGGGCGCTGGTGGCTCCCGGCCGGGCAGGGCGGGTGCGATGATTCCCCCGCGCCTGCAGGGGCGCTGTGGCGCGGGCCCAGCTGCCTCTCTCCACACGGGAATGGCGGCACAGCCGGCGGGAAGGGATGGAGAAGGAGCTTCCTTTACAAACTCACGGGGGGCAGCCGGTCCCGGTGCCCCTATGGATAGCCAAAGGAGCTGTAGTAAGGACTTTGGAAGCAGCAAGCTGGGAAGGCAGGGATGAGCAAAGTCCTAGAGTGGTAGATGAGATGTATCTGAAGCTCAGCAGCTGTAGCTGGAGCCACGGCGCGTCCCTGCACGCAGGCATGTGGGTTTCAGTGTAGCAAAGAAACCTCAGAGCAGTGGCAAAAATCAGTGATGGTCGGGCAGTGGCCGCCTGGCTCTTGAACATGGCTGGGAGAGAGAGGGTCCCTTGGAGGGGGCTCGGAGATCTAGGGATTTGAAAGTCCTTTTTCAGTGACCTAGGGTGTTAACAAGGTCCCAGTTCAGTGGCTGCTCTCATGAACAGAGCTCCACTCACGGTAAAAGGCAGCAGAAGACAGAATCCCACAATGGTGGTGAATTCTTCCCGCATTGACTGCAGCCTCCTTCCCCTCCAAATGCCAAGGGAGCAAGGAGCCAGCAGCTGCCCTAGCCACTTTGTACTCAGCCCAGTTCTTGCTCTATCTCTTCCCCTGTGAGAGAAACCCTCAGATAGGAGGAGTAAAATCAAGTGCCCTCCTTCCCTGAGCTTGGCAACTTTTTTTGTCTCTCTTAGATACTTGGTCGATATTATCTCCTACCAACATATATGGGAGAAAATTCCCTGAGAGAAATAAACAAAAGAATCCTAAACCCCAACAAGCTCAAAGGAATGACTGCTTATTTAGTTGCTTTTTAGTTTTTGTGAGATATACGTTCATACAACACAACTAGGACTGCTGGGATTTTTTCTTATTCTATGATAATTTTTTCCCCTAAACACTAACACTAAGAAACAGCAAATGATTTTGCTTAATAATTTATAGTAGGGGTAAGAATTCATGCAAAGATCTTGAGACACTGAGTTGGGAAGAGCTAAAAAACCCCCAATATGTATGATTCCTTTAGCTAAAATACAGAACATCTAAAACTACATCACTAGAGATGCTGCACCCAGCAGAACACGGCTGAGAAGTCACTAAGTCATAGCATAACAGATTCTCAAAGAGATGTACTGAATAAAATTTGTCGCCATCAAAATAAGCAGCTATTTTAAGGAGAATCAGGAAGTATTTTTCCCAATTACAGTACTGTATAATTTGATCGATTATTAGGGAAAATGCTCACTTTCCTTCTATGGCATCAAATTTATGAAACTGATATATGCAGAATACAGAAAGTTACAATTTAGGAATAATTAGACTACTTCTCCACATCACAGTTTCTGGAAACTACAAAACGGAACTGTTACAGTCCAGTTAAGTTATTAGAAATGCTTCTGCCTGAATTAAGGTGCAAATGAGACCGTATGCCAAAGTCTGGGGTTTTTATTTAATAGTACAGTATATTTATTAAACAGTTAATATGAGAGAGAGATAGAGAGAAAGAAAAGGAGGAGAAAGAAGTAGAAAATAGGTGGGGAGACAGAAAGAGACAGATCAAAGAAAATATCACCACTCCATGGATCCCAACTATGTTCTGTTGATCCTCTCCAGCTGGTCTTCTGGGTGGTGAGAGTGTCCCCCAAAAGGGACAGAATCCAATGGATTAATATATGCTCAGGGATCCCAGGTACCTCCCTGGGGGGGAGAGGAGGGGGTGGCAGATTGACAGAGTCTCTTGCAGCAGACTCTGGATCTGTTGCATCCCTTTGCATCATGTGCAGTCCTGTGGTGCAAGGGCTCAGGAACGAGTCTGGGGAGCGCCTTGGGGGTCACTGATGGATTAGGACCCCTCTGCTGCCTCTCACGTGCATGTCCTGTGGATTGGGCCTGTGGGGCTGGGGGTATCAGAGCTGTGCTGGTTTGGGTACGGGAAGGTGGATACTCAGCACCTCTGACCAGAGGTTACACCACAGCCCTGAAGCCTCCTCCACTCCCCTCAGCTGGGAGAAGTCTGTGTAAACTTGGCCTCTGGGGGCTGTGGTGTCCCCCACACCAAACCCAGCCAGGGACGATTTTCTGCTGTTTGGCTTTCTTATGGATGCATTCCTTTTCCTCAGCCTCGTTTGTTTCTCCCTAGACCTGGGATTATTGTCCCCTTTATCTTATCTGGGTGGCTTATCTCACAATCCAAAGTTCCAGTCAGGCGTCTTCAAAGAGGGATGGGCTTCTGTAGTTGTCTTTATATAGTCTTTGCTATAATGGGCAAAACTGCTTCATAACAATGTTTAAGGCATAAACCATTCCAGTCTCTGATACAGAACAAATACACTTTTTTTTTCTGTGTTTGCACAAAGCCATTACAATTTCACAAAGCAAAAGGACAGGAGTTTTACATAACTAGATCTATCAATTAGTGCTTGCATTCAAGACATAAGGATTATGAAACTAACATCTCTAAGAACACCGCTTTCAGATTAGAAATTTGTCAGCATTAAAGGTAATATCTGGATACTGCTATATTGTTGCTTGAGTATTGGCATGCTCAATTCCTTACTCCTTATACTTTTCAATGAAATGTTTTGGAGGGAGGTGTTTCTCACCCTACTTAACTCCCTTTTCCACATCCCAGGATTAACTACAAATTTTGTCACCCACTGAATAGGGTGGAATATCTGGTTGAAGAGACCAAAGGCTTCAGGCTTGAAATTCCTTTTATGCCTGATCTACTTCTCAATAAGAGGCCCACAGGGCACCTCTACATAAAGAAGAGTAATTTGCCTTTCAGGTGAAAATAAAGAATACTTCATCAACTCTGCTGAACTACTACAGAAGCACAGTTATTATTCAGCATCGATTTGCACACACGATATCAGGCTTTCTTGAAGTGCTTTAGAAACAAGTATATGGTAGGTGTACAGTAGGATGGCATGCCCATAAAATAAACACAAGTCATTTTACAGATGAGTAAAATTAGTTCTGGGAACCTTAAGATACTGCACAGCAACTCAGTGATGGCAATGGAATTGAAGCATGGGCTATTTGATACTGTTATCAGATTTATAATTTAAAATATTTTTAATCCTTTAGCTAGAAGACATGTAACTCTGTAAATACATAACAAAAAGTGCTGCTTCCCTTGTTGCATTTTCATTCTATTTTATCATTTCTAGGAGCTCACCTGCATGTAAGTATGACATGCTGACATGCTTCCTTTTTATTATCCCCCTTGTCTACAAAGAAATACTACAAACGGAGAATCTTAAGATGTGAAAATCTTTGGCTCGAAAAATATATTTAAAAGGAAGCAATTACCAAACTGCTCAGAATGCTCCAAGTATGTGACTCTGTGTCTCGGTTTCAAGACAAATTTCAGGAGAAAACTCCCTGGAATGAGCATCTTCTCTAAAGAAGACACTTTAATAACTCCCTTTTATTCTGCCATAGAGAGAAATGGATACCAGCGGGGGGGGGGGGGGGAAGGGAAAAAAAAGGGAAAAAAAAGAACTTTATTAACAAAAAGGAGGGGGGTGCCCGCAAGGCACAGAAAAGGATGTAAATTTCCAAACCTTAATCCCCACCCTCCACCAGACTGCATTGCCGCGAGGCAAAGATGGTGTGTGCCCCTCTTTGTCTCAGGGAAGGAAAGAGTTCACGAAGCAGCTGGGAACCTGTTGGGTTTCCGGCGTGGGTCTCCTCCTTGCAGCAGGCGAAGTTGGTGGGGCGTAATGTCCTTTTTCGTGTTGCTTCAGCTTCTCCGAGGTCTCGGGTTTGGGGTGATCCCCCCCCCCACCCCGGCCAGCTGCCTGAATGGACCGAAAAAAAAAACCCCAAAGAAACAAAACCAAAAGGCCGCTAAGATGATTTGCTTGTAGAAAGCCTCCCGGCCAGGTTAAGGGAAAATACCAGGAGCTCCTTGCCTAAACTAGCAAAAACTGATGCGGCAAAGGCAAAGAAGTAACAATCCGTGCCGCATCCGACCGCAGCGGGGCGTGAAGAGTTTGAACACCGGGGTTCGCAGGCTCCGGCCACTGGTTCATCTTAAAGCTACAGCAGCCATTTTCTGGGTATAAACAGATGCTTAGGGAATAGAGTAACACCATAAAATCACCCCAAGACACTCCGCATCTTCATCTTTTACCGTGCACTACTTCAAATCAAACTAAGATTCTAATAATCAAACTGTTCTCTCTCAGACTTTGCTCACTTTGTCACACATTAAGTCTTTCCCTGCTTATACAGAAAAGGCCAAAGATATCGATCAGGTACAGCTCACAGAATAGTTGTGTTTATTGTTAATATAACATTTTGATTTACTGATATAAAATATTACTTAATGATGAGTTCATCTATTAAAATGGAACACTTAATTTCCAAGTAACAAAGCAACTGTCTTCCAACTATTCAAAATAAACTCTGATGGCTGTAATTGAAGTATTGCAATGTTACATTTACACAAGAAAAATAAACACTTAAAAAAAACCCTTATCAACACAAAACAGTGACAAGTCTTCACACAAGTATTTCCTCTGGTAATTTCCTTCAAACCACTTGAACTTTTCCATTACTTGAAGGGGAAAGGGGTTTAAATTAAGGGTTGCAATTATACATTTACATTTTTTAATAAACCAAGTATGAACTCAAATTATTCTATTATGAAAAACTAGGCTGACCTCAACTTGTCCTGCAGCACCTGAAACTTCATCTGGAATACCACCCTTGAGAGATAAGACAAAACAGATGCTATGTTGATCAGGATTGTTTTAGTATTGGGTATATTTGGGTCAGACAGAGGTCACAATCAGAAAGTTCGGTCTAGAAAGATAACAAAAATTTTACAAGTTTGTTTAGTACAACAACATCGAGTAAACTAGCCAGGCATAAAAAGAAAAAAAACAACTGTGTTTTATTACTCTGTCTGGCTAAATTAAAGGATTTTAGGTAATTTCTTTTTATTACTGTCAAGTCCTTATGAAACCAGGAACCATATTGGGAGCTTCTCAATTCTGATTTAGCAGCAATTTGCATGCAGCCAAAGAAATTCAGAATTACGATGGAAGTCACTGCTCACTGAAGAATTTACAGTACGATTTCTATGATGTGATTCTTTTGTATTAAACACGTGATATTACTTCCTCACAGAAGTGCTACACTGAATTATTTACCAGAGATGAGGACCAGAAACCTGCTCAGGCAGGGAGGCTTGCTGTGGCTTCTTGAGTCAAAATACACAGAGCTTATGGAAACACAAAGATGTAATTCTGTCTCCTAACAGTAATGACTAGAACGGTCTTTGAATAGTCTGATTTACAAGTGTGAAGTGTCATTTATCGTTCCTCTATTATCCTACCTTATTCAGTTAATCCCTGTAACTATTCAAAATAGTTAGTAATGTTATTTCTATGTCATGTAACTACCTAGACCTCTGTTTACCTCATTCTTCAACATAAGGTGTCACAATCCAAAGCACAAAGATAACCTTGCAGTTGGTACACCAAGAGAAGAGAAAAAAACTATTATGGTGAGAAAAACTGTAGCTAACAGTTCCGATTTCATGATTATACTATAAATATGCACAGAAATTCTTAAAAGGAAGGCATGACTTCCTTTTGGTTCTGTTCAGATACTGGAAGAAAAGTAACTCTTCACATGCTCTCAATAATGCATCAACCAGCATCATGTATTATATAATTCTTGTTCAAACTGTATTCTAATGGTTGCACTGAAAATGTTTCATGTGGTGTTTTCTTCTCTTCCTCCATGTACTAAAAATTGGTTTATTTAAGTTTATCTAATTAGGCACAATATGAAATTTCACACATTCATTAATTTTATTATTCAAAGCATTTTTCTGGTTATTTTGTTCTTTATAGTCTAGTGGTCCAGATTTTCACTAGTCCCTTAGGAACAAATAAGCAAATAACATACAGCTTTCCTTCTTGCCAACCTCTGTTAAAACCTTTTAACTTCTTACAGGTATAAACAATCTCAGAAAGTCTCACTGGGTACTATACTACCTAAAAACTGTATGAGGCTTGGGGTCTTCTGGTGTAATCCATTTAGCATGTGCTCAAGCAGGAGCCATGCAGGAGGTTTAGGTATAGGGAGGGAACTGTGAGCATTATGAAGTAAAAAAATTCCTAAGTAACATTATGAATACCATGAATGAGAGTACTTTAGTTTCTGTGGTGCCAGTAATGTAGAGTACACAGTGTACACTCTTAAAACATTCTCTTGTTGACATCACTTTAAAGCCTGCAAAACTGCCGTGAAGCTATTGAGTGGGTTTACAAGTGACTTCGTTTACCTAAGCAGCCTGAAATACTTAAGTATTCAGAATAAAGGGAGTACTTCTCTGGAGTCTGAAGAAGAAATTGCCACTTCAGGAGAATACCTAATCTCCGAAAAGCAAACTAGAAAAGCAGACATCACACAGGTAAATGCAGCTGTTGTTCAAAAGAAGCCTCAGAGGAAAGAGAACAGAGAGGTGATACTCTGCTAACACAATCCAGAGCCGAGAGACAGGTACACGAACAGTCTCCAAATCACTCTATCCAAAAGCAAGTAAAATGTCTTAAGTTCAAAGATTTGCACTTTCTTGAGTGCAGTTTTGTTTCTTTTTTGCACCAGTTTAAAGATACTTAAATCCAGTTGCATCATTCATGCAGAGATGTCCCAAGAAGACAAAAGAATAAAAGATCAAGTGAAAAGTTTTGTGATATGGTGCAAAGAAAATAATAAAGGGGAACTGATTCCCTCATGCCTGTTTGAAAGGATTACCACTGCAGACAAGAAATTTAACTACTATGAAATAAAATCCATTAATGACAATTGTTAACTTTACTTTTAGCTAGTGAAACTAATTTAATTTCTGCAGTCATGGAAGACTGTTGTCGTTCTGTTAATTTTGTCTAACAATAAGACTGCTCAAAGGTGAAGGCTGCTTGAAGATAGAAATACTGAGGGCATAGAAAACTGAAGTTTGCCTCCAGTACCTCCAATGTTTCCAGAGAATATGATTTTTAGGACAGAAGGGAGAAGAGTGTAAACACTAAATCGGATTGATGATGGAAATAATACTTCCTTTAAGAATGAGAAACTTGTCAAGCACATTAGTTAACAGAAAATATTTAAGTAAAAATCATGAATTGTTTACTTTTTAACATAAACTTCTGACTGTTTTATTTTAAATATTTAAGTATATTTTTTGTTTGTTGACTTTTTTTAAATACGGGAACGTATAAATACTGAAAATATAAACTATGAAGAGAATTCAAACACTGGACTCAAAATCAGACTTCACCGTGCAAATATAGAAGAGTAAAAGGATCAGAAAATGGCCTCACTGTAGAGATAACAGCGCAGTATTGAGAAATGAAAGCAGTGGTAACTGCCCAAGGATAGTAAATATCAGGTTTTCAGTACACCAGTGTAAAAACCTTCACATCTTTGCAATCCTGACCTTCCGAGTACTTTTACTACAGCAACCTGCAACAAGAGCCTGCCAGTAAGACACTGCAAACAGCAGCAGCTTTCATTAGCTGATCAGTTGTAACAGCTTATGCTTTTGCACCTCCTTCTCTGTTTTTTTACCTCTACTACACCCCTGCTAACTCCACTCTCTGGTCCTCTCTGCAAAACCGAGTTCTCAACCCTCGGTTTCAGCCCTAAGCCTGCCTGGCTTAGAGTGGGGAACAGCTGCTTCCCAGGTGGCCAGCCAGCAACGCCTGCATTGTGTCCTCCCTGCTGGGGCACCCAGGAGCCCATGGCACATCTGACCAGCTGGTGACCTTATACAGACTTAGCACGGTGCCAGTCACGGCCTGACATCACAGCAGCTGGGCGAGCCACTGGCATTACTTTCCAGGGTGCACGTTGGGCTGTAATCTTTATTTGTCATTGTCAAAGGAATAATTTCTAATTAAGACCTCCTAGATTTTTCACAAAATTTTCCAGGCAAAATTCTCACATTGCTCATCTTGACCTAGCATGGTCAAAGGAAGAAGTAAAATAGCTGAGTTCAATTTTGCACTTTCATCCTGTATTATGTTGTCCAAAAACAGTCAGTAAGTAAAATAAATGCAACTAAGAGCATCTCAGATGAGTTCCAATTCAATGTCTCCTTTACAACTTTCTTCTTGATCTTATTAATTTCTGAGGTAAATTTTAAGAAAATAACTCCTAATAGTCTTTCTGGATGCTGCTCCTTTAAATCTGACAAATACAAACAAGTCCAACCCTCAAATACCTACTTTGGAAGAAGAGTTTTCATTGCTTTTTCTCTTCCAGCATGGAAGTTAGTTTTTTTCCCCTGGGGACTTTTTTCTTCATTTTTTAAGAAAAGGTGTGTTTGTTTTATCAGTAACAACATTCTTTTTTCCTGGTCTAAGTTACACTGCAGATATTACTTCTACACTTATAAATGCCGAATTATGAGAAACACAACAAGTATTATGTAGTTTCAATAAATTAAATTTTAGTTACATTAACCCATATATATGTTTAGACAGCCGTCCTCAATCTACTGGTTGTGCTTGGTACCATCTTTTACAAGCAACCCAGCCAAATGTTCTCCCCCCAACATAAAAAGTAGACAAATGCACATGCAGAACTGGTTTTTCTAAAAATATGCACGACTGTCTTGCTCATCAGGAATTGAGAATTGTAATATTTCTTTCAGGAAACAGGCAAAGCTCGAAAAGTCAGTACAAATTTACTTATACTGGTCTGGTGTCTATATGAATTTTTATCTCAAAAGTTTTGAGGCAAAGCAGACATGGAGAGTTAGGAGAATACCATCAGATCTTTGGTGAAGGATTAACCTAAAACAGTAAATGGTTATTTAAGTAATTGTTTGTCGTTAGACACTGGGACGTGTTTGAGATTCTGTTCAGCCTCTATCAGTTTTAATAATTTATTAGGATATGATGTTCTACTTTATATATACTGCATGTATCTGTATTTTATATATAAAATCAAAAGTTACAATTTCTCTGGGTGATTTGAAGGACTCTTGTTTTGGCAGATTAACTCATTATATTGTTATTAACAAATTCTAAAAGTTTTTGCTTTTAGTATTAAGTGATTAAATAAACTGATGTCTGTAACAAAGTAGCTAAGTTGTTGCATAAAAGCTTAAGATGTGGTTCAAAGTATAGCTTTGCTCAGAAAAAACTATAAAAACAACATGAAAAATATTCCCTGTTTGTTTTGCCTTGATTCTGACATCAGATATGCTTTCTGTAATGTAGAGATGGGGTTTAGTTTTTTTGAGTTTTGTTTGGGTTTTTTTGGGTGAGTGGGCAGGTGTTTTGTTATTTTTTAATGAAGAAAACTGCCAGATGAACAAAACCAACCTTGGCTCAGTATTCCCATCTCACTTCCTGTAACAAACGTGCTCCCCTGCAAAACAGTATCCTCATTACAGCTGTGTAATTCCTTTTTTTTAAAGTATGACTTTGGTGACATCTGTTAAAGATGCAACCATCCCTAAAGTGGATGCTTATAAGCCAGTCTGCACAAGTAGCTATAATCCAGTTTGTGTGTGCTCTCCCTCATTTTCTTAACTGAGCTAGTCAGAACAGAAAGTGTTCAATATATTCAGGCATGAATCATCACAGAAGTTACTCTGGCTCTCCTTTCAAATTCTACGGAAATGTTGAGCAAGACTGTCATGTCACTTCTGAGAATTAAGTCATGCCTGCAAGTAGAATTGTCCAGTATATACTTAGAGTGACATCTTGCTTAAAAGTGCTTTAACATTTTTTCAGCCTAGAAACAGTTGAAGGCTGTTTACACTTCCACTTGTGTAATCTATATCTTTGTTTACTCTCTTTCAATTGGTTGGACTTTTGCTAATATAATTAAAGAAGTCTCACAGAACTGCATAGCTATTATGCATATGTATAATGTAATATGTCCCTTAACAATCATGACTATTTGGAAGATTATCTTAATAATTCCTGAAAAGGCCAAACAAAATCTCAGAAACTGCAAATAATCTTTTTATTCATTCAACAAATACAGAATTCTACAATATTAAATTTAATTTTAGATCAGAACAACACATTACACACAGAAGCATATTTGCTTTTTCAGTCCTAGTTCGAAAAGGTTGAGTTGCCATAACCCTCAGAAAATTCAACACAAAGTACACATAAAGATAAATTTGCTACAAAAATCTAATTAATCAAGTATGTTCAAGCTCTAAAATGCAATGCATATTTAAGGAGTATTATCAATTTAATTTCGCTTAATTCATTTAAATGTTTAAATTATTTATTCACTTTTCACTTAGGCCAATATGAATGTTACAACTAGATATTTGGAGTCTTCTGGTAGCTTCATTAATTTCATTGAAGGAAGATCTACATATTGTCACAAGAAAGATTACAGATTGATATGCTGTATCATATCAAGTAAATTCCTAAATTAAAGACAAATTTAATCAGGCTATATTTTACAGCTAAGACATGGTTTAAAGTGTATTTATTGTAAATTAATCATTATGAACATCTCTGTAAACATTTCAAATTTTTCTTCTCCTTCACTGATTCCTAGTGTTCAAATTCCATCAGCTCTGCATTTCTCTAAATGTTCTAAATTCTCTAAAATGTTAAGAATATAACTTATCTTCAAAAAAACCCCACAAAAATCCAACAAACATTTGTATAGTATGATAGCTCTTAAATTTCAAGTGTTTTAGCTATTATCTTCTCTAACATGACCTGCAAAGCTTGTTTTGCTCTAGATCTGGGGTGCATATTCCTTATAGACAAATATTACTTCATTCCCAGTCTTCTGATTTTCAGTTGAGCAAACAAAATTATTAAACCAAATCTGCTAATTTGGAATGGACTGTTTTACTCAGGAGTGCTAAGTATCTACAGCTGCCATTGACTGAAGAAGCAGCAACTGCTGAGGACCTGTAAAAAAACTGGACCAGGAGCAATGGTGATTAAGCGTAGAAAGAAGATACACGTAGTCTTTCTGCAAGAAATAAACAGATTGGACAATCTCAAAAGTACAGTTCAGACCCTGAGATTCAGAACTTAAATTTCAGTGTCCTTTTGCTTCTCCACTTTAACAGTACTTGTGTGAAGGAAAATCCACTTTCATCTTCAAATGATGACACAAATTAATGTTAGACATAGACCAACAGGCAAGAGCACTGAAGCTGTGAGCAGCAGCTCACAATAGATCACAGTCACAACACTAATGGAAAACAAGCATCTCTGTCTGGCTGTCAGTTATTCCACTTGGTTATTTAAAAAGTACATTACAAAGCATCAGCTTTGTTGCTGGAGAAGATGAAGGTTTAGAGAAAACTATTTTTGCTATACGAAGAATCTATGCATTTGAGATTTTGAAGAGAATTGTAAAGGAGTGGTTGCTTCAGGTAGGAAGAGGAACAGGAGCATTTAAAATTTCATTATATTTTCTAAAAAAAAAAAAAAAAAAAACCATAGTAGTTATGGTTATGTCTTAGTTATGAAGAATTTCTTCACCTCTGCATACCTGGGGGGAACACTGCAGTAGATGAAGATAATTTGGGTTGTGGGGACATCAGGCATAGAAGAGTTATGATAAATGCTCATTAGATTTTAGTGTGTTATAAAAATCTAAATGTATTAAAAGTTAATATTTAAACTTGACATTCTAATGACATTTCTAAATTAAAAAATATTATGGGATTCAGAAAAGTGACAACGAAAAATAAGTGAGTACATACTAAAAGATCCACGTTTACTCACACAACACAGTCACTGCTTGTAAGTTTTAGAAGCTCAACAAAACCATCTAAGAGCAGGAGTTCCTTTATGTGGCTTGTTTGTCATCAGTAAAATCAATTAACATTTATACAGCCTCTCTTCAGGATATATGACACACATAGAATAGATAGAATAGAACAGATAGAATGGACTTGAGGTTGAGTTTTCAAGAATGATCTTAGCATAGGAAATTATCAGCGTTTCTATGTAGATCAAGCAGAACATCAAGACATCTAGAAGTATGTCTATCAGGTCTGTAAGGATGATGATATTTGGATCTCTAGCTGGAATGGAAAAGCTCTATGTGAAAATTAAATATACTGCTATGTATAATAAAAACACCTCCAAATTTTGAAATAAAACTTTAATTTAAAAAATATTTTAGAATATTGTTTCATATTTTTCTTTACAAATAAAAAATCTTCATCTGCAAACCTTGTTAAGATATTTATAATTTAACTTGATCTAAATGGCATGTTTAAAATAATGCATCTTCCCCTCAATTCTTAATAACAAGCTGGTGTTGGGACACTGTTCAGAAACTCCAGTAGTTAAAATTTTACTATATAACCATATTTCCTTGTTTCTGAAAGACTTTAAAAAAATCCCAAACACGGAAACAAACCAACACAAAAAAATTACCAAAATAGCGAAAATCTAGAATATCAAGAACATTCTGTTTTCATTTGTTTGCTCAATTAACTAATCTGTGTTAAACAGAAGCTTGAAAAAAAGATTGCATTTATTTTGTTATCTAGATTTTTTTTGGAAAACATTGGAATACAAATTTTTTAGTTACTCTATCCATAGCTATTCAACAGGCAGCCTAATTCTTTTCCCACCAGGGATGCAATGGATTGGAACCGAACAGAAACTCATGCAGTTCTACTGCTAGAGAGCACCAATTCCCATCAAAATGTATATATTTGTATAATTCCTACTGTGCCCTACAGATTTTTCCAGTGCTAAACAAATGAGGTAAAGGGAAAAACGAAATCTCACTCATTCTGCAGTACCTAGCACTACTGGAAACTTCATAGTCTATAAGAACAGCTGTGAAATGTGCATATGCCCACAAAAAACTCCTGGGAATTTGGAATGCTTGGTTTTTATCCACTACTTGATGAATGTATGTAAAAACCATATATGGCAAGTCTGATAATAGTCCCTCAATACTACAATAAACTCTATGAAAGATTTGAAAGGTTTTGTAGATATATTCTACAAAATATCGTAGATATTATATTGTAGATAATATATTCTAATAATTTCTGAGTTAAAAGACTGGTGGAGAGATCATATACAAAAGGTCACCTAAAAAAAAGGCATATTCTGAGCTTCTTTTCCTGTTGAAATTTAAAAAACCATATCAATGCTGAGATTGAAAACAGTTATTTAATATGTATTTGTGGCTGTATCTTTAGTAGAAATTAAACTCTTAACAAGAGGTGGTAGAAGACAAGACTGAAAGGCCTGGCAGAAGCTCCTATATGCATGTCCAATAATTGTTTTGAAAAGCAAAACAAATAAAAAAGCAAGACTTGCTCCCTACAACAAAAAGCGGTTTACACTAATTTTGCAGTGTAAACACAGAAAGTTGATTTTCCACCTGTCACAAGGGAGTATTATAACACCATTTTTGTGGGGAGGGGAGAACAAGAAATTACTAACAATACTGGGCATCTCCAAAAGAGGATCTACTACTACTGGAGGAGAAAAAGGAAAAAAAACCCCACAAAACTATGTTCAATTGTGTCAAATTAATTGCTGGGTGATGGTATCTGAACTGAGGAGATGGAAACTACTGGAAAGGAAGGACACAAAATGGAAATTACAGAAACAATTTGATGAGATTGTTAGAACTTCTTAAAATGCTCTTAAATCAATGAGTCTTCATCAGTAAACCAATCTACCTGTTAAAATAACATCTGGAAAGTATTCTTTCCACAAAGGGAGGGTGGTAGAGATGAGAGGCAGAGAGAGAGAACAGGGAGGACACAGAAGGGAAAATACAGGAATGACATCAGGAATTAAGTTACACTATAATCCTACATGTGTGCCAACACTATTACATTCTTAATCAGAAAGCACAATAATCATGAAACAAAAGATTCTTGGGAAGATTAAAAATGCTAAAGTGTGGGATGAAAAGAACAGATATTCAGAACTGCACAAATAGAAAACGTTGCAGAGGTAAATATATTATTTCTCTTACAGAAGTGGTTATAGTGACAAAATCTCTTTAAAATTGTACACGTATCATTGTAGAAGTTGACATTGTTCACAATATTCAATTTAACTGATTGAGAGATTCATCCCAGAAATAATTTCTTAGGTGACAATTACTCCAGAAAGAACTAAGAGTCCACCCATGGAATGTCTTAATTGAGCCAAACAGTTCTAGAGAGAGAATTCCAGAGAAAAGGGAGAGAGTAAATCAGCAAGTTCAATTACATATGATAAGGGATCTACTGTATCAAACAACAGTGAAGAGAAAAAATATTTAAATGCAGATCCAGTGATACTTCATTCATTCATTTACTTATTTTTAGCTGAAACTCATTATTAATAGAGCAAGCTTTATACTAGCTTCAGTAATAATTTAATCAAGGCATATTCATAAATAATTGTTCATTTTATAACTGCAGTCATTTCATAGCAAAAGTTCACTTTCTGGCTACTAATTGAAGGTTTATAATCAAACTGTATATAACCTGTTTAGCAATTCATTAACAATGCTGAACTCAGAATTTCTACTGTGCCATCCTGTACCACTGCCTGTTTTAACTGCACTGTACACTGCTTTTCAATCAAGTAAACAATTGCGCTTTCAAGTGACAAAAATGCATGCCTGCTCTCAAGGAGACATGCATTTTACTGCATCATTAAAGAAAAATGTGCATTCTATGATATCAAAAGACTAGCAGTATGAAAATATTAACACTTAATAGTAGAAAAATGTACAAATGATAGAAAAAAATCCTCTTTAACAGCAATACATTAATAGAGAACCCAGGCAGACCTGGGACATGCTACATTTCACAAAGTTCTACACAAACTCTCTACTCAGGAATGAATAGAAGACTCCTCCCACCAGCTAGGGTAAATCAAAACAGCCAAGATGTTTTTAATGATGATTCTCCACAAAGTCCGGAAAATGAGCAGGTGAGTCCTTCTGCAAGAATAAATGTCAAATCAAAACGAAGGTTTAAGCCAGTTCTTTTTTTGGTCTTTTCTACAGACTGTCCATGAGAAACTTTCTACTTTGCCTCCCTCCAGTGAGATCATTCTCTATGACCACAGAAATTAACATGATGCTAAAAATAAGCATGGTAGGACTATGCTGTATGATCAGCTGAGGAAAGGGACTGAGAGTGTAGGATTTCTCACACAGAAAATTACAAAATACTAATGAAACACAAGAAATATGTTATGCATCTGCTTTAATAGATTTAAATCACTTGCATATCCCTTTTTCTTTGTGCACATTCACTTGAGCTTACTTTAGTAAGACATTTGAACTCTGTCTGGTGCATGTTTTTGAGTCTTACCACTATGCTTGTCATTTTAACAGTGCTTTTTCATTTCCATGTTATTTCCAACATACAAAATGTCATCTCCTCTAATTATCTCTACATTCTTAGAGATACCCTGCACTTAGCTGCGGAGGTGTTCAAAAGCAAATTAGTATCAGTCTGATCCCAAGTGTATCTCACAGCAGAATCTCATCAACTTTCATGACTGTGTATAAAACGCAATACATGTAACGTAATATATGTACTTTATCCTTAGGGATTATGACGGCCGCTTGTATTTAAACTTTGATATTACGGAAGTCAGGTCGTGTTTAGGCAAGGCAAAGCTAAGGTGCCAATGTCTGCAGACGATTTTTACCCATAAACCTTGTGTGGCACCCATCCAGGTGAATCTTCCGAAACGCTCCGGTGCCATGTGGAAGCGGTGGGAGCCGGGCGCACAGACGGGCTCGGCCGCGGCTGATGCAGGCGAGTGTGCGGCTGCTCTTCAGCGGCGGCCGCGGCCTCCCGCAGCTCTCACACGCCGTTCCCTGGGGGAAGGCCGACCAAGAAACCCGGGAATGAAGCACAAAGCAGGCGGTGTCAGACCTACCTCTGCCCACCACAGCACTGAGCCAGCCGGCCTGCCCGATGGTAAGGGAGGGCGAGGCGGAGAGCGAGCACTGCAGTACGACACACTACAGAGAACGACCCTCCCTCCCTCCGCTGCCTGCCGAGGAAAGATGCGGGGCGAGAGGAAGGGGCTACTCCTTCGGATCGCCTCCTCGCCTTCCCTAAGCTGAAAGGCCGCCGCAGGGCGCAGCCACCCACGCCGGCCCGGAGCTCCAGCAGCCCATCAGCTGCCGGGGAGGCGGCCGGGACTCTGGCAGAGGAGCAGAGAGGAGCCGAGAGGAGCGGATCGGAGCCGAGCGGGGCGAGGCGCCGCCCACGTCGGCTCCCCGCGGTCCCCACAGCCGCACCCGCTCTGCGCATGCGGGCGTACCGCCCTTCGCCCTCCCTTCCGCGGGGCCTGCGCGCTTCTCCCCGGCCTGTGGCGGGGCCGGGCAAGTGTGGTGGCTGTCGGTGCCAGCGTGGGTTGCCGTGCCTCCTGCGCTTCGGCTGTTGGGCGCTCGTTCTCTCCCTGTGCTCAGCGCCGGCCCTTTCTTCCTTCCGCAGGGCCCTGCGGGCGGTTTGAAATTTACCGCAGTCTCTCACTCGAATTCTCGATGTGGCCGTAAGCGCCCGGCGCTGAAGGGGAGGAGGCAAGAGCGCGGGGCGGGGAAAAGGAGGGCGGCCTGGAGCAGGGCAGCTTGTCTGCCTGCAGCTCCGGTTCCCCCAACCCCTCACGGGGAAGAGGTGGGAGGGGACGGTGGAGAGGGTTAAGTGAGGTAGCAGTTCCCTTCCGCGGCCTGTGGACGGTCCGCGTCTGGCGGGCACTGTGGTTGCCCTGGGGCGGCTTTCGCCACTGTTCCCTTATCTCTGGGCGTAGGGAGTGAGGGAAGGAAGGAGCCTGAAGTGATTCCGGGATCCACAAACCCCTCACCCCTGGAAGCGGTGGAGGGAAGAGTGAAACAATTCCCCCCTCCCTCCTGAGGCGTCCCGGTGCTGTAGCAGGCTGGCCCGCAGGTAAGACTCCCTGGGGCCCAGGCAGGGTGAGGGCGAGGGCCGGGAGGAGGAAGGGTGTCATAGACACAAAACTCGGGCGATGAAACGGGGCGGGAACCCGGTTCTTCAGGTTTGTAGGAGCGGCTCAGCCGGAACTCGTTGGTCAGGTCGGCGAGCAGAAGGAGAAGCTTGGGGCGGCGGTGCACGGCCCCTTCCGTGTGGCCGCTGCCAGAGTCGGTGCGGGCGGACCCAGGGAAGCCGAGCCCGGCCTGGCCCGAGCCCTTCCGGCGGGCTGCTGCCGCTCACCGGGCGCGATCCCTCCTCCCGACCCGCGGGAAGCTGCCGTGCGCCCCTCGGGGGCTGTGGGGAAACGGCGGAACGAGGGAGAAAGGAGGATGTGCTGAAATCACAGCTGTGTGTATTTCGGTGCCTTTCTCTCTCCTACTTCCTCGGCACATGTTACCGCGGCTTCGCTGTTCCCGGAGCAGTAGGGCGTGCCCTCTCTGCAGCGAGCTGCCTGGCTTGAGAGTCGGTCACTCTTGCTGATGCTTGATTGTTTGGGTTTTTAAAATTTATTTCGGAGCACGCTGTTTTATTTTTAGTGTACTCGGTTGCTGTAATTGTAAAGACGTTCTTGAGGATGATAAGAGAGATTAACACATTCATGAGTTTGGAAGGAGCCCGAAAACATCTGCGGTCTGTGATCTGCTCCATGTGTTTTAAGTGATTTTCAGTTTGAATCCTGGCATGACTCTTTGAAGGGCAGTGTTATGTATTTCACTGTTAGTAAAAATATTTTGTAGATGAGGTAGTACTGTGTTGACTTTATGTGATATACTCAGTGATTTTCTCATTTTAGAAAGACCTACAGGCATTTTTTGCTTGAAGTGAGGAAGGTCTAGTATCAATTTTCTCCCTTTAAAGTATCATTATTAGAGTGAAACATCTTTGGAGATGTGGGGCAGGAGGTTTGTTACAAGGTGTAGTATTAAATCAGTGTTTGAGCTCTTTAAACGGTTATTGTGTCTTGATTGTGAAGTGATGTAATTAAATGTATTGCGGTCCAGAAACAGTTACCCTCTTAATATACGTCTACTTCCCTGGTTAATGTAATTCCTTAGTGAAGATGCAAGAATAGATAAAAGATGCTTTAGCAGTACAAAATAGTTTGATGTACATGACATCATTTTGCTATTGTTTCTTGTTACTTGGGTTTGGAGGTATTTACCTTACTGTCAAGTCAGTCTTACCTGAACTGAATTCTTGGCTGTAACTGGAAACTTGTGAATGGGAGACAGTTTTGTGAAATGTGTCAAGTGTAGCTTGTTGGCCTAAACGCCACTATTTCTTGTGAATTGACTCCAGAGGAGCCTTTTTTAAGTTTGCTTCTCTCAGAAGATGGCACAGTACTTTAATACATGTGAACTTTCAGAAAGTGCTGTTTAGACTCTGTGTACTGTAGAATTTATTAAGGTCTAGATTTTCACATGGCACACAAGTTGGCATATGCATAAACGAAAAAGACCTAGATCAGTATCATATATAATTGAATAGCTGTGGTATGTAATAGATTTGATACTGTGTTGTTATTTGTAAGATCCTAATGTGAAGATTTATGGTGATAGTAATGAGTTAGTACAGTCCAGTAGCGTTACAAAAAATAGTTATAACTGCTTTCTGAGAAAGTAATTTGATTTTATTATCTTAATATCTGGAAACTAGGTAACGTGCAATTGTAGGCAAATGATAATTTGTGTTTATATATTACATGCCTTGCAAAATTTTACGTAAGTAAAACTGTCTGCTTGTGAAGGTGATGTTCAAGTTCACATTTCCTTGAGCTAAGCAACCAGTGTTAGATCTGCTTTAAAGGAAGAAGTGAAGGGGTATTTACCAAAGAAAGGGCAGGTGGACATAAGTGTTTCTAAGCCTACCGACTTCACTACCGCAGCAGAGAACTTCTCAGCAGGAGTGATGTCAGCTGATAGTTTCCTCCAACTGTTGTTCCTTTGAAGGGGTACCCTGGACAATTTCTTTCCCTTGCTGCAGTAGCTTTTCTTCATTGTACTGTAACTGTAGCACAAGTAGGAAGGAGTGTAGGAGTGTATTAAATTGGTGAGGGAAAAATATTTTAAATAGTTGCAGCTTGTCACAGAATGTGGGTTGTTACCATGGGGCTCTCCGTTTCATTAAAAGTGGAGCCTCAATATAGCAGCAGTATTTGGTTTTTTAATGAGCTATGAATCATTCTTTTGCAAAATAACAGAAAAGATACTCATTTTGCAAAAGCTGACAGTATAAAAATATGATTTTCATTTTAGAATAAACGCTTCAGGAAGAGCCTTGTGTTTGGTTTTTTTAAAATTTTATTATGCATTTTCATAATTTTTATAGTGCTCATTTTAGTCCTGTCATCCCCTTACATTTTAAAGCTCCATTTGAATTCTTAGTTTGTTCCTGGATCTTCAACATTTATAGTAGCACTGATTCTAGAAAAGCCAATCTGTGTTATGCTGCTTCTCTGAAAGTTAAGTATGCTTCATATTGTGCCTCGAGAGATCCTCTGGTGAGTCACCATTATAAGAGTTTTCCAGATGCTGCATGTAATTGAAGATAATATCATGTATGTAACGTGCTTTGTGCAGTAATGGTATCTCCAGCTGCAGCTGTTGGCAGCTGACTGGCAGAGAACTCATACTTCATAAAACAAGTTGCTACCACTTGAAATTGCAAGACACTGATTTGGAATTTTGGTAATTTGCAAAGACTGGTGAAAGTCACCAAAGATAGCTTGGTAGGTCTGGAGGTGTCTTATAGTTCTGCAGGGCTGTAGGATGCCTTTAGTACGTTGACTGTCTTGCAGTGCTTTGTGTGCCAGTGCTAGCCAGGCACTGCCATACTTCATGGATTCATCAGGCACTTGCAGACTCTTGCAAGCTGCATAATGGCTTTTTGATTGTCTTAACTGGAAACTTTATGTCGGTCTCTAACTTCCTAACACCAACAGAGGGATTTCAGCTCCCTCTAAGGATTTCTAATTTTATTGCTAAATACCATGAACTCATAAGAAATTATATTTCTCAGATTTTAAAATGGCAAGTAAATTGCAAATATACTGCATTAAGGGGGTGGATTGTGTGCTGTCTAAAGAGTAAGGTTTTTTCCTGAAAAAGCTGACATAAACTTGTCCACTCAGAGCAGAAACTTTGTGCTATCAGTTTTTTAAGTGGGCCATGATTAGAGATGAACAGCTTCTTAAAACAGAAACACTATTCATCAGCTGGTATAACTTTGCCTCCAATATAGTAAGCACTGGAATCTTTTGGCAGATTGTAGTTATATGCTTTTCTCACTCTTTGTATTTTTCCTTTAATGTCAGGTTCTTTCAGTGATAGTAGCAGCTCTTTTTCAGCAATAGTTCTTGCTTCAGTTAATATTCTGAACAAGGTTATTCATTGTGATGAAAATCTCAAATGAGTCCTTAAAATTATTGCATTAAAACTCAGTCTATTTCTTTCTCAGTGCATTAAAACCTAATGTATTTCTCTCTCTTCCTACATTCCCCTTTGTTGGGTCATAGTCACCTTGTGATTATACAGCCCTTTTTCTTGCATGGATGGTTTTGGACCTATGAGCAAACATATTAATTGCTAAGAGAGTACCCATGTATGGGGTCTTTCTTCTGAGGAAGACTCTTGTGCCTATCTTGCATAATTTTACATTTTTCTATGTCTGTTTGCTTTATCTCCTTTAAAGTTTGCTTGGACAATGCACTGAAGATCAAGCGAACAAGACTGTGGTTTCCAATATGATTATGCTCCTTCTCAATTATGAATGCAACTGTTACAGTACTAATACTTTTACATTCAGATTCCGTTTCTAAACGACATTAGTTCTAGAGCAGTGCTGTTCTTCTCTGTTGTTGAATCAGTTATACAGAGATGGTGTCTACACAGGTGAATTTTAGTGATCTTGTAGCCTTGCTTGAAAGAGAGAAGGGGAGTTTTGGTCTGTTATTTATAGCCTGTTCACACTAAGGTATCTGAATCCTTTGTCTGTAATGCCAAGTATGCTGGCGTATACCCAGGCGTTTAGAACAGGTGGTGAGTGATAGGCCCTGAACTTATAGTGTAGCTTTTTAAATTTTTTTTTTTCTCTAAAACAAATCAGACTTTTTTCCTAGGAAGCAGAAAAGAAACAAAGAGAACCTTTAGTCAGAAGGTAATGTCAAGAAGACTAGACAGCAAAGACTTGTGGAACAGATAAAAAGTATATATGCCTGAAGTGAAAACAAATGAGAGGGCATTTGAAGGATTTCATCACAGGTCTTCTGGTTTGTTTGGGGACTTCAGACACTTCAGTGTTTTGGAATGAAATGCAACAGGATGTCACATCATCAGTTGTGTAATACAATGTGTAACCATGCCTATAGAATTAGGCACGTGATAGACGTGACTCAGGAATTTTGAACAGCAAATGCAGCAGATATTATAATATTATTTCCTTTTGTATTAATTTTTCTAAACCATAAAAGACAATAGCAAACTGTTCTTTGGTTGTGTTTTGGTGTTCTCTTTAGTTATTTTTTGTGAAAATTCTAATGTAACAGTGTGTAGTAAATTCTTTATCCCATGCAGCAGCGAAATTCTTTATTCCATGCAGCAAAATAACTTTTTGTGTAATCAGAAAGTTGTTGAAGGTAAACATCTTGGAAGTATTTCTGCATGTATGCGAAGTACTGGTATCTTGTAGTTTCCTGAGAAGTAGCATCATGATATTTATAGTATTAGGGTAATTAGCACAATAGCAGTATGTCTAGGTTTCTGTAGTACTGAACATTATAGCAAGAAATTAAATACTCTGGCACACATCAGCCTAATTAAAAGTTAAATGGAGTGGAAGAAATTGTGACAAGACCCTTGAAGAAATATTAAAACGTCTAATTAACAAAAGCTTATATTGAGGTTTAGTTTCAAAGTTGAGAACAATAATAAATAGAGATCTGTATATTTTCTTTTAGAAGAATTCTTTGGAGGTCATCCTTTGCCCAGAGTATTGTCAATTAGAAAAGGTTTTTCAGAGCCTTGTCTAGTTAAGTTTTTACCATCTTCAGGGATGAACATTTCACAGTCTCTCTAGTCTGGTGTTTAACTGTTCTGTTCTTCAGCTCCAGGGTCCCCCATTTGCACATGGTTTCTGCTGGAGATGTGGCCACTCTAGATTTGTGTGTATCTGTGCTGTTTTCTAATACATGCTGTGCTATGTCCTAATGCTCGTGGCAGTGAGAGCATACCTGAGAAGCTGGCATTCACACACTTCAGGTGTGTACTGGCCCTCCCTGCACTGACCACTTGTTAGCTGGAGTGCAGGATCTTGCATGCACTAGGAGGGATGCTGTATTGCTTTAGCCTGGATCATGCAGCCAGTGGGGTGACTTCTGACAGCATCAAAAAAGGGTTTGACTGATGCTGTTATCCCTCCAAAGGCACTGCTACTGTCACTGTATAGACTTCCAATTTGATTTTGGTTTTATTTTCAAGAGGACTCCTTTACTTCAAACTAAGTGCTTCTGTCTAATTTCCTAGTTTCTGTTTAATGTAACTGACGATTCTCTTGCTCTTCAATATGACTAGTTTTGGGCCCATACCCTGTCGGACAATTTTGCTTGTTTGATTCTCTCATACAAAGATTCCCATCTTCACATTTGTTTTTATCCAGACCATTCTGCCAAGGGTGGGGCTTGGCCACCACTCTCACCTCTGTCACTAAACAGTGGCCCTACAGTTTCAGTCTTTCCTGTGTTCCCAATGTCCTTAGAGTAGCCTTTCTCTTTGTCCTTATCAGCCTTTGCTAGTTTTGGCTTCAGCTGAGCTTTGACTTTCTTAATTCTTCCTTGCAGGCAAAGGCAACACCTCTGTATACCTTTTAGATAATCTGTCCTGTTCCCTCCTGTGCTTGGGCTCAGTCAGGAGTTCTGTGCTCATTTTAGGTGAGAAGCATGGCAGATGACTGGCAGGGATGCCACACTTGCCTTCATCCACAGTGACTGAGATGAAATGTGTTTTCCTCATTTAAAGCATCAGCATCTAATTTTTATGAAATTACTACTCTGCAAATTACTACAGTTTACAACTGAACATAGCTATACTAAAATTAGCTATATTTTAGCTATAACCCATTACATTCCCCAAATTAGTCTGCCAGCTAAGAGCATTTCACTGAGTTAACAAACCAAAGTTTGTTGTCTATTAGAAATGGTACATTGTTTAAAGGATGTGAACAGATGCAGTTCAAGTCTATGGTATGTGCAGTTATTCTGCAGTTTTTACTTATGTGGTAGATACTTTTAAAATAAATAGGGCCTTTAATGTGTCAATTAAAATAATTTCATGCTTAGTGGCTTTTAGTAGATAGATCCGATTTTTTTCTTACATGAACCCCACTTATTGTAATAAACATTTCATGATTTTTTTTGTGGCTACTGTATAACATTGTTAAAGCCTTCTGTACTAGGGGTAGTATTATTTTGTGTTCATGTAACTTCTAGTTTGGGCCCTATCTTCTTTTAATATTTGAAATCAGCCAATAAGAATTACTGAAAAAAGATGCAGATTTTTTTGAGACATACAGAATGTGGACAGCAACTTGTAGCTCTGAGATTAAACCTTTGCCACAGAGATCTCCAAACTGTTTGTGCATGTATTTATCTAAATTTGCCTGAGTACAAGATATAAGTTTACTTGCTTATTTTTCAGAGTAAAAATACAGATCTTACCAAACAGATTAGCAGTGGCAATACTGAGCAGATGAAGAATAGTAAAATGCCTGTAAAATTTGAAGCAGGGTTAAAAATCTTGCTTGCAAGGAAAAAAAGTAGTGGTATAAGGTTATTAAGGGAAGGGTGGTGAAAAGGTGTAGAAGCTAAAATATAAGAGGAAAAAAAAAAGTGCCGTGATGCTATTTGGTGCCTTTGAGTACCAGAAAATACCCCAATATATTTTGGCTTTGTGATCGTTGTATAGAAGTAATAAGTAAAAACTCTGCTTGTACAAAAATATCCATCACTTTAGGGTTTTTTTCCTCCTTCTCCTTTGACTAAACCATAATTGATGACTGAGTCTTTGCTAGTTAGATCCAGGAAGAAAGGTAGTTCTTGTACCAGTTCAGTTTCAAAAGAATAGCCAATACTAGTTACTTTTTAGATTTCTTCCTCCTGCAAATAGAAATTTTTATTATAATTAAGGTGTTTTCTTAAACTTCTTGTAGGATACTTTGTCAAATAGCTGGACTACCACCAAATTCTAGTCTGACATTTGGGAGGACCTGGATATCTGGAAATAGGACTTCTTTGGGATATTTGAAAAAAACCTAAAATAGTTGTGGGTTTTTGAGGGTGGGTTGGTTTGTTTGTTTGTTTTGTGTGTGTGTGGTTTTTTGTTTTTTAGTTTGTTTGTTTGTTGGAGTTTTTTTGTGTAACATTTTTCTGATTGTGGCTATATGGGCTGTCTTTTATTTTGTTGGTTACTTTTATATGCTTGCAATTCATAGGAGGTTTCTGGAGGAAAAGGAAGAGGGTATCTTATGTATTCTGGGTATGATGGTAGTATGTTTCTCTCTTCATTTCCCAATTTGAGAATCTTGTTCTTGTAGGCAAAAGAATGGAGTTTTTTGCATAAAGATGTCTTTATTTCTGCTATAGTAAAACTTCTGCTTTAGAAGTTCGGTTCTAGTTCATCTGCAACTGCATGAGAACAGCTGTGTCAAAATGTAAATAAACCACATCTACCTACTTGGGTGCTTAGTAAAGTTTGTCTGCTTAGCCTTTTCTGTTTCGAGGAGAACTCTAATGATCATGAAAATTTAATTCTTGAACACTTCGTTGACTATAGGGGTTTTTTTCACATCCATAACTTAAAAGTATATATCTTTTTAAGAGTTACATAAATTGACAGACAAAAGAAGTATCCTTTTTGAGCCAGGAGCAGTTTACTGTTGTGCCTGACTTTGAAGATGTAGGCTAAACTGATGGATTCTCTTCAGTAGAAAATTTCTGCAATTTCTACATGTGCACTTTGAAGGATACAGTGGTGTTCTGTAAAGCTGCCACAAGCTTCTGTGATAAAGTTTTACCATTACATGCCAATTGTATGTAGATTTCTTGAGTGTTATGTAGCTAAAGATTGGAAAACTTGGGGCATTTTGGGGTGTTAGGTTGGTTGATTGTTTTTATTTCCAGATCTTAATTAAAACTGAGCTTTTTCCTGTGTTTCAAAATACAGATTCAGAGAATAAAAATGGGAACTCCTGGATCAGGACGGAAGAGAACTCCAGTGAAAGACAGATTTTCTGCAGAAGATGAAGCTCTAAGCAGCATTGCCAGAGAGGTTTGCTAATTTTAAAGTATCTTGAATTCAGAAATAGGGATGAAAGTAATTTCATTATTCAGGAAGAATTAATTTTTTAAAGATGTGCATGAAAAAGTGTAATTAGCCAAAAATATGAGAATTAACATAAGCTAAGAGAATTATTGATCAAAAAATCACATTAACTGAAATGTCTGCATAGTGAAATATTAACTGTATGACTAGTGTAACTTCACAGATTTACACTTAAGCCTAGCAGCTATTTCTACAGATACTTACATGCTTGAAGATAAATGAAAAATCCAGGTGCTATCTCAAGTGTAAAACTAAAAAACAAACACATCCTATTACAGTGTGTAGTATTCTTAAGATGGTAAGTATAGTGTATTAGTGTTGAATGTGTAGTAGCCATTATTAAAATATATTTGTAATAGAATCTATTTCAAATGTGAGAAGTCACATTTCTTTCCAAATGAGCCTAATATGTACACTGTACCAGAAATTTCATCACCTAAAAAAAAGAGGGCTGGAGATAACCAGTGAAAAGTGCAATGCACAAGAAGTTGATACAAAGGGGAATTTTATTCCACCAGATACATGCAGTTGGAATTTAAAGTTTTAGAGATGTCTGTTTGGACCAGAGTTTTTCTAGGTGGAAATGCTGTGACTAGGGAAAAAAAGCCTTAATACTGTTTGTATACAAGTGGATCCAGGTTCTTTGGGGCTATATTATCTACAAAGCCGCTTGCCCTAGTTGACATAAACGAGTGCAAAATGCAGATTCTAATTTTCTTTGTAATATAAATAGTTGTCTGTATATATGTATGTAAGATAAAATAGGTAGGTTGTAGGTCTCTGAAGAGAAAGCTTCTCTAGGCCAGTTCCAAGTGTATCTGTCATAAGCTGTAGGCAAAAAGATATGCTTTGTCAGTAAAAAAAAACCCAAAAAACTTTAGTTGGTAACTTTTCAGAAAGTCATGTTCACAGTCATGTTCTAGTCCTGATGGAAAGTCTCCCTCTATCAGCCAAGTTCTGTGTGGGACTCTGCATCATATATGATCTCACTCATCAGGGTCCATCTCTCATTTTTGGGGGAAAACTGTGAATAAAAGAGAATATGGCCTTAAATTTCTTTGAGTATATGCATGCTTCTGTAACATCAACTTGTCATTTAACCTAGAAAAGAATCTCAATGGCAAGATGTAATACATATTATCTTAAAATTACTGTTGGGCTTTGTTCTCTTACATCTCATCTTTTTAGAAGACATTACTTACTAGAATTGAAGTGAGTCCTGTAATCCCTGTGTCTTCTGTGGAAAATGTTCCTAAAGGTGTTCTAGGTATTAAGAGATGGTAAACAGAATATGTGGAAACAAAAGGCTGCACTCAGGATGATCTGTGTGATCAAACTGCGTAAAAGTGCTCTGGGATTCAGAGCAGTCCCATAATGTCACTAGAAAGTATTGGAATTCTAAGAGCTCTGGTAAAGTGACTCTAGTGTATGACAATTCAGGATGGTTTTTCTCTAAAAGTTCAGATTTCAGAAAGTAAAAATTTAATTTGACAAAATTGTGATTTCCTCGTTCTATGGCATGCATCAAAAAGAAAAGTATCTTCCTTTTAATAGCAGTAAACATTGCTTTCTAGGAAATTGGTTTAAAGGATTCTTTGTCACTGATCCACTAAGTTCATTTCCATATAGTCATTTTTCTGCACTGGTTGAATCTGATGTCATTTTATATGAAAATATTTAATGGAAGATAAGGGCTCTATTGTAGGATCACAGGTGCCTGGTCAGACTGCTTCCTCTTTGATATTTCTTCAATTTTTTTCCATCTTTCTTTCTCATCAGGAAAATTTTTCTTCGTCTGGCTGTCCCCTCCCCTTTATTTCTGGTACTTCTGTTATGTAGACACCTCTTCCACATCTTTTCCTCGGTGTGGGACTATGCATTGAGACAAGCATTTTTACAATGTCTCCGTTACACACAATTGTGCTAAAACATTAACACTGGAGTGAATTTCTGCCTTGTTCCAAGAACTTTTGAGTTACTAAACCTCTTTCTTAGGGGCCTACTTTTTATACTATGGTGTATTATTTTTTCCTGGCATTGAATTTCCTTGCTCAGTGAAACTGAGGAAGAGTAAAGGTGATATCCAGGGACGGGGATCTATCTGTGCACCCTTTCTTGGAAGCAATGCACTCTCCCTATTTCACAGTGTCTGAAGTGAAATTACTTGCCGTTGATCATTTTGGCAGTCTTATATTGGTACAACAATTTATCATGCTTTTTTCAAAAGCTGCAGGAACAGGTGTAGAGATATTGTCCATGTGTTCCTGCAAGGAAATAAAGGAACTGTGTGTGTAAAAGCACTGAACTACACTAAAATGGAGTAGTGATGAGTGTATTCTAATTATAGCAAGGTTAATTTAAAGTCAGCTTATCTCTTAAAAGAAAAAAAAAGCCTGTCTCCTGAAAGTATAGAGTTCCTTTATATGACCTTTTGGCTCTTTCACTTGCTTTTGGAATGGATTCTGAAATTGTTAGCTTTCTCAGATTGACAAAGAATAAGTCACCTTGTGTAGACGACAGTTTGATCTATCTTGTGCCAAAGTTCGAGCTTCCCAAAGTACAGATAATGATTGTCTAGTATAACTTCAGGCTCCTGGCAACATTATATTCTCTTTTGTTAAACAAAAAGGATTCCCACGTAACTAGATGACTGAAAACTGAGGTTTATATTCTCAAGGTTATGTTCACAGTCTACATTGAAAACAGCTGATATGATCTCAAGATGTGTTTGTTGTGGGGATTTTCTGCTTATTAAATTTTTTGCCAACAGAATATCTTTGGCTGAGTTGTGCATCACTGCTTCGCTTGTCTTTGTAGTTTGCAGACAAATTGTTCATTTTAAATATTTAGCAGTAACCTGTCATCACCATCTTTTAGGATTACGTGAAACTTCTTTCTCCAAAACCAGTCTGATTATGTGAGAACAGCGGTTTCAGTCATTTCCATGTTCTTGAATTGCTCGTGGTTCATGCTCAGATACAGTGAATATCACGACGGACGGAGAAGAGTCTGACACGTGCTATCTTGCCATTCTCAACCTGCTAAACAGGAGTTTGAGGGCACAATCAGGATTTACCTTTTTTTGGGTGTTACCATCAGCAACTCTTCCATTCTTCAGGGCTGTGTAACTAGATGACAGAGAACTAGACCTTGTGGACAAGCAACATTGCAACAATGTTCACTGGATTTCTGCCTTGTAGAATGTTGTCTCTGTGTTTTGGTTTGATGGGTTTTTTTCAGGAACTGTTCTCATTACTATTTTCATTATATAGCAAGAGTATGGAAAACTCCTAAAGGTATTTTCTCATGGGAAAGAAAATTCACTTTGTAGTTGCTCAACTTTTGAGTAGAGTGCAGTTGTTCTTACTTTGACAAAGATGTAATGTTACTGATTTGCCATGGTACAAGAAGCTGAGTTGAGTATTTTTAAATGTTTGAGGACTATGTCATGAATTTAGAAACAGTTTACAACAGTCTTTGTCATATGAATCTATTTAAAGTTTGGTACATGTTTGTATCTACATGTAGGTTCAGCTTCTGTTAAGAACACAAGCAAAGTCCCAAAGAATTTCATCCTCATGGATATTGTCTTTGTAGATGCTAGGTGATTTTTTTGTTTTGTTTTAGTAAGAGGTCACTGAATATTTTTCAATTAGCTATTTCTACCTTAGTATTAATTCAAAGTCTTGTTTGCTTTTGTTTTTAATAGTGGTTAGGGATATTTTATAGGATATAAAATATTCTACAGATTTTTAATATATATATATATGAATCTGTAAAATAAATGGAAAAAGAATGAAACATCAGAAATAAAGACTCTTAAACCTTTAAGTCATGATAAAACATAAGATTTTGTTGTTTGTAGGCAACTGGGGCAGACATCAGAAGTAGAAAAGCGAGATTTCTGAAGAGCCTTAAGAAATACTTCGGGCACATAAGTGATGGTGCTGTCTTGATTTCATAAGACAGTATTGAGATAAGGGCAAAAAGCATGGAAATGAGAATACAGAAGAATTGAGCAGCAGAAGGAATCATAGAATGGCTTGGATTGAAAGGGACCTTACAGATCATCTAATTCCAACCCTTTGCCATGAGCACAGCATCCTTTGTTTGCTTAATGAGGAAAGATGAAATTAAGTTGCTATACATAGCTGTCTATTAAGAATTACGGTGATCTCTTAAACACTCACCGTGATGCTCAGCCAGAGCTGGGAGGGTGTCGTAGTGCCGTTCCCCGCGCCCGTGGCAGACCGGGAGCAGCGGGTCCCACAGGGGGGGCACTCGGTGCCCTCAGCGCTGCCATCTGGTGGAAGAAATAAAATGCTCCTTAACCGGGCCTCCTGCCTTGGAAACTGCAGGACTGCGTGTCCCTTGGCAGAGACGGTTCTGTGTTACATATATACATCAGCCCATGATGACAAAATAATTATAATTTTTTTCGGACGTGAATAACATTTTAACCTTATGAAACTTTTGTGCTGAATATGAGCTAATAAAAGAATCATCTTCTCCAGAGTATAAAAACTAAAAATAAAATATTCTTGCTTTCTAGTGAATTCCTTCTTGCAGTCAAGGGAAGGAAAAGATGCCAGTCTACCCTATGGAGATAGATGTTATGCTTCTCCTTGCTCAACGAGGAGGCAAGCCTCTATCATATCGATTCTATGTTAATGTCATACTGCTTACCAGGGAAAAAACAGGATTACTGCTATGAAGATACTAAGAAAAATGCATTAGAAAGGAGAGGCTTCAGATTCAATGTTTACAAAGGCATTCAAGTTAAAGTCTCATCTTCTTTCTTCTTTCTTTTTCTTTCTTGCCAAAAATATCTTTGATTTAACTGAAGAACTACATGTTATACTTGAAAGTTGAGAGAAAAGTTTTAAAAAGATTGTGGTAGAATATGTATTTAAAAACAAGGATGAAAAATTGAAGTAGACATGAGTTTCTAAATTACTATAAATAGCTTGTAATTGATTTTGAGGTGAAAATTAGGAAACTGACTGTGTCACCTCCTGGAAGGAGAACAGTGTCTTGCTACCTGTATATTTACTAAACCTGTGCATAAAATAAGCCAATCAAAGTGAATACTGCTGTAAGGTACTGCTTAACTGCTTGAAAATAGCCAGGATAATAATCTTCTAGAATGAAATGCTTTTTATGCAGGTACAAGCAAACACTGCTCTTTTTTTTTTTTTTTTTTTTGTATAATGTTTTTTGGTATCCATTTTGAAATTAGTATTTCCAGAACTCAGTATGAACAGACTGCTTTGTTTTGTTACTTAGACCAGAGCTAATACCCAAAGAAATACAGGATTGATTTAAAAACACTCATCCCTGGAACTGTTCAGGGCCAGGTTGGATGGGGCGCTGAGTGACCTGTTTTAGTTGATGGCACCTGATCTGGGTGTTGGAACTAGATGATCTTTAAGGTGTCTTCACCCCCAAGCCATTCTATGACTTTTTAAATGAGCATCTAATTCTTTCGACTAGCAATGCTGTCTTTAAAGAGTTAGATACATATTCTCTCTGAAATTTCATTCTTTGTTACTTCTGTATTATGATGTTAAAACATTAATTTGTACTTGTGAAGAGATTGAATACTCAAACCATTATTCAAAAACCTTTTTTTAAACTTAATTATTTTCCATATGCTTGTAGGCAGAAGCCAGACTTGCAGCAAAACGGGCAGCTCGAGCAGAAGCAAGAGATATACGTATGAGAGAGCTGGAACGACAGCAAAAAGAGGTAGTGTAACTCACCAGGAATTACTGCAAACATTTACAAAATCTCATAATGTATTTTATTTCTGCATTTCCAGAAGATTTTGTCTTTTAGTGTAATTCAGTTTTGTGTATTTTCAGCATTAGTATTGGATTATACTGAAAGGATTCCCAGTAAATATCTGTTGTCAAGATCTGTATTTTTAAAAAATGATTAAAACGAGGTAATATTTGCACATACAGTTGTGTGTTGCTCCACACATTTCTCCTAAAAATAAGTTTACATTTCTTGAGAAAAAAAAATCCTAGAAACTAGGTTTTCAGCAGTCTGGCTATTGCATTAGTTGTTGCATTTAATTCAGGTTTTGACATTGTATGTAAAACATTGAGAATTTATTATTTATTGTGATTACACTCAAATCCATGTGATACTCATACTTGATTACTGTGGCTTTTTTCTGTGGTAATAAGCAAAATATGCAAAACATTTTTGCTTCAATTTTATATGGTTCTCATTGTGCTGTAGTTTCAGTTTTTGATGTAGATAACTGCAGTTATTCTGAAGATTACATGGTAGTTAATGTAGATCTTGCTGAGTTTTCAGGTTAGGAATCCAGTCCGGTGTGGTGACTGTAATTTATATTTTAAATGTTTTGTTTGATTTTCTTTTTACATTCTGTAGTTTTCTCAGCATTCATATGATAGAAAATGGGCTCATATCCAGAAATGGATGGTAGGCTAAAATCACCTGTGCATGTTTCTGCCACTCAGAGAACTAACATAGGATTTTGGATGAAGTAATTTACTAATGGTTTGCTGTGTGTAATTTCAAAGTGTCTAATTATGTATGATATATATATATATATATATATACACATACACGCACACATTAAACTGTATTTGTATGGGTTCAATTATATATGTACGTAGTCTAACCCTCCCCCAACTCACTGTTCCCTTGGGTCCTGTCACTGGTCACCACAGAAGAGATCAGAGATCCCTGCCCCTCTACTTCCCCTGGTGACGATGTTCAATACCACAATGAGGATTCCCCTCAGTCTCCTCCAGGCTGAGCAGCCAGGGTGACCTCAGCTGCTCCTCATTCACCTTCCCCTCCAGCCCTTTCACCATCTTGGTGATGGTGATGCCCTTCTTAGGGCATTCTCTCTAATAGTTTTGCATCTTTCTGGTCTTGTGGCACCCAAAACTGTCCCCAGCAGTCGAGGTGAGGCTGCACCAATTCAGAGCAGAGCAGGACAATCCCTTCCCTGTCCAACTGGTGAGGCTGTGCCTGATGCACCCAGAACATGGTTGGCCCTCCTGGCTGCCAGGGCACTGCTGACTCATATCCAGCTTCATCAACCAGGACCCCCAGCTGCACCCCAGCAGGTGCTGCTCTCCTGTGTTTTGTTCCCCAGTCTGTCTGTATGTCCAGGGTTGACCCATCCGAAGTGCAGAATCCAGCACTTGCTCTTGTTATAACAACTTCAGATGTGTTGGAGGTTAGGATTTGTTCAATTTTTTTTCTTTCTTAGGGAATTTCTCTCGCATTTGTTGCCTAAGAGACTGGGACAGTGAATACTTGAGAGAAACAAAGGATATGGCCAAGATGGGGGAAAGAGGTGCAGCTGGCTGCAGTCTCTTAGCTGGGGGGCTTTCTCTTTGGATGTGCAGAGATACCGTGAGAGTGTGGCTGGGCTTGTCTCTTGCTCTCTCTCACTCCTGGGATCAGAAGGGACATGGTTGGGCTGCTGCTGTGGGGAGAATTCACTGTCAATGCAGTGTTCTGTGGTGTACTGCTTTTCTTACCATGGGTGAGCCTTTGTTCATAAGAGCAGCTGGTGAACTGGGACCTTTCCAACACCCAATCTCACTGAGAAGGACCCTCACCATCTACTCGGGTGCCCCAGGGAAAAACCCGGCACCCTGACCCCTTCCCTTCTCTGGAGGGATCGTCTCCTGGGTGCTTGTGGCAGCTGCATATAGAAGGCCATCTGCCACTGCCCTGTGCTGCTCTTTTCTGCTGCTGCTTTGGGCTTTTTGCTACACTAACCTGACATCCCATGCCTGCAGAGGTACCCCACAGTGCAGCTCCTGGCAGGGCTCTGGAGTTTTTGCTACACTTTCTACCACCCAGAAACAGGTGTGCCTGCCTCTGCTGTTCCAGCCTGTTGCTCCAAGGTCCAGCTACAGTCCATTTTGCTATCTAGAGGGGCACTGGGACTGGCTGCCCCCCGTGAGTTTGTAAAGAAATTTCCTTTCCATCTCTCTCACCGGCTGTGCTGCCATTCCCGTGTGGAGAGAGGCAGCTGGGCCCGCGCCACAGCGCCCCCTGCAGGCGCGGGGGAATCATCGCACCCGCCCTGCCCGGCCGGGAGCCACCAGCGCCCCTGGCGGCTGTGACCGGAACTGCTCCAAAGGGGAAAGTGTCCCACAGCCCTGAGAAGGCTGGCACTGCCTCTGGGGCCTGCTGGTTGCTGTGCTGCCCTTGTGGTTGTTTGTTTGCTTTGTTATTTATACACACAAACACAGTATTAAAGAACTGTTATTCCTTTTCCCCTGTCTTTGACTGACAGCCCTGTAATGTCAAAGTTATCATAATTTGGAGGGAAGAGTGTCACATTTTCTATTCCAAGGGATGTTCCCATCTTCCCTGGCATGTACCTGTTTTTCGAACCAAGACACTATGGTTGATGCATGTCCATCTCTCTGATTTGCCAAGGTCTTGCTGTGGGGCCTCCCTGCCCTTGAGCTTCTCCCATCTGGTGTCATTGGCAAACTTACTATTCATTGAGTTCTGCATCCAAGTAATTTATGAGGAGACCTGGACCTAAGATGAACCTGTGGAACCCTACCAGTGACCTGATGCCAGTTTGATGTCACCCCATTCACTACCACCCTTTGTGCCCAACTTGTGATTCAGCTGTTCATTCACTGCATAACATGGTTATCCAGCTGTGTGTAGACCACTTTGCCCAGAAGAATCCTGTTAGAGTATCAAATGCTTTGCAGAAGTCAAGAAGGATGCAATGTAATGACTTTCCTGGGTCACCTAGGTGAATTACCCTGTTGTATAACAAAATGATGTTTAACAAGCAGGAGTTTCCCCTCATGAAGCCATACTGGCTGAGACCAATGACTGAGTTGTCCCCCAGGTGTTTTTCAGTACCTCCCAGAACAGCATTTTCCATGATTTTACCCAGCACTAGAGTGAGACTGACTTAATTGCAAAGTTTCTTTAGAAGGTATTTTCACACACTTCATGTGCCTCTTCAAAGGGTATATGGGAGATGTCAGGAGTTTTTCTGGCTTTTAGTAAAAAAACCCTAAAACTGTGGGAATGTGCGAGAATGTTTTGAATCAGTAAAATTTAAGTAATACCTGCTGAGACTAGCCATCATTTCAAATAGTTGATCCCTATTGAGAAATCCTAGGACTGCCATTTGAATTTTATTTACAAAGTTATATTGACTCTTTATTGTCTCTTTGCCTATCTGATATTTGTATATACATTCATTCTCGTGTTCTCAAAATCAACATAGTTTCTTTATTTCTTGGCAGAATGTACCTTTGAAAGTTTTTTGCTTGAGATCAAGGGTTTCCAAAACATGGAACATAGATTGTATTTGTGAGGAATCTCACTCAGAATTAATGCCACTCAACTGAATGCCGCCTTCCTTTTGCAGTCCTAAGACGTACATCTGCTGCAGGAGAATTCTGAACAGATGTGCACTCCTTTCCTGGTCTGGGAGATATAACCTCTGTATTAGATAATGCATAATTCAAGCTTCAACTTTTAGAAATCAAGCTTGATAGACACCAGCAGCAATCTGTTGCAATACGTAATGTAGTGCATAATCCTTTGATCTGAATATGCTGAACACTTAACACAGGCTTTCTGTTTTCTAATGGAATGTCAGGAAAGTACCTGTTACCTACCAATTAAGAGGAATTTTATGTAAGTAGCAAACTCTTCTTGCCTGTTGCAGATGTTACTAAGAGGTACTTGTCCATTTAGACCAGAGATACAAAGAATGTTTAAAATTGGCAATGATCTAACTATATTGTATTAAAACGTTAAATGGCATGAACACTTATATTATACCTCAAAACAAACAGTATAGAGAGGAAGATTAAAATGTGATTATGAAAAGAATCTACCCTCCCCTCATGGCAATTCTCTGGCAGAGTTTTAAATAGGCCTATTGAATACTGAATAATTGTAAAATAGTTTTAAACAAATTAATGTATCCAGTGAAAATGCAGATGATAACCTTGTGTCCATAAGCAATATGAAAGCTAGTTTTAGTCTTTAGATACCCATCTATTATCTGGAGGCAAAGCCTTTAATTCTATAAATAACTAGCTTATGATCTTTAGAATAGTTCAACATACTGAAAACTGTTGGAAATAAATAAGTTAAGGAAGAATTCCTACTTTCAGAATGATGTTGTAGCCTCCAAGTGGGTTAGTTTTAAAATTAAGGTTATTCTTGTTATGTTTTCATACTGTGACAATTTGAGATGATTATGGCATGGGAAATATGTTTTAATTTACAATTAGTTGTGGTTTTTGTCTTGCTTCTTCTCATATATTCTCTTGTGTGAACTAAAATGAACATTCTCTTATCTTCCAACAGAATAAAAGATATTAAGGTGCCTTAGCTAGTTGTCATCTCAGATTTTATGAGTTATTATTTTATGTCAACTCAGATTTTATGAGTTGGATTTATTATTTACACTGCCACTGTAGAGCAAAACTAGCTGTAGAACTTAAAACTGATCAATTTACTTTTTTCCTCCAATAGAGAAGAAAATGCAAAATATCTATGAGGCAACTGAGAATAATAATTTCTGTTAGGGCTAAAATAACTTTGGAAATTACTTAAAATCTGAATGTAGTAATTATATGGTACATTTCTTACTAGTGCAATTGTAATTTTGTAAAACTCTCTATTTTTCCTTCAATTTCTTAATTCAAACAATTTTGTGGTTTTTTCCCTGCATCAGTATATTAATCCTAAGAAAGACTGACTACTGAACACTAATTATTGATTGTATTAGCCTGCCTTGTTTACATCCTCGAATGTATTATCTTGGCATACTTAACCCAAATCAGGTGAAATGAGCCCTTCTAACTTGAATGAGTTTACTGGCCACCATGGATTATTCAAAATGACACATAGCATTAAAGGTGCTAACAGCATGTTGCTCACTTTGGCTTCCTGGTATTGTGTCAGGATTTTTTTTCCCCTTCCTTATGAAATAACTCTGCATTTCTTCTTTCTCAGGAAGATGCAGAGAGGGCCAGATACTCTCACCAGTCCAGTCGACATTCACATTTGGTTTGTGTTCAAACTGTATTTTTTTTTTTTTTTTAATCATAGCCTTCAGAAACCAAACCAAAGGAAAAAGAGATTTGGGTTCTGGTTTCTTTTTCTGATGGAGAGGATGAAACTTCACATCTCCTAAATATTTGCAGTTTTAGTCATTTTAAGTCACATATAATGTTTAAATTCACCTGGTATTTTATTTCCGTCAGTTTTAAAAAGGTAGTTAATATGTTTAAATATTCCAGTCTTTTCTTGCACTTTAACTATTACTGTGCTTCTGTAGTATTTATGAAAGAAAAGGTATCAGTACCTTAAGATATAATTTGAAAAATAGTTTGGCAAAATGCAAAATTCCTTCTTTGAGAAGGTGGGCATATATTATTCATTAATGGCAAAAATCTTAGCCAAATGATGTAAGGTATCCCAAAATCTGCTAACAGAAATAATTATTGTATAAGCTCTTCTATATCATCTTTAGGCCATATATATATTGTTAAAGAACGTTTTTATTGAGGTTATGTTGACATTTTCCTGGCCTTGGATATGCTTAGAAATTAGCTGGTCATTGATCAGGGTATATAGGCCAGGAAAGGGACAAATTACTAAAAAGAAGGGGTTGGTTTTATGTATTTTGGAAGTGGGAAGGAGCTGTTTCTTTGTGTTACTTTTAAAAAAAGGTGATTGCCACTTGCTAAGAGGTCTTTGCAATTAAATGTAGTTTTTGATTAGCTGAATTTTGTGTAATGCTGTGCAAGCCCTAGTGTTAAATGTTTCTGCAATTTGCTGCACACAAATAATTTTGAATGGTAAATGCTTTATCAAGAAAACAGGTAAAATATGCTATGTACAACTCTTAGGAACTTGTGAGCTGGTATAGATTTGCTCAGATCCGCTCTTGTCTTGGCTGACATAGCAAATATGCTAAAATGGAGATTATGTAATTGACCATTGTCTGAACAAGAGGGTTTGAATTGGGGAGATAACTAACTCATTTTTGGTGGGCTTATTTAGAATTTCTTTGACTGCCTTGGTTGTTTTCTGTCATTCAGTGAAGAGTAATAGAATTAAATTTAACTATTTATTTAATATCTTGATATATTTTTTATAATTTCATTCCCAAGAGTTCCTCAGATATCAGTACATCTCGCAGGAGCAGAGCAAGTACCTCCAAAGGGAGAGATCTTTTGGTGTGTAACCTGGAATGAGAATGCTTTTTTTTTTTTTTTTAAGAATGTGGTGTGTTCACATTGTAACGTTTTCTGTGTCTACTTACCAAAGCAGTAGTTTGGTGAAAGCATGCTTATAGAAAATGGTGTTAATGGGACTGCTGCAATGATTGATGTAATCAAGTACTTTGTGATAGCAAATATGAGAGCTGAAAGAAAATGCTAAGTGAGCTTATCTTCAAGACAGAACACTTAATGAAGGGAATTCATCTCTTCAGTTGCTCTCTTGCAGTGTCCCCAGTAGAGAAGTAAAATAAAATGGAAAAAGGTTGGCCATCAGCCTTGATAGGTACAAACATGTTGGAAGTTTAATTCCTCCCTGATCACAAAATGCTATCTCTCCTTCCACCTGTAAGGTCCCTGTGCCCTGTGGGCAGTGACCTTCCTGAGCCTGTAAGGTGCCCTGGAAGGTCATTGTGTCATGATGAGCTGCACAACTCAGCAAGGGGGCTGATGATCCTTTAGTGTGTGGAGATGAGCTTTTTGTTACACAATTTTAATGTAAATGCTCTCTCAGTTTAATGAAATATGAGACTTGGCTTAATTATTTAAAATTCTGTTACTAAAATCACATGAAATATATCACATAGCATAGTGCTGTCCAAAATTATCTCACTTTTGATAAATTGGGATGTTGTTGCCGAAAAAGATTAGTTTTTATTAAGTGGTCCAGCCTCAGAAAGCACTTCAGAGCTGGATGAATGGATATTCCTTCATGTTTGAATTTTCATAATTGGTGAAATATGTTTTCTTGTAATTTTCCTGTAAGTCTTTTTAGTCATTCTTTTTTTAAAAAAGCAATTTAATTTTTTTAACATTGTGATTTTTACTTTGTTTAATTTTCTTTTACTTTAGTATGACAACACTAAGGATATATCTGCAAGATATTTGATCCCTCTATATTAATACTTTGCACGTCTTTGAGTGAAGACTGTTTTTGTGCTTTGTTTCTAAGGTGTCATGGTACTAACTAGTGACTTTAAATTCTTGACTTTGAAAAGTATATAAATTTGTACTGTCACATGTTCAGACCTAGAATAGTTTTATAATTCTAACACTTTCTGTAGACTACATGTATAAGTTTTTTCAGGGAGAAAAGACAACTGCCTTACAGTAAACACTTTCTAGTATTGAGTTGTTATTTCCAAACTTTGTAGTGAAGTAACATACAGATTAGACTTGGAGGATGTCCTTAGGGGGAAAAAATGTATGTGCATCTATTTGTATTCTCCATTACCACATAGAAATTGAACTTAATATTATGGAAAATTATTTTAGTCCAGAGAAAAAGTAGCTTTGTATATCTTTATATAGCAGGTTTGTATATCTTTATTTAAAAGACTTCTTCCATATTTTTATGAAGTGACAGTAGATTGCATCACATTCTCAGTGGTATTATGCAGCATTAGATCTGTGTATTTCTTAAGAAAAGGCAAGCATCAAGTACCAAAAGGAATATGTAAGCAGCTTAAAAAGCCTTAGTTGTTTAAACAGCAGTGTTATCTGACTTACCTATCAGATAGGCAAACTCAGTATAGTGTTTAAGTTAGTTTGTATTGTTAAGCTTTTTTAGTTTGTTTATTGCTTAAATTTTTTGTGAAATGTGAGCGCTAGCTATAAGCCAAGCCTATGTTAGTGAGAATAGGGTTGATTATAGTTTCACTTGCCAGTTCTTTTTCACACAGTGATAGAAGCATGGCCAATTTTTTTTTTTAATTATGTAGATAGAATTTCATGTATTGTTTCTGTTTTAGGGGATAAAACTCTTATGTCTGTCTTCTTTATATTTTAATATTGAAGGTGCTGTTATGTAGTGGTATTAATTCTCTAAATGTTATTCTTAGAATCATGCTTACAATTAATCTCAAAGTTCAGATGAGAAAGCTCTTTATTCCCATAAAGGTTGGTAAGTGTGTAGCGTCATGGATAAATTTGTTAGCTTCCTGACATTTGCATAAATGTTTCTAGGAAAAAAGACACCTCATATTGATCAGATTCTGACCTCAATTTGTGTTTGAAACTGTGTTCATATCAGCGCAGTACCATCAATGGAATCAGCTGAATAGAAATTTTGTTCTGCTGGAGGCCTGGAAAAGGCTCTTGGAACTCTTTAAAGGTGGCACCTCTCTGGATTAAAGCTTATTCAGTCGGGATGGAGATACATGTTCTATTACTCCCCCTTTGTCCCCTATCACATAGTTAGAAACATTTTAAATGCAGATGTACAGCAGATTGAATTTGCCATAGACCTTGATGTTAATCCAGTGACTTATTGAGAAAGGCATGGGAATTACTGTAATTGTGCATAAACTATTCCAGAAAGTTCAGTGTTTAACATGAGGATATAGTGTCAATAAATGAAATATTTTGGATGTAATTTTTTAGACGGTTTTTTGGTACTAATGAATTAGCAATTGCATTAGGTGTTAGGGTGGGTCAGAACAGCAGTGGATATTTGTGTTGAGACTAGGCTGAAGTAATTTTGTATTTACTTATTTTTGTATTACAGCATTTCTCCATGTGCTTTTGAAGTGCTATTTTCCTGTTCCCTTAGTTCCTAAACAAATGAGTAATATGAATATTTCTGCTTTCTGTTGCCTATTGAGATAAGAAATGCTGTGTTCTGCACACACTGCTTTTTGCCATGTTATTATCTGTCTGGTTTTTCTTCTTTGTATGTGTGTATGAATTTTTTGCCTCACATGTTCATATATATGCAACTTGTGTAGAGTGTCAAAACCCAGCACAAATAGGCCAAAGTATAATTGCTAGACTTTCAGTAAGTGCACTTGGTGTAAAGAATAGTGGCAGGGTACAGGCTATGCTGGTGTCACATAAACATCCAACCCCAATTCAATTACTAGGGATTTCTCTTGCCAAAATGCTTCTCTCTCCCCAAAATGCTTTGATTCATGATGGTATCTAATGAAAAAAAGATGAAGTAAATAATTTAAATAATTGTACTAATTATGAGCAAGTCTTGTCAATTTTTTTTCATGTATTTCCTGCTGCACTTGTCAAGCTTTTGGAGTTTTCTTTATTATGGAGGAAAAATACCAAAATTATTTCCTGTTTTGTTTGAGAATGGCATTAGAAATACAGATAATGTTGATATACAGAGTGCATAGTAGTTTTTGGGCTTTTATTCTTTGCTTGCTTAAGAAAGTTACATGGACTTTGGGTCAGCAGTAGGGAGAACATTACAGCATTGTGTACAAGGTCTGAGCTTGGGAATACTTGGGCAATGTTAAAATAAAACTTTTGTTTGCAAGATCTACAGGTGCAACCTTTGTTTTCTCTCTTCTTTCCTTCCTTACCCCTCAGAGTGGAATTTACTATGATCAAAGAAATTATAGCAGCCTTGGATTTAGTAAACCAGTTCCTTCCTACCATGTTCGGGTCTGTCTCCTCTTTTTATATTAATTTAATTACTTATATAAAATGCATTTATGTGGTTTTGCATACTTATGCCATATGATGCTAACTTACCTCTCTATGACACTTACAATTATTACAGTTAAAAGTGGTAACAGTTGTATTTTTTGCTTGTAAGGTTGTATGTTATAAAATTCATGTATAACATGCAGGTTACTTTGTTTTGCATGTGAGGTTTTAAGTTTAAAATATCTTCTGTTTCATGGTTCTGTATGATATACAGAAAACAACCAGCAGCTGTGACAGTTGCTGTTTCAAATTCCTGTCTTGAAAAAACAACAAAAAAAGTCTTAAATGTTTAGCACCATTGTGGTACTTTTCCCCAACTTAATATAAATGATAAAACATTGATATGTCACGAGATGAGTAGTGTCTTCTAGTACCTGCAGCTGTGGTCATGGCCAGGTTTAAATAACTAGCTAGAGGAACTTAACATGTTATTTGAGAACTATGTAATTTTTTCACTCTCTTCCACAAATCCAGTTGCAAAAATACTAGATTGGTTTAATAATGTTTAAATTGATTTCAAAGATCACGAGTTTTCCTGCAGGCTCTTCCACTCTTTTCTGAAAGTTTCTGTCTACTTTAGATAGATTAAAATTTAGTATTTAAATCTTTAGGACTTCTCTGGAATGTAGAGCCTAGATGAAAAATCATTATGTATGCAGAAAAAGTATTTCTGACTTATTTCATTCTTCACATTATAGTCATCTTCTCTATACAGTGATCCAGTGGCACCAACTAGGAATTACAGGGTTAGTACAATGCAAAACAATATCTCACTTACCTTTACATGTTTGAATGGCCCAATATAAATATAAAATTACACTTTTCTTCACAGGTGTCTCCTTTAAACACTGCTTTGATAAAGAAGTATCAGTTTGTTTTGTAATCACCATTTGCATGGTTGCCTTAAATTTGTATTGTGTGGCCATGAGGCTTGACAGTATAACATGTGCATTTTTTGGATAATTTTAAAGTTGCATTTTCTGTGTATAATTTTCTGGAGGCCTTTCAGTTTAATTTTCTTAACATTGTTAACTTACCTCTTTAAAGTATTTTAGTAGTTGCTGTTTTACTGCTCTTTTTACAGACAAGCATAAAGTTGGTGAGCACAACAATAATGTTGAAGAACACTGGGGTTAGAACAAGTTAATTCAAGCATACTAAATAACAACTGCATGTATAATACTAAAAAAAGTATTTTAAAAAGTTAAACATTTGAATGGAAATCAGGAGATTACTGAAGTTTGTAGTAAATGCACCTTGAATACTTTTAAATAAGATGCCATATTTAAATTTAACAGACATAAAAAAAATGCAATAGCATGAAAACCTAATCTGCATCTTTATAGAATAAAGAGTAGCTAGTAGTGCCATAAGAATGGCAAATAAGCCCTACAAAAAATTATTTTTAAGAAGTGGCATGAACATCTGAATCTTTATGCCTTTTGCTGCTATAGTAGTTCAAATCCATCTTACACTGCCATTTAGACACATGCTAAACCTATGTAAAAAATCATCAAATATTACATAGTATTTTTAATTAGTGAGATCTTCCTTTGCACTTGGATTAAAAACAGATGATATACCTTTTTTGGCTTTGTGTTGTTCTCAAGAAAACGTTAGAAGATTTAATGAGAGAACAATGTCACAAAGACTGCTGTTACATATAACTCTGATATACATCTAATTCTAATTTCTGCTAGAGGTTTCTTCATAGGGAGGGGCAAAGCAGCATGAAACGGTAATTCTTTTTCTCTTTAAATTGTGTTTCTCAGAGCTGCTTTTATTATCCACTGCATAAATAGATTTCAGACTTGCACCTTTAATCATAAGTCTTTCAGGAGAATATGCATGGGTGAACGTAAAATAAAACCACTAAGTGTACAGCATAGCTTCAGTTCCCAGGGTGTGCTAAAATTTCTGCAGGCTTCAGAGCAGTTAAAACCAAATTGCAATTTAAATGTTTAATTTAATTATGCAAATAATTAATTTGATTTCTTTAAACTATTTGGCTGTTTTTCAAGGGAATTCTTAGTGGCACATGGAAATAGGCATGCCTAGTAGTAATAGTAAATGCTGCTGAGAATCTTAATTTTTTTTTTTTTACACAAAAAAGTATGCTACTAACTGGAAACAGATAGGATAAGAGTATGTGACTGTGCATAGGAATTACAGTGTATGAGTGTGGCATGGTAATGACTGAGACTGGATATACATGGTACTTCATTCTTTGTTTCTCAGGCCTCGTTGTGTGGTGATGGGTGACAACTCAAATAGTTCTTGGCACTCTTAGTGTAATAGGCCTTTGGTTGTTTCTTTCATTATTTTTGTTTTCTGCAGACAAAAATCTATGAAAGTTGTGAAAATGTCCTTCATAACTTTTCTTTAGCCATCTGAATACAGTTATTCTTCGAGAGCAAGCTCAGTCCAAAGTAGTCCTGTGGTGAGCATTCCTATGCATGATTTGCTGAATGCTTTGATATTAACACATCAGCAGTTACAAGTACACCCACTTGGTAATGTTTCACTGACCAACACACAGATTTGATTTTTCCATTCTGTATAACAAGTTTTGATTTGTCAGAGATGTGATTTTTAGCAAGATGTAAGTTTTTAGCAGTAAGACAGCAAACTGTAGAAGGAATTTGTTTTTCTAAATAACTTTTTAATGTTTATAATAAACAATTGAAGTATAACTGAAGTATAGGACATTGTAGGGGTTACCACCCTGTGTCATAAATGGGGCAAGCACATGAAACATACTACAGTACATGTGGAAAAGTCTTTCCTTTGGGGAGGAGGATTAATGGAAACTGTTATGTCATGCAGTTAGTTTGCTCATTTTATGGTAACCAGTATCCAAAATGAGAGAAATTTGTTTTTGGATCTGTATTGTATTAAAAGTATCATTCTAAAGTTGCTTTTTTGTGCTGCAAAGTGATTTTAAAGAGTTTTACTTTGCTTATGCCACAGAACAATTGTCTAATTCAGTGATACAGCTGATCATTTGTCATGCTACACAAAACAGAAAAGTGATCAGTTTTGTAGTATGGGCTAGATTGAAATGTTCAATCCTTTTTAAATTTTCTCACATATTATAGGTACTCACAGTGTTTTAGGTACTAAACAAATAAAACCACATTTGTCAGAAACTAATGTTTTTAGCTACAAGAGATATCAGAGTGAATTTTTGAGGGTGTCAGAAAGAGGTAATTTTGCAGTTGTTTTATGAAGTTCTAAAACCTAACAGATATTGACATACATATGTAGTCTCTTGCACTGTGAAAACACTACTTGTCTCCTTAGTTTTTTTAACACTGAGATTAATTTCTTAAAAGCATCTACTTTGAGATATATAGGAATATATATCTATATATATATAATCAGATCTCACTATGTATATGTTATACCAATTAATGCCAAGGTACATTCACTCACACTAGTGAATGCTTAATAGAGTTCAAAGTATTATTTTGATGAAATAATCCTGAAAAGCAGATGAGATAAAAGTCTTATGAATAATTTAACATTCATTTCCTACTGTTTCTGTGGCTTATATTTTGGTTTTACTCTGGATAATGCATTTGAAATCAGCTTAGTACTCTCTGGAAATCAGAAGAGCAACTAGGAGATAGAAAAGGTAGAAAACACTTGTGAGAAACTGTATGATACTTCTCAATCTTAAAATGTATCAGTTTTGATGAACCCATTGGGAAAGATACTAGGAGTACAAAAAGTATAGAAAGAGACACAGCAAGGTTCATCAGCTGTATGGACTTCTTAACAGGAAAGAGAAGTGGATTTTGAATGAAAGACCAGTATTGTCGTTGTAGACCAAGTTGTTTGTTCTTTTGCTGTAAGTGTAGTAAATAAGAATTCTCTTCAGTATCTTTATTCTTTGTGAAACGCAAGTGCAAAAGCCAAACTTCCAACTATCAAAATTTACCTTCCTAGCTACATTCAATGAAATTAAGGTACTATTTTAAATATAGATGTAGCTGGAAAATAGCTGGAAAATATGAGAATAGAAAAATAGAATATAGCATAGAATAGAATATAGCATAGAATAGAATATAACGTATCAATGACAACAAATACAAATTCTCTAGTCCTGAAATTGCATAATCTGAGCCAGGTGTTCATCAGTAAACTGTTTTTGTATACCAGTTATATATGGAATTTTTAGACGTCTCACTATCTTTTAATCAGAATGAGGCCACACATACATCAAGTATAAAGATTTCTTTTTTAAATGCTGAAAATTAGATAAGAACAATATATTTTCAAACTGTGTGTATGAGCACTTTTTCTCCTATCACCACTTTCACTGGGAACATTGTACTTAGTTTTAACTTTCTGCCTTTTAAAGTAGAATATTATCAATAAGCGTATGATAAACCCACTCTTCCCATTAAATACTGTGTTTTACATGCATAATGTTTCTCAGTTGAATATTTCACTTGAGTTCCCATGGCAGGTGTAATTGCTGTAATGTGCTTAGATATATTTTGCCTTTTCTAAGAAGAAATGTGTAGCACTAGCATTTTTTCCCCACCCTTTTAGGTGCCTGTCTGACATACATCTTTGGGAAGTAACTTTGCCTTCTAGTTTAAGATGTCTTAAACTAAGGAATGAGAAGAAGCCCAGATGATAGCTAGCACTGTTTGGTTTGTGTTGATTTGAAAAAAAACCACAAAACATTTGTAGAGAAAAATAATAATTTTTATTTATCAATTTATATGATCTGCAAACTTTCAAAAATTTTTGTGGTTTGTGTTTGACCCTAAATTAGCACTAAACCCTTTGGTATCTGGTTGTATGATTACTCTAATTGAGGAAAGTGAATCAATAATAAATGTTCATTGTTTTTAGTGCAATAATAGATTTAAGGTAGGAATTTTTTGGTTTTTAATAAACGTTTGCTCCTTCGGAAGTGTCATCTTCAGTTCTCTTTCACCTTCTCCTTATCTTTTGAAGTCCTCTGATTTTTCTGATCAAAGTGAAACTACTGCTGACTATTTTAGTCGTTCCAGCCGCAGGGGAAGCATTGTTTCCGATGCAGATGATGGCCAAGTTTTGAATAGTGTGAGTGTAATGCTTTTATTTACACTGTGGTGAATACAGCAAAACCATGGATTTTCTTTTCATACTGTGAAAGAGTAACACTGTAAAAGCATTCTAAATTACTTAATTGCAAATAGGTTTATTGTGGGATTGGGGCTTGTTTTCATATAAAAATGCACTGAGTGAATTTTTAAAAGGCATGCTGCTTTATTTTAAAGGAGATTTTGTCTGTTGCTAGAAGCATGTGACAAGTGTAACACTTCACATTTTTGTGTGTGTGTGATATGCTTAACGATCTCTTAAAGAACCAAATATTTTACATTTTTTTCTTTCAGAAGTTAGCAATGCTAGGGGGGTTTAGTGTACTTTCAGAATATTATTACTTCTTTTAGTAGCAAAAATATTTTGTCAGAATATTATTACTTCTTTTAGTGACAAAAATACTTAGAACTGTGCTCACATTAGTATCTTTTAGTGTTCCTTCATCCCATATGAGATTTTTGTCAGAATCCATTACTGAAGCACTCCTTGTTGGTTATGCACTTATACGGAATTCTGTGTCAACCAACAGATCATGTTACAGTAAAATTATCGTGATGGTTTTCCTGTGCAGCTCCGTTTAGGCTGAACATTGTTTATACCAAACCTAGCCACCTTCTCTTTCTCACAACCACTTTCGGTGACTTAGCATTTAGATGATATTTTAATACTCTTACAGTGCTATATAAGTTGTAATAATTAATGTTATTTATCATCTGTACATTCTGAAATCATGAGAGACTAATTATTTCTCCAGCTTAAATTTTAGCACTCTTTTATCCCATAATAAAGCTGACTTTCTGAAATTAATGCTCTGCTAAAAGAAATGTGGAGGCTGAGACTGGTAGTTATGCTGCCTTCTCAGTTGCTTGTGTTATCATAATTATTTATTATTAGATTCAAAATTTATATTTTTAATTTAGGTTAGTCTAAATGTCTCCTTCCGATCAATTGGATTCTTCACATCATTCTATCATCATACATACAAATATTTGCAATGTGTAATTTCAGTACATCATTGGAGGTCGTGAATTTGTCATGAAGATGATGTTGCTTTTACAGAAGCCACAATAGGAGAAAAAAGAAAAATCATAGTACTGTGATTGCAACAGACTTCTGAAACTCTTTTCCCTGGCATAGAGGAAAAACAGGTGTTCTTTGGGAAGCAAGATATGTGAGATACCTTGTTAAATACGTGTCTAATCCCACCTATTTTGATTCACAGAAATGTAGAAAATGTGGACATCTACAATATAATTTTGCAATAGCAGTTTCCTAAGTAAGAAGGGAGTGTGGTAGTTCTTGTGCTTAGTCTTCAGTACATAAAATATTAATTGAAATTATTTTGTAGATTGCTTTTCCTTAGTACACTTTAGTTATAGGATTTTACCTGAACTAGTTTTATTGTGATGTAATCGCAGGTGACACTAAGATTGAAATTTCAGATGTATTTTCTATTAACCAGGGCATTCACACTGCTGTCACTGACTGCCTTAAGTGTACCTGCATGAAGCTTTGCATCTGTTGTGCCACCAAGTATTGTAATGATTACTCTGTTGAAATTTAAAATACTAAAACTAAAACATGTTTTGTTGCTCAGTACTGGTAAGGACATTTTAAAAACTTTTAAAAAGTGTCTGGCTTTTTTTCTTTACAAGCAGTCATATATTTTGCAGTTGAGGTAAAAACTACTTTTTTAGGCTGAATATTGTTTTTCCTGTCTTGATCTGTGCTAACATCTGGAATTTTAAAAATTGTTTCATTTTTAAATATTTCTCAGTCTCTTTGAACAAAAGATGCTGATTTGGTAGTCCCTTATTACAAAAGGTAATCATGTTCCCTATTCTCTTTCAGCTGGAAGAAAAGAGTGAAAAATCACATTCAGAAATATTTTCAAGGGTAAGAGTTTTTAATTTTAGAATTATTGTTCATTCACAAATTTGCAAGTGTTGCTATAGTTCAAAAAGTATAAATTCTGTGTATTTTTTGTTGGGGTTAGCTTACAAAGATATTTTTAGATATACTTCTTTATTGCCCAAAATTAATGCTTTGTGCCTTTTATTTCTTGAGGAAAAAAATTTATTCTTTAGTTTACCTTTGGCCAGTAATAATTTTCTATACAATTTATTTTTCATGTGAGAAATACTTACCAGGAAAGGCTAAAATTTAGGAGACGAAGCCTATAAAAATCCATATGGTAGATTCTCATTGTAGACTTTCTTCTGAATCCTGGATGGCAGAAATTATAATATTTAGAAATACTGTAAATATCTACAGTATTTCAGCAGTATTAGACATCTTATGAATGTCTTCTGGACAGATGACTCAAAATTCTAATGTTCTGAAACATTAAGTCGTCAACAAGAAACCAACATTTTACCAAGAAGAAACACAAGTGCTGGAAAATAATAAATGGAAAATACTGTCTGTAAGCTAATATTAAGAAAAACAAGAGAGAAAACTGTTCTGTGACTTTGAAGAAATGTATAAAGAGTATTATCAAGTATACCAGAAATAACCATGTGATTCCTGATACAATGTTTTTCCCTTTCTTAAGCCCTCATCTCGCAATTCAGTAAGCGCAACTCCTCTAAGCGGCAGCTCGTCTAGGAGAGGAAGTGGAGATGCAAGCAGTTTGGTGGATCCTGACGCCTCCCTCAGTGAATTACGGGTGAATTGCATTTTCAAAAAATTTTGGAGCTAGTTGAAATAGGAAGATTGTTCTATAATACAGAGCATCTGTAATAATGAGAAAATGCTATGAGGATGTAATTTTCAATCATGTATTTTTTTACTTTCTTGGTAATTTGGCTTGATAATTTTGTGTTCATAATTTTGGTTTAAGAGTTTAGCTTACTAAGATAAGACTTTGTGTATGTTGAATTTCAAACAATTCTGTCCTATTTGAGATGTCTTGGAGTTAGGGTTATAAACAAAACCCTAATTTCCACAAGTTGTTGCGAATTAATTATAATTTCTGGGAATTATTGGAGGCTTTGTAATGTGACAGAAGTGCATGTAAACCTTTTAATGCTTTTTCAACTTTCAATTATTTCCCCATACTTCTTATACAATGGTTCATTCCTATGTCCTGCAGGATATCTATGATCTTAAGGACCAGATACATGATGTAGAAGGGAGATACATGCAGGGACTTAAAGAATTGAAGGTATCAGGGCTCCTCCCAAGCATGCATTCTGAATGGGTGTTTTTGCATAATGGAGTTATCACCAGTTTCACTAATGTATAGTGGCTTCACTAACAATTTTTAAAATTTCTTTAAAGCATGTATCTAACTTTTAATGCATGAAGAGCATCAGCTTAAAATGTACATGAGATTGCATGGTTATTATTTGATCACCATTAGAAGAGTATTAAACTTCAATGTTTTTATATATATATAGCTGTTCTCTGATAAAATAATGAGGTGTTCAGTTTCTATTTTTAGAGGCTTGTTAGCAAATAAACGGGAATACAAAATAATTGCAAGGTATCAAATGGGAAACAAAGAAATGGAAGATAATTATGGCAAAGAACTTAAGAATTAGTCTGCCAAGTTTCAGCAAATACTTCGTATTATAAAGCAAAACCAAAATAATGATTTTGAAAGATGTACTGCAATTAATTTGGGCAGGCATATTGCTTTCAGGAGAAAATTACTTTTGCTCTAATTCTTTGACATTAAAAAAATTATTTATGCAGGTTTATATTCCCATTATTTTCTCTAAATCACAGCTTGGTTTTTTCAGCATTAGGTTAATGAGTGCTAAGGAAACTTTCTTGTCTGGCAATCCAGTATCCACTGTGGTAGTTACATTCCCACCACCCCAGACTTTCATTGCTGGGAGCAAAACCCCCCAGTGAGTCACCAAGTGAGTCAATGGATGCTGCATGCTCCATTCTCACACTGTCAGTCAAGGTTTCCTTGCAGGCTCGGCCACAGGTGTCCCATAGCAGAGTCTCAGACATCTGATTTCTCTAAGTACTTTAGTCATGGCAGAGACACAAAATGAGCTCGAGATCAAGGTGGGTGCCACCAAGGAGGGACCCTGAACCCAGCAATCCCTGGGCTTTTGTATCCACAGTCCCTGCACACCAGGGGGCTGGGGTCTTCCTGCTGAGCCTTTGGCTCTGGTCCTGTCTCCAAGTGGCCACTTACCTGGCTGGTGCCACAGGTCCCCATGCCCCTTGTTGTGCAAAGGGTCAGTGCCAGATCACTGCTCTTGCTGGAATCTCCAGCCATTTCTCTGTATTGAGGGTACAATCTGCAGTTTGCACTGCAACAGTGCAACTACCTATACCTGTACTAGGTGCAGTCTTCCACAGGAGACTTGTCTGCATTTTGACTTGTGTATTCTTTTATGCATTTTCACACAATTAAGAGTGCAGTAAATTTAAAATAATCATACTTTTCACTGTTTTGTATTGAAGGGAAACAGAATACAACAAATTACGGGGCTTAAAATCTTTTCCAGGATATTTGTTCTGTTCACTTTTCCATCGTCAAATTATGAACAGCTTCATGTAAAAGTAAAGAGAACTTTTCATGTGTTTTATATCAACATAGAGACTGAATTAAATGAATGCCTCCTGTATTAGAGCATGTAACAGTGGTGTATTTATCAACTTCCTTGAATTTCTTCAATTTAACAATATATTAGATTATATAGTAAGGGGAAAATACGTAATACGAGCTGTTTAGTGTACCAAAAAATTATTTCTTCTTTGAAGGATAACTTTACCTGTAAAGATAACTTTAAACCTGATAGCAGTATGTTCAGATGAAGTATGTTTTGGTTTAGTTATATTGCCATATGAATATCAAAAAGACTTCAAAGAGTAGATTACAAGATTATTAGACATAGACATATGAGACAGATTGAGTGTAATGTGAGACTGCTTCATATTTTCAGAATGGATCTAACTCTCACACCTTTGTGTTTGCCAACATCTCATGATTACTATTCTGACTCATGGGTAATGGATTATTATTCATTGTAATCCATTACAGTTACCAAAGAGCACAGTGTGCAATAGTAAGATCTTTATCTATGCTCAGCTTTCAGAATTGAACTTCATTTTATGTTATTGCTAATACTAAATAATATTTTCCTAAGTTAATTCACATTCCTTAGAGATTCTTTTGGGAACCCTTTTTTTAAAATTAGGAAGATACTGCCTTTTTTTCAACTTGTACGTGATCAATTTTGTTTTGTGTATGTTATGGAAGACTTATCAGGATACCTGCATTTACACTACATTTAAATGTTGGGGTTGTTTGTTGGTTGATTGTTTTTTTTCCAGTGGTGTACTAATGGGAACTTGTAATCACACTACCTTCTGAGCTCTCTGGTTACCCTTATGCTGCTAAAAGTGTGGGTTTTACCTGGCTACAAATATACTGATTGTTAGCAGGATAAACTCTGATGTGGCTAGATCTGGTTTTGTTAGGTCTTCAAATCTTTTCCTGTCTCAGTTTGATTCAGTTTTGTTACTTCCTTCTATATTTCGTTGCATCAGCTGTAAAGGAATTCTGTTTCTTTCCTCAAAAATTTTTTAATGCTGTTAACAGTGCACTCTCTTGGTGTATGTTGGCTTGAATAATCTTGTTCTAGCTGAGCAAGCTAATTTTTATAGCACTTTGACTTTACTGATAAAGTACTGGGTGGTATTTCTTCATAGCTTTAGGTTATATCCAGAGTCTTACATATTTTCATTCCATCTCATTCCCACTGCTTCATCCTTAAAAATCCTAGATCCCTTCAAGTGTTTCTGAAATTGTTTCAAATCAAACTGGAAGACTTAATGAAACTGAATGGAATTCTTGAACCATGGGGAGGGAACATGTGTAAACTTGAAAAGAAGACAGTTGCAAAGAAGTCTTTGCAAGGTTTCAGGTTTTTTAACCCAGTAAAGACTTAGACATAACTTAGCTTCTCTCTCAGATGCAGTTTTCACTCTTGTGTCCAAATCAATCTATTCCTCTTTTGTAACTGCAGATTCGTTCTCCCCTGCCGATATTCTTTTTATTAATGACATTCTAATACAATGTTTTAAGCTCCAACCTGGTCTTGTCTTTTAAGGCTGGAATCCTGGAACACATGGCATACAGTAAGAGGCTGAGACAATGGACTTTGATAAGTCTTGGCGTAGTGGTTGGCAATATTGTTGCTGTTTTCAGCGTGTCTGATAGGAGGCTGTGGAGAGTAGAGGGTGGACTTCTTTGCAAGGGAAATATACAACAGACGAAAGTTGAGTTATAAGAGCAGAAATTCCAATTAGAACTCAAGCAAAAAAGAGTTTTCACAAGGAAACCAAACACTGGTGCAGGTCATCCAGCAAGTTTGACTATCTGCAGTCTAGATTTCTGGAGACAGTTAAAATGGAGATGAGCTGTGAGCAGCCGTCTTTAGTTAGGGGATTGGACCAGGTGTCATTCAGATCTCTGCTGAACTAAATTACTACATGACCCCAGTCACCACATTCAGGGAAGTAATCAAACTGGACTTTTTCCTTAATTGCATTTTTTTTTTGTTAAATGTCATTTCTCCCTGTGAAATTACGGTAGCATTCACTATAATCCTAATATTTTCCTTTTTTTAATGCTTAACTGGATTATTCTTTGAAAGTCTGTCTAGCTTTTTTTTTTCCCTATCTTTACAAGATTTGTCATATTTACAGCACTGCAAAAAGAAATATTTTCTCTGATTCTAATATTCAGAATTGCTTGCATACACTTATGTTTGGGTTTTTTTTTTTTTTTCTGTTTTCTCATCCTGAGGGATAATCTTAAAATTTTGAATCTAAGGTCATAGGACACTACTTAAATAATGAGCATTAAGTTAAAGCTACTCTTGGAGTTATTTTTGTGATCTGTTTTACTGATTTAATTGTCCACATTCTCTCTGTTAGATTTGTTGCCTCATTCTGAACCGTTTTCTTATGCATGCCTTGAGAATAGTGATATTACTACTAGATACATGGTATTCACTAGAATGTGAAACTGTGATATTACTACTGTATCCGTGTGAATTGCTGTGAATGTGGCAGAGTAGAAAATGCAAGTGGAATATTATCTTGTATTTTTCATCCTTTTGTAATGATAAATTTTCATTGTTGTGTATGACCTAAGTTGAATAATGGAACTAAACTTTTACTTGGTATCTCTAAAGAATGTATTTCAGAAACAAAAATGGTTTCGTAATTTTAATGTCTAACATCTCATAATTTAACATTATGGTGGTATTTTAACATTATCACAAAGCATCAAAAAGTTAGACTCATGTAAACTTTTCTGCTATCTGTAGGATTCACTAGCTGAAGTTGAAGAGAAGTACAAGAAAGCTATGGTTTCCAATGCTCAACTAGACAATGAGAAAAACAACTTGATTTATCAAGTGGATACTTTAAAGGACGTTATTGAGGAGAAAGAAGAACAGATAGCAGAGTTCTATAGGGAGAATGAAGAGAAGTCAAAGGTATTTTTTTTCTAATTATAAAGTACTGAAATCTGGACTACTTAGTAAGAACAGTTGAAAACATTCAGAGTAGCTTTACTTGTTAGTATTTTGCTTAAGTCTTTATGGCATTTTTTCTCTCTACAGTTTATTAAATAAAATGTTCTATGTAGTAAGTATCTGGGCAACTTATTTAGACCACTTCAGTGATTCAGTGGATTTTTTTAACTGCTTGGTAGGTATAATTTCTGAAATCCTTGCAGTAATTTCTTACATAACTCAAAATAAATCTAAATAATTGATTTGTTTAATACAGGAATTGGAAAGACAGAAACACACCTGCAGTGTTCTGCAGCATAAGCTGGATGAACTTAAAGAGGGCCTTCGGCAGAGGGATGAATTGATAGAGGTATGCTCATATGAGTGTATGATAGAACCTGTGCATATAAATATGGTGTAAGATTTGAGTGGGAATCATACACAAAGCAGGATTAAATGCTATCTTGCATTTTTAAGAAATAATTAATCTTGTTTTGGTGGGTAGAATTTAAGCTATTGATCCTCCTAAATTTATAAAGCTGAAAATGTCCCTGCAAGGTTTTCAAGTGTATTACATCTTGCAAAACCTTTAATTCTTGTGAGAATTATGGTTCTCTCATGAATGTTCTTTTCTTTGTTGTGAGGGCAGAACTAATATTTGTGTGGCCAAAATAATTTTCCATAGCTAAAAGTTGTTATGCATGGATAATACCAAATGTTATTCTTGCCTTTCCCAAAAGTTTCCATTTCAGTTATTTCATATTTTTGTGAGTTATCAGCAATTGAAGTTTGCCATACTGAATATTTGTTTGCTTATAAGTCAAGCATAATACACAGAAATACTGGTCAGCATGTTATTGGGTCACAACCATATTGCTATGTGTGTAGTGTGTTCTTTTCCCTTCTCACTCTGTTCTTTTTCCCCCTTTCTCTTTTGGTTCTGGAAACAAACCCACCCACCCTGAAATCCCAGAGCTATTATCAGTCTTCCAAATGGTCCACAAAGAAATATATGTATATATAAGTATACTGTCAGCAGTATGTGGGTGTCCATTTTCCAATAATTTTAGTTGGAAATTGCAGTTCACTTATTACATAATTTTCCCACTGTCTCTTCATTGCAGTAAAAATTGATTATCGTTAAGTGTATAGGCCAAAGTCTCCACTGCCATTTTCAAAAGCTCTATAATAGTTCATTGATCCTTTATTTCATCACTATATTAGTGTGCTCTCTAGGTGGTAGTACTGTAACTCCAAATGGTTTCTGAAAAGTCCCAGTTCTGTTTTGGAAGTATTATGCTTCATGAACTGGAGTTGATACGACTTACTAGCAGAAGAAAAGGATTAAGACCATCCTAAGTATCAGCATTTTGAGTGAGATAAATGCTGATAAGCAAGAAACCCTAAAAAATTCTCTTGTGACTCTGTTGCTTGATCTAAGTTATCTTTGACTTCACTTAGAATTAAAGAACAACTTTGCATGTTCTTGTTTGGGGTTTTGGTGGGATTTATGTATATGAACCAAGAATATACAGTATATTTGTCTGGAGTGTTTGCTTTGGTAGAACGTAGTATGTGTCAAATAGTCACAAATACATCCAGTCCCTTTGAATATTTGATCTGTGTTTAATACTTATTTGTGTATTTTCCCCATCTATTAACACTGACAGAAAATCTAGCTGAATCCATGTAGCTTTTTGCAGAAAGACTTTGTCTTGCATTCCCAAATGTAAAATCAAGTTCACTCCTTAAGAGGGAAAAAAATTGTCTCTAGCCCTTAAAATTCTTATGTCATCTTCGTAGCTAAGCATCTAATTATGTTTGCAGGGCAAGTAGCAAAATACAGTGATAGGTAAAAAAGTAGGACTACACTTGATATGTATTCATATAGAATCAGAAGGCAGTCAGCAGTTGTCTTTTGCTTCCTGGATGTTTCATTTAAATTCCCTTCTTTTTACTTTCAAGAAGATTATTTTACATTTAAAACATTAATAAAACTAATTGTTAACATTAATATTCACTTCCAGAGGAGACTTAAAGGTATCTGGAAAGTACAGCAGGGTAATTGTTTCTATCCACAGATGTGGTGAGAACAGTCACTAAAGAAAAGTAACTCTAGCTGCAATAAGTTTTCCCAACAGCATTGATCAAATAGAATTAAACACCATTCTCTTGCATGTATTAATGAGAAATATATTGCATTAAACTGAACACTGCTTCTGTAACTTCATGCTCATAAACTCTTTAGTTGACTTTTATTACTTAGTTTCCTCTATCTATTTTAATGTTTGGAACTTTTTTTTCCATTTCCTTACTTCTCTTTCCTCTTTTATTCTTCCCTCATCCTATTTACCACAGGCGAATCAACGTATGCAGGAGAATATAGACTCCATAACCAAAGAAGTGTTTGATCTACAGGAGACAATTAATTGGAAAGATAAAAAAATAGGGGTATGAATCAAATATGGGAGGAAAGGTATTTTTTAAATTTAGAAGTAGATGGATGCCCTCTACACCCCAAGGAATGCTGTGTACTCCAAAGAAATTAAGGCCACGCCCAACTTAAATGAATAAAATGTTTTGCAGTCTTTCTCTTCTTCAGAAAATGAGCCACACTTTACTTGCATAATGATAAGTAGTACTAATTAAATCTCTAACATGAACTTTTACACATACAGTTTTCCAATTTTTTGCAAAATTTTTGATGGCATGCCTAGTGGTGAAAAAATGATCACTTCTGATCCTTGCAGGATTGGCTAGCTTGGATGCAGCACTGAACCAAACTGGTTTTGTGATATGACACATGAAATATTTTGGGTATTGAGAATCATAATTGAAACAATGGTTGTAGCTTTTGAGGAGCATCCATAAGGTTCCTGTATAGGAAGAAAGAAGTGTGCTGATACTGTGCAGCTGATGTAGATCAGGCAGGGTTTGTCAGCTTTGCTTCTGGGCAGTGCAGAAGTCGTAGAACTGAGTCAGCCTGACCATCAGTGATCACTATGTGGCTCTGAACTTGTGGCTGCCCTGGGACACAAGTAGATTCCCTGGTGGCAATAGGGAAAGTCTTTAAAAAGGAATTGTCTGCCTTTTAATAGCTCAGGGGTAATTTCTCTCTACCTTAATTTTACAACATATTTTAATATATTCAGATTTCTTTGAAAACTGTTTCATTTGCTGGAGTTCAAGTCACTTTGAAAAGCTGCCTTTTAACTGATGGTGCCCAATTCAAAAGCTGTGCTGTCTTACATTTTCTTTCATGCTTCAGTCTTCTGTCATAAAAAAGAATTCAACATTCTAAAGTTTTTTGAATGTTCTTCTGAAAGCTTTTTCTCTTTAATTTACCCTATTCTTTCCATACTTATTTCTCACATTTTTATATCAGACTGTCTCAATTTGTGCAATATTTTTGTGCTCTTTCAAATACATTGCCAGAGTTAGTACAAGCATATCCCATATTCAAATATAGCCAGAATGACAAGAAAGATACGTTTTCCATTAGCCAAAATTGCCCTGCCAGTTTGTATTTTTGTAAACACTTTAGCTGGTTATTTTTCTAGTTAGTTGGTTTTTTTAAACTCTCAGAATTGAACTCTCTTAGATTAGAAAATGTAAAAATGCTGCTCTTTCCTTTCTCATATCTATAAATATTTGCATACTTTTCTTAGCTCACAGCTCTTGAGCCTTTCTCCCTCCTACTGAGCAGCTTTGCTGTTCCAGCTTTAGAAGTCTCTGTGAAGCTTCTCAATGTAGTTTATAACTAAAATTGTAACCTAATTTTACAATGTATACAAGCCTTTTTAGCTGTTTCAGGAAAGGAAAGGAAGGCAAACGGAACATTAATAGCACAAGTTTGATTTGCACCTGCCTTCTTATGTTGTCCTGTTTCTACAGTGCTTGAAATTTGTGGTTATATTTGATCTTAAATTAGATCAGTTTGAGGGCACCGAGTTACAGTTTCAGGTTATATTCCTGAAATATACAGTTATTTTATTGTTTAGTGGCTTCCAAGTTGCAATTAGTAATGGCAACTCTGAGTTTGGTATAGATGTCATGAAGGCGTTTGGAAGATTTAGAAAATAGGACCCCAAACGTCTCTGCATTCTTGCATATGATTAGATTTTGCTCGTATCAGTATGGTAAAACCTGTCTGCAGAACTCTGTTGTCTTGATTTCTGTTTCCTGCCCCAATAGAAGAATTGTAGAGATAGATTTTGTGCAAAATCCATGTCATATTAAATTAAATCCTGAGCATACAAACATCGAGATTTTTACTGGTTTTGAATAATGATTACTTAGATCTACATAGGTAGAAATACACAGTTGTCAGTTTCATTTCCTTCCCCATCAGAATTTTCTGATTTCCAACGTTCTCTCAAGTGGTGAGCTTACTTCCCTTTCAATCTCTGCCACTTTTCTTCTAAAATTAAAAAGATGTATGTGTCTTGTAAGTAGAGCACAAAATTATGTAATGATGAAGGCTCTTCATGCTGTTTATAGTGTAGTTAGAGATACAGTGTGTGCTAGGAAACAAAAGGACATCTTACTAATTTTTAAATTAAGCCATCAGCTAATGTTTTCACACATTGAATTGCCTTTATTTTAAATGTTACATTTACATACTAATAAATCAAGTGCAACAGCACTTGTCAGAATTTTCTGTTGAAACTGAGTTATGCTTTAAAATATTGCTCTAGTATAGATTCTAGATGATTATTAAAATTCAGCATACTGCAGTTATGTGGGGCAAGTAGAGTACAAATGTATACACCTTCATTTCTTTCTTGGTATCAGTCCATTCCTACAGATTGATGCATAGCAGCATAAACTTTAGTTGGAATAATTTTCTTGGCAAAGAATGTGTGTATACTTTGTACTTGTTTTATGATGAGGATTATTTTTAATGCATACAGTATTGAATGCTGCCCAGTCAAGTAAAAGTGTCTAACTACCAGCATAGGCAAACCTGTCTACACCCACAGTGCACTTCTAGCTGCCAAGGTTTTTTGTGCTAAAATACTGCTAGTGTTGCTACTGTAGCATTTGCTACTTTTTGTTCCCTCTAAAACAGATTGCTTTGGGTTTAGTAAATGGTGTTTTAACCCTTAAGCAACTAGTAAATAAACTAGTATTTGTGAGTGGATAATTTCAAGGTCTTCTATGATGTATGATTTCTACTTCTGTACCTTATAAAAGGCAGAGAAATTAGTTCAATAGATGTAATGTTTTAGGATCTTTGCCATTTGAGTTGCAGCAAATTTTATTTCTGCAGAGTGCCTGTATGAAGAGAAATCACTCTTTTGGTACTCAATTTAGTTGATCAAAATCTACCAAAAAGTAGAATTCACTGAGTAAAAATCTCTCAAAATATCTCGGGCTTATCTGAAAAAGAAGTCATGACAAATGCAGTATGAAGTTAGATATGCAACTTGTAGAAGGCCGTTATCAGAGATGTACATATTTAAAAAGCGCTTTTAATTTCTTTACTTGTATTGAGATTTTTGTATTTACTTGTAGAAAATCTTTCTGCTGTCTGTCATATGCTTTTTCTCTGTGCCATTCTTTTTCTTGCTATCTGCCTGAGCCCAGGCCCTAGAAAGACAGAAAGATTACTTTGACTGCATTAAGAATGAGCGAGATGAGCTCAGAGAGGAGTTGGCTGACCTGAAGGAAACAATGAAGAGAGGACAGGTATGTTGGTAGCAGTTACTTTACAGTAACAGAAATCCAGGAATGGGGCATGAAATCAAGGTCAGTAAAATAGAGGAAGAATGGTTGCTATTCTTGTGCAGAAAACCTGACCTTAGGGTAGGATAAGTGGTCTGTATCATTGTAACTATTTTGATGAACTTGAAAAGCTCTTTAAAAACTTGCCTGTTGATTTATATTTTAGCCCTTCTGTTGTATGACTAGTTTATTCTTTGTTTTGCATTTTTAGAAACATGGATTAGTTATAATTCCGGATGGCACACCAAATGGTGATGTAAACCATGAATCAGTGGTTGGTACAATAACAGTTGTATCACAGGAAGCTGCTCAGGTCTTGGAATCTGCAGGAGAAGGACCACTAGGTAAAAATATTCTAGTATACTTTATAGAGTTTTTGAGGGCTTTGTTTCCTCTCATTCACAGTGGGTGTGGCTTACAGTTGCAGATGCAAGCACATGTGATGCTTCTAGAATATATGCTTACACAATTTCCAGGATTGATTTTAATTTTTTGTTTGTTCTGAGTAAAAAAGACATACTTATCTTTTGAGCAAGAAAAAATGTGGGCTTAGATGTTTGAAACTGATTAGTTCTCTTGGTCCAGTTCCTGTTTTAATACTGACGGAAAACATCTTACTTAAATGTGGCATCTTTTGGATTAGTATGTTTTCTGTTGTGTTTCATGGAAACAATTCTTTAGAAGTATACCTAATCAATGAAAGAACATTGTGCAGTCTTCCATCACATTAATTAGAAAAAGAAGTTTTAAAAACATTCGAAAAATGATAGGGACAACAGAGACACTAATTGGGGGTTTTGGTTTAAGTTACTTTAATTTGATTTTATCCTTAGGTTGAGCAAGTTATTCTATGCAATGTCAATCCACTGTAAAACTCTGTTAAACATGTAGAAAAAATCTCTACATAATTTATTTATAGTTGTACGTAATATATAATACTTATATATTTTTGTATTGACAGAAATTAGACTTGATATGTATTTTTGCTGTGGCTCCCTCACAGGGAAATACAGATGTCATTATGCTTAATTTCTGTCAAAGTTACAATTTCTAAGGGTGCTGCTCTAGTTTTAGCACAGTGTTGCTTGATAGACTATTTTGTAGCCACTACTGATCTTCTGACTAGAGATATTGCTGCATTCCTGTGGGCCCTTTTCCAGGTACTTTTTTTGTCATTTGGGAACACTTTTTGCAAACTTTCTAAACATATGGGGAAGCATAGTGGCTTCCCTGAAGAGACAACAACTTTCAAATAAGACAGGGAAAATAATACAGAATCAGAAGAAACTTTTCTTGGAAATGGCTGTTCTAAATGTTAGAACAAAACTGTTTTAGTAGTAAAAAAATATAGTAAATTATAAAGATTTACTAAGCTCTGAGGTCTTGCTTTTAGAATTTTTATACTAATAAACAGTGTGAATGAAGTATTTTTTCCTTTTTTCTGCTATTAACTGATGGTTGTTGTGCTATTAGTGAGATATCAAAGTTTTGTGGTCTCAGTGCTATTAGCTTTGATGAGCAGTTCATTTGGAATAGAACAAAAAGTTATGAAAAACATATTCTTAGTTACAGATTTCTCTGATTTTTAATTGGATTCTTTGGTTTTAGATATCAGGCTACGAAAACTGGCTGGAGAAAAGGAGGAATTACTGTCCCAGGTAAAATAAGTTATTAACTTCAGAAGCAGACCTTTGTGTATCATTTTGCAGACTATTTATATATAAATAATAAATAAATGTTAAGCACAAAAGTGCTTAATCAAATATGTAAGCACTAAAGCAAAATAAAATACTCAAATTCTTACCTTACTGACTACCAGGAATTAGCAGTTCCTCTTGCCTAGTATACTTATCCATGGGACTTTGACCTTGTTTGGTGAAGAAAAATCATTTCACTAACTGGTTAGCCGAAATCTAACTTGTTCCTGACTTTACTATCAGTGCACATCCTTAAAGTTCTTTCTTTTATTTTTGTCTTATGCAGAAATATTAAAGTCAGTAAAATTGCACTCTTATAAGCTCATGTGGCATTTTCTTCAAATTTGCTGATAATAATTGATGATCATTTCACTGATCATTTTGGTAACTCAGAGAGAAAATTAATATTATTAGTTGTGTTTAAATACAGCTCTGTTTTGAGGAGAAAGGACTCAAACATGTTGAACAATTGTTAAGTGCATTACAATTTTTGCTCTTTTAGTTGCAGATATTACAAATTTAAACCACTGTTGTCAACATTTGGGTTTGCTGTGAATGAACTTTAATTATAGTGTAGATACTTGTTTGGAATGCCAATAAATTATAGTATTAAATATATATAAATATGTATGCACATATTTATCACTATATCATTTAAAAATCACTGATCATGTATTTGATTTGTATCAGGAATGGGGGTTTTGCAAGTTAACTCACATACTGCTTATCTATAGAACAATATTTTTATAAGCATGTCCAAAAAGTAGCTCCTACTTCTTTCATAATGTCCAAGGACAGATAGGTGAGAAATCTGTGTTCCCTGACTACTGGAAAAACTGAGACAGCTGCTGTAGCATGAAATAGAACTTTTAAAGACTAATGTGCACTATAGACTTCCTTAGGACCATTGTTTCAGGTAGAGTATGAAAGAGGACCCCTAAAAAACCATGGATTATTGTCTGTAAACTCACTAGGATAGTGTTCAAGATCTTCGTGTGTGTTTAGAGTGTAGAAGATACACAGAAGAAGAAATCCATAATCCATGGAGTTTAATGCCATCTCCTCTTCTGAAAGTGAGCTGTTAGTTACTATGTGCTCCTGCACTGTACAGACATCCCTGCAGCACTGACCTAACTGGTGGCCTTGGGTTGTGCAGTGACATGCAGAGGGTACTCACCCCGTGATGAGGATGGGGTCCTGCAACCACAGACCTCAGGGACTGACTCCTCAGCATGGCTCTGCTATGCTTGTTTCCAGAACCTTCTCAGCCAGTGGCATCTCAGGACTACTCTGTCTTTTTACCACAGAACATTTAGATACTGAACTTCTGGGAGTCTCTTTTTCATAAAGAAACACTTCCTTTTTCAGGTTAGAAAACTGAAGATGCAGTTAGAAGAAGAACGACAGAAATACTCTAAAAGTGATGGCATGAATCCAGATATAATAGGCTTGGAGAATGGCTCTGACTTGCAGCTAATTGAAATGCAAAGTAGGTATATGCTTACTGTTCAAAGTTATTCTTCTTGCAGAGAGGACTTCCAACTCCTCTTATTGTGCACTAGTAGTATTGTGAATGACTGTATTGTTGGGCAGATAGGTTTTTGTTGGTATATGTCCTTGCATGGAATTCTCACTGCAGAATAGCTTAAAAATCTGCCTCTTTCAGTGTTGAAAAACAACCTTCTGGGAAGTTCTTTTTCAGTTGATAACCTTGCTTAGAGTGGGTGCCACTATTTGGATACAATTTTTAGACAACAGAACTTCAGCTAAGACTTTAAGAATATATTCTACAGGATAATTTTTTTCAATCTTTGATATAGAAACCTAATCTAGAAGACAATTGTCTTGAAGCAAAACCTGAAAATTTATTTAACATAATATTTAATGTTGTTTCATAGAAGCACTAAGATGTTTTTCATTTCAAGCAAGCTATTCAACTGAAAATTCATTTGTTTGACAGACTGTCACTTAATATACTTGTGTTAATGAACGTGAACAAAGCCCTGGCAATGTGAGGGCTCAAATGTAACACCAAAATAATTTGTCAAGCTCCTTAGAGTTCGTCAGTCAGATTCAAGTCTTGTGCTCCTTATTCAGATATCCTTACAGATGTCTAAGCTGGATGCTGCTGGTATTATGTTTATTGTGGTCTGACATTTTGCAGTGTGTGTTGACTATTATGTTGATTCTGTTCTCTAAGGAATTAATTTGCTGATCTAAACATGTGTTTTAAAAGGTATGTATCTCATTGGTGTACCTGAGATTTAATGTGCACTTTTATAGAGACAGTAGCTGTGTTCTCTAAATAAAGGAAAATTATTTCATTTCAATATTCTTGTAGATTGCTGAAAGAATATTAACTTCTTTGTGATCCTGGGTGTGGGCTTCTCAATAAAATTGTCTTTTAATGAATTTTATTTAAAAGGGAAACTATTTTAGAGAGTTGCTTTGACTAACATATGCATATCAATTTTTGTCTAGGAGATGCCAACAGACAAATTAGTGAATACAAATTTAAGCTTTCAAAAGCTGAGCAAGACATAACTACTTTGGAACAAAATGTAAGTGTCTTTCTTCATGTTTGTTATTACACTGCACACTTTTAGAATACTTTTTTCAACAAAAACTATGAAAGCATATTTCATCATTTGATTCACTGATTGATATTTAGTTTGTGTAGAATGACACTTAAATACCTGTGCACAGCTTAACCATAAGAGAAAATCTACCGAGATGCTGAGCTAGAAAAACATGTTATTGATTTATAAAGTATGATTGTTTTCATAGATGTATAACTCTCAACTTTAGAGAGTAAATTTTGTATACCTTCCACAGTATTTAGAACTTTCTTACGAGTAATTAAGTTAGATATAAATTGATCTTCTTGAACTAGTAGCTTCAGTTCTTCTTTATAATCAGCCATAGTTTTGTATTTTAGGAACTTAACTACAGCTTATTACCTAAAAATTAAATGAAGGATTATAATTTAAATCACAGATGCATATATTTTCTGTTTTGCACATATTCAGTCTAGTAGCCTATCATGTGAATTTAGGGGTACCAGGGAGCTGTACACACAACAGTCCAGCCTGTGGGTTTTAACATCTGCAGGTTGCAATTAGGATTTGTCTCAAGTCCTCTCCTTACTGCTGCACTCTGTGCTTGGGCTCAAGACGTCTTTCATGATGTCCTGATAACAGTTCACAGTCTCCTTTCTACTTTGCACCTTTTCATACAGTTTCTGCTTTTCAACTTTCCACTTTCATTTTTAATCTCATATGTTTCCCAATTCTTGATTTGTTGTATTCCAACTCTTCTCCCTCTGCTTAGTTCTTTAACCTTCTGTATCTTCTCAACTGTGTCCTTGGAAGGTGAACTCCAGGTGGAATACCTGAGTATGTTCCTTTTTGTCTTGTTTGGGTTTATAGATTGGACGACTTGAGGGACAGGTTGCAAGGTATAAAAATGCAGCAGAAAATGCAGAAAAAGTAGAAGATGAACTCAAAGCTGAAAAAAGGAAACTTCAGCGAGAGGTAACTGACTTGGTTTCCTTTCCAGCTGTATATTCCTCTCCATCTTGAGCTGCTCTGTCTTTTGCCTCCGAGTTCTGGGTTTTTTTGTAATCTTTGATTACAGCTTTTAATTGTTTTTTTGAGATGACCTTCAAGTTTCAATATGACATTAAGACATCTAGCACTTTAAAGTAATACTAACTGTGATTCAATGCTGTACTTCCTTGAAAGGAAGCATCTAAGTGGTATTCTTTTTCTAAACGTGATTAACTTGTAATATTTTAAAGTAATCTTTCTACAAAAATTGCTAGAGTGATGAATGGTCCCTATGTCAAATGACAGCTTGGGAATTCTCTGACTTGCACCTCACAGGATTCTGAGTAGGAGCTATATTTAACTGAGCTGTTGATCATTCTTGCTTAAGAGATGCTGCATCACTAGCATGATGCCTGCTACCTGTGATGGGAATGTGTGTCTGTGTGCAAGTAATAATGATGGAGAGTACTTTACCTTGTTCTAGGTGAATTGCTTCCGTGTAATGGGAGATGCAGGCACCTAATTCTTTCAGAATGAATACACTTCATCTTTCTGTTGCTTCGCAATTATTTTTAACAGTTTAATTCTGTTTCATATGCCTGCAATAATGGAAATGTTCTATCTTAACTTCTGTGGCACTCTTATGATACAGAATACGTTTTTTCCTCTTATAAAGCTTGAGAACAGAACAAAGTCCAAATAAACTAAAGTGATCATACTTTTTTTTCCATTTTATAGCTAAGAACAGCACTGGATAAGATAGAAGAGATGGAGATGACCAATAGCCATTTAATGAAAAGGCTGGAGAAGATGAAGGCAAATAGGACTGCGCTTTTATCTCAACAGTGAAATGGGAATTGAAAATACAATGCACTGCTCCTTGAATAACTAGTCCCTAGCTTGTTTATACATACAGACTTTCAGTGGCACAAACTATTTGAACACTGAGCTGTTCACTGGTGGTTTAGTTTCATAATTAAATGACATACTTTTTGTAATTTATGAGAGAATGAAATGTAGTTTGAATTCCCATGTGAATGACAGCAATTTTTCAGTAGTGTTTGATTCTAGAGTCAAAGATGGAGCACAATGCTGTATGTTTTTACAACTATGGAATCAAGTTTACTCACGATCTCTTTTGGCTGCTTTAATGATGCTTGATGCTCAGAGACAGCTGCATGAATTCAAGACACTGTATTATGAAACTAACATATACTTGCTTAAGACATCACACAGCACAAGTGCCTTTTATCTGGTGCAATTTAGTCTTCATTGTTGAAATAACCTTTGAAACCAGAAAGCATTTTATTTTAAGATACATTTGGGGTATTCCCTAAACTTTATACATTTTGAAAATACATTTTTTAAAATATTTAAATTTATAAGAAAAAATAGGGACTGTATATAAAGATCTGCTTCTTTTGCATGGGCACATCTGACTTCTGTGTAATTTTGTCAATACTAGTCCCTGATGCTCTTAGCATTAAGAGTGCAGATTTAAAAACTGAAGTTGTACGGCATCAAATTGTGTCATCTGCTTAAGTGCAAATTGAAATTTTATGGGGGGAGGAAAAGGGTGAGAAATGTGGCTAAGGAGTTTATTAAATGGACACTTTACTGACCAAAACTGGATGTTTTGTGTTTTCCTTTGAATACTGAGATGCTAACAGGACAAAGCAAAATCTGTGGAAGAGTGAAATCTGATCTTCATATTCTTAACAAGTATCTCTGCCTCTGGAAGAGCGAGTTTGATTTTTTTTTTTTTTTCTTAACCTAGTCTGCTACTGTTTGACAGTACTGCCATGGAGCAGAGGAGCATCATAAGGAAGAAGGTATTTTCTGGAATAGTGTGGTTTTTGTCTGTAGCATACTCCCTGTAGACAGTGAATACTATAAAGAACTTAGACTCTTCAAGCTGGCACATCACAAGTAGGAAGGACATCAGTAGCACCTGCAATGGCACTGCCCCTGTGTTGAACTTTTCTTGAGGTCAGCAGGAGCCTTAGTCTGAGAGGAATCATTCTTTTGGACTTGTAGCAGATGTTTTCCACTTGGAAATTGCTACTCTTCTGGGAGTATTTCTCAAAGCAAGGCAGTTTTCAGAACCTTTGCAACCCCAAGAATTAGTACCTCTGCTTGACCAGAGCTGTTTTCAAAGAACAGCCATCTGGACAATGCAAAACTAAACCTTTCTCTCTGGATGTCTCTTGGACTTGGAAAATAAAATTCCTTTCCTGATGAGATTCCTTGTAAGTAGCAGATCTACTTAGGCCTGTTTATTAAATAGGAGACAATTACACTTTGGTGATCACATAGATCATTGTCTGTGCTGTTAACTCTTTGCTTTTTGTTGTGTATGTATTCAGTAGAAACTCTCAACTCTTGATTAGTTCTTAATGGTAGGTAAGATAAACAGATACTTTGTAGGTTTTCAGTATGTACAAAACGCTGCTAAAACCTTATTTGGCATGTGGTAGGACACCTTTCTTTTCATTCACCTCCTCTAAACCACCCCATTGAAGCTGGACATTTGATGGCACAGGGAAAACTGCAGCTTCAATATTAAACCATGACAGTCAGATAAGGGGTAGGGTAAAGCATCGGTATATTCTTTCTTAAAATCAAGATTTCTAGTAGATTTGTTTAAAGAAAAGTTATTAACAGTTCTGTTAGCATGGGCATAGTAATTGAAGAGTTCCCAAGTTCTTGCTATCAGAAAATTAAAGCAAATTCAACAAAATATCCAGAACAAGATTCCCAATGGGAGATACCAGGAAAAGCAGTAGCAAGGGAGGAAGAAAAGGACATTATTATTTTGTTTTGATACAGTATAGGCATGAAAAAAACTGTAAGTAATAATGAGTGACGATTGGATAGCAATACAGAAAGCTTTTTAAATTTACCAGACCACAATTTATTTAATCAGAAGCAGAGAACCAGTGTGTCTGTAACAAGCAAGTGAATAGAACATGACGGTACCAGTATTGCTGGAGACCACACGTTGCTTGTTGGCCAAATAAAAAAACAACCACTAGGTTTAAATATGGAAAGTTTATAGAAAAAGTCATTATATTTTGGTCAGTTCAACTGGGGTTTGGTTGAGGAAAAAAGGGTTGTGTTTAATTATATTAGGTAATTTTATTGATGGTTGCAAAGAGATAGGGACAATTTTTAGTGGCTCTTGCAGGTAGGGTTTACCAAATTACTGCTCACAAAAAGGCATGAAGTTAATAACATTGCATAATACCATTTTTTTGTTTTATTGAGAGCATGTTTTGTAACACCCAGCATGGTTTGTCCTTCCCTCAAGTTTATGGAGTTTTGCTTGGTCTGTGGAGGGCTGCTAGGGCTAGGTGAAAGATTTGGTGAGTGTGTTGTTAGGGGACAGAAAGCAACACCAAAAAGGTATGTGCCTGAGTGGCAATTCAAGGTCACTGAAGTAGCAACTCCAGTTTGAAACAACAGGAGCTGTTATTTCATTTTTCAGGCTGCTTAACTCCCATCCAATTCCAGTAAAGGCAGTGCGTAAAGGACACAAAAGATTATCTTAGAGGAAGGGGATCAAAAGCTTGGAAAAAGGATAAAAAATACTGTGATTACAAAAAATCTTATTTTTGACAGCAAATAAACACCCCATCACCACCACCAAATTGATAGGCCCAGTGATGCTGTTTTGCTGCAATGAGGTGCTGGCACTTTGGGGAGAGAAACCAGAAAATGGTCAGTTGGAGAAGGCTCCTGTCCAGCCTTCTCCGTTTGTAGTGCCTGGCCATGTTAATGGCCGTGCTCAGAGCTGCACCCAAACATATCAGTTCTCCATTCTGAAAGAGAGCAGGAAGGAAAGACTTGTGCCACCTCCTCCAGGTTACCAGGAGATCAATCTCCTCATACTTGCAAGGGTGAGGGGAAGCATGTATGCCTGCTGCTGTTTTCCAATACCCACTATGCTACCCATGCTGTGAGGCTAGGTACCCATCTTAAGAAACCTGCTGCTGGAAGAAAAGCTGATCTTAGATGTCCTCATCCATCTTGAAGGAGGTGTACCTGCCATGGCACTGGCAGTGAATCCACTCTGCAGATGGTCACAGCACTTCCTGCTGCAGTCCAGGCACCAGCTACCATCTTCCTTCAGAAAACAAATAACAAGTGCATGAAAGTAAATTAAAAACACAAACCTGGAACTATGATAAAATGTAAAATGTTATCACTGTATCACAGGCCTGAGGAAGACCCAACTGCAAGGAATAAACCTCCCCACACATGGGAAAATTTTTCCTTTGCCTTTCCCAGACTTCCCCAAGGGTCTGCGAAGCAAACCTGCTGGTGTGTGGATTCAGAACTCCTGCCTCTGCTACCCCCAGGGGTAGAAGTTTCTGTCAGGATCCTCCCAGCCCATGCAAGGGTGGGTGGTGAAAGCTGTCAGCAAGACCAGGAGCCAGCTCCCCTTCCACAACATTCACGCCATCCCCCACCAAAGAAAAAACCTCGCAACTGGCTGAAAAATTAATCCTGCCCCACCACAGCAAAGCACAGAACCTCCAGTCCCCAACCCAGCTGGATTATGTAATACCTGGGGCCAGGAGCATTCCCCCTCTCACTAGGTGTAGACTCAACCTTGATTTCAAGTGGGTATATGTAACCCTGACTAGCACTGTGCCCGAGACAGAGACACAGCACTCCATGTTCCATGTGACAAAAAGAACTTTATTGTTCTGACTTCACCTTAAAACAGCTTTCTTAATGTTCCTGGGCAAGCACTTGTGATTGGTTGAAAGTTCAGGTTGCTCAGCTCTCTGACCAATAGCTCCTGTAGCTTAGGTTGGGACTCATTGGGTCAAATCCTTGTCTATCTCCAATTCTGTCCTATCTCTGTTCCTTGGAGGCCTGTCTATCAGGTCAGGCTGTTTCTCCCATATGTGGCCAAATTAACTGCCCAGTACAAGCCAGCTTGCACTGTGACAGGTGAAGACTGTTCTCAAGGAAGCTGCTGCAACCAGAGTCCATCAGCTTTGCCCCGCTGGTGGCCAAACCAAGGATGATTGTGCCACAGGATGCCACAGTTGTACTCCATGTTGCAGGGAGACCACGATGTCAGGGGTCTGCAGTGGGGATGCTTCCCCTTTTCTGGTCCACAGAAACTTCACCAGACTGACACGGCTTCTCAAATACCATGGAGAGTGCTTAGCAATTTCTGCAACTTCCCCCAGGACTAGCAGAAGCATCTCATCAGCTATGATCCCTACTCTGTGCTACAGTTTCAGGGAAATAGTCTGATTTTCTTGGCTTCTTAATGCCATGAGATGGTGTAGAGCTGTTACTTACTGGATCCTGCTGTGCAAAGGGATGGATCTTTGCCATCTCCTGGAGCAGATGAATGTCCTGCAGCCAAGAATGTTTGAAAAGGTCTTTCAATGATGGTCTGTCCAAGGGACAAATGGAGAAACTATTTCACAAGGTGCTGGCACTCTGGGGAAAGAAACCAAAAAGCTGCTCGTCAATGGTCCTCTCTTTTCAAGGGTCTGCAGTGCCCAGGCTGAATCCAAATCTTCCAATCAATTCTCTGTTTTGGAGAGCAGGATGGTAGGACATGTGCCAGCTCCTCCAGCTAACCATGGGAAATCAATCTCCTCCATAATTTCAAGAAAAGAATACTCGTATGCCAGCTGTAATCTCCCAACACTTAATTCTTCCTGTGATGCAAAGCCAAGTACCAGCTCAAGACACCCATGGCAGGAAGAAGATAATGGCCCAGAATAATATCCTCATCTCTGCTGAAGGGATGGAACCTGCAGACCATGTCAGAGCAGAATGCCCAGGGCCCAGATCATCACTGGATGCCCATGGTAGTGGAAGATTATCCTCCCTTCAGGTGGGCTGTACACCTGCTTTCCTGTGGAGTACAGATGGAGTTCATCAGGTGCACACTGCCCTCGCCTGGCATCCCTGAGGATGTGGGGGCTGCACTGGTGGCACACTGTCACCTGCTGCCTTCTTTCCAGCGCCTGACTCTTGTTAACCAACTTTAGGTTGTAAAAGAAAGCCCTTGATGTTGAAAGAAGGCAGAGTGAGCTCCAAGAAGGCCCAACCTTATGCAAAGAAAATACCCATGCAGGAGTAAGGAAAACACTGCCTTTTATCTGCCCCCTACCCTGCACTGGTCAAGAAAAATATCATAGGCCAAGCCAGAAGAGGGGGGTAGAGCATCACAATCCCTTCCATGCCTGCAAATGAAAGTCACCAGCACAAAAATTTTGCAAACATACCTCTGCTACCTTCCACAGGTTGTTTTTGTTGGGCTGGTTTCCCCTACACCAGTCTCAGATGGCTCCCATTCCACAAAATCCCTCCCCACCCACTCTCCATGAAAAAAGCAATTTGAAGAATTATTCCCACCTCAGCAAAGGCTGCCCTTTGGTGTCCAACTAGGCCCTAGTGTGGACTCACCTGAAAACTAGGTGTACAGTATGTCCTTTAGATTTGTGCTGCAACTGAAGTTGATCAGCTTCATCTCACATGTTGAAGATGATGCTCTCAGCCTTGATGTTGCAGTGCAGGCTCCTGTAGCTGGTGGGGGGAGAGCCATTAGGGTTACAGGCCTGTAGTTTCCAGGATCTTCCTTCCAGCCCTTGTTGTAGGCAGGTGTCATATTTGGCAAGATCCCATCACCTGGGACCTCCTCAGTTATCCAGGACTTCTATAAGTGATGTTGGCTTGGTGAGCTCTTCCACTCAGTACTCCCTCAGTACCCTTGAGTGGATCTCATCCGGCTCCATAGACTCACGGATGTCGAAGTGGCATAGCAGTGGCTGACCATTCCCTCCTGAATTATGGGGGATTCATTCAGCTCCTGCTCTGCTTCTGTTCCTGTCTTCCACCTTGAGGGGAAGGGTACCTGGTCTTGCTGTTAAAGACTGAGAGAAAGAAGGTATTAAGTATCTCATCCTTTTTAACTGTGTGTCCTCCCACATCCAATAAGGGAGGGAGGGTCTCCTTAAGCCATACACCTTACTGGTGTATTTGTAAATACACTTTTTGTAGTCTTTTATGATGGAAGCCAGATTAGATTCTACTTGGACTTTGACCTTTCTAATTTTCTCCCTGCATCCTTGTACTCTTCATGAGTTGTTGAAACAGCTTCCTGAGTTCAGCCAATGCTCTTTTTTCAACCAGCTGGTATTTTTTTTTTCTTGGTTCGTCTTTCAGTACATGGGGGATAGCCTGGTCATGTCCCTTTAAGATTTCCTTCTGAGAGAATGTCCAGCCTTCCTGAACCCCTTTGCTTCCTCAGGAGCTTCCAATGGACTAGGTCAACCAGTGTCCCAAACTGGCTGAAGTCTGCCCTCCAAAAGTCCAAGGTAGCATTTCTGCTGATCCCTTTCCTAACTTCTCCAAGTAACAACAACGAAAAAAACTCTGTACAATTTCATGATCACCATGCACAAGGTCATCTCCAACTGTTACATCACCCACCAGTTCTTCACTGTTTACAGCAGTCTAGCAGAGCCTTCTCTAGTTGGCTCACTTACCATCTTCTGGTAGAAATAATGTTTGTTATTTTTCATTTTAGAAATGTCCCATATAATGATGACTGACTGATAAAGATAGACTTTCCTATCATATTTGAAGTAGCACTTTTAAGGGATTGCTTTTAAGGGATTTGCAATGTCGAGGACCACTTGATTCTGATTTTTGTGTCTCTCAGTTCTACTTTATGCCAGGATTGGTGTTTCTGTTGAAGCTGGTAGTAAATGCATTAGGAAGTATAGTGGAGAGCTGATGGTGAATCTTATATAGCTTCAGAAGCTGCTTTAAGTGTACTCTGCCAGGTTCTGTAGTCCAGTCTGGGCACAGTGCATTTAGTGCACTCTTTTCCTCCTCTATGATATCTGTGTAAGTACCTGTGTGTAAGGCTCTAATAAAAGGACTTTACAGTGGTTCACGTAGTCTGGGTTAGATGCATGGCACAAACACCGACCAGATATTCTCAAGAGGTCAAATCAAAAGTTTACTGGCAAATTTTGGCAAAAGATTTAGTACAACATCCAATCAACATAAAACACTGCTCAAAGAAGACTGAAGACTGAGAGATGCTCTGCTTTGAGGCATGGGCTAGGGGGCGTTTTAAGGGTAGAGCCTTGGCAGCAGAGAGCTTCCCTGCTTTGTTCTAAAGAGCTCAATGCATTTGTCCCTGATGAAATATAACTTCAAAGCACCAAGGAAGTACTCTCTATTTGTGATTTGACATTTAATACTGCAGTAGGTGATGTGTTAGAGGAATATCAAACTGTTTTAAGGATGTGTAGCACTGGCTGATTTTTATTTGTTTATCTCCTGCTTTTTGAAGTGGCTTCTTCCATTGTGAGGATATGAAGAGACAAGTGCGTTCCAGGGTTATGGTGGCAGAGGAGAGATTCACAGCCTCACCTGTCCCATGTGAAGTGTCAGGAGACTCCTTCCTTTCTGTAGTTTGTAATCAGAAGTCACTCTTATGCTTGGTTTGTCCATGTTACTCTGCAGTTCTGATTAAGACAGTACCTTCTGAATGTTTTCTTGTGTTTCTTCATAATACAATGTTAGGACTATTGACCTAAAACTTACAGACTTGCCCTGATAATCAGTAATTCCAATGGGGAGTGTAAACCTGATGTTGTACCCTTCTGTAGTGTCAGAAGGATGTAAACAGGGTGACCTCTTTCCTCCTTTTGTCACTTTAATATCCCTGCAGCCTGCAGTGACTGTTTCCTTTAACTAGAAAGCAAGCTTTGTATGAAACCTACTTGGAGCATAGGAAGCCCTCTCGACTCTCAAATGAGTGTGCTGCTGCTTCTCTTTTCTGTGTTAGTATGCCTAGGACTGTCAAGAAAGCAAGGCTGGGCTCTCTTTGAAAACTGCCATAGGACCTCTAGCAAATGCTAAGTATCATATCATATCATATCATATCATATCATATCAATCCTTTCTTTGCCTTAGGTGATGGAGCTCCAGACTAAGTCTCAATGAATAACAGCCCATTCTTCCATATTTTTTGGTGTGTCTCTCTAACACTGGGCAGATACAGCCCTACCCTTTAGAGAGTTTGCTTCCAGTATGCCAAAGATAACTTGTATGTAAGTAGATGATGGTAGGTAAATTCAAACTCCAGGTGGAGTGGATGTTGTTTCTGTTCATTGTGTAGTGGTAGAAAGGGGCAGTTAGTGAGTAAAATACACATCTAGCAAAGAGCACTGTACCCATAGAAAATAATGATTCGAAAAATACAGTTGCAGGTTTTTTGCTATGCTAGGATGTCACTGGTGGTTTGCAGAAGACATTTTATTTGAGGGGCTAGTGATCTTGAACAGACCACGTCTGCTCAATTGCACCTTGTATTTGAAGCCTGAGAAGCGCATTCATTCTTGATACAATTTCCAATATCTTAAGGAAAGGTAAACTCCATGTGGATCAATAGGTGGAAGGTAATGATCCTGACCAGAGACCCCTGCACACTGCACAGTTAGTGGTCTATATAACAATTAACCTCAGCAGGTGCATATACGAAATGGCCTCAGGCTCTGTGTGCTGCACAGGTTCCATGACTGCAGGATCAACTCAGCCAGCTCACTGTAAGTCAGTAACTTGCAGGCAAGCTCCCACTTGGCAGCAGTGGTTATGCCACTTCCATGGCTGTGGTTTCATCTATAAACACAGCAAGAAATTCTTCTGTGAACATCCTTTATGAATAGAGCTATTGCCTTCTAAGAAAAGTATAAGATGACTCCAATGACCAAATGAAAAAGAAGAATCTCACCTATTGACAAGGTCTGCCCAGCGTGATGCATGTGGATCAGAGGCCTGTTCAAAGCTACAGCACTCAGCATTCCTGCCATCTCAAACTATGTAAGATTGTGTATAATATACTCTCCTTATAGTGTTAGTTTCAGTAAATAAAAAAATAGCTTTTAAGGGTAATTTAGAGCGCCTGAGTACCTCTCTCTCTGAATTTTTATATGCTAGCTCCTCGTACAAAACAGAGTGTTTACTCCCTTGAGAAGTAAGCTATAGCTAGAGTCTTTTTCAATTTGAAATTAGGAGTCTACAGTTAGAATTCTACACATCTAACTTGCGATCGTACTTGTACATTTTAGGTACCCTCTACAATGTATTAAAATAGAGCAGGTTCACACTGTTCTCATATCTACAATGTCTGCCAAGGAAGGCAGAAACCCTTCTGGAAATAGAAATAAGACTTCTCCTTACAAATTATTATAACTTTTAAATTATGAGGATTCCAGACAAAAAAAAAAAAAAAAAAATCAGGAAAAAGAATAACAATTCTTTACCAGAAAGCGGATGGAACAGAAGAGAACAAGCAGCAGCCCAATGTCAGGAATTTCCAACGCGCCCAGCGCTTTTCCCCTCTGCTGTAGTTACGAGCGCGGCCGGCAGGGGGCGCGGCCACGCAGGGAGCGCCCGTCCGTCCGTCCGTCCGTCCGTCCGGAGGGTACGGCGGGATCGCGCTGGAGGCGGGAATGTCAGCGCTGAGAATTCTGCTGCCGCCGGGGGACACAGTGCTCCCGCCAGCAGCGGGGGAGCAGGTAGAGCTCGACCGTAGTGCTGAGCTGCTGCGTAGGAAAAGAGCCGGGGAGACTCCACGGGACAGCTCCTGGTCTCAAAGTGGAAGAAAGAAAAACTCATCTGCGAAAAAACCTGCCAAACTCCCATTCCCCGTTAGTTTGCCAGGGCTATCAGCCACCTCCCTTTAGTTCAGTCACCGTCCATCCGTCCCCGAGGAGCCCTCCTTCCTCTTTTTCACGATGACAGTGGGAAAAATTCTCTAAAAAACCTAAACTCATAATAGGCAACAATGTAATAGGAAGTCCATTATATCTGTTGTTTGTGTGGCAGTAGTCCTCTAACACTCATGAACGTTTTTGTTGAAGCAGAGAAGACTCTTAGCCAAAAGTGATTGCAGAGTGACACGTATGAGAACGAAAGGTTTTGTGAGATGAAGCCCCAGCCTCTCCTCAGCTTGAGCCCCTTACAGTCCCCGGCTACATCTATACCCAATGTATTTTAACTGTGGCAGGGTTTATTCCCTCCTTGCCTCTCAGCAGAGGGCACTCTCTTGGTAGATGAGAAGTGTGGCGAGGGCTCATCAGAAGGGAAAACACAGCCAGATATCAATGCTGAAATAAAGAGTATCAGGAACAGGAAAGACAGAAGATCCATTCTCCAGAGAGGCTGCTCCATGATGTGGGAGTTATGCTGGACAGAAGTCCTGTATCAGCCTGAAAGCAAGGGAATGGGACTGGAAGCTCTCTTTTAGGTTAGCTCCTTGGTCTGAACACTGGCTTTGCCACACCTCACTCTCAGACAACCAATTTTTCTGCTGGAGTACCTAGGACAGGCACTTGAACTCTATTCCAGGGCTATGCACCTAAATCCTGAGCACCTAAGCCAGGTACCTGGGGTCTGTGCTTCCCCTAGCCACCCTCCCAGTAGCAAATATTGCACCAGAGAGCCATCTACAGAGCAGAGGTAGGGGATCAGCTGTGCTCTGACACCCTTGTGGTGAAAACATTCAGCCAAGTTGCTTTTACACATGTTCCAAGGCTGTGCTTTGTCTCGGCGTTTGCAGACTGTTAAATTCTTTATTACTTTGTCTTGAATAATCCACAGATAAACCCAGAGTAATCCCTCCTGTATTCCCTGGGGCGTGGTGTAGTAGGCAATATTTTCCCCAGAGATTCAAGGCAGGAATGGTTATGGAATTTGCTGTGAGTTAATTCAAAGTAAAGCCCATATTGCAGGAAGCAGCAGCAGGCCTTAACAGTTCTCTGATGAACACAGGGCTTGAAGAGCTTCCAGGGAAGAACTGTAGATGTGAGACCCCTGCAATAGAAACGTGGCCCCTTTCAAACATGCAGCAGCTATTAGTCTCTTATTGCATGTCCTCTGTGGTCCTGTCCTTAGTTGGAGGGGATACATGATCAGCTTTCCCTTCTTTGTGTAGGAGAAGTCAGGAATATTGTGCCCTCAGCTTTGGAGGAACCACTGGACACTACATGTATCCTCTGGCATCCTTTAGAGTTATAAAAGTTGATCTTTTTCACAGTTTAATTGCTGCATTACCAGCTTCTGAGTGGGTTTTTTGACAGCACTGTTTCATTCCTTAACAATTTTCACTTTGATAGTTCATCAAGGTTTCTTACCCCTCTTAATGGTGTTGGGTAGAAAAAAAAGCAAAACTATCAGTCTGAGTCCTGTGGAGAGCCAGGAGTCTGAGCTGCCTCTCTTGCTATGATATTGGAGATTCTAGTTATGTGACTCCTGAAACTTGACAGCCCTTTGCTTTCTGACCCAGGATTTCACTGGAAGACTTTTGCTGAAGGAAGGATTTTTATTCCTGCCAAATCTTTCATTCAGAAAGCACATTTAGAATGAATGAGTTGTCTGGCTGTTGCTCTGTCCTTAAATTTGCCCAAAAGAGTGTGTCAGAACTTGGACAATGGCCTTTTTGGATTTTTTTTTTTCCCCAAGAAGTAGAGGCCTGCAGAAATAGAATTGTCAGCGCTGGGGCAGAAGTATTCATAACCTTTCATGGCCTTTGTAAGCACATGTGCACATTCTATGTCTTTTTCCTTGCACTGAGGGGTTTGCTTGCATTTATTTTGCAAGCTCACATGAAGATGAGCAGGTATGCTCTGTACCTCAATATTCAAGATATTCGTTGTATATTCAAATATATTCAAGAGTATAATCAAGATAGATGTTAAAAGCTTTCTCAAGAGGAGTTAGAACTTGATAAAACAGCAAGAAACCTTGCAGTGTCCTGGTGTAAGGGTCTTAAAACTCTGCCTTAGGGTGAGGAGGCATCAGGACAATGAAGAGTTTAATGTTGTGCAGTACCAGTGCACTGCAAATTAAGGTCTGTTTTTGACACAGAAAATGGAAGGGGGAAAACTTGGGTTACCACAGTACAGATCATGAATTAAATAATCTACTTACTGGTCAGGATGTTGAGGCTCCAAGTACAGTCAATCTTTCCTGCGTGGAGATTCTTGAAATCTTATGCAGTGGCATGATGCCTGGGAATACTGTAGACTAAAACACACTAATGGCTCAAAAAAGAAAAAAATGTGTTGTAGTTAAACATAATCAGTGATCTGATGGTTTTGATTGCTGGTTTAAAAAGGCCTCCTGGTGGAAGCAGTGCTTTCACCGAAAAAGCAAATTGAAACTGCAGAACATAAGCTATTCACATTTTAAAGATGAATCCCAGACTTTTGCTGTGGGTGTACCAGTCAAACGTGAAGATTCAGAATGTTCTCCTTTTGTTCCTTCCTATATGTGTGATTGTACTTGAAGGTAGCAATGTTTCCAATTCTCCCTCCTTCTACTCCTTCTTTTCTTCCCTGCCCACACACATGAGTTCAACAAACTGTTTTCCATCAGACTTTAACCAGATTAATGTTGTATGTGAATTCAGGTATCATGCCTCATGTTCCACGTGATGACAAGGGGCCTGTGATCACCATTCTTCTGACTTTGAGAAGCTGCTGCTTGGGCCTCAGTAACAGCTTGAGCACTTTCTTTCTGCTAGTCTGCTGCAGCTGTCAAGTAAAAAGTGTTGATTCATGCACCCTTTATGGGTATGAGAAATTAAATTACATTAAAGTATATGAAAGGTTAGAGACTTGGAGACTTCATATTAAATGTGAAGGGACGAGATATGTAATCTTGGTTGCTCAGTAATCATTCTCCTAGTAGCATGTTCAAGATTGGTCCAGAAAAAGTTTATTCCTGATGCTATTTTACAATTTGAGCCTCAAAATGATTGCTAGTTGTACTATTCTAGAAGAGGAAAGGAAAAGTCTCCCTGAAGTTACTAATTTACCAAGCCATCTTCCTGCAAGGCAGGAGCTGTCTTTGGGCACATAGTCCTGTGACCATCAAAGCTTTTTCAGGGAAGGCCTCTGAGCTCTTTGTCACAGAAGAGACATTTATCTTTTTGTAGTGCATTTTGGTTCTGTGTAGAGATAATTTTCTCATTTTGGGAAATGCTTCATTTATTTTCAGGAGTATCTTGCCCCATGCATTCACTTTCCCACAAATGACAAAGCTGTAACCGGCATAAGAATGAAATTTTGTTTAGAAGCTGAAGCTTCTGATTTGAAATCTGGTGCTCATTTGGAACAGTGGGTCGCCTTTCCTTTTGAGCCCTCCCATTTTCACATATTTGAGCCGCCATCCCCTCAATATTTGTTGGTGTGAATCTCATTTTTATTCATTTACACTTCCGTAAAAAAAAAATTTTGGGAGAAGTTGTTGGGATTTGCTAGTGGAGATGCTGAGAGAGTTTATTAATTAGAAAACAAACAGAATGGTTCCCTTATGCTGTAGTATCTCACTATGAGGCATCTTCTTGACATAGGTGTATTAGATTGCCTCCCTGGTGGTATGAAAATACTTGTCCAAAATGTATTCAATAGTTTCTGAGGTTAATCTCAGGAACTAGGAAATTAATGGAAACTCTTTTCTCATGTACCTTTTGAAGAAAGCGGTAATGCAAAGCACTAAAAGTTGTCTATTGTGGAACTATATTTAATGACAATTTGGACTCATTAGGTAAAACTTGACAAGTATTGTTAATTGTAATTTGATTTATTTCCCTATAACTATTTATAGGTGCAAAGATACAATTGCTTAAACTGCTCCTCTGAGTTTTTTTTGTTTTCTCATCACTTTCTAAGTGTATGCTGGTTCTCTAGCAGTTTCAAAATCTCAAACAGAATAATGTACAATTTTAAGTGTTCTTAAAATTTATTAGTGTTGGTACCTAGTATCAACAGATATTAGCTGTTGGCAGACTGCAATCATCCTTATACAGACCATTCTCATTGACAGCTACATGTGAGAAGAATGCATGAGAGTGTTTCTGTATCACCTGTTCTAGGCTGATGGTTGAGAAGTCATTATTCTCAAGCATATGTAAGCAATTGTACTGTACAGGGCACAAAATTATTCTAAGATGATAAAGAATATGCAAATGCCTTTACACAAATAACTTAATTTGTGCTGATGACTTCTTTGTGCTTTCATGGCAGAAGCTGATCGTGTTGTATCTTCTTTTCATTAGAAGCACCAGAAAGCCTGTAAACATTTTTGTGGTATTTGCATTAATTCTGCAACTCTGTAACAGTAGAGCAGCTGTAGTGGTGCTCACACTGATAGAAGCTTGAAATCACTGAAAATCAGTTGTGTAAGATATGTACTTGAGAACGCATGTCTTCCAAGTGTTAGCAAAGTCCCAACAGCAGAAGTTTGCACTTAATAGATAACATTTAACTCTGTCCTGCCCTTAGGACTGCGAGTCCTGCAGGCATCCTGCAGCACCCGATTACTGGGGCAGCAATAGTCCCTGTGTGTCACAAACATGCAGCTAGACCAAGGTGTAGCCAACACCGAGTTTCACCCTCATGGCATATGGTTTTTGTAACTTTGCATTTGTATTAAAAGGAAATGGTTTCGAAGCCTGCTGTGGTAAAGGGCTGTGGTCTAACTGTCCTCAGCTAATCACCCATTCTCATCACAGCCCACCTCCTCGGAACCAGTTGTGACTGGTTCAGTTTATAGGGTTTTTCCACCACATAACCAAACCTTCCTGTAAACAAACGCCCCAGCACCCAGAAGCCTTAAAAATCCACTTTTCCTCCTATTAGAGCTAAATAAATAAGAATTAAATCTTAGTAGGAACAGTATATGTTTGTACAAACAAACTTCATGTGAGCTGTTGGAAGGTGTAAAACCTGCAACCAAGCATTCAAAAAACCCCTGAAACGGAGAGGTGATGGTTTAGGGTTGCATGTAGGCAGGGGGTTTGCTGTGTTTTCTCTGTTTTTCTGAACTGCATGGACAACGTCTTTCAGTTTCGTGCAGGAGACACAAAGAATGGATTCAGGGATCATACAGTGAGAGATCTTGGTTCCTTAATGCAGTCAAACGTTTGTCTAGCAGAGATAGAGGAGATCCATGCAATATCCAGGTAAAATCCATTATGCTACTGAAATCTACAGTTACTGCATTCCAAAAATACCTTTGTAGCTGTTTTGTTTCACATTGGTTGGAACCAAACCTTAACAAATAATAGCATGGGATCCCAGGTATTTCTCAGAGTTTGTCCGAAGACTAGAAATCACATCTTTCTTCACATTGAAGAACAACATGAGATTGAAGGCAGTAATTAGTTGCTTTGGCTTCAATAAGCAGGTTCTAACACAGCTTGTAAAGCATGCCATTAGTAAAATAGCTGTGGCTGTTAGAACTCAGCCTGGCAGGTTTTCCTTCCCTTATGACAGCATGAGCCCTAGGAGGCCGTCCTGTTGTAACAAATTTCCCCTTGGCTTGGCTTAACCCTTTCACGAAACTTAGCTTTCTGTTTCATAACAGAAAAGATGCAACAAATTAGTATTTAGTGTTCTTTGTAAAAGCGTTCCTATTAACACATTGAAAAGCAGAAAAGTGATATTTTAAGGACCTTTGATTTCCCGAGAAATTTATATGAACAGAGAAATTAATCAGGTTTTGTAGACATCTTTCCACAGGCTGTGGAAATTCTGGAGAACAAACACAGGCCTCATAGAGACAGCTGGAGGAAAGCTTTTATTGCCATCATCATTACAGACACAGTGAATGCAAATGCTGCAGAACATATCTCCAAAACCTAGGGCAGCGTTTTGCCCAAAACCAAGCAAGTGATTTATCCCAATATGTCTACTTCCTATTTTTCCACGTGAATTTGAAAGGAATTGATTTGTGGACTGGGAGATTAAGAGTTCAAAGTCTCTGAGAATTTTTCTTCCTTTGTGAAAATACTTTATTAGAGCTTCACATTCACGGTTTTGCTCAGTTTTAAAAGGTGTCTTTCAACAAGGTGATGTTCATGACCATTGTGATTGTTTTATTTTTTTAAAATCACAATGTGCAAATTTTCAGACCATGTCACAGTGGTAGAAATTCACTGGCAGGTTGATTTCTTCCCTTTCTGTCTGTGTGAACCTTAGACTTGCTTTTATTCTTATCTGACTTTTTCATTCAAAATTCTTTTGTTCACTTTTTAAAGTTTTGTTTAACTGTATCTTAAAGCACACCACTTCAGAATAATTAATTCTTGATTTGTTGGATACATGAGAGTTGCAATACATCACTGAAAGTAAAAATTAATTAAACCTGTGAATTTACTGCACAGGAGTGCTCCTAATTAAGCCTTAAATGCAGTGACAAAACACATCTGTGCTTTGTATGTCAAAAGCCCTGTTATACCCCTGAGTTTCTGGATGCATAGCTACCTTTGACACGGCTACCTTCTTAGTTTTGCAATACGGATTTGGATTAAAATGCATTATTTTTATTGCCTATCTTTATTTAATATTCAGAAAAAATATTAGGAAAACCAGACCTATATCAAAACACTAGCAGTAAAATGAGCCTTTATGCACTAATACTAGAAAATTATTTTGGAATCTTTTTTTTGCTATTACATCTAACGCCGAGAGCAGAGAAGTCTATATGGATAAACATACGGCAAAGTAAATTGAAGATCAGTTTGTAGCCCTTTCTTAAAACAGCATTTATGCTTTCTTTCCTCCATACTTGGCTGAAGCCCACATTTTGTAGATGAAGAAGAGTATAGTAAGATAGTACATGGAGCTCTTCAGAAGAAGGATGATATATACTAAATATGCTGTCCTGTGCATTAACTGATCTGTAACAAATATAAGAAGACAGAAAAATCTTGTTTAATGTCAAGGTTGTATAGCATCCTAAAAAATGGATAGAAAGGGAACAATGCAGTCATTTTACTGCTGCAGTTACATTGACACCAATGCATAGCATAAACATGTGCAAGACCTGTTCTGTTCTTTAAATGGGTTAGCACTGCTAATGAGTTCCAGACCTGGTGGGTTTCTTAGTAGTAAACTGACTCTGTCACTGGGTTATTATTCCTTGTAAAGACAGGAGCATAATTGTAGTGCTTCCAGCACTTAAAGATGTTCGTTTAAATCATTTTGTGTTGTATTTCTTGAAGATAACTGCTCATGGTTCTACCTAAATACCATTCAAGCAAAAAAAAATTCTTTGTCCAAAATTCTGGGCAATTGCTAGACTGGTGCAGCATCAGCTGATGTGTTTAACTATTCCAAGTGTTTAAAAAAGTGGTGCTTAATGCAGGCTAACAATCTAGGAGCCCAAACAGCGTCTGTAGCATCTTAATAAAGCTACCAGATAGAGCTAGGAGAGCCCCTTATATGAAGTTAGTTTAGAGTAGTGCTGAAAGGTTTTTGAGTTGCTGATCCCAGACTTGAAAGATTTCCTGTATACTACTAAGGAAGATAATTTTTGGGATGTTCAGATTATATGTAGCAACATCTAACTCTTGCATAACTCGCATCACTTTCTCACATTTTAACATATTAAATTACCTCTATTAAAAACTGTTCCACAGTCGTCTTCCTGAGGAGCAGTCTTCATTGAATCTAGGGGAAAGAGAGTTAAAATGCCACAGTTAGGCTTTTCTTCAATTTTCACAAGTATGAATTGAGAAATAGAGAAAAAAAAAGAGGCTGTATAGGAAGAAGTCTGGGAAAATGGGTAGTTATTATTAAATAAAAAAATGGAAACTTAAGATTAGTCTGCAAAGCAGATATTCACAAGCAGGATTGATTTGCAGAGAGAATTTGAAAAGGAGAAATGCTCAAGTAAGTGGCTGGGTATTTGTTGTCATAAGATGTGAGAGATGTGGGAGATGTGTCTTTGCCCTTCCAGGAATGTGTCCATTAGTTTGTTCCTTGGCAAAGTCTCTTTTATTTGAACAGGAGTCAGTTTGACGACCTGGCCTCGCCAGTGAAGAAGGTGAAGTCCATTTGCCTTTGCAACCTACTGTTATTAGAAATGCAGAATTAATTATGCTGGAAGAGACTTCAGTTTATATGTTAATGTGTTAGTGGCTGCTCAACAGCAAAGAATAATATTGAGCAGTGTATGATCTTAACTTTCTCTCCTGGGAATCTTGGTGCTGTTTTTTTCCCTAAAATACATCCTTTTTGTTCTTGAAGTAGCAAATTCGAGTTTGTTCTTGTTTACGTTTTTTGTATCTATTGATACAAACATTAAGATATTTATATTGCATCTCTAAATACTTCACCTAAATAAGCTTAAAGGATATTTTTGTCAGAATATATTTTGAAGGTTGAAATGTAATTGTTGTTTACGGCAGTGCTCTCACTCATTGGAGTTAGGTTAATTTATGGTAAGTTAAGTAGAGGTAGTTATGGAGAGAAGATTAATTTAAACCAATTTAGACCACTTTTCTTATAGAAGATTTAAACAATTTGCATTGAGTGTAAGTTACTTTCTCTTTAAAGTTGCATTGTCTTTCAGATTTGGCTTTGCTTAATCAATCTTTCCATAATTAAAAACAAAATCTTAGTTTTATACATGGCTATTAACTTCCTATTTCTAGATTGTGGGTAAGAAATATTTTTAAACTCGTTCTACATCCTCAGCAACCTCATTTTTAACTCCTTAGATTTTTATAGCTGTGACTAATGTCAGGGGGTGTCAGAGGGACTTACACCCATAAGCTATTAGAGGTAATACTGTTTCCAGAAACCTCTGTAAAATTGAAAGTAACAGACACGTTTCAGTGCAGATCTGTTGGAGCTGTGATAGTTTACACCTGATGAGGTTAATTAATTTAAAATAACTATTATTTTTCTTTTATAATGGGATGCTTACTTGGGGACCATAACACAGGCTGAGTTACTTTTCCTGGGAAAACTTTTGGTAGTTCCTCCAGTTGTGTACTTTAACTATTGTGCCTAGGAGAACAGATGCCTTCATCAGTAAAAGAAAGCATTATTACTCTAATTTTAATGTAAAGAAAAATGATATTTATAATAGTAGATCAAATTACATTTTTAACTTGTGGAATATACCTTGTGTTGGCAGTGAAGCCTTTTTGTTTTCATGCTCATATTTGCAGTAGTAGTTCTTGTCTTCATTCTCTGCTGGCACAGTTAACCAACTGGCAATTGAGTATTCTTCCTCTTTCGTGGACTGCCAAGTGTCACCTTTTACTACGTTGTCTGTTACCTCCTTTTCATCATCAGTCCACGTCACTTTAATAACATCTGGGTAGAATTTCTCAATAAGGCAAACATACGTTGTCTGATTTTCATCTTTTCTCTGCAGGATTTCAGAGTTTGCTGGTGGAGAACTTTCTTTTTCTGGATGGGTTATTGGAGGAAGAAAATTAACAAAACAGAGAGTTGGAAGATCAGTAGTGTACAGTAAATAAATACACAGCCAAAAATACAAATTCCAAAGAGCAACAAAATAAATGCCTTATTAACAAATATTAATATGCTTGTAACAAATGTAAATGCTCTTTTGAGAAACATTAAGAAACTGAAATGCTGTTGAGTATATCAATAGCCGTTAATCTCACTTGAAAGTGAGTTAAAAATCTTCAGGTGCCTATATCCCACAACCTTCCAAGCAGTACTGCTGTCAGAAAGTGTATTTGTCTGTTCAAGTCTCTGACAATTATTAAATAGTAGTAATATTTCCTGAACAAGTTTCATTTATTCAATAAGAGGAATTTAATATTGCTTTACAATATTTATGGAAAAACAATTACATTAAAGTTTTGTCCACAGAATATTAAACATAACCACCTACATTTAAAATCTTAGCAGTCTTATGTCCCCCGTCTAAGTGCCCACTGCTGTATAATGAACATCTCCTATAGATATAAATTTTTTAAAATCCAATACTAATTCTGTGATATTTTTTAGGAGGCAAGGGAAGGGGAGACAACAATTACTGCTCTGTTTTTAAGACATTCCATGTATTTGCCAGGTGAAGATTTTTATCAGGACAGGAAAATGGAATCACAAAATGCCCTAGACACCAAAGGTTGGCAGTGCCATTCTACCATACTAGATCTGTTTAAATGATTGAATTAATACATCTGAAAATGAAAAACCAAAACTATACTAAGGCAGAAGAGCATGGTATAGCTGGATAACATTTTCACATCTAAACAGCATATCTAGCCAGAATTATCTGCATAGGTGTTGTGCTTTGGGAAACATGCTCAGTATGAATATACATTAATATATTTTAAATTTAAAGTGAGCTGTTTCCACAAACTTATTTGACATAATCTCCATTTCATTTGCCTCTCTGAATTAAGCCTGGATGCTCTCTGGATTAGGAGAAGACAAAATCATCCAGATTTGGTCCACACTGGTATACATTTTGATAATATTTAAGTGGATAGTAAATTTAAGGGTCTGATTTAGGTAAAAGTGAGCTTCTGCAGTGAGTGCATAGGCAGGGCTCACAATCATTTGTGTCTATGCTTAATTGCAAGTGAAAGCTGAATACAGTTTTCAAAACTGACTTTTTTACATTGGAATTACTGCTTAAGACTATTTTTTTAAGGCATCAGAGACAATTTAGGTATTCCCATATCCCACCTTTTCTCTTGAATTCCTATGTAAATCTCTGCCACTGAATTTGAGCAAGAGGATGCATGGGGTTTAATTGTGTTCTGACTGATTGGTGAAGTTTTAATGCATTGGGAGAAAATACATTACTATAAAATGCATTTTTGCCAAAAAGCTTCCACTTTTCTATAGATGATCTTTTCTAGAGAAATCTTCTACATTGCATTCTCCCTGAAACAACTTACTGATTCTTTGAAGTATTTCAAACCTGGTGGTTAAGAGAAAGATGACCTGTCTACCTTTAAAAGAGTGTCTACCTTCCTTTTATTAAGAATTTCGTTCATTTTAGAGATGTCATTAAAGTGACACTGTGGACTGAGTTCTGTCGTACCAGAAATAAAGTTGCTGACAACTTTATAGTTCTCTAACATTAATTTAGTAGTTAATTTTATCTTCTTTATGCATCAGTCCTCCCAAGGATGGATGATCAAAGTCATTTCTAAAATTATCTGTTTGTTCCAGAATCGTATATGTTCACAAGACCATGAAGTAGCTCTTGTCCCAGTGACACTGGGACACTCTGCAAATCTTCATGACCATTTTAGAGGTTTCTTTTAGATTTTCAAATTTTACTAAGTTGTTCTAACTAATTTCAGTACACATAATAGCTTAGCTTAGCTATTATAGCTAAACTATCTAATAGATCAGTTTAGCTTAGACTATCAAGTCTAAATGGAGAGGAGAGAGAGATTCTTCCAACTGCTAGCTCATCCTGCTAATTTTAGAGACTTCTGTGATGATGGAATAATTTCTGCCATAGAATTGCCATTGTCATACTGTTTACTGCAAAAACACCCTAGGCATGTAGCTTACATGAAACACCTAAATCATACCACAATACTGAGGAAACACATTGCTTGAATAATTGCAGCTGTGTGCATGCATTGAAGTGTCTCATGTATGTATGTGGGTAAATGGATGACACTGGAGAACTGAAAGAATTAAGTCTGCATCTATCTATCTATCTATCTATCTATCTATCTATCTATCTATTTTTATGTGAGAAAAATATCTTTGTATGTATGTTTCTGAAAAAAAAGGATGAAAACTGTAGAACTGGCTGTAAGTTTTGATGTATTTTCAGGCTGATCTGCAAAGTCTTTGAAGTCAGCAAGACAGTTTACACTGGCTTTTCTGGCAAATTATCTGATTCTTTCTGAAGAATTTTAAAGTAATGAACTTGCACTCCTCGGTCACTTTTGATCCAGCTAAACACTGAAAAATGTTGTGGTTTACCTTAAACAGTTTTCTAAAGAAGGTTTTAAGAGGTATATAAGTCTTAGCTTTTCACATAAAATGTAGGTATGAGCAGATATTTCTTAAGCTAACATTTGTCTTTGTCTCATATAACAATGGAGCGAGGCTATAAAACACTGTTCAAACGAAATCCTGGAGTTAGGTTCATAACCAATGAGCTATTAAAAAATTAAATTCAAAATATATGTTTATGTAGATCAGCTGTCAAAAGTTTTTTTAATGAAACTCCTCTACAGTTTCTTTATAAGTATCTATAAATAAGATTTATAAATAAGGTCACTTAAACACTTGAGATGTTCTTAAACTGAAATTTTAATTCTCATTACTTGGGTGACCCCACCAAATGGAGTAATTTTGTACTTACACTCAAAGCTCCTCTGTTATACTTCAAGCCAGTGGGACCTGAGGGCACTGAGCACACTCAGCTCCTAAACAACATTCTTGTCCTGCTTGTCAGAGGCTTCAGGGATTATAACTGGTATAGTCCTGACCTATGGTGAGCCTTTCCAGACACCTTAAAGAGCTGTCAGCCTTCTTTCCAAAACTTTCCCATTACAAAACTTTTAAAAACATAAGACTGTGAAAAAACTTACCAGAGACAATGAGTTTTGTGCCAGAACCAAATACCAAAACCCTCCCACTGGTACATTCCTTTACAGAAACGGACATCTGAAGGAGGTATGACATACAAAGGGACCTGGACAAGCTCAAGAAGTGAGTCCATGGGAGTTTCATGCAGTTCAACAAGACTAAGTGCCAGGTGCTGCACCTGGGCTTGGACAACCCCCAGTACCAGCACAGGCTGGGGGATGAACGGATGGAGAGCAGCCTTGGGAGAAGGAGCTGGAGGTGCAGGTGGATGAGAGGCTGGACATGACCCAGCCATGGGCACTCACAGCCCAGAGAGACAAACGTGTCCTGGGCTGCATCCAAAGCAGTGCAGCCAGCAAGGCAAGGGAGGGGATTCTGTCCCTCTGCTCCTCTCTGGTGAGACCCCACCTGCAGTGCTGCATGCAGCTCTGGGGATGAGGAAAGGCTGAGAGAACTGATATTGTTCAGCCTGGAGAAGAGAAGGCTTTGGGGTTGTCTAATTGCTCCCTTCCAGTACCTGAAAGGAGCCTACAAGAAAGATGGAAAGAGACTTTTTTTACAAGAATATGTAGTGACCACGATAAGGGGGAATGGCTTCACACTGAAAGAGAGTAGGCTTAGGTTAGATCTTAGGAAGAATTTCTATACTATGAGAGTGGGGAGACACTGTAACAGAGAGCCTAGAAAACTTGTGGATGTCCCATCCCTGGAAGTGTTTAAGGCCAGGTCGGATGGAGCTCTGAGCAACTTCTTTTTTTTCATGTGGAAAGTGTTTCTGTCCACAGCACTGGGGTTTAAACTAGATGATCTTTAAGGTCTCTTTCAACCCAAGTCATTCTATGATTCTATGATTTTGGCCAGAAAAGTACCAGATTTAACAACTATAATATGAACAATAAGATTCTCTTGATTAGGCTTCATGAAAGTAGAATATTTGGATTCAATCTCAGTTAATGCTGCTATTCAAAAAATAGCTTTATCCTAAGTCCTGGTTTTCTCCTTGTCTTAAAGACTTTAAATTCTTAATTTGAAGTAACTACAGCCCTTTTACTCTAATGAATCAAAATCCTTGGCCTCATGAACACAAAATCCTACAGAATTAGAGTGATGCTTGAAAATAATTTATGTTAATCTGTATATAGGAAAAGCATGGTAGCATTACCTACTTGATTAGGTAGGTAAGGGCTTTCACTAAAAACAACATGCTTATCATGCCACAGATATTTCCATTGAATTATAGGTATGATTTACTTAGTCCTTCTGGCATAAGTCATTAAACCAATCTTTTCTTGATATGTTAATATAGGTTTATGTATTAACCAGGCTTAAAACACTTGGTAGTAGTACTTCCTCTGCCTTTGTGTAGTTGTTCACTTCAGGATTATGGCATTTAAAGCACACGTGGGAAGGGGGAAAAATATTTTTGTCTGACACTTTCTATTAAAATAAACGTCTCTGCAAGAAAGGCAAAAAAAAGGATCACTTCTAAGCAGTTATTAAGTAATGAAAAGAACATTTGGAGGTACTAATTTATTTCTAATGCCAAAGTGCTGTGTACGTGACAAAATAATTATGAATAAGTTATTTCACTTTTTCTAGCCTAATTCTAAAAGATTTTTTGCAATGTCCATTGCATACTGTTCTTTGTATCTGTATTGGAAAGAAGTTTTCTTTTTTCATGCTTAATTCTCAGCTGCTTGATTCCCTGCTGATTTCTTCAATACAGCTGGAGGAAAGCATGAGGTCTCTGAAAACTAATACAGACCATTTTCCACCAGATTTCTAGGAGAACTATGATCAAAAGTGGCTTGAAATAGCTTCTTTTTAGGCATGTTTGTGATCCTAAACCACTGCATTACAAATACCACAAGGATGAATGTAGAAATGGCGAGCTGGGGAGGAAAATCCTGCACAAGGAATGGTGCTGACTGAGGCTCTAAGTGGGCTGAGTGACCTCTGAGATAGTATAATGCTCATCTATATGACCACTCCAAGCTCCTATAGATTATTGCATGAACAATATACATACAACTTACCTGAGACAATGAGTCTTGTACCTGAGCCAAAGACCTTATTGTAATAACCAATCACAGTGACTAAAGCCTTTACAATATCACTGAGACTCAGTTGTGTTTGCATGGGTAAATAGTACTCTTTTAAAAAAAAATCAGATTTACTGTATAATCAATTTTTAGACCCTAGGAAAGTAAAAAAGGAGCAGTCACCTAAAATAAACTAAAGTTTAAAAAAAAATAAGGGAAAAAATGTGGAATTTTTGGAGGATGTATAAGTTGTTAGATGAACAGGATTAATCTCAACTAATTTGAGTTTTCGAAAGTTTAGGTGGACAGTGCAGATGGAGCACCTTGGCTCCATCTCAGCTTTCTGGAAACAGGCAGCATCACCAAAAGATGCATTTGATCAGACGTTGGCAAAGTAATTTGCTCCTTAAACACTCCCATAAGATCAGAGCTAGAATTGGTGAACATTATGCAGAGATCTGAGGAGCATGAGAGTATTGACCAATATTTTTGTTACCAGTAACATGAAGTAAAGCTGCATTGTTTGGAATCAAAATTCCCACTGACAAGATACACCATTTTCCGCTGGTCAAAATTAGGCAAATTATTTTCATGTCAGATGCTTAGCTGAGCCAAATTACAGGCAAGTATCACAGCACCTAGGGTTTACTTGAAGCAAAATATTGTGAATAGTAGTAATAACTGATAATAAGCATTTTCAGTAAAAGCTAGGAAGAGAGAGTAGCCTTTCAACTTTGCCTGTCTTAAAAGGTGCTACTTACTGTTCTGGGCATATCTCAGATAATTATCTCATTTTCATTCATAGTCAGATGCAGTCCAAAAGAGAAATGTTTTGCTTTTGAAAGAATATGTGCAACACAGAGGTTGGACATATTATTTTCAGAATTAATTAGGAATATCACAAAGGCAAATGCCCATACTTGGAGATAAAAAACATTTTTCTGTTCTCCAAATGCTGTCGTTGCCATATTTAAATTTATTTTTTTATAGAAAATCATAATGGGATAAATTATAGGTCTCTGCTGCAATAGCTGTTGTTTCCCCCATTTCAGGCACAAATACAGAACAATTACATTGTGTTCTGCAAATGTAAATGGAAATGCTGTTTAAGAGGGAAATCCTTTGAAGTATTCAGAACAGTTAGAATTAGAGAAAATTAAAATAGCAAAGGACTTCATGCCAGCCAATATCTAGCTGTATCAAAAAGTATTTCCGAAGTAGTCAAGTTTTATATTTTGTACTTACTTGAAACTATAAGTTCAGTTCCACTTCCAAATATTTTGATGTCGGGATCCCACAGTCATATAATGCTTATCAATATCTCCTGCACTGCACTTTTCTTGCATGGGCTACAGAAAAAGTCTCTCTGATTTAGAGGCTGGTGATAAATCTGACTGAGTGCTATAGCTGAATTTTCAACATTGACTAGAGTGCCATTTCTAGAAATAATAGAATTTTTGTAGCGAGTAAAAAGTTCTGAAAATTTTTGGTCAGAGACACGGATAGAAAATATTTAAAACTTCTCTGTAACTCTCCTCAGCAGTTTGCAATTTGACTTCATTATAGCCACCTTGATAATGTCGTGTAGTTTCTGAGGCATTGCTATATGCTTTATACCGAAAACAGCATTCATCCTTTTGATTGCATAGCTTCACCACAATTAAAAGTAATGCAAATGCAAAAGTAAACCAGTTGCTTTCAGTAGGGCCAGGAACTAGAGATTTATTACACTCAGGGAATTCTTCTTCCCAATCAATTTAGACCACTTCTGTCAATAAGAAACTTTTTCATTTCTCACATGCTGTTCTGGGAGTTAACTTTCAAGCAGTTCACTTTTGTTTCCTAGAACAGGATGAAACCACCTCAGTATTTAAATCTACCTACCAAATTGGGGCACCATGCACAGTTCACAAACAAAATATGATTTACATCATATTTACAGCCTTTCATTCTTGAATATATGAGAACCTGAATGATTCTGTGAAAATCAGTTCAATGATAATGGTACTTACCAGAGATAATTAGCTTTGTTCCCGTGCCAAAGTATTTGACCCAGGTGCTCCACACTATGTTTTGACTTTGCAATAAGCTAGCCTGCTCTCTTGATATACCATTGATGAAGAAAATCCCAATTTTTCCCAGACATTGGTGGGAGTCTGCACGAAGGCCTGGTCCTTGACTGCTGGGAGGTCATTGGGAATTTCAGATGTGCATCTGGATATTCAGCTAATAGCTAATGCCCTTCAGAAAACATCTTTCCTGAAGTGTTGTAAATTTGTTAGATAACCCCTCCGCTTTTTCTTCAATTTTAGATAGCAAATAAGAACACAGAGTTCTGCATGTAAAAAAGCACGTACCTTAAGTTAAAAATCCTGCTCTTTACCAGAGGTGTACACCTGCAATTACATGACATCAAGTACTACTAGCATGGAGTTCATTTTTCCTTGTCTGAACACGGAAGAGGGAAAGGAGGGCGGTCCAGCACCCAAAGCATTGTGAAGGTGTCTGTCTGCTGCATGTTGCATTTTCTTGCCCCAAGTAGGTGGTTATTGTCTGCCCATCTCTTGGAATCACTCCAGGCTTTGCTACAGCAGCTCATTGGCAGCTTTTTATATACCAGCTGGCGAGAGGAAAAAGGCTTTTCCTTGTGCAGGTTTTTTTATAAAACAGCCCAAGATAACATCAGAGAAGTCACTACTACTGTCAATCAAACAGCTTGCATGCTTAGTTTGGCATTTAAAATAAACTGAGTACTTCTGGGATCTCTTATAGCATACTGACTGCAAAATTATGTTGAGAAATTATTATTTGTGGCAAGAAGGAGGAACTAGACTGTGAAGGTCTCTCAGCTGAAGTAGATGTAAAAAACCTCAGTGGTCTATTTTGAAATCTCCTGGACAGAAACATCCTAAACACAACCACAAACCAAGGAGTGATGTAGACAGAGTGATGCTGACTGGTGTTTTTCCTGCCACGCCCTTAGACATGCAGTGAAGGAAACCACCTATCTTGGTTCTGGCCAGACAGGGTTAACTTTTTGCAGTAGAGAGGAGAGTGCATGGCTAGGACACACAGGTTATTCTACATCACCTCACCCTATTGCTGGATGTGGGGAAAGGGAGTCTCTTCTGCAGGAGAAGGGGTTCCTTCTGGTCAAGTACATGTGGCAGAGTGAGCAGTTGGGTGATGCTGTTTCCTGGCTGGAGGGAGCAATCAGCTAAAGCCAGTTTCAAGCAATCATGTGGGACTTGTATTGCATGTTGCACATTTCATTATTAACATTGTTGCTGTTATTGTTTGGTTTTTACCTCATTGCTGTTTCCAGTAAACGGTTCTTATCTCAACCCATGATTTTTGCCTTCTGGATCTTCAATTCTCCTCTCTAGCCCTCCACAAGGGAGTAGGGGGAGCAAGCAAGCATAACAAGGTTTAAAGTTTCAGTGGGAGCACTACACTGGGGAGTACATTCCTAAACCATTACAGCCTTACTTGGTGTCCAAATGGAGCATGAAATGTTGAGATAACAACAAGGCTGTCTAGAGCCAGTTGAAAACAAATTTTATCCAGGCATTTATTATATTAAGTATGGAGCCACTGGTTTCAATTTTGCTTGATCTATTCATATGATTGTGGTACCTAACCCTATATATATTCCTGTTTGTTCTCCTTGTGGTGTTCTATTTCAGAGCAGGGAGAAGGATTGGGGTTGCTTTGTTGATGTATTGAGTGATATTAGCTAATGACATGACAACGTCAAGGGCAATGAGGGACAATTGGGGTGCTCTCCTACCCTTACCTTGGGCATCACCTTTGGGGGTCTATTAATAATCATAGGCAGTTTATGGAAGGAACAGGACAGGACCATTTTCCCAAGATTTTCACTCACTTTTCCTGCTTCAGGCCAGTTACAACAGCTTTTGAGAATTTTGAATTTCCCTTGGATGTTAAGGAAAGCATGTTCTTGTTGCATAGTCTGCCAGGTCCCCTCAGTGTTGCTCATACCATGTTTAGAGTCAGGGCAGAGATTTATAGGGAGGTTATTCAGAGATCTAACTTGAGCATGGCTAGTCATGAGCGCCATGAAATGTAGGAGAAAACAGGCCAGCATTTGAAGGATTATTATGCTCCAGTGTTTTGGAAGATCACTCTTGAACATCTACAGGACCCTGGCAGAGGTGTAACTTACTGCAATGTGCCCTGCCTACCCTCTGCTGGACACAGTTCCATATCAGACAGCACCTTCAGGGGAAGAGGAGGAAAACAGACCAACAGGCACTGTGGCTACTCAAACTGCAGCTGAATGAGAGAAACAACCCAAGACAAAATCAGTTTGTTTAGTGAGGGATGAAGAATAGGGCACTCACAACAGGAGGAAGAGGCAAGGCCAGAGATAAACACCTTATCCCAGGTCAGCTGTGAGATATGTGAAAATATTTCAGCTGCCAGTCAGGAGAGCCCCTGGTGACCTGCCTGCTCTGGTGCTGGGAAATCATGGTCCACAATATGAAAGTAGATGGTAATGAAGCCAAGAAGCTGAGATCCTTGTTCTGGGATCTGGGCACTGGCAATGGGATTGGGAAGAGGACAGAGACTTTCAGCCTCTGGAGGCACCTCCTGTCAAGCGGAAGGGAAAGGATTCTTTCATTCTCTCAAAGATGATCCAATAGGGTACCCAAGTAGGTGGAATGCCATGGAAAAAGGTATCCAGTACCTGGGTGAGTTAGCTGTGCTGAAGGTCATCTGTAGGGATTCAAATCACAAGCAGTCCCTTGTCCAGTGTACACAATGTAGGTGGCAGAAGTTTGTATGGAGCTTGCCATCATCATACACCAACCCTTGGGCATCCTTTTCATTGATGCCAATGAAAGAAGAAGAAACACTGCTTCAGGTGATTACTTGACTCCGACAATATGTTCATATTTTTTCCTCCCTACCAACCTGTGCCTAGCTGTGAAAACACTGTCCAAGACTCTAGACAGACTCAAAAGATTCAAGCACGTTAGAGAGGCAATGTCTGATGTCCTGCCAGTATGGACCACAGTCTCTTCTACTGGGACCATGCACCCTGCTGGTCGAGAGAGAGGTACATACCATGAGGTAACCCAGAGGTGTTTTTACCTGTATGGCCACGGAGAGGGTATGAGGAAGCACCTCTGCCCTAGCAGCACAAGTACATAAGTGTGCTGGTTTAAAAAACAGATGGAAAATTAAACCCCATTTAAGCTTCTTCCCCCCCAACTCCCTCTTAGTGAGAGACTAAAAGCAGAGATTCTGATTTAAAAACCATTTACTTGAGTAAAAACATGAATTAAATAAGAAAAATGAACAGTAATTATATTAAAGTACACAAAACAAAGGTGATTTACATACAGAAGATTATTCACCAACCAAGACCCTGCACAACCTGAGACAAAGAAGAAAGTGAGATCTGGCCCCTCCTCCTGTGCACTGGGTCTCACGGCATCTGGGAAGCTCGGTAGTCTGAATGGGAGCTCTGCTGCCAAAAAACGCTGGCTCAGCCTTTGCAGCAGCAGCGGTCCCAGTACAGGGGTCTCCTTTTCCCCAGGGTAGTGGTTGTCCCAGTGGTGGTCCTGGTGGGCACTGCAGCTTGCGTTGGGGTTCTCAGCAGCTGCAGAATTAACAGAATTAATTAATTTTGAGTTTCCGATGGCCCTGTGTTTATTCTTTCCGATGGCTGAGATGAGACTGACTGCTTCCAGCTTCTGATGGCTCAGCACCTTCTGCTGCAACCAAGCTCCCAATTGATGTGAATGGAATGAAATAAACATGTCAGAAACTCCATTTTCTTTTTTAGCTCTATACCCAGGACAACCTCAGTAGGAAATTCTTCAAGGATAAATGCCCCTTCAATCTACAGTGGGCAAGTCCTCAGACAAAATAGGAGAGCTGTGTTACTTCTGATCGTCTTGAGGGACCTCCAGTTCATGTTTACAAGAACTGAGAAATGAGTACTATGACCAGAACAAGAGGGGTCTCTAGCCAGGTGGAGAAAAGGGACAATCAGATCTATTGGACTGTGGGGATCCCATGGCCTGGCACATCAGATCCACAAGAGTGTAAGGCTATAGTTGACACTGGCACACAATGTATCCTGATGCCATCAAGATCTGTAGGGGCAGAATCTGTCTCTGGGGTGACAGAGGGATCTCAACAGCTGACAGTACTGGAAGCTGAGGTGAGCCTGACTGGGAATGAATGGCAAAATCACCCCATTCTCATTGTCCCAGAGACCCCATGCACCCTTGGCATAGATTAACTCAGGAAAGGGTATTTCAAGAACTCAAAAGGGCATTGTTGTGCTTTTGGGGTAACTGTTGTGCAGGCAGAGGAAATTAGACAACTGAACACCTTGCCTGGTCTCTCAAAGGACCCTTCTGCTGTGGGACTGATGAAGGTCAAAGAACAACAGGCACCAATCACTACCACAACAGTGCATCATCAACAGCACCGCACCAACCGGACTCCGTGACCCTCATCCATGAGATGATTCCTGAGCTGCAGAGCCAGGGAGTGCTCAGTAAGACTCACTCACCCTTTAATAGTCCTGTATGGCCAGTGTGTAAGTCCAGTGGAGAGGGGAGACTGACAGTGGACTACCATGGCCTGGACAAAGTCACACCATCACTGAGTGCTGCTGTGCTGGACATGCTGGAACTTCAGCAGGAACTGGAGCCCAAGGCAGCAAAGCAGTGCCACCATGGACATTGATAATATGCTTTTCTCCATTCCTTTAGTAGCAGAGTAAAGACCACTCTTTGCTTTGACTTGGAGGGGTGTCCAGTACCTGGAACTGACTGCCCCAGGGGTGGAAACAGCCCCACTATTTGCCATGGACTGATCCATACTGTACTAGTAAGGAGTGAGGCTGCAGAATACTTGCAACACATTGGTTGCATTATTGTGTGGGGAAACACAGCAAAGGAAGTTTAATCAAAGGAGGAGGAGGAAGAGGAAGAGGTCCCACTATATAATTAGCTACCAGAAAATGAAAAGTGATACCTTCTCTTTACTGATGGCTCCTGCTTTATTGTAGGGATACACTGAATATGGAAAGCTGATGTATGGAGTCCTACATGGTGAACCACAGAAGCTATTGAGGGACAAAGTGGATCAAGTCTGTTTGCAGAGCTGAAAGCTGTCTAGTTGTGTTTAGATATTTCTGAATGAGACAAAAAGAGCAATTGGAAGTGCAGAGGTAAATGCATCTGGGCCGCTGAACTGTGGCAGGACATCACTGGATGGGTAAAGAAGATGGTTGAAGAAGTACATCATGTAGATGCACAAGTGCCCAAGAGTTGACCACAACAACAGACAGGTGGAAATGCCAAAATTAAAGTGTCTGAGATGGATCTTAACTGGCAAGGATGAATTATTTCCAGCTCACGGAGCCCATGACACTTCAGGTCATCAGGGAGGGAAAAGATGCAGCCAACAGATGTGTTCTTGATCAAAGGGTGGACCTAATCATGGACATTATCTTCCAGATCATCCACACTTGGGAAACATGTGCTGCAATCAAACAGGCCAAGGGAGTAAAGTCTCTGCAGTATGGGGAATAATGGTCAAAATATAAATATGGGGAGGTCTGGCAGATTGATTGTGTCACACTCCTGCAAACCCACCAAGGCAAGTGCTGAGTTCTTACAATGGTGCAAACAAACACTGGATGGCTGGAGATTGTACCCTGTGCTTCACACCACTGCCAGGGGCATCATCTTGGGCCTTGAAAAGCAAGTTCTATGGCAACATGGCATCCCAGAAAGAAATGAGTCAGACAACAGACTCATTCTAAAAATGGCCTGATAGACAGCTGGGCCAGAGAGCACAGTATGGAGTGGGTGTATCATGTTGTCTCTCATGCACCAGCCTCTGGGAATATTTAATGGTACAATGGGCTGTTCAAAAACTACATTCAAAGCAATGGGTGGTAGAACCTTCAAACATTGGGATCCACATGTAGCAGAGGCCACCTAGTTAGTTAACACTAGAGGCTCTACTAATTGAGCTTGTCCTGCCCCATCAAAGCCTCCACATAACAGAGAAGGGGATAAAGTCCCCATGGTGCATACGAGGAATATGTGTTAGAGTAGATAGTTTGGTGTAGTCCTGCCTCAAGAAAAAGGCAAAGCCATCCGTGGGATTGTTTTTGGTGAAAGACCTGGGTGCACATAGTGGGTAATGCAGAGGGATGAGGAAATGCAATTTGTTCCTCAAGGAGATTTGGTTTTTGATTAAGAACAGAGCAATGTTGAATTGTGTAATATTGGCTGCTGAATGACACTGCCACTGTATGCCATAACCACCATGGACAAAAAGTATGGACTGTTCCAGGTACACCAGTTGTGACCTCCTGATGCAGCTTGCAACCACCCAACACCTAGGACAGATAGAACTCACAGTCATGGACTAAATTAGCTCAACAGGCATCTTGGAGGTCTGGTGGGGTGGCACAGTTACAGTCTTGTGGTTCAGATGTTGCAGGTAGGTTTTTTTGCCCTGATGATCTTTGCATTTCTATCACAGTGAGGGTCCCAGTAGGCACAGTAGTAAGTGGCAGCATCATCTGGAATTACATCTTTAATTGTAAGAACACACTGCTTCTGAAAAGAATTTCCTTCAACCAAGTATCTGCTTGCTTGAAAGCCACGTTCAACAGTAACTTTGCTTCCTGAAACAAACAGAAACCTCTCTGGAGCTTCACCCTCCTTCTGCTTATACCAGTGTATGATAATGCTATCAAATTTTCCCTCTAACGTTTGAATTTCACATGTCATCCGTGCACTTCTTTGGAACTTGGTGATGGATATAGGACTCTGCATGGGAATTTCCTGTGCAAATCCATCTAGGAAAGAGAAAAGGAGAAATTATGTCATTGGCTGGAATTCAGGGATTTGGAAAGATGCCTGTTAGCAAAGCCATGGAGGAAAGCAGGAAAATAAGGAAGTACTTACAAGACCAAGAGGCTGTGGCCACAAGCACTACCAGCAGCAGCATGTTTGCTTGTCACACTTTGCTTTCAATGAGACTCAGAGGAGGATGAAAGGGACTTCAAATGGGAACTGTGTTGTATTGAAGAAGGAAGTGGCTCTCTTGAACGGTCTTCAGTGATGACTCTTCTGTGTGCAAGCAAATGGGGTGTCTTTACAGAAAACCCTCTCCAACCTGCCAAATATTAAAATTGGTAAAGAGGCTGTAGTCCTGTCTGCTTTTCAAGTAAATATGGGAAATATTGATAAAATCTAAGAATTGTGGCCCTATAAAACTCTAGTCAAAGCGACCAAGGAAAGGTTGCAAGCAAGAGCATGTCCAGGTATGTATGGTGGAGGGAAGGTTTCAGCCTGGAGGTTACCCTGGTGGGCAGTGAGTGTGTACCTTACCTGAGGTGTGCAGACAGGTGCACAGTGTCAGAGCAGGTGAGGACTGCCTTTTCCTACTTCAGCTTGGTCACCTAGATGCAAGGTGCAGGAGTGCCCAGGGTGCCCCTGTGCTGGTGCTGCCCTCCACCAAAGCTGAACACCATCAGCCTGCAGTGACTGCAGTGGCTGCAGAAGCTCGTCTGTGGGGACTTCCTTTGCTTTGGTTTAGAGTGTGGGAGGAAGTGCTCAGCCGCAGGATTTCAGTTTCATAGCTTAGCTGAGAGGCAAACATTTCTTGGAAAAACGAGGGAAAATAAAAGAGAGCAGCTGTTGTCAACAGCCATTGCAGAAAGGCATCTTGATGAGTGGGTCTGATGCTGTGGGGTGATGGGAGAGAAGATGAGCTGCTTGGTTCTCCCTCCTGCTGGCAGCTGACCACATGCAGCACGCTGATGGTAATCATGTCGATTAGTGGTTTGGAAAGGTGCATGTGAATGCAGAGCTCTGAGGAGGGTCAGGCAAGGAGAGACAACTGCCTCTGTGTGGTGGCAGTGGAAAGAATTCTCCTCTTCCCAATAAATAAATGTGGGAAGGCCTGCTTAATTTTCCTGCAGGCCACCCACAAGTGAAGGGAGTGGGAGTCAAGGAGGGGATCACTTATCCCAGCAGTCTCCTACATGGACAACTGTAGCTAATCAGAGTGAAAACTGCATTGGCTGTTGTATGTTGAGGATCTGAAATCAAGCTGCAGTTGCCAAAAACTGTTGCTGTTGCCATGTATGAAACAGTAGCAGTACATTGCTATTTTTCTGATGCAAAGCAGAAGTCTGTCAGGCACCCGATTTCCAATGAAGAGTAAAGGAATCTGTCAGTGACTGGATAGCACACGATTAAATGCCTGATTTACAAACACTGCCTAGGTTTTGTACTGCAAGCTTTCTAACACAGTAAGTCTCCAAGTAGGAATAATTACTGACCAAACATGTCTATGTCAAGAAGACACATGCCGTGGCTGGAATATTGTTTTACAAAATACCTTTCCAGGTTCAAATTATCACTAAACTATTACTGTCACTGATGAAGTGGCCAAAAATCTGTTTTGCAAAGAGTTTTGTTATCTAAATTTATCTAAATAACTTCTTCCTTGTACATCAATGCTGACTAATCCTGATTCCTTCTTCACCTTCCTGTCTGTAAATGATTTCCAGGATTAGTGGCTCCGTCACCTTCCCTGACTGTAGCTCTCTAGGTCTTCCTTTTCTCTTACTTGAAAATAAGAGTGACATTTGCTTTCTTTTATGCTCCAGGAACTTGTGCAGATTGTTGTGACTTTCCTAAGGTAAGTAAGAGTGTCTTTGCAAAGACATTGGCCAGCTGCCTCAGCACTTGTGGATATAATCCATCAGGCACCATGGACTTAGGTGTGTGCAGTTTCAGTGCTCACTAGCCTGATCCTCCTCCACCAAAGGCTGTGTCTGTCTTGCTCCAAACTTTCCATCTGGTCCCAGGGGCCTGGAATACCTGAGGACCATTCTTATGGGTAAATGGTGAGGCAAAGGACATACTGAGTGCCTCAGGTTTTTCCATGTCGTACACCATCAGTTTCCCTGCCTCATCCAGCAGCTTCCCCATGCTGCTGCTGTATTTGGAGAATCCTTTCTTGTTCCCCTTTACCTCATTTGCCAAATTCAATTCTAGCTGTTTTGTTGCTTTCCTAAGCCCATTCCTGCATGGTTGAACAGCAGCACCATACTCCTCCTGGATCGCCTGCCCCTGATTCCATCTCCTTTATACTTCATTTTTATGCCTGATTAAAGTAAGAAGATTTTTGCTCACTCTTGAGGTACTCCCATTGCCTCTACTTGGTATTCTAGGTGTCAGACTGGTCCTTTCTTGAACTTGGAGAAGATTCTTGACATCAGCTAGCATTCCTGGACACTTCTCTCTAGGGTTGTATCCAATGTGATGCTTCCAAGTAGATCTCTGAAGAACTTTAAAGTCTGTTCTCCTGAAGTCCAGGGCTGAGGTCCTGCCTATTCCCTACTGCTTTCTTTCAGGAATCTGAACGCCACTGGCTCATAGTCAAGGCTGCCCTGACCTTTCCACCCACAATAAGGTCCTTGCTGGCTGCCCAATCACCCATATCAGGAGGTTGCTGCCAACTCACTCCTGAAACCTCCCAGACTGGTTGTGAGAAATTCTCAGATCCCACAATACATGGCAGGCTGACTGAAGTTAACATCTGAGGTCACATGTACTACAACCTGTTTTTCAAATAGTTGAGGAGGACAGAAACATCCATAGCAAGATATTTTATACTCAAATCACATAGAAACTTTAGCAAAAATATGTTCAGAGCCTGTAGAGCTATAAAGCCATCACTGTGGAGGTATTCGTGCTCACTTTTTAAAAGATATTGAACGTGTGCACTCCAATTCAGAAAATGTAAGACATAAAAGTATCTCAGTGTTTTGACCTAGCTTTCAGGGAAATGCCAGCTTTCCTGGAATCCGTTTTTGATTGTAGAATCTGATTTCTAAACCTCAGTACACTTAACCCAAAGGCTCTGAGAGTTTCTGCTTGTCTGTAGCATAGCTCATGGCTGAGGATTTCAATTTATGTCTTGGACATATCAAATGAGGAATTGTGACAGTAAAATTAGGTTTTCTGGGCTGTTGTAGAACTTTTTAGTGACTAAAATTCAAAGGAAAGCAAAATAAAAAGATGAAGGAGGATATGCAAGATCAGCTGGTCTTCCCCCCTTCTTTCCTATTCCTGTCTTTTTTTCAAGAGAAAATACTGAGGGATGAAGAAATGTTGCTCTACTTGCTAGAATTCTATCAGAGACGAGAAATCTGTAGCTCACACACAGAGACAGACGGTGTTCACTGTCAGGTGAGTATTTTCAGTAAAATCCAGCCTTCATTTTAAGAGCAATGTTTCATATACTTATCTTAAAGTGACAGGAGGGCTTCACTTTCTGGGTGTTGCAGATAAATCTGAGTATTGAAATGATATGCTGATTGTCAACATCAGATATTTAACACTTGTCATAAGACATTGTTTTTCTTCTCCTGCTGCAGAAACTCGTGAATGGGGTGGAAGAAGGAAGTATTTGCATTTTTAGCAGAGTTCACATCTTGCGGTTCAGAGCACAAAGAGTTTTTGTAAGACTTATCTTCGCCCAGCTAACGCTGTGGTTCCATACCAGTAGGCACAGTAATAAAGGCCGGAATCCCTCAGAGTTAAAGAATTTATCGTGAGATGATATATGGGCTGAGTAGGATCGCTCCGCACTTGTATTCTATTTCTGTCTCTGTTGTCGTCAAACGTGGCGGTCCCTCCCGTCTCGTACAATATCCTGTTGGGCTGCTCTCCGGGAATCTGCTTGTACCAGTGCACCACACCCTTGCTCTCCAGTCTACATGACATGCTGGCAGACGTGCCCTTCATCTGCACCTGCAGCTCCGGGGTCTGCCCTGGAATTGACTGCGTGTCCACACCTGGAAGTGAGAGCAGAGAAATTGCATGAGCGGAGAAACTCCTGGGGTTTGGAAACAGGCTAATGTGCACTCTAGACAGGAAGGAGAAAGGAGAGGAAAAGGGTCTTACAGGACCAAAATGAAATTGCAAGAAGGACTGGAAACAGCAACATATTGCCCATGCAGATTAGACCTGAAAATGAAATAAATAGAAACAGAAATGTTATAAAGCCTTTCAGGTGGACAAAGTATCAAATGACTGGGAGGAGGAAATTACTCATTCAGCACATCCAATGGTTGTTCTTGTGTTCAACGTGCTACCACAGAGGGTGTTCAATTTCCTGACAAGCTAAACCATGGCAGGAACAGCATAGAAAGGACAAAAAACACCCAATCTGAAAAAAAAGTCTTCATCTATCTACCTACCACATTTATATCAGACTTACCTACTGTGAACACACAAAAAAACTCAAGTTGTTCATCCTGGCCCTTTTTTGTCCTCTTCTCAGACACCTCAAAGCTGTCCCAGAAAAATGTTCCACCAGCCTTTCCTTAGAATTTCAGAGAATCATAGAATAATAGCATACTTTGTGTTGGGAGGGACCTTAAAGATCATCTGGCTCTCACCTCCACCCCATGGGCAGCGATGTCACCCTCTAGGCCAGGTCACTCAGGTCCCCATCCAACCTGGCCTTGAACACATCAAGGGAGGGAGCATTTAGATCTTCTGTGGGTTGTCTGTTCCAGTGCCTCATAACTCTCAAAGTAAAGAATTTCTTCCTAGCATCTAGTTAAAAGCTCTTCCACAGTTTAAAACTCCTCCCCCTTCTTCTATCACCATCTACCCATGTAAAGATTTCTTTTTCATAAGTGCCCTTTGTGTGCCCAAGGGTCGATGCTGGGCTCAGCATTGTTTAACTTGTTCATCAGTGACTTGGGGGAAGGGGCAGATGCCTCCTCAGTTCACTGACAGCACGAAGCTGGGAGGAGTGGCTGATAGCCCAGAGATCTGTGCAGCCCTTCAGAGGGAGCTTGACAGGATGGAGGGATGGTCAGGCTACTTCCCACCTGAGGGCATCTGCCTGCAGCCGTGTGGCAAATGGTGCAGTTGTGCAGTGCTGCTCTAAGTCAGCGTGGAATTTATGAGGCTGGTTGAGGATAACATGAGCTGGGCTCTGTGCTGCTCTTAGACCTGGCTCGAGCAAAGTGTCACAGCCAAAGGATGCCTGGGGCAAAGTGGAGATCTCACAGCCCCGTGTTGCTCCAGCAGGGCACAGAGCAGCAGCGCCTGCACCTGGGTACCAACACTTGTCCTCACTCTCCCTTCACCCTGGAAAGTGAGCCTTGCTGTAAATTGGGTCTGATGAGAAGGAAAGGCACACAAAACTCACTGGAAAAGATCAGAAAGCAAAGGCTGCCTCAGACATTGGAGGGGGGCCAAAGTGTTTCTTTTCTCTCTTGTGTTAGCTATAAATTCTGACCAAAAATAAGTGGCGCTCAAATTGACACATTTAACTTTCATGCCCCTTGGAATGCAAATGAGGAAGAACATGAGACCTGTAATACATGTATGACCAAAGTTACTAAACCCCATCTACAGCATGTGATTGTTCCATCTCATTGGAAAGGGCCAAAAATTTATAGTACAAAAGGGAGAAGAAAGAGGTGGAGGGGCAGAAAAAGTTTTGCCTGCTTCAGATTGGTTGATGGACTGTGTCTCTCCTCCTCTTCTGAGGGGAAGAATCTTGGTTAAATATGCACCTCCAACTGCATAGGAACAGGCCTAGGAATACTTAATTATGTTTATCTATCTATCTATCTAGCTATCTATCTTAGGAAAAAAAGGCAGCTGTTAATTTCACTGTGCATCAAGAACTACAGATATATAAAATACCGTGTAAACATTTGATTGCACTGACTAGCCATGACACATTTCTTTTGAAGATCTTTGCATTCCTTTAACTCTCTCAGGTTGTTGCATGAAGTAAGGAGTTTCTCTGGCAGTAGTGTCTTGTCTTCAGCGAGGTGGTTGCACCTCTGTGTGAGTGACTGCCTTCCTTGATAATGGGCTTGTAGCACCAAATAGGAAAAATACAGCTGGTGGCTCTATTGCAAAACAGCCCCAGTGGCTGTGGCAAAACCAGAGTGAAGCATGCATTTCTACCAGACAGATATTTGCTGGTTCTTGCTTTTTTCTTGTACTTTCCCTTATTTCAAAGGCTGAAAATGTGTCCCTCAAAGACTTTATAGCAAATGGTCCCTTGGCAACAGCCATCATACATCTTGCTCCTCCCTGAGAAAAATTTCACATTTTCTGACCCAAAGAGAGAATCCCCCAGATCTTTTTTAGGTCTTTGTCAACCACACTGTACACAAATAAATCCCATGTTACAATTAGTATAGAAAGTTAGTATTCTTCTGTTGTTGTTGTGATGAATATGTGAGTTTGTGTCAGGTCCTGTAGTGCAGATATATCTACAATTAAAGAATAAAAAAAGAATTCACATGGACAGGGGGTTGTGAATATCCTTGCCACATGACATTTCACTGCAGCTCTCCTCACAGTTGTCTGGCTGAGCAGTGCTGTATCAGCATTTCTATATGTTCCTTGGTTTAATCTGCAGCTTCTCCTTGTAAATGGTCTTCACAACTCTTTCTTGGAACAGTCTTTTCAGGTGTTCCCCAGTGTAATAGATCCTTGCCTACAAAAGTAATTTTCATGGTAACCATTAAGATGGGAGTCCCTACTGGTATCACCTGTGTCTCCACCATCACCTGTATTTGAAGTCTCCCAGGCTAGATCTTAAGTGCAAGAATCCTTCTTCTATGCTCCCTCCCCGATATTGCTTTACTTTTGCTTTCTCAGACTGTATTTTGGAAAGTATCTGTGTTTTTTCAGAGATGACCTGTGTTACTGTATAATTTAGCTGTAATGCCATCACCCACAGGAGTGATTTTTCCCAGCACAGAGCATTATACCACCTAAGTTGTAGCACATCTTTGCTTTTCTCCTTGCATGATATTCATGTAAACATACTCAGCATAAACGTGTTGGGGTGTTTTAGAGGCAGGAAAGTGCAATTATGATTCTCTGTGTTTGACAGAAAGCCTGCCCCTCAGGGCACGGGCAGCTTTCTGCACCTGCTAGCTGTGTGGAAATGCCAGTAGGCACAGTAGTAGGTACCTTCATCATCGGAGTTGATGTCATTGATTGTCAAAGTGCAGACATTTGTACCTTTCTTTGAAGAAGAATACTTGTTGCTATAGGAACTGTCATTGTAAGAAATTGCACGGGCTCCAGTGTACAGAATCCGTTCTGGGGCTTTGGTGGGAGTGTGTCGGTACCAATGTGTGTCTGCATGCTGGAAGTCAGGAATACCCTCAGCTATACAGTCCATGGATGTACTTGTCTTGTGCCCTCTGGTAATGGACACTTCTCTCTGCTCTAGAAGTACTTGTGCTTGTCCATCTAGAAAAAAAAGAGAGAAAACAGAACAAACACTCTTAGCTTGCTGTTCATTCACCCACATGTTTCATTCCACTGCCCTGTGTCACGGTGACAAAGGGAACCTACGAGACCAGGCTGCAGCCAGGGCCAGGAAGCAGCAGCATCCTGAGGGCTCTTGCTTGTGTCTGCCCTCAGGAGGAAGTTAGCAGCACTCCCAGCAGGGGCAGAATGCAGCAACTGAGGAAAGGAAATGACTCACATGAGCCTTTGGAGAGGTTGTCCTGGCAGGTGTTTTTTTGAGATAAACTGATTGAACCCTGCTAAATTAACAGATTATAGCTTTACATAAGCGGCACAAACCTCTCCTTCTCTCCCTCCCTCCCCTTTCCAATTACCTTAACTCATCTATAAAGTAATTTTGTAGTCTGAAGCAAATTTTACCACTTCTGTAGACTAGCTGAAAGCTTCTAAGCAATGCCTGGACTTTTCCTTGGTCAAGGAAATGGATTTTTCCTCAGGTTGGCTGCCAGTAGAACATAAAATAATAAAACTCAAATCATGGAGCTAAATGATTTGGAAGGGTGTGAAATTACTGCTAATGACACATTGAATATTGAAGACCAGGAAAATACACAGCAGACATTTGGGAGCTCAAAAGCAGGATTGTTGTGTTTGTGACTGTTTCTTGTCACAGGTAAAGTGAGATGCTACATCTCAGAGCAGCTTCTCCAAATGCTGGAAAGAATCACAATGCAAAGAAACACAAATGCTTTGCAACTCCTATAGGCCTAGTTTAAAATAAAGACAATTAAATCAAGCAAAATATAGAAATTATTTTGTGTAATTCAAAGTAATTTTTCAGATGCAAGGCCAGTTCTTGTTCCCTTGAAAAGAAAACTAAACCAATTCCCCTTTTCCTGTTGTCATGTCATTTTACTTACGTTAGCCAGTTTGTTGATTTTTTTTTCCCAAGAATTTTCACACAGATTCAGCAACTGCTATCCTACAGTCATGCCAGGAATCTGATCTTTCAATCTCCTGTGAAATGCAACTGGTCCTCAGAGCTCAGTGTGCTCTGGAGACCCCATACTGGAAACTGGCAATACTGGGTCCTTTGGGATAGGAACACAATGGTCCTGTGACTTTATCTATATGTCATTTGTCCATAAACAGAAAGAGCTGAAATAACTCAAAGGAATGTCCTTCTGTTTGCAAAAATAAAAACATCTGCTCTGTAGCTGCAGTCTTGCTATGCTGGATGAGAAACCCCACTGAAGTCAATTAGGAGACTTACGTTTTAACCTAAATGAAAATTTGATCAACTCCAGACAGAAAACGAAGAGAAAATAAAACCAGATTCTCAAGTGACAGAGAAGTATAAAATGGGCATATTGCATCTGCAGTCTTGACTGGTGCTTCAAGTTTATTTTCACTTATAACCTTCTATTCTGCCACATAAATGACAGATCTGGGGTTTTATTCCAAAGATGTAGCTTGAAGGGTAGTGGGAATAGAAAGATTTTTCCTGCTTTTAGCAGGACCCTGCTTTTAGCTAAACCTGTCATCTTATAAACCCACTCAGAGGTAATCCATCCTGACCCCAAAAATGCCATTTTTGCTTGCAAAGTGAAATAACAGGTCTGCAGGTACTGGCCGTAGTGTGCATCTGCTCAGCAGCATCCTTTGTATCTGGCTGTCTGTGCAATCTGATTCAAAGCTTTTGGGAAGAGTAGGGTGGCAGCGTTCCTGCGTGTTGTCAAACACTTGAGGTTCTTATCTGGAAAGCAGGGCATGTCTTTGTGCAGGTCCCCTGTGGCTTTCTACTACTGTGCATCCCAACTGGCACAGTAGTAGGTGGCAGAGTCTTGCGGCGTTACTTTGCTCACTGTCAGGATGAAGACAGATTCGCTGGGATCCTTCTCAACAGTAAACTTCCCCTCATCAGACTGATTTTCAAGGAAAAACGTGGAGGACATGTAGGCAACACGCTTGGGAGCTCCATCGACCTTCTTTTGGTACCAGTGAATAAAAACATTTCTAAAATCAGGACTGGAGACGTGGCAGTTGATTATCACTGTTTCGCCTTCTGGCTTGGTGATGGATATAGGGGTTTGCTGCAAGTCCTGTGCAGAGCCACCTGTGGCAATGAAAGAGAAAAAATAGAGAAGCTGAGATAAGAGAACATTTCCCACTTTTCCACTGGTGGATGTGCAGGAAGCAGGATGAGCAGGGCACATACAAGAAAAAACAGTTGTCAGGAAGAAAGTGCTCAGCAACCACATCATCACTGCTCTTCTTAAGGCTTCCTTACACAGGGCACAGGGTCAGGGTCAGCCTCAAGAGGGTCAGGGTCAGCCTCAAGAGGGTCAGGGTCAGCCTCAAGAGGGTGTGAAGCAGATCTGAGTGGCAGAAAACCATCCAATGAGGCTGTGCCAGCTACAAGTTAAATAATGATGCATGATACTGTTAACTCTCAAACAGAAGGGAAATAAACCAAACAAACAGAAAACCTCTCCCCCTGCCCCAAACCCAAAAAACCACTCATCTCCAAAACTCATCTTTGTAAGAAGAGAGCTCACTACTGAGAAAAACTACTTTTTTCCTTCTTTTTTTATTTCCACAAGGAATTTGTCTGGATGATGAGTAGAGTAGCCTTTTTTTTCTCCTTTGCTTGTTGCACTGTGAGCCATGTTCTTCAAGATAAGATACCAGATAAGGTACTAGACAGAGATCAGCTTAATTTCTTACCTCTCTTACAGACCAAGGTTCTGTAGATGATTTTTCATCCCATGATGATACCTCCAAAATTCTTCTTTTAACAATTCGTCCTATTTATTTTGAACATTGAACATCACATAGGATCCTGTAATATAGCTTCTACCAGAAATCCCTCTTCCTACAGTCATTGTTTGGAGTTATCCAATACAGCAAAAAAAGTCCCAGTGTTTTCAGACTTTTACTAATGACTCCATTAATTAAAAAATCATAAATATACATAAAAAGTATGCCTGACTAGCAATGATCTTCCACTACCTGATCCTACAGCTTCTGGTTTTCACATTACTCAATAGGTGGGATTTCTCTCTGCCTATCAAGGCCACGGTCTTCATAGTCAGGCTTTTCCCATGGTCTTGGCACCCTTACAGATTTTAGCAAGCTGAAATGTGAGTGTAGCTCTCTAACTTAAATGGAGATGTTTTGTAGTATAAACTTGTATGACATGTCATCAGCATTAATACACTCATTTCCGTGTTCTTATGTTCTGAAACCAGCAAGAGGGCCCTTTTTAGACAATGCTTTCTATGCATCTAGTGTAGTTTATTGTTGCAGACTGCTAAATTTTTTAATAAAGATAGTGATTAAAACTATTCAACAGGTGATTGGCCCTTCCAAAGCCAAATGAAGCACATGGGCCTCAGTATTTTCATGTCAGCATTAATTAAACAAACCAGAAACTCTTTTAAAATAAAAAGGTTGATACAGAGATCTGAAAACCTGCTAATGAACAGCAGTCTTACACGGCTATCTCACATCTCCACTGCTTCCTCATCCAGATCATCTACAAAAATGTATAATGACAATTTACTGTTACACTGTTGCTATTGGGGTTCTTTGTTTTTAAAGTAGAAACAAATTGAATACACAAGATACAATTTTCCCAGCTTAATGAGGTAATTCCCACACTTCCTAATTCACGACCCAATTTTTTTTATTTGATTTATTCAAAGTCCAAGGGGGCTTCTTATGTGTCTGCTAAGAGTGTATATTTAAGTTCCATATTTCTGTGAATAGCTCTTCTTTGTACTTGGCTTTTATCTGATAAATATATCACAGCTTAGCAGCTTCTCCCAGCTACCTATTAATTGTGTGTCTTACCTCACTCAACAGCCTCAGAGAGAGAAGTCAACAACCTAGGCAGGGACAGACAGCATCCTGCAAAGTAGGATACTTTGTAAGATACCTCTCATTAACTGTTGGAAAGACTGCACTTGTATGGAATTATTTTGGAGTAGTAAGAGGGGGCTGCAGCAGACAGAGCTATGTGGCTCCTGGAATGGCTCCTTGGAAATCCCAGGTGTGCAGTCCCTTCTGTCTCCTGCCCAGGTCTTCAACTGAAGATAGTTTGGGAAAGACTCTCAGTTAGAGGTGGGTTTCTCTCATAAGGATTCTCCAGCATTTACTCTGCCATTTCTAATTCACTCCTGGACATCAATTTCTTTTTCCATTTCTCTGGGGTTTGCATCTGTAAAGTTGCTTATCCTGGGGTAAAACTTGGAAGCTGCCATGGGACATGTAAAATCAGCAATTTCATCTAAAATTCCCTCTTTCCTCTTAGTCATTTAGGATTGCTCTTCTCCCTTCCTCCTTTTCCCCACCTTGAATGTCTCCAGTTCCCTATCAAGCACTTCCTGACATTTTTGGCTGCTGTTTTCCCATGTCTAGACAAAGCAGCTGCCGTGTCTCCATGCAAAAAGTTAATGGCATTTTGTGATGATTCTTCTGCAAACACATTGCAGCTGCAGTAAATGACAGAGGTTGAGGGAGTGGTTGTGGGTGCAGTCCCACACCATGCAGTCAGTGATAACACTTGCTGAGTTGGTTGCCCAGCTCATGCACCAGCAGCATCTGTGTGGGTAGATGCTTCCTTTGGAGGAAATCTATGATTCCAATTAATATCAGACCCAGAAAGGGTGATACAGACCAATCTCTGTGTATATAGAGGGGGTCCCAGGTGACATTTGGTACCAGTGGATGTAGGTGAACTGTGACCACCAGTTACTTTGCAGATAAACTTGACAGTGTCCTCTGGGACTGACTGGGCTGTGTGATGGAGGCTGGCTCCAGAACAGGTGAAGGACCCAGAACACACCTGGACGGACAGCAGAGAGAATGCAGCAGTGATGAAGCTGCATTAAGAAATCCCCATCGCTGGCTTCAAGGAAACATCCTCAAATAACAGGAACCCCATCCATGAGGAAGAGGGTCTGACCTTTACTCTGTGCTTCTGCTGGTAAAGACAGAGAGTGCTGCACAATATGAGGAGGAAGAGAAACACAAAAACTTTTCTCCACCTTTTGGCTTACATTGCACACATTTCTCAGCCATCACACAGGGTAATCAAGGTATTTGTGCACAAGTTATCTGCCAAGTGTAATTTCAATTTTGGACTTGTGTAATAGGACATGGTGGATATTAAAATGTACGAGGCTGGGTGACAATGGAAGTGTGATATAAATCCAAGAAGAAATATATTCTGACACCCTTAAGAATAGCTAATAAATACCATATACTTACAAGGCCAGAGACAAGACTGAGAGGTTTTAAAGAAGCTGTAATTTTACCTAGTTCTGCTGTGGCTCCTCAGAAAAGGATGTTCAGAGATGCTGGGATCAACATCTCCTGATTGAACTCTGATGAGACAAAAATACCCCAGATATATACCTTGACCCTTCAAAACAAGCAAACGAATTGATGAAGAGACAAGTGATTTTTAAATCATGTTAGCTTAATTTCTTGCTAAAAAAAAAAAAAAAAGAGAAGCCCGTGTTGATGTGAAAACTTGGTGATGTAATTCACAAGTGCTGCCTGTACCTGGAAGAGTCTAACCAGAACAAGTCACTGTGCTGCTGTTCTGCCTGTCAGGCACCTGCATCTTTCTCTGCTTCGCCTCTCTGTGCCAGGGTATGGCTATTTCTGAGCCCCCTCAATACTCCTCTGGATAACAACAGAGAAGTGACTGAGGGACAAGTTTTTGAGAACTGGGGAGCACCCACACAGATCTTACTGGGCAGAGATGTACTTTATTCTCCTGGCATCCAGCCATCAAACCTGGTTTCCCAAACTCAAACTGGCTACGTGTACCTTTGTATGAGCATCTCCTCCTCCCTGTCCTCTGGCCTTTGCTTGTGCTGCCTGAGATTTGAGTGCTCAGACATATATGTGTTTAGACAGCTAGCCTAGGCATTTTCTAACATACTTAACATAGCTTGCAGCTTAGTCTGATATTGTGTGATGACATAACAGAGGTGAGGTGTTCAGTGTAGCAGGACTTGAGTAGGAGACCATAAATAAAAATAGGAACAACGTCGTTATATCCTGGGAGAAATACTTTGTGCCCAGGGTCTTCTCTTTTTCCACAATACCATTTCACTTATTCCTGTGCATACTGCCTCTCAGTCATGGGCAGGGAGAACACAGCTCCAGGTGGCTAATACTCCTCCCATCTTATCATATAAAGCATAACACAATTAGTGGCATGCCTTCACTCCATCCCAATAAAACTCCTGCACCACCCAAGGTCTGGGACACAATCAGTGAAGACACCAGTTGTGTTTTAGTGAGTGGTGGTACAGTTTTGACAAGTCAATGTTTTTTTACAATTTTACAGTAAATCAATGGCGGGGGAGGGTCATACATGCTATGTAGCTCTGGTCTCATCATGTATTGAATAGAGATGTTTCTCCAGACATGTCTCTCTTCCTGAGGAAGGGCTTCATGATCCGGCTGTTTCCTCCCTGCAGGCACAGGCATTCCCGTGAACAGCCAGGTGAAAGACTGCTGCTGGAGCCTGACCTCAGCCCCCTCTCCTTCTCTGCCTAATCTCAGGTCAGTTGCAAAATCCCAGATTTGCAGTGGTGGAGAAGGCTGCAGTGAGCTCTGCTGGGCTTGATGACACCCAGCCAGAAACTTCTCTGCGTTGAAGTTCCACACTTGAAAAACAGAGTAATTCTTCACCCTTTTCCTGATCTTCATCTGTGTTGCTTATTGACTGGGAGCATAACTCCCAAGAAGTAGGGATGGTTTCACAGAGATTACTTCTGAAGCACCAAATACAGCAATGGGTCACTCACAGTCAGACATAACCATGACAGCAATCACAATAACTCAACTAATTTCCTGGTTAATTTTCCTTTTATGACTTGGGGGATTTTGTTTAAGATAGTTAGTCCTTTGTTTTGTTTGGAGAGCAGTGTGGTTCCTGGCTGGAGTATTACTAATGAGATTGTATCTATTAGGCTAATGAGAAAGGGTCAGATTGAACATAAGGAAAACCCTATTTTCATTGAATGATAAAATCAATAGGAGAGCAGGACTAAAGCAAAATATCTGATCAGTGCAGGCACTACTTAATCACTTTGATGTAGGAAAAATATTATTACACCTTAAAGCATATGTAAAGGTGTACCAAGAGCATATGCTCATCTCTCTAGTCACATTCATAGTTACAGGGAAAGACAGAGGCATCCTGTGTTAACCTGGGCACATTAACAGCCTTGAGCAATCACGACTATAACATCACTGCCAGCTTCTCTATCAGCACTGAAAGCAAAGATACTTAACTCTATCCTCTTCAAAGTGAGCATAAACCTCTGCAGTCTTCAAGCATTCAAACTGGATGAAAGAAAATAATTCAGTTTGGAAATCTGTCATGTTAATGAGAAACTATCACAGCATTTGCTAAGGTGTCACCTCCCACATCTACCTCCAGAGTCATTGCATTTTGTGACCATTTGGTAATGGACTTAAAGTACACACAAGTAAATCTTTCAGTAGTTTCACAGGGTGTGAAGGTTTGCTCAAAAGAAGGTAGTTTCTAAAGAGTAAAATCTTTGAATAGATGAAGGAAAGATATAAAGCAGATGTTGTTTTTATCTGATCATTCATGATGAGAAACATAATTACATCAAACTTCAAACTCATTCCCTTATCATTTTCTTAGGGCGAGTTTTAAATCTGTCAAAAAAGAAAGTATGAAGTTGTAAACTAAACCTGCTAAGCTCTGCTCAGAGTGTTTAACAATGAAAAACCAAGTTCCTTCATCAGTCCATTCTTTCCCATGCTGATAAAACTTGCTGCCCACTGTCTACCAATCTTTCCAGGGTGGATGCAGAGCAAAGGGACCTGCTGCCAGGCCTCACAACCTTAAGGGAAGCCATCTGGAAATACGATTTCAGAATTCCATCTTCCTACCAGTCTCAGCATCACTGCTTTTCTCAGCTTGGAGAGGCCAGGCTGGCTAGGATGGCTGTCAGGACAGCAGCACTGAGGCTCCAGCATGGGGGTTGTGAGCTAGTAGGAAATGGAGGTGCATGGTTGTGGAGCTGCCACAATGAGGCTAAGGATGATGATGGCTTTGCTGAGCAGAAGACTTGCACAAGCATCCAGAGAGGCATCCCTCTAGAAACAGCCTCTAAGGATATTTTTGGGAGGTCTCTGCTGGCTTTTATGCCCTCTCTTGGTCTTTCCATCCTTTGTATAAAATGCAGAGCAATGCAGCACTTGGGCACTTAAGCGTATTTTAAATATTCCTAGGACCTTTTGCAATGGCAGGACATGTCATATAATCCTGAAAGATAACTTTTCTTGATGGTTTTAAAATATTTTCCTGCAATTAATAATTTAGCTATTTCCTTAACCACAGGTAGACTACAAAATCATTTTAAGCAGAATTAGCATGTAAAAGGATTTTTTCTGTTACACCAACATTGTCACTTTGAATTGAACCAGCCGAATAACTTCTTATTTGGTGCAGATTTACCATGTTTGGTATACAACATGTTTTAACATTTATGAGATACAAGGATACATTGCTCTATTGACTTGAGCAGCAGCTTGATAAAGTAATTTTCTGTCTTTGTGTGCCTGCAGATTGAAGTAGCCAGCTAGCATGCATAGAACTGATTTTTGTTCTGGTATGGCACTGAAATTGCTGTGTGTGGCTGCAGACATTAGCCAACTTCAGATAATGAGAGATATTAATGAAAAAACTCCTAGTTGAAGATTGAGCCAAATGACAGTTAATTTGGCAAATGCAAATTCTAGCATCTACCACCCTCTGCTGGGTATAAAGGACTAAAACTCTCAGAAGCCCTTTGTGAACAGCTGTGTAAACCATAGGCATGGATGGAGTCCAAGAGTTCCTATTCTGAGATTTTAAAGCAAAACTGTTTAACATCTGTCTTTTAAATTTGCATGAGCTCTTCTTAGGTGGACAGTAGTGTGATATTCTTTCTTGGGCTAGGATATATGCAAAGGTCCTCAGCATTTGCACAGCCTCTCACCTGAAACATCTTACAGACTTAAAATGCAGGGTTCTGAATTTCTGCCAAAGACTGTGGACAACTTCCACTTTTGTGTATATCTCTATGTCTCTATGACACCTTGGGAGTTACAGAACCATGACAGGACTGTCAGATTTTACCCACTCAGAGAATTAATTTTGCATGTCCTTGTGTAGCGGAGGCTGGCTGGATGCCAGGCACCCACCAAAGATGCTCTCTCACTCCCCTCCACAAACTGGACGGGGAGAGAAAATTTAACAGAAAAATTTAACAAAGTTTATCAAATTTATCTCATGGCTTGAGATAAAAATTTGGAGAGATCACTCACTAAATATGGCCATGCACAAAACAGGCTAAGCATAGAGATTTGAGTTAAATTTATTACTAAATAAAATCAGAGAAGGATAATGAGAAGTAAAACAGAACCTTAAAAATGCCTTCCTCCCACACCCCTCTCCTTCCCAGCTCTACCTCCTTCCCCAGTGGGGCAGGGAGACAGGGAATGTGGGTTTATGGTCAGTTCATCACCTGTGGTTTCATCTGCTGCTCTGGAAGAGGAGTCCTTCCCCTGCTCCACCGTGGGATTCCTTCCACAGGAGACAGTTCTCCAAGAACTTCTCCAACATGAGTCCATCTCCTGGGCAGCAGCTCCCTGTGCTGCAATGTGAGCCCATCCCACAGGCAACAGTCCTTGCCAAACTGCTGCAGCACGGGTCACTCTTCCACGCGGTGCAGTTCTTCAAGGACAGGCTACTCCAGAGTGGGCTTCTCTCTCCATGGGCCTCCTGTGGGGTCACAGCCTCCTCTGAGGCATCGACCTCTTCTGGCAAGGGCTGCCCCACGGGCTGTGGGTGGATCTCTGCATCCCCTTGGTCCTCCATGGGCTGCAGGGACATAGCTGCTTCCCCATGGTCTGCACCAGAGTATACAGTGGAATCCCAGTTTTGGTGCCTGGAGCACCTCCTCCCCCTCCTTCTCCACTGACCTGGGTGTCTGCAGAGTTTTTCCTCTCCCATAATGTCACTCTACTCTTCTCTGGCCACAATTACAACTGTGCAGTAACGTTGCTCCTTTCTTCTTAAATCTATTATTACAGAGTTGTTACCTCCATTTCCAGCTGGGCCAGTCTTGACCAGTGGCATGTCTCCCTTTGGAGCAACCTGGGACTGGCTCTGCTAAACATGAAGGAAGGTTCCAGCAGCTTCTCACAGAAGCCTGGAGAACGTGCTACCAAACACCAGGACATGCAACCCCAGTACACATTATCATTTGACAATTACGTGTTAACCTGCACAGTTAATTCTTCAAAATTACATGTTTTGTTTCTTTACTCATTCACTGACATATAGCCAGATCCCTCCTTCCATTGCAGCTCAATATGTTTAATTTAAAAAACTTTAATACAGAGATGTTGACTTTCTTATACATTAAGTTTGCAAATCTGGACTATCTTAACCTTCGCCTTTGCAGCATTATTAAGGAAACTTAATAATTTAAGTATATAACTACTTACCTTTCCAGGGCTTTGATGTTCTTTGTCCAATTATACCTCATACCTCAAGCAGTCTGTCTAGGCAAATATAAAGGCACTATTAGTGACCAGGGGTTTTATCTGGTTCACACCAAAGCCTATGCTCTGATAGCACCAAAAGAAACCCCAGTCTCTTTTCTCTGAAACCAGGCTGAGGACATAGAGGACTTTGCATTTGTTGACTGTTTTCAGCAGAAGTGAGTACCACTGGCTCCTGAAGATTCAAGTTTTGGTGGCTGCACAGTACTTTGTTGTTACCTGTGTTGCATTTAGTGCCTGTGGCTGGATAGAAAGCCACACATACACAGAGTGCTACTTCTACTACTGTCTGGGTATTTTCTTTCACTAAAATTTCCTTTAACTGCTATTAAGCATCTGAATATGCAGCACAACCCTCTTATGGATAATTTCAGCTTTTGCAAATTAATGCTAATTAAGAGGTCTTCCTGTTGGTTACAGGAGAAACCATTTGGAAAGTGCTGCATTTTTCCCTATATGATGTTTCTGTGCTGATTAAACAGGCCAGAGTGGAAAGAGGGAAAGATATAGTTGAGATGCTGGCAGAGATATGGTGTACAAAGCATCAGAGCTGAAATCACATGGAAGAAGACTGTTGGGATAAAAGGGTTAAAAGTTAAAGAGTAGTGAGGAGGAAGACAGATTTGCTCAAGTGACCTTGCATCTGGGAAAAGATAGATCTTTCAAATCTTCTTTAAAAACTAACAATAAAATATGATTTTGTACTTCAAGCAGCAAACTGTGGTGTTTTTGATGCCTGCTACTTGCTCATGCTTTACCTGCACATAGCATAAGGGACAGCCTTGTAGTGTCCTTCAGCCAATGGTTGTCCCTTCACAACCCCATCCATCTAAACTACCCATCAGAGTGGCTTTTTTGGATGCTCTTTTCCCTGTGACAGCAAGACACTATAAAAATTTTGTTAAGAATGAGCTTAATGAGACTTTGATTTATTTAACATCTTTCTGACATTAGGGCATCAGTAATCAGAGCATCCTGGAATTGAATGCCATGCTATCTGAGCAGGACCATACCCCTCATCCTCCCCTCCTTTTTCTGTGGCAGGGACAGAGGCCCAGAGGAAGGAAACGAGGTAGGGAGAGGAAGAGGAGAGAATGGACAGAAGTGTTGTTCAGCTTACACAGTTTTCATTATTCATGAAAGGCTGTAAAACTGATAGATGAGCTGCAAATATGCAATTTATTTGTTCACTCACACAACATGTTTTTCTATCTTCATTACTTTGTCTTTTTTTTCAAGACCACACCATGAATAAACAGTCTGTAGGATCAGGAGATTGGATCCCTAAATCTTTCAAGGATTTATTTTATGTAGAATTATAAATTATACCTGTTCAAAAAGGTTACTAGTATATGCTCTCTTAGGCAAATAAGCCTTTAGAGAAACCAAGACATGCTGAGTTTTACAATCACTCTGAAAGCACAAAATTCAGTAATTTGCCAAGTGCAACACTGTAAATCAAAAAAATCCAGGTAAAGGCAGAAATAATTTTGGGCTGATATAATTTCCGGCAGAGTGTAACTCAAGTTAATGCAGTGTAACACAAGTGTATTGTGTATGTGACAGCAGTACATACTGGAAAGTATTTCCCTTGCTTGCCCTAGAATAAAGTTTCATCCATCACAGAGAAATACACTTACTGCACAAGACTCACCTCAGGAGCCGCAGACATAAGAGAGTATCATCCTAGTATAGGGAATTTTGTGAAGAATTTTAAAGACAATAATTTTCCTCATCCTTTCTTGCAGACACTTGTGGCTCTGGGTTGTGTGTGTGAGATGTGAAGACATAATGTCAGAATGGTATGCCACATACACAGTAACCTGCAGCATTTAAATGACAAACCATGAGCAATACCATGGCTTTTGGAACATTACCAGCACATCCTGTTGCCAACAAATAATGATAGTACAATGAAAGCTCTTTGCTGTAGACCAGAGACTTTTCCTATCGATGTACAATCTTAAGTATACTTGAAAACCCTCTGTGAATCTGGCACATTGTGCTGTACCAAGGAGATTGGACGACCAAGGGTGTTTGACTTTGATGTCAATTCTTCTAAAACCAAGAGGACCCCTAATAGTAGTAACTGCATGCAATGCACACCTAGTAAAAGAATACTTTTTGCTGATCATAGTAAAGCTTTGGGGTGATCATGACATAATCATAGGGTTAGGACTGTCACACATAATGGTCTCACTTGATAGTTGGTCCCTTTCAAAGAGGTGGTGACACAGTGTCCACAGAGAAGCTGAAGTTCCATTGTCCAGTGCTAGGCTTTCCCAGTGATATGTAGAGCAACCATTACTGAAATGCAAGTGTTGAGATGCAGCTAAGCAAGAAACTGGCCTGGAGGTTATCATGAGTATCACTGTAAACCAAGTGCAATAGGTCATTATGACCATCACAAAATGGTGTGCTGGAGTCTGGAATTTATTGTAACAAGCAGATCAAAAGAAAGTTTTGTCCTTGAAGAGATTCTTGGCCCTAGATCATACCTGCTGAAGAAATGAACAGAAAACTAGAGTGCTTTCCTGTAACTTCCTTACTCAATGGATATTTCAAATCCAAAATCCCAGCTGTCACAACTGACCCATCCAGCTTCTTCACAAAACACAGCTATCACTGGACTTTAAAACCTACTGAGAGAGATCCTGAAAAACAGAGAAAAAAATCAACTCTTCTCTTCTTCAAGAGGCACAAACCCCCTATTTCTCCAACTGAGATTTAGCAAATTAGAAATGGAGTGGAAATAGATATTGTTTGCAAACAAGATGACCAACATATAAATGAAAAATAATTGACTTCATAGGAAAATATAGATGTTCTTAAATATTTGCAGCTTCCATGCCTCAGCAAACACAATGGAGCAGATTTGTGGAGAACTTGCTTTCCACATGAAAAGAAAGTGGACAAGTGAATAATTACTAAGAGGTAGAAATCTTCAGCTAAATGATGGTTAAATACAGACAAACTCCCTTCCTCAGTGGGCAGATATTAGCTGGTGGTCAGAGTCAGGAACAGGAAGAGCAGCAGAGAGATGCTCAGCTGGGTTTCAGACCTTTTGGAACTCTGGCCACAACTAGGGTTGAGAGCAAGAATTTAGATGTTGTACCTGTTATGCTGTATTCCTTTGGAGAAAGAGGTATTAAATTAAGATTAGATTATAGAATGCAATGCATAAATTATATGAACTTCTTACAAAACTTCAGAAGCACCACAGAAGAAACAGCTTCTTTGGACCAAAGGTTTATTTTTAATGACACAGCACTGGAAAACATAAGTTACAGATGACTTTTTGATACAGGATACATTATATATCATCTTACTTTAAAAGGTTCTGTGAAGGTATGCTGCATAAATACATATAGTGAAAATATATTGTGTTCATTTACTCTCAGAGATTAGTTCTGTTTCTTTTTGAAAATGGTATTCAGCCAATTAAATAAAAAAGTATATATTAGCATCATAACAACTCCACCCTCCAGGTTATCTCATTGTAACTACTGCAGCTGGAAGAGGAGACCGAGCCATGCCTTCTCAAAGGTTAGCGGCTTTGAACATGATGTTATTCATCATCTAAGAATGAAAATTTCACATTACAAACACAGATATTGTATCATGTTTTGGCAATGGAGCTGCTCGTTTTGCTTTGAGCAAAACTGTTTCCTGTAATGCCAGACAGTGAAAGAGCAATGCATGTCCTGGATGATACTACACAGCCAAAGAACTACAATGAAGTTGTGAAAATGCATATATAGCCATATGCACTTATATATACACATAAAAGTTCTTGTGTATATATATTATGCATGTCCAAAAATAACACTGAAAAACGTTGCAGTAGTTAACTATCTTTTAAACACATGAAACTTATAATAGTTTGACCTCATAACTACAGGATAATTAATTAAATCTTCTGCAGTGCAACGGAATACAATACACTTAGTGCAGAGAAGTTAAGGTTTTGGTATTGAGGAAGCTAATTTCAGATTTCATGGGAAAGGATCAAATACAGGATCACCATAGCTCTGACAAAGCACAAACAAATCTGTCTCCACATACTCGTGAACAAATAAGGACATTTCATTTTTATCTGATTTTTTTTCCCGTGTACTGTTTCAGCAATTACAGCTTAACTGTTTGCATTCATGCTCATTTGATATGTTTCAACTAGCTTTGTCTGGCACCAGTCTGTAAACCATTAACAGCTTAAACCACAAAAAGATGGGCTCCTGTGTTTCAAAGAGGTTAAAAACCTACTGTCTGAGCTTCATACTACATTTGTCTGCCTGGGAGAACTACTCCAGATGGCGTGTGAAGTTCTCTGGGAAAAGTCCTTTATAACTATTTACATCTCTGTACTGAAGCCACTCGGATTCCTTAATGCCAGTCAGCCAGCCAGCCTCCTGCAAAGAAAAAGACAGAGCCTCTTAAATTTCAGGTCTCCCCACATTCCTCACAATGAGCTTCAGACCTGAAGATGTTTCAGAATAACACGGCTAAAAGGTTTGGTGTTTTGGTTAAAAAACAGCCTCTAATTTTACACAGACCATTTTCTCTGTTCTGCCACACGACAATTTTGTGAGACCAAGTGACTGCAAGCAACGGTACAGCCTTTAGTCCATCTAACTCCTGGATGAACTTAATGTTCTACAGGGGAGAAGAATAGTTCTAAATCCTAATTTTTTTCCCCTGAGTTTTTTTTTTCTCATTCATACATCAACAATCAGAAGAAAGAACAGTCTCAGGAGTTACTATCTCTAGAAAAGATGTAATTATTTTTCAAAAAACTCCTGGAAACCTAAACCAGGACTTGACAAACAAAATATCAACAAATCATCAGCAGTCCAAGTAAACAAATGAGAGATTTCTTATTGGAAAGTACTGGGATCTCTTAGTATGATAAATTCTACCTGGAATAAAATCATTTTGGTATCTTTAAAAATGACCAATCTACTCTCATCTCACTAAGAAACTCCTTATCTTTTTCCTTTAAAAGATGGAGCAAAGCCATGGCAAACAGAACTTCTAATGTTGCCATTTTATTATTGCACAGACAGTACACATGGAGATAGAATAGCTTGAACAGATCATCACATACACCATCAAGTCACGATTGTGGGGTAGCTGCATGTGCTGGTGGGGGCTGTCTAGCCCCAAATAATCAGATCATTAAAGCAGATCCAGTTTATTACGACATTGGCTGGGTACATTTAAGTGGGGACATGTTTTTGAAGCATGTGGAATATCTAAGAGATAGAGGAACTGCTGTTTAGCACAGGCAGCATAGACTGTAGAAAGGAATACAGAGTTTTACTGGATAATAACTTCAACACAAGTCTAATGGAAAAAGCCACTGGGGGGACTGGTTTGCTTCAAATGGAGGTTGATGTTACAAGGTGTATTGGAATTACAGCTTTAGACAGGTCAGTTTTGAAGGAGAATAAAACATAACAAAGATAAGTCTCTACAGAAATCAAGAAAGTACCTGGCAAAAGACGAAGGTATTGAGCTTTATGGTGATGGTAAACATGAAGGGGAAATATGTAATGCCCAATAAATACATTAAAAGAATGGCTCCAGAAACATAAATACATAAAGGTTTATTTTCTCCATCACTGCACACAATTTACTTCAATTAATGCTAATGGGAATTTCAATGCACACTAGAAGAATTATACTTCATGCACTCACCAAGCATTATCATGTATTTAACATCCAATATCCTAGCAAAAACAGACTGGAGTCAGAGAGTATATTTTGCTATCCTTAGTGTCCTATTCTGCAAAGATTGACAATTAAATCAGTTGAACTGCCCATGAGGTAAGGCAGTGTAATCTGGGTAGGGATAATAGATTTTATTTCAATAAAAAGAGCCATATACCTACTGTAGTATAAATATTTTGTTCTGATATAAGTAAAAAAGCCACTCAAAAAAGCCAAGTATTTGTACTTGAATTAAAAGAAAGCACAGCTGAGAGGACTGATAATTACCTATCTTTGAAAAGGATCAGTCTGCAAAACAATTTCAGACAGTTCTCAGGACTCATATGTGCTTAGGACATTAGTATTTAGGCCTATTTTAAGAGATACTCTTCATCCAGAGCAGAACCCTTGGCTACCTGATCAAGCAGGATCCAGTCTCCCACTTCTCAACCCTCAAATCAACTGGGAGGTTTCTTACCAACACTACAGGCACTAACATGTGCCCATGGGGTGGCTGGTGCTAATAATGCACAGTACAGTCTTCTCTTCTAAAGCAACAGCCAAAATCAACATACTTCACTGCAATTCAGTTTAAAATACAGAATACAATTGTTTAAAAATTCACCTGAAATGCAATGTTGGAACAAAATTAGATGCCTTAAATTAAATTAAACTGTTGTTTAATTCAGGTTCAGGTTTCCAAAGGGCAAAGTTATCTTTATCAGAGACACCTAACACAGAGAAGCATCTCTAGACTTTTAGGCTACAGGACACCACAATTTGGGTGCATTCTTAGTGCTCTCTGTGGGTGAATTTACATTATTTCTACAAATCACACATAAAAACTCTAAACATTTAGGGAGCATGTAATTAATTCTACTGAAGTGTTGACAAGATGATACAGAACAATGTAACAGTTTGTAGGTCATCCCCTTCATGAAATCTTTGTGTACCTGTGTGTCAGTATAATATCCACTACAATGTAGCACAAAAAAAACCCTTAAAAATATGAAGAGGTCAGATCCTGCTAATAACATGTATCTGTGACTTCAGGTGTAGTCAACTGTGCCATTTAGTCTCAAACTACATACAAAGGCATAAGTAAAATCTTTGTGTTTTCTTACAGTAACATAATTTTGAATACACATTCCCATTAACTATCTGCAAGAAAAAAAGTTTAGACAAAGAAAAACATCAACAAAAGCCAGAATCACGTTTTTACCTGATCAGCTGTGGTCTCAGAAGGAATCACTAGCACAATATCTCCTCGTTTTAAATTAAGCTCATCACTGTTAGCTGCCTCGAAATCGTGTAGAACTTCAACCTAAAGAAAATAACACCACACATATAGATGTGATCTAAATTTGCTCAACAAAACTATCTGTTAAATCTCGACTGAAAAAAAATTCATCATTATGCAAACATAGGGCTATAGATAAGTACATTCAAATTATCATAGAACCACGGAATGCTAACAGGTTGCAATGGACCTTAAAGATCATCTGGTCCCAATCTCCCCTGCCATGGCAGGGACACTTTCCCCTAGTTGTTCAAGGCCTTATCCAACCTGGCTTGACCACTGCCAGGGCTGGGGCATCCACTACCTCCCTGGGAAACCTGTTCCAGTGTCTCACCATCCTCACAGTAAAAATTTCTTTCTAATGTCTAATTCAAAATTTCCCCTCTTTCAATTTGTATCCATTACTCCTTGTCCTACAAGGAAGTACAGTTCCTGATGAAGAGTCCCTCTCCAGCTTCCCTGTAGGTCCCCTTCAGATACTGGCAGGTTGCCATGAGGTCTGCATGGAACTTTCTATTCTCCAGGCTTAACAGCCCCAATTTTCTCAGCCTGTGTCTGAGGCGGAGCTGTTCCAGTCCTCTTATTAACCTTGTGGCCCTCCTTTAGATTTATTCCAACAATTCCATGTCCTTCTTATGCTGGGGACACCAGAACTGTAGGCAACACTCCAGGTAGGATCTCACAAGAACAGAATCACCTCCTTTGATCTGGCATAAATTGATAATAAAGGCACTGATTCATGTCATTCATGTCACTGATTCATTTTATGCATTTCCTTAGAAGCAGGGACAATTTAAAAATAGTTTCCTTTCCTGGGACTATCAGAAGAAACTTAAGATCCTTTCCTAAGATTACAAGACCTCAAGGACAGATGATAATGCAACATCCCACAAGCCCTGCCTCTTGGGCAAGGCCTGCCACTATCACTTCTGCCATGTAAGGAACTTCCTTCCATTCTCCATCATCATTATGACATCTGCAAGAGAGGTGGCAGGATTTTACAAATAAAATTGAGAAAGATTCTCAGGCACTTATATTCTCTCATTTTCTTGTTGTTACCACTGTTGTATTACTCTTCTTGTAAAAATCTACAAAAATTTGAGTCAGTCATATAGTATCCATTGGTAAGCAAAGAGGTGAGTAATGGAAACCATACTTAATGACTGCCCTGGAAGGAACTCTCACTTAGGAGCAGATGGGTATGCCAAAAATATCTGCCTTTCAAAGGGGTGAGCATTCAAACATTGGCAAGATCAGCATGTCATTGTGAACAGACCATTTTAAGTAAATGGTTTTTATCTCCTTAAAAACCAGCTAGTCTAATTGAAAGAAAGTGGCATTAAGAACCAGATGGCAAGCATATATTCTTCTCCTTCTCTATGTCTGACCCAACAGTGTAATGAAAACAAAAGATGAACTATGTCAGCATGTTTGAGTTGCATGATACTGTTTACCTTTACCCTACTGTTATCCACAAAGTTTGCAGAAAATATTGAGCAATGAGAATAGACCAAAAAGAATGGCATACTTAGAGAGTGCTATGGGACTAATTAGCCTGAACTATGCAAATTATAGTAGGAAGCATGTAAAGTTCATCCATCCTCAAGGTGCTTTTCTGCTGCTCAGTGATTCTAAATTAAAAGTATTTTCAAAGAACCTTGTGAACTAGGGAACCCTGGGGGTTTTGCCAGCCAAGGAAAGAACTTCTCTTATGCCTCATTAAATTTTTCTGTTTGATTACCCTAAGAGTTTATATTATTACTAAAGTTACTGAATGACATTTTGGCTTTATTACCATCAACTGTAGCCATGGGTTTCAATAGAATCAGTACATCCACTACAGATTATCAGGCCAGAAAAAAAGCCATTTTAAAAATTATCTCAGAATCATAGGATGGTTTGGCTTGCAAGGGACCTTAGGGATCAAATATATTGTTAGCATATCAGATATATCATTAGCATATATCAACAATATTCCTGATTAACTATGTGGCAGTGCATTTTTGTTCAATATATTAATTTCCATCAGTCATTGGGTGAGATTCAAGGATTCTTGTACTTCAGTGAATCTTACAGCTACATAAGGATATGCACAGCAACAAGCATGCAGAAAATGTATCTTCTAAAACTTTATTTATGAAGCAACAACACAATATTACAGTTGTAGTTGCATGTATTTTTGTGTGCATGTGGCTGATAAACTAAGAATCCTTTGTCCTCAAGAAATCATGACACTACTTGTGCAGACGAGACACACCCACAGAAGCTAAGGGTATCTAAAAGAATGGAGAAGCAGACCTTATAGAGAAAACCAGGTGGCACTGCTGAAGCTGCATCTTCTGCTACAACGGGCTGATCCTGAGAAAGCACAGCCTGGATTTCTTCAGCAGGTTTCTGATCACTTGCAGCTTGGGAAGTTTCACTGAGAGAAGTGTCAGTGACCTGAGCGCCCATCTCTGTTGTGGCATCTTTGGACTCATTCATGATGACTTCGTGTTCTTCTCCCTCCCCCTCGTTGTTTGATGCTGGCTCTATTACTACTGAAGGGATGCTGCTGACCTTTTCCTGGCGGAAGAAAACCAAAATACAACCCCCCCTCAGAAAATAAATGCAAAACAGTTTACTACTTTATTTCAAGCAGGAAAACACTATTGTTTGCTTATTGCATTGGGCATATATGGGAATGAGAATTTATTTTTTTCTCCACCACGAATTCTTAAGACAGAAAACAGTATTTGTGCAAGAATGCCAAGGAATAATCCCCTCCCTGTTATCACTGCTCCCCTTAGTCCTCCTAAACCTACTTTACACATTATTGCACTAAATAATAAAAATTCTCTGTAGGTAGCTTGGGCATAGTTTTCAGTGTTCCTGGAAATTACTAGATCTTTTTCCTTCACTCTGCTCTTTAGTTTCAGCAGGTTTGAGTGAAGCCAGTATTTCCAGTAGTCACTGTATGTTTTTATTTCGAATTTGAAGTCACCAGGATAATAGTGATAGAAGGTGATAGAAGGAAATATGACCTATTTCTTTGACTGAAGGGATCTCTCCTGATTTACAACAATGTAACTGGGAGCAGAGAAGGCAAAAAAATCTAAGTAGCATCTGACCAATCACAAATCCCAGTAAAAAAAACATATAACAAAACTTGTTGGAGTACCCAACCTGAAAAAAACTATGTTCACTGATCCTCTTCCAGACCATCGTATCCTGGAGCACAGATGAAATAGAATATGCAATGAAATCAGGTGGTAACTGGCAGCCCAGCAACAGGGTCTGCTCTAGTAGGTGTTTTCCAGCTCCTCAGAGGTTGCAGAGGAAAAGGCAGCAGGCCAGATACGGATACCTGGCTTGACCACCATGACTTACAGGAAACAAAGTAATGCTATTGATAGGACATGGTGCCAGGATTTAAGAAAAAATCCAATTGTTTCTCTCCCTATTTCTCCAGAAGGCCCTGTTATACTCTATGTTATCTCCACAGAGGGGCACAGAGAGACAGCAGTGGGGGATAGCCCAAACAATATGCTGTCCATGCTGCTCACAGGGCCATCATAGGTGCCATCATAGGTGCTATCTCCACAAGCCTAGGGGAGTACAGAGACACAAATGCAGGCACAACCCAAAGTAAGGACTTAGAAGAAAGAATATCCTGTGTGAGAACTTTCTAGAGCCATCCCAAGAGAACATCAACCTTGCTGCTGGTTGAACCTGCGGGCACAGAGCAGCAGTGGCCTTGCTTCTCTCAGGCTGCCGAATCTGTCTTGATTCTCCTAACCCACTCTCCCATGCACTGACATGAGTTACCTGAGACACATCAGTCTCTTTTTCTTCTCCCTGAGGTTTGTCACCTTCAGCAACATCCTCCTGCTCAGTGGTGGCAGCTCCTGCTGCCACAGCCACACTGTCTTCTGATGCTGCAGTCCTCTCACCAACAGGTACCACCTAAAGGCAATAGAAGGGAGGGACCTTTCAGGATACAAGTTATAGATCCTTATGGAGAGAACATGGACCAGCCTTTGCTCTGTGACCTCCCTGTGTGATGCTGACCTACGGTGTTGAGGTCACTGGTGCTCCTCTTGATTTATGGAGAAGAGCAGTGCTGGAGACAAGCTTGTTCAGAGAAGCTGATTAACAGATGGGAGAGAGACATTTATGAAACCTCATCATGCAATATTTAGCACAGTCCTCAGGTGTTATGAGTGGAGTAACTGTTTGCAAAAGCTGTTTTCCTTCCCTTGTCTTCCAGCTCTATTGTGGAAGAAATTTACCACTCGTTTCTGCAGAGGAGGAGCTTCAAACTGTCCAGGGGTCCACAGGATGCTGCCAATGGAATCTGTTCTTGGCAAGAGGCTTCAAGCCTTCTCTAGCTAGTCACCTACCTCACCACAAACCTTGCCTGGCTTCAAAAATCTTGTCAGCTTAATTACACATTCTTCTCTAACAGAGCGACTTACGAATCAGGCCATGTCAGAAGAAGTAAATATATTCTACATCTGGATAACCATCAGAAAAAATTTAACCACAAAGATCTATAATTATGTCAGTATAAAAAGATACATAAGAGCCTATTCAGTCTGGCTGTGACGGAATAATTTCTGGTCAGACCGTGTTGAGAAGTTAATGCATGATTTATTCCAGCTCTTGAAAGGTGCATAGAAAAGTACCTGCCTGCTACTAGATCAATGTTTAATCCTTCAGCCAGCAGAAACTGTTACTTGTTGGTGTGCGTAACTCAAAAAGGTTATTGTATTCCCTATCTATCTGTTCCCCAAATTGTTACTGACTCTTTAAGACCCTGCAGCTGGAAAAACTGGAAAACTGGGGTAGGGTGCTATGGTGGGCATTCACAAAGTCTGCTCTAGCAGGCAGTTTATCCCATTTTGCTGCGTGGTTTTTGCTTTGCTGGCTGCTCGGTCTTTGCCTAAGCAGAAGCTTCTCCCTTTTTGAGTTCTCTTTTCATATTTTTGTCTCCTTCTTCCTTGTCTTGGGGAGACTGAAGTGGGAGGCTTTGAGCTGCCTTGGGATGAATTCTGTAGGTGCCCATCTGCAGTCGAGGTGTCGTACTGAGCGTAGCGGAGCAGCCCTGGCTGTGGCCTGGGTCGTGTCAGCCACGATGGCCCCTGCCCAGCTGCTCTGCCTGGCCCTGCCTGCCCTGCCGTGTCCTGCAGCGTGGAGGCCACTGACCCCAGAGGGGCTGTCGGGGCTTGGGCTGCCACTGGAACTGCTCCATGAGCTCCTCCCTTCCTGGAAGGGATTGGATGCCATCTTGTCCCTTTGTCTTTCCCACAGTCACCCCTCTTGGGTGCTATCTCAGGAAAGGGAGTTTGCTGGCTGAATGGATCTCTTCTTTGTTCTCATGTGTTCATTAGATTTAGCTATTTTGTATCTAGCAGTTATTTATTGTTAGCTTTTGCCTGTTGCTGTTTCATTTAGTAAACTGTTATTTTATATTTATTTTTATAAATTTTAGTAAACTGTTGTTTTTTCACTTATTCTACTTGTATTCATTCCTTAGTGGCAGAAAGGGATTGTTTAACCTATAAAGGGAGGCAGCTCATTCAAGAGTGTTCTCCTTTTAAACTGTGTTAAACCAAGACACTTGTAATTTATGCATCCCACTAACACTTGCATTGCTATATACTGCTTATGATAGCATATTGGGTATATACTTACAGTGGATTCATCTTAAAGTTTGGACTGTTGAAGGTAAATAACAAAACTCATTGTTTTAATCTAATTAACTTCAAGACGGAATTTTTACCTCAGAGCTGGCTCAAAGATAAAGAAAAAACACTGAAGGAAAACTCTTTTCAAGGTACCAATATCAAGCCACAGTTAGTAGAAATCTCTCTATCTCCATTGAACAGTCTGATGCTCTTTGTTTCTTCAGTTTGATCTTTTCCCCATGGATGAGGCTAACTCCACTACCTGAACTCAGCAACTGTTCAAGGTCACTCTTCAGGCATTGTTTTTTAGCAACATTAAATATTCACCACTACTCCTATTTGCTGCTATTAATTGAAGTGATAAAGAAATCCTCCTGGAATCCATGAAGACAGAAAATATTATATGGATTTACAGAAATCACTGGGGAACTTTAACTTAAATTGAAACTGCTGCTGAAGGATGCTCTATTGTAAGAGGAAATAACATCAACAGATAAGTTCAGATGTTGGCATTTTTTCCTATAAGGCATGCAAATCTGCCACTCATAGTATTACCAATTTTAGCAGTCTTGATCCAAGAAGATATACAAATAAATGACGAATGTTAAGCCTCCTGGAAGAGACTAGTAGAAAAGAGTGGGAATGGAGTGTACATCAGATTGATTTTACACCATTAATTTCTAAGAACATGCTGCAGAAATTGGTCTTGCTGTCTATTCTGATTAAGATCAACAACTTCTACTTATTGGATTTATATAGATCATTTTATTTTAATAAGGAGGAGAATACTAATCTACATGAATCAGCTCATAAATGCCCCACAGTGTAAGGGTGACACTCTCACAGCACGCAGTCATGAGTCACTAAGTGTATACCACAGCTCACAATCACACAATCATTTTTTCTTGTGTCTTAAGAGTAAAAAACCAATAAAAGGTAGATGATTAAAAAAAGCTCTCATAAAAAGGCATGTGAGGAAGCACAGAATGAATCCCACTATCAGCCTCAAATATCTGACTAGTACAGAAGAGAAAAAAAAAAGGCAGGAGGTTGAATTCACACCCAGCTATGTTGTGTATGTACCCTAACCCTTACCCCAACCCTAACCCTAAGCATGACATCCTTGCAGATACAGCTACTTGTACTACCTTACCTCATACTGAAAACCAATCCTACAAATCTCTTTTATATAGGTAATTAATGACATTAGGCAGTCTAATAGCATTCCAAATTAGCTGTCTCTAGCAGTATTATTGAAATTTGTCCCATTACACCAAGCACACAGGGGAGAAAGAAAGGACCATCCAGTATAAAGAGGGGTGTGATAGAACCACTCGGCTGTTTTAACTGCACAGATGTGAATTCTTCTCAGCCAGGATTCAGCTGATCCACACAGCTGCACTCTCATTAACATTGCTGCCAGCTCAACACAATGCCACAGATTCAGCAGTAGTGATCATGAGCCCAGGAAGGGGAGAAGAGGTACCAAGCCTGCTGCTGGGGTCTGCCAGAGGAGCTCCCTCAGATACACTTGTCTTCCAGAGCTGAAGTTCTTGTGCCATGGCTGATTTCGAACAGGAATGGGTAATTTTTATGACAGTTGGTTATAACCACAGCTAAGCTAGCTAATGCCAAGAGAGACCAATCATCAAGTTTTAGGGAATGCATCAGTTGCAAAGTCTTGGAAAACTCTCAAGAATTTGTTATGCAACTTACAGAGTATCAAAGGGACTCCATTAACAGTCAACTATTGTTTTAGTAAATAACTTAATCTCTTATGGCAGCTCTTCTGCATAGTAATACTGTTTTAAACAGCCGTTTTAAATAGAACACGGGCAAATTCACTCTCAGATAAGATAGTGAACAAGTAGTATTAGAATAAAGGGGGAAGATTTCAAAGACACAGCCTTGGTGCTAGCACAACCATGAGGCATTTCTTGCATATTTCTTCTTGAACCAGACTTGTTGGGAGTGACAAGGCAATGCTAGAGGAACAACACAACACTCTCTTGCACTGTGTCCACACCAAGCTGGGCTTGATCTACCACTCCCACTCTGCACCTTCTTCCTATGCAATTCCACTGGCTTCCATGTGGATGTGGCAGTGCTGGTGAGGAATACAGCACCAGTGAGTCCCAAATTCACTTCCAAGTGACACTGGTATGCCCTACAGCCACAGATATATCCTTGGCTCTAGCAGACCTAATGCTGTTTTACAGCACGGTAATGAACCTAAGCTTGGACAGCTGAACTTACTAGCATGTACTGAAACCAGTTCATTACCTTTTTGTATATATCATGGCACCAAAATGGATCACAACATAAAAGCAGATTGCTAGCACCTTGAGATACAAGTCCTGAGTGATTAATAACTAGGAGTTATTTCCCAGTCCCTACTTCTATCCCTGGGTTTAATATGCAGCCATTCCTCTTGTGCTGCCCTCCGTGCTCGTTTGAGCACATTGTAGTTTCACTTTAGTACACAAGGATTATACGAAGTATACAAAATAAGTATTTATCATTCCTGAAGAAATATAAGCAATATGCAACCACTCAAGCCCACATATGCACAGCCTAAAGTGTGTCACTGAGTTTTCCATTTGCTTTGTAATTTGATTTTAACTGTATCTAATGATGTCAGACTGTGCTCTAGCAAACCAACTCCTAACAAGATTATTTCCAAGTATCTGTTTTAGCTCAGGGCATATTGTGCTGGGAAAAGGAAATGATTAATCATAGGTTTTCCTTATAAAAAAAATTTCAGAAAGGCTAGGCAAACAAATATACAGAAATTGTAAAAGCTACTGGGAATCTATGCAGTGCATTTCCAAATGTTAATAGAAACAGCATTATACCTCCTTTAGCCATGGAGCTGCTTTGTTTGCTGGCCCAAAATATTTATCACTCTATACTACTGAAATAGGCAGTTTCTAAGGTAAATCCTGCATTGAATGAGAGGTGATCTATTAGAATATATGTCATGGGTTCAGATATATCTGTGTTAGACTTAGATTCCACAGCTAGGTCACAGTTGCATTGTAATGGCCTGCCTATTGGTGACATGCAAATGACAAAGTTTTTGCAATGGTTGAAAATACTGAAGTACAACCATACTCATGTCTATTTATATGTACCTCACTTTCCTTTTCAGCAACTCCAGTTGTCTCCTTATCTCCTGCCTCGACACTCTCCTGTGTAAAAAGGAAATATGGTCATCACCTTACTCATGCTGTGGCAATGACTAAAGAGAAATTGGTATTAATCAAGCTAATGGAAGCATGCCATGTATGGGATGCAATGAAATGAATGACTAAATGAGCTACTATAATCTATCAAGCAGAAAGATACTGCCACATATAATCTGAAAGAGAAGTATTTATATGCTAGAACAAACCCTTTACATATGTCATCATCATCACACTGGAACCGTAAAGGACATTTTTACTTACTTTTACTACCAGTATTCTTATAATAACACCAGCTTTGAAGAATTTTTTAGTAAGTAACCTTGCAGTTTCCACCAAGCTCAAATGTCTCCCACCTGTGACTCAAACTGTTTCCATTATAATCTGCTGCTGCTCCTGTAATTCACCAGGGCCTCAGTGTAAACTTCATAAAATACTTCTTCCACTCATGTTGGACTGCAGCTCATTTAAAGGGGCTGTTCAAAAGATGTGGGTCACAAAGTTTGTGTGTTTTTTTGTTTTGTTTTATTTTTTTTTCAGAATCACCTTTAGCTCCATATCCAGTGGTACATGCAGCAGGTGCCTGACATTAAAAAAATCAGACATCAGTGGTTTTCCAAATCTGACACTCATTTAGGTGTTCAAAGGATAGAATGCATTGACCAGTAACAAGCTCCTCCCAAATAGTCCTTGTTACTTGTTACCAGCACCAGGTCTTTTTCTACAAAAGGTCAACAGTCAAAATCATTAAAGTTCAGGTTTGGTTTGGAATAGTTGGAAGAGCGTTTTTAGCGGTTCAGGTTTGACTCCTTGCAGACATGGCTATTTCTAAAGACACTCCACTAAGCAAAACCAAGTCAAGACCCCGTTGTGGAAATCAATTTTGCTAATAAATTTTGACACATCTAAGTCAGATTTTTCTACAGAGCTGTAGAAGTGGTGAAGAGAAGTTATGCAAGCATACTAGGGGGCAAGGTATATTAGAGTGTCTGCTCTGGCAGCCAGAAGCCAGGAAACCACACATACTCAGGTTCCAGCTACCTGCCTTCACACACACAACTGCCACGCCAAAATTCCTTAAAGTTTCAGCTGAAATGGTTGCATGTTTGTTTTTAAATAAAAGAATGCTGAGTTACATGCAAATTTCATATCAGTCTCTTTTCTTTATTTTTTTCACTCTAACCTAGTATTGCTTGCAGTTAGCCATAAACCCCAAAAATGCCTAATGCCAGGACAAGGCAGCTGCTGACAGTAGTGTTGCCACAAAAACCTCTTACAGCCTTATCCCTTTTAAAATTCCAGTGTTATATAACTTTTTAAAAAGTATTTTTTTTTAAGTTGCCAGGCCTCTGCTATGTGGTCTTCAATTTTACAGTAAGTTTGAGGAGGCTGTAGAGGGTCTTAAATAGAAAAAAACCAAATATCAACAGCAAAATGGAAATATTTCACACTCTAGTAATGTATGCATGCACAGAGCCACTCAGAGAAATATCTTTTAAATTTTTTTTGTAGAGCAGAGATATACTGTTGCCCATAAAAGCTTTATGTCCAACTGCAAGTCAGTACACAGATGATTTCCCTACTTGTACTATTTAAAAGTGCTGAATTTCTGCCAGCAGCTGTATTTATAATTAGCCTTCAGAAATTAGTATAATCTTGCACTTCAAAGTCAGGAACGTGTCAGCCTTTTCCACTTTCTTAATAATTCCCTGGAAATACTCTCTGGTAAGAATCCCATCAGCCCAGTTTTGGGTATCTTTGCAGAATGATTTAATAAATACATATGCATATTTTAAAACAAGAACTGGTTTCTTGTTAACTAAAACCACAATTTTGGTTGGAAAGGTGAAAGTAAGGAGAGCTTCTCTTATTTCACAAAGCTTGAGCTTTCCTGAAGCTAGTTTGACTATTGTGTACTAATCAATTTAGTAGCATTTTGCCTTTTGGATTACCTGGGAGTTGGGATTTTGTGGATAATGGAGTTCGAGAAGAGAGGCATGATAAACTATCATTTTTAGAGCATGAAGCCCTAGTAAAAAGGATGACTGGAATAACATTAGCAAACTAACACCCTGGCTCCAGAAAGAAAAATCTGCCTCTGGAGACTTCAACAGAAAGACACTATCCTACATCAGTTCTCCCCTGTAAAAGAGAGCCATATATTTTTAATGGCCTGATGCTCCCCTTTTTCACCTGCACTTAGCTTCACACTCAGAACCTGGACACAAGTGACTGCTCTTCTGTATCTAATCATTGTACTGCTCCCCCAAACTACATGTTCCACCATCTTGGCACTGACAGCTTTAATGGGAGAACATCAGAGTTGAGGCAGGCATCAGACCCAAAGCACTGAGAAGCTCTGTCCAAACCAGTAAATGCAGTGGAAGTAGAAAAGCTGATCTCAAAGTGCTATGTCTCACATGCAGGAAAAGAAGAAAGGAAAATAGCAACATTTCATAAGCATTCACTTTATTATGATGTCTGTATGTCATCTTTGCTTGAATGTGAAAAATTGATGTGGTAAGAGGGGAAGAAGCCAGTGGTTAATGCATTATATCCTTCAGATATAATCCTTTGGATTTACAGCTGCCTTTGGGGATGCTATAAATACAAAAAAACAACTCTTTCTGTGTGGAGAATTCCGCGCATAAACTAATTACCATGGTTAACTTTTCTTCTGTTGGCACACATGATCATCCTGTCCCTTTAATTACCAGACACTTTATCCCCTCTCCAAAAAGGACCAACTGTTGAGAGCTACTAAAATAAAAACCTTATTTGTTCTATGGCAGTGGAGATCTGAAGGACCAAGACAAAAATATGTAATGAAATCCTAGGCAGCAATTCTGACAAGCTCTTCTAATGACATTTTGGCAATCTTGGTCAGGCAAACTATGAAACAGGAAGTAACTGAATCCAAAATACCCTGACAGGCAAGTAGTACCCTATGCCCTGGATCATTCTCTCCATAATTTAAATGAACATCCTACCAGAAAACCTACTGTAAAATTCCTATAATGAGGAATCCATGCCATAAATTTTCTGGATTAATGGGATGTGACAGGAAACTTACAAAAAAAAAAAGTGAACTGAGGACTGGCTGTCACTCAAAACTGGAAGCAACTAAACTCAAAAAAGATTCCAAATTAAGCAGTATCTATTAATATTTTACAATTCTACTTTTAAAGGAAACTGTCGCTCATAAAGCAAATGAATGTAGAACTGCTGCTGGGTAATGATATGTTTTCATCTTTTGCAAATCAGTGTACTTTTCCTTAGCTTTGAACATATTTGTCATTAATCCTAATCTTCAAAACTCTTCTTTTGCAAGTCTTGGAAAACCCTCCCTGAAATAAAAACCTTTCAGAACCAAATGCAGTCACTCCATTTCAGGCATTTTTAAAATCAACACTTGTTTTTTTTCCCAAATTAGTAAGGACAACATAATTTTGAATTAGCAACAAAACACCAAGAACAAACCTAATTAAAACTGTTTAACTTCTATTTAATGCCTGTACTCTTCCTCTTGGATTGCTCTTAAATTGTCTGTCTCTTGCATTGTTTCTCTCTGCCTCTCTCCCAATAGCTCTGCACTGCTGTGACTCAGCCAGAGCAGCTGACAACAGACCACAGACCCAGAACTCGTCAGCAGCAAAATGAATCAATTGAAAAGGTCATTCCAGGCAGCAAGCAAACACATGGTACTGCAGAGACTGTTTAATTAGTGCTTAAGATGTACAACAGGCTTCAGAGCATTGCTTTGTCTTAGTGCAGGACAAAAATGTTTCCTTTTGGAAAAATGGGGAACTTCTTTCACATTTTTTTTTCAAAAGAAACTCACCTTTCTGGCTTAATTAATATCCGTTCTTCCACATTACTCCCTGCCATGTGCTCATGGGAAGAGAAGAGCTCCAGATCAATGACCGATTTCCCATTCCTTCTCTCTCCACCTTCCCTCCCACATTCTTTATTCCAAACCATCACATTTACATGAGCCATTTTTCTCAACATTTTGACAAAACAATGTGCCTCAGATGGGTAATTTCATTTTTTGCCTTCCTATAGAGTTGACAATATGAACTGAAAATACACAGAAGGGGAGATCCTGGTCTACATAGACTATGAAGTTTTCTTCTTCGAGTTATGTTAGTAGAAGAGGATGATCCTGAAATAATTTCCTCCAGTGAGTACCATGGAACCAAGCAAAAGTGAATTAAAATATGAAACAAATACTCAAAGTTCATGGAAGTGTAATCAGAACTAAGCCTGAACATGGTCTAGGGAACACACTATGAACACACATAGGTGTGCTGCTAGGTGTCTCCAGAGAACAGGTAAAGTTGGACAGAGACAGGTATTATCTGCCCTTTTCCCCAAAGTCCTGCAGAACAGCCCATCTGGCATTGCCCACCCTTCCTCACACAATAAATTATTCTTCCTCTGTTAGGAAGAGCTCCGTAACTTGATATCTGACAATTAGACATCTATCCATGCTGTTTGCTGCCACATTTATAGGTGCCATCTACAGATATTTCCACTTTCTTCAGTTCATTTGCATCTACATTACCTTAATATTGATATGCATACAGCAGTGTATCAAGTGCTTACTGAAAACCACCTAATGTTTTGGTCATTTGGGAATCATCATCCCTGCTTAGCAGTGGAAGACACACAGGGTGTCCCCCAAGTCCAAGTGAGCTCAGCAAGCTTCTAAGCTTCTTCTCTTCTAAGAACACAGAACACTTATCACACCAAACTATGCTCAGTAGACAAAGAGCACAGCTGTATATCTTCCACCAGCTTCCCTGGCAGAGAAACTGACCCACAAAACAACTCCTTTTTTCCATCCAGTTTTTCACTAGTAATCTTCATATGCTATCATCAACTCATCAGAGCCTTTGAACATGTTATTGTCTTGAGGAAAGCATGAAAGACGTCAGACTATAAAAACAGGTGCCTTTTTCCTCTAGGGTTTCTTAGCCTGTGGGTATCATCCATCACCATGACCTTCTGACAATAGTGTGTAGGAGAGGAACTTTAATTGGATAAAAAAAATATGCACTGTGATACCTGTATAAAAAGGGATGCTAATCAGCAGGAAAACCCCATGCCTACTATCTCAGACCACCTCTTATTTTGCAGTGATATTGAATGCCCTGCTTTGTTCTTCATGCAGAGCTGTAATTTCTTCTTAATTTCCTGAATGCTGGCATGAAAAAATTCTACCAACTGGTGTTTAGTGTCCTCTCTTTGGCTCACAACTGGCTTCTCAAACTGTGAGCCTTGTAGACCTACTACAATAACTTTTTTCTGGAATTTTCATGCTCCAGTAAGGATCATAAAAGATGTACATTGGCTTAGTGCTTGAAATGAAATGAGAAAATTGCTAATAATATAATTTAAAAATAGCATCAATTCTTTCCTCTTCTGAAGTTCATCTGGGATCAAACAACTTGTGAAACCACAACCACTCAGCCAAACTTCAGTCTAAGATGCCAAACCTAAGTGGAATGACATTTTAGGGCTGAAAGGAGGACATGCTGGAGAGGCATGCTGTGATACAGCCGGGCACCGGAGAAACTAGCCATGGAGGATGACAGTGGAAAGGATGGCTGAAATGCAGCAAGCACATTCACCATAACAAAAGGTGGCTCTGATGAGGCCTGGGAGGTGGCATGGAGGACAGATCACTCACCACAGCCTGCTCTGCTGGCTCAGCAGGGACAGCCTCCTTTTCCACAACAGCAGCAGTAGCAGCAGCAGCAGCAGTGGTTTCCTCAACCTTAGGTTCCCCAGGTGGAGTTTCTTCAGCCTCAGCCTTTGTTATTGATTTTTAAGTAGATAGTGGAAAAATTGTTGAGGAGCATATGATGTTAGGGAAGAAGAGGGAGAAAGGGAATTGTGCCTGGCAGTGTTGCTTCAGGCTCAGTCTTCCCAGGCTTTGTCCCCAATAAAAGACAGCATGTAAAGGGCATTTTCATCATCAGTGTTCTCTATGTAAAATGAGCCAGTCCTACATGCCTCCCTCACAAGGAGAGGAAGCATAGCTTCCTGACTCACAGTGAGAGGTAATGGAAGTGGGGTGAAAGCACTCAGTTTGCTCAAAAATGCTCCAGAAACTGCTGGCAAGGCCAAGAATTGAAACTGAAACTGGTGCCCATGTGTACCAACCCTGGTTTTCAAACACAAGCTTTAAAAATTACCTCCTCCTCCTCCCTGGTTCTGTCTGTTCTCAGACAATATAGTGCCTCCTCCACTGACGGTAAGAAGCAATGAACAGAGAGTGAGACTCAACAGTTTTTATATGCACAAACAATGACTGACTGAATTCTAGCAACGAATTCTAGCAATCATCCCTGGTTTCTTAATCACCTACAAGGCACCCATTTATCAACCTATTATTGGGATTTCCACCCTTTTAAATTCTGGCCTCAGCTTGTTTTCCAACAAGACGGTCTATTAAATGTCATCAGCCCTGCAACATGCTCAGTCTTGGGGCAAAATAGCTCACAGCAGAAGTGTGATCTCCAATAGACACATTACTCTGCAAATACATGCACATAACAAGGGGAGAGCTCCAGGCTGTGCTCAGCATATTCCATTTATAAACATGGCTGACTCAACCAGATAGAATAACCTCAATAGATCAATTTGCCATGAACAAATCACTCAGCATAATATGAAGCTCAAGAGCAATTGCTTTGCAGTTGATAACAGGTTGCTGGTTAGAATGTGATATCTCCTGTGATGCAGAGCTTCTATGAAATTCTTTAAGATGCTAAGACCTTCTCCTCCTGATATTTTTCAGGAAATCCCCTGCATATCCTCTCAATTCTTTGCATATATTCCTTCAGTAGGCTGATTTTTAATGAGTTACAGAGAAATCTGCTTATGTAAGACCTTCAGGATTTGGCACAGGATTAAGGAGCATTCACTCATTGTATATTATACCATACTGTGCAAAAATTTCTCTGTGCAGTGTATTAATGACAGCTCTAGAGAATTTCATAAGAATAAACGGGAGTAAAATGAGAAACACAAAGTAGATTTATCCCAGGTAAGATGAGTAATGAGTTTCCTGATGTTTAATGCTGGAAGATTCTTTTGGACTTAAAATCACAAGTAACATAAAGCAGACTGCACTGATGTGTTTCAAGTCACTTGTTGAAAAGCACACTTCAGAGAAGTTTCAGACCACATTGTAGCTACAAGTAAAAATACTCTCACAGTATTCAGTAATCATCAAGAGCACAAACACCACACTAAAGAACATTAAATATCACCCTGCTGCTATTAAGTAACTCTAGCACTCACTCAGCAATGCTGTTACTCTCATCCTTGCTCCAGACTAAGCAAAGACTGTAAGAGGAGCTAAGAAACTGCCCAGGTATGATCACTTCCAGGAAGATTGTGCCCTCCTTAGAAGTAGCCTGTGCCTACTATTATTATGGTGGTGAGTAGATAAAATCACAGCAATTTTGGAGATATGTAACAGCCATCATGTACTATCAGGTCCTGGCAGTACACTGGACCATAGTACTCATTCTAGTAATTACTTACATGCAATTAATGAACAAACTGTTTGACTACACCTTTATAAAATCAAGTAAATTTTATATATTTATAAAATACCTTACAATATTCTGGTTTTCTTTTCTTTTTATTTTCTTTTGCTCTGTGCTATCCTTGGGAAGATTGTTTCAGTGAGTATGGATTTACAACTACAATGATATCACCCAGCAGCTCTTCCAAATGGAAGAACTGCATAAGGTGGTGTGATTTAAATCATAGAAAACAACAACAACAAAAAAAAAAAAGTGAAAATATCTTTGCACAAAGGAAAAATTGTACCCTTTGTGATAAGACATTTTAAAAGGAACCAAAAGCCACCACTTACCAAAGGTTCTTCCACATTCTCATTTGATTGCACTGTAAATGCAGAGATATCCTAGACAGAGAAATGAAAAACAACAATGTAAAAATACTTGAGACAGGATATTTGCAGATGTCGATCAAAGACCTGATTTTTTAATGGTTTATTCAGGTAAAGTCACTAAATACATTTATATAGAATAAAATGGCAAATACAACTTAACTAAAAATTGTTTTTATAATTATTTAGATTATCTGAGCACTATTAATATTAAAATCATTATTTTTTTCAATTTTAAATTCAATGTTTCTAAACCAAGATTTTTCACCTCACTAAAGGTAGTGAATACATGTGATTCATACACTTCATGAAATATATGTGATTCACAAGGACTTCGTTCAAGGTGCAGTGCAATTCTAAGTTGTGGAACTCTGAATCCTTTTTGCAGATTACACATGGCTGTGCCTGGAGAGTACACTCTAAGCTACTTTCTTCTTGATCATGGGCTTTTATTTGAATAATAACTACAGTAATTACAAACACAAAATTTTACCTGCACTAAGAAAGTAGAAAAATTGAGGTGTTTCCCAACATCTCACTCATTCAGAACCAATTAATTTGCAAAATATTGCTGGGCCAAATTATTTTCCTACCACAGAAGAGACAGAAAATGCATATTTTTTCCAGATTCACATTTTGCCTTAATTATTAGAGCCTTGTGCTTTGTCCCTTCCATCTGGATCCTTTACTACACTAAATGTCCTGGAGCAGAATGGTTAATCACTGGAAGACTCATTTCCATCCTTGTGTAAGCTAAACTATTTTGGGTACTTTTAAAATTTAGTGCTGTGGTTGAGCCAGTCTCTAAGAGAATGCTGGAAAATAATGAGGCCCCAGGTTATCCACCTGAAATTTGGGATCTTGACACAGCTCTGGAATCTGAAAGCATAAACATGCTGTCTTGATGTGCTGTGATGCATACCACAGACTCGCCATCAGCACCACAGCAGATAAATAATTAAGGTAAAACTTTGAGAGTAAAATATATCTTAACTGAAAATGAAGATGAAGAAAAAAATAAAACTCATATTAAAACACAGAGTTACTGAAAACAGGTGAAACTGAAAAATGTGCTTTACAGGATTTTGGGATTGCGAGAAAAGTAATCCACCAAAAAGAACACAATAAAAAAGCTAGACCAGCCATTTTAGGATGAAATAGCTGTCCCACTAAGGTAGTCAGATTTTTTTCTATTAGACTCAGTCAGGCCAAGAGTCCTAAGGGTATTAGAATCTTTCTAGCAACATCTAAGAATTTCTGACAACAGACAAGGTCTGGATTTGAGACAGTATGATGCTGCTATGCAGCTTGTCTGTAGAACAGATTTCCTGAATTTGTATAGCCGGTTCTAATGCCTTCCTAATAGCACAGAAAAAAAAATGATCTCAAAACCTGTTTATTTCTTACCTGTGCAAATCCATTAAATGCTATGGTGGATGCCTAAGTAGAAGTGAAGATCAGAAGAAATTACCATTTGTTTACTAAATCCAAACATGAGTCAAAACATTTTTATTTGCAAAATAAAAATGTAGGCCAGACATAAAAATAAGGAAAAAAAGAAAAAAGAAAAGAGAGAGAAAAAAATCAAAAAATGAAGGGTAAGGCAGCAAGAAATGTTACGACAGTGTTATTTGATAACAGACATCACAGGCTCAAAGAAAATGACAAAAAGAAGAGTACCATAAATATTAAAAAAAAAAATAAAAAAAGACCAGGTGCATTTAAAGATCTACTGATAAAACACAAAAGCTGCCAGACACAATGTGTCTTCACAGTTCAAGGCTTCTTTCACCATTTTGAAACACATTTTTGTCAGCCTGCTTGGAGGGCTGAAGGGCACCACATCATGAAGAGTTGCATGGCAATTTTTTAAAAAAAGAATAGCATGGACTTAGGAAGGGCAGTAGGAAACACACAAATGGAATGTTTTTAAACAACAAGCTTATGCATGGCCTAAGGAACTCTTTGTCTAGACTAGGCTACACACTGGGGTAGGTACCTCTTCTTTATCAGCCTCAATTTCCTGGTACAACAATCCATATCTCCGGTTAGCAATTTCATCTTCAGATAAATCTGAGTTGTTGGTCTCATTGTCTTTAGGACTAGTTGAACTCTCGGTGCTAGCATTTCTGGAATTTCCCATTTGAAACAGAGACAAGGGTCTAGCTATCTCCTTGCTTGGTCCAGCATTGCTAATGCCTGCTTGCTCCCCAGGCAAACCTTGTTTTACTGGTGTCTCCTGAATTACGTGGCTTGTGCTTGCACCTACTTCCCCCCAGCTGTTATCAGTAGCTCCTAGGTCTTCTGTAGACCATTTATTACTAATGCCTAACCAAACATTTTCCATGTTACCTTCGTCTGAGTTTTGCTGCTTGGGGAAAAAGGGCCAATTATCCAGTCCATTGGCTTGGCTATCTGACACACTAGAAAAACCCCAGGAATCATTAGTAACTGTTGGATCCCAGTTTGCCAGCCAGGGCTCCGTTTCCAAGGCTTCAGGAACACCAGTGCAAGTCACTTCAGTGACTGCTGTTGTTGTCCTATCTGTCACTTGCTCATCTGCATTATCTAGGCAAGGATTATCACAGCTTGTGCTAGCAGCAACAGCTGCCTCGGGCAGCAATGCCCACTGCTCCTCAGCACCAGCTTGACCTTTAGTACCAGTACTACCATTTGGGAGGTGGCTGATGCTATTATCTTCAGTTCCTTTACCAGACTCTTCTGCACTGAATAATTCAGCATCACACAGATCGCTTCCAGGATCCGAAGGGTACTTTCCTGTGTTGTCAGTTATCTCTAGGTCAACATGTGCCCTCATGTTTACACACTCCATGGATATACTCTGTCCAGTACCACTGTCAATTTGGTCTAAGGCCTCCTCAAATGTATTTTCATGGTCCTCATCCCAGATACCAAGGACTTTCTCAGGTTCAGCACCAGCGCTTTCTATAGTCTTACAGTTGTACATCACTGTTTTGTCCCCACTTTGTAGCCCTGTGCTCAGTGGTGGTATTTCTCTATCTGTCTCCTCAATGACACTGACATGTTTGAATTCTTCTGTAGAGTTTTCTAGGTGAGCACCACTAGCTCTCCCAGTATCCCCATAATTATCTTCAGAGTCATGTAAATTTTCTACCTCTGTGCTGTCTAAAATGTCAAGATCTGATTTTGCTAAACCCTTATGAAATTCTGCCTCACTGTTTACTTTGGTTTCACAGCCTTGCTCTTCCAGTTCCTCGGTACCTTCTACCTTCTTGTAGTTAGCTCCAGTGTCTACCTTTTCACTTGGCTTGACACCTGCCCACTCGTCCTCCTCACGCTCTTCCTCTGCCTTTTGCACATCACATGGGAGGGGTTCATCCAACAAGCTATCAGTTCCCAGGATGGGTGTCTCAAAACTGGTTACGTTCTCTAAAGGCTGATTGGTCACATCTTCCCACACGACATTTTTGGCATCCAACTGGTCCTCCAGTGAAGTCCTCTGGTTTTCGCTTACAGAAGCTGACCCTGGTGCAGCATCCTCCTGCTCACCTACTGCAGGCCAAACACTAGCAGGCAGAGTACCCGTGGATTCGCTTGAGGTTTGCTCTGCCCTGGGGAAAAGCAAAGAACTGCCTGCAGTAATCTCCTGGCTGATACTGGGTGTGCTAACATCTAGGCCCCAGTTGAGTGAACCTAGATCAGTTTGAGATCTGTTAGTATCTTCTGATGACCCACTGTTTGGGGTTTCCTCCATGATCAGGTTACACAGGGAAAGACTTTTTGAAGAATCAGGCTTTAAGCAGACAGAAAAGCAAAGAAAAAACACAAGATGAAAAAGATAAAGGCGGACTTGATGAGAAAACACAAAATTTAAATTTTACAAGAGCAATTTTAATCTAAAGAATGAAGTGACTACATTAAGCAATTTTAGGAAAAGCTATGTGATTTGCAATATGTGAAGGCAATAAATTGTAATGCAAAAGAGCAGCAGTGATACACAAAACCAGAAAACTATGTATTACACCACAGTGATTAAAGAAGTCTCTAGAGTGGTTACGATTTTGGGGAAAGGTTTGCTTACCGGCTGCACCAATTCGCTGCTTGTCTGTATAGAACGAAGTCATACACATAAAACACAGAAAAGAAGAACATGATGTACTTTGATACACCAGCAGTTCATTAATTTGCAGCTCTCTAACCAGCTGAAGTTACCAAATCATGGTGGGGAAGGAGCGGCGAGTTCTTTCCTGCCACTCCACCCAAGACTAATTCCAGGCCTGTGAATTTTAAACCTCTGAATTACATTATAAAAGAAGTTCTTCATGTATATTGAGTATTGATTACATCTTGCTTTTCCCTCTAAGTCAATGACATTTTTATTTCAAACGTTTAGCTATGAGGTACACTGGCATTTTTAAAAAATTGAGCAAAGATGAAAATAATTATAATACATCCATAACATTATAAAGCTATAAATAAAACTGTGCGAAAAGAAGGCATTGATAGAGCTATCTAATCGAAGTTTAAAGCAATACATTCTCAACATTTCTGGGTAATTTCATGTGGTCTAGATATTTGCAGCCTTGAAATTTTGGCTAGCCTACACACATGGCTGTTTTTATCAAGTTTTATTTAACCTCACTCAATATAAGGAGATAAGCATTTATTATATATCACACGTGGAATGTGTTCACACAACTGTGCTGTAAATCTCAATACATGACAAGCATTCAGAGATTTCTGTTCTGGCTGAAGTTACAAAAGGTCAAACATGAACACACCAGACTCCAAGTCAAGTCAATCCAGCTAACTCCATTACATACAGTCAAAAGAAAGCTCACAAAAATGGGTTGTTTTTTTCCTGCAAATCATTTTATCTGATTTGGTACCAGGAGGAAGAAGGAAGGATTCATGCAGTTTCCTACAGCAGCAGTTTCTTTTGTGAGAAACTCTACTGTATTGCCCACAAAGACAAACTAAATTCTGTCTTTACTCCTAGTTTTGAGAAACTGGTTGTCCACTGGGTTAATGGACACCTTCAGGTATTTAAAGTAAGTGACTTGTATCCATTATTACCTTCTAATAGCTGTAGTTCAGGCATATTAAAAGTAACACACTTAGCTGTAGTGATTGTGAATCTTTTAGCCTAGATTTCTGACATCATTTAGGTTTTGTAGGCTAACAGAGATTATTTTTTGTTGTTGTTAGTTTCAAAAGATATCCAGTGGCTTCATGTACTTGAAAGAGCTTTTCATGGTCTATGAATTATTTATCTCAGCTTTTGGTAAATGAATTGTAAATCTGCATTTAAGTTGTTACAAGATTAGAGGCACAGAAATACTACTATGTATGTCAGGCTTACCGTCCATAGATCCCATGGCAATGTCTGGAAAAAGCAGTGGAAAAAAGAGTTTGTCAGAAAAATACAATTTCTGTACTGTATGTCAAACATGCTACATAATGATGTATATTAAATAAGAAGAGTGAACTTATTTATATGCACACTTACAGTACATACATATTTTATATATTAGCACGTGTGTGTGTGTGTGTGTGTCTGTATCTGCATAATACTTTTGGTTGTAAAGGATGGGCAGTATGCAATGTATTGTGGTACTTCTCACTTCAAAGTAGTTGCTTCTCTCCAGAAAACTCACATTGCTGTGTGCAATGGTCAGATTCTGAGGTGGTAACTGAGCGACTTTCAATAGGTATACAAGCCTCTGCAAGGTGTCAGCTTCAAAGAGCTAACGAAGCTGGGGTTTTCTAGCCAGTTAAAAATGACACAGCTATCCACTGAGAATAAGTGGGCTTCCTCACAGCACTCACACTAGAAAGGGAAATGGCATACTATTTGGGAAAGGAAATAAGAAAGTTGACCGATATTTTCTTTTTCTTGTCCAGTCTGTTAATTAATGCTAGTGACCTCTCAACAGAAGAGCTAAACAGATAAATGAAAGAAAAGTAGCACACTTCATTCCAAATATTTATAGCCCATCACATGAGACAGAATACTGCTCGTTCATATCAAAAGAGAAGAGAACCAGAGAGATTTTGAAAGGTCCCTTCTAATGCAGCCATAGAAAAAGAAAAGAAATTGAGGGATGACAGACCAGGGCTCACACACTGTGGTTGGATCACCCTGGAAGAGCAGTGGAGGGAGATAATTAATTAAATTAACAACAGACAAGTCATGCCAGGCCTTCCAAGGTATCATGCACAGTTGACTACTCCTGTCCTCACCACTTCAGCTGTTTGTTGAATGGAAAATATCCATGACTGAGGCAAAAACCATACACATATGGAAACACAATTTAAGGCTCTCTTATTAATATCCCTGCAAGCACAGGGCTCTGCAGTCACAGGTTTCCTTCACTCTATAGTGCCATAGTAAGGACCCTGTCAACTCCAGAGGGACCAAGACCCAGACTGTGGGGCTGTCTTCACTTCTAAAACCACGGTGTTCTGACTCATCCACATGCTCCTGCAGATGTTGACCATCCTTTCTCATATGCCTTTACTCTGCAGAAAGGTGAAAGGAGTGCATAAATGTGCTCAGTGAATTCTTCCTATGGCCCTAAATGAAAAGCTACAATGTACTTTTCTACACAAAATTATGTTGTGTATTTCATGGTATAGCTGAATATAAAATAACTGTTTTTCACTAAAGTAATAAACTTTTCTACAATCTGTATAATACGATGTCAGAACAAATGTGTTCTGTCGTAAAAGTTAAGTATCTTCTGTTTAATGATCCCACTGCTCTAATCAGCATTATTACAAAACAAGCTGAAAGAGTAGTTAGCAAAGCCACACTTAGTGTTTTCTGTCACTGCTGAATGCTGTGGAATGTCATTTGCCTTCCCTTTCCTTTCCTCTGTTTAGAGGGAGAAAAAACATAACAAGTAAAATGCACAAAGCTTCGGCTAGAATGGAACACTTCTCGTAGCAAATCTCAATGAGAAAATTCAGCTAACATTCAGAGTGCTGATAGTGCATCATTTTTCTGACAGCACATATCCTGTGAGAGATCATTACAGATTTCATTACATAATTAGGCCTTCACACTGAACAAGAAATTAATTAACTGAGGAAGAGATCAGCAGAGAATCAGGGCCACCTCAGCCTTAAAACTTCTCATCTTCTCACTCCTTTCCCAGTGCTGTGTTTCTGAACAGCTGATTAGTCTTCTCATATCTCACAGAACAAGCCAGATTAATGATAAGTATTGCCAACAGTGTATTAACATTGCTTCTTTGTGTACAAGACAGGGATACAGACACGCTGGCCACAAGATGGTCCCTAATTTGCTACCTGCCCTCTGGGTAGTAAAGGTGAATTCTGGATTTTAAAATAGCATGTCCTGTAGGATAAACCAATGAATATCAGCCACTTGATATATTATAATTTTCTCTATTTTTTCCCATATTGCTGCAAAAAACTATCATTACAAATATTACTATTGAATGTGGACTTTCAATAACACAACATTCTACAAGAAACCACCCTATTCCATACTCCAATTTTCCTTGAGGTTAGGTCTAAAGTAGATTAATGGCAAAACCACTCAGATCATACGACTGCTTGGTACAGAAACTCCATCACAGTAAAGCAACTGCATGCTGACTCCATGAGACCTAGGTCCCCTAAGACATCTTTCCAGACATGAAGAATCAAAGTCAGGTCAGAAAAGTTGTCAAAAAAACAAGCACTGGAGAATAATAATGTTTACACTAAGAGTTATTCTAAAGATGGAAAATAACAGCATGCTAAAGTCAAGGCCAAGGTACCAGCAACCATTCTCATCAGCAGACATCTCATGTTACCACCTAACAATTTCCTCTCCTTCTAGTACATCATCGTGTACAGGGTTACTGAGGGGGAAGATAGAAGGCTGACTTGTGCTTCAAAGGAAGATAAAGATTTTCAGACACTTCTTATTAATACAGGAGGCAAATCTTTTCTACCAAACCCAGTATATTGCATTCATATGCTTTGCCTATGTCAAGGCAAAGAGATACCTGAGACATCGGTGAATGACTAACTCCTGTTGACACAGCTTCTGGCTTGAAAGGGTCGAAGTCCAAATCCAGTAATGATTCTTCTTTCTTAGCTTCAGGTACTTCATTCTGTTAGAAGAGAAATATACTCTTAAAAAATTTATCTTTTAAAAGCTGCCCTGGACAGTAAAATATTTAAATAATCAAGAAAAAAACCCAAACCACCCTGCAGATTTACTAGCTATGGGTGCACACCAGAAGGGAAGGAAACTCTGAAGATTTTCCTGAGCTTTAGTAAAAGATTTGCTTTTATGAGATTCATTCTAATGATGTCTTGGTTTCTCTGTACTACAGCTTTGCCTTTTCAGGCTAAACAGTCACAGCCCTTTCAAAGAAGTGTTGAGTGTACACCACTTGATGGTGAAGGCCCTTTTAAAGTGCTTTGAGACAGACATCAAAGTTAAAAACTACATAAACAGCACCCAATGTCCATACATTCTAATAAGTTAATCTCTCCCCAAATACAAACATTAGTAAAGAGCCAATACAGAAGGATCTAAATGCATTTGACTTAAGTTTTAATTCCAAACAGATAAACCAATTTACAATTAATGTTGTCTTTAGCTCTAAACTTTAGGAAGCATCTGATAGTAAGGCACTGGAACAGGTTGCCCAGAGAAGCCATGGATGTTCCATGCCTAAAAGTGCTCAAAGCCAGGTTGGATGGGGCTTTGAGCAAACTGGTCTAGTGAGAGCTGTCCCTGTCCCTGGCAGGAGGGATGGAACTAGATGATTTTAATGTCTCTTTCAACAAAAACCATTTTATGATTCTATGATATGCTCTTATTAAACTGGATTACATGGTAAAGCCTTTTAGATTTGCAATTAATAAATTAGCCAAGGTCTCTGAGGTCACTATAAAAATATATATACATGCATATGTTCAATTAGCTACAGGTCTTTAGTGCTGTAAAATAACCTGAAGAAACAATTAGTGTACTTCAACATGAAACACTAATTAGTGTAAAACTGTAGCTGAGATTTAATTACCATTAATTGTAAATATTTTAGGCAAGCATCTTGGTCTTGCTAACAAGGCTAATACTGCCTACTGCCACTTGTTCAGTTAAATAGTGAGAGAAGCTTGTATGACAGGGCAAGCCTTCTGCAATATGGCAGTTATAAACCCAGCAAATCAAGGAGAAAATAATAATGATGATGACAATGATAGTAAAACAAATGAGCAAAGACTTTCTGTCATTAAAACATTTATGAGTATAAATGCTCCAAATTAGTTTTACTATTGGTAAACAGATGTTCAAAGTTAGGTAATTAATGGTTCCATCATCCCATAAAACACCTTAACTGTCTGTGTCACCAGCAAAAAATGGTTAAGAGTTCCTCAGCTCCCATGTTAGGAATAACAGAGTGACCTAGAACTCTTCAGTCTGTAAGAGGTGTGCTAGGAGTGATGTAAGAAGGGTCTATATCAGTGTGAGAGGCGCAGGGGTTTGGCTGCTCCCTGATTCTTCCAAAGCAGGAAGGCAGTTGGCAGCAAATTTGATAGGGGTAAATATAAAATAAAGATGTGGTGCTGCTTCATGTGGCACAAGGTCCAGCTGGGGACCTCCTTGGCTTCAGGTAGTATAAATGTGAAAAATATACAGACACTGAAAGACTGAATAAATTTGTGGCAAAGTAGTCTGTTGAGGCTTACTAAATAGGTAGAAATCATGTTGAGGAAGCCCCAGAGCAGCAAATGACTGGAGGCTGAGAGACTGTAGTAGAAGGGGGTGTCAGGAGTACCAACATTGCTTGCCCTGATTTATCTTCTTTCTTTGGCCTTCTGCATCACTGGTGATGACAGATAACTGGTCTGACACATTGAAGCCAGTGTTACAGTCTCACACTTAAAAAAGTCAAAGCCACCATTCCCACCAGTAACCAACCTTAAATTCATTTTCTCATGCCTTCCATCAAGTATTGAGATTTCATCACATATGCTCTTGAGGCACTAATACTCACATGGTCATATAACTTGATGAAACAACAGCATTTGCTGGCATATAATCAGAATTGGATAGAGACATAAAAGATAATTACCTTTCACTGAGGTTTGAGAACAAAGTTGCTACCTTTGAGGACATGGAGTCTTACATGAACAGGAATCTTACTCGGGCCGTGAGTGAGGACAGGTAAGGTATTGGAAGTGACAGGGTACTGATCACTGATAGCAAGAGTTATCATGTACTCATGACCCTCCCACCAAAATGAGGAGAATATTCATCTTAACTTTAGTGACAAAGGCCCAAATAAACATACGAAGTACCTAAGATACCACATTGCAGGGAGATGCAGGAGAAAAGGAACCTCAGGAAATCCCTCGGTAAGGGACAAAGCTGTGACAGGAAGGTCTGCCAAATATCCTGTATTTATTCCACCATAGCATGATGAAGCACAAATAAATTAAACACTCGAAGGAGGGGCAAGGCTGTACCTCTCAGAGGTATGTACAAGGAATGAAGAAGGCACAAGAAACCTTCAAGGTCTACCAGAACTGTTATCCTCTCTCTGTACATGCCTTAAAATAGCCTTAGCAGTTATGGACCATTCACTTTAGAGCTGTCAGGCACACTCAGACACATTATGTATCTGCATGGGCTATATAAAGGCCTACAATGTCCAAGCTAGTAACAACACTAGGGAGAAATGTAATGTGATGAAAAGAAGAAATAAAGCAAGGAACATGCATTTCTGAATGATCCTTTCATCTGGTCACCCAGATATTCCATCTTCTCATCTCTTTCTTTTACTAGGCAGTAATTAAATCAATTTTTGACAACGAATAACCTGGATGTGTGAGACACTTGTTGAATCAGTGCACAAATATTCAACAGCATCAAACAGAACCGTCTTTCAGCATCTTGCACTAAAGCAGCAAATGCACCAGTACTGCTTGGTAAAGAAGGAGGAACAACAATTACAGAATATTTGTGTTTCAAGAAACAAAAGTGTTTGATCTGTTTGTAATCCCCTCCAAAACACTGTATTAAAGCAGCAAAGCTCTACTCATCAGTCTGTTGGTTTTGTGCCTCTGCATAAGCAGTGTCTGGGACACCAGTGGTGGTCCCTTATGAAGTCCTGTACCATTAGCAGGCTCTGGAGGCTTAATAGCTTTCTCCATACTGCTCAACAAGGGCATAAACACCAAGGAGGAGCCATAAACACCAAGAGGTGTTTCCATATTTCCTGTGGATTTCATGCTATATAATTTCCTTACTGGTTCACCTACACAAGGATACAAAACTTATACATCACATAATTTGGGTATGTCTGTACATACTCAGATATCTCAGATACAGTAAGGATACTTTAGTGATGGGGGTGGGTTTTGTGGAGGGAGAAGTGCAGATAATTGTTGAGAAGGTGGCCAGGGAATAGCTTAGGATATTCCCTGGTCAATGACTGTGGAAGAGAGAAGGACATAAATCACTCACTAAAGGGAGATCCAATTTCCTTGAGAGATGAGGAAAAGATTTCTGTTCTCAGAAGTATATCCACTTTTATTATGCCACTCCATTTCTCTCTCCAATCTCTCCAATCTCTCACAGAAAGGTTGTAAGGATTCTGGAAATGTGACTTACACTAATTTAAAGCCTTGGTCCAGTGTCATCTCTTAATGGAAAAGCAAACCAGTTCCATTTCCATTTCCCTGGATGGCCTGACTTATGTATGTTAGCTGCATACAGTATTTAATGCAGGGGGCCATACGTAGCACAGGTTACACCAACTCTCACCAGTGGTTTCAAGGCTCATGCTCCTGGAGTAATTAATTACTATGAACTCAGGGTACAGTGATGCAACAGACCTGCCACCTCCCTTCAGAAAGAGTGCCTACCAGCAGCTGAATTCTGGGAGCAGCCCTTAATTCATTAATTACATGGAAACTTGACTAAAAATAAGTATTTTCCAAATAGATCTCCACACACAGCAATGCCTGTTTCTCCCTACCACAAGAAAACAAAGCATCGCATATTCAAATTGTATAAAATACGTTTTTCATTACTGTGTCTTTGTTCTCCTATGTTGTCAAATGAATTAGAACAAAACCAATGATTCAAATGAAAACAGAAATTCCTAAACATTCTGCACAAGCTTCAGGTCTACATATTTCTCTCCAATCTATCAGATGCAGGCTCAGATTTCAGAGTTGCAATTACCATGAAAGAAAGGGTCCATTACCGAAAAAACTGGCAATCACTATAACTATGTAAAAGTTGAATAGCTGAATACAAATTTTAAGTACTTATTTTGCACAATCCTGGCTTTTCTGTTTATTGTATGCAACTTTTAAAAATGTCTTAGTAAGATAAAATGAGTTTTGATCCCTTCTCTGCTGTGCAGATAATGTTTCTATGAGCAAAGCCAAGTGAATAAATCATCTAGCTGAAACAGTCTTTTAAAAAAACCAGCCAAGTTTCATTTTTAAAGAATCACTCAGCAGAAAGAAGGAATACTTTTAATGATTTTGATGAAGGAAACGAAAGTAATAAAGTATTTCTGTAAAGTTCCACTTGAGATGCTTAGCATTAAAAAAAAATATATCAACTCTCAGCTAGTAATGCAATCTGGATGCATTTAAATTTCAAACATGACTGTGTCACAGTACTTAGTCACAGTACACAGTACACAGTCAGACCTCTCAGGAAATTGCTCTTTTTTTCAATATGTTAGCAGAGTTAGCCCTTTTGAGTGATTGTGTGTAACCTTTTCAAAGGTAAAACACCGTATGTGTAATTCTTTCAAGATAACAGAAAGTGGCAATTGTGCCTCTGCCTTGTACGTGTGCCCTCCTCCTCCTTCCCCACGAAGATCAGCCCCAGGAGCACTATCTTGAAGAACTTAGGGTGATTACATGGTTGTACCTCTACACAATTCACTGAAGCTTACCTGTGATGGGGTTGTCACATTTATTTCTGGGACAAAGTTGTCTTCAAATAAGTTGATGATGTTCTCCTGTTGCAACTCCTTCGTAGGTGTGAGTTTAGGCAGTGGTGGGACTGGCGGACCTTTCCTCAGCTAGGCAGACAGCAAAAATGTCACAGACTAGTTCAGGGATAAAAGAAAATCTTTAAGCTAGGCCTAAACAAATTGTCTTAGGTTTTACTTTGGCTGTTTCAGCCTAAATAAGCTGTGGGAATAAGCCATGTATTGAAAAGAACTTTTTAGCTGTTCATCATCAAATGCTTTGAAATAAACATTATGTGAACAGCAAAACAATTCTATGTTTCAACGTCATTAAAACTCAAGGTTTCAGATTTGATACAAAAGCAACGCCTGGTTGTTTTTTTTCTGCTGTGACAGGCACACAGTGCAGGACACTAGCTCTTCTATGCAGCCCATAGCTGGAAGGGTGATACTGCACAGAAACAATGCCTCTGCAGCTTTTTGGCTTCTTGAGTTCATTTGTGTTTAGCTTTGGGATTTTGTCCCTGTCCAGCTGTTGCTAGCCTTAGAGTGTACTTAATGCAAAGACCATATAGTCTCTGGGAACTACAGCACTTCAAAGGTGATTAGTTTATTATATTCCTCCTGCTCTCCGTAGATTCACATAACTATGAGAAATTAACTGCTTGGAATAATACCAAACAGTACTGGATAATTTTTAAAGCTATCAAAAACCCAAGAAAATAAATCCACAAAAAATCCTTGCGTGGTATAGTGACAAAACACCATTGGCACCAATGAGGCTGAGTCCTACCAGGTGAATTCTCAGGCAGTGAGTTGTCACATTTTGGGAGACCAGAGAAAATAAGCACGCTCACTTGATATAAAACTGATTTTCTTCTGATATGCAGACAGCATAGAAACAGCAATCAGCACAGAAACTATCCCAATTCCAAAAACACCCTTAACATCAACACAAGTCTTTGATATGCACATGAAGTTATCATATACAACTCATGCTACAGATGGAACTGATGAATGAAACCAGTTCTTATTTTACCAATACTAGTAAGAATAGAAATTACTCCAGTATAAGTTTCAAGCTTCCCAAGCAGTGTTTAAAACAACCAATAAGACTTTCATTATCAGTAATTAGCAGAGCAGTATTTCAGCTAGCTTTATTTTTCATTGTTCTAGAGATTGGCCAGAGCAGTGATACTCACTGGCTAATTTTTCCCAGGGTAAACATAAATTTGAAGATGAATGAAGACCAGAAATATATAATTTACAAAAATTCACAAAGAGGTTTTAGAAACAGGCCTTTCAAATGATCACTGATGGTATATGGGTCCTTAGAGACAATGCAAATTTTTAAGAAGTGTTTTTCTTTGTCACTGCAGGTCCCACCAATTCACCAGGCACCTAAAATTTTCTTCATTCCCTTAATACAAAAACCATTTCCTATTCATGTTGTGACACATGGATGAACAACTGATGAACAGAATAGATTGCAAGGGAACCAGCGGCCTCCCTGCCATCACTCAGTCACAGCATAGATGCAAAATCCACGACGTACATCATCTCAGCTATCCTTCACTGCACAGCAGGTGAGGTCCCTCTGCCGCTATCTCCTTACCTGTGTGGGTGACTTAGGTCGGGCTGGTGCTGGAGACGCTGGTGCCAGCATATGATTGGGACTAGCAGTAGGGCTAGGCAGGGGAGAGGCCTCCTCTGGTGGTGATGGTGTTTTTGCAAAGCGGAGTGGACCTGAATCACTAGACAGAAGCAAAGGACATATATATCTTGCTGACTTATTACCTTGAAAATCTGATGCAACACTTGAACTGCATACCTGATGTAAAGTCAGTGTCCACAAAAGAGAGTACACATTGGAGATGACTAAGCCATTATATAGTGACTGAGACTAAAATTGCAATTAAAAACAATTAAAATTCAGTGTCAAAGAAAGTTTTAATTTTGAATGATCTTGATTTTTGGAACGTTTGTTTACCTGATCGTTGTAACTTGAAGAAAACAGAGTACCTGCATTTTCTCAGATTCTGTACTTGAAATATTGTTTCACTTATGAATTTATAACTATTATAAAATGTGAAATGGCTTTACTGTCTTTGTTTCACACGCTTCTCGGAACAAAAGACTAAAGATAAAAAAAACACAGGAAGGCATAACAATGAATAATGTAAAAAATTTTAAAAGCTCAGCAACTTCAGAAAGGTTTCAACATTAAAAAAAAAACCAGCCAAGATTATTATAAAAATATCACTATTTAAAAGGACAAATCACAAGAGTTATAAACAAGCAGCAGTCAAGTGACTTCAACAGAGCTCTGCTGATACTAAGAAAAGCTCTGATGAAGTTGTAGAAAGCATCTACCCTTCTCATGAAAGGACCTGGTGCAAACACTGCAAAAATATTCAGCTACCTAGATACACTGAAAGCTTACAGTGAGGGAGGCTATGAACTACAGTACTCAACAACCACGACTCCTACACATCCTCAGGGAGAGCAGAAGCACTACCTGATTGAGACCACAGCATAAACATCATCCTAATGCTAACACAAGAAAACTGTTCTTTGCAAGGACGAATTTAGCTCACACTCACCACCTCTTTCTGTAGAAATATTAAAAGAGAAAAAATAAGCAGTCATTAAGAAATTTATGTCCCAGGTATAATATTTGCCTTCAGGATATTCAGTAGCATACAAGTTTTTAAGATGTTTCTTTTTATGCAGTTCTTTAAAAGAAAGATTAGATACTGTACTTGTCTAGTATCAACTTCTCACGCATCTAAAAGGAAAGCTGTTTTATCTCATGAAAACCCACATGTGAGCCTTTTAGATTATCATCACTAATAATGGAAGTCAAAATCTATCCAGATTTTCCCACACGGCTCTGGAAACAGTACTGCAAAAGACAGTAACAAAGTAACTGAAGGAATGGAATTTTAGAAAGCTTTTTAAAAATAAGTTCACACTACATTAAATGACCTCTAGTAATTTGAAGCAAAAATAATCTTGCTTTTTTTCTCTCAATGATGGACTGAATAATTCAGTGGGAACACACATGTGCATGTTGGACATGGTCTAAAAACACACAGGTGGATAAAATACCTGTTGTTTATAAAAAGCACTTGAAATCTTCTAACACTACATTATTTTATATCACATAAAAGTGTTTTACAAATCCTTTCTGGAAACATAGTCCAGTTTGTGAGTTCATCCTAATGGGCCAAAGTTAACAGCTCCAGAGGCAATACGTAATATACGAACATGGATTATCACTGAAATAATCTAGAATACAAATTTGAATGATGTGCCTATAAAGTAGTTCTTAATTTTGCATTATGTCAGAAGTTTCAGTATTTCATTCTTTGTTCTTTGTTCTTCCAAAGTGAGATGAAAACAAATGTAGGAATATCTGCCATATTTTTGAGGCAGACGTTGCTTGCTAATCTACCTCCATCTTGAGGGCGAATTAGCTGTAGCTACGTGAGGAACCAATTTAATTTTTATTTATGCATCAACATGATCTGGTTTCTGTGTTATAAACTGATTTTCTGACACTGGGTGGAGAATTTCTGTGTGGGCTGAGCCCTTACACATGGCACGTGCAGAAGGTGGCTAGCACACATGAGTGGGGAGACCGCTGACATTACAGCCCCTGCAGAAAATGGAGACTTCACCTGACAATCAGGGCAAACAAAACTCCCACCACTGGCCTGGCAAGTGACTCCCATTGCAGGCATGAAAAACTCCCCTGCCTACCCAATGGTGATCCTCAAAGGAGCAGACAATGGGAGGAGCCTGAGTCCATAAAAGCATTTGAACGTGGCTCAACCACTCCCCGCTGTCCCAGTGTCTTGGCTGGGGGGCTTGTCTGGAGGTTTGGCTGGGTTGGCCCCCTGCTCCCTGCTTCTTCCCTGACTGTCTCCCCTGTTCCATCTACTCTGCTTTGCCTCGATGTGGGGCCCTGCTGGCTGTAGCCATTGGTGCCACTCTCACATGCTCCAGATGGATGCCAATTATGCTCCCCAGGATTCTGGCGGTAACATTCTGACCTCTTTTATCTTTCTCCTTCTTGCTTTTCCCTTCTCTGCTTAACTTTCTATCCCTCTCCTTCTCCATATATCCTTCTTTATAAAAAAATAGTTTCTCAGATATAGTATTTGCCTCGTTTGTGCTTGATTTTGCCCAAGAATTCCATTAAAAAGTATCTCCTGCAGTTTCCCTTAGAGTGGGATGCGAAAAGCTGCAAATTGTTTCAATTGCTTCTGGCTAGTTGGGATTAAATGGAAATTCAGGCTTTATATATTAATTCTAAATAGCATTGTGTCTTGATAAGTCTCACTGTTTTACATTTCAACCTTTTTTGCCCATCAGTATTAGAAATAAAATCATGGCTGAAAGGCTACATTTGTTGAAAGCAAAAAATCAGAAATACTGTACTGGCATCCACTGACCTTAAGAAAGCACCATCTGATTTTAAACTCCTTTTGGTTTTGTGCTTTAAAATAAGATTGCGCTTGAAAGTCTTTAAAAAAATGGTATTTTGTGACATTCTCTTTATTTCAGCTTTTCTGCTTTTCTGATGCACCCCCAGATCTTTATTTTTCCCCGTAAGTAGAAGAGATAAAAGCTGACGTTCAAAGGTTGGAATTCTCACCTAATAATAGGAGCTAAAAACATGTCTCAATATTTCAAAGCTTTAAACAAATTATGAGAGTTAGCAACATTGCTGTAAATTAAGCATATAAGAATAAATGAGCTATACACTTAGTTGGTGCAAATTGATGTAACTTGGCTAAATTGAAACAGCCTTCATTCTTTTTTTTGTTTTTGAGAGGACTTTCTAGAAAAATAATGAAGAAGGAAGCTTTGCATCTTTACTTCTGTTGAAAAGAACTTCATCCCAGATACCTTCATCTACCATCCTGAACAACTGCCTGTTACCATGGTGTGCAGCAATCACTACAATTGGTGTAGGTGATTACTACATCACAAAGTAACAAAGCCACAAAGCCTACAGCAATGCAAATCATTGAAAAGACAATAAATTCACCTTGGTGCCCCTTGAATGGTGAAGGCCTTGTCTGCATGCTGATCTCCCAGCTTTGTCATCACTTCGTATAGTTTGTGACATAACTGCGAAAACAAAACAGTTGCCTGAGTTTATGTGAACTACAGTCATGATTAAAAACACAGGTGATAAATCTGGTCTGATAAATGACAACTTGATAACTTTGTGTTAAAGTATAAAACCTTCCAAAAATTCTCAGTGCTATGTATAGCAAAAGCCTAAACAGAAACACGCCAAAATCCATAGAATCAAAGATAATAGCAGTTCTTCAAAAGCATGAGCTGTTTTTTAGAGAACAGCTTCATAAGTGTGACTGACTGCTACATGAGCTCTGATGAAGGAAGTCATCTGAAGTTTAAAGCAATATGGGCAGCCAAGAAGATTCATGTTTTCCCCTGAAAAATCCAATCCAAATTTCCACAGAGCTTCAAAAAAGTGAGTTTTCAAAAAAAATTTTGGTTTCAATTTGAAGGTTGCTATAGATGATATGCTACTATCTAGCCAGGTACATTCAAAAGATCCTCAATGAAACTGCTTGATTTCCCCAACAGTCACAGACAAAATATTGCATTTTTGACAATACATATAGCAGACTTGAAGGGAATGTCTAACATGTTTTCCTTGTACTGATTATAGCAAAGAGGAGCTTAGCAATTGGACACAGCAAAAATAGTGAAGGCAACAGTAAATTGTCAAAATAGAAAGTGAATTTAGTGCTACAACTGATAATGCGCTGCAATTCAGAATTGTAGGGGCTGCTCCATTCTTAAGGAGAGAACAAATATGGCAAGCAGAAATGAAAATGATGATTATACCACAAATCTGGATCTATGGCAAATTCTTGTGTGCCTCAGCTAAATTTTTACTATGAGACATTTTTTAGCTGTCATGCATAACATAATCCATTATACATGAGATAGTTTTACTCACTAAAGCTATTTCCTTGTGAAACTTGGCTTCAAGGCTGGATACATTTTTGAAGGTGTTCACATAGAAGCCAATTCGTCTACGAAGGATGGCACAAAGAAAGGAAAAAGAGAATAAAAGATATGTGTAGGAGGGCCACAAAGGCAGATTAATTAACTGTTTTCTGGACTACAAGCAACACTCTTGACTATTACTCTCAGCAAAGCAAATGATGAAATGTCAAAATTTCAGACTAGTTTTTTCATGATTATTTCCTTTAGTGGTAAAATACGTATTTTGCACCATCCAGTCAACAAAGCTGAGACCATTCACATCAGATGTTTTCAGCTTTTTTTAAAGAAGAGTGGAAAAGTATGGTCACAAGTGCAGTACAAGCACAGGGAAGGCATCCATTTCCCACCAGACAGCACACAACCATTTCTTGAAAGGAGAAAGGTACCACTGTGGCACTGTGAGGCCCTGTGCCCAAATCTTATCATAGCATCAAGGAGATGCAGTTGTGTCTGGGGTCAGCTTTAATGTATACAGCTCAGTACAGCCCAGGAATGGGTGTCCCAAGCTCAGCTCTGAAACACATGCACATGTATATAAGAGAAATATAGACTAGACATTTCTGTGCATGTAGTCAAGAATATGCTTATTTGGGGGCAATGATTACATGATTCTGCATTTCAAAAGTAGAAGCTGTTTTCTTAGGTTTTGTTTTATTCTTTTTCCTATTTAAAACTTTCATGTATAATTTCCCCCAATTTTTATTATTAAAAATTATCTTTGGAATAAGAATAAGCCTGCAAAATGTCAACTTAATAGATAGTTTTATTTTTGAAGAATTGTAATAACTGAAATAAAGGACTCCAAAAGCAATTGCTTTCTAAATTATGTGTATTGCTCAAATTAAATTCTACCTTTTCCTGAGACTAGATACTGCTTTTTTATACAAAATTTACTGAAGTAAAAGGGCCCTTACTCTAAGTCATTAATATGCAGTTTTACTTTTAGTAGGCCCATAAAACAAATATCTTGAAGGTTTACACTGGCAGAAACACAGCAGGAAAATCCTCTACTGGTCTGAAATTTAACAGGATTTAATTTAGAACGCAGAGAAGACAAAGGATACTTCACACTTCCACTCCAGATTGTTAACTGTTAAAGAACATAACAGACTAATGAGATGCTTATTTTTTTATTGATTTTGTTCTCCCATTCGTATTGTCTGCATTTTCTGTATAAACACAATTCATGCTTAAACATCTTGACTGAATGACCTATGCCATGAAATCATTTAACATCACAACATAATCAGTGCAAAACTATAAAATGTGTCTTCTGGTGTAGTTATAATAAAAAATGACCTATAAGTAGACCCAAATCACCACAGACTATTCTGTGCTCTAGTGTAATTATTTACTCACAAAATGGAAACCTTTTTGCACCTCAGATGAAGAGATGGTAATGAATCTTAAGTGCCAACATACATTGAAAGAAATAAGTGTAAGTACACTCAGAATACATATATTTTTGGAGCACTTGCATACATTTTTCCTTTTATTATTTCAAGAACGTAATGGATGGAATCTTCAAGAACACAGCAATCCATTTTCTATCAGCTCATTAAAATTCCCTGATTTCTTTTCCTTACTCCCCATGTAAGGCCTGAATATAGTATCTCTCCAGGCTTACCGTGACCACAGAGATGGCAACTCTTCTTGCAAGTCAGTGTTAAACTCTTCAAACACTTTCTGTGCCTTTTGAAATTCTTCTTCTGCCTAAACCAAAATGAAACAGGTGACTTCTAAAATCACTATGACATAACAAAACCAAATTTTTTTTTTGTGGTTTTCTTGGTGGGACTTTCAAAATTTTTATTAACAAAGAATGTTACTCCCACACCATAGATGCCAATACAGGATTTGCTGTTCCCTCAGTCTTATCAAGAGAGCAAGTTAGGTCTCAAATGGGACTCCTTTGTAAAAGAGGCTGAGCATGCCTACCACATGAACCAAGGTGCTGAATACACATTTATTCTTAGAGATACCATTATTTCTAAGAGAGCAAAAGGAAGACAAATTCTGTGCTCTGTCTCTGTACAGAAAAAAATGCCACCCAATCTCCCCAAGCATGTTTCTGATTGTGCTACCTTGGTGATTCTGCCCTCATCTTTTCTTTTTGAGCTCTGCAAGGCTTCCAGATGATGTCTTGCACTGTCGTAGTCCACTAGCTTTCTGCTTCGTTTTGCAATGCGAGTCTGTACAGGGGTAGAAATGAAAGTAAATATGAGGAGCAGTTTTTAAAAACCCTTTTTACTTATGCTGTCATTTTAGTTTTCGACATATTTTTATTCTCCCTTCTCTAGCGTTCATATCTGAATTATTATATCATGCAGGAGGAACATGGAAATGGTAAAAAAGACATTAATCACATTATTTTAAATAAGGAATCAATTTATAGATAGTTTGGAAAGGTTTTTCATGGGTGTAGGGCTTACAGGCCTTAGAGTTGAGGTATCAGCATTACATAAGGCTTGTCACATTCTCTAGAATCAGCGAACCTGTTAAACTCATGGTAACACTAGCTTTCCCCCTTATATATAGTGTGAAAGTTCAGCAATGAATGCATTTTTTCTAGAGTTGGAAAAATGTTAAAATATACTTCTCCGTATAGTTGTTCTGACACATACCTAAAATACTAAAGAAACAGGAGCAGAAGAAAAGCATCAAGGTTCCCTCTACAAAGGCTATTTTACTTCCAAGTACGACTGCGTGAAAAATATTTTTGTTCACTTGGAAAATCAGCCCTGCCTAATGTTAGGACTTTACTTACAGAACAATATCTTGTACATTACATGAGAGCATGACTTCCACCTCCCACCGTTTTTAATTTTTTTTGCTTGTAATCTAATTTTCAATTTATTTTGCAGCTCAACAGAACTTTAAAAATTGTCTTTTATAGAAAATCATTACTCTACTTTGATATCAGGAAATTGTCCTAGATATGTATCCAGCGTTAACAATGACCCATCCACCAGTTTTTGATGGAAGTCTTCCCAAAGTTCATCACATTTCTGAAAAGGTAGAAAGGAGAAAAATGTACTTAGTAGTTTAATGCCACTCTAAACCTAGGAGAAATACAAATGTAATTGGCAAAGATTAATCTTTCTTGAGTTTTAAAATATTCTTTATGGAAATAAATCAGAGCATAAACCTAAACTGAATGAAAAGGAATACCTTTGTATTTCAAGTTCAATTCACAACAAACTAAGATTAAACTTAATAACTAGTTTGTGTTTTCATTATTTCAAATAGTAAGTGCCATGTGAAAATAAGAATGTCATGGATTCAAGGTTTTCCTCAGGGCTTCAGGATCCTCAGAGCCAGTAATGCAGAATCTGAACCTGGCCTAACTCTTGTGTCTAAGTGTTCACTGATGATGAACCTCGTTTACAGAGAAAGGAAGTGCAACAAAAAATAGAAAATAAAGGGAAAGGTTTTTCCATCTCATTCTTTTTATGTCATTAAGGTCCATTTGATGAAATGGCTGATGTAGACAAGAACTCTAGCTTCTGCTGCTGGAGAATTGGAATGAGAGATAGGAAACATCTCAACATCAGCTGGCAAAATAAGCAAAATCTGCATCCCCACTACTCTCCTCTGCCCTGAAGGTACAGTGTTTTTCTCCAGTCCTTTTATGGAGCTCTGGGGTAGACACCAGGAGAAACTCCCTGTGGTTTTCTGATTTTTATAAACATATTAATGTAGTTCATGTGACAAGGACTCAATGGGTGAGATTCCTTCCTAGAAGCAAATCCTGTTACATAGACATAGTGCTTGAGGTGCTGGTTTCTCCACTGAACAAATCAATAGCACATGTTAAACATCCTGATTCGCCCTTTCTTTCCACATTTCAAAAATCACTTAATATCCTTCCCTTTGATGGGAGGGAGACTAATGGGTGTAAGCACTGCAGGGCTGTTATCCTCGCTGACAAACCTGGAAAACTATTCCCAAGTGTTTATCATAACCTACTATATGGCATATTATAAATGTTGTGTGATGCCAGCTTTCAGTTCATTAATTCTAACAGAGTCCCTAATGAAAGATCAGAATCTATTAAACATGTTTAAAAGAAATAGCTCATTTATTAACACAGCATTTAATCACAGTGGTCTACAAAGCACCACAACATTAGATTATAGCAAGCAACTGCTAGTCTTGTGTGTTTGCCTTTGCATCTTGCTGATACGTATTTTGAACAAATTAAAATAATGGAGATTTTCTGAAAGCTAATGAACTCAAACAACATTGCTAAAGGATTCTTTAAGCCATCACCTTTCCTAGCATACAGAATAAGGTATTTTAAGTGGATCCCTTTTGGAATGATAATTTATATACTAAACTGAATAAATACGTAATTCTTTTTTACTTTAGGTTGAGATCACAGAATTACAGAATCACAGATCAGCTAGGTTGGAAAAGATCTTTGTGATCATCAAGTCCAACCTATGACCTAACACCACCTTAGCAACGAGGCTATGGCACTAAATGCTACATCCAGTCTTTCTTGAACACCCCCAGGCATGGTGACACCACCACCTTCCTCGGCAAGTGATTCCAATGTCCAATCACTCCTGTAAAAAAATTCTTCCTAATGTCCAGCCTAAACTTCCCCTGCCACAGTTTAAGGCTGTATCCTCCTGTCCAGTTGCTGGTTTCCTGGGAGATGCGACTGACCTCCACTTGGCTACTACGTCCTTTCAGGCAGGTGTAGAGAGTGAAAAGATCCCCCCTGAGCCTCCTTTTCCCCAGGCTAAACAACTCCAGCTCCCCCAGCCACCCCTCATGGGACTTGTGTTCCAGATCCTTCACCAGCCTTGTTGCCCTTCTCTGGACATACTCCAGCATCTCAACATCTTTCCTAAACTGAGGGGCCCAGAACTGGACACGGCACTCAAGGTGTGGCCTCACCAGTGCTGAGTACAGGGGAAGAATGACCTCCCTGCTCCTGCTGGCCACACTATTGCTGATACAGGCAATATCAATACCAACAGGATGTCCTGGCCTTCTTGGCCACTTGAGCACACTGCTGGCTCATGTCCAGGCTGCCATCAATCAGTACCCCCAGGTCCTTTCTGCCTGACCTTTGTTCAGCCACACCATCCCCAGCCTGTAGTGCTGCAGGGAGTTGTTGTGACCAAAGTGCAGGACCCGGCACTTAATTTTGTTAAACCTCATATTGTTGGATTCAGCCCATTAATCCAACCTGTGCAGGTTGCTCTGCAGAGCTCTTTTACCCTCCAGCAGATTGATATTCACACCCAACCTGGTGTCAGCTACAAATCTGCTAATGGTAGACTCAATCCCTTCATCCACATCATCAAAAAAGATCTTAAACAGGACTGGGTCCATGCACAGATCCCTGGGGTAACATACTAGTGACTGGCTGCCAGCTGGATGCAGCACCATTCACCACTGCTCTCTGGGCCCAGCCATCCAGCCAGTTCTTAACCCAGCAAAGAGTGCTCCTCTCCAAACCATGGGTGGCCAGCTTCTCCTGGATTATTCTATGGGAGATGGTGTCAAAGACTTTGCTGAAGTCCAGGTAGACAACATCCACAGCCTTCCTCACATCCACCAGGTGGGTCACCTGGTCATAAAAGGGGATCGGGTTGGTTAGGTAGGACCTGCCTCTCCTAAAACCATGCTGGCTGGGTCTGATCCCCAGGCTATCCTGTGTGATTGCACTCAAGATCATCTCCATAACTGTGCCAGGCATCCAAGTCAGGCTGACAGATCTGTAGTTTCCTGGATCCTCCTTTCAGTCCTTATGGATGGGCATCACATTGGCCAGCTTCCAGTCATCTGGGACTTCCTGAATAACCGAGACTGATGATAAATGATGGAGAGCAGACTGATGGTAAATGATGGAGAGCAGCTTAGTGAGCTCTTCTGACAGCTTCCTCATCACGCCAGGATTGATCCCATCTGGTCCCACAGGCTTGTGAACATCGAAGTGGCTCAGTTGGTCACTAACAGATTCCTTCTGGATTAGAGGGGATCTATTCTGCTCCCTGTCCCTATCTACTTGCTTAAGAGGCCATCTGTCCTGACAACAACCTGTTTTATTGCTGACAATTGAGGCAAAGGTAGTGTTAAGTACCTCAGCCTCTTCCTCATCTTTGGTAAATCTATTCCCCACCATGTCCAATAAAGAACGGCGGTTTTGCTTGGTCCTTCTCTTGCTATTAATATATTTATAGAATACATATATATTTTTTATTTATATATATATATACTTTTTATTATCCTTTACAGAAGTGGCCAGATTAAGTTCTAGCTGAGCTTTTGCCACTCTAATTGATGCATAAATATACCTTTGTGATTATGTACCAAAAAAACCCAGGAGATTTTGTAATATTGCCTATGAGTCTCTAAATAAGAAAACACACCTATCTTTACATCTAATACAGTTTAAGAGCTGAATTTTGGTCCTTTCACACTCAACTACAAATTTCCGAGTGTAAAATCTAATAGTCTACAGATAAAAGATAAGGTCCTACAGCAAGATGCGTCATGAGATTTCCCTGCTGTTTAACCTAAAACAATATAAAAAACGAAATCAAATAAAACAAAAAAATATGTATCTTAAATTGGGCAATTTAGAAGTTGGGTGTTTTAATATCAAAACTCCTTGCAGCAGGGAAGGGTAGGAGAAGGCAGCCATAGAGAAGAAAAGCAATCTGTACCCTGCTCTGTATTCAGGTTTACTGTTAACTATATTATCAAGGAGGCCTTGCAAACTGAATGCCAGGTGGTTAAAAGCTTCATTGACAACCGTTTGCACTTTCTTGACACCACTATCACATTTGGTGACAGACTTTCCCCAAAACTGAGGCTCTTTAAGCAGGCACTTCAGAGCACCTCAAGTCAAATTCCTGCTGTGTTGTCTAGAAAAGTCTAGTCTTCTCTAACCACTGGAGGAAAGTAAAAAGTAAAAATAAATAGTGTCCTGAACTCTAATTTGCCTTTAAATTCCATATTCTTCTCAGAGAGAGGCGAGTGTCTCATAAGATACCCTGTTTAGTACTACTGGCTCAACAGCTGTTACACAGCACAAAAGGATAAGCAGATTTGATAATTTTTAACATTCTTTTGAACTCAGAATCCTGACTGTAAAATTGCATGTAAGATACCTTTGTACAAACTTGTCAGTCAGATGCTGTTAGGACCAATTCTGTTCACACTGACATTATCTCAGTGGGAGCTTTTATCAGCTAGTTCATACAACAGACACTTTTTATATGCTGAGAAAACAGGATTTAATACTACATGAAGGATTAAGGTCAATTATGGATGCACACTTCTCCTCAGATTAATCCATTTGCATCCAAAAAACTTTTTCCCTCTTTCCATACATCTTACCTCCCCAATCATTTTCACATCTTCACGTCCATACCAGTCTGGCTCATACACTTCATGGAGAGACTCTGTAAGCTTCTTTGAGGCATCTTGCATTCCTGCAGTCAGACAGAAAGAGGAACATTTAAGCACAAACTACAAGAACTATCTTTATTTCCAGCCACATGTACCCACTATGCTTTTCCCTCTGGCAAATTTAGAAAAGAGATACCTGAACTTGGGGAGAGTGCTGTAATGGACATGGTTTTATGAAGAATCTTGTATGGCCACCCAGTAGGCTTAGAATTTGTGGAGCCTAATGATTACTTATGTTTGCAACAGGGTGGTGCTTGCAGAGGATTGGGTAAAGTCAAACTGATCAGTCACTTTTGGAGCTCTTGCTACCACAGGTGGAACTAGAATAGGGACTATTGATCATTATTACTCTGTAATAGACAGAGGAGCTGGCTTAAATGTAAAATAGCTTCAATGATATTTTAAGAAAGGGCCTAAATCCATCTTCAGTGAGATCAGTTTGATCCCAAGGAATAAAAAAACCACCCTCAGGCACTGGGGTTTGCATTTTGATACAGCACGAATCCATTAGATGCTGAATATGGTTCTGAATCCAGTGAAACCAAACTCATCTCACCTAACTTTCTAAGAGTTCAGAATAAGTAGTTTTAAAATGACAATTTTTATTTCAACTTCTTTGCAAATTTTCAACAACAGCTGAATTTCTTATTTAGCATTAACTTTTTTTTTTAAAACACTAGTCAAAATCAGTTTGCTATCTTAAAAATGTCTCTAAGTATGATCTTCAGATTTAACTGCTCAGTGAATAAGTTTGGGAATAACATCAATATTTTTGTTTTCTGCACAAAGAAATATTCACAAGCGGAAAAGGAAAATTAATTTGAAACTTGAATGTGTAGAAGAGCAGACTTGATCCAGTCAGTTGGTATTCCATCATGCACTCCCAAAACACATGTAAATATGACAGGAAAATAAATGCAGGAATGCATACTTCCAAGTAAGAAAATGGTGATCTATGGAATGGATAGGATAGGAAAACAGATACTGAAAAAGCTGAAAGTACACACTTGTTCTCTCCTTAAGTACAAAGGAGAGAATGGCATGGGGGAGAACAAGTAAAAAGAAAATATCAGTGTTTAGAGGGTACAAGCTTTCATCCTTAAATCAAAAGGTACTGAGCCAAAACAGAATATCTCTACAGGAATTATTTTGGAGGGGGGGGGGGGTGTGATTTAATGACAGCGCTTATCCTAGACTATTAGGATAGCACAAGAATTTAGATGTATTTCTTCCTTTTCTCCTTCATGGCTAATTCTTGGGATGATGTATCTTCAGATAAAAAAATTTTCCTCTGAATAAAAAGGACATTTTTTTTGCCTTAGAAGATACTAAATTACAATAAAATACAGGTGATCTTATATTTTTCAGGCAGGACTCATTTAAAATCTTTAATGTCACTGCAAATTAATCAACTCAAGAGGAAAGCCAAAACCAACAGAGTTTTGCTTAGGAAGGCTGCTTCTCTCCAATCAGGGTGAACGTAGAAACCAGGAGGGTTTGCTCATCCCTGCTCACACTTGATCCTTTCTGATACCTGAACTTCTGCCCCCAAGCACTCTCTGTGTGGTAAACCTGTGGCAGAGGTTCCTGTGGCAGGCAGGCTAGCACAGCTGCTAGATAATCCCTCCTGCAGCTTGCACTCACAGCTTGGTCACAGAACACACTGACACCTTTTCCTAGACTTTCCTTCCTAACTACTACAGGACTCAGGCATAAATCTGCTTAAGAGAATAAGTAAAACACACCTAATATGCCATGTTTGAGCCATATCAAAACTGCACCAACTTCTATACTTTTTTTCTGTTCTGAGAATTGGATAATCCTTCATTCCACCACATTCCTGTAAAAAATATCAGTCAAATGCGGTTGCAGTGTCAGGCTCATGGGCAGTAAAGTATTTGGCTTTTTCAGTCAGGGGCTAAAATCTGAAATTTCCAGGCTAAGATCATCCATCCTACTCCCTCTGACTGCATCTATACCAGGTTTACTGCAATATACCAAATGAGTGAAGAGGTAAATACCAATCCATTGAATCCCCAGTCTTTTTCATGCCTCTGGACATAAACTTATGTATCCAAGGATTTTTTATTTGGCTGGTTTCCACGTAGAATTATTTCTTACACACTAGTACCTTTTATACATAATTCAGCACTAAATTTAAGAGGATCAGTGTCAGTCATAGACTGTAGGCTCTCTCGGTTGTTTTTAACTGCTATCACTGAGAAAGATAAATTATTAAAAGCAAGTAATTAAAGTACTATGAAATATAAAAAGTACTAAGAAATATGAAAAGAATTTTTACTGCTGATGAACAGTAGAAATTTATATCTTGTATCAATTGTTTCATTCAGTACTACTTGTTAGTAATTGGGTCCTTTATTTAATAGCTAAAAGTGCCAAAATATTTGAACAACTTAGGAAAAAAAAGTTGCTAAACAATCCAGTTACTGAAGACTGATCTTCTCAGATTAAATGATCCCTATTTCAATGGGGAAAAGCCCCTGTCCCTGGAGTCTCCAAAAATTCTAGAGGCCTCCTTGTGATAGGCATCCTGGGGGTGGCAGTGAGAGACATTCCCATTAAGCACATCAGAGATGGGAAGGGTAGGTGACTCTTTACCATCACAGTTCCAATGTACTCAAGCTCCCATGGAGAATGAGACTGACCTGGAACAGGATGTTGGCTGTAGAACTCATATGCTGTGGGGTCTCCCCACTCCCCTGCAGGGTAATCTAGCCTGAATGATAGAGAAATTTCCGTTTTCCTGATGGGGTGAGACATCTTAGTCTGGCTCTTAATACTACTTTTGTGGTTCTTCAGGGAAATTACCTGTCCTGCCATAAGCACTGTATTTGTTATTGCTAGTAATTAATTACAGTTCCTATTGGAACAATTCAATCATTTCATTATTAATACATTTTGCAGAAAGATGATGAATAGTTTTATGGCTTTTAAGAAATTACATGACTGATTTTACGATTTCTGTATCTGAAGGATATGTGCAGTTCTGTCAGCCACAGACTGACAATTAGGCAGCAGAACATCTTACAGACATCAAAAATCTCCCCTCCCCTTCCTGTACACCAGTTACTCTTTATCACTACATCAAGCCACCGAAGTGTATGGTGCTTTCTTTTTCTCATGCAGGACTACTTTTTATCTCTCTCACCTTGCCACCTGTATGAAGATCCAGGTTTATTCTTCCCCATCTGCACTGGTACTTGCAAATAACTCAGGGTAGAGAATGGGTGACTCATTTAGGGTCTCTATAACAATTGGCCCATAAAACCATTCAAGTCCCTCATAGCTCTCAAAAGCTTAAACATAAACCATGAGGTATAAAACCCAGATATATATTGGCAAGGAGACTGGAAGAGACACAACACTGAGGCATGAGATGGGCAAAGCTATGGGGGATAGCACACAGTCTCATCAGTACAAACACCACTGATACACAGCAGACATTTCTAGGAGTCAAGTGGCAAGATGGACGTCGTCAGATCCCAACAGAGGTAATTAATAAGATCACTGCAATGTCTCCACCTACCAACAAGAAGAAAACACAAGCTTTCCTAGGTGCCATAGGCTTTTGGAGAATGCACATTCCTGAGTACAGCCAGATTGTGAGCCCTCTTTACCTGGTTACCCGCAAGAGGAACGATTTCCACTGGGGCCCTGAGCAGCAGCAAGCCCAGATCAAGCAGGAGATTGCTCATGCAGTAGCCCTTGGCCCAGTCAGGACAGGACCAGATGTGAAGAACGTGCTCTACTCTGCAGCCAGGAACCATGGTCTGTCCTGGAGCCTGTGGCAGAAGGTGCCTGGTGAGACTTGGGGTCGACCACTGGGATTCTGGAGCAGAAGCTACAAAGGATCTGAAGCCAACTACACTCCCACAAAGAAGGAAATCTTGGCCGCCTATGAAGGAGTTCAAGCGGCCTCTGAAGTGATTGGCACAGAAACACAGCTGCTTCTGGCACCCCGACTACCAGTGCTGGGCTGGATGTTCAAGGGAAAGGTGCCTTCCACACATCACGCCACTGACACCACATGGAGCAAGTGGATTGCCCTCATCACTCAGCGCGCCCGTATTGGGAATCCAAATCGCCCTGGGATTCTGGAAATAGTTACAAACTGGCCTGAAGGTAAGACTTTTGGATTGTCTTCTGAAGAAGAAGAGGAGCAAGTGGCACGTGCTGAGGAAGCCCCACCATATAATGAGCTACCGGAGACTGAAAGACGATATGCCCTCTTCACTGATGGTTCACTGATGCTGAATTGTAGGCACTGACCGGAAATGGAAAGCTGCAGTCTGGAGCCCCACACGACAAGTTGCACAAGCTACCGAGGGACAAGGTGGATCGAGTCAGGTCACAGAGCTAAAAGCCGTCCAGTTGGCTTTGGATATTGCTGAACGAGAGAAGTGGCCAAGGCTCTATCTCTACACTGACTCATGGATGGTAGCTAATGCTCTGTGGGGATGGCTGGATCGCTGGAAAAAGGCCAACTGGCAGTGCAGAGGGAAACCCATCTGGGCAGCTGAGATTTGGCAGGACATTGCTGCCCGAGTAGAGAAATTGACCATAAAGGTTCGACACGTGGATGCACATGTACCCAAAAGCCGGGCTAATGAAGAACATCACAACAACGAGCAGGTGGACCGAGCTGCCAAAGTGAAAGTATCACAGGTGGATCTAGACTGGCAGCACAAGGAAGAATCATTCCTAGCTCGTTGGGCCCATGATGCCTCTGGTCATCAGGGGAGAGATGCAACGTACCCATGGGCCCGTGACCGACGGGTGGACCTTACCATGGACAGCATCTCACAGGTCATCCACGACTGTGAGACCTGTGCTGCAATCAAACAGGCCAAGCGGGTGAAGCCTCTGTGGTACGGTGGACGATGGTCGAAGTACAGGTATGGGGAAGCCTGGCAAATTGACTACATCACCCTTCCCCAAACCCGCCAGGGCAAACGCTACGTACTGACCATGGTGGAAGCAACTACAGGATGGTTAGAGACCTACCCTGTGCCTCATGCCACTGCCCAGAACACCATCTTAGGCCTAGAAAAACAAGTCCTATGGAGACATGGTACCCCTGAGAGAATTGAATCAGACAACAGAACCCATTTCAAGAACGGCCTTATCAGCACCTGGGCCAACAAACATGGCATTGAATGGATATATCATATCCCTTACCACGCGCCAGCTGCAGTTGAACAGTGCAATGGACTCCTTAAGACTACCCTGAAGGCACTTGGTGGTGGAACCTTCAGAAACTGGGAAATGAACTTGGCCAAAGCCACCTGGATGGTCAACACCCAAGAATCCATCAATTGAGCTAGTCCTGCCCACTCTGAACCCCTGCACACAGTGGATGGGGACAAGGTCCCTGTGGTACACATGAAAGGTATTTTAGAAAAAACTGTTTGGATTAATCCCACCGTGGGATTGTCTTTGCTCAAGGACCTGATTACACTTGGTAGGTAATGCACAAACATGGGGAAACCCGTTGTGTACCGCAAGGAGACCTAATTTTAAGTGAGAACTGTGTGTGAGTTTTCATTCTGTATTATACATATACATATACATATACATATACATATACATATACATATACATATACATATACATATACATATACATATACATATACATATACATATACATATACATATACAAGAAGAAGAAGGTATTGGTTTGGGTACGATGTAGATGGTAATAGATGGTAATAGAATAAAGGGTGGATTATGTCCTGGGGTACAATGTAAAAATGTGTATTCTATCACCATCTGTTGAAATGTGGGAGGAGTGGTGATCCTTGTCTCTGTGGGAGATATCCTCTGCTGATAAGCAGTCTGTTGAAATCAGGGGGATAATCATCATTATCTTTTCACAACCCATCCTTCCTCCGGAAGATATATTCTGTTAATGGGCCATTAAGTCCTATTGTGTGACTGATAAGATTACATCATCCATTGGGAGATGCTCCAGCCACGGGGAGGAGCCAAGCCTTTCCTACCTAGATAAAATCTGAGATTTGGAACACCAAGGCAGCCCTTTCCAATGGATCTCAGAGGAAAGTCAGACCTTTTCCACATCATTGCTGGACCTTCGAAGGAAAACTGCACCTTCTACAGGAGCACTGCTTCAACTGAACCACATCTATCATCCAGGAGGACTGCAGCCACCATTTAATGGGACTGCTACCAACACCCTCACTGACAGGGTGTCAGGTTGTATTCTGACTCTGTCAGTGGTTTTCTTTTGTATTATTGCATGTTTGGTTTTTTTTTCCTATTAAATCGTATTACTGACTTGGAGTTTTGCTTTCAAATCAGTACAACATGCTAGGAGGAAATTCCTTACTCAGAGAGTAGCGAGATATTGGAACAGGTTACCCAAAGAAGTGGATGTCCCATCCTTGGAAGTGTCTAAGGTCAGGTTGGATGGGGCTCTGAGTAACCTGAGCGGCATCCCTGACTATGGCAGGGAGATTTGAACTAGACTATCTTTAATATCCCTTCCAACCCAAACCATTCTATGGTTCTATGAAATCATGCCTGGATTTGTACTTCTACTTCCAACATCAAATCACTCAGAAGTCATGCAGCAAAATAAAACTCATTACTGAAGTTCAAATCCCAAAACCCTTTAAAATGAACTGCTTCTCTCATATATCCAAGAGTATTAGGATGTCAAGTGCATTATTGTCCAATAATTCAAATATATGAGATTATATGATTGACCTTTTTTCCTGCAAAATCAGCCCTTGATGACAGCATGACTCCAAATCTCTGACATCTTTGGTGCAAAAATCCCACCACTCAAGTGCCTAGGTATGGGAGTTCCCATCCATGTTTTTGTGCACAGATACCTCAAAAATCTTTTAATGATAGCAATCATTCAAAGAATTGCAACAAAGACACTGTAGCGGTGCTTCAGTCATCCAAAATCTGGTCTTTGGCACTATTGACCAAGTCATCTTTGAGGAAGGCTCAGCCAGAGCTGTGCATTGTGCTCTCCTGTCTCGGGTTGTGTGCTCACTCCACAGCAGCAACGTGTGCCAAGATGTGTGCCAAGGACGCCCACTGCTGGCTTGTTGACTTTGACATTTTTAAGGCTCTCATGAGTGCTTTTGACTGGATTTTTTTTAAGACATGTAGATAATAAGGTGCTAGCAAAAACTTTTCATTCTGAGTAAGAAAATCAGTCTAAATTACTTAAAGGTAGCAATAAGAAAAAGATGCTAAACAGAAAAGCATAGCTAAAAATGCAAAACTTAAACAATGGAAAATTTTACACCAAGACAACTACAAAACTTAGTGAAAAACGTAGTTCATTAATGAGTAAAAGAGCAAAAGGACCATGAGTGTAGGGTACTAGGAAAAGAAGAGAAGGCTGGAGAAAGAAGATGAAACAGATGAGTGTTGTTGTCACCAATACAGAAATAAAGGCAGCAGTAAACAGTCAGCTTACGTGAGAGATAAGACATCTAGCCAAGAAACAGCATCATCCTGCAGCTCCTGAATAACCACCAATGTGTGTGGGGAAGAGTGAAAACTAAGAAAGCAAAATTAGCATTCAATGTGTTCCCCCCAAAAGACTGATGCTATAATTTCCTCTAAGAACAAAAGACATTAGTGCAAATTTGTCTGGTACGGAATTTTCATTGGGCAACCCATCCAGAAAAGAATAGATGGTCAAAGACAGTAAGCTACTGCTTTGCTTCCCATTTTATAATTCACATCAAAAAGAGCTTTCTTACCTGCCTGTGAACAGCCGATGAACTGTTACTATGACAGTGATTTCCAGGGATATTAATACTAATTTTCCTTACTGGACTGAAGCCAGGTTAAAAATATATACACACATATATATTTATCATATATTTATATTTATCTCAAGAAGCTACTGTCTCTCAATCAGTCACCAACTCTTATTCTCTTCCCTTTAGCATCCTACTCCTCCAAAGAGAGGTGGCATGAGAAAGAGAACACTGCATGCAGTGCTCTGTTGAGTGTGCTGGATTTACAAATGTCTAGTAGGATTTAAATGACTGTTTACTTATTGCTGATATTTAAGCACTGTTTAGTGAACTTCTGCTACTTAGATTTTCAATGTAGTATCAAGAAACATCACATTTGACTTTTAAACTTAAAAAATTTGATTAAGCAGCCAGAATTAGATGAAAAACCACATTATCACAGGGAGTGTGGTTTTGGAGGAAACTCGTCATCCAACTAGTAATAACCTGGAAATGTTACAGTTGTGGAGATCAAGCAACCCCTTGCCTTGCATGAGGTACTTCATATTCTAGCATTTGCAAAGATGAATAACAAGGTGTGCAGACTTTGTGGGTGCTGAAAGTGCATATAACATGAGAATCTGGGCAGTGGAGGATGCACACAAAGGAGAGTCGAGGATGCAAGACTGTAAATACATGAGTTGATATTGAAGATGCAGAATCCCTAGCACCAGGTTAAAGAGAATCTTACTTGTATTTGTCTTTGTATACTTTAAACAAGCTTACTTGTCTCAATTTTTTTAAAAAAGTTTGCTTTATGGAAGCAAGATATAAAACTTAAAAAATCACCTTTAATGGCTGCTAAATATCCTCTCAGTTCTCTCTGGAGTCTGGAACCCTCTGCCTGAAAAAGAAGAAGAAAAAAAAAGCATGGAAGTGAAAAAGCATGCCAGTTATGTTTAATACCTTGAAACATGCATGCCTTATGTCAAACAATAACTAAAAGCAATTTCAGGAGCTGTCTGATTAATAGTGTCATATGTGGCAAGCATGCACAGATTCATATAAAAAGGCGGTCTGGCAAAGGAGGCTTGCATAGTGTATTCTCTAGGCTAGAATTTCTGGACTTATTTTATCAATCAGCTGTACAGGGAAGAACTCCACCCAAAGAAAGACAATTACATTTCACAGCTAAGGTGCAGTTCAGGTCAGCTGGGCCTATGGCCTAATCTGAAACACAAAAAAGTATAATCAAAAACGGTGAACTTCCACTGGAAACCACTCAAATGAGGCCAGTCTAGACCTGAAGAAAGTTCTACCCTTATACAAGTTGTTCACTATATTTGCAAACAATTTCCCAAGTATTCTAAAATGTTAACATTTAACAAGCAACTAACTATTAAAATACAATAACGTTAATTACTTTGTTTTATTTGATTAGTGCGTCTTTATTTGATTAGTGAAATCTCGACTGTTTCTTTGGCAAATATATCGAGATTATCTTTCTTTCTCCTATACTAACAACCTTCGAAAAACTCAGAACCGAGAAAACAATGGATTTTGTTTACTTCATTTACTTTTTTATTGCTTTTATTTTGTTTACTTTACTTTTGATACTTTATCTCTGACTGTATCACAAGCTGGACTTCACAGTTCCTAGGATTTGCAAAGAAACCTGTGCTACACATAAACTTTATTGCTAAAAAGATGCTGTCCAGGACATCTTCAATAGCCTGAAAATTTTAAAAACGGTCCACACTTCCCAGTTTCCAATATATTTCAAATTATTTATTTAAACGGTTAGAAACTACAGGCATATCAGCTTGCAGTCACATTTTCTCACATACAGCTACATCATATGGAAAAATCAGCAAAATATGACTGATGGCCTCAAAATATGACTGACTGCTTTGGAGTTTCTCTCATATTTTCCAATTGAAAATCAGAATCTAAAGGGTGCGTGTGAATAATGTGAATACCTATGAAGGCAGAAGGTATATGCTGTTATAACTCCACTTAAAGGATGTCAGATGTCAGTAAAGGATTTGCCATCAGCAACTTCAGTGCTCAGAGCATTTGGACACAGAGATCGTAAGAAATACAGTTTGATAGGGCTATCTGGTGCTTAAAATCCATCATAGCTGCAGCCACGTTAAGTCAAAATTGTGGTTCTGAAAATATATTTGTCTCACCAGCACACACAAAAGAATGCAGATTACACCCACCAAACTCACTTCTCCCAGCTTCTTGAAGGGAACTGTAGGCCTTCAGAATGACATCATCAACAGCCCCCACCCCCATCTCTCAAACTGCAGTCCACTATAAGAAGAGAGCAACTGTTTAACCTCCTGGAAATATTAAAGAATTTGAAAGGTAAAAATGCCTGAGTGGGCCTAGAAAGCAGACTGTATTCACTTTATGGATTCAACAAAGAAAATCTTGCTTTTACAATAATTTGATCTGAAACAAGTCACCTACAGCTCTCAAATCCATTAATTGACTAAAGTCTGAGGGTGGGAATAGACCCACCAGGGTGGTATCTGAAAAGCTGCTGGGTAACAGCAGGTGTGAAGGAGCAGCCAGCACACCAACCTTTCTCTTGGTTTGGGACCAAATTCGATGCTCCAAGGAAAGGCAACCTCTTCCTCTGCTTTGGAATCAAAGCTGCATATCAAAACAAGGGCCAGACAGGTGCAGGGTGAGTATCAGTGGATTTAACCTCAGATTTAATTACTTACAGAACAACAGGAAGTTCTGAAGTAGTAGCTTGATGTTGTGTCCTTTAAGAAAATATTATGCCTACATTTTAATGCTGTTTAGGAAAAGGTACTACCCTAGAGTGTCATTACAACACATTATTTCATGCTACATAACACAGCAGGAGCTAACTTCATTCTGTGCTCCAGTGGTAGGCAGGGGGATGACAGAAGTTGTCTGTTTTCCGTGGTCCAAGGCATTAAGTGATCAATGCTTCCACAGAGGAAAGGAGATTGTACCCAGGAGCAAATTTCTTAATCTCATGTCTGAAGAGGAGGATCAGCAAGTACTAGGCAGAAACTAGATGGACGTTCCCCTTTTATGCATGCCAGTCTCCTCCTGGGAGGATCCCTTGTACTGTGAGAAGCCACATGAAGGCATAGAAGTTATCTTTTCATGTTATACCTTCTTTGGCCTGACCTATTGTGGCAAAAATTGAAGGTACAGAAACTTGGTTCTTCATCATGATCCAGCTGAAGAGATGACCATATAGTAACAACTTACAGTTATTCAAAAATCTCTGGTGTTCCAGGAGCAGCAAACCACAGTTGGAAGGCTGAAGCCTCCTTAGCTGATTTCATGTCCAGTTTTACTCATACACATGATGTTTTGTCACTAGGACTAAGCAGCACACCACAAATGCCAGGGAAACACATTGCTCAAACACTATGTTTATAACTATACTGCTGTGCAGCTTTATAACTCCTACTCCAAACCACTATTAGATCTGTTGTGCTTGGTTAGCACTGTGCGTCATTGGCAACTGCTGTTCGGGGAAATGTGTAAGAACAAGTCAAAGCAGTAAAACATGATGTAAATATTTTGCCATATGTGCTGTTATGAGTTCTGACACTTCATTCAAAAGAGTAATTTTAATATGCATCGCCCTCAGCCTAGGTTATTAACAGGCCACAAACACCTGAAATATTTAAGCATCATAAAGTCATATGCCTTTTCCCTCATTATCAATTGTTGTGTAATGTGACACTGAAAAATCCATGAGCCAGCTCCTACCGAATTTAAGAGATAGTCTCTGTTTCAATGGCAACAAAATCAGACCTAAAAATACCAGAAAAAAATTAGCACCAAAAGCCCTCAGCCCTGTGAATTCTGAAAAATGTGCATCTAATCTACACATTTTCTATAGTAAACCCATTATTACTGAAGACAGATACACTTTTGTCACCTAACAGACTAATTAAAATTCATAAGATGAAAATACTGCATTGCTGACTGTGCACATCTTGCAAACCATTACATACAGGTTTTAAAAAGTACTTTTTAAAAGATTGTCACATATTTAATGTTGTCCACTTATAGTGCTTACTAGTACACTCCTTCTACTTTCTGGTCTATCAAATGAAAATATCCAGTGGCTCTGCAACCACTGATCCAAGTATCTTCATTAAGCCATGAATTCTGTTAAATGAGACACAGCTTCTTGAGGGAGAATGAAAGGTAGGTGTCCTTTCATGAGTATTGTATCCCTCTGAAATGAAATTTCCCAAGACAGCACTGATGCTTCCTTTATAATGTCATAATTTCATTCATTTATTCTACATAAGTCAGCAAAATGAGTCAGAGTTTTATAAAGATGTAAGTAACTCCAGAGGAAACTCTCAAACTCAGCAAACTTTTCACAACCAGCTTGTTTGATAACACTATGCATGTTCTACCAGACTCCTGCACCAAAAATCAGTGCTCTTAGCTCACCTGATCAAACTCAAAACACAAATCACAAAAACTTATTATATAATCCTGTTTGACTTTACATACGAGCAAGGGAGGCATGCCAACAATCCAACCCAAACCGACATCCGTTTTTGGGAAAGTCAACACAGCTCTTCCCAGCAATGTCTCAAGTAATAGTTTGTTGCTTTGAACAATGCAGGCTATCACCTTTATACTCTCTGGTCTCATCATGTGGTCAGTATAATACAGCAGATAAAGACACATGTACTCAGTGAGAGAAGAAGGTTCAGTGTTTCAGGATCTACCAATCTACAGCCACAGGCCTTACATACCCTAACAGCAGCATTAGGCCTTTTCAGTACTACTGATTCTTGGGTATGTTTAGTTTCACTTGTCTTTTAAATTTGTAGCATTTAAGTATATCTTAGCACTGGGAGTAAGAAAAAGATAGCCACAGCACTGTTGGCTGTGAGACTAAAAAAAGTTAATGATGAAAACTAAACTCCCATAGTTTCTGTCTAACAAGTTTTTGCTTCCTGATGGATTTGAAAAACTGTTGCATCCACTCAGAAACTAAAAACCACCTTGCCTCCACAAAAGTTGTCATTGAATGACCTGTTTGCCAGGAATCATTAATTTGCAGCTTTCCAGTCAGAGTAGAAGAATTTGATTTTTCTATCATGTCATATACAGGATGTAAACACAATATGTCTTTCCAGGAAAGGCCAGCATGTGAATGACATACAAAACCCAAATACAGTGCTCCAATTTAGTGACAGGTAGAATACTGAAAATATTGAACCTGGAGCACAGGATAATTAATAACAAATTATATTAACAGGAATAATAACCACAATTAAAAATGACAATTATTAGTGCAGATCTAATTAATACTGGAATTTTTTCATTCCATTGTTAAGACATAGAGAAATAGCTGAAAACATTCTCTGTATCACCTGTGAAACACATTCCTTATTGTAATGTGCTGTCACTTGTCACAGTGTTGAGCAGTGCTGTCTCTTTGTTCATAAACACTTTAGGTACTATTTACTGCTAGGTCTTTACAGAACTCTGTGGTATGAATGAAAATAACTATTACATTAAGAGAAGCTTAACATAATAAAAGGCTACTTGGACAAATCTGTAATTCAATATGAAATCTATCCGCTTTCCAGACTACTCTATTTCACCATTTATCAGTGTCTTGGCTTAAAAGACAGCTGTCTGCCAAGGAAGATGGGAACCTCCCTTGGAATGGAGAATATGACTCCCTTCCCTCCAAATCATTCTAACTTTGAAATTAAGGAGCTTTCAGGCAAAGATATGAGAATAGGAATAACAGTCCTTTACTAGTACATATATCAAGGCAACCAACCACAGCTGCAGCATTAGCCACAACCAGCAGGCCCCAGAGGCAGTGCCAGCCTTCTCGGAGCTGTGGGACACTTTCCCCTTTGGAGCAGTTCCGGTCACAGCCGCCAGGGGCGCTGGTGGCTCCCGGCCGGGCAGGGCGGGTGCGATGATTCCCCCGCGCCTGCAGGGGGCGCTGTGGCGCGGGCCCAGCTGCCTCTCTCCACACGGGAATGGCGGCACAGCCGGCGGGAAGGGATGGAGAAGGAGCTTCCTTTACAAACTCACGGGGGGCAGCCGGTCCCGGTGCCCCTCTGGATAGCCAAAGGAGCTGTAAGCAGGGACCTTGGAAGCAGCAAGCTGGAATGGCAGGGGCTAGCAAAATTCCAGAAGTGGTAAATGAGACGTATCAGAAACTCCGCAGCTGTAGCCGTGGAGGTGTGGAACCACGGAGTTTCCCACCAGGCAAAGGGGTGTGAGGCCACACAGCAGAAGAAGCAGGACAGGGCTGGGCTCCAGCAGCGGCAGTGAACTCATCCCCTGCCCCCAGAGAGCAGCAACTCGACTGGCCCCTCCAGAGAGAGTGAGAGGGGCAGGAGCTGCACCCAGCCCCCTTTTCCCGAGCACAATTCTCTTGGTATCTCTGCCTCTCCAAGAGAAACACCCCAGCTAAGAGAGTAGCCAGCCGCACCCTTCCTGTGGCAACTTCTTTTGTCTCTCTTAAGCATCAGTCATGATGGTTTCTTTGTGACAGATGAGACAAAATTTCATGAGAGAAAGAAACAGAAGGATAAATCCTAAACCTCAACAATCCTCATAGTCCCTAGAATTGTCTCCCAAATTCTGGAATCCTTTTCTTAAATAAATCGATTTCCTATTTTTCTTTTTAAGCTCCAAGAGATTTGGGTTTTGAAATATTTATCCAGTGCATCACTTGAAAAAAATGGGTTTGCAACCTTCTCTAGAAACACAGAGGTTTTAGGCAGAACAGCATCTTCCAGGAGACCACAAAATTTGTGGCCCAGCCACTAAGAAGGCTCAAAAATAAGATTTTTGTTGTTCTAGTTATTAAGTAGCATGTCGAATTGAAGTAAACTGCATCAAATGAAACAGGCTTCTCATATTTTATACACTATTAAAAAAACCCCAAAAAATAAAAAAACCAAATAACTCTAAAGGCAAGAACCAGGACCAGCGTCATCAGTGGCACAGCTGATGCAAAAAGAGCACTTCAAAATACGTTAATTGTCTCACAAACCAACTTTTAGACAATGTCATGACACAGGTGTAAAGCAGCCAAATATGCTTGTGTGAAAGAAGATTTCGACAGGATAAGCCTTTTCAGGACCAATAAAAATTACATACAATGAGCAGCTCTTACATCAAGTAAAACAGTCCACAGAAGCAGGTTCTGATCACTCAACAACAGTAAAAAAAGGCTCTTCTTCTTCACCTAATTCTATAAACTCTAAACAACAGCCTTTGACATTTTGCTTTTTTTCTGATATGCCATGGGAAGCTACTTTTGTAGCAGCAACTGTTATAACTCCTATGTGCACATATACAGTGCATAATATTTATGAGTTTAAGCACAAAAATATATTTTAACTGTAGCATGTAAAGTACAAGAAAACTCATAAATACATGTAGAAAAACAAAGAGAGGCAAATATGCATATACATGAAATAGAATATTGCTTTCTTTGAACAATTAAGTGTGACTTTTAATGACTGTGAGTCATTAAAATATACATGGGTATAAAGGTAATTGCTACTGTACTCCTTGTGAAAAAAAGAACATTTAAGATGCAATTGCTTGAAAAACAGAATACAGATGAAATTTCTCAATGGCCTTTGATGATAATTTCACAAGAGAAATGAGGGAATTATGCAGAAATTATCTTTTTCTCCCCCTTATTCTGAACTTCAGAGTCGATTAAGGGGTTGAGCATATTCACAATTAGCTGTGCAGAGACAAATGTTTAAATCTAATGAAATTTCTTGCAATACAATGAAAATCTGTGTATTTGTGTCATAGTGTCATATATGAGCTTACATATTTTCTTTGTTCCACAAGCTTTGATTTAGAGTGGCAATTTTCAGTTTACAACTTAAGTGGAAGATGAAAAACAGCTGTATTCATTGTTCAAAACCTAAATGTTTTTACTGTTAGCATCAGCTGCAGGAGCTTAATGGTTTTGATAAAGAAACTCCTGAGGCTCTGCAAAGCAACTGTGCTGTGCTCACTCTGGACATAGGATGACTCAGTTTCTCCACGGTGATTCATCTGGGTAATTTAACTCTGAGTTGTCAAGTCCAGAAGAGGCTCTTATCCAACTGTATTCAGAAAGACATGCAAATGGACGACTGGGAAATCCAAAAGACCATGTTCTCCAGATAGATCTGCTGCACTGCATTGCTTTTCCATGGCCTGGTTTTTGGTAGTGAGGGGGCCCCAGAGGTGGCTTCTGTGAGAGGCTGTTTGCTTCCACCATGTCCTGCAGAGCCAATCCCTGATGGCTCTGAAGATGGACATGCTGCTGGGCCAAGGCTGGGCCAGTGAGAGATGATGTTAATGCCTCTGTGATAACATATTAAAGGAAAAAAAAAAATAGTGTGCATACACAGTTCTTTTCCCAGCCAGAGAAAAGAAGGAGGTGAGAACATGTGAGGGAAACAGCATGGAGACACCAAGGTCAGTGCAGAAGGAGGGGCAGGAGGTGCTCCAGGTGCCAGAGCTGAGATTCCTCTGCAGGCTGTGGTGAGACCATGGTGAAGCAGCTGTGCCCCTGCAGCCCATGGGATCCACGGGGGATGCAGAGATCCACCCACAGCCCATGGGATCCACGGGGGATGCAGAGATCCACCCACAGCCCATGGGATCCACGGGGGATGCAGAGATCCACCCACAGCCCGTGGGATCCACGGGGGATGCAGAGATCCACCCACAGCCCATGGGGATCCACGGGGGATGCAGAGATCCACCCACAGCCCGTGGGGAGGTGCCCATGCTGGAGCAGGTGGATGCCTGGAGGGGGCTGTGATCCAGTGGGAGACCCGATGGAGAGAGAGGTCCCTGCTTCCAGGCTGGAGCAGCCTGTCCTTGGAGGACTGCACCCCATGGAAGAGTGACCCATGCCACAACAGCTTTGACAGGACTGTGGGAGAGACTCACGTTGCAGCAGTTTTGGCAGGACTGCTGCTCATGAGATTGGAGCCAGGCTGGAGAAGTTCACGGAAAACTGTCTCCCATGAGAAGAGACCCCATTGTGTAGCAGGGCAAGGACTCCGTGAGCATTGGAAGAAAACCTCGGGTGATGAACTGACCAAAACCCTCACCCCCTGTCTCCCTGCACTCTCGGTGGGAAGGAGGGAGAGTTAGGGAGAAAAAAGTTATTTTTTAAGGGCTTCTTTTTCTTGTCATTATTTTCCCGTGACTCTGATGGTAATAAATTCACTTTGTACCTTTAAGGTGAATCTGTTTTGCCCTTGGAGTATTTTCTCCTGGTCCTTATCTGTACATATGAAGCCTTCATTAAATTTTTCTCTCCATTAAATTTTTCTGCCCAGCTGTGGCTGGGGAGGGTGAGTGAGCAGCTTTTGTGGGTGCCTGGTCTTTTGCCAGTGTCAAACCATGACATGCATGTATCCTTACCCATCTGAGTTTGGTACAGGCTCACCATCTAATCTGCTATTCAGGCAAAGATTTCAGGTTTTCACTTTTCTGTTTCCTGGATAATGAGCACTATGCTCTTTCCTTTATCCTTTCAGGGGGCTGAACTGGGAGTCCTCATTTATTATCATTGGAGAGTAGTAATAAAAAGATCATTCTATACTTAAGGTTAGTTGACCTCTCAAGAGTTGCAGGCTCAGTAACACAGGCAAACAAGATAAACAGACCATTTGCACAGCTTTCAGCTTACCAGGATTTTCAGGACACACATAGCCCCAGCTGCAACAAAGAACTTCCAAAGAGACATAGAACTGAAGTGATAGTGTTCCTCAGAATGAACTGTGGGTAGGTGAGGTGGCCAGGTAATAGACAAATCATTGCTAAGTGAGATTGCAAGAAACAAAGGAAAGCTTGGACCTCCTTTCAAACTTCCTCTGCCATGGCCTTATTTGGCCAGTGATCATCACAGAGACAAATAATCCTGGAGGGAACTGAAAAAGATGGGACAGCCTCTAACAGAGTTGGTTGTTCTTGCAAACCTCCTGAATGGCCCACATCCAAGTTTAGTGAACCTCAGCACAGGGATAAATCCACCAGACTGCCTTTTTATACTTTAATATCTAGAATTTGACTTTTCTTTACCTAAAGCCTCTAGAGCTGCAGAAGGAACTTGAAAGCAGGACTGAATGTAAACCAAGAAGGGATGGCTGCCTGAGTTCACAGAAGACAGCAGTTATGCACTGCATTAGTCAGAGTGATAATTCAGCTGCACATTGTAATGCTTCATATCTTTGCATTGCTAGTAAATTGTAAATCAAAGCATGGACGAAACTTAGAAAATTTAAACTATTTATATGCTTCTTATTGGTGAACATGGCAGAAACAGTGCTTTTCCCCTTGTATTTGAAGAATTGAGCACAACAGAACTCCTTGAAAGCACAATAAGCACGTGTGTCTAGTTCAGTAAATACAGTCTCTCTCTCATTTGGTATGTCAGTGGACCTAGCCTAATCTGCCTGTGACTGTCATGATAGTTGTAGTAGTTCCCTTGGCAGTCACTCCTCCCTACCCAATTCCCTCTCTAGTCCTAACTCACATACACATTTAGGATTTAGAATCATGCAGTTCCTGAAGAGTCCTTTACTGTTTATTACTGCCTCTATGTACATCAAAGAATGAGGAAATAAAAAGGAAGTAATGCTAATATGCCCCTTAGCCCTAAGCAAGATTTTCAGCTTAAAATTGCCATTACAGAAAATTCTTGGTAAAGGATAGAAAAACCCCAATACTTGAAATATCATTTTGCTCAAAAGGATTTTTTTTCTCTTTCCCCTCTTTTTATTGTCTCAGAACTTTGAACTAGAAGAGAGAAGTACCAGAAATTCTGTTTCTTCATGGGGATGCTCCATTTGCTCCTACATTGAAGAAACCCCTCAGAGATGTACCTTATTTCTACAAACACAGTTACTAGCTATGCGAACAGCTGGAATATGGACAACAAGGATAAGCAAGAACATCAGATAATCAAAAAGTCAAGTCAAGATGACTTGGAAAAGTGGAAAGGGAAGAAAAGGGAAAATACAGCATCTCTGAAGGGTTTCAAAAATTCTATTAAATCCCACCATCTTCCTGACCTCAAGAAATTTGGGGAAGGAACTATCCTTCTCAAAGAAAGAGATTCTTTTACTTCCCAGTATGTTTCTCTTTGGTGAAGAAGAAAGCTCAGCAGCTTTTGAAATCCCCCTCTCTTCTTCACTGAGAAGAAAATAAAGGTGAACTGACAATAAGATGCAAAAGAGTTAATTCTAGCAGTCAGGATGCAGGCTTTATGTTTACATAGAAAGGAGGAAAGTGCATTTGGTAGAATAGGACTGATTCTGAGCAGAAACTGCAAACACTGACATGAGCCAAATTTTACGTTGTGTAAAATGTGTGGGAGTAGTTCTCCAGTTCCTTTCTATAGGAACTCTAAATAACAGCTCACAAAGACGACAGATATGTCAGTTCATACTTATGTAACAAGACTATTTTCTTGGTAGGCATTAATTTGTATTAGAAAGGTACCATATAATTGCAATTCATCACCTCAGAGCCAAAAAGTCTGTCCAACAAAGCAACAAGTAGTTTGGGTTAGAATTTAGTATTGCATTGGGAGTAGATTATAAACTCCTTGGAGAACCTTTGGTTTCCTGAGTTGTAACACTAAGAGTCATTGAGCATTGCTGCCTAGTTATGCTTCATCAGCACTGCCACCACACACCCCAGCACCCACAGGGAGCTTTGCAACACATGTGCAGTCTGAAATTATTCATCTGCTCACTCTTATAAAGCCAGCATTATTACATAGCACTGATGAAAGTAATCCACAAAATGAAATCATGGAAATACTTCTCTTTTTTCATAAGAAGTCGACCACAAAACTGCATTTAGCTGAGGCTGGATTCCATTCTCAATTACTAGTGAAAATGTACTGTCACTCTGATCTCAAGTGGTTCAAGCATGATGATGTTACATATGACCACAAATGTCCTTTTATTTTCAGCCCATATTTTAGCTCTCTGCATGCACAAATGCAACTGTTATCTCTGTTTGAAAATCGCAGAACAAAATCTTGTACCCACCAAAAAATAAAATCTTACTCATTCCCCTGCAACACCTTCTTCAAAATCAGCAAGTTAAATATATTGCATCTTTAAGATACGATTAAAGAAACTGAAAAAGTAACTGACCTCTTGCCGTTTGAAATTTTGAACATATTCTTCGAACTGTTCATCTTTGGTTTCATCTGCTTTTCCTAGTTTTTGAAGAACCTATAGGGAAAGGAATAAGGAATAATTTAATATTTATGACACAAACCAAAAACACTTCTACTTTCAACACTTCTGCTCTCACACTTTACTTCTGGGGGTGTTTCATGCTCTACAATTTCCAAAGTTCAGACAAAAAACTTTTTTTGTCAAAATTAAAAAAAAAAAAAGATGAAAGCAGGAGTACAGGGTGTCTGTGTCTATGTGTGTAAATATACTTCCAAGTATGGAGTCCTTGAGTGAATGCTTCTTGTTTATTTTTAGTGATGCAGCTTTTCTTTTAGCAAAGAATCCCATAGTTTCAAAGCAAGAAAGAATGAGAGAATTCTGCTGGCACTACAAGTTGTCCTCCAGTTCAGACAAAGAAAGGAAAAAACCTCATTAGGTTTTTTCTTCTCATTACATCGAACAGTACTAACATAATTCTTATCTGCATGATTTTCAACATAAAGTCATAAAAATTTAAGAACTGTAAGGCTGATGCTTATTTAAAACATGGTGTTCATTTTGCTCCCCTCATTAATTCATAAGTAGATTGTTATCCACTAGATAATAAGTATGCTACAATAATTCAGCAATAAGGACTATTCAATCAGCAATCTCAAAAGTAATTTGATGCAGCTACACTTTGCACTGCATTTAACACAGCACAATAAATGCATTCTATTATTAAATCCCATTGCTATCCATTCATTATAATACTGGAGACTTCAACTTAGCTGCAGATAGGCTTCACCCTACTTGTAAAGCAATGCCCAGATCTTTATAGAGTTGTTGCCTGTGGGAATGAACAGTCCCACAGATTGATGTTCAAATTGCTCTCCCATTACAAATTCACCAAACTATCTATTTGCACAGTTAATAACGAAACCAAACAAATTAAACCAAAACAAAAACAAAACCCAGAAGCCCCACAGAATTGAAACAGTAGCAGTTAGCAGATACTATGAATAAATATATAAACATTATAACCTATTCTTCTCCAAACAAACAATGTACAGCTCCAGTACCACCATATTTTCTCAGCTAAGCCAAGCCAGCCTCACAGCACAAAATCAGGCTGCACGAAGGAGTGGTGAGCATTGCTACTGTGGAAATCAGAGGTCAAGATAATCATGAAGGTGACACAACACTACCTGTGGACATGGCATGTGAAAGGAAGTTTTTACATAATTACAGCAGAAACACAAGAAAGAATGGTATCAGAGAAGAAAAAGACATAGACTAGCCTTTTGCTGCCAAAAAGCTATGTTCATTTTCTGGCATATGTGGGTATTTTTGATTGATTTTAAGACAGTTAACTAGTCCCAAAACTCTTATCACCAACCTCTTAATAAAATATTAATAAGTATCACAGAGAATTTTGAAGAGAAATCATTTAATTTAACACCTTGAATCATCACAGGCCTTCACATTGCTCCTTGTCACCAATGAGCCAAACAGTCTGCCCTCAGCTGTGGCATGGCTTTGATCCACACCTGAAAATCCATTATTTCCTTTTCAAAGAAGTGGCTGCCAAGTAAGCCTCCAGACCAAAGCAATGCATTCAAACCACATTTGAAGCAAGAAGCATGTTAACTGTAGTATGAGCATTCATAGCATAGTAACAAACTACAGCATCAAAAGTTGTCATGACAGACACTTTTTTCCATATCAATGGCACACATCCACATTTTCACATGTGCACTCAGGCCCAATAGTGCAAGGCTCAGAAGGGAACAACCTCCTGTAGCACCTACCTCCTATGGTTTGAGGGTTTTTTATCTTATCTCCAACTTTCCATTTATATACAGATATTTAGCTGAACTAAGATGCAATGTTTTAATTTACCAACAGTCTGCAAACACCAACCCTAATCTTAATCCAGATAATTTATAATATAGTTTCTCAATTTTCCCAATCCAAATCAGAACTATAAATATGTCAAATGGTTGGATCTAAAAGTTCCAAGCCAGAGGCTAAGGAAACCCCCATAGAAGTCTGGCACCTCATGCCATGTATACAGTTAACTGGGATTCACTTTTTTCCCAAAAACAATCCTAATCCCGTCCCCAAAATTCCATGTAGAGACAAAGGAGCAGACTGGGCCTAAAATGAACTATTCCTCACAGGTTCTTTTAGATCCCACCCATATAACTCCATGGACTACTGAATATGTAGCTCAGCCTTTTACAACCAACCTAATTGTATTCACAAGTTTACCATTGGCAGTCTAAACAGGACAGTGACCAGGCTGAGGGTCGTAGAAACTGACCCACCTTTCAGCACTTGTTTGTGCACTTCTGTCTCCAAGTGGAAGTCTCTTTGCAACAGAAGTCTATAATTTATAACTTATTTTTGCTCGGTTAGGTCAGCACCTATAGGGAGTTTTTTGGGTAGGGTTAAAGCCAGATGAAGGCTTGTCTGCCCTACATGTGGGTTACTCTAACTCCACCACCCCCACCTCATGGATAGGCTAAAATAAATTTTAAACATCTTGTTCATCTTGTTCTGTGGAATACCTGGGTTAAAGTCAGGGTTTATGGCTAGGGTTAGGAAATGGCAAGTAGCACTAGGTTTAGAACAAGAGAAAATAGGCTTAAAACACACAGGTTATTGGAAAGCATCTGATGGTTCTTAATGGTAAAATTAAGGTTGTGCTCAGGAGCAGCAAGTGCCTAAGGTCCCCCTTAAGCCTCAGTTTGACCACCCTTCTAGAAAAGAATTAACTTAGTAACAGGAATAGCTCACTTTATTGGTGGTCCATGAGGACAGGAGGAGGGTAGATTCTTCTGTGTTTCACAGAAGCCTAGGAAGGATCTACAACATGCTAAAGAATGGAAGTCTGGACTGATTAAGTGGCTAGTATTCTATTTTTGGCCCAAGTGGTAAATAATCCATATTATGGTTTTGAATTCAGGTTATTAGGAAAAAAAAAAGAAAAAAAAAAAGGAAAGGAATCAAAGGTCTTGAACATTTGGAGGCCTGAAGAGCTTGAATGAGTCCAGAACTTAGTGAAGGCAAGTGGCTAGCATTGTTTTTTAAATTAGCATACCCATCCAGAGAAATAATATTTGAGGTTAAGTTTGAGAACATCTATCAATGTGTATGAACAGTCTGTTTCATTTTGTCATGGTTTGACACTGGCCCAATGCCAGGCACCCACAAGAGTTGCTTGCTCACCCTCCCTTGCCACAGCTGGGCAAAGGCTTCATGACTGAGATAAGGATTGGGATAAAGATTTTAAGGGCAGGATAGGCTCAACTTTAGTTGTAAAGTGAAATTTATTACTATTAGAATTCGAGGAGGACAATGAGAAGTAAAATAAGCCCTTAAAACACTCTCCCCTCAAGCTTTTCTGTTTTTCCTATTGACAGTAGAGAGATATTGGTCAGTTCATTACCGAGATTTTTTTCTGCTGCTTTGGGAGAGGAGTCATTTTCCTTTGAGGCCATGGGGTTTCTCCCACGGGAGACAGTTCTCCATGAACTCCAGTGTGGCTCCACTCTCACGAGCAGCAGCCAAACCACATCTGCTGCTAACATGAGTTTCTCTCACAGGCAGACAGTTTTTCCAAAACTGCTGTGACGAGGCTCTTTTCCTACAGAGTGCAGTCCTCTAAGGACAGGCTCCTCTAGCCTGAAAGCAAGAGCCTTCTTTCTTTCTTGGGTCTCCCACTGGATCACAGCCTTCTTTAGGCATCCACCCGCTCTGGCATGAGCACCTCCCCCACGGGCTGTGGGTGGATCTCTGCATCCCCCGTGGATCCCATGAGCTGTGGGTGGATCTCTGCATCCCCCGTGGATCCCATGGGCTGTGGGTGGATCTCTGCATCCCCCGTGGACCCCATGGGCTGTGGGTGGATCTCTGCATCCCCCGTGGATCCCATGGGCTGTGGGTGGATCTCTGCATCCCCCGTGGATCCCACGGGCTGTGGGTGGATCTCTGCATCCCCCGTGGATCCCATGGGCTGCAGGGGCTCAGCTGCTTCACCATGGTCTCACCACAGCCTGCAGAGGAATCTCAGCTCTGGCACCTGGAGCACCTCCTGCCCCTCCTTCTGCACTGACCTTGGTGTCTCCATGCTGTTTCCCTCACATCCTCACTTCCTCCTCTTCCCTGACTAGAAGGAAAACTTGTGACTTTGTTTTGATTTTCTTCTTAAATGTGTCATCACAGAGGTGTTAACAGCCTCTCCCATTGGCCCAGTTTTGGCCAGCAGCATGTCCATCCTCAGCTATCAGGCACTGGTTCTGCCAGACATGGTGGAACCTTCAGCAGTTTCCCACAGGAGACATCTTTGTGGCCCCCCCTGCTACCTAAAACCAAGCCATGCCAAACCAATACACATTTACAATAAAATAAATTTTAAAAATTAAAGAAATGGACACAAACTTAATCTCAATGAATGTTCTATACTCAAGTTTTCTGTAATCTTCTGAAGACTGTATAAAACAGTTGACGAACACGTTTACCCTAATAAAATAAAACAGGTGAAAAGCTACCTAATTTCCTATAATTAAACTAACTCAGCTACCACTAAGATTCCTCTTAAAATGACATCAAAAGATTTTTTTAAAAGTATCTAAAATGAGTATCAGTATTGATCTAGCATGTTGCTAAGAATATATGAACTTAATAGTTAAGTCCAATTAGCATTGGGAATGAAGTAAAAGCTCAATTTAATACAATGGTAAACTTAGAGACTGACAAGTAAATACCTGTAGAGAGGATTTGTGAGGCAATGTGGTACTGAGATAACATATGGCAGATTCTACACTAACACACAAAATTTGAGTAAGAACATCAGTCATGTCTGATGTAATTTCTAAATGTCATCAAGAATATTTCCATTTGGGGGTGCTGCATCTTCAATAAAACTTTCAGAGGATGTGAGATTAAACAATATGCCTTTAGTCTTCTAAGTGCCTTTATTTATCATATAATACATTCAGTTTTATGAGGATCTTGAATTCAAATGAGCAGATTTAGAATACTTGTAACGTGAATATTTTTAAGTGCTTGCAACATACTGAAGAAACTAATATAATAAAATAAACTACAAATTAGCTTGAGAACACTTGATTGGACTGAAAACTCTTGTCTTGAGGCACTGAGACTACCACCCTGACAGGCCTATCCATCCTCTCCTCAAAAAGTCTTTATGTGCTAGTCTATGGCAATTCAACCAAAAAAACCCAACCCTGAAACTGATTCTCTGATGTAAGCTGTGGCCACCCAGGAGCTGCTCAAGGGCAGCTTAGCTTCCTGCAGAGCAGCAGCAGCGTGGACAGGAACTGACTTCAGCAGACATCCCAACATACATTATCCTCAGTCACACATTAGTATTCTTAAAGAACAACCAACACGTTCAAAACCACTCAGATCAGGAAGATATGACTGCTCAGACAGGCTACCTAAAAGACTTCATCAGAAATTCAAAGGACCATTAAAATATTGGAAAAATTAAGCTAAGCTAATTTGCCAGAAGTAGCACCATTTAGGGTATAACAGAATAATCCTAGTGTAAAAAGCAAGACACTGATGAGAGTTCAAAACCATTTCATAGACTCCCTGTCCAAATTTTTTTGAGAACAGTAAAGTGCTCTGGATCTCAAGAAATGCAAAGTCATGCATCTATAACACCATTCCACAATACTTGTACAACACCATTCCACAACATTTTTTTTTACCTAATACCATACTTTTCTACAACCTGTAAAAGAAATACTAGGGCTGCATGGCTAATATGTGCAGTTTTCCAGAGGAGTTTCAAGATGGCACTTCTGGTCAGCAATTGGTTAAAACAGAAACTAACCATGCAGGACAAATAATTTTAGAGTTACTCCTGTGCAAAACATATGGATATCAGCAAATGCTCACAAAATTTAAAGTATTTGGCCAAAATAAAATATTGAAATATTCTTTGAAAGAAGCTTCTTATGATACACAACAATGTTTATCTGAGATTAAAAAAAAAAAAAGAGAAACACAATGGGTTAAGTATGAAGTAACCATGACTGTATTTTAACTTAACCAACTATAAAGTAGTATATGTCAACTCATAAAGCAAACATACCTGGCCCAAAGCTTACCAGAACCTGACAGTAATTCCAGACAGACAAAAAACTCCACCCCACCAATCATCCTGCTCCAAGGCAACCATCTCCTCTCACCAAAAAACCCCACACAAGCACGACAAGCACCTCCATGTTTAAAAACACATTTTTTTCCATGCGATGGGATGCTATACAACGTGTCCAATACCACAAAACCATAAAAAAGTGTCAAACTAGAGAAATTAAGCACGGTCCATGATACCCAGCTGGTATTTGAGAAGTGTAGGAGTAAAGTTTAAGAAACCCTGTTTGTTCCAGAAAAAAAAGCTAGCTAGGAAGATAACATATTAAAGTATTAACCCCAGTATAGAAATAATTCCAAAACTTATATATTGACTCTCACTCAAGCATGACAGCAGGGTGTTAAGCACAAGAAACAGAATACTCAAGAGTCACTGAAGCCACGCAAGATTCCCACCTCCTCACAGTTAGCACATGGGTTGCTGAAGTGAAAACAGAGGGAGAATCATTACAAGGATGCTTAGTTGTTCTGCTGCAAAGAGGGGCAGGAAAAGTCAATGCAGTAGATTACAGATATGTAAGTATAAAGCTTATGGACCTTTTTGTTTAGCCCAGCTAATAGAAAGTCTCCTCTCCAAAGAGGTAACATTCACATCTAAATCCTCGAGATCTAGTTGGGTGGCATTTAATAATAAAATCAACTTTTTTTCTGTCATGATGTCAAAGTCTACAGTCTTCTGCCTCCATTTCACTTCAGAACTGAAATCGCAGAATGGTCAGAAAAAGAAGATGGGCAATAAGATATTTTTCAATGCTGTTACATTGTAGGATTAAAAATTAGATGGATTTTCATAATTAGAAAAATAAGAAGATTTTTTAAAAACCTGTTAATTTTTTCTCTAGTGCTGAACACACCCAGCAAGTATAAATTACCATTTTATGGCAGAGTGAAGAGTCCTGTGTCTGAAGTAGCATAGTGTATTGCACAGTTTCAGTTCTGCTATGAATATTTTGATCTCAGCATAGCATTAATGCAACAAGCTGAATTGCTTTTCTTCTCTAAGCAGTTGACTGGATTTCATACTTTCCATGCTATACAGTCACATGCTTTCCTAGAACTCAGCCTTGCCCTGTACTCCTGCTACTATTTCACCATTGCATTCCAGCAAAAACAACAGCTGACAGTGAAATGTTTGCTGAAGCCTCTGCTCTCATTAATACCTGCTGCAAGGTTGTGGAAAAAAATCCCTTTGCCACTGACAGACTCTCAAAAGCCTGAAAACCTGATTAATGCAGAACACTGTGCATTTTCTTATGAGATGAGACTTTTTTACCACAGAAAATGCAGAATGACACTACAATAAAGCTCTTAACTTATAAGTAATTGCTTTGTGAGGTGCTGGTTTCTGTTACTAATCTTATAAAATGTCTGAACTTAGTTCAGGTTTCCAGATCAGCTTTAGCCATATTGTGGTTACCAGTCCTTTTTTCTGTGCACACTGGTACTACTAATGACACATAGAACAACTAATCATTCATCAAATTACAGACAATCTTCACTGTGTTGTAATGTATCTTATATATTTATTATTGTACTGGTAATGGTTCCCTAGATCTTCCTAGATCTTCTCCTGCACTGGACACAATAATTTGTCCATCATTTACAGTTTTTTATTGCTCAAGTTTGACACAGTGGATTATATCCTAGAAGAAAGGCCATCATAGTAAACTGCATTTGGGAATGTATCATTCAGTGGCACAATGCAGCTCCACAGTTGCTATCCTAATGTATAACAATGGCAATTTTTGCTGTACAAAGTCAAAGAGAAGTCATATCCTGAACTGCATGAATGGGTGAAATATGGCCCAAGTAATGGAAGAGGGCAGCTGCTAGGTACCAGGTACTCTCCAGTATGGAAAAGGCTAAAGATGACTTTACAGGTCACACTAATTGTCCATATAATATGGACCTAACCTCTAACGAATCTCTCTCCAAACCCCCTCTAAAGAAGATGATTAGGGCAGATAAATGACAACTGTGCAGTGACGCTACTACAGAACTTTCTCCCAGCCACTAAAACTGAATTTCAATTAATTATTGATGCTGTCTCTTTGCATTTTATTGACCCGGTGGATTTTTCTTATTGATGGATTGTCCTGCTGTTTGTGAAGCTCTGATAAGGTACTCACTGCTTAAAGAAGCAAAAAGGTATACTTCTCTTACAAATGCTTCCATTTTGTTAATTTTTTTGTAAGCTTTTAAGCTTTTGCTTGCTGGTGCTTTGAGTATTGTAAAATACCATGATGCATCAGAACAGTTTGCTTAACAAATGAGAAGAGTACTGAATAATATCCAGACAACCACAAACCACTATGATAAGCTACATTCTCATACTCAAAATTTAAGAGGGAAATGCAGCCTAAATGACAAATGTGAACACTATACAATGAGAGATGATCATAGTAATCTTTCTGCAAAACACAGAATCTAACTGTTCATCATTGCCCAGATAATGTAAAAATTCTCTAAAGAGATCCACAAAATAAACAAGATTATGATTGCTTTTGGAATGAAGCCAGACTTCTACCTTAGTCCTTGGTCATTTGGTTAAAACCAGAAAGAACTTTACAGAGGACACTGACCTGGATATTGCAGTGCACCACAATATGTAGGCAGACCTTTTCTCACCCTTTTCTTTGCAACATCCAGCAAATTTCTTTTACTGGAAGTATGCAAAACTTAACACAACAGCAGGTGGTTACTGTTCTGCATTAAGTCCTAAGTGGTCCAGCAGTAAAACTTAGCTGGACAGTAGAAATACAAGGAAACTAAAGGATGAGCTTTTATGTTTAAAAAGGCCTCATTTTGCTTATGAGAAGGGAAGGAATACTAACAGCTATGTCAGTATACAGCTAGGGACTTCTGCTTTTCTCTTAAGAAATTCACAAGACTTTATGCTATGGGGACCCACATGATAAGGTGGCTCATCAGATAAACTCTGAACAGTGCTTATCCCCAGTGGATGTGAAGATCTAGTACAGCTTCCAACAATAAAGAAGCTGTTCCCTAAACTGTGTGTGAGGCTAGCCTACATTACAAAGTTCAGCATCAAGGTAGAGATGCTGGAATGGTGCATGGCAGGTGATTTTCATAGATTGTAGCTTAAACAGGAAAACAAAACAGAAAGAAACAATAACAACATAGATCAAGATATACAGAGAAAAATAGAGTGAGAAATCGAAGGAATTAAGTGGGAGTCAAACAATTATGCAAGAATAGGGACCAAGCTAAGAACAAAGAATTGAAAAATCACGGGTTTGATTCATTTGCCTTCCCACAGTCATCTCAGATCACACAGGATGCCTCAAACACCTCTGTGCAGGTGGAAAACACAACATAGGACGGCAGCTTGAGGCAAGGCAGAATACAACTCAAGCAGCCTATGTGTGGGCTGCTGAAGTCAACTATTAATAGCATAGCAACACCTACAATCCTCAAACTTTTGAGTTTTCTGTCTCCTCACAAAATGGCTTAATACAATAATAGTGCATTTTTTTGTCACTTTACCATTGGGCAAAAAAAGTACAGAAAAGGCAAGCAACTTCTACACCACGTTGAGAGAAATGTTAATTATAAGCCAAAATCTGATTATTCCAGACTAGCATCTTAACCTCTGGGCCATCCTCCTGTGAATAGCAGTACAGAAATCTGCTGTGTTCAGAATATCTGCACTAGAGATATAGAGAAGACAAAGAATGAGACAAAAAGGAATCTCAAAGAACTGCAAAGACAATCTCTTTGCCCTTCTCTGGCTTATGTTGCTCTCATACTTCTTGAAAAGATTGATTACTTTTTTTTGATTGAACAAGGTCTAAATTTAACTGTCTGAATAACTAGCAGTGGTATCCTTGGCTGAATTTCTGTGTCCTTTACTGCATCCCAAATAAAGCAAAACATTTCTCTGCAGAACTTAAAAAAAATGAAAAATCCTGTCATCTGTTGTTTCTGCCTGTACTTACTAATGTAGCTGAAAATACCTGGATAGCTTTCCAGTAGTAACCAGTGTGTCTCAGCCTTTGGGGTACTAGCTATGCACTCAGGTTCACACTCTCCTAATTACTTCTTATTTCCCTCCCTCTTACCAGTTCCTCCACTTTCTTACTCCCCTTTGGTTTGTCCTCTACCCTTACCGTTGAGCAGACTTTTCTTAAAATCGATCCTTCCAAAAAACATCAACAACAGAAGAAATATTTTATTTACTGCCTTTGATAGCATTTCAGTTTGTTCACGTGACAACTTCATTTACCTGATCTGCTAACTTTTGGGCTGGAAGCTTTTCAAAGCAAGATACTATCTGAATCTATGCCTTTATAACACTGAAGACAAGGGGACCATCCTCTCAAGTTGTTTGAAGATCCTACCAAAAAACATGAATTATAATTCAACTTCTGCTGGCTATATTTACCTGACGACCAGCTAGTTCTTTTGCTGTCTATTTACTTGATACTCCTAGTCCTCAGGAATGAGGAAAAAAAAGGCTTAGGCAGCCACTTGATAAACTTTCCTCCACCATATTTCAAAGGAATAAAAAGCACAGAACCAAATATAAACAATTGCCATTGACAAAACTTTAATTTGAAACTTTTCAAATTAGATTTGGATTGTTATTTAAAAATTAAGTAATTGCCTATATAGAACTTCTTAAAAATATGCATCTGAGATCTTGTCAGAAGAACATTAAAATCAACTACAAAAACATTTAGCACAAAAATCTTCTTAAGCTGGAAGCAGCCACAATGCAATAAACAATTCATTCTCCTGTACAGAAGGGCCACTAAGGCTCATCCTTGAGTAATTCAACTAAGACAATTTATTGTACCAAAGTCCTCCACAGTGATACCTAACAGACAGTGTTAGGTAGGTTAATGTGTTAATTTTAATTTTTTTTTTCCTGAGCAAAGAAGAGATATATCAAATACAAGTTTCTAATTTATCTGTAGCTACCACAGTTTCATTTCTTAATCAAGCATTTAAATTCTACCTGGAAAAAGACAACTTTGTCCTTCACAGACTGTGTCTCTGGATTTATCACAGCAAATATGTGGTGTTCTTGGCGTTGGCAGTTAAAAAAAAAATCAAACAAGAAGCTTTTCAGTCACATGGCCAAATAAAAAGATCTCATTCAATAATTCAATATAACAGACCTTTAAGTGCACATGCATCCTCCCACTGTTTAATTCCACAGGATATATATAGCAGTCTTGTTTATTCAGCTCTGATGAGATGATTTCAGTGGATCACAGAATTTAAGGAAACTAGGCTTGCACTTTCAATAGTGATGCTTTTCAGGCTATTTCCCCTTATATTCCCACTGCTGTATCTGATTTTCTCAGTTCCAAGATCAGTGAAAATATTTCCTATTGGTCTTGGTTAAAATTAAACAGAGCCAATTTTAATAAAATAGATGGATTTTGGCATTAAGTAAGTAAAAAGCATTTGTGGCAAAATATGTCCTTTCAGTCGAGTGATTTGAAGCTGGTAAGTCTTATTTGATAGCACTATAGGTATCTATAGGTTACATCTCATCACAGAAGGCAGACAGAGGTAATTTATGAATGATAGCATTTTCTTCAATGTAGAGGAAGAACCAGATAAAAAATTTTTAAAGAAATTGTCTGAGTTGCTTGGAAAAAATGACAGAAGACATATTTTGATTTGATACAATAGATTTTTCTAATGATTGCCTGTAAGGTTATAATTAAACACAAAATTACATTTATATCAGTAACTATGCAGAGATGATGCCAACTAGAGACAAGGTTACAGTCATTCATGACATGGGTAAATTAACAGAGCTCACTTACTTCTCATGACATAGTGTCAAAGAGCTAACAGGTTAATTTATTTTCCTTCCACTTATATCACTATCTCTACAAGACAGACTACTAGTGTTTTTGTGTTTTATCAGTTTGGCTTCTGAATTAGTCCATATGCTCAAAGAAGCAATACAGATGCCCAATCTTGACTGCCTCCTCCAGTCTGATCTGTGACGTTTCCACAGATACTTCTTGGACAGGAATTGGCTGAGGCTAGAAAGAGACACCCACATGTGATCCAGCATGCTCAGAGGTGAAGGTGCTGCCCGCCCAGAGCCTCCTTCATGTTCAGCAAGGATGGGATTTCTCTCTGCAGACTCAGGTCAACCTTCAGTACAGAACTGATATAAATGGAGCCCTGGGGAAACAAAACCAAGTTTCCAGCATGGTTTGGTAGCTTGCCAACAACATATTTCACCACGTATTAAGACAGTCTCATGTCATGCCACACATAGCAATTCAGTACATGAAGAAAACTTTGTCTAGTGCTTTGCAAAACATTTTCCAGATTGATGCTCATCTATGGAGGAATTTATTGTTTCTTGACAGATCATGAAAATATTGCACACTAAATATCAGTGATGTGCCCGACATGGCAACAGTTGCTGATGAAGTATTTTTCACAACTGAGATGCTCGAAACCTCCCTCCTCTCTCCTCATCTGAAGGAAGGCAGTGTCACTGATGGAAAGCTTCCAGATAAATTAATTCTTCTCTAGATGGAATGATAAATAAGTTTTTTCAAAAAATTGAGCTCCCAAAAGTATGAAAACTTAGAACATATACACTTGGTTCAGCAAATCTAACAACTTGGGAAACCTTTGAAGCCAGCCAGGGCTGTCTTCTTTTTTAAAAAATAGCTTTGTTAGAAATTTATTGATCCAAAAGAGATTTATTTCAGACTTACTGGAACAATTTGTGAAGGCATAGTCTCCTAACAATCACAAATTTCCCCAAGATCTTCTCCATAAAGAAATAATTAAACTGGCATAATATGGCCAGCATTTTGTGCCAGCCAGATATTTCTGAAGAAAGTTACCATATTTCCTTCTCATTGTTTTTGAGAATTATTCAGCATTTTTGCATTTCTGAAGGTCAAACATTGTAATGCTAAAGTATTCTAAGGCTGCTCAGCTAACATAGTATATTTCTACTTTTCTTATTAAGTGCTATTAAGGATAAGCTTGCCTGTTTCCAGGAGTTTATGTGTATCATTTCTTCATGCTCACCCCAGGTCACAGACTTATAGTTACTGAAAAGGAACAAAGCACTGAACTGATGCTGAGATCATCAAGGACTACCAGCAGTGGTGGTGCCAATGCTCCAGTTTTGACATTTGAGACACCGTAGACAAGTAGGACTTCATCCTCTCCCATGGAGCTTGGGGAATGAAACTCCAGAATTAGCCTTCAGAGCTGCTGAATGTGGAAGCAGATGTGTTGCTCAGAGCAGCAGCATGCAGGGTACATATTGGCCCCCTTTTCAGAGAAGTCTTCCTTGCTGAGGTAACATCAGTCCCCTTCTACTCAACGTGCTGCTGTGAACACAACCCATTTAAGAGCTCTTGAACAGTCCCACTTTCGAGGCAAAAAGAGGTCCTGAAAAGGAGCCTACCTGCCAATGATGAAAAATAAATGGTAGAAGGAACACTGCTTTACTGCAAGAGAAGCAATGTTCTTCTGAGGATACTATTCACCTGGAGAAACATTCTGATGCCTTTTAATGGTCCTTATTAAGACAAAGAGCAAGTCAGAGGAATATACCACAGTGAGAGCAAAATTAACAAGGAGAAAAATTCAGGTTCTGGACAAAAAACATTTTCAATACACAAAGAGGATTAGGACAGGTAAGAAAAAATATTACAACGTCAGTTACGTGTTAGGAGATTTGTAAAACACTGCTTCCATAATTGAGAGAAAATAAAGTAACAGTGGGATGCTGTGACCTTATAACCTGTTAGTGTAGTCAGCAAGGCATGCTGGAGAGACAGCAGCAGGGAAGAAAAACCCTAGCAACCCTCATCAGCAAGTCTGGTGCTGCAAGGCCTGTTACATTCTTCAGAAGCAAACTCTTTCCACTGATGCTGAAGGCATGTGTCAGTGAATAGCTCAACAGAAATCTCTCATCCCACTAAAAAATTGGTACATGCTAAAGACTATGAAAGCCACCAGGAATATGGTACACAGTAAATTCAGCTGTGGGGAAGATAAGTTGATAGTCATTTACACAGCAAGTGTCATGGAACAGCATGGGAGAGTAGAAAACAATTCTAGTCTTTCTCTTGCCCTCGTGTCCTGCATCCAGTGGCAAAAAATTGAAAAAAATTATCACCATTCTTTTTTAATGAGTGTTGTCATTCCTGTCTTCAGTCTATGCTTTTCTATACTAGCCAAAAGATCTGACTTCAACCTTCCATTGTGGCCAAGTTTACTAATGTTCGACTCTTTTTTTGGCTTTTGTCTAGACTCTTTCCATCTTCTCTTATAATAATATACCTAAAACCACTTGATACATTTTAAAATCAGTGGTAGAAAGAAATGTGTTAAGCACTGAAAATCAGCTTACATGTGAAAATGGATCAGAAATGCTGCCTGACCTGAAAAAGAGATTAAACTACAGCAGTTTGATATTCAGGACTAAATCCTATGAAAAAATATTCTGCTTGTGTCTAATGAAAAAGTTACACATTCTTCAGTGTCTCGTTCATTTGGAGCTCAGATATACAGTCAGTCTAAATATTCCTATCCACCAGGATCAGCAGAATAAATAACTATCTTCCAAGAACTTTTAAAAATCACTTCAGGATCAGATTATAACACCTCAATTTCTGGAGGAGAAAACTGAGGTACAGGAATTGATTAAGCAGCTGTACCAGCCTTTAATTAATTGTGCAATACACCAAAGGAACAGCTTTAATGTAGATGTCGTGCATCAACACTGTGCCTAAACAACTTCTGAGTAACAAAACGAACTAAAAAAGCAAGTATAACAGAGTACAAATATATAAAAAGGCTCACATCTCATTTATTTCACTCAAGTAATTAGATTTGTGGTTCTGAATATGTGTGAGAGAGAAGCAGGATTAGTTTCTTTAGCACTCCCCAAAATAAACTGATACATATGGCAACTATAGACATATTGTCTATCATACCTACTCAAGCTGTCATATTTCATGAAGCAAAAAGTTAAAATTTAAAGACACTGGTTCAAAAATAACTTAATCAAAGCTCACTGGAAATTCTCTAAGTGTAAAGACTGGTTTTATTTTTTTTCCTTTAGCCCTGAAACTTTCAGCTGTGTAAAATAGCTCCTGCAGAAAGTAATTTCTGAACAACGACATGCTTTAAGTGATTTTTATTAAATGCTTTCATAAAACATACTTTTCACATAATGAACTATAATGACTTTAAAAGGCAAGTAGAACTGTAGACGTGTAAATATAAATTTAACTTCTGGCAGCTATGAAAAGATTAGAAAGGCACCACAGTCATAACATTTTGTTCATTTATATGAATATAAATGAGTTTTTCTAGGAATACAGAAGTAGCCCACAGGTACTGAAGGGTGTTAGGAGCACTAGGAAACTTCTGATGTTCTTAGGTGACTTTAAAAACATACTGGTTGTTATTTAAATACTGGTTGCTTTATCTAAACATATAAAGACATTATTTCTGACTAACAAAGATGACTTTGTGCATTGTAAGTGCACAGATGCTTGTTTAATAAAATAACTGAAGTTTCAGGATAAATTGTCTGTCTGAAGATATTAATCTCAGGTAGCTTCAGGATTCTCTTGACCAAGGAGATTAATCATGTAGGGGGAAGGATTAATCATGTATGGTGTTTAGGCCTCAGCCCATGTGCAGCAGCATCAAAGTCTGCCAGTCTTGTAGGAGGGCTTCTAGAAAATCCAGTCTTACACCAAAGACTTCATAGTATTCACACTCAGGGTGAATATTCTGATTATCAGATCCCTTAAGCTGTTGCAAGTTAAGAGGAAAATGAGCAACTTTTATACTAAGGCAAGGAAATGTCATCCTAAAACCTGCAAAACACAAACTGAAACACGATGACAGATATCTAAGTCTACAGTGACACTGTAGAGTGATCCACATCGTGACTGTCCCTCTTTTGCCTGCCTGTATGGTGCACAGAGCTTTCCAGTTTGCACCTCAAAATGCCTTTGGATTCCCTCTCTAAAGGTTCCCTTCAGCTTTGATGGAAACATCACCCTTTATAAACGAATAGAATTGCTGTGTTTATCTGGTATTTTACTCAGTTAACCAGGTGCTATGAAGCATAGTCTCAAGAGGACTTGTGAGCAGTTTGATGAACTAATTTTAAATGCCAAGGTGAAGACAACCATCAACTCAGACTCAATTTATCTAACATATCTGTATGACACCAAACTTCAGGCAGCATGGTATATAAAACAGTCAAACATTTGATCTGTCCTTTGAAAGCCAACTTTTCACAGCAGAAAGTATTGGTGGCTGGCTGCTGAGGAATGCAGAAGAAGGGATGGCTACACCAAGGCTTAAAAAGAAGGAGAGGCACCCTGCTCCGTGGTATGCAAACCCATGTGTATCTGCCCATGATGCCAAACTTTTATAACATAGGGGAGAACCCCTATATATGTATACATACATATATACAAATATATATGCATTATATTATATATAATTATAGACCCCTTCTTGAGCCAGCTACAAAGAAGTACTTCAGTCTGAGTCTCGGTAAGTTCCTGTTGCTAAATTTCATACATACAAGATGGTTAGGATGGTACTTGAGGGCAATAGCTCTAAGGGACACTATGGTGAAAAAAGGAAAACAAATTATTGTTTCCAGAATCTTCTTATCTACCATAACATTAATGAAATAATCTAACAGAAATGAAATCTAATTAAATAATCTAATAGAAGGATTTAATGCATTCCACAGCAAAGGGTTCCATAATAGCTGACATCTACAAGTTGTAGAAGTTGTCAATAGTTTGCATCTCTTATAATTTATCTCTAAGTATGACATTACACACTGTAAGATGAAGTCTATTGAATTTTTCCAATGCTGATAAACCTAAAATAACTGCAGTAGTTTGTGGGGACTATAGGAGGAATAAAAAGAATTGCACCTACATCTATGAATTTTAGAAACAAAAGCATTTAAAGGCCTCCCTAATCCATCGATCAATGGGACCATGGCATATTCTTTGCCAAATCCTGCCTATGGGAGGAAAAAAGGCCCTCCAGGTATTTGCAGTGATAGAATTGCTTACTCTGGAGGCAGTTTACACCTTTAAGATCAGCGACCTCAAAAAGTTGTCAGGCCAGCTCTTTCCTCATGAGGTAAAGGTGCAAAGTTGTTAGTGTTGGATTGGATTTTCTCCAATTAACTAATCCCTGCCTTGCTCATGAAATGAAACTTCTGCAGCAGTACTCTGACACCCAGTTTCCTTCAAAATGAGCAGCATTTGCTGCCTTTCTGCAAAGACTGCATCTTCTCAGCAAAACAACAGGTACTTTAGATAGCTAAAAGTTTGCAAACTTTAGAATGGGGCCATCACACAGATTTCTTGTCACAGGAGCTGTTTAAATATTACACAGTGAACTTTTACACTTTACAGCAAAAGTAAAGTTCTCTGTTTTAGATCAAGCTGCTAGGATCACCCCTGCTCTGACCTTGCATGTGGGATGCCCTCTGTAATCACAAGGTTATAAATCTGCAAGGACTGGACTGCTGCAATGGATGGTTATAAGCTCTTCAGAAGGGACAGGTGAGGAAGGAGAGGTGGGTGGTTCTCTACCTTAGGGAGAGTTTTGACTGGATAGAGCTCAAGGATAGTGAGGATAATATTGAGTGTCCCTGGGTAAGAATCAGGGAGAAGTCCAGCAAGGCAGACATCCTGATGGGAGTCTGTTATAGACCACCCAACCCAGATGAAGAGGCAGATGAAGCATTTTATAAACAGCTGGCTGAAGTTTCCCTTTCACTAGCTCTAGCTCTTTTGGGAGGTTGCAGAAGGTTCCTGGATTATGTGGAAGATAACTTCCTGGCACAGCCTGGTAAGTGAGCCTAAGAAGGGGTGGTGCTCTGCTAAACCAGACAAGATGGTTGGTTACACATCAGTGGTGGTGGAGGTGTCTTGGGCACAGCAACCACGAAATGATAGTTTTTCATTCTCAGTGAAGTAAGGAAGGGGTCAACAAAACCTTGGTCTTCCAGAGGGCAGGCTGCAGCCTTTCAGGGAACTGGTTCTGAGATTTGCTAGTGAAACGGCCTTTAAAAACAAAGGGATCCAACAAAGGTTGGACATACTTTAAGAAGGACATTGCAGAGGTGCAGAAGCAAGCCGTACCTATGTGCCAAAAGGCAAGCTCTCAGGGAAGACTGGCCTGCCTGAATAGGGAGCTTTTGCTGGAACTCAGGAAAAGAAAAAGAGGCTGTATCACAAGAAAGGGCAGGCAAATCAGGAAGACTACAAGGATGTCATTAGGTCATGCAGAGATTAAATTTAAAAGGTGAAAGCACAGCTAGAACTCAATCTGGCCACTGCTGTGAAAGATAAAAAATGTTTTTAAAAATACATTAACAACATAGTGATGTCCGAAGAAAATCTCCATCCTTTACTGTATGCAAAGAGGAACGTTGTAACCAAGGATACAGCTGAGGCACTTAATGCCTCCTTTGCCTCAGTCTTCAACAGAAAGATGGGTTATCAGCCAGCTCCCTGAGCTGGTAGATGGGGACAGGAGCAGAACAGACTGCATGTAATCCAGGAGTAATCCACCTGAAGATACTGAAGGAGCTGACAAAAGAGCTTGCCAAGACACTCTCCATCATTTGCCATCATCATTTGGAACCATGGAAGTTTCAGATATTTGGAGGTTAACCAGTGTGATGCCCACCTACAAGAAGGGTCTGAAGGAGGATCCAGGGAACTACACGCCTGTCAGCCTGACCTTGGTGTCTGGGAAGGTTATGGAACAGATCTTCAATGCCATCATACCACACGTGCAGGACAACCAGGGGAGCAAGCCCAGTTTAGCACAGGTGTAGGAAAGGCAGGTCCTGCCTGACCAACCTGATCTCCTTTTATGACCAGGTGACCCAACTGGTGGATGAAGAAAAGGCTGTGTGTGGACCTGGACTTCAGCAAAGCCTTTGATGCTGTCCTCCACAGCATTCTCCTGGAGAAGCTGGCAGCCCACGACTTGGGCACGTGCATGCTTTGCTGGGTGAAGAAGTGGCTGGATGGCTGCACCAAGAGAGATGTGGGTAGTGGTGCTGCATCCAGCTGGTGGCCAGTCACTAGTGAGGTTCCTGAAGATTCAGTATTTAGGCCAATTCTGTTTAATATCTTTATTGATGATTTGGATGAGGGGTTTGAGTGCAGCATCTGTAAGTTTGCAGGTGACACTAAATTGCCAGCAGTGTTGATCTGCTGATCTGCAGAGAGACATGGACAGGCTGAATAGAGAAGCTGAATTCAGCAATATGAGCTTCAACAAGGCCAAATACTGGGTCCTGCACTTGGGTCACAACAACCCCCTGCAGCACTACAGGCTGGGGACAGAGTGGCTGGAAAGCTGCCTGGTGGGAGGTGATGGTTGACAGCAGCTGAACATGAGCCAGTGTGCGCCCAGGTGGCCAAGAAGGCCAATGGCTCTGGCCTGTATCAGCAATAGTGTGACCAGCAGGACCAGGGTAGTGGTTGTTCCCCTGTACTTGGCACTGGTGAGGCCACACCTTGAGTGCTGTGTCCAGTTCTGGGCCCCTCACTTCAAGAAAGATGTTGAGATACTGGAGAGAGTCCAGAGAAAGGCAATGGAGCTGATGAAGGGTCTAGAGAAAACATCATAGGAGGAGTGGATGAGGGAGCTGGGGTTGTTTAGCCTGGAGAAAAGGAGACTGACACTTCCTTTTACAATGCTAAAACTCCATTCGTACTGAAATCTGGACTCTGACATTAAAGAAATGTAACTTCCCGAAGTACCACACAAAAAAGCCTCTTCCGACTCCATTAATAAATTAGAATATGGAAAAAGCTTTATTTAATACACACTATAAACTGAAGGAACCAGCTGCTAGTAAATGCAGTTTAAGAGATGTAATTTCCTAATTCCTAATAATAATCACAGAGCTAGGACACAGGGAACCTACACTGACTCATTATCAAATTTGTTGTGATATAAAATAGAAACACACATTAAAATCTGATGCTTCTTTTAGACTTCATACTGCTGAGTGATAAACCCTTAGGACAAGACTTTTATATCAGTACTCCAGGTCTATTTATGCCCCCTCCACTGTAATTTCAATGTGACTCACACTAATGTAATCCATGCAATGCTTTTGACTGCCATGATTCCTAAAGACCTGCAGGCAAATCAATGAAAATAAGGGCACTTGATTATGTGACAGTATTAAGGCAATTAATGCTGAAAACATGTACCATAAAGGAAAGACTGTCTGAGCAATGACACTATTCCTCTAAGCATGGTCCTTGCCAAGTTACTCCCAGGCTCCTCTTTATAAAAATATAAAAGGCTATACATCAAAAGCTCATAGAATGCAAAGTAGTAACAGGACAGATTTATTACATGTAGCTTTGTGTCTTTTTGTAACTTTTAACCTTTTGTTTTCCGTGTGAGAGGAATTTTATGAACAAGATACCTGCTAAGGTTGATAACTACGATGGAAATTCTGGATGCCGCAAGAAATCATGTTAGCTGTTCGGTAGATGCCATTGCTTCCTCAAATTTAAATTAATCTCAGGACCTCAGCAGTTTGTTAGGAGACATCAGAGATGTCTCTCTATAAAAGTAATGAAACTAAATCTTGATAATCTCAGGTTCACAGCATATTTTTCACAGCAGTAAGAATAAAATGGTTCAAGTAGTTCTGTTCTACCTTTCTTAACTTTGTCCTTCTCTTCCTGCCCTCAGCTACTGTCAGCACTACTGTGGACTGTGACACATTTGCCACATCCTTCAAAAGGAAGTTGCATTTCAGTAGTATCTGAAATGGTGTCTGCACAAAGCACTGCAGTCCTTACAAACAGTAAAATAATATAAATGCAATGCTGGTAATTAATGTAAAACTGTGTAATTAAGTGCAAGAACCTGTGATTAACAGGGCTGCAAATACGAGTCCTAATGCTTTCTCTTCCCATAACTAACTAAATTGTTTCTAAATCTGCTCTGAATTTAGGATAGGATGACATTTAAAGCAAGTTTTTCAGATTCAAAGTAGCATACTGATATAGAATTTTCCTTCTAACCTTCAGCTACTCATACTTTTGTTTCAGAATAAATATGCATCTGTGAATGCCTGAGATCTCTCTCAGTGTCACAGTGGCAGACTTCTGGGGAAATCACTGTACATGGATTACAAAACTGGTCTAAATATAAACATTTCAGGGTCATATTTGGGTAAGAAAAAAATAGACAGTTTTACCAGAGTGATACTGTTGTAATAATCCTTATGAATATAGACAAGGAATATTTTTTCCTTACCAGCTATGAAAACAGCATTTGCAAGTATATGAAATCTATTAAAATTGAAGACCAGAGCAAGAATTTCTCAACCCCTGGACAAAGATGGAAGAATCCAGGCTGAGTGTTCAGAAATCATATAAATAGACAGACGTGTACTGCTCTAAGCAATATCCTTCTAAAAACCAATTATCCTTAACAGGAGTCAAGTTTGGTCAACCAAAAAGCTTTTTCTTTTTTTTTTTTTTTTTTCTTAAGAACACCTTCCTACATCCCCCAGGCTCTCCACAGAGAGAGGAAACACTGACAGTTTCACTGAAAGGTTATTGTTGCTGCTGCAGGCAGCACTGGGCACCACTCCGGGCTCTGCATTCACATGACGCAAGTCAGAGGCAGCTTTGCTGAGCACAAACCGCTGTGGATGCAGCGCCTTGCGTAACAGCATCCAGTGACCTTCCATCCCTTCCATCGCTACCTGCTGAGCAGGACCTCTCATCACAGCACACACAGCCAAGTATTAATAGCCCGTAGAAAATCCGTAGAAAGGATCAGTGGAATGCAGAGCAGAAATACAGGAGAGATCTCAGGAGCTGCTGCCTTCCCCCCGCATCCCTCCCCACTCTGTTTTCCCTTTGGTTTTCTTCCCCCCTTCTTTTGGGAAAAGAAATGTGGAAATAAGAACAATTTACTGTAGAATTTGGGTTCCAAAATCAAGCACTCTACATCCAGAGCACCTAGACTAACTGTCTCAGCTTCAGCCTAAGCCTGGTCCCCAGATGGGCACTTTCTTGAGAGAAGTGGATCTTGTGCTGTCCTGCATCCTCCAGCTCTTGTGCCATTCAGGAGCAGCTGGGAAGTGCTGGGCATATTCTAGGATATGATAACCCCTAGGAAATCTACTAGTCTCTGGTCAGAGAAGATTTTTCCAACAATCCCACAACTCCCCTTCCTAGTATGCAGTGCATGCTCAACATTATTATGCTTTGGAGCTTCCTTTCAGAAGGAAAAAGGTAGTTAAGAATATTTTTTTTTCATAGTAGTGAGTCTGTCCATTCTAACAAAGAACAAACGAAAACAAAACTCCCAAACCAAACCAAACCAAACCAAACCAAACCAAACCAAACCATTAAACTAAAAAAGAAAAAAAAACCCTCAAAAGGAAAAACCCTCTGAGGAATACTGTTTAAACTTAAAAGAAAACACAAAACCCCAGCAAATGCATTTTTAGCTTAGAGTGGACCCTGCAAAACTTCACATCAGGACAACTTGGAAAGCCATCACTATTACATTTAAGGGATATCATTAGGGAATCAATCAAGTAATCAAAGAGATTAGGAATATGAATGCAACTCTGCCGACATGGTAATTTAGAGAAGAATTTGAAGCAGTGGCAGGGGAATTTACCCTGTTACCTTGTACAAGATAGAAAGTTCAGCAAGGAGCGGAGAGATTATTGCACAAGTAAAAGAATGAAATATGTTTTCCATGACATGTCATAAAATGTTGAACTTTAACTTTCCATCACTTTACCCCATCTGATTTTTACCCAAACAACTATGCAATCACTATCAGATAATTTCAATGCAATTATTTCTCCTGTGAACAGATTTTACATGATAAAAAGATGCCAATAAAGACACCAACAGAAAGAAATCAGGACTAAGAGATAATTACACACTTACATGGCTACAGTTCAGTGACCTAAAGTTGAGTCACATTATTAAATATTTAGACATTAAACTGCTAGGTAGCTTAATGTCTAGTTATCAACAGAAAAACCTGACCTTCAGATAAACTGGAACCCTTTACCCTGTCCAAAAGGGTTTTGCAAATTCTGCCAGTTTTCTGTGTCCTGAGGTAAATTAATACTCAAAAGAATTTTTCTATCAATTTAAATCCACAAAATACTTCAGTAAGACTTACTGTAGATAACCATCTATGAAGAAAGTGAATAGCCTGTGAACAGAGATTTTTAACAAGATTTAATCTGAAATAACAGAGCCATTCTAAACACTCCCTTCAAGAAATTCATCATCTGAGGAATTTTCTTCCCTCTTCACCAAATCACAAATCTGGAAACTCATACACATCTTTTAAACAGTTGAAGAACCTTAGCAAGAGCTGTGATATGAATGGTAATGAACATTCAACTCTTCAGAGCTCACTTTTTAGCTTGCCTGACTTAAAGGAAATAGATATTCCTCAAGAGAGCCATGAGATGTCCATGTCAAGAGAATACATTGTATCCTGTACACAGCAAGGGACAGGGCAGGAAAAACTCTAACTTGTCCCTTGTTCACCAAGAGTACTGTAATTTCTACCAAGCTTGCAGGACCTAGATCTCCTTTTGTAGCCAGAGTTCCTCCTTTCTCTTTTTGCAAAGTACTACGGTGTACCATAGATCAGATCTAGATATGCTGTTACATATCAAGCAAATCACAGTCCAAAAAAGCCCCCTTAAGCCCAAGGATAGAGCAACTTTCATTAAGTGACAGAGACATGATGGATATGGATCCTATGTGATGGATACACTGTCCTGAAGTACCAGCTCTTACTGCTTTATTACTGTGTGTTTTAATCTTTTTCTGTGGGATTCAGAGAGCTTGATCTTTGTACGCTGCACAGGGGTCATTACACTGACATCTACAAATTTTAACTGTAATTTGAGGTGAGAGCTGAGTAATTCAGCCATTACATTCTTCTGAGAACAACAAATCTGTTCAGTCAACCAATATCATATAGTTTAGTAATCTACACAAAAAACCCGAGCAAGAGTCCAAAATTAAGGATAATCAGGATTCCCCTATTCAATGCTGGCTATAATTTTCTTTCCTATTTACAAGGTTTCCACTTTTAAAGTTCACTTTTGTTTAAATTGATCTTTTAGTCAGTAAGTGCAGCTTCCATGTGATTAAAATCCATTATAACAAAGGACTTCCTTACTTAGGAGAACGATTTCCAATGCCTTTGAAGAAGCTTGCCTAATGTTGGCCTTTAAAATACAATTATTATACCTCATTTTGTTAGAATTGCTATGCCAATAGGAAACTGCATTGTATTTTACATTAAAATTCCCCAGAGACAGGAGAAATTCTGGCTGAAAAGTCTATTTTATCATCAATGAGTATGACAAGAGCTTAATTCCTATAGTTTGAGTTGTGTATATCAATACACTGGAAACTTTTTGTGCTTTTGTTTTCTTGTTTGGTTTTGCCTTTTTTAATTGTAAATTGAAATAGCTTACCCTTGAGAAATATGATTAAAGACTTTGAAAGAATTTCTAGAATTTATTTCTTGTCCAGATTAGTTCAATGAGCTTTTCACATATAGAGGGAGAAAAGAGATACAGGAGAATATTACTGGAGAAATGAAAACACATCTGGACATACAGTGAGACCTCTATTATGTATTCTCGACATTCACTGTGTAATTTACAGGACTGTTCTTGTATCCCCAGGTTAGAAGGGTCTTCTGTTACATCTGTGAGCTGGTATCAGAACAGTGTACCTTAATTTTCTTTATCTTTTCCTTAGAGATCAGCTAATCACTTCCAGATGATAATATAGGCTCTGATAGGAAGATGTTGTCACTTTTGTGTGTCAAATGTACTCTCGAAAAGGAAATTTTGTTACCCGTTCAGTTGTTTTTCCTTCTTGAAAAATAAGAGGGCTTTTTGTAAATAAACATATTTTCCACAACCATGCTCACCCAGCGTTTGCTGCTCTGGTTCAGCTCCTCTGCACCAAGCTGTTCTGCTGACTCACCGTGTCCCTGGGCAAGGTGAGTCCCCCCACTGCCAGCTCAGGAAAAGGCTGAGTATGGAAATGGAAATACACTCACTGTCACTGCTTATGGAACCTGCGGGAAGGAGGATGCTGCCAGGAAGAAAACTTAGGAGCAGCTGAGCTTAGCTGGAAGCCCTCACTGAAGGTTACCTGCATCTTAGTTATACTTAATAAAGCATAGGGGAGAACAAATATAGACATATATTGAGAGCCTCCATGCACATAGATGTACCAGTGACTCACAGGGTGAAATATTCACACTGATTTTTGTCAAAAACATAAGAGCATTTTCTTCCTGAAAAAAAAAAACACTGGCTGTAATGCTAGCAATATGTAGCATTCAATTTATACTCATCTGCAAACTGAGCCCTTGGTTTTCTTATAAAATAAATCCCCTGATTTCTGCCATGGGAAAGACCAGATTGCTTCAGAAAATTACAATGAAAAAAAAAGATTTTTTTTATTCCTTATAATTTGATATTTCAATTATCCTGCTATCAAATATCTGCAGTTGTTGTTTGACTTAGAGGATTGGAAGCTGTTGCAGCAGAGGGAGGAGGCAGATATAACAGCTAAATGAATACCAGATGGCTGATCAAAGAGTGTAAGGGTGCACAGAGACACCAGACTTGGGTGGGTTTGTGTAAATTTGCCAGAGCAGAAGCTCCATCCTAATGAAATCCCTCTCCAGCTCTGGTGGGCACGCTAACATGGCTATACAGCTCTCAGAGACACAGTTTTGGTATCACTGCACTGAGTTTATTTTACTACACAGGCACACTTGGTTACAAACTTGGTTAAATGCTAGCAACAGAAGTACTTATAGAAAAGATGGCAACTGTAAAAATAAAGGCAACTGTAACCAGATACAAAAAGTCCTTGGGAAATTAATATTTTCTGTTACCACAGGCTTTAAGAAAATTATGATGAGTGGGGTTTTAGCAAAGTAACCTTTGCTAACTGAGAAAATTATATTTCAAGGAGCCGTTAACAATACAGCAACTCTTCCCGTGAATCACAGCTTTATTTGTTAGAAGACTTATCGACAACAAACAGGTAGTATACAAGGTTACATCAGGATTTTCTGTCATCTTATAAATACTCCTATGCAAGGGTGAAATACTGCATCAAGCCCCTAAAGTATATCATGTGAGAAAAAACTGAAACTAGTCAGCATTTCTCAGAGAAAGCAACTATCACTCTCCCAAATTAAACATGCATACAGATATTAATTTGTGATGGGCCAGGGATGTACATTTTTGATCTCTGTCCCTTTCTCTCCATCTACAGCTCCACTAACAGTTTCCCTTGAAACATTCTCTTTATTCTTTGTTTTACCTTTTTATTCTGTACCAGCATTCCCAAGACTTCTGTTTATATGCTCTGTCCTTACTTCAACTCTTCTTCCTTTCTCTCCAAAGAAGTTGTTTCCTCAGCTTGATTTCCTTTTACCAACTTATGATCACCTCTTTAAGGATTGCTCTTGACCTCCAACTAAAAATCTCTTCTGCACAATCTACCTTTATACTACCTCTCAGATCCCTTGCTTCAATTAAACAAAGCTCCTCTCATAACCAGAGACATAACTTTCTAGCTATTAATTACACTTCTGTTTCCAGTTTAATTACACTGTATTTTCCCCACGGATAATTTATCCAAGTTACTTTATAAATTATTTTTAAAAGCCGCATGACCAGTTAAACTATTGATTTTTTAAAAAATTGATCTATAAAACATATAGTCTGTTTATAGCAAGTGAGGGACCATGAAATACAACACAGATATTAAATTTGGAGGTTAGCAAACCGTAATGAAAAATAACGGAAGATCTTTTTAAAAAGTGCACTAGAGCAATATTTAACTTTGAAAAAATTACAATCTGTTCTAAAACACAAAAGGTTAAGAAAATCAGATCAAATTCAGAAATATACATTATTTCCACACGAATAATTCCTTCAGCTGTAACTAGACATGTGCTCACACTTTAATAACATCTCCTGCTAGATGGAGACCTCCCTATGCAATCACAGCAGCCCATTCTCAGCCACGACTGACAATCACTCCCATATTGATGCAAGAGTTAAGCAGTTTTATGTTAGAAAGGCCTCTCTTGGAAATAAGTCACAGGAGGCTTGTATCTTTTCAGGAATATCCTGCTATTGTTTGATCTGGTTAACTTTAAGGAGCAAATCTGGGTTTAGTGCTTTTCTTGCTGTGCATCTCTCACCACACGTTCGAACAACAAAGAAGTTTTTGGGAAGGACTACGAAGAAAACTCTGTAAGGAAAAGCTCCAGTGTCAATCCATCCCCAGTAACAATCAACACATTTGATTCTTATTAGAATCAAATAATAAATCTGAGAATTGCATTACACACTGTGGTAAAAACTTTTATCAAAGAATGACTTTGCATTATTTTTTATTTCCTGCACCATTCATTTTTTTTCCTCCTCTGAAGTAGAGGCTATGAATTACATGAATCAGGGCTTCAGGCTCTTTATCTGAACTTAGCAGACCTCAGAATGATCAAGGCATAATGCTTTCAAATCCTTGGTAGCAATATATATCTTCTATTCTTCATTAACAAGTTATGAAGCACTAATTGCCAATTAATCACAAGAAATGTTTATTAACAGTGTATAACTTCAGTCAGGAGGAATTTGGAAAAAGTAACTCATCATAAATTTAAAAAATGTTCCATTTAACTTATCTCAGTTTTTCTAGCTTATCACAACATTTTATTGTCTCACTGCTAAATAGCCTAAGTTGCTTCTCAAAAAACATTTATTTCTTTAAATATAACCTCAAACTCAAGTAAACACAGAGGAATATCTAAATCTATTTAAAACAATATAAAAATACTGCTGTTTGTTAGTAATGTGAATAGTTTGTCTATACATTAGCTTCTCACATACTACATTTTTATAAATACTTTTCATGCAATTACATTTAGGGTGCAAGCAATCAGTCTTTTCTGAGAAATGCAGATATGGTTTCCTGGTGTGAGAGACAAGGTCCACTCTTTAAAATTTTTAAAAGTTCAGTGAGGGATAAAAGGGACAGTATCCAGTACTTGGGTGCTTGGCAAACTGCCAGGAGCACACTGTTAGCTTAAAACAATTTTCTTATATACTTTTGCATTACATGGGATGAGTGGCTGATGGAATTGCCATTGCTGGTGGTCACCTGTGATGGTCGTAGTCTTGGAAGGGAGGGATATTCCACCATTTAAAATTTGTTTTTGTTCTTGTGGTTTTTGGGAGATTTAAATTTAGCAGTTTTGTATCCAGCAATTATTTACTGTTATTTTTTGCCTGCTGCTGTTTCTGCTTCTTAAAGTGTTATTTTTCCCACTTACATCTACTGGGATTTTGTTTCCGCTTATTAGTGAAAAGGGATTGGTTTGAAACACAGGGAGAACTCATTGTACAGTGTTCCCCTTGGATTCTCTTAAACCAAGACAACATCAGAATCCAAAGTTTTGAGGCAGCATGGAAGAGAGGGCACAGAAGTCAGATTTGTGACACAAATTTATATACTTTCAGATAACAGTTTTGCTTTCTAGGAATTTATGGAGGATGTGAGTCAATATTGTAAAAATGTAAGCCTTTTCTCATCAGTGACAGATTATATTAAGCAGAATTTATGGGCAGCTGTGTAACTCCACTCTGGTGTACTTTAGCAAATCTAGAGAACCAGTAGCATGGGGTCTCACAGCCATAGCACAGCAGGCTCCCAGACACTTGTAAAGAGAGCTGGATACCATGATGCAATGCTGCAGAGCACACAGCAGATATCCCCAAATGGCTTAGTTTACATGCTCTTCCAGTGCAGATGCTTCTTCCAGAGAAATCTGGAGATAAAAATCACTGCTTTATCTTAAACTCACTGAACAATGTGTTAAAGGCCTTAGGAAAAACAGACAAACTGAAATGCAATCCCAAGCAGGTATTAGGAACACATTACTGAAATAGCAGGCTTGGACTCCAGTGTTTGGTAGATGCATACCAGCAAGGACCACTTTGGACCACCTGTTCTGGAAACCAGTACATGTGAGGTTATTGAAGAAAGACTGCCATGAAATCATGTAAGCACAATTTTAAAAATTGTATTTCCAGCCATAAGCCTACTAGAAATGCTTTGACACATACAGAACCCTGGATGTTTTTATGCTTCTGGAAAAAAACTGATGACAAGGTGGCAGATAATTTAACTTTGGTATGCCAGCTGGAAAGAACACACGAAATGAGGAGATAGATTGTAGAAGGTGATACTTTCCTCTTCTGTTTAAGTCCACCAGCTTTAGTTGTTGTGTTTTACACCTCTGATTTCAGGCGTGGGAGAACCACAGTGCTCCAGACAGAGTCACACCACTCAGTCAGCATCCACTGGAGACTCAGTGCTGATTCAAGAGTGTGCATTTGTACATTAAATGCATGCCACTGATAAATTGTTATTCCTCCTTATTTTCTACTGGAGTCTGAATATTCTTGTTTAAAAACAGAAAGAAAGCACACATGAATCAAATAAATAAAGATCTGGGCATTTAAAGAGAGGCACACAAAATTCTTCAAACTCGTGGAAAATGAAATAACAAATATCATTACAGATAGCTGTTTCAAGATTACAAGAGACAAGATTTTATTTATATGAACTCTTTCAATTTGACTCACTTTCCTTTGATGTTTACAAGAAGCGGGAGAAAGTGGTAAGTACTGAAAACTACAGTGAAAATTAACACTTTCACCTCAGAAAATATATATACAGCAGTGTAAGACTCAGTGTTTCTATACAAACCACTGCTCAAGGCATAATTGTTCCAGTTATGTTTACTATTTCCATCTGACTTCTACCATGGCACTTTTATTCAACTTCTTTTCCAATTCAGGAGGAGGTCAACAAGGTGACAGGAGTTCTGAAAAAAATATCTTATGAGTAACAGGGAGCTGTGAAATAAAAATTATTTGCAAGGGGCCTGAGTTAGCAAGACCACACTGGGGTGAGCAAGCAAGCACACCTAGTCCTTAATAAGCTGGTACTGGGAAAACGTTTTAGTTTAATGTCTGGAGCATGTTTTCTATTTAAGATCACAGCCATTTAGCAGCTTTCAATGTGGGGTTATCAGCCAGATATGGTGGCTCCCCATAACCACATCACACCAAAAGCAGCAGCAATATCATTATGGGCGTGTATTCAGAAATACATCACACATTTCTCCTCAGCTTATTCCATGGTCTTTACAACACAGTCAGTATTTATTCAATAAACATCTCACTCCTCTGGCCGTGTCTATAGCTTAGGCATTCAGGTTCATCCTGTTCCTGATGCCCACACACTTCTCTCTGGGAATTAACATTCACTGAAATTAAAACACGTTCCCTGGATTCAGACATCACAATCAAAGCTTGAGAGCAAAGCTGTGAGCAATCAACACATAAAATCATTCCAGCCTTGGCAGAAGACAATAGTGCTCAATTCAATAAATAATTCCTGCCGAAAATAAATAATTAAGGGCTATATTGTGCCTTGAGACAGAGTCCTATCCTAGGAGAAGCTCACAGATACAGCACCAAGCCTGGCACCTTCTGCAGCCTCCAAGGACTGTCAGAGCAGGGCAAGGTGATACTAGGCTTGAAGAAAGCATTTTCACCTCATTATTGATCTGAAAGCTAGAATCTCACCCACAGTCTGGACACTGCAAACAAACAGCCATTAGAAATGCCACACACTGTTGCGTGAAAAGGAAACCAAGTTTATGCCAGCTACTGAGGCTGGTGGTAACTGAAGATGGCACTTGTAGCAAATGACATCTTAAGGCTGGAAATTTCCATTTGGATCCTGCCACTCCCCCCCCCAAAGAAATCTTGACATCATTACTAAGCCATGTAACAACAGATCAACTCATGTTAGATGTTCTCTAGCTTTGTATGTGACAAGTAGTGAGAGACATTAATATTGCCCAACTGAGCAAAATTTAAGGAGAAATAAGTGTTATTACAGTCTGTCTCTAAATGACAACAATGTCATAAATGACAGGGTATTTTATGCTATTGTTTTATCCCTCTCCCCTCTACGAGAGTGAGGGAAGATACAGCCTCCTTGAGAATGCTCAAAAATCCAGTCTAGCAAGAAAGAGCATTGCATCTAAGGAAGAAAAGAGTTCAGCAAAAGTCAAATAATTTGAAAAATATTTTAAAATGTTTCCCTTCAGGCATTAACAGTTCAAATGGCTCGTATTTTGCCTAAAACTAACAAAAATTTAATTTTGTTTATAAACAAATTCATGGCATCATTCAGATTCAAGATGGTGCAAGTTAAATATTTATAAACTGGCTTTTGCAACTTGTAATATTGTAAAACAGACCTTCATCAGCAAACCATGACAGTGGTTTAGAGAATGAAAAATCTGAAATTTAAGAAGATAGAGAAATCCCCCTTTCATCATTATGGGATTTTCTTTATTTTCTATATTAAATCCATCAAATGCACAAAACTGTTCATGCTATGCATGAACTCCAATTTTATTTCAGTGATGAGATTTAATTCCTTCCCATTTAAAATCACCTCAGTGAATTCAGTCCTTATGGCATCTACCTTATGTCAAGCCATAACTTATGGACCGAAATTTTAAATTTGTGTGATAATTAAATGTTACATATAGAGTTCCCATGGGTTGGATGGATACTGAGAGCTCTTCTGACATACCAATTAGCTTGTAAAAAGTGTACAATCCCCAAACTTTGGGGAAGACAGGTCTGTCATGTCTATTCTGGTTTAATTATTTCTTCTGTAAGAAAACCAGAAAACTTCTGAGAAAGCACCATAATCAGAAATACTATTTATTAAATGAAAATAGTCTGAAACTCATTATGACAGGAGACACAAACTTTACAGTGCTCCTAAGGAAATAAAGAGTGTATGCAACTGTGCCTCTTAGAAGCAAAGACAGCAAAAAATCAACACTCAACATAGAAAAACTCCCTTACCAATATCTCTATTGCAAATCTTAGTTCAATTAATAGAGTAATTCCTTTTTCAGTCAAGGTCTTTTCTACAAGTGGACTCACCGGACTCCTGGGTGGTGCAAATGAAAGTTTTCTTGCAGGCTGAACTTTGGCAGAAACCATCACAACACAGACCAATCAATTGCAACAAGACACAATCCCACTGGAAAGAAGCTTCAGTATTTCTGCTGATCATGAGACCCCACAGGTCCAAAAACTTCACCAAGAAAATGTTTTCACATGCATTAAAAGCCACGTTGCAGATTTGATCCTACCTACACGAGGATGCATTTCTTCAGGCTTTGCTATTACCACATGACACACTATTAAGCAATAATTAATACATAATTTGATTTTTCTCCCCTGGCTATATGTAATTATAAATATACATATGTATATATATATTTGTGTGTGTGTGTATGTTTATGTATATATCTATGCAAATATCTGAGGTATGTGCAGATACACATACCTGTATCTGGCATCAGGGGCATCACTAGTGCAAGGCTACCATCTGTGGAATTATGACAGAACACACTTCTGTGCCTGAAATAAATGGTTTGTTTTGTCCTACTGATATAATTTTGCTGTTTTCGCTGTTTGGTCAAAAGCTGTATTTTCAGGCAATTTTCCCTCCCCAGGGAAAACTACTTATATTTTAATGAGATTTGCAGACATTGTAATTGGTAATGGATAGCTCACTTTTGTTCCATGGCATCTAGGTGCTCAGAGTTTGCAGGTATGCTGCTTTGAAGAAAATAAAAGAGCAGGCTGCCAGAGCACATTTATTCTACCTACGACTTTGCCTCACAACACCTTTTCCAACAGAGAACAATACTGGTATTTCAAGAAAAATACTGAAATAAGTAAAAATTATTCTCCTAAATAAAACATACAAGCACAGATCATTCAAAGATTTTGATCTGCTTCCCAAATCTTGTCATGAACTGAGGCAGAGTCCAGTGATATCTGCCATCCCTCATGTATGTCCACTAGCCTGATTTCCTTGCCACTGGCAAATATGAAGAATCATATTTTTGCTGGTAATACGCTTTTTATACTTCATATTATATAGTGGGTTACAGCATTTGGAGAGACTCACTTTGGAAGAGATTCTGATCTACCTTCCTATATAGGAGCTTGATCCATCTTGACAGACTGTAAGAAAGGTTTGGTCTTCCAAATTAAATAGTATAAAGCTGTGAAAAGACTCATGTTTAAATTATCTTTCTTGCCCTCTGAGTTTTCCCTTCAGTTAAAGATTATTTTTTACCTCAAAATCATATGGAATAATAGACCTCAAGACTTCATTTTTTCCCATATTTCTGCACTGAAACAGGAAACACATACCCATACGAACTCTGACACTTTGGCCAGGCTTGTTCTAGAAGACACAAGTAAATAAAACACAATCTAAATATTTCATGACTCAGTAACCTATTTCAGTGCTTTGTTACCATTAAAGGCAACAGTTTTTCGAATAAGCAACGCAAATCTTTCTTCACAGTAAGCTGTTGTCACCTTGTCCTTGTCACCTTGACACTTTGTCCTACTGCCAGATGAAGACAGCTGATCACCACCATCTCTAAAAGCAAGCAAAAGCAAGTAGTTTCACACCTGAGAGTTACCATATCTGCACTTAGTGTTTTCTGTTCTAAGACAGCTCACTATCCTTAACCCTTTGCTATGTATCATTTTTCTCCTTGAACCTCTGTGTATATCTCCTGCATCTTTTCAAAGAATTGTTGCCAAAAGCTATACAAAGGACAACAGCTGAGATGTCAACATCTCTGGCTTGAGTAATTTATCTCCTATATTTCCACAAACATTTCTCCACTAGCTCTTGGACATGACAAAGTGAGATTCTTCCTTGGCCTCACCCTGTACTGTTGTTGGCTTTGGTTCATTTTTACTGAATTTGACTTTGTTGGTTCTGTTTGCAAGATTACTTTGGATTCTCATCCCATCCTCCATTCTGCCCTGGGAATCCTGCACCAGCCTGAAGTCAGTTGAACAGATTGTCTATTCCATCAAGGACTGATAGCTAGTATGTTGGAGATATTAGCCAGATGTTAGCCAGACAGATGTACCAGCATCTTACCAGAAGTGACAATGTTTGCACCAAGCTTCTCTTTACACAGATGTCCTCTTTGGTTTTGCTCACTCTCTCCTCCTTAAAACAATGATTACCTGATATTTTACTGAATTTACCCTCCTCCCTACAACGCAGCTTATATTTTCTTTATAGTTCAGTAACCAACACTCATTCTTTTAGGCCTCCTTTTACAGGATGTAAATACAGTTTCTCTCATTGAGCTTTTGTATTCATAACACAAATTCTTGTGTTGTCCATTGTTCTGAAATAGGTTCAATACTTCTACACATAGGTGGCTTTCAAAGATACTGAAGTGATATTCAGGCTCTGTTCTCCTATACCACCCCACCTGTCCCTTGTAACTTGAAGTAAATTAAAGTCATCTTCTCAGTATTCATGCCAAAAGTGCTCCAGAAGAAGCATGTGTATTTGCCCAAGATACCATGTACCATAATGTCTTAGGTTGCAATACAGGATGTGACTAAAAGTATGTATTCTGTCACCATCTGTTGAAACCAGGTGGGGCAGTGTTCTTTATCTTGTCCACAACCTATCCTTCATCCAGGGAAATATATTCTGTTAACCGGCCATTGAGTCCCACAGAATAACTGATAAAATTACATCATCCCATTGGGAGATGCTCCAGCCAGGGGGAGGAGACAAGCCTTTCCTACCTAGATAAAAACTGAGATCTGGAACACCAAGGCAGCCTTTTTCCACTGGATTCCAGAGGAAAACCAGACCTTTCCACATCATTACTGGACCTTCAAAGGAAAACTGCACCTTCTATAGGAGCACTGCTTCAGCTGAACCACATCTGTCACTCCAGGAGGGTTGCAGCCACCATTTAATGGGACTGCTACCAACACCCTGACTGACAGGGTGTCAGGTTGTATTCTGATTGTCAGTGTTTTTGGGTTTGTTCTCTGTAATACTGTATTTCTATTTTAATTTTCCTAGTAAAGAACTGTTACTCCTATTCCAAAATCTTTGCCTGAGAGCCCCTTAATTTCAAAATTATAATAATTTGGAGGGAGGAGGTTTGCATTCTCCATTTTAAAAAGAGGTTCCTGCCTTTCTTGGCAGACACCTGTCTTTCAAACCAAGACACATATCTAAGCTATATGCCATCCAGCCCAGCATATATTAAGACCATTGTTTGATTCATAATGTTGCAACTCAGCATTTGGTTAATCTTTTGTTTTTTTCCTGCTTGAAACTCCCTCACCATATCTACACTTTTTAATTAACTTCCCTTCAAGGTTGTACCTGGATTCCTCTGTAGGGCAGCTGTGGTGGGCAAGTCTCCTGCCTGAACACTACTCAGAACACTTTTCTAAGCCAAGCACCCTGAAGTTTCACTGGAAGTGTCAGGCAACATTAAAGACCGAAGAGCTGACCAAATTGCAAAGGAAACATAGGATTTTATTTTTTTTTAATGTAAGACAAATACCCAATTGGGGCAGAATGGCAAACCTTGTTTCACAAAATTACACAAGACAGCAAAGAAAGGAGAAGTACCTATATTTTGAAGTAGGACTTTGTTGAGCTTCTACTACTTACCTAATAATATCTATTATTTGAAAGAATCAGCAGCTTTTCTCTGAAACTTTCTGACGTAAAAGGGGAAAATAATATTTTTGCTAGTTTTGAAAACAGATGTTATTCAATTATATTGCTGAAGTATTTTGTTTAATGCACAGAAGTTAAATGGAAAATTAACTTCCAGTGTAAATGTTTAATTAAAGTTAGAAAAATTAAATACCTGACTTTATGCTGGAGACTCAGGCTTTTTAAATAAGGGTTAGGGTTAGGCTCACAGAACAGTGAGAACTAAAATTAATTTGTTGATTTTGCTGTGAATTAATATCATAATTAAAATAATTTCAGGACAGGATGAAATTAATTGAAAAAATATTCTCAATGCTTTATGCATTAAGGGGAGCTTTTCAGTTGAAAACACAGTTTGTTCTCAACTTAGAAAAGAGTTTCAGTGGGAAAATTTCTACCACCCATAATAACTTTGTGTTCCTCACAATTTATACCACAGGAACTACTTGTAGAATATTCAAATGTGCTGTGATTTGAAACTGCTATTAAAAATAAAAACAATTTTGCACATCTCCAAAGATGACCTGCAGAAAAAATAAGGCTTGGAATTGAGGGGGGGGGGCCGGGGGGAAGAGGTAACAAAGATGAAAATCTTTTTAAAGTTGGTGACATCTAAAGACTTCCTGACATCTCTGCCCTGTAAGGGCAAAACTGCTGACATTAACTTTTTATCATGTGAGCTGTGTAGGGTTAACAATTTTCTGTTGCCTCTTTTGTTCTGTCCACGGAGAAAAAACATTGACTCCTAATGAAAAATGCATGCAAGCACACAGTATCAAAGGTATTTTTGATTGTCACTGGAATCAGCCTGACCTTTTCATATGAAACTTCAGAGAAGAATTGATGGCATTACTCAAGAGAAGACATACAAAACATTGTTTTTTGAGCTGCCCTAGCCTTAAGGGTCTCATGCCCACTCTTTCCCATCCCCAGGTATTTTGAAGGTGGAGAAAAAATAGAAGATAAATATTACATATTCAAGAAAAAACAGTTATATGCTATGTACTCTTCTATGCTTTGATCAAAGGGACAAAAACATATTGCATGCTCTTAATATTTCAAAATATTCCAGTAGTTTTAACAAAAGTTTGAAACGGTTTCAGAGATAATGTACAGGCATTCCATTTACCAACATCCTGAAGGTGAAAGGATGCCAGAGAGTACTTAAATTCAGATCTTAAGATCATGTCAATGCTGCAGCAGAAGAGAGCTTTACCAGTAGATTTACACTTGGTCTCCATTTTGGCATTCAGTATGTTAACTGCATATTAAACACTAAAAAGAACAGAAGTTGCAAATTACATGCTGCTTGCCAAGTCAGTTAGTAAAAAATTATTAGGTAAAGAACATATGGGAGTCTATCATGTGCTTCAGAGTATCTGTTTGGTCAGGAAAACAAAGTAAACAAAAATAAAATAAAAGTAAAATAGAACTGAAAGCAAAATGCACTGCAAAAGAATGAATATAATAAAAACCTAAACATGTAAATAGTTAAAAATCTATCAAGATTTATTCAATGTGAAGCCATCTATCTGTCAAAAGGGAATGGTGGAAGGGGAAGTACAAACTTTCTAATGCTCCTGGCATGTGTTTGCTCCACAAACTTGCACTTGAAGGCACACGTATTGAGAGCCATAAAGTCTTGGTTCAGCTAAATTCTTTGGTTTGCACTTAGCTTTAAACTCATCTGATCTGAGCATAGATTGTTTTGGGCTTTTTTAGTATTTTGATGTATTATTTCTAGTTTGAAGCAAAACACATCTTATTAAGCCTATGCTTGATATCCATATAAGAAACCAGACCAATATGAATTTTTGCTGCCTCAGATTCATCCTTAATCATGGATTGGAACCCTTCCTGAGACTGATCAGATAAGACTTCTCTATAAGAGCCTACAGGTATATCAATAGCAGCTAGAGTCCTCTCTATGAAAATTTCAGGTAATGCTCCCTCCTTAGACTGCTGAAGTAACATGCAGTCCATTGCCATATTGTAAAATATAATCAGTCATGTATCAAGTACCATAGTAACTGCCTTAAATATTGTAAATGTCTTGAAAGAAAGAAGCCAATGAAGAGATAGCCCAGAGCCCACATAAAACAAGTAGTTGTGGCCACACGTGAAAGATGGATAAAAATGTTTCCAAAGTCTTTATTCAGATTTGACTTTGTAAATTACCCTGAAACAATTAAATTTTTTTGTCTGGATGCCTACTTTCTGCATTTCCCTTTTTTTTTTCCCTGATGCTTTTGGAATCAGAAATAGTGCTTGCCCCAAATAACTGAACATCTTAGTCTATCTCTCAAGGCAGAGTGATTCCTAGAAAGCAGCTAAGCAGGTCATACATATAATGATACATGCTGTATTTACCTGTGTGATGCTTAAATAAATTTTCAGCAAGGCTCCACGTGTCTGTGGGACTCTCCCAGGGCACAGAAGCTACTGCAGCAAGAACATTACACTAAATGTAGGTAAAGTCAACCAGGTTTTCACCTGTGTAAGATAACCAGCATAAAGCCAGTGAAGCCAGCAGGCTGACATGAGCTTACAGCACCTGAGATTATATCCCTGTATTTCCACTTCAGGTTGCACCATGCTACCTTCAAATTATTAATTTTGATATATAACATACACAGGAAAAGTTTCCGTAGCAGAAATCTAGCATCATGGCAAGTAAGGGCAAGATGTAAAGAAACACTCTTAATCTTTCTGGGTCCAGAGTTCCCAGGCAGGAAAGTATTTGCTCCTGAGTTGAATGCATCAAGACAGCTTACACTTATCAATCAGCCATACAGTACACATAGAAAAAAAATCTAGCCTATAATTACTCCCACATAGTAAATGCTTCTAGGAAATTTCAAATAAAATATAAAATATCTCTAGCTCTCCATATAAAATATGTCTGTGTTGAAAAAGAAGTGCATGTAGGGAGAGCCTTTTCTCCCTGTCACAGGAAACAATAACATTTCCACCTGGTATATCATACATACAAGGATGTTAGTTCTTGTTATTGGACTCTCCAGAAACCTTATGAGACCATAGACATTGCAAAGTTGATAGGTGCTGCAAATATGTTGAGGTAATTCCTAAGTTTTCTTAGTCAGTGTGCAAAGCAGGGTCCCAGTATTTACTGATCCACTCCATCTAGTCCCTCTACTAATTTGGTCTGCAGACTGACTAATAAGGGGATCTGGGTCTGAATCCTGACCTTCTCCTCAGAGGCATTGCTATTGCCTTGCTTCTCAACAGAACTGTTCATACAGCTATTAATAAAGAAGGACCAACTCAGGCCCTGATTAAGCAAAAGCTGTTGTTCAGATGAATTGACATGTCAAAAAACCAGCAAACAAACAAACCGCCCAACAAAAAACCCTACTGAAAATAAAAGAACCAAAAATAGCCAAACTCACAAACACTGATAGCTGAATTAATTTCTGTTGTCTAAAAATGATTCCAGAGAACTGGCATACCTGAGCCAAAAGCTGGCAAAGGGGCAGCACAGACCCTAAATTTCATGTAGGCACTTCGGGGATCTTTCTCAGGAAGTCAGCCCGAAAAACATGAATGACAAAGAGGTACTGAGGTACACAGTAGCTTTCCCCCTCCTCCATATTTGCCTCTCCTTACTATCTGTTCTTCCAACCAAGGAAAACTCCTGCTGTTCCTCACTGCTGAGGATCATGCAGTGAGAATCACGTGCTTCCTTGCAAGGACAAAACTCAGAACTACAGTGTAGACATGGGTCGATGGCAACAATTCCCCTTCACTGTTCAGAGTTCATGAGCTTGCACTGAGAGCACTGTTGCTTCCATTTCTAGGTTACCCAGTGGAAGAAAGACATGGGAAAACTAGAAGGAAGCCAGCAGAAGACCCCTGAAATGTTCAATGGGCTGGAGCATGGCATGAGAAGGGAGCTGGGCTTCTTCAGCCAGGAAAAGACAAAGACAAGGGAAGGAAACCTGATTTCTATTTCCAAATATCTACTAGTCATTACAGAGAAGACCCAAGAGGCTCACAAGAGAAGGGGCTAGAGCAACAGTCATAAGCTGCAAAAATGGAAATTTTGAGCAGCTACAAGGGAATAAAACAAATCATCATGAGATGGTGAAATGTTGTAACAGATTCTTCAGAGAGGCTGGGCAACCTCCAACCTTGGAGATAGTGAAGACACAACTGGACATAGCTGTTAGCAACCTACCCAAGCTTTGACATTGACCCTGCTCAGAGGTGGATGAGTCACCATCCACTGATCTCTTCCAGCATGCTTTATTCTACATTCTACTCTGTTCTGAAATAAAGGATCACTCGCTTGTCTGAATGAAAATAAGAGGAAGAGGCAGGAATTGGAATGGGGACTGTACAGTGAGGAATGCACTGAGAAATGCTCATCAAAGGGAAAGGAGGAGGAAGTATTTGCTCTCATTTTTAAAAAGCCCATGTAAGGTTGTATTATTTTGTAATATTAAAAAATTCCAACATTACCTTTTTTTTTCATAAATATGAAAAACACTGTCCTTTTCTGAATCTTGTGACAATGCCAGGAGGTTTTGTGGGTTTTCTATTGCTTTTAATTGAACAAATAAAAATAATCAGTTTACATTTATTCTGAAAAAAACCCCTACTGTCTTTTAGGCTAGTAACTGTTTGGGTCTAGCCTACATATTGCACGCATTCAGCCAGGACTCAAGGGAAGTGGAACAGATAAAACAAGGTGTTGATGTGCACTAAAAGGAAAGGGAGCAATCAAACTATGGCCATTCTAAGTACCATCAAATGGTTGGCATGAACAGGCAAGGAAAAATTAGTGAGATTAAAACCAGCAACAGACAGCCCCAGACTGATCTATTAAGCCTTCTGTATTTGTGCAAAGGTGGTTGTTTTAAGGGGAGCAAGAAAAAGTCTTGAACAAGGGAACTCTTGCAAAACATTGACACAAGTCAGTGTCAGGCATCTCCCCTGAGGTGGGTGCAGTAGTTTGCAGCTTTACTAAAATTTGCTGAAGGAGTTATAATTAGCTACAAAATTCAAAGTATCAGCAAATTAAAAGTATTGATTTATGCAGGCCATGGGGAGGTGAAACAGAGAAGGTCAACCAAGAAATTTATGATCCCAGAATAGATTTGCTGCCAGCACAGCCAGGCAAACTCTCTCAAGGCAAGGAGAAACCCCAGCTTATAACTGCTCAAGATGCCACAATGTTTTCTTACATGCTCAAATTAAAAATTCCTTTTGCCTCAGAATATATGTATACACACAACTACACCTAAGAGCACAAGTATGATTTTCAGAAAGCTATGCAATGAGCTACAATTTAAATCCAGTCCCATGCACAGCCAGTACAGAGCATATATGTAGTATTAAATCTTGTGTTGGCATAATGTATTGGATTATATTTAACCTGCAGAGCCTGCTACAAATAAAATTGGCATGAGTATAATCAGATCGTTAAAAGCAATATATTGCTACTATAGCAATTTGATACCAAGTTCATCACAATTTGAAATAGGCATAAATCCTAAAATACTATGATAGATGTAATTGACATTTCTTAATATATGGCTCTGATATGAGTTCTTTTTTTAAAAATACACGTTTTGTATTGAAACAACTTAAAACATTTAAAAAAGGCAAAAGGAATAAGTGGAGCCTTAGTGGAAAGCTGGTTGACACTGTTCTTTGGACATTTCTTCCTGCTATATGTGCATGGGAATACTCTGCATAGTTCCATATATCTCCATAAGATCACTGACAGAGTAAAATACCTCTGAGTATAAGTATGAATCACAAGCACTCATGCCACTGAAGGATCATCCCCCTGATTTTTCAAATACAAATCAACCACTCCCTTTTCTTTTGAGGGGTGAGGAAGGAAGAGCTCCATCACTCCTATGTTTGTCAGAGACCAAAGGAACAGATGAGAGTACAGGCATTTCCTCATGCCTCTGGTAAAATTAGCTACTGCAGATATATATTATGGACCAAGCAACAATACACACATATCTAGGTTTAGGGAAAAAAAAAAAAAAGGGCTTTGAAATTATTATGCTCTTTAGTATAGCTCAGGTTTACTTAACATAAAGAGTAATTGGGTTTGATATTCTACAACAGACATACTCATCTGAAAAAGATGACATACTAATTGTAAATCTTAACAATTTTGTCTTTTTTTCTAATACAGCTATAAAATATTTTATGTCAAACACATCAGTGTTGAATTTTATATGTATTTGAACCATCAGTCCTCTGTCCTCTCTTCCTTATTTTTTAGAAAGTGGAAGGACACTAAGACACTTTCCCTTTAATTTTATGTAGCTCCACTAAAAAGAAAATCCTCATATGGAGGTGCTGGCCCTTGTTTGCCATTCTGTCACTTTAGTCCTGTATCAGCACTATCTTGTGGGGATCATACACAGTTTCTTCATTGTTTAATAAATTATAAGTCTTTCAAGGCTGAGTTCTTTAATTATCATAACATCAAACAGTTATCCAGCCATCTGTTTAGGTTAAATTTATATTAAACATGAGTGTGCTTACTCTCCATATCAGCATACAATTATGTGAAAGACTTTTTAATCACAGTACCTAAGTAATAGGGAAAAGGTCATTGTAGAGGGTGTGAAATGTTTTACTAAAACTTTAGATAGGAGTTGTATTTGTTGTGGGACAACCTACAAAGAAAAGTCTGTGTGTGTCCCATTCAGGACAGAAAGAATCTCAAGCAAATGTGGTAAAAGCAGGGAACTTATCTAGTAGCTTTTTATGCCAACCATATATTGCTTGTCTACCAGCTTCCCATTGCAACCAACATCCCTTGACAGAACAGTGTTCAGTTACCTTCCCGAGGATTCCAATGACTACTCTCTTTCACTTCAACGGATGCACAGCCTGACCATGTGCCAATATCAAGTATATGACTTTTACATGTCCCTGATTTGTAACTGCTGGCAACTTTGTTGTTGTGGATCAAACTAGACTGGCCCTAAAGTCTTTGTGCACAAAAGCATTAGGTTAGGGACAAGAAAATTATGTGCTCTCAACAACTTAGTTTGCTAATACCATAAGGACCAGAGTGTGCTCAGGGTGTAGATCTGGGTGAACACGAGTGTAACTCACTCTCCTGCAGTGCATAGAGACAACATACACCAGTTCAGGCACGGGACTTTCTCCCTTCAGGTGAGACCACACCAGATGAAGGCTTGGAGAACTCCTGTTTCACTAGGGGAGACACTGGATGGAGATGAGATGCAGACAATAGAGCATGCTTTCCCTGAGGAACCTAAACCTGTACTCTTTGTGTCCCCCTAGGGTCATGATCTCTAGATAACTGAAGGGTATAATGTGGAAAATCTCCAAACCACAACTGCATGGTGCTAGCAGCACAGAAAGGCATGTTCATGAATAAGGAACTGACTTACTGACAACTTGAAATTAAATGAGGAAGGCAGTGGGAACTGACCTCTGTTGAAAGTTCTAGAGCTAAAAACCTTGGACGAAAGTCACTCTATTTTTAACACATTTTAGTAACACAGCAAGTAATTTTGGTTTGATTGGAAACATCCTGTTCACTACTGGTATAGCTAAAGCTGGTTTAGATGTAGACATAACCTGTTGGTATGTGATAGTATACATATCTTAGGGTGGAAATGAGTTTGTGATACTTTTAGAAAGTCTTTCTTCAACCCTTTGCTATTTTCCCTTTTTTTCACAAGACTGAACAAAAAAAGACAGAGATCCATCGCAAGCCACCAGAGGTGGTTTTGGTTTTTTTTTGTTCAAAATGTAATGACAACACCCCCTCTGAAGAACTGAAAATACCCTGAGCTTCAGAGTGAGAGAGGAGGAATAGCAAGTGCTTGGCATTTCAGAGTGACTTCACACTGCCTTCCTTTTTAGATCCATTCAATGTGCAAAAAATTCCAAAATGCATTAATATGTAATAAAATTTGCTTGATTGGTGACTGCTTATATGCAAGTAAGGAATCTTTCTGTATAAAAGAGTGTAAAAAATATCTTTCTTTGAGTCAGAGAAGGGAAAAGTCTGAGTCAGGTTGATATGACTACTTTGAATCCCACCAACACTTCTGATAACAGATGCTACTGAGCAATCCAACACCAGTATTAATCCCATATTTCATGGTAAGCCTTTGGTAGGATGGGTTATGGATGGGCACTAGCTAAACAATATTGGTGTAAGTACTTTGAGACAAACTGGAAATTGGATACTAGAGGAAAAAGAATTATTTATTGCTCATAAAAACAGGGCCTTCAGAGAACTTAGCAATCTCAATACTGCACAGTGTCACTTTAAAAATATCCTCTTTCATGGGGTGCACTTTTAAAAATTTCTTTTCCACATTAACATTGCCTATAGAAAACAGCCCTCACTATAGAAACCAGCATGATTCGAGTTGAAATGCTGAGAAAGACACACTGTACTCAAGTTTGCATTTGTCCTGCAGTCTGTAAACATGTGTTTCTTATCCAAAATATTTTTCAGTCCATATTTGAACCATATTTGATGGAGCTTGCTCCTCTCTGTCTTCCTATGGAAAGTGCTAAGTCATGACTTTTGGAAGCGTGACTTGTTTAGGAGTTAAGATGCCATTCAAATGCCATGTGTGTATTTGCCATCTAAGGGTTGCCTGAATTTCTTCCTGATTCGCTTCTCAGCTTGGCTGTCAAATCAATGTAGATTCTCAGCCAACTTCTGAATTACTGCTTATTTTTACCCTAATACAAAACATTGCATAAAAGATGCTGACACTATGCTTACAACAACTATGTTCTTGGATTGATACTATAGGAAAACATGATGCCAGGGTGGTGTTAAGAATAAAACCATGTTCAGCTCTGCAAAATATCAGTGAGGTTTGTCTTCTCTGAAATAGGCTTTTCAGATCCTGAAAGCACAAATCTCATATGAGGGAATTTTTTTTTTTTACTACAAGAGTAGAGAACAGGAGTAAGTTCAAAAGCACCTTGAATTCAATGAATTTGGAGTGACAGCACTGCTGGGCTCAACCCCAAGGCTACAAGATGGGTGAAGTTCCTGTGAACTCAACTGGAGCTCCCAATAAAAACAAAGCTTATGAATGTAGCCCATCACAGGCTCCTTCAGCTTGCACATTTGCAGTTCTCACAGTGCCTGTTAATTACTGTCTTAATTACTCGGCAACTTGGCTCTCCATTTCACTTTCAGTGTCTGACAGTTTTTCTCCAAATACTCAGCACTGCCCATGTGAGGTGCTGTCACTTTATTCCCAGTTTTCCCCACACAGGGAGGACCTTGGTCAGCCCTGCAGACCCTGAGGGAATAGAGCCCTATTCCGGCAGCACCATCTGTCCCTCCTCTCATGCACAACAGGAGACAAATAAAACAAAATGAACATTCAGTATTCTTTCAACGTTTGGAGGCTCAGTACTGATTTTTAAACAATCTCAAGTATGCAACTGGGCTCACCTATCAAATAACAGACGTCAAATAATTTTCTAAATGGCTTTGGCAGTTATGTCTGCAACAACTTGTTTGGTGAGATGTACAAGAGAGAAAGGGAAAGAGCAAGCAGTAAGGAAAGGATGACAGAAGAAGAGAGAGAGAGAGAGAGAGAGAGATAAAGAAGGAAAAGGGAAGTTTAACAAACATGAAGATACAACTTTCCTGATACTAACTCTGCCTGCACATATTAGCTGAGAATTAAATAGAACAATGTTTAGAGAAGTACTATCAATAAAATCACATTTTGCCAGTTTGCAAGACTGTCACATTATAAGGAATATATTAATTTCTTTACTAATTAATCCAGAAGACACTGCAGAATAGAGAAGGAGGTCTGTGCTATTTTTTTTAAATCAAAGAAATTTCCTTGCACTGTTAGATTTCCACATTTCTTTAAATCCAAATTCTGCATTTCGAATTCACATCGCATGTCCAAAAGCACAGCTTGCTTTTGGCCTTCAGCTAACCACGGACACTAACCTTATTCTATTGTGCTTGTTTTCCACTCATTGCTTCACATAGTGTGAATCCACTCCTTTACCATTTCCTAAATGTGTCCTGCAGTGCCCATGCTGTGGTAACAGCAGCCAACCATCCTTTGCCTGTCTTCAGTTACTATTGTGCACTTTTCCCCTGATGAGTTTCTCTCCTGAGCAAGATAAACCATGGGAACGCCTGCCCTAAGCCTGCCCCAGACCAATCTGTCTCTAGACTGAGCCTCTTGCCTCTCTTTGGGCCTCAGTATACCTATGAACTTTTCTTTTGCTTCTGCCTCCTCTGTGTTCTGCCTTTCATCCACAGCTTCTGTCTCCCTTGTGATAAGAATTTGGTTAGCACAGATTTGAAAAACATGAGGAAATCAATTAAATTCTTTCCTCTCTGATTACTCTGAAAATCATTCCTTATGATTTTTACAGGATTAAAATTTTTCCTATAGTTAAAATTACTGGCAACATTATTTTGAAAAAAATATTTTATGCTCTCAGCAGATCCATTTCAGCAGTGTCTCTTCTGTACTTAAGAAGTTCATTCAAACTGCAGAGAGTGGCTATACCAGTGTGAAAAGATAACACCCACATAAACTAGCAAGTATTTAGGTTACAATAGCAAGTTGAACAACAGGAAGCCTAGTTTAAATGTAAGCAACAGCATCCACGCACAGATCTGTGCTGAAAAGGTTTAAAAGAAATATAATATTTTAATTTATTCCTCTGCATGTCCTACATGCAAATAAGTCTTTAAACGACTTCTTGGATCTAAAAAACTAATAAACGCATTTTATGTGAAAAATCAGTGTCATTTTTCGGATCTCAAAGTGGTTATTCTCCACAGAAAATGAATTGCCTATATTTAATCAAGCTTCTTCTCTGTATGCAGTGTTTCATCTCCTTCTACTTTATGCAAAAATATGTATTAATCCTTTTACATATGGGTCACTTAACTGGGCTTTGGTGAGACATAAAGCATGAATCATCAGCATAAATAACTGTTCTCATGGCATTACAGACCACCACCTACCTCTGCTACACACTGCTAACCTCCTCCACTTCTGTAAAGACACAACTAAATGCCTACAAAGGATCATAATCTAGAAAGGAAATTCAGATTATTATCTGTATTCTTTAGACACTTTGATTTTCTCAAACCTCTACTTCATTAAAAATAAAACATCAACCTACTCCTAGCTTGTTTTTCAATTTATCCATGGAAAAGCGGGATAGTCAATGTCTTTCAAGCACGTGCAGGCTCATGTGTACATATTCTCCTTTTTCATATCACAGATAAAGAGGATAGACTGCAGTTTATAGACTGTAGCACTGGCCTCTGTATCACTACAAACCACACATTTAGCAATACTGTGGGTACAAAGAAGTGGGGTTAGAAAGTGAGAAACCTGAGACTTCAAGGGAGAATCAAAGGAAATAATCTGCTACAGAGACAAGGAGAACAAAGCAGAAGATCTTATCTGGGAGTAAGCAGGAGCTTTTTGTCAGAAAATAGGTAGTAAGAAAAAGAAGGCACAACAATAAATAGTAGTAGCATGGCACTGGGAGCCTGAGCCAGCCCAGAGCCTTGAAGTGTGGTATAGTCCTTGACTTTTTTGTGAACCTGCCTACTGAAAGGCCTCTGAGCTTTCCCACTGCCCCACCAACATTCTGAGAAATTGTCTATACAGAATTTGACCAACTAAGTGCTTGTCTACACCATTATTCACTTGTAATTTGTCCCTAATTCTGCACAATCTCACAGGTGCTAATACCCTAAGGATAATGAAGAATAATTATTGAGACAACAGAAAGAAAGCTAGAGCCACGAGGAAGAGGGTATTTCCTGCTTAGCTTTCTCATAGCACAAGCAGAAATGTGTTACATGTGTCTTTACTGCAGCCTAAGTTTTACCATGCCCTCTTAAACAGATTAATAAACTCCAATTAGCAGAGACTCAATATGACCAAACATGACACAGTCACCTTCCCGAGTTGCTCATTGGTTTTTCATTCTGACAACTACTGACTAACTAGCTACTCATTAAGTCTGGAATAAAGGATTTTGTGTTTGAGAACAGCAAAGATTCAGTGTCGCACAGCAGTGATGATGCTGATGCCACAGAACATTTAGGGAAGAGTGACCCAGCGCTTGAAACACTCTGGATTGGAGGCTCCAAGCAGCTGAGTTTGCAGCAGAACCCAATGAACTAAACCAAACAACTGCTCCCTAGGGAAAATGCCCTCTGTATTGAAGCAGCAGAGCTGCCTTCTCCTACTCCTTCTGCCCGCACACTGCAGTCCCCGAGGCGAGGGAGAGTACTGGCACAGCAGGCAGTGACTGCTGCCTCATCAGGGTTTTAGTGGGGGTGAATCCCCCTGTGAATATTTTAGGCAAGTGGAAAATTCCCCTGGCATCTTCAGGCGAGTTCAGGGAGCTACAGTCCTATTCATGTAGGCAACTGCAAAAAATGTGTTAAAGGGTATTTTCCACCCTTTATTTTTGTTTTCTCCCAAGGTCAGTATACTTTCCATCATCCCACACTGCTTGGCAAGCCAGTAAGAGAGGCTCCCCACAGCCTGGACAGGTATGTTGTAGGAAAGGTGAGCACAGGCACGCTGCTCTCCCCTCCATGCTCAGCCCCATCTTATACCAAGCCTGCTTTTCTCTGCCATTTATCTCCACTGAAATATCCTGCTATGACAGATGCTGAGCAGTTCACTTCCTCCAAGCCAGTGCATAAAACTTGGGCCACTGAGGTGAAAGCAAAAAAGCACTTGTATTCTCCTTTCTTGCCCTCATCTACTGCCCTCTCACCCTCACCATCTACAACAACTGGTTGCACCAGGGTCCAACGCACACCTTAAGAGGCAGGCACTGGAGATCAATCCAGACCATAAATTCCAGCAATTTCCAGATACACAGGTTATCACCATCTCAACATTTCTCCTCCATGCCCATAAAGTCACACTCTTAATGGTGTCACAACAGGAAGATAGCATCCACTGTGGAGTGTCTGCAGACCACTGCCAGCTACCACGGGGCAGTCCTTGTCAGAGTATAACAATGTATATATAAGTGCATATATAGATATATAACAATATAAGTCCTTGTCTTAGTATAACAATGCCAAACAGATGATCTGCTAGAGGGCAAGATATAGTGAAGAAGGCAGTCCAGACCCAAACCCAACAAATTAATAGTAGATTTTTAAAAATTTTACTTAATTTTTAAGAGAGGGTTTAAGTGAAGTGTAGAGAGAACAGCAGAAGAAGGGACCCATGCTAAAGAACTAAAAAGGAAATGGGAAACAATAAGAGAGAAAAGACGAAATTGTCAAGCAAGAACAGGGGATTAGGCCACCTTGATACTAATAATGCTTTGGCCAGTGAACACAGAACTATGGATCCCTTTAAAACTCAAGAATCAGCACTTCCTTGTCTTGTGGAAACTAAGTGCAACGAGGAGTGTATTATATAACAACTTACAGGATCATGGTTAATACTGCATATATGGGGAAAACTGGGAAAGGAGAAACAGATTACCTTTCCTTACAAAGCAGAGAAAACACCACATGAGAACCTAATAGGAAGGAGTCTTGGGGGTTTTCTCTCCCCTTTCTTCCATGCTTCACGCCCAGAAAACCAAAATCTATCCCTACTTTTTAACCTCTACATTAGGAACTACAGTAATTGAAAGCAATGAATATTTTATTAAGAGTTACTGTTTCACCTGATTGAGAGAGTCATGTGATAACTCCAGTTAGATCAGGGAATGCTGACAAAAGACAAAAACCACTTTTAAATTTTGAGGCAAGACAAAAGAAAACATTCCTCTACAACAAGGAAACTAAGAACAGGGAATAAAAAACTTGAACTGCAAAAAAAGGCATTTACATTCTGTGAGAAGAGAACCTTCTAACTGGAGGTGCCTAAGCAAAGGTATAGATCAATTTAAGGAACCTGCAAAATCTCCACCATTACAAACTTAAAAAGCCTGTAAAGAAAATAATTCCTGACGAATAATTTTAAATACAGTTGATTCCACTTTCATTTAGTAGGATGGGTCAGATAATCACTTGCACTCCATCTTTTCTATAATTTTGATTTAAAAAAAAGAACCTTTAAAAAAGGAAATTTAAGTTTTCATTTCACTTGAACCTGAAGATAGAAAAATATCTTCATAGTTTGGACCATACTATTCACATGAGAAATTACTGACTTGTTATTGGTTTTGTTTATAAACTCAGAGATTAAGAATTAGCCCTTCAGAGGTGGAGCTGCCTCATCACTGTGTATGCTTGTGCTAGCATGGCCTCAAATGTTGAGCCCTGACATAATATAGTAATGACTTCAGTACAATACATTTTATAATATCTGTGGGCTAACATTTTAAATCATTAGATAGCCGTTTTTTGTTATGAACCTGAGGTTGTCAGAACCATGTCATCATATTGCAATCAGGTCAGCACAGCTATAATAGATATAACATGCCTTTCACAAGTATATTCTTCCACATACTTGTCTCCTGCCTCAGAGTAGACGTGGTTAGTTACAGAACAGAACTTGTACAAAATTCCCTTCTAGATGGAAGTTTACTGTTTCTTTCATAGAATCTCCTCCTTTACAACATCTTAATCCCTTGTTATGCCTCCAAAGTTCCCATCAGCTGGAGAATGTACTGTTTTAAGTTTCAGATGAAACCACATATATTACTGACTCAGAAGTTAAACATCAAAAACATTAGCTTGATTTTCAGAAGCTACACAAAAAATGCCCAGGAACAAACCTTACTGAAACCAAGTTTTGGAAATGTTGTGACAGGACCAGCTGGGTTTATTATGAGAGGGTGTCAAACCCTGGAAGAGATCACTTGATGAACCTGTGTCAATCAGTGTTGAAAAGGCATTTGGACAGTGCCTTAAAGCCAAGCTTTTACTTTTGGTCACCCCTGAAGTGGTTAAGTAGTGGGACTGGATGATTATTGTAGATCTGTTTAAACTGAACTATTTTATTCTACTCAAATATATCTTCTCCAACCTGCTCCTTTCCTTACCACTACACACTGAGAAAATCTTTGAAGACATTTCTCCCCAGGCCTGCACTAGCAGAAGGCACTGAATCTCCATAACCATCTCCCAGGCTAGGCATTGGCTCTGTCACCCTGTGGGAAGGAGGTGTGTATCTTCTGAGCAGGGTCAGGGCTGTGGATCATCTCAAGATAAAGGGACCATCTGCACAAATTTCCAAAAAGCAAGTGTCATGTGGTTTTCTAAAACTTATCAGTGTTCAACTGAGAAAGGTTTACACAGGATGGCAAAATGCCACATCACTGACACTAGCCAGGCTCAAAGATCAAGCCTTCAGTCTGGTGCAGGATGTGCTTCTCATTTAAACGGTTGCAAATGTCTCTAGAGTTGGGCAATACCTGTTGCTCTTCTGAGGGATTGTTTTTCTTCTCTTTGTACTAATTTTTAGAACTGCCTGAGTTGTTTCCCTTGCAAAAACATGCTAAAACACAAGAGCCTGAGGACAGCAGCACTCCCTCAGAGGGAAGGTCCATCTGGCCCAATACTCTGTCTCCAAAGTGTCCAGCTCCCAGTGTCTGAAAAGCAGCACATGAGCACTGAAGGGTAGTCCTGACAGGGTCCTGGGGGTGCCCACAGGCCTCAGTGGCTGGTCTGGCCTCCCCTGGGACCCCCAGCCCACCATCTCCTGCCAAGGGCCCAGGGGACAATGTCCATGTCCCAGCTCAGCCTGGGACCTCCAGCCCCTGCCTGAGCCCTGCTGTGGGTGTGCCCATCTCTGCCCCTGCCTCCTGGGTGAGCCTGGGACCTGCACTGCAGAGCTGCTCCAGGAGGAGCCGTGAGACCTGGCTCAAACCTTGTCATGCAGAGCTGTAGGTTAAACATATAACTCTGGTATAACTGCTCTGTCCTACTTCCTGCACTCACCTGGAGTCAAATAATGGTGAGACTGTTATTTGTCTGACGCATCAGGGGGTTTTGAGCTCCAAAAACACATTCGAGGACACATAACACACAGGTTATAACTGGAAGCAAGATATTTCAATTTTTATTTTTGTGTTTCAGAGCTGATGCTCACAAGCACTAACACAACATGCATATGTAGCCAGGAACAGGCTGACACATTTCCTACTTGAAAATACATCCTTTGTAGTCTGGAAAAGGCAAGTGACAGAGCTACAGAAAGCAGCAGCAAGCATATAGGTCAGAAGAAAAGATGTGTGGTACCATGAGGTATTTTCCAAAGTACGACACATATCAATGATGGGCACAATCTTGCCTTCCAAAACTTGCTTTATTGCTGTTCTTCCCAGCTAGTGCAGGGATGCATAAAAAGCATTCTCATGCCTGCCCTGTGCTTGTGTTGCAGGCAGAAAAACTGAAAAGTGTCAGCTCTGGATGGGGAAGCAAGCCTGGAACCCTTCCAAGCATATGCTGTTTTGAACGAGCAAGAAACCCTGGGAAAATGGAGCCAAGGGAAGAGCAGAGCTCAGCCCCACTCCAAGCTTGCAATGCACAGGAGAGTGAGAGAGAGCCTGGGCATGGGTGGTGCCTTGGAGGTGTGAGGGCACCAGGCAGGATTGGAGCCACAGGGGCCCAGAGGAGCCCTGGCAGGGGGCTGTGCCCAGTGCTACAGAAGGACAAGAAGCAACCCCCAGGCCACCCTTGGGGCCCACCTGGGAGTCTGGAAAGCTGGAAAGCAGGACAGGCCATCTTCATGGGGCATGAGCAGCAGGCAGCAACCAAGCCAAAAGGGGCTGATGGAGCCCTGAACTGTGGTCATGCTCAGTGCTGCAGATGAAAACAACTCCATCTCTCCCCCTTTCCTCCATGAAGCAGTGCCAATCTGACACAAGGGAAAATTCCCTCCTGATGCCATTGCTGGTAATCAGCTATTACCTTAGCATGTAAGCAAGGCTTCATTCCTCATCCTACAGTCTGGTCATGCCTTCCAGGATACGCCTAAGCCCTATTATCCCTCAACCTGAAGCCATCTCAGGGGCTTCCAAGAGTGGCCAAATGTCCTCAACCTGATCAACCTGAGGGTCAAGAATCCTGGCAGGGCACCAGTGGGTGTTACAAAGTCCTAGGACCCCTGACAACCTCACTGCATCCCATTTCTTACAGCAGCTACCCCTGGCTCCACAAGGGGCTGAGGACAGAGCTGTGTAGTGCTCCTCAAGAAGGTGTTTACTTGAACTTATTAGTGCTATCCAGCTGAAAAGGCCAGGCAGCCTCAGGCACCTACAGGGCTTGGTGGTTCTTCTCCTCTGAAGGGCTTGCATCTGTTCCCCAAAGGCTGAGTGCCACTGGCAGCTGGCCTTGCCTCCAGTTTTCCTCCCTCAGCCTCCTCGAAGTAATTCCACTGTCTCCTCAAGAACTTTCTTTTCTATGTCTGTGGGCTGGCTCCAGGCCAGCTTTGACAGTGGGACATGGGAAGATGTTCCCTTTTTCCTGCCTTCCAAGGCACTGCTGCACTGCAGGGTGGTGACACTATGACAGGAGGGTGATGGGGTCCTCCCTGCACAGCCTTGCTTGTCACAGACCAGCCATCACCCCTCTGCCCAGCATTCTTTGGAGGAAGGCCACCCATAAGAGCTGTCCCCTCTCTGTGATGGAACTAGTGTCCATGTTGCTACCTGGGTTGTCCAATTCTCAGAGGACAATGACTGCAGGAACAGCAACTTTCCATTTATAGACATTGAAATTTAAAGGGACCAGTTATTATCAGCAGAATATTAGTAAGTCCATTGGCCTGATGAGATTCACCCCAGAGTACTGTAGGGAGCTGTAGCAGACATTACAAGACAACTCTCAATTATCAATAAAAGGTCTTAAGAGGTCCCATCAACTAAAAATTAGCCCAGGTTACACCAGCTTCCAAGAAAGGCAAGAGAGAAACTACAGACCTGTTAGTCTAACAACAGTACATGGAAAAAATATGGAGAAAATCATGCTGGATTCTATTAAAAGACATTTGAAAAACAATGCAATCATCAGACACAGTCAACATGGGTTCACAAAGAGAAAGTCCTGTTTATTTTAATAAGCTTCTACAATAAAGTCACCTGCCTGGATGAAGTGAAGACAGTGGATTTAGTTTTTCTGCAGTTTAGAAAGGCTTTTGATACTGTCCCTCAGAGACGCTTTCCAGACAAGTTTTCCAGCAGTGGGATGAGCAGGTGTGCAGTGCACAGGATGAAGAATTGGTTGAAGAGCAGGGCTCAAACTGTTGCAGCAAACAGGACATGTGGCTGGTGACCAGTTAGCAGTGGTGCTCCTCAGGGCTCAGTTCTAGAGACAGCTCTGTTCTGTCTCCTTATCAGTGAGCTGGAGGCTGAATGTGCAGATAGTTTGGTGATGATACCAAACTGGGAAATGACTCTCCCACGGGACAAAAGGCTTTGCCTTGCAGAGGGATCTGGACTGACTGGAGTCACCAATTGATTGATTGAGCCATCACCAATGACATGAAACAAAACAAGACCAACCAAATTCTGGATTCTGCACCTGGGATGGAGCAATCCCAGACATGAGTCTGAACTGGGAGAGGAGTGGCTGGAGAGCAGCCCTGCAGAAAGGGGTTTGGGAATGCTGGTTGGCAGGAAGCTCACTGGGATCAGCAGTGTGTGTGCCCTGGCAGCCAGGAGAGCAAATCTCATCCTGGGGTGCATCAAACACAGCATCAGCAGCCAGCCAGGAGAGGTGATTATCCCACTGAATTCAGCACTGGTGCAGCCTCACCTCGAGCACTGTGTGCAGTTCTGGGCCCCACCATTTAAAAAGGATGTGAAGGTACTTGAACGTGTCCTGAGAAGGGCACCAAAGGCAGGGAGGGGCTGGCAGGAATGTGCTCTGGGGAGCAGCTGAGGACACTGGGCTGGTCTGGTTTGGAGAGGAGGAGGCCGAGGGGTGACCTCAGTGCTGCCTACAGCTTCCTGAGGAGGGCAAATAGACAGGGAGGTGCTGAGCTCTTCTCCCTGCTACACAGTGCCAGGACACTTTGGGAATGGCTTCAAGTTGCACCCACCAGGGGAAGTTCAGGCTTGACATGGCATTTCATGACCCGGAGGGTGGCCAAAACCTGGAATAGGCTTTCTGGAGAAGTGGCTGATGCCTCCCCTGACCATGCCCAGTTCATGTCAGTGTTGAAGAGGCATTTGGACAGTGCCCCTAAAGTCACACTTTAACTTTGGCCAGCCCTGAAATGGTCAGGCAGTGGGACTAGATGGTCATTGTAGATCTCTTACAGCTGTTCTGTGCTATTCAATTAGAGTTGTTGGGTTAGAGAAGAGAGGACAAGTAGATAACTGGCATTATACATTGGGTTATCAGCTTAAATGGAATCTTCCAGAGAAACCTGGGGATACAAATTCAGCCTTTTCATTCAAGTAACCTTGTCCTTAGAATTGACTCAGTTAGCCTTGGTTACCAAAACACCTTTTCTGGTTTTATTTTAAACACATAGGCATTTCATTAATTTTTATGGCTAGGATGTAGTCTAAATTGATCTGCTCCTTTTAAAACTTTAATCCAGTTTCTTTAGCTGACTTTTGGCAGATTTTAACAGATGCTGCAAGCTCAGCATATCCACTCTTCCTGCATTTTGGGGCAAAAGTAATTGAAGAAATGTGATGACCAGAGGATTTTAATAGGCGGCACACTCATTGAGTCAACATCAGGGTGCCAGGGCACGTATGCTATCACGTAAAGAACCAGCACCTGGATGATGTGAAAAATAGAGTGGCTAATTATTATTTCTATATAACTCTCAGATTAACACTTCTAATGCAAGACAGATCTGCCCAATATGAGATTTTCCAGTTATTTAGTTTTTGTCTATATAGACACACTATTTACACTGTACAACTGTCTCCTAGAAGCAAGAAGATAATGATGGAATTATTAGAAAAATAGTTTCCATAAATAAATCAGAGAATTACAGAATAAACTCAGTCGGAAGGGACCCACAAGGATCATCCAACTCTCACCCCTGCACAGGGCCATCCCCAAGAGTGACACCATGTGCCCAAGACCATTTTCCAAACACTACTTGAACTGTCAGGCTTGATGCTGTGACCACTTCCCTGGGGAGCCTGCTCCAGTGCCCAGTCACTCTCTGGGGGAAGAACCTTTTTCTAATATCCAACCTACACCTCCCCTGATACAACTTCATGCCTTTCCCTCAGGTCCTGTCACTGGTCACCACAAGAGAAAAAGATCAATGTCTGCCCTTCTGCCCCTCATGAATAAGTTGTAGACTACTATAAGATCTCTGCTGAGTCTCCTCCTCTCCAGGCTTAAAGAGATAGAGTGACCTCAGCTATTCCTCATACTTGAGCCTTCCCCTCAAAGCCCTTCGTGACCTTTGTTAACTCTCTTTTAGAGTCCTCTCTAATAGTTTTGTGTCTTTCTTATATTGTGGCACCCAAAACTGCCCCCAGCACTCGAGGTACAGCTGCACCAGTGCAGAGCAGAGCAGGACAATCCTCTCCCTTGCCCAGCTGGTGAGGCTGTGCCTGATGCCTCCCAGGACAGGCTTGGCTCTCCTGGCTGCCAGGGCACTGCTGACTCAGATTCAATTTTCTGTCCACCAGGACCCTCAGATCCCTTTCCTTGGGGCTGCTTTCCAGCTTCTTGTTCCCCAGTCTGTCCACACATCCAGGGTTGCCCCATCCCAGGTTCAGAATCTGGCACTTTCTCTTGCTGAACTTCATATGGTTGGTGATTGCCCAGCCCCCTGATTTCAAGTTCCAAAGCCCCCTGAAGTCAAGTTCTCTCTTCAGGGCCTCTCTGCCTTCAAGGAAAGGCTCATCAGCTCCTCCCAGTTTTCTATCATCTGCAAACCTGCTTAGTATCCCTTACTGCCCTGCATCCAAGAAATTTGGGAAGATGTTGAAGAGCACTGGGCTGAGGATGAAGCCATGAGGAGCCCCACTAGTGACAGCTCACCAGTGTGTCACCCCATTGACTGCTGCTCACCCACTGCATGTGCTTCACCAGCTGTGAGCTGGATATTTTATCCAGTAGGATCCTGTGAGAGAAAGTATCAAAAGCTTTACTGAAATCCAAAATGAAAGTCTATGTCTTAGAGCCACGCCATATTTTTAATACATATTGCATCAATAAATAATAGAAAGCAATGCAAAAATGCTTTATGAAAACATTTATCTCTAAGAACACATTCAGTAAACTGAAGGTGCACAAATCCAATATAAGCATCAAGATAAAAACAACTCAATGTATTTAAAATCTCTTTAAGCCAGTGTGATATTACACACCTGTTACAATGTCATTCTTTTCATACCATCAAGAATCAGATAAATCATACATTTTCAACTCCTAGACAAAATTTACTTGTTGTCATAAAGTACCCAAAACAAATAAACAAAACAACCATTCCCATTTGGGGACTTTTTTTTTACTAAACTTTCAGCAAAAATAATGAAGGATTTTATGTTGTATAGACATAAATGAACTCAAAGCTAACCAGAAATGTAGACATGAAAGAGTACACATGCACAGCTCATGCAATAACAACACAGGTGCCAGGAAGGAAGAGGCAAGGATAGAGAGCTACATGGTATTGTGACCTACCCTGTCTAAGGCCACTAGCATCTTGTAAATAACCCTGTAAATAAGCAACTTTTAGACCAATGACATAAGAAATTACCACCACAGATGCCATAAGGAAGCCAAAACTGCCAGATGCCTGACTGCAATACATGAAAATCAAACCAGACAAATTTCCCCCTTGTTAGCATGGTTGATCACCGAAGTGGAGGTAGAGCAGACCATCTGTCAGAGCCCAAGAGCATCTTCAATTTGCACCCAAGGCACTCATCAGACTCAAGACACCTGCCCTGGGGCTGGTGCATGAGCAGTCTTTGAGAGGTACAGAGTATCTCAGTATTCACATTAAGGTGCTCTCTCTGGTATGCCCACACATTTCCATGAGCAGGACCCCCACACTGAAACAGACACAGCTTGAAGCAGTACATGATGTGATTACGACTTGCACCAGTGCTTTTCCAGATGGTTAATCATAACCACACTGACAAAGACACAAACAGTATTTTTAGGCTTCTACTCCAACTACGAACTCAAGTCAACTCACAGCATAGTGTCATCAGATCTCTTCAAACTATTAAAGAGGATTTATGTGTTTTATCTGAAAACAGTTGCAGTCCAAACCTGCAAGATTGGAAACCCATCATGACTTTGATGCTGAGAAGTCTAGTACTTTATAACCTGGTGAGCTAGACAAGAGTATTTGAAAGGGAAAATTCATCACTAGTCTGTGACAGACTCAACTATTAGATTCTTAAATAATAACACATTTATGTGTAAGACTTTTCTACATATTAATTGTTGCATTTTTTCTGCCACAGGAGCTCCACAGAATTCAATGTGTGGCCAAAAAGAAAGTGAGGATTTATAGGCAGTGAAGTATAAGAAATATGCTCATAAAATAATCTTTCTTAATTCGCCAGAGCCCTATTACCTAAGCTACATAACAATACAGGATATATACTAAAGGGGTTTAAAGGTTTTATTAACCCTCAAAAGAGACGACTTGCAACACTTACTAACAACTATGTCGGCAAAATTTGTGCTGGCAACAGCTTTATTGCAAACTGTGCTAACAGCAGGCACGGCTGATACAGTCATACACAAATGCTTTTCTGCTGGGCCTAATGTCTGTATCTGTGATCCTGTTCTGAGACACCCAACAGCTACACAGAAGCTGTTTGTGCAGAACACTTATACCTGTCAGCTTTGACTAATGAAGACGAACAAAACAGTGACCCATAAGGCCCTCGTCTTTAGTCAGGAACTCCTGCAAAATCTCCCCGACTTCGCCCGCTGTTCATTTCCAGGCTACAGTAACGCTAGAATCGGTACTGGCTTTGCTAAGCAGCACAGGCTATCATCAGCCTCAGAACATTTGGGCGAGCCTCACGACTGCCGAGAAGCTCCCCAAAGCCGCAGCCAGCGGCCGCTGGAGAAGGCGCGGGCCCGGCCCCCGCGGGCTCCTGTCATCGCACGCAGCGGTGTCTGTCACGCCGCGGCTGCAGCACGGCGGATCGCCGCAGCCGGGGATGAGCCGGCGCGGATATTAAAGGAAAGGCAATCCTCTTAGGAGGGCTGGCGGCGGGCGGTGAGGCGAGGCGAGGCGAGGCGAGCCCGCGTTCCCGGCGCGGGCCAGGGCAGCAGCACGGGGAGCCACCCCCGCGGGCAGCCCCGCGCCGCCTCACGGAGGGCCGAGGGGGCGGCGGCGGCCCGGGCCTGCGGCAGGTGCCCCGGCAGCGCCCGCAGAGCCGCGGGGGGCGGCGGGCAGGGGCAGCGCGGTGAAATGGGTCACTTATGTAACGAGGCCGGCAGCCCCGGCCCCCGCACGGCGCCCCGCGGGCGAGGAGAGGGGAAGCGGCGGTCGCTGGAGGCCAGGGGAGCCGCGTCCTCTGGCGGACCCCGGCCACCCTTCTTCCCCCTCCGCCCCTCCCCAGCAGTTCCCCCTCCCCGCAGCGCACCTTCTCCTGGGCGCGGTTGAGGCGTTTCTGGACGTTTTTGGCGAAGATGCCGGTTTTCATGTCGGCCATGGCTGGTGGCGGGGATAGGGAGGGTGGGGAGAGAAGGCGGGCGAGGCAGAGCCCGGTAGCTACGAGCGGCAGCGGCGAGGCAGGGATGGAGGGATGGAGAGGAGGAGGAGGAAGAGGAGGAGGAGGGCTTTAAAGACACAGCAGGGAGAGGCGTGGCCACGGCCGCCGCCTCAGGTGAGCCGCGGGCCCGTCCGCCCCCCGGCCCCCGGGGAGGCCGCGGTCGGGACCCCGCAGGGCGGGCAGCGTGGGCTCCTGGAGATGAGGCAATCCCTCTGGATAATAAAATACATCAAGAGAGATAGTGGGGATGGTGATTTCTAGAAGCACAGCTAATGGCTGCGTCCGTTACTGAGACGAGCCCCCTTGTACAGCCGGAGAGCCTTAGGCACCTACTTGTTCCCCTGGAAGTTTCCACCAAGTCGGAGCCACTCCCAGGTCCAAGCTCCTCTAACACTGGTTTGGGGGCTGCAGCATGACGTGCAGTGAATGGGTGCACCCGCACCCCCCGGCTCGGACCGGGCTGGGCTTGCTGGCACACCCATCAGCTGTTCCGGGGCTACCGTGTGCTACTGAATGTGGCACACCTGACTTGCCACTGTGCTACTCTCGACATCGCCCTCCCATCCATTCCTCACTCCTGTCCCGGTGTAGCAACCAACAGCAATAAACTGGTTCCAGACTCGTTTCGTGGTTTTGATCTTACTTCTGAAGTTACAACTTTAAGTCAAAACTGAAGGGCAGTCATAACAAAAGTCTCTGTCCTCCTCTGGCACTCAAGCACCCCAAAATCCTCTAGGGATCGTGCAGCATCAGTCACTCAAAGTTGGCAAAGTTATCCTTCCTAGATACCAAGCCCCAAATTTACTCCGGGTATTTATTTCTGTTGTTTGGCCAAGCGTGGAGTTCCCTGATATGGAGAATAGAAATCCAGCAGCAAACACAGCAAAGCAAGACAAAGCAAAACACTGGAACTCAACTCTCTCAACCTGAGCCTGTATCCTTCCATAGGGAGCTGTCCAATTTTCATAATAGTTTTCATTGATTTTTCAGATTAGTACAAAAGACAAATCAGAAGGTCTTCTATCTGCCAAAAGGAAACGTTTCATACATTTAATAAGTCCAGCTGTGTTTCCTGAGACCATGTATTTCTGGCATCTGTGCAGTCCCACATGTGCCTGACACATTTTCCTGTACTTTTAAGGAGTTAATTTAACATGCCAGCTGCAGCAGTAGTAATGTTTAGTAAGAGTATGTACTTACTTAATTCTCATGTAAATACTATTTCAAAAGAAAAAAAGTAAGCCCACAAAACCCCCCAAACCCAAAACAAATGCAGAAAAGCAAAGAAAACATATCACAGCAACCAAGGAAATTATTTTGTCCAAAAGATTACGGTAGTGTCTTACGATGCTGTTAAACTGGTGAAAGATCAAACCAAAATGTCTGTGTGCATAGAGCTCCCAAATTCTTTGAAGCAATTTTACACATCTTCAGCATACCTCTTTCTGGCCAGTTTGGCTTCTGATTCCAATACTTTAAGAACGATTTTTAAAAAAATCATGAAAAAAGGTGGTCTTAACTGATTACTCATGAATTTTCTTCACCAAAGGGTAACAAAGGTAGGAGGTATCAGCAGAACAGAGTACATTTGGTTACCTTTGGGCGAGGAGAGGGAGGGAGGACACTCTCTTGTGCCCTGTTTTCTGCTACAGTAGTAGAACCCTCATCACCGAGCCCAAAAATGCTTTTTCATGCCAGTGGATTGTTGGAGTCAGAAGTTTAACCTGACAGTGGATGAGGAGAATGAAGATGTGTCTAGTCTGACAGCTAGTCTCTTCCTCCTCAGTCAGTTGACCTGCACAAGCTTTGCTCCATTTAATGGCCTTGGGTAACAGCCAATGTTTTTTCACTGGCTGGTTTATCAATGTGTGTGTTGCTCTCCATCAACTAGATTTTGAAAAGTAATTATCAGCAAATGATCAGGCTGTTCTCTCCATACTCGCTGTCTGTTGCATATAACATTTATTTGAATTAATACTTCAGAGAAAATTTCTCCATTGAGATGTGTTTCAAAGCAAAATTTTCTCTGTGCATTGCTCATGCTTTAGTCTGAAATAGATTATATTTAAAAATTAACAATCCCTTATTACAATTTACCCGATTTTCTCCCTATTTTCTTGTTATTGTTTATTTGGTGTTATTTTAAAATGAGATTTCACTTCAGTCTCCCTCCTGAATAGAAGGCATTCATAGAAAAATGCTCATAAAGAAGTGGTGATTTTTAAACATAAAATCTCTAAAGGGAAGGGAGAAAGTAAATATTAGTAAAACTGCTATGTCACCACTTTTTGCAGCTGTTGATCCCTATTCACACAAAATGCTAGTCAGAAAAAGAAGAAATCTGGATAATTTCTGGCTCATTAACAATATAGTTTCTCATCACACATTTCTGCTATTCTGATCACTCTTTATTTGTGTGAAGCAGTAAAATTAAAATATACTGGTCCATAGAAGTCAATTTTACAATATTGATGATAGAAAAAATTGGCAGGTATCTTGCAGCCATCTCCAATGCAATAATAATTAAAATACAGATGTCAGCTACTGCAGAGTAACAAGTGACTTGCACCTCTACAAATTACAGGAGATGGATACTCACAATGCACACTACACACATGGCAGAAAAAAGACATCTCCACTATAAGCACACCACTCTAATGTCCAGTGCAGTGGAAAACTGGAGCAGGAAATGATATTGCAGGCCAGCCTGGAAGTTGAAATAGCACTGTAGTGTGGATTTGGGGAGACAGAATGTATGGACAAAAATACAGGGCGAGATGGGACTAATAGAATAGCAAACATGGGAAAACAATATGAGAAAATGAAAGGTTTCAGGTGTACAGGACTCGAATTTTGAATCTTCTTTTACATGTGACAACTTGGTACTATACTTGTGGTTTAGGTCAGCATGTAATGGGCAGCAAAAGACTGTGTAAATTATCTGGACGGTTTCTGTAGGTCTTGCTGACTTTTGGATGTGAGTCAGAGAGGGGGGAGCTGTCTGTCTCACATAAAAAAGGAAGTAAGGAACACAGTGGAAAACATAAATAAAAAATGTTTGCATAAAATAAATGTAGTTCTAAATCCTGTAAAAATCTAGGAAAAATTTAATAAATATCTTAAATTAAAACCCACACATGTTCTATATTTTAATATTTAGACCCTTATTTTTAATTAAAATTCTTCTTATTAAAGACAAATACAGATTTTAATTTTTTTTACATTTTCCTTCATTGCCGTACCTTCAGATCAACGCCTCTCATCCATTAAAGTGCTAATATATGTTGAACTGATACTTACATTCTGGCACAGAACACCAGTTCCATCACAGGGAAGCATTTTATCTGAAAGGTGCCCTTTGATTTCAGCTTCATTATTTGAGTGTATGTGGCTTCACAGAGCTACATAGAGGTAGGTGGTATTCAGCAATGGCCTCACTTTGTTACCCTGGAAAGTCTGTCCTGCTGATTTCAATCAGCAAATTTCTGGGTTGACAGCCCAGGCTCTGAAATGAGCTTTGCATGGGAAAGTGTCACTAATGAAGAGCTGCAGAGCTCGCTCACAGAGCAAGCACCACTGATGTTTCCATAGGAAATTTACTCCTGGATAGCACCCCAGGATATGGATGTCCATGTTGGACTTCTAGGGGAGAGGGTTATGTTCCTTCCATCCTCCAAGTCCTCTTCCCTGAAAAAAACAGGAATGAGAGAAATTAACTTCAAATAGAAAAAAACCCAAACTACTTCTGGAGAGAGAATTCCTGGAATTACTGCTGCCTTTGGGCAAATCTTTTCAGGTTTGACGTAATGCAAGTAGATAAGAAGACAGGACAAGAGAACAAAAATCCTTTAAGATTGGCAGGTGGGGGTAGGAGGAGTGAATAACTAAATATCACTTAGTTAATATCAGGATTTTTTTCTTTTTACACAGTTGGTGTGACGTCAGTAAAACATAAACTTAAGAAAAAGACTAGGGTGATAAGAAGGACAAGATTTCTTGAGATCCAGGAATGAATTTCAGCATGGCCACAGCTGCAGAGATGCACGGTTCCCTCCCTCAGCGAGGATAACTGGCAATTTGGGCCTGTTGCAAAGGTGCAAAGAAATTTGCTTTATGTTCATCATTTAGATGGCAACAGTGCCTTGATAGGCTGAGTACACAGTATCGATTCCAGCATTAGGAATGAATGCTGGTCAGGGTACTTGTGCTCTGGTTGGCCTCCTCCCGATGCTCTTTGTAATTAAAAGTATACTGAGCTGCTCAGAAGATGAATTTTGGAGAATTATACTGATAACATATGAGTTGTCCCACCTAAATAGGAAAGACAGCCACCACACAATAAGTGCCAACCACTTTTAGCCAAAATTCAGGCTCCCTTAGTCTATCTGAGGTCAGCATCAAAAGGTCATTGAAAATTGCTTTTGAAAAGTCTGAACTTAAATGTGCTTGGCACATTTCATCTTCTTAGTCAGAAGGACACAGACCAGAACCAGAAATATCTTCCTTTTTAACTGTCAGGTAAAAAAGAACAGAAAGACTTTCTGTAGAACATCCTTTGGATCTTTCCTGAAAGAAAAGTCAGTCTCAGTTAAAAAGTTCATTTGTTCACATGCAATTTTCCATACCCCTTCTTTTTTCTTTCCCATCAAATATATTTACAAAATTCCTATTATTTACAGTATTATTTAGAAATGCACACCTTTTGGTTTGAATAACAATAAAAAATAATATTGTAACAGTTTGTCTCTCTTTTTTCATATTTCTTTAAAGCCATTCCAGCACAATCTTGCCTTCTCTTTTGAGAATGCCTCACCAGTGGTGAGTTTCTCTCTCAGGTTAGGCTCTTGTGAAGGGGTCTTGGCATACATGGTACCAGTATGATTCCCTAAATTCGCTCATGAATTGGCTGCTAATGGCATTATACACACATCACATAGCATCATCTAGCCTCTCTGCTTTTATTCCTAGTGCAAAGGCACATTTACACAGTACCATTGCTTCCACCACTTATATGGGCTAGAAGGAGGGATGTAACAAAAAGATGTGCAGTCCTAATCCTGAAATGTTTAAAATTGGGAGTAAAATTTGGACTAGCCATATCTATTCTATGTGTGCCCCTAATTTAGAAGGGCCATGAAATGCAAGATAATATATACATGCAAAATAATGAATACATTTATGTCATTAAGAAGGTCATACAATTTTTTTTCTTCAAGAAATAGAGGCACATAAACCACTGTGAGTTGATTGTGCTGGTTTAGTGTCTGACATGTCATTTTCTAAATATCAGGAAATTTTTCTTCCTAGTCAGTTGAAGCTAGACTATAGAGATTGGAGGCCTTCTCTCCTGCAGCAGTTCTTCTTGCCTTGACACTCAATTCTTTCAAGGAAGCAATAATGATTTTGAGCAACCAGGCACCTGTTTGCACGGATACAGAAGACGGCTTGCAAAACAGCACTGCCCAACTCTTGTTACTAGTGCTAGATGCATCAGGAATCTCTCAAAAAGCCATGACCTGCAGGGAATAATGTGACTTCTGGCCCCAGGAGAGGGACTTTCATCATGAATGCCAACCATATAATATAGCAAAGAGTTAATCCAAACTTCAGGAAGGCGCCCCTGGAGTGCATGTTTGGAAACTGTCGAATTGTAGATTCTGCCACTTTAAATCATGGAGTCAAAAGTCAGGTTTTAAACCTATAGATTCTCCAAAGATGACCTCATCTTTTGATTATCAAGGATACTTATTCAACTATCCCCACTCTTCTTTCTCAGTACATGATTTGTTCCTGATTAAGCTAGATTTGTCCTGACTTCTCTTACCACAATCCATAAATTTTTCCAAGGAATCCCAAACTGAATTTGATGCCTGTCCTCTGCATCAGGACTTTGGGAATACCAGCACTTCCCTTATCAAAATCAGGAAGAGCAGCACACTGAAAAGTTGCAACATACATTTCTCTTTGCATGAAGAAAGTCTTTCATTTACAATGGCTCCAGTTATGTTATTATTCATTCCAGTGGTGTCCTAGACAGATGCTGTGAGAGTAGTCCCTGGAGTCAGTTAAAATAGTCTTACCTGTGAGTGGCTTGACTTGCTTAAGAGATTCTTATTTAGCTGTGGCTGGTGTATTCTTCAGCATATATGAAAAGTTTTGTTCCATGTCTGTCTTGTTCTGTTGTTTCTCCGTTTTGTTTTGTTTGTTTGTTTTTGTTTTGTTTTTTTTGTTGTTGTTTTTAATTGCTTGTTTTGTTCTTTTTCTCCAGAAAAGTTTCTGCAGCATTTAAAAGAGCTACAAACAAGCAGCAGGGATTGGAGGCCAAATAGTCTTTGTATCCAGTTCACAGCAGAGCTTTCTTTGGTCCCTCCCCTAGTCTCCAATTCTGATCTGTTTCAGCTTATTGTAAATGTATGCATGACAATAAACACTCCACTCATCCAGCAACTGTCTCTAGAAGGAAATTTGAACATTTCTATCACTGGATGAAAAGACATTTTGGACGCTAACAGTTGCTATAACAGTCCCTATAGGAACCAAACTCTTCCTAGTCCTCGGCATGCGAGACTGATTTTTCCCACACTGTGGGGAAAAGAAGTCTTTAGCTAATAATGTTATGCTAATCTTATTTTAGAGGCATCTTTTTTGCAGCTTCTTGCAGCTTTTATCAGAGGCAGCCTTGGTAAAAACGAAAATTAAATTTCAACACCTTCTCTCTTCCTTTTCCCCTATTCAAAACAGTATTGAGGCATGTTCACACATTGCTACTCTTCTCTCTGTTGTATCTCAGAGACGACATGCTGAAGATGAGAGAGCTAACTGCACAATAATGATATCTCCTGGCCGTAGGTCTCAAAAATGTGCTTTCAGAAGGAAAACCCTTAGTAAATCTTAATTACCAATGAATTAATAACTTTGACGTATCGATTAATGTTTTTTTTAACTGCAAATGCATTTAGATGAATGCTTCTTGTATAATCAATAATGAATGCATTGCTGTGTAGATAGAGGTCACAGACTTCATACATTACTCTGTAGTCCCTGAACACCTGTAAAACCGGGAAACTAAAATAAAATCTGTCATGCAGGGAAAATGAGGACAGGGTTAGAAAGCAGACTGAAGGTTCAGGCAGCTCTTCTTGGTGCTGTTCTAGAATAAAGGTTTTCTGTAGATGGGGTAAGGATTTGCAGAAAATACATGAGCAGAAGCTGCTGGAATTTTTTCACTGTGCCCAGCTTTCTCTTCACCTCAGTGTAGATTTACTCAAACCCAGTATTTTCAAGTACCATCCTACTTTTCTTTCAAAGTAAAAGATCTAATCATGTCCCCTTCAATGTCAAGGGAAGAATTTTTGATCAAGGTTAGTGGAATAGTAGATGAGCAATGAATAAATTTGAGAGTAAATTTGAGTAGACTGAGTGCAGGTGTCAATAGTATCACTATGCCAGAACTGACAGCACCTGTTGACATGAACCTTAACAAGGAGAACAAAAGGCTGCTGAGAAATGGTACAGAGGCATGGGTCAGAGCAGTGATACATATAAAGCTAATTGTTGCAGTATAGCTTGAAACTACTCATGGAAAAGCCTTTGAAGCCTTCACCTGTTCTGTATGTCAAGGGAGGAACAAGTTTCTTCTGATCTTTCTCTACACGTCTGCCGAAAAAGCCCTTCTTCCTCTTAGCCAATGTCTGCTACAATGATTATATAATCCTAAAACAAGATTGAAAGTTAAAGGTATTTTTGAAAAGGAAGATGAGTCCTCTTGGGAAATCTTTTTTGTCATTACATCGCCTCAGACTCGGTGCAAAGTTGACTTTGTGTTACTCCACCTTTCTGGCAGCAGAGAAAACAGAACCGAGCTGTCTGCAGCTCCATTTTTCAGCTAGAAGTCAAGGTCTGTGCCTGAACCTGCCATGAGACCCATGTTGAGGTGCTCAGGGGAAGAAATCCATAGCATGGCCAGTCACTTCTGTCCCTTCAGTTTAAACCCTGGGGAAGAAATAGGATGAAAAATTTGAAGGAAATATTTAAAGAATGTCTTAAGAATTCATGGGAAGGTTAGGGATACCAGTTTGCTTCATAACGACTAAAGCTATTAACCATTTATAGTGAGTTTCCCCCAAAATGATCCCTCCACACCTTGTAAAATAGACGTGGAAGGCCAACATACTCAGATTTCTGAGTACATGAAACTTAAACTGTAAATCTCAAGAAATTCCAGCCTGATTGCATATTTTTGGCCTATTTGCAGGGTTGCACTGGGACTGTGAAGGGGGAAGTAAGGTCTACCTAATGCTGGCAGGCTCCCTCGTAGTCTTCACCATAGCCCTGTAGAGAGCCATCCTGGGGCATGAGTTGCTTCAAAGCTGTTCTTGAGCTCTGTCAGGGCAGCCCCATGTGCGCAGGCACCTGCTGAAAATCCAGGAATGGCTGTTGCCATGGACTGCAGAATAGCTGCTTACAGCACTCTCATGGGATTTGAGAGACAAGGCTCTAAGCAAGTCCCAGTCCTCACACTGCCCTTTGCAGGGTAGATGCTCCAAATGCTAGACTATTACTAGACAAGTGGGTGGTAGCAATCTCACCTCCTGCTCTTCCCACCCAGAGAAGAAAAATTATTAAAGGCATCAGGTGCTGAGTCCTGGTCTCACAAAGACGCCTACCTACACCATGTTCACATGAGAGAAACATCCCTATCTTAAGCATTTCTTAGCAACTGGTAGAAGTGCATCCACAGTGAGAGTTTCTCTGAGGAGCGTGTTTCCAATCCTTATTCCCAGGCTGGTGCCTTGCATGACCTGAAGACTGAATATGATAAAGTCCAGCAGCACAGTCAGGGCTCGGGCTCTTGAGATCTCGAGACATTGTGAGAAAGCACATTGGCTAGAGATATGGAAAACATCAGGCAAAGACAACTTTGTTGAGCCTAGGGTAAACAGCAAATTGAGGAAATTTCACTGGAAGAACTGTGACCTGAAAAAGATTTAAAAAAAGGGAAAGGACTCAGAAAAGCAAAATGAAGGTTCAGCCCTTCACAAGGTGGAATAGAGGCTTGTCCCTGGCCTGCTAAGAGTCATCCAGTGCTTTACTGGTGTGGTGGCTCAGCAACTCTCCAGTCTTAGCAATTAGACAATAGCGAACTGTTTTGCAATTAGTCCTCTGTGTGCAGGATATTCTGTGTAAACACTGCTACTAGTTTCCATCTGCTTACGGTAAAAGCTGCCTGAAAAAATGAGGGAGGGAGTCTGGGCTGCACAGTTAATGGGTCTTTTCTCCCCTTTCCACCCATCAGAGCTCAGGGAGCTTCAGAAACTGTCTCAGTCCCTCTAGATCCAACTTTGCAGTGCAATGTAGGATTTGCAGGACTGAGCTGCTGAGGTTTTATTTGCATCTGGGACTAATGAAAGGTGAGGGCAACATATGGAGATGCAGGATTTTTCAGGGAGAAATGGAACATGATAAAGATGAACAGAAGTTGACTGAAGCAGACTGGTATAATGTAGATTTGAAAAGATATTTAAAGTCATGTTTTATATTATATGACTCATCAATATATTGCTCAACATGTAGAATTTACATGACACATTTCCACACGCTTTGAGATATAACTCAAACCTTGATCCAAAAATGCTGCCAATTCCAGGGCTCTAAATTTAGTCTGCAGATGTCAGAAGGGCAGTAGATGGAATCATTTATCATTTAGCACAAATCAACAAAACCTCTCTGCTGACATAATCTTTTGCAACCTTCATTACTTTGAAAAACTCCCCTACGTAAAGAGTTTGGAGAAGGTTAACAGCACTCAACCACAGAGAGGGAGAAGTTGTCTATGCTATTATTGAAGCATCTCATGGTGCAATTGAACATGATCTGCTTTTTATACTGATTATCATTTTTCTAACTAAGATACACATTTGGTTTTGGTACAGTATGAAAATTGTTTTAGAAAAAATTAAAAAGAGAGGAAAATAACTTCCCCAAAAACTTTCACAGAGATTGAAAATTAAAGGATCACAGGAATGAGTGTTTAGAGTGTCAAACCTATGCCTGATTCCCAAAACCAAACCAATGGTCTATTAATGTTGGTCTCTTTTGTAATCTGAAATGATCAAGAGGCAACCCTTGGTAGAGGTGGAACTGCTTACACTTTTCATGGATTTTTAACTACAGTCATAGGGAGCTACAAAGGTTCTTTGAAGTTCTGGGGCTTCGAGGCCTGTCCCAGTTGCTCTTGAAGTCCATGAATGTTGCCAGTGGTTCTGGGGTCCCCCTGGGATCCCCGAGACTGCCCCAGCAGTCCTTGCTGACAGGACACGCTTTCAAGCCTTGCCCAGATAGAATCTGGCTTGCAACGTGCCTCAAGCCAGCAGGGTGAAGAGATGGGAACATGAAGAGAGGCACAAGTCCATAGTTTATTCTATGAATGTATCCAGTCTAGCACATTCAGATGTTGGGGTTTCTAAGGGGTTTTTATATCTTTTGAGGGTTTTACATTTTGCACCAATTACCAAGGGAATTCTACATTCTAACCAATCCACGAAGGATTTTACATTCAAAACTAACCTATAGATACTAAAGGAAAATGAACCACTAATATTACAGATAGATAACAGGGGGGTAGATAACTAATGGGGGTTTGAATTCCTTTTTGAATTTGTCATTTAACAAGCAGTTTTCCATCTTTAAGCTATGATGTTCCATGGGGCCTGTTCTGGGGACACAAAGGGGCTCTCTGCTTTGGGAATGTTTTCTGCTCCCTCCACAAATGAAAACTTCTGTTTTTCTTAAATATGCTTTGGTTTAGGATCTCATTCTCTGAACCAGAGGATGTATCTATGCATGTGTTTTGGCTGTGTGCAACACAAATACACTCTACTTTTAACATAGGCTTTGGTACTACCCAGCCTTAATGCAGCTGCCTTTGCAAATATGATGAACAGCTTTGCTTTGAAGTTTCTCCGCAGTTGGTACTTTTGTCTTTAACCTGAGTTTAAAGACATTTATTTTTTTTAGTGAACCAATGTCACTAAGTAAAAGTGAAACATGCTCCTTTTGGAAAAAGTACAGACCTAATCCCTCTAATGTTATCACATCCTAGAAGGAACAAAATTAAAGCACATGGCCAGGGTTTAAGATGTTGACAAAATCAAATTCTTTTTGCAAGCCTTTACACAAATTGTTAAGGATGGGTCTCATCTCCCCTTCCTGCAGCCCTCTGAATAGAAATTAGGCTCTATTTACACAAATGGATGGGAGGACACTCCTAAAGCAAATGACAGCAATTGCCTATGGTGTATGTGCTGTGAACATTGAAGCTAACGTTTTTAAATAGTGAATCAAAGACATCTCCAAGAAAAGTCACCAATTCAAAGTAAAAGGCAGGTAGATGCTGCTTAGTGCCCGAGAGACCAGAGGATGCAAGGGAAGAAAGAGGAGAGGTTGGGATGCATATCAGATGAGGCTATGGTATCTAGTTCAGCGTAGTTCAGGCAGATGGCCACAATGAATATTTAAAGAGATGTAGCAGGTGATCTGTAATGGAAGGAGAAGTAAAGCTGATCATAACATGAAATCAGACAAATTTCATAGAAGACCACCGGTTCAGAAATTTTAAATTTTTAAAATATTTTTCATTGTCCCAGGATCTCCAACATAGTTTTGATGTCATGATTTTTACATTGGTGATCTCTCACATGCATTACACCACTGCATTTATAAATTCCAGATACCTTGTGCATCCCTTGTAATGTAGTCTCAGAAGCAGTCCCAATATATTACTGTAATATCTTAATAAATCAGGTCATGACTCTAAATAAATCAGATTATGACTATACTGGAACATCAGAAATGAGAGGAACATACTAGGAACAGCCCTGATTAATCCTGAGAGATGCTGTGCATGATTTACCAAAGAAAAAGGAAAGGCAGCTGACCAAGAACTGGTACAATTTCAGAATAGACAAGGCAACAAAAGGTAGCAAGCTGATCACCAGTGTTATTTTTCCTATCCCTTCAGACATCCTTCTGAAGTGCATAATTAACTTCATTAGGAAAATCTTCTTAGCAGTCTTTGGTAATTCATCTGCCTATGGAGAAATTGAAAAGTTGAATGAACAGAAAAATTTTATTAGCTATCCAAAATTGTGTGAATTTGATCTGAGGTTAACTGATGGCAGTGAGATTCTTGGAACTACCTTGTCAATAATCTAGTGACTTTTTTGAGTATTATGCAGATGAGAACACAAGGCTTTTGCTCATAAGAACTACTGATGTGAATATATTTAGTGCACTGGTCAGCAGACAACAGAAGAGAGGATTCTAATGACAATAAACAAGAAAACAAGTTCACTTCGGAACAAACCCTTTGCTCTGAAAAGAGCATGTTATATATTCATTAATGCTAGTACCTAAAACTGCAGAAGTCAGAAGAATCAACTGAGGGAAGACCTCCAGATCTGAACATCTGATTTCAACCTGAATTTTACTGAGCATTGAGAAACATAAAATACAACTAAAACCCTGGAAACAATGACGCCTGTACAATGCTTCTTCCCCACCCATTTCTGCTTTAATTGTGAAGCTAAAAGGTAAGTAAATGAAAAATGGATATATGTGTGAATAAAAACATATCATATGAAAGATGCGTCACAAGAATATTTTTACACAATTTTTATTTTTGTATCTCAAAGGTGCTCTCTAAAATATTCAAGTGAAACTGATTTAGTTTGCAAATCAGGACTATTTCTGCACTCCAGCAGAATACTCACTGGCAGCTTGAGGTGTAAGTGTATTGCAGACACAAAGAGGCAATCTTATAAACAGATTAACACAACATTAAGAAGAGTTTCTGTAGCTGGTTATGTGCCACCCTTTTGCTTCTTAAAATACATAACTGAAAAAAGCAATCAAATATATTTTGAGTAAGACAGTATCATTTTTTCTGTTGCTTTTCATAGTTAAATGTTGTATTGAAAACAAGGATGAAAGCTTGAATATAATTAAAATCACTGCAGTGAATTTAACTGTTGTCGTATTGAGGTTCTGCTTTCATAATTCTTGCTTTGCACAGTCTATTCAAATAGAGTCCAGAAAAACAACAAATTGCAGATGTAAAACTGAATACGTCTATAAAAACTAGGTTAACCATTATCATATAAGGTATGAATCTACCCTTATATTTTTTTCCTAAAAAACCACTACAAATCTACCATACCAAGTTTCCACACAGTTCTGGTTATCTTGTCCTCATAGGTGGAGAATACAGCCACAGATTGTCACTCATCTGTGTTAGTCTTGTGGCTTAGGCCATTCTTCAATTGTCCCCATTCACAGCGCTTCAGTTCATGCCTCAGAGCAGTCACAACATGCAAACTGGATTCCTTCTCTATGCAACTAAATCAGAAAATGTGCTTCCAGAGTTGATCTTTTGCTCCAGTTGCCTGCTGGTGCACAGCCCAAAGGACCAAACTAGACTGATTCTAAAGCAAGACAGGTAAAGCATTTGTAAGGCAAGACACTGAATCCTCAGCTCTACTTGCTTTGCTCCATTCACACTGCGCTGCTCTCTAATGCCAGCCTAGCTGTTCTCTCTTTTCCAGTACTAAGAAACCATTCCAAAATACAGATTTCTGCCACCTTGTTCTGGTATGGTTGCTCCAAGGTCAGAGTCCAAGACAGATTTTGCTTTCACCACATTAATGTTCTGTGTTACATATTTTTGCCTGTATTTTAAACTTATTATCAGTTGTTTCCTGATTTTAGATTTACAGTTCAGTCAATGATGGAAAGAAACTGACTACATAAACAAGGTTGCAAAGGGTTATATTCACTTCTTTGAAAAAAAACACATGAAGAGGACCTAAGGCCTATATACTGGCTAGACTCCGTACACTTTTCATGCATTTATTTTAATCCAAACAGCAAGCCATCATTTATAAGGTCATCTTGACCTTATGTGCGAATAAAGCTGATCCTGAATTGATTTTTGCCTTTTTTGTTTTATGTACTCTCTATATTCTTTACACATACATTTGTAGCTCTGTAACCTATTATTGTATTCATAGCTAGCCCCAGTACTTTCCCCTACCCTGACATGCAGAAAGACAAAACACATTCTAGAGGCTCCAAGACAGGGATCCAAGGCTTCTGTCTTATCTTGGCTCTTCCTGGAAGCCAAGGTTGAAAACAGCTCTTCAAGACACATTTTCATAAAGTTTAGTTCCTATCTAAGGGAGAAGGATTTAGAAAAGGGTGGAACCACGTGGGAATTACGTCACCACTTATGTCTCTAATTGGGAATTTGGCCACCCTCTGGGTGAAGAAGTGTTTCCTCATGTTAAGTCCAAACCTCCCATGACAGACATAGTTTGAGTCATTGCTGCATGTCCTGGCACTGTGTAGCAGGGAGAAGAGCTCAGCACCTCCCTGTCTATTTGCCCTCCTCAGGAAGCTGTAGGCAGCACTGAGGTCACCCCTCAGCCTCCTCCTCTCCAAACCAGACCAGCCCAGTGCCCTCAGCTGCTCCCCAGAGCACATTCCTGCCAGCCCCTCCCTGCCTTTGGTGCCCTTCTCAGGACACGTTCAAGTACCTTCACATCCTTTTTAAATGGTGGGGCCCAGAACTGCACACAGTGCTCGAGGTGAGGCTGCACCAGTGCTGAATTCAGTGGGACAATCACCTCTCCTGGCTGGCTGCTGATGCTGTGTTTGATGCACCCCAGGATGAGATTTGCTCTCCTGGCTGCCAGGGCACACACACTGCTGATCCCAGTGAGCTTCCTGCCAACCAGCATTCCCAAACCCCTTTCTGCAGGGCTGCTCTCCAGCCACTCCTCTCCCAGTTCAGACTCATGTCTGGGATTGCTCCATCCCAGGTGCAGAATCCAGAATTTGGTTGGTTTTGTTTTGTTTCATGTCATTGGTGACGGCTCAGTCAATGAACTGGTGACTCCAGTCAATCCAGATCCCTCTGCAAGGCAAAGCCTTTTGTCCCATGGGAGAGTCAGCAGCATTTCCCAGTTTGGTATCATCACCAAATCTACTTACCATGCATCACGTCTTTCCTCCAGGTCTTTGATTTTTTAAAATCCTGTTCAAGGATTTTAGCATGAGTTTTTCGATTTTTTCAAGTCTAAAAACACTCTGTCATCTGAATCAGTTACTGACTGTTTCATCAAGTCATTCTTGAAAAAAACTCAGATGAATGGGAGGCATATTTTCCTTCTCCATTATCCATGTTCACTTTTCCCCAGTGTAAGATATAAAATAGATGTATCTATGTGTTCTTTTTTAAAAGTAGAACTTCTATCGATTCATCCAGAAATGCTGGTGGGCACAAGAAGGAGGTGGCTTGGGTGCCCTGACCTTTTGAAGAGACCAGTGTCTCCTGACTACCCCACAATTCTGGTTCCAAATCTGCTACAACATGAAGTCCCTCCCACGGGCAAAGCAGTTTTCCCACAACTGCTTTTTTTTTCGTGGGCCATTTAGTTCATGGAGTTTTGTTTATAAGGATGAGCTTTTCTAGTATTAAAACAAGAGTCTTCCTCTATTTATGAAAGCAAGGGTTCTCTTTCTGTTCAAGCCTCTCACCTCATCACAGCTTTTCAGCATCCACATGTTCCAGCATGAGTGCCTTTTTCTCATGGGCTGCAGGTGAATTGCTGCATCCCCCATGCACTTCATGAATTACAGGGAACAGGTTGTTGTATCATAGTCCTCACCACAGCTTGTAGAAGAATCTCAGCTCCGATGCTCAGAGCAATTCCTCTTCCCCCTCCCTCCTTTGCAGTGACCTCAGTGTCACCTTGTTGTTCTCCTGTGTCCTCACTTTTTCCTTTTCTCTGACTTGGGAGAGAATTGGTGTATGTAGGTGTCCTGGGGTACAATGCAAAAATGTGTATTCTATCACCATCTGTTGAAATGTGGGAGGGGTGGTGATCCTTATCTCTGTGGGAGATATCCTCTGCTGATGTGCCATCTGATAAATCAGGGGGGTGATCATCATTATCTTTTCACAACCCATCCTTCCTCCAGAAGATATATTCTGTTAATGGGCCATTAAGTCCTATTGTGTGACTGATAAGATTACACCATCCCATTGGGAGATGCCCCAGCCAGGGGCAGGAGCCAAGCCTTTCCTACCTAGATAAAATTTGAGACCTGAAATACCAAGGCAGCCTTTTTCCACTGGATCCCAGAGGAAAAACCAGACCTTTCCACATCATCGCTGGACCTTCGAAGGAAAACTGCACCTTCTACAGAAGCACTGCTTCAACGGAACCACATCTGTCATCCAGGAGGACTGCAGCCACCATTTAATCAGACTGCTACCAACACCCTGACTGACAGGGTGTCAGGTTGTATTCTGACTCTGTCGGTGGTTTTTCTTTTGTATTATTGCATGTATTTTATTTTTTCTCCTTTTTTCCTATTAAATTTATATTACTGGAGTCTCTCACTGGTTTTGCTTTCAAACCAGCACAGTAGGTTCATTTGTTCTCAAGCTCTATTAATGGAAAAGATTTTATAGAGTTCTGCAGTGCTGAAAGACAGATCCTGTCCGGACTCTGCACTGTGGAATTGCTTACCATGCCTCTGGCTGCTGGGCACATGGTCCTTGCTGGCCCCACATGGGCTGTGCTGGCCACTGCCTCCTCTCAGCACATCTCTGCAAGCAGAGCACTGAAAAGGAAAAGCTGCTGCTGCCGCTTTTTGCCCTTCTGTTCACAGTGTGGCTGGCTAAAAGCAAATAAAGACCATTGTGAGCCATGCCGAGAGAGCTGCGGCCCCACGGTGCTGCCCTCATCTCCTGGGCCACACGGTCCCGGCCACCTGGACTCTCCCAGACCGAGATGGCAGTGGCTGCTGCAGTTTTAGCACTGCTAAGGAGCTCAGTGCTGTTTCTGTGAATAACACTTCGGCCCAAGTCAAGCATTTAGGAATATCTGCTCTTTGGCTGGGGAAACAGTAGTTTATGCTGTCTTCATCTCTGGACGAGACCATAACATTATAAAGTACCCAGGCACAAAGCCTACAGCACGAAAAAAATGTTCTTGATTATCATTAAAAGACCATATCAATCAGAAGAGGTTTCTGAAGACTGGAAAAAAGTTAATCTCACTCTTCAAGGCTCTAGTTCTCATTTTAACCATATCATCAACTTCAGAAAGCAAGCAGTAGGATCTGGAATACCACAGGCTTGTTATACTCAATCAGTCCCTGGGAAGGTGATGGAGCAACCAGTGCTGGAGCAGGGGAACTGGATTAGATGATCCTGAAAGGTCCCTTATTATCTTAATCATTCTCTTTGCACCACTGAAAATTTTGTCCTGGAAAGTTTGCCTCTGAAGGACTGTTCTCCTTAGCTTGACACCAGATAATGAACTCCCCCAGGAACTAAGGATGAAGAAAGACCTGGTTACCTTCCACAGGATATACAAAATACATACTTTAACACATACACAGCATAGAATGTTTGCAGATAATAACTGGAAATCAATACACAATTCAAAAATAGGCTCTCACTCCAATGCATATATTCAGAGGGGAGTAGTGAGCAGTGAAAAGAGAGAAAAAAATGATTATGAAATAATGTAAATGGAACATACTTCTCTTAGCATTTCACTGCAAAGTCTTTTGATTCTGCAGAGAGAATTAAAATCTGCATAGCATAGAACTAAACTATGTCAGAAATATATTCCTGGCTGAAATGTTCAGGGAAACACAGGGAAAAGGCTTCCCAGCTTTGGCTTTGCTTAACTAAAGATCTTCATGATTTTGAAGAAATTCCAGATGAAGGCTCAATAGAGACATACTAGAGTTGGACACACTGAAAAGTGCTTCAGTGATTCTTGTGCCAGCACGTGCAAAAATAGTTGCTACTGAATGGGTCCTACACAATAAAAACACTGTTGTCGTCTGCACCTTCCCATGCTACTACTTTATTGCAAGCACAACATGATAAAATGTGAGAAAATTACTCATTTTTAAGAACATTTCACTTAAACCGATTTTTAAAAAATTCACAACTTATTTATTGTGGCTCCCATCCATTGTTCTCACCAGAAACCGATAAATCTGTATCCTATTTGAACATTATTGGGAACATAATGTCATCCAGATGACATCTTGCTAAATGTGATTTTATGGCTATCAGACACCAAGATATCATTACCTTGTCACTCTAACTGGACTTAAATTCTACTGGGACATGACTAAAAGCAAGGGCAGAAAACCCCCTACCAACAATTCAAGTGCCCTCTGCAGCTCCTGCCACTTCCTTGCCCTTAATTATCCTACTACACCTCCACCTCTGGCATCTCCTTCAGGCTGGAGGGGTATCAGCCTCCACTCAGCACATTTCTGACTCCTGCACTGGTCCTAAGCACAATCCAGGAACAGATGCCACTGGCAGCCTTGTCCATTCTCATTACAGACTCCTGGTGAATGTTGCAGTCAGAACTTCCCAGAACCCCTAAGACCTGCTCTATTGCAAAAGCTTATTATGATCCCCATTTATGGAAAGCTTTAAAGGCTGAATTTAGGTCATTCCCACTATGACTCATTAAGTTCTCTTAGAACTTCTCACACACTCTATTCTCTTCTACATTTGATGCCTCAGACACTTCAGATGTCCTGTTTTCTGCATAATTTAATATTTGATTACCGTAAAAGAAAGCACACATTGTCTTGAAGAACAGAAAAAAACATCATCTAGGGATATTTCTAATTCCAAAATAAATCTTTCATGGCACATCGAATAAGAAGATAGTCCCAAAAGTATATAATTAAAGAGTCATTCTCTAAATGAGGTACTTTTTTTCTTACTAGTCTTGTTTAAATTGTTTTGAAAGTACAACAGTTGATTTATAGCAAGTATTTGTCAAATATGCACTCGAGGGGTAAGATTTCCAGAGAGGAAGAGACCCTGATGTTATGTCTAGCTTTTACAAACAGGGGTAAAAGTTACACTGCCTGAATAAGAGGTCAGAACTGTATGACAGGAGATGGAAAACTAGCTTCTCACAGAGATTTTTCTCATTCAGATAACTGCCCTTGTTCAGATTAAGGTAAGAATTTTCCTGCAAGTAAAATTTCCAAACTGCTTTCAAATAGCATAGGCAGGGATCAGTGCAACCAACCTCCAGAGATGACACTGTATTTCCAAGGCAACTGTAGACATACAATACTTGAATGCTAAATCACAACATTTCAGAAGCAGGAAATCCACTGTGACGTTCTTATTCAAGAGATTATTTGCAATTCCAGCTCCCTTGAATTACTGTCAGGAATTTTACTCACCAAGCAGAAAACCACTGTGGTAGTCTATCAACAGCAAAGAATAAAACAGTGCCTACTTACAAGATTCCAGCTGAGTAACATTAAGCCTAAGATGGAAAGTGATTAAAGTGATTAAATTTGCTAGACCAACCTGTGCATTCTGTACAGAATACTGACAACCTTCACCCAATCAGCAGTCAAAATGTACAGAATATGACACCATATGGAATATGATATGGATCCAAAAATGGGGAAGCAACTAATTTTGTCTTTGGTTTTGCTCCACAACACAAGTTAAGTGTCAGACACTGAACTTAGTCATGTTCCAACACACAATACCACTGTGTTCAAGGTTTCCTGTAGTGCAGCTGTAGAGAACATACCTTTGTATACAGAATAACTTCTTAAAGTATCAACTGACCCACTGAATCATGTCAGGGCAGGGAGCAGGCTCTTGCCCAAGTGCCACACACAGCTGATTAATACACCACTGATCCAGTAGAACAAATCCTCCTTTTGCAGAAGTCAACATTTATCCTGATGCTGTCCACTTTAACTGAGCTCTCAGCAGGTCTAAATAGCCTCATGCTTTGCAGGCACCTCTAGCTCCCCACTCTCTTGGGCCCCCCAAAATCTTCAGTGTAGCCCAACATTTTCACCAAGCCTATCACACAGCATTGAGGGTTTAAAATAATAAGGACAGATGAGAAAAGTCATCCGAAGATTCACTTTAGCCTGTCAAAGGATGAGTGGGAGCTTTAACGAAGCCCTGACTTAGGCTCAGATTTTTGACAACAGTTTAAATTCAAGAAATCACTTTGGCAAGTTCTAAGAATGGCAGATCAGGTCTATTTATAAAAATGGATTATTTATTAAACAGACAAGAGAAAACAGACAAAAGATCTTACTCAGAATTACTTACTACAAAGTATAAAAATAAAGAACTACTAGTAGATTACAGCATAACATACAATGCTGCACCATATCAAGGTACCTATAGTTAATCTACCACAAGAAGTAGTATTGATTAGGAGCTGAATGTAACTTACCACTGAAATGACAATAAAGTACACAGATTCCTTCACTTGGCCTCTGGAAAGTAACTGCAAAGCAAGCATTCCCAATTCATGGGAAAAACTCCATATATTTCCAGGAAAACGTATAGAAAATTTCTGCTTTGTGAAAGTTTGGTGTGGCTTGTGTAGTTTGTAAAGTGAGTGTCAGTCAGAAATCCAACCTGTCTTGCCAGATCTCACTTCAACAGCAAGATGTTTATTGGTATTCAGGAGGTTCCAGACCAGTATTAACCCCAAGGCACGAAAATAACTCTCTACAAGACAGTTTGTCCTGTTTGAGTTATCTGACTGGTTAACAAGATAAATTCTTGTGGGGGGGGTTGGGTGAGATGTCCTGCTACAAGCCAAAATAGTTTTCTGTCTTTTGATATGACAAACCACTATGTAGTTACTTGATCCATCACAAATCCTTTCTGTTAGCTTTATTGGTCAAGAACTCACACAGAACTGGGTGTATCAGAGAAAAAGTAGCTTTTAAGTTTATTTTAAGTTTACCTTAGAAGCACAAGAACTTTGACATCTGAAGTAAGTGAAGGTGAAACTGATCAAGTGCTACTTTGTACTTTTCTGATAGGCTCTGCAGCTTTACAGTTACTTCTTAAGCAAAATTCTTCCTCAGAAGAAAAGCTCTTGTGTAGCTGAATGTTTTAGACTCTAATAGCAGATGTTTTCTATGATGTAAAGGCTTCTTAGGAATAAGAGTGTATCAAGAGGTCGGTACATTTCTTGCTGAATCTTAATGAGCAAATTTAGATTTCAGGAACATAAAAAGGGTACTCCCTGAAGCCCAAATGAAAGATGCTTTGGATTTAGAAAAGATTTTGATAAGATTTTCATACAGTGATTTAAAATTACTTGCATAATGCAAGAAAATGCCAGGGTATAATGCAGTATGGTTGCTGATGATGGCAGACTAGCAAACTGAGTGACAGAACACTCAAATGCTTTAGGGAATTTAAAGCCAAGTTGAAGTAAAAAAATATACCTTCTTGAAATAATCATGTAACTCTAAGCTACAGGACACTTTTCCATATACATGTATACAAGTAATTTGACTTTTTCCTCCTGTAAGCTGACAGCTTATTGCCTTCTTAGGATACAACACAGAAAAGCTGCTTAAAGATACTGAAGAAAGGGGCTTTCAAAAGTTTTTAAACTTTTACAGGCATGGCACGCAGTAACTCAAACATCATGGTGAAACAACCTTTGAGCTCACTGGACATTTAATTTATTAGGAATCAAAGCAGCTTTCCTGCTCAGTGTAGTGAAGAATGGATAAAGGAAATGTGTACTAGCTACAAAGTCAGGCTCTAATTCTTATGGCTGAAGCTTGATGTATGCAGACTATGCTCTGCACTACAAACTTCCTACCCTTCTGTTACTCTACCTACTCTATGTTCATTAATAATTTGCACCAATTATTTTGTAACTGTTTGATTAAAACAATAGATTACTATACTTGTAAGAGATCTATTATTTTAATGATTGTTTTGCCTATGTAATCATGCAGAGTAAACCTGAACACAAAAAAATTTATTCCAGTATTATACAGATCTGCACAGTGGACAACAAAAAATCATTCTTCAGATTGCTACACCAATTGCCCAAGGGATTTTAAAAGAGTATTATGAATATACATAAACTAGAAACCCAAGTTTCTGCAGAAATTATTTTAAGGTATATTAACATGGGAATAAGGTACAGAAGAAGGTATTGTATTAGAGGTACTGTACTTTCCAGTTTTCCAGATAGACTGCAGTATATACACCATTGTTTTAGAACTTAGTATGATAATTTGTTTAAACACTACAATTTGATGGCAAAATCAGGATATTTGTATTTTCAAACTCAAGTTATTAAAAAGCAGAAAAATAATTTGGGAGATCTGAATACTTTTCTTAAGGAAAAGATGCTTATATTGAATTTAGTCAGAATACATTACAAACAGATTACATTATTGTGAAGACATTCTGAAAGATCACTTCCTTTGGATCAGCAAAACAGAATGCAGTTCAAATAAAAAATACGGTTTTGTTAACATCCAACTGACTTATTTAACTTAGCTGTTAAATTGCTAAAGCCAAAATAAATTTCTAGAGATTTTACCTTTAAAAGGTCAGATATAATTTTTTCCCTTGCACTTAAATGAAACTATACATTTCAATCACACATAAAATAAGCATAAAGACCTACTGCTGACATTTAAAAATAAAGTTTCTGGATGAGTTGAACATGAGAAAAGCTCATTTTAAACCATTGCATTGTGAAGATGAATTGAGAAATTAACCAGTTTCTAATGAACTATGAATGTGTAACCAAGGCAAATTGCCAATGTATGGAATTCACAGTTAACAAATTTGTTAACTGAAGATATGAGCTGGCACACAGACAACTTCAAGTTCTGAAGCAATCCCACTGAAAGGAGTTAGACTCCTATGGGTCTCAAGGTAAACAGATCCCTAATAGACTAAATCAGGACTGAAGTAGTCTGGTGAGCTGAATTCACATTTTTCTTTACAATATCCAACCATAAGCCTGATATGGATCCAAACTGTAAAGCACATTAAGTGATAGCAATCTAAACCGTGTGGGTTTTTTCTTCCCATTTTATTTTTTTTCTGTTCCAGAATAAAGTAACAAAAAAAAAAAAAAAAAAAGCTGAGCAAAAGAACCATGACATATGAATTGCATAACAAAGACTTACCACAGAAATACTTTCACATTTTCTCACTACCCAAAATGTTCAATTAACTGGATAAATACAGGAACCACTTCAAAATCACAATCAAAATTATATACAGAAATGATATCTAACGGAAAAATACAATGGCTTTGCATGGTTCTAACAGATTTGATGTCACTGACTGACATGGAGAACTAGGCCACTGCTATTTCTTCATCTCCAGGACTGCACTTCCTGGCCCCCGGTGTTTGGCACTGCATATATTGCAGAACTGGACAGAAGACACCTAAATCAAAACAGAAAACAGGAATCTCTTGGAGAAATGTAGCCACATCAGAATGTGTGAAGATGAATGAAAAGTGCTAATGCCCTTCTCAGCATTACTGTTCACAGGCTGCTCCCAATCAACATAGTCATGGATAGTTGAGGGAAGACAATACAGTAAAACATAGTAAGGCTGGCTGCTCTGGAGTCACAGGGCAGCACAACTCACTACTCACTCCAAGGGTATTACCACCACCTGCCAGAAGAGTAACATCAAATTTCCTCCACACCAAAAATGAAAATACACAGTGAAAGGCATCACTGATTATCTTCATACATAAAGATGAGAATAGTCACTTGGTCAGCTCCAATAACCACTGGATGCCTTAGTCACAGCTGTGTCTTTGGGTAGTACTCCACAGATTTCCAACAATTGAGATCAGGGCACCAATACAGTCATTTGACATCAAAGATGTGTTTATTGTTACTCTGTGTTTAGCTCCATGTGCATTCTGTGCATGCACTATTTTCCTTTCAGTATGTCACCAATAACCAAGTATCAGTAACATGACTGATCACCTAAGGTCACATAATACAACGTGACAGTGGAAATTTGGCTCTGTTACATGTGACACCCCTGTATTCACACATACTGTCTATGAATAGAGATGTAACATTTAAAAATCCCCCAAAACCAGTCACCTGCCCCAGAAAATTGAGAATGCTGGACAAATTTTAGATTATTTCTCACAATAAAATTTGTGGTAAATGTTGAAGAAGTATTTACTAGCTGCTGGGCTTTCTTGTACAAATGATCTAATACAATAAGATTTTCATATCATATTAAAGTATAATATTTAAGTATACATACTGTACCATATGACTACAAGCATTTTGTTTACTTACAGATGAAGTGATTCACTGAAGCTATTTTTTCACTACATGTTAATTTTCAGAGACAGATACAGAACCTTAAAGACTTCAATTTAATTTTGTATGTGATTTTGTTACCATTTGAATGCTTTTTTTCCTAAATTTAAACAGTTTTTCCTAGAAGTTAGTTTTTTGCTTTGTGCTAATGGAATAAACAAACCAATCCCTAAAAAAACTTATAAAGAAAAACATGTTTTGAACGTAACGATGATTACAAAGATATTTCATTATGCACTCTGAAATGACTGATTTTTGTTTCCAGGTCAGAATCTTTTAATATGGTTCACTTTGAGTATGTTTAATTAAGGTAAAAGCTGGAATGGAAAATAATTAATTAAAAAATTAGACATATTTGTATTCCCTGTATATCTCAGAGCTGCATTACATATTCAGATTGCAGAAGGTGACAAAATACTGTCCAAACAGCAGTGATTTTTTTCTACATTGGATGAACTTTAGTTGCAGTATCCTTAGACTCCTTTTCTTGGTCACATACTTCTATGTGGTATCATCAGAAGTTACTACTACAATCATACAATTCCTCATAGACTCATACCCTTCTCCACAGCTGACAAAAGAAAATGTGTCACTTTATCTTTGGCACAGGTGTCAGACATATGAAACTAATTCCTTACTGTGTTAGACACGGGTAGGCACTCTCTGTGAAACATGTGTCTGCAGTGGAACACTACCACACTGAAGGTCTTGGATGCATCTGGGAAACAGAAAAATAAATTCATTTCAATAGGGCAATGAAACAAATAATTTAGTGGCTACAGCAATATATGCCAACATTCTATTATACACAGAGAAACTTCGAGTAGCATCTCTCAAAATCATTTCCAAATTATTCTGGCTCATTCATAGAAACCATTAAGAGTAATGGTTTCAGATAGTATGTGCCAGTGATGGAGTTACGAAACAATTTTATTCTGTGGCTTAAAAGCTGTATACCTTTCCACCAGGGATTTTTTAACTCAATATGTGCTAAATTTGGAGAGGGAGAAGAGTAAACTACCACCAAATAATTCAGCTGCTTTGAAGAAAAGTTAGCAGAAAAATTCTTGTGCCAGTGTGAAGAGAACCAGAACACTGAGCAATTCTGGACCCTGCACTGCACGTCACAATCCTGAAATTTGGCAACAAGCTGCCTAGATGCATGATTTGGGTTTTCACTCCCACATGAATATTTAGCCAAATTAGAACCCTAAATACAACATCCACATATCTAAAGAATAACCATGTCACTTATGAGCATCATTTGCATTCTACTTTGGCTCTTTTTTCCTTAACACACATACTTCAAAGCATTAGCACATTCAACCCTGCCAGGTTTTCCTTGTCTGTATATTGCTGCACATGATCCCAGTAAAGTTGTTTTCATTTATTTATATAAGTGAAAAATTGGCAGAAACTAGATAAACTGTAAGTGATTCTATCAGGCTATTAACTCTTAGAAAACAAACAAATGACTGTATATATGCTTCATCTTATATATTCTTGCTTTAACAGGTCACGACAGATATTCTCTTAGTAAAACAACTTCTTTTTAAGACACCCAACAACTGCACTGATATTTCTGGACTATAGTTGCCTTGAAGAATGTGCATGTCCAAAACAACATGCTGAATTTCTAGTTTCACAACTAAATTTAGAAGGTGTTTTAAAGCTAGTCGGTTTTAAGATGCTTCAAATGTGGCACCCATGACTGAAGCCAAGAACTCTCCACCATTCAGACAAAAAGTACATTCCACAAAATTTTATAATCCACAAGTTCAGTGTGAGTAATCCAAGATTCGGTGGCAGCATCTTATTTTTGTGGTTCTAATCATTTTTGAGAATATGTAAATTGCTGGAATTAAAAATTGCCTTGAATTTCATGTTTTCAAAACAGAAAATAAGGAAGTCAAAGTTGAATAAGAAAGAATATCTGGGTTTACTGCAACAAAAAAAAAAATCTTCAATTAGACTCCACTTCCACATCAGAATTCAAGAGCAAGCTTTTCTTAGGAGATTAAAATTTATACAGTGATCACCAAGGGAGATTACACGTTTTTATGAATAAAAGCAAATACTACTAAAATACTACTAAAAAATTTACTACTTCTTTTTCTTTTCTAGAAAAGCATCCTACCTGAAGGAAGTATTGGAGACAGGCATGATTCACAGATATTCTCCTCTGAAAAACAAAACAAAAGAAAACTAAGTTTTGTTAGCAAACTCCATGCTTATGTTTTTATAAAGCAGGCATGAACATACTGCTATTACAGAAATGGAGCTTGGTCTTAAAGCATTTACTTAAGATGCCTAACAGAAACTATTAAAAATTGAAGAGCAATACTGAAGTAGCATTTCTAATAACAATATGATAAATATTTAGATCTGATGATGACAGAACTGCAGGATTGAGGCTGTTTAGGACCAGTGCTGAAGAGGAAAAAGGCAAACTGAAAAAAGGAGCATGGGACGGGTGGCTGTTAACTGCAGCATTTTGGAGCAGGAGCTCTAGTCCTCTGTCCTGTCAGCTTTTGTCTCTTGCTATTAACACTCAGCTGGTGTGAATTACAGAGCTGCTCACAAGCATCATTAGCATCTTGCAAAATATTTTCAACTGTTTCTGACAATCTTCTAGTATCTTTTGTTTTGGTTGCAGATTATTACCATCTGACCATCCATGTTGGTATATTTTCACCTTTACAGATAAACTGCAGGACACAATACTATGGCTATGCAAAGATTGATCAAGAGAAACAGCTGCATACTGGGTCTTGTAGTTTTTGAGATACAAGCAGTTCCTTTGCAAAGAGGAAAAGCATCTAGTGTCCTACTACACTCTACAGGTAAGGTAAAAAACGCAGGCTTTTGGGCAGCTTCCAAAGCAGTCAGTCAGGGGGCATATAAACCAAGCAATAGTCTTTAAAACCTTGAAAGTCATAATGTTTCCTCTGTACCCACCATCCACTAGTACACCCTTCATCTGAGTTCGATGCATTTTCTTCAGTAAAGAAAGAGAATCGGCAACGAGTATCTTTTTGCAACCCTCCCGCAGCAAGATCTGTTGGTGCAAAGAACACAAAAAACAGTGGTTGTTGAACAGATGGGCGTATCAACTATCTTGACAAGTCACCACTTTGTTCCTGCAGCCTAGGTAAGCACAAGAAAGGTTTAAAACTTTTCAAAGTATTATAAAGAAGGCAAAGGAGGAACCTTTCTTTACAAAGATACTATTATAATAAATTATGAACATCTTTCTACAAGATGGTATTAACAAATTACAATAGAGAGGAATTTTTACACAGAATTAATTTCCAAACCATTTCAAAACTTCTTCCTGTATCTTTCTTGTCTTCTTCAGAAAACATATTTGATAATCATAAAACCTTCATAAACGCTGTAATTGAAAATATATTTTGTTCAAACATATATCCTGCTGAGGTGTCATTTAATAAGCAATATTAAATGTCGATGCAACTAATCAAAGGTCCCCAGTTCATTCCTCTTTAGCAAAAGTCTCAGCTCCCTTTTGACTTATTTGGTATTTTTCATTGGACTGACACGTCATTGCCTGAAATGGTTTTGAAACACAGAAGCAGCAAGGGCATAAAATTATGCAGAGCCTTATTTCATGATACTTAATGGAACAAGTATGGAAAGACGACAAACCCAAATAAGTATTTTGGAATTTTTTCTTCTTCCCAACCCAATGTTTGGAAATTTGTTTTCCAAGACAACAATTCCTTTGAAAAGAGCTTTCCAAAGATAGTCACAGTAAATTATAATGTGACCAACCCTACTAAAACAGAGGTATAAAGAAGCAATCTTCATTCTTTTCTTCTGATCATTTGTATTACAGGAGGGCATTCCAAGATAGTGCAAGATACAACTAATGCAAATACCTAACAAAAATACAATAATAGATTTTACAGCCAGGTGGAGACGGTTCAAAATTCTACCTTTTCACATACACATTCTGAAGTAATAAGGACACACTGCTAAGAATGATATGCAGATAAGACTGCAAATCTGAAGTACACTGAAAATATTAACATTGAGTAACACCATGAGCATTTAAAATTGGGCATTATCAATGGGTGAATGACACTTTTATAGTATTAGAGACATTGAGCTATAAAACATTTCAGAGCATCAGCAACTGAATGGAGATCTACAAGACAAACCCTTAGAAAATTAATCATTTTTATCTGTTGATAATCTCAGGAACAATCTGGCTATGTCTTTCCCTTGCCAACTTTATCCAAAGGCAACAAAGACTGTAGAATTTTGTTCTATAAGAAGAAAAATGTTACTCAGTTTGAAAAAAAAAACCAAGAAACCTTTAGCAAGTACAACTGAATGAGACTGTGTTTCAGAAAGAGTGCTTACCTGATTCAAATTATTCTCAATCAACAAACTGTATTCCAAAAAAAAGTACACAACTTGGAGGGGATGAGGTCTTGGCTATATACTAGTCTCTGCTAAGTGCACTCAGACAGATGAAACCTCCCCATGTTGAAGTAAAACAAGAACAGAGTCATAGAATATCCTGATCTAGATGGGATCTGCAAAGATTGTCAAGTCCAACTCCTTGTCCTGCAGAGGACAGCACCAAGAATCACATCATGCCTCTCAACATTGTCCAAAGGTTTCTTGAACTCTGACAACCTTGGTGCTGCAACATGTTAAATGGAAGAAGCAGAACAAAGATACAATGGGAAGATGGAAGTGTGTCCTAGCACTTTTAAATTAAAATACAGTGTGCAGAAATAAAAAAAAAAAAAAAGAAACATTAAAAAGAAAAATAATGAGAGAAACAACAGACATCAGTAGTCACTGGAAAACCTCCATACTGTTTGATGCCTTAAAACCCAGGAGTAACAGAAATGCCTGATAAAACATATCTTTTAAGAAATATGCACTTTTCCCCATTATTTAAACAGCACTAAGATCTTTCCATACCACCTTTCATGACTGTCAGACCTTATTCTGCTAGAAATGGAATACAGTAGGTAGCCATTATTATATAAAAGGAAAAATCACAATGTAGAATGTCAAATGTCTATTCTCAAGGTAATAAATCTCAACACTTCTGTAGAAATTGCTTTGAAGACCTCAAAAATTGATAATTTAAGAGTTACAGAAAGCAAAGGAAAGGGAATTTGGAGTCAAGAGAGGGATCTTCATTAAAAAGGGGTAGAAACAGGTGCACCTTTAATTGTGCACCAAGTTAGGTTGAACTAGTTAAAACTGACATTTAATCTGTGATGAAACCACTTTCCAATAAGAAACAGAACTGAGGATGACACTGAATTTTATTTATCCTTTAAAGCATGTACTTGTGAGCACAAGCAGGACAGCATCATGTACCTACAGAAAGAAGTTTTAGGCAGAAATAATGCCTTTCATGAAATTAATGAAACTGCTAAAACCAAAATAGTTATTGAAACGAAAAAAAGGTTTGTTTTCTGGCTATACTAGGGAAGATATTAGGCATAAACCATTCCATTTGATTAAAACAGTCTTGATTTACAAATGCCTAACATTATCTTTAAAGAAAAGCACTGCACTATGCAGTTAATTTGAAAGGGTATACTCAAAGCTCTGGGAATAAATTCAGGCCTTGATTCAGCTTAAACCACAAACAAGTCCAAGTTTCTCAAGGCCAGTTAACCAAATTATTTCAAATAGCATCAGTACCACAATTAAAACCACATTATTTTTAGTTTTTACAGCCAAAAGGCATATGTCCCCCTGTGCAAGCTGCCACCTGCCCTCTAGTGACTCCAAGGTGTCTGAACAGCATTTTTAGTCACATTCGGGAGCATAACCTAACAATTTTTCCAGTGCTGTTTGGAGCAGCATTCATTGGATTATTATTGGGTTCTGCTAGTTCATAAGCTCTATTATGAATGGATAGATGTGAATTCTGTGAATGGATCAATGAGATGTGAATTCTGTGAATGGATCAATGTCCTTTACCCATCAGAGTTATTGCAGGTTCAATTGCAAACTAATTAGTCAGCGTTTGAGTAAAATGGCTAATCCACAAAATCTGTAAGTACTACATCTAAACAAATTGCTTCTGTATCTTAAAGCTAGGGGAAAAGGAGTCTTAGAATACCAACATCTTTCAAAGATTTATTCTAACAAATGACAGAAAGGGTAAAAACAAGGGTAAAACAAGGGAGGTATTTAAGCCTCTTCCAATACCACAAGCATTTCCTACATTTATTCAGATACAAACCAAAGCTGAAAAACCTATTTTATATATTTGGAAAGCATAATAGGCTTATAATAAACTCACAAGTCTACAAATAAGTAGATTTTAGTATCAGCCTTCTTTGGGAGATGTGTGATACAATGCTTTAGAAACCGGGAGAATGGTGATTTATTTGCACTTTAAAAAAACACTAGGAATGTGCAATTTATAATAAGTAAGCAGGTTTCTCTTTAAGCCAACATGTCTAATTTATCTATAAATTTATGACAGCAACAAAATAGATTTCAGAAGCAGTAAAAAATCTACAGACTACACTTTATTTGGTAAGTGCTCCTATTAAAATTCAAAGAACTGTAACTTTGTCCTTGTTGTCTGTGTCTCCACAAATTTGTTGTTTGTGAATGTTACTGTGTATAAACACTAAAATCAGCATTATTTCAGCAATAAATAAACTTTCATCACTACAATCAAACAGTGTCATTTGATAATGTACTATGGTTTTAATACATTAACTCAAACAATTACAAAGATGAAACACAGAAATAAATTATCTTCAGGGGTGAAAAAAACAACAAAAAAATCACTTAAATCACTTCAAGGTTTAATCTTAATTCAAAAATCCACTTAACACTTTCTCTGTTTAGTGGACTAGTTAGGAGTGTGCTCAGTTTTAAGCTCATGGCAGAATTGCATTTCCTGAAGTTGGAAAATATACATGGGTGTTCCGGAAGGTAGGTTAATAGTTAATAGATCTCTACTTGTAAAGCAGAGCTGTAATGTCAGAGAAAAAACCAAATTAGTAGTACTTACTTGAAATAGTAGCCCAAGAAAAAAGTCATACATGATCTATGTTTTATTTTGCCTAAAACAATATCTAATTCTGCTTTAGTGCTATGCTTGGTTAGTTGGTAGTGATCAGATTTCAAAGGTTAACCACAAAGCTGAGGTGACCTTAGAGTAGCACATAGAACAGTGGCAGCAGTTCATCTAGTGGATGGCAATTTTTTAAAGTGAAGCAATCAGTCTGCAATCTGCCAACATTAATAAAAATTGTCCAAGGAAGAGTCCCTATTAAAAAAAAATTTACAACAAAATTTGCATTAGTAGACTTTTCTAGATTCTCTAATGCATACTGTGAGTCATACATACTTTGGCAGCCACTCAGTTTGATTTACTTGGTTTTGTTGGGATGGGAGGGACTGTTTTCAAAAAGACAAAGTCTGTCAAAGGCACTGCTTTTAACTCCTACCTCTATTTCACATCACACCTAAGTAAAATTTACTTGTATGGAAACTCAAGAGCATAATAAGAAATTTGCATCTGCATGCTTACGTAGGCATAAAACAATCTTATCAGGGCTTGAAAAAGGAGCCCACACTTAAACAATATAATGGCACAGTGGTAACATCTTTTGGGAAGCCATCATTACAAAAAGAGCAGCACAGTTTTTGTGTTAGGCAGTGACTTGCAAGTCAAGCAGCAGGTTCTCTTTGCACCTGTGCTCCTCCTTCCTGGGTCTTAGCACAAGATTCTTTTTGCCTTTGAAAATGAGCACAATAAAACTTACATGTTTACAGAGCTTGACATCCAAAAAGATTAAGATATAGAAAATCCTAGCCAATGAAATTTGTATTTCTGAGTGAGTTCAAAATGTCTGGTATGCTTCATGCTACACATCAGGAGGTTTCTACCAAAAGCCAGAGTTGTGCCAGGCCAGAAGAGAGGCCACTGACTTCTCAGCATGAACCTACACAACATGTGCAGAGGTATGACCAGGCATCATGCAAACACATGAGGCAGCAATAACAGTTCTCCTAGGGCAGAACTGTCCTCAGCAAGCAGAGGCTGCTTAGACATTCACCTGGAGTCCCAGGTATGTCCTGAAGGACAGCTGAATGCAGAAACAGTCCCTCCAGAAAAGTGGAGCTTACCAACTGGCTGCTTTGGCAAGCGTGCAAGACCAGCAATAAGATCTTTAAATTTCAATGCAGATATACCATCTGTTCATAAACAGTACACTTCACATTGCCAGTAACACTTAAGGAACGGACTTATTTTAAACTATAACTTACATTTCTCTAATGAAATATTGCCTTTTTTTGGTCTGTACTTTTTTCTATCATACAAGCAAGCCAAGGACAAATTACATTAAGCTTCCGAAATTTCTATTATCCCTATGAAATCTAAATTTTAGCCCTAGAGCTATCCAACTCTACTTCAAAATCAATTAATTTGAAATCCATGAATCATTTCAATGCTAACAGTAAATTATTTTAGATATCAGTCTCAAGGTTAAACACATGCTTTTAATCCAAAAGTAATTCTGTTAAAAGGTATTTGAAGAAATAATTATAGTTCCATCCCCAAAATAGGACCAAATGATGCCATCAGCTTTGTCTGAAGCCACGCAATGCACTCTGCATATGTGTCAAGCTGAAGCTATGTTTACAGCGCTTTCTCAGCCTGCCTGCAAACACAAATACTACATTTTGATTTCATGAGAATGCAGGAACAGAAGGATCAATGGCAGTACTGACAGGGGCAAGATCAACATGCAACTGTTGAAATGAGTGGTATTTAGCTAGGATCATTTTGGAAGGATACTAGCACCTGATGAAGTCAAAACCAGAAATAATGTTACAAAATGCATTATATGCAAACATGTATCTATTTATCTCAGGCGGAGGTTCCTCGCATCCCACAAGTGTTGGGAGACGAAAAAATGGAAAATGCTTCTTTGAAGTAGCCAAAGTCATAATCTGAAGTTCGTATAAAAATAAAATAATGGAAAAGCCTTAGAAAGGCTTAAACCCTGCCCTGAAAGGAGATATGGGTTTTTATTGGCCGGGTAAGATAGCAGCTGTGACCTTAATGTAACCATCAAGCCCATCTATTTGCTCAAAATGTGGAAAGACTAACAGCAGATGAGGAACAAACGTTTGAGGTGTAGAAAGTCAGAGTTTCAGTTGCCTACTAAGCTATGTTTCCTTGGACTCTGTAGTCACACACTGGAGGCATTTGAGCTCCTCTGTATCTTCCTTACAGGAGAGTGATGTAGAACAGCACAATAGAGAATTCAAGTTTGGGACTCCTTTTGTAGCAGGGAGATCTAAAACATGCAATGCAACACACTACTTTTAGGGAGCACTGAAAGGCATGCTTCTAAGTTCTTACAAACACATGTCAGAACCAACCACATAGAGGACTGCACAGATTCTGTGTAATTGTGCTGGGGTAAGAACTCCCATAATCCAGTGAACAGTCAGTTGTTTTTTTTTAAATGCATAAACAGCAACACATGCCCAGAATATTCTGAGCTGGAAGGAGCATTGAGTTCAACTCTTAAGTGAATGGTCCATAAAACAGGAATCGAACCCACAACCTTGGAATTATTAGAATCATGCTCTAGCCAGCTGATTCTGATTCATTGAATTTGATTGTAAAAGTTCGTCTTTCTCAGTTAGTATGACACCTAACATACGGCTCTAACACCTGATGAATGTTTCAGCAAGGGCACGTTGCATTCTGCCTCCATTCTGCCTCTGCATTCACAATGAAACAATGAAAAGTTCTGGTCATCAAACTTTCCAATACTGGACAGTTGGGCAGTGTAAAATAGGCTGAATCACTCTAGATGCTTCTGATTCTACTAACCTACCAGACTTATGACAGTATGGAAGACATTTAAAAGGGCTAGAAGCCATCAAAAAATCTTGACAAATTTCCACTATTTCTGTCATAGTTTTGTGTCGGCCTACAGTGTCCATGACCAATGACTGAACATATCACAATTTCTTGTGCTGTTCAGTGACAAAGAGGGTTTGCTGTCTCTCTGAAAATTAGTATCCCACGAAGAATGCAACATCTACCTGCAAGTTGTAGTCCTGAAGAATCTTCACTAGTGAGTCTCTCAAATTAGGAATCTCCATGCCTTCCTTAATGCGGTGGATCAAAAGAATAGGATCAACGTGGGTTCCAATATTGTTCAACAAACCAGTAATAAAAGCTGTGAAAACGAAGAGGAAAAGAAATTAAGAAAAACAATCCAGCAAAATACCTGATTAAAGGATACTTTGGTGACAAGCTACAGGCTTTGGCTTATTCCTTGATAGCTCTCTACTAAGTGAAAACACTAAGTCTCTTTTACAGTCTTTGTATGTTTCTTGCAGCTGTATTTACTTGAATAAAAACCTTTGGGAAAGTGAGAAAGATACAGTTTGGCGATTTAGAGAACTTTCAGTGTATTCAGCAAAGTGGTAACTGAGTCTCCAGCACAAACTCACAAGTAAATAATGCATTTTGATTTAAAAATAAAGAGCACTCAAACAAATAGAGTGAAAAAATTAACTACTTTATGTAGCAATTCCATTCCCAGTTCCAGGGTTTAAAAACAAATTTTCAAGCACCTAACATGATTTCAGTGTGTTTCTAAACATTGCTAAGAGTGACACGATAGAAGTCTTTTGCTTTTTGAAGAGCATCTGGCTAAAAAACCCACTAGAATGATGACTCAAGGTTGTGTTTTTTCTTCAACCCCCACAACTGAGGAATATCACTAGAGCTGCTCTGCATACAGGCAGAAACTGTAACACAGAGGAACTGAGAAAATTCTGTATGCTTTGAATCCCTTTTGCTCTAAAGATGTCACTGACTGTAGCATCACTTCTAGTGATGCATTCAAGTATGGGCAATATCAGTCACTTCTTCCTGTCAAAATCAGCAGCCAAGGGATGAAAAGATACATAATCTGACTCTAATTCTACAAGACTCCCAATCTCCCAGAAAAGAGGTCCCAAGAGAGACTTTAAAGTCTTGATTTAAAGCCCCAGTAGAGTTTGCAAAAAACTAATAGGATAGGTTAAGAAATTCTGTTTTCTTAGTCATTTGAACTTCTTTGAACCTGCCTCCATGACAACACTGATACTTATGTTTCTGAGTCCATCTAACCTTTAACATGGGGTAGTTTATTCAGATAATGAATGAAAGGCAAATGCACTCATTATTACCAATCTTACCTTTGTAACACAGAAACAAAATAAATTAGTTGTTTTACCGAGGGGAAGAAAGGTGTAGGCTCTTCATTTTCAGAATCTTGAAGGGAAGAAGTTGTGATAACACAGTATGCACAATCCTCATCAAGCCTGAAGACTTGTGTTTTGAGGCTGTCTAAAAATAAAGTCTCATTCTGCTAAACTAAAAACACTACTGTCCCCTTGTCATTAAGGACATAATTATGCAGAGCTTATTCAATGTTATGCCTCCAAGTATTGTGTAGCACACCCTCACACTGCCTTACTGCAAGTTTTTATGCACAGTAGGCCAGCTGTGCTGTGCTTCACAAACCAGAACACCTCCCTGACCATACATAAACGCCTTCTCTAACCTACATGTGAGTAATTCAATCCTTTAATTTCAATAGCATTCCATGCATGCAAAGCTTCCCAGAAACTCTCCCACTTACGTGGTTTGTCAATAGAATACAATATGAGATCTTCCCAAAGTTCTCCATCATCTTGTTCCTTGGCAAATTCAATAGCTTTATCTACATCTTGCAATTCTTCCATTATCATCTTCAAAGCACTGCGGCTATTACCCATTCTGCCTGGAAGGAAAAGTAAAAGATTATAATTGCTAATTTCCCATCAGTATTCAGTGCTCTTTCAATAAGAATTTTGTGTGAATTTGACTCAAACTAATTCAACTAAGACCAAATCTAGTTTATTCAGATGTAGGAATGCAAATCAGTATAATGTGAACAAGTGTTTGGGGTAATTTGCTGGACTGGGACTTGGAGGCTTTCTCAAAGATATGTTGGGTCATATTTGGGGTTCTGAACTGCAGCAACATCTAACATGAGGGGGAGTGTGTGTATGTGTATGGACATAAACTATAACATGAAATACCAGCTACAAGGGCCCACGTGAGCCCTTTTAATTTGCAGTAAGTATAGCACAGCTTACACCCATGAAAAATAAGAGGAAATAGGAAGAAGTAGCAAAAATTATGAACTATTCTTTAAATAAATTCATTAGTAAATCCTACTCTCCACTAAAATGGTCCACAAAATATTCTTCTTACTGAACCAGAGTTTGTTTAAAAAAATGTTTACTATTCTGTTCATGACTAATAGATAAACATACACATAAGTCTTCCAATGCCTCTCATTCAGAGGTAGAATTCTTGATCAGCTAAAGGAGTTAATTTACAACTAATTTTATGGAAAAAATTATAGAAAGCAATATAAGCAAATCTTTAATCTCAGCAAAAGATAATGCTAACCTTCTGAGATGCATTCAGAATAAAACAGACGTTCAATTTCTTCTCTCTTTTCAAACCTGGCAAGTATTACTCTTCTCTTGGAGATTGTATTAGAAATACCTCCCTGTCTAGCTTGTTCCCCATAGCCTCTGCAACACTTCCAGAACTCCAGAAGAACACCAAGTAAAAAGCACAGTAACACAATATATGAAATTAAGATATCATATCCATCCAGTGCTTTTATTTTCTAAACCATGTTATTTGGTTTAGATATTAGACAATATATTTTCACACCATAAACTTTATTACAAGTTTAAAAGTGCAATTGAACACAGTTATTTATTCTGAGTTACTTACTCAGAAGATAGACTGTCTCTTCTACAAAGTTCCTCTCCTGGCAGATCTCAAGAGCCTTGAATGTAAAGGAAGAGAGGAGAGAAGATAATGCAGAAACCATGCAACATGAAATTTTATTGATCACAAATGTTGCAAGAAGTGTGGAGTGATTTTTCCATGAAGTTACATTTTGACAGGAACACAGGCTCCCTTAACAATCCCACACCCAGAGGACTTGGGTGTGTTAAGTTGGGGACTTAAACACACCCAAGTCCACTGGCCATAATTAAGAAGAGAAACTCTGTGACTTCCATGACCCTCTGTAAAATTCTTCTCTGAGACTGAACAAATCTGGGGACAGAACAGGTATTTCAGTCTGGACTATGTCAATCTCTGCCTTTAATTTTTCCGGCAACTTCTTTATTCTGGCTCCAAGAGTTGGTTAATACAAAACATTAAGGCTATCTGCTATCAAGACTTGCTTCCTATGGGTGGATTTATGTGGTCTCTAGTGATGGAAATCTGCTTGACATTCATTAATAACACAAGGCTGAAAATTTCTTTAGGGTAACCAGCATGGTTTCAGGAGAAAGAGTGCCCTCCAAATCTTGTACCAAGAAGACAATGCAAAATAACAAATATGAAATAACATAGAGGAAACATTTCTTGTAAATTTGGTTTAAAGACCTGAGGGCTAAGTATCTTTAGCAGCTACAGAATCTGTGTGTAGTTGGAATCCAGCACAGTTATCAAAACTACCAAACTGATTACCAAAAGGTTTGTTGTAACAGGAAACTGGCAGGGCTGGTATGCCATAAACAATGCCACGTCTATTTCCAATTTGGAAAGAGAAAGCAAACTCAAGATTCATAGCATTCCTGTAAAGACAACTGTTCACCAACTTCCACACTTGTAAATCAAAACTTTAAATGCATAAAGTATAGCTACAATCAAAGATGAGGAAGGAATTAACTTTTCCTTCAATTTCTCATTATTTCAGAAGCCATACTATGAAGATTAGAGATATGGACAATTTTGGGCTAGGGGTAAGTGAATTACCAACCAGATATTTCAGGCGAATGAATGTATGAATAATAATAATAAGTTATATACACAGCTGACAGCCTTCACTTTCCCTCTCCACTTAAAATGTAAACTACATAGCACCAGGTATTCAGTAGCTCTAGATATCTCCATTTCCTGACTGTCATGCTCCCTCTAGAGGAAAACAGGGAACACTCCTACTTCTCTTCCAGCTCATTTTTAATATGTTTGCTGAACTCCACTTGAATAAAAGTGGCATACTTCTAGAGAGCATAAATTATTTCTTCTTGAAGAGTTTATAATTTCATTAGAACAACAATAAGAGTGGATTTTTTCAAACAGAAATTGCTTTTGGCAATTTTTACAACATGTTGGAACTTGCTTAACAGGAACTGAAAATAGTAGTACCTGAGAAATTCTTAGTCCCCTTTTCATTTTCTTAGAACAAAGATCTGTATGTCACAAGAAGTGTTACTATACGATATGCATGGTAAGAAGTATAAATTTGGAATTAGCAGTAGTATCTTTTCCTCTCCTCCTTAGCTCCTTACTGAAAGATGTTAACATTTTAACATTAAGGTTAGAATGAGACATTTTTTCTGACATTCTTCTCTCTTGACTTTGGTAACTACTGCACCACACGTTCCACAAGCTGATGGGTCTCTGACCTGTTCTTGCTCATAGCCCGAATCTTCAGCAAAGCAGTGCCAGCAATGAGCATCAGTTTCACACAGCACTTGCCTGCACCACCTGCCACTAAAGATAGGAGGCTGGATGTGCAATAACTAAGACTATTTTGCCTCAAAATTAACAAAAAATGTGTTAAGGTTTTATACATGAAACCGTGATCACATGAGTAATACATAAGGCAGAAACTTAAAAGAATCAGAAAGTTAAAAACAAGCCAATATTGTAGACCAAAGTTTCTGGCTGCAAACCTCTCAGGCTCACTGCTTAAAGTAGTCAATCTAGTTTCAGGTAATGGTTTCAACAAATCCCAATTCTCCAATCCTAAGAACGTATTTTCCAGTAGATAAAAGCATGCAAAACAAGAGAGGTACCAGTAACAGTACTAGTTTTCTTCGGAATGTTAACCAAAACACAACACTCAATATTACACTTGAAAACTACTCCAGTGTGTCATCATCATTGTGTCATAGCAGCATATGGATAGGCATCCTTTCACAGGGTCTGCTCTGCTCAGAAATTAACAGCAACAAATGCAAATAATAAAATACTGATGGATCTAAGTTGGAAAACTTAGAATTCCATTCATTTCATCTCAATTCAAGCAGGGGAACCAACTCAAGACTGGCCTTACCTTTATGCATTTTGTAATTTGACATGAAAGAGCAAGGAAGGAAAATAGAAAAAAAAAAGTATTTGAAGATGGAAACCTGGTACTCTGTCAAGCCCCAGGTGTATTAGCCAAATTACAAAGACAAAATACTTTTAGCCCTGTTAGTTCAGTGACTTATATTGAGAATATTATTCAAGAGAAACTTATGGCCTTACAATAAAAAGATAGAATAACTACATTTACAGCTATTGTAACTGTTTTTTCAAGCTCTAACACTGACAGCTCCTAGATTTGGCAAAATGATTTTCAATTTCTTGAAACCATAACCTACTGTCCAGCCAGCCTAAGCACTGATGAGTAGATATAGCTAGTAATTGTAGCTACACATCAAACGTGAATTCAGAACTTCCCCATTAAAAATACCCATAAATTCCTGCCCTGTGAGCTGAGAGAGGAAAGTCTCAGGTGTGGTCAGCTCTGCAAACCAAACTGCAAGTGATGGTCACAAACTCAAAGGGTCCCTCATATGGGCAGTAGAGGGCAGTACCAGACACAGCTTGACGTTCACAAGACTACAAGCTACAGACCAGACACAAAAATCAAGGACTTATGCTTAGATTTTTGGGGCTTACCTTCTCCAGTGGGCAGTGTGTGCTGTCTCTGAGAAATGGAAGTAAGTTTGGTCGATCATATTCAGCATAAAGGCTGATCTGTTTCTCATGATATCGTTGGCCTTTATGGTGGTCTCTTTTGAAAAGCTTGTGTAAATACTAGGAATCAAAAAAGAATAAGAATTCAAAAACCCACTTATTCAATATTATTAATGGAATAACAGAAACTCCTGAATTGGAAGGGAACCACATAGATAATAAAATTCCAACTCCTGGCCCTGCACAGGACAGCCCCAGGAACCACACCATGTTCCTGAGAGCATTGTCCAAATGCTTCTTGAACTCAGATAGCCTTGCTGCTGTGACCACTTCCCCAGACTGGAAGCTTGTTCCAGTGCCCAGTCACTCTAGTGGGCAAAGCTTTTCCTATTATCTAACCTAAACCTCCTCTAAACCAGCTTCATGCTTGGTTCCCTTGGGTCCTGTCACAGGTCACCAGAGAAGAGATCAGTGTCTGCCCTGAAATTTCCCTTGTGAAGAAGGTGTAAATAGCTACAAGGACTCCCCTCAGTCTCCTCTTCTCCAGGCTGAACAAAACCAAGTAACCTCAGCTGCTCTTTGTATGGCTTCCCCTCTAGACCATTCCATCTTCGTTGCCTTCCTCTGTATGCATCCCTTTTGTAAACTGACAGTCTGACAGTTCCCTTTGCAAAGCTCTTGGGCTGCAGACTGCACTTTTCATAGATCTACTTCCTATAATCAGATCTCTAACCCATAAATCACCTCTCCACCAGATGAATACTTGGGCCCTATTTGTAACTAGCAGCAAGTTAAAATTCCCTCTTTAATACAGCCCAAGCCCACAGTCACACATTATGTACTACACTGACAGCATGTTCAAACCAAAGAGAAGCTTTTGGAATAGGAATGTGGAGTCACAGCCTTACAGTGATACTGTAATTCTGTACAAGAACAATTCAACAGTGTATGGAAGTTACAGCTCCAGAAAGACAAGCAATTCACTTTCTCTGTGGATCAGCAAAAATAGATGCACCCACCAACCAACCTGTTCTGGGGTGACTTTATGATGCTGAATTGTATCCCCATTCATCTGTTTAGCCCAGAAATAAGTTTTGCACCTTGAAAACTAGATCTGAGAGTGAAGGGGACGAGAAGGAGAAGCAGTGGGATGTCTGAGGTGGTTGTATTCAAAACATAAAGATAAGAGTTTTCAGCTTTCCTTCTCACAGACTGTGCTGTCAGCAGTACAGACAGACAGTGGGAGAGAGCTCTCCTTTGCTTTTAGTTAGTTTTTTTAGCTAGCTGAGGCAGAGAAGTTCCCTGGACTGTGGCTTTTCTTTTTCTTGGAACTAATCAGCCCTGCTCCGGACTGAAAACCCAAAAAAACACCGGGAGCTCACGCCTTGTCCCACCGGGGCTGGGACACGGCATTTTCCAGTGCAGGAGGGACTGAGTAAGCCGAGCTACACCCCACAACAAGGACTTTCGAAATTTGCCATCTCTTCAGGACAGCAAGACATTTTATTGTTTAATATTATTAATTCTTTATGCTTGTGAATACGTTACTTGTTAAATAAGCAGTTTTTCCACTTTTCTCCAAGGAAATATTTTCCCAAACCACTAGGTGGAGGGGCTTAAATCTGCTTTCTAGAGGCACCCTTTTTGGAGTTTCCTCCCAAATTTGCCCTAAACCAGGACACTACCCCATTTCTGGGTAGGGAAAAAGGAGGAATAACAGCAAGAAGTAACTGACTAGTAAAAACAAGTGCCTACAATAAGGAGATGTTAATAAGCATGCATTACGTTATCAAATTCTCACAGGTACACATTTTAAGATAATTTAACTACTATGAAGATGCTATGGCCATGCTAAAGAGGAAATTGGCAGAAGTAGCCACTTTGTCTTTGATGATTTTGACATTTCAGTGTTAGGTGCACTTTGACAAGATAAACACACCTGTAAAAGGTACGTCCAGCCAAGAGTTTATTCAGCTCAACTTGAAATCAACAGAATACAGGAATACTTACCACATGCTGTAACTCAGGCCTGTTTTCTAATTCTTCAACAACTCTGTCAATCTGAAAGAAAACAAACCTGTGATAAACATCACATTTACAAGACTGAAAGAAGGACAGGTAATAAAAGCTAGCATTGGACCACCACACCATGAACTTGTTATACTCACAGAAATTTTATCTTCATTATCCAAAAGCATGTCTACCGCTTTCTACAACAGAAAAAAAGAACTCAAGTAGGAAACAGGTACACATATTTTCTCACACTCTATATAGTATTATGCTTATTCACTGATGGGTGCCAGATGGATACTGCAGACCTACTCTTTTCAGCAACAGAAATTCAGAGGGCAATTTACATAACATCAGCATATCCTGACAGTACAGCATTGCAGTATTCTTCCGAATATTTCTCCTGTTTCCTCACTAATAACAATAAATGCTGTGCACCTACACTGCAGGTGAAATATGCCCATTGAATCATCATCAGTCACAAAAAGCCACTGCCAAACGATGTAGAAATACTATTTATTCCATTTCAAAAGGGTACTGCAGGGTGATGACTATGTAAGAAACACACAATTCAACCTGCCTCACAACTGGATTCCTCCAAACGACCTGCACACCAATACCATTAATCAAGCAGACAAGGCTATGTAAGCCAAGTGGCCACCAGGATTCAGGTTCTGCTTCCTCTTTCAAGAGCAAACTTTTGCTTCACTTTCAAAAATTACCAAATCACAGATTCCTGATATGACTTATTCTATTGGATTAGAAAAATACACTTTTTTTCTCTGTATAGTTTAGAATGGGCATTACTTTAGCTACTGTGCTTAAACAACTATTGCACTGAAAGAAGAGATCTACTTGGTCATTTTCCCAGTGATCACACCAAAACTCATTTGCTCAGGTTTTATAGCCAGCTGGAAACAAAGAAGATAGAATTCAGCATGGAATAAACACTTCCTGATTTTTGGAATTTAGGTTAATTAATAACCTTGAAAACAGAAGCAGATTAATTGACTGTGGTGAAAGGTAAATGGCAAGTACATTTAATATACGCCTAAATAAATTCACTATCTCCTTTCTTTGATTTATTAATACCATTATTTGATTCAAAATACAGAAAGACTAACACGGTGAAATGATACTCTGTGTGAAATTATATTTAATGTTGTCACTTCAGAATCACAACGATCTCAAATCACGTGGACACTCTTCTCACTGAGAGTGATAAATGGAAATGGAAATGAAACACAAATGGAAATATGAAGGAAGAAAATAATCTTGGGTCAAATATTTTGCAATCTAGGTAAACAATCTTCCTTATCTCAGAATGTATCCAGATGCAGCTAACATACTCTGCCTCAACACCAACTTCAGATCATTTATTTTTAATCTGTTAAATTATATCTAGAGGAAAGTGAATATAAAATCATTAAGATCATCATACCTCTGAATCAAAATCCATGAGAAGAACAATTTTGTCTCTGATAGAACTGAAAAGATTGTGCTTGTGGATCAGCTGGAAGACATCTTTGTGCCTCAGAGTTAGATAGATTTCTAGGGCTCTGCCATAGCGCTGATCATAAGTGTACCTGATAAAGACAGAATTATAATACATGTAATGTTACATACTTAAGTGTAGGAAAATCACTTATGAGAGAAAATATAAACATACTCTAGTATGTAAAACATGTTAGGGTACTAATTGATTTTACAAATATCTAAATAGAACTGTGATTCATTTTTGTAAAGGGAAATAAACATCAGGCAACATTAATTTCACCTCTGTTTATATTGGCCTTCATTTGTGTTCTGACCTGCAGCTTTCTGCATTTTCATTTTCAACTCCCAGGGGAAGACATACAAAATGCTAGCCTTTCAATGCCTGGAAACCAATTGGCACACTCTTCAGAGCTAAAAAACCATTGTTCCCTTAAAACTTTCAGGCAGATTGTAACGTAGCAATAGACAGTAAGTCTTCTTTCTTCAAGGAAGCAGTATGAAAGTAGCACAGTGATCAGGCTGAGAAAATCAAACAGCTTTATCCCTGTACAAAGTGACCAAGAACCAGATCAGTTTTGGCACATTTTCCAGTCACATTTTTCCATCCATGCAGTAAATCTAAGTACACTACTTCTTAAATAGTGGGCAAACTCCCCCACCATTTTATTTTCACATGGGTAATTCTGAAATGCACACTTCTAAAAAGAGGTTTCCTCTGGCAGAATGAAGAGGAATGCTAGCTATATACTATGAAAAGAGGAGTAGGAAATCCAATCTCATGCTTAAAAATTTGCTTTCATACTCAATGTGAACTTTACAAGGAAGGGTAAAGAATTGCTAAGCTGTGCAATCAGCAGAGTGGTGAGGAGAGAAAGCCAATACTCTGTAGACCACAGAAAAGAAGATTTCTGTTAAGAGAGCTATGCAAAGATAGATAAACTGCAGCACACTATTTTGAGTGTACTTTTTGCAACAGGAATTTAAAATTGTACTCACAATTCTGCAAGTGTTTGTAGCAAAGTCCTGTTCTGTGGATCTTTCTTCAGGTGATCCACTACAGCTTGAACTATGATTGTGTTGTTGTACAGATCTCCAGGCCACTCTTTTATTAGGGTCGCAAACCCCTAAAAGTATAAGAGATTGTAACAGAAATAGAAAGAATGGCCTAAGGAGCATTTCAAAACATCAAAGCTTCAGCTAAGCCTCTGAGATGATACCTGCTGTCCTTAACCTTCAAGAAACTTTCACGTGCCCACAGACATGTACAGTGCAGAACAGAGTTTTTTCCTTCCCAGGGCAATGCTATTAAGATTCATGAAGCTGAGTCTCTTTCAGATGCTGTAGGCCTTGTGCATCACCTCAACCACTTATGCTACATTAAACAAACCAAAAATAACAGTCTAATAAATAATCAATCTCACAATATTTGCATGCTCTGAAGAACATTCTGTTTATTACTTAAATTAAATTTCAACTTTGAAATATTGTCATTATAGTGGAATTGTCCACTGATAATCTGTTTGAATATATCTGAGAATCTGCTGTCAGAATTCTGCACTGCTAAAGGTATTTGGCTGGCAATAGCTATTGGACACATTGATGTGGACACATCAGGCTGCAGTACCTCATAGTCACTCTCCAAAAATTCATGCAGGACCATTTCGTAGATCAGAGGTTTCAAAACTGGATCTCGTCTTGGCAAGTAACGACTAATTGCCTATAGGAACAAAGAGAACAGAGTGCCAGATGGGGAATGACATATAACATTCTGGGATACTGACAGAAAAAAAAAATTCTTGTGAAACAAAAGAACAAAGCTATACACAGAACATGGTCCCTGATAATCACAGGAAGTCTTATAAACTCATACTTGTAAGCAGCACCCAGAAGTTACTTACTTTAGGATTATACACACTGGAATTGTATAACTGATTTGAAAGAACCATCATTTGAGACAGAGATGGCAAGATACTAATTAGAATGGGAGAATCAGCCATTGTCCTTAAGAGACCAGAAGTCATTTAGAAAACAAAACCCATAAAAGACCCCTCAAAACAAGAATGTTTTCAAAATTCATTTTGTTAAGTCTTGGCCTCATAAAAAGGTATAAGGATTCACTAGCTGAAAAATGCCTTGTAGTGGGTTGACCCTGACTGGACACCAGGCACCCAACAAAGCCATTCTCTCACTTCCCTCCACAACTGGACAGAGGAGAAAAAATATAATGAAGGGTTCATGGGTTAAGATAAAATCCGGGAGGGATCACTCACCAAATACCATCACAGCAAAACAGACTCACATTTGGGACAGCAATTGAATTTATTAATAACTAAACCAGAGCAGGATAATAAGAAGTAAAAAAAAATCTCAAAAACACCTTCCTCCATCCATTCCTCCTTTCTGGACTCTACCTCCTTCACCCCAGAAACACAGGGAGACAAGGAATGGGGATTATGGTCAGTTCATCACACGTTGCTTCTCTCTCATTGCTACTCAGGTAAAGAAGTCCTTCCCCTCCTCCAGCGTGGTGTCCTTCCCACAGGAGATAGCTCTCCACAAACTTCTTTAACATGAGTCCATCCCATGGGCAACAGCTCCTCATGGACTGCTGCAACATGGGTCACTCTTCCATTGGATGCAGTCCTTCAGGCACAGCCCGCTGCAGCATGGGCTCCTACATGGACTGCAGGTGGATTTCTGCATCCCCCCCTTTGTCCTCCACAGGCTGCAGGGGCACAGCTGCTTCACCATGGTATTCACCACGGCCTGCAGAGGAATCTCAGCTCTGGTACCTGAAGCACCTTCTCCACTGACCATGGTGTCTGCAGAGCTATTCCTCTCTTACATTATCACTCTGTTCTTCTCTGGTCACAATTACAACTGTGCAATAACTTTTTTTCTTTCTTTTAAAATCTATTATCACAGAGGTGTTCCTTTCATTCCTGATTGGCTTGATCTTAGCCAGTAGTGGGTGCATCCTGGAGCTGGCTTGCATTGGCTCTGATGGACATGTGGGAAGTTTCTGCCAGATTCTCACAGAAGCCACTACTGTAGCACTCCCACTACCAGAACCTGGCGACACAAGCACTGTATATGTGTAATTTTGAAATATGACTTACTTTGGGGTCACCACATTCTATGAAGGGCTATTTCCACATACCCAATTGAAAATTAATTTGAAAATATATCTCTCCATGAAAAGAGTGAAGGCATGGGATCTGTTACTGTATAGAAGGTGTTAAGGAATTGCATTCCAGCAAGCAGGAGATGAGAAGTTGCCAGAATAAATCAGCTCATCAGCTGGAATTTCAGCACAGCATCTAATTAGCAATACTATTCCATGTAACTAGAGGCCAAGATTATTTCTACTTGCCAAAATAAATCCTACCACTACCAGCTGTCTGGGGATTATAGGGTTTGTAGCTGAGGGACCAACACCAGTCAAATTCCTCCAAACACTCAGAGATGTTGCCTGTTGCCCACTATTGGGACATGGTACAATAGCAGTTTGTTACTAAAGCTGTTTGAACAAAGCAGGAGAAAAAACATCTCACTACATTTTAGACTTCTCATCTCTCTGTGCTGTTTGGACTTGGCCAGTTTTTGAAATGTAGTGCTGACAACATCAGCTCCACCAGCTGTCACAGAATTTATCCATAAACTCAGGGCACAGTCTTGCCACCTGCTCTGGGGTATCATATTCCAGACCCCTTCATAAAAAGTCTCCTTTGGCTATAGAGAAGGCAAGCTGAACATTAACTGGAGACTCAAAGGCAGGAGACAATCTCCAATGGCTGTTTTCACTCCCACTTTCTATTTTCCTGCTACGTCCTAAAAGAACAACCTCCCCCAACAGATTGTAGCAATTCTTGGCTGCAGTTTGGCCACACAGTGAGCTCTGGAGAGGTACAGTTGCCTTGTTGTGTGTGAGCCAGGCTACTTTGTGAAGGAAATTTCTCCTGCCCCATGTCCCATTGCTTTGAAGAAATAACACAGCCACCTCCATGCTCAGGAAAGACTAAGCATACAAGAAGCACGTAAGAAGCATACAAGTTATTTTTAAGCCTTGGAACAAAGGTGAACTAAGACCTATACTGGAGGTTACAAACTCTTCCTATTTTATTTTTAAGCTGCAGTTAGGGAGCAAGTTCAGACAAAAAGGCTTCTGAACCAGACTGCTTTTGTACCAATTTTTGAACTATGTGGTAAGGTGACTTTAAATAAAAAAGGGATACTATACACAGAAATATTTTCTTCCCTTGTTTTTTTTCAAGATCTGTTTTCAGACTTTTTATCAATAAATGTAAGGATGAAGTATACACAAGAAAGCCCATATAGAAGTTGACATGAGATAGCTTAAAGCATCTTACCAATAAGCCATAACAATAATTACTTATTCCTCAAAGGATATCTAAGAGCCTGTCAGGATAGTGCTGCTCTTTGCTGTGCCCACTACAGTCAGGTGAAGTCTTTCAAATGTCTTTTAGCCAATGTTTTGCTTAAAGCACTGCTGCTGTTAGCTGATCATCCTGCACCACTGGTGTCACAGCAAACAGAATGGAGTGTATCCCTCATGCCACAATAGCCAGCACTCACAGGAGTTTGAAACCTTCCTTTGAATCCATCCACTCTCCTCAGCTGCTTGAGCTAGGACATTAGATTTTATACTGAAGCGCCTTGAGCACAAGTGATGCCATTTGGGTTTTGCCTTTTTTTTATGTTCTCTGTATTCTTCACACATATATTTGTAACTCTATTACCTATTGCATTAGTTTTCCCAGTACTTTTCCATGGCCTTTCCCTAGGCAGAAAGACAAACCAAATTCCAGAGCTCCAAGCCCCAGGAGGTGCAAAGCCCCTGTGCTATCTTGGTTCTTCCTGGGAACCATGGTTGAGAACAACTCTTCCAGATACATTCTCCTGGACAAAGCACAACTAGTGCTGAATGGGGGGGCTCCAGAGAAGGGGCTTGACCTGGGGAGAATTGCATCACTAGTTGTTCTCCTAACTGGTGCTTTTCATCAATTATTCTAATTTCCTAAAACCTATAAATATGTACTCATCCCTGTAGGGGTGGGCTTTTATGGACATCTTTCCATAACTGCTACTGAAGACCTTCAAATAAAGATCTCCTTTCATATTACCTCCTTACTAAAATTATCTTGAGTTTCATTTCCAGGTTGGGCAAAAGGAAAACAAGCACCTAATTCCCTCAAGCCACCACTGCTGGAGGAGGAGAGGAACAGATCACTGCAAGCTCTAGAATCTTGACACTGCCACAACGAGGATTGCTAGAGGACATTCACTGAAGAGACATCAAGATATCAAAATGCAACCTTTGGTAGCCAAAGAGGACCACTGACTACAGAACACTCAAAAACCCCCTAAAATCACATGCAGACAAACAACACTCACCCCAAAGACTTTGACACTGGGGTGTCACTAATTCCTCTGTGCAGGAAGGAAATTTCAAGCCTTTAGTTTACTGTTACCTTAGTTATTGGCAAATCATACTAGATTTGAAACATCAGATTTCAGGCAACAACTTATATACAGTGTGAATTCTTCCAAGACAATTCTGTTTTGAAATAAACTCTCTTTCCACATCTCAAATAGTCTCCTCATAAGGGCTTAAAGCCATTATAGGCCAGTTACAATATGGTGTTTGATATCTGCTAGTCACGTAAGTAGGTAAAAATTCCACACAAGCGATCCCAAGCATTACAAGGACCCCTTACTTTAGATCTGGCTTAATTTAGATCATCCTTTATGATACTTAGACATCTTTAGAAATTTGGGAAAAATTATATGCAATTGAAATAGTGAAATAAGGCAGGAATTTTCTGGAACCGCAACTTGAAGCTGAATAATACAATGGACTGCAACTCATATATTTTTGAGAATTCCTGGGCCTAGGCTCTAAGAAGAAAAAAGATATTCTAAAGGCTGAAAATAGCCAGCTGTTTAGAAAAGCTGTAATTGAATAGAGATGTTTTTGCAATAAACCTGCAAATATTTTTTATATTTTACAGTCTGCTGGATGACGTAAGTGGAGACAAGACAAACATCCCTTCCAGATATTTGCAGCTAAAAACCAAAATTAACCCAAAAGGACTAAGAAGCAGTGTATCAAAAATTCACCTGTACCTGCATTCAAGTCCTTTATTGGATTGAAATAAAGAAACAGAAACATAGGGGCTTTATCTTCCAAAGTAGTAAAGAATGCACCAAATCACAAAGAAGTCATACAAAAGGCAAGGTTGTTTTTGCACTGGACTGGCTCTGAAACAGAAGTCAGACATTTCTGAAATTTGTATTGCTGAAACACTTTTGGTCTTTGAACAGAATTAAATAGCTCAAAACCAGCAAGGGACTGCCTGCTGTGAGATCTTAATAGTATGTCCTTTTTGGCTCATTGAGTTTGAATAGGAAGACATAAAATTCAGAAGTAAATGTACACGTTACCAAAGGGAGTGTGCATAATGTTTTCAATTGGTTTAGCAGTGACAGTACCAGGCTTTATGTCCTGCACAATTTATTAACTGAGACTCTCACATTAAATGTGTACTGCAGTGGTAGCTGGCTTGTGACTGGGGAAAACACCAGACAGTGCAGAGTGCTCCTCTTTCTTATGACCATTTCTAGTACATAGCATAGGTCTTCACTGCTTCTTTGCAATTCTTTGACACTTAAAGTTGTGCAACTGTTGCAATAGACCTGGATTTGCCAGAACGACTGGCATCCTCAGAGTCTATTTTCCTTAATTCTTGGGGGTAGGATTTTCAGGATATACTGCAGATGAACGAAAAGTAAATGGGAAAGATGTATTTAACTGTGAGCAACTTTGCAAGTAGAAGCCTTGGGGGTGGGACTTTCACGTGGAGACTGCCAACAAGTAGAATATATAGAATTATGCCTTCACTCTTGTTCTAAGACACATACACATCAATCAGAAAGACAGCTGTGTAGAAACAAACAGAGATCTGGGGCAGCAATACCAGAACAGTGTCATTAAATATGATGCTTTAGATACTTGGTCAATATAAACATTAAGTAAAACATACAAATTACCCTGAGTGCAGACACAGAAATTAACTTACTTTAAGCTGACCTATTTCTTTAAACTTGTAAACTTCAAATTCCCAGAGTTCTGTGTTTTTGCCAAGGATTTTCTGGCACTTTCTGGAAAGAAAATGAAAGAGATGAGAACAAAAGTAGGTACAGAAAGTAATACAAACGTGACAGCATTACTGCAAGGACTCCTTTCTTCTTCTCCCTATCATGACACTTGCAAAAGTGACCTATTTTGGCAACAACCATTTTAAGTAGAGTATGCCAGGTTCTCCTCGTTTCAAACCTTAAAATGTTGCATTCAAGAGGACGAACTATGTATTACGTAATCACCCTTAGTGATTAGGGCCATAGAATGGTTTGGATTGGAAGGGAGCTTAAACATCATCTAGTTGACATCCACACACCAGGGGCAGAGATGCCACCCTTTTTGTCAGCTTTATGAGTGAAGTTTTTAAATCTCAGCTGAGAAAAACTGAACACTTAAAAAGATATGCTTATGTTTACATGTACATGAAAACAAAAACCTTGGGTAATTCCTGATCCTCACTTTGGATTCCCATATTTGACATTTTTGTTCATACCTATGAAAAATCAAATTATCTTCTGATGGTCTTATGTGCAATGACACACTAATATATTGAGTTTATAAAAACCCAAAGAAAACCTTAGTTTTGAAAATCTAGTGTGACTTTAAAAAATCAAGGCTCACTTTCAAAAATATATGCCTCAATTCCAGTTAAAAGTTTGCAGTAACTTTTAGGTCACTACAGACCAAAAAAAAAATATATGGCACCTCTGTGTTTTGTGTCAGAAACTCCAGAACACACAGAAAATCAACATCCTCAAATACATGAGAATCAATAATTTGTTTTTACTTTTTCCCTACACAGATGCACTTTAGCCAGCAAAGCAGATCTTTAATACTAGTTTACCGAGCAGCCAGGTCATACTCTCCTTTCTCCACCAGGTGATTTATATAGGCTAAGCCAATGTCCTAAGGGGAATAAAAGCAGAGAACTAGTTATAAAAGTTTGGAAGTGAACTACTCGACTACCACAAGAACTCCTGTAACAGCAGTGCATACAGCTGGAAAATCAAGGCTCTAAGTGCATCCCCTGATTCTCCTTTACAAGTAGGGCCCACAGAACATTCAACACAAAATACTCGCATAGACTGCTCACAGGTTCAACCGAAGGTGCCCTTTTAAATAATTCTCATAACCTCACTGATGCTGAGAAGACTACCACCTCTAAATATAAAGAACTGTTTGAAACACACATAGCTATCTTGCAGTGCTTGAATTAGTTCAAAAAGAAAACCACCAGTCATTGTATAACACATACTCTTTGTCAACACAAAGTTTGCAGAGGAGGGAAAAAAGTTGGTTGAGAATATAAATCCTAGTGCTGCTCAATAAAGTGAAGGAACTGGTGACAACTTAGCAAGATTATTAGTTTTTACATACTAAATTTCCTTTCTGGAAGTTCACCACACATGTCAGTTGTAAAATGTTTCTGGTAGACCTTTAAAATATATTAAAACTTTGGTAGGAGCCTCCTAATGTAATCTCAAAACTCATGTCCATTTTGACAGAACCTACTGTACTCACTGCATAACTTAAGAATCACATCACCAAAAAAAGCACATTGTTTCTAGAAAGAAAAAAGAAAAAAAAGAGGGGAAAAAACCCAACAAAGCTATACAGTGAAAAAGAAGTTCTTGTTTCTTAAAAAAATTAAATATTTGCATCTTCAGAGGCACAACATTTCTTTGATCAATATCAAGGACAGTACTGACCATAGGAGAATATAAACAGGGATATGCAACAACTTCAACTGCTCAATCTACTACAAATTTAGAAAAAAAATGCACATACACAAGATTTTAGGATTTCATTACACTATAGAACCACCTTTGTATTTTCAACTTCATCATTTTCAAGAAAGAGGCTGACAGAAATCTTCATTCTCCTGTGGAGCAGCTTCCCAGTGAGCAGAGAAGATGCATAAGGAAAAGAGATGTAGATCTCTTAGGATCTCTGTGCTCTGCTCAAGAGGTGCAGAGGAGCAGTGATAATTACTGCCATCTAAAAAATCCCCAAGGCTACCAGACTTGTCAGGTATTGTGAATTTCGTGTCTCTAGGCAGTGAGAGCATGAGTTGTTTTAAACCAGTGAACCACTAATCCTTCACTTAGGGTTTGATGTCAACATTTTGTTTCCTCAACACATTCTGTTGGCTTTTGCTTTAGAGACCAAACTCTCAAAAACTGCTTGCATTTCACTGAATGTAATCATTTACTGCAGAGCAGATTTCTGCAAAGCAAATGAAATGCTGTGAGTTTTTTAAGTTTAGTTTGGTATTTGTTTCTTTGGGTTTCTTTTTTTCCTCCTAATGCATTTCCAGGACCCCCTTTAAAAATTCTTTACATCTTTTGCAAGGGTCACAGAGCAGCTTTGTTAGATGCAAACTCTGTGATAGGTAATGACATACCATTTACATCTTGATTAAACTTCTGGACTACACAAGAATAAAGGTTAAGACATACTGATATACAGTGTGCTTATTACATCAGTAATCTGGCCAAAAAATTAAACACACCTTCGGACACTTTGTACAAGCTGCAATTTGAAGCAGCTATTAGTGAATTTAAACAAAAGCAAACAAACAAAAGCTAAAATTAGTGATGCTTTTGTATCTATTACACCTTTCCCCTTTTGTTTCAAACCCTTAGTTGCTCTGTGAAAGGGACTATAATCATGGGAAATAACTATGTGAGAAAAGGAGCATCTCTTAAACTCTTTACAAAACCCTGTCACACATACAACGTAGAAGTTAAGGAGAAATTTGTCACTCCTGCCTGCAATCACTAATAGTGCAATACTGTGTGTAACCTCAAGCAAATACAAAAGTAAATACAAAAGTAAAAGCAAACAAAAACCTCCATCAGCAATCAGAGAAATGGAATTCTCTTCCTTTCAATGCCAATAGCACATTCATAAAATGCAGATACTTTCATGTTTCAGAGACTAACACTCTTGTTCTGCAGTTGAAACCAAGAATAGATGCCAGTTGGAGTATGCCTAACAGTTATTGCCTGGTGTTATAAAAAACAGGGAATTTATTAGTTGCACCTTTTTCTAAAAAAAAGAAGAAATTTTGTTTTGAATAGAAGTTTTGAGACTTACCAAAATCTTATGCTTTTTTATGGTTTTCTGACTGATCTCAGCTGCCATCAAAGCCTCCTATATTTAAAAAGGAGAAAAGAGAGCTCCTAGTCAAATACACAAACTTTCAATACAGGAAGCTCTAGAACTGTATAAATCAACTGTTTTTCAGAGTAGGGCGTTGGAAGCACTAGAATTTTTAATGCCATGGTTGGATGAACAGCTTTGAATTCATACTCAAACAAAAGCAGTCAAGCAAAGAGAAAACTACTTTTGCTTCCATCTGGGTTCACTCCACATTATTATATTAGGATCAAATCACAAGATTACAACAAAACACACAATGCAATCACATCTGATCATTTTCAAAAGAGACCACTTCACTATCAAAACCGGTGAAAAAAATCAACAGGAAAAGGGGAGAATGGGGGAAAGCTACCTTCCAGTTCCCCAGCCCAAATGTCTTCTTCAGTCAGAATGACTTATATTTGTCATTTGCTTTTCTTCTACTTCTTCTATTTTTCCCGGAAACCTTTAAGATACATTGTAACATGCCTGTCTACTAACTTGAATGGCTTTCATAAGGGCACACACACAGCTGTCACTTGCAAATTATTGGAGTCTTCAGGGACCAAATGCTGTAATTTACATATATTGCAAAACTGCACTCATCATACAAGTTTGCTATTCAAATGCAAAAGCACCCACATGGATTTAAACAAATCTGCATGAGAAATATCATGATTATATTAGCAAAAGCAATACATGCTGAATGGCTTTTCCACGTTTTTTTTTCTTATAATGGGCACACAACAAAAATAAGAATTTGCAAATTAACTTTATGCATCATAACAAATGTTCTAAGTCAATAAATGCAGGGTATTAGAATTCAGACCACTGTGTGCATGGGTTGATACGGTATGCAAGAATTTATTTGTTTTAGGTGTTTAGATACACATACTCAAACACCAATATTTACACAATCAAATGCAGAGCTGTTTTTTTTCCACGAGATCTGTGTACTCTTGTCTTTTAATACTGGATCAGCTTTATTGTGAGCAACACTACTTTCAGCATGTGCAGCTACAGTTCGAGCCCATCATATTTTACCTGTAAAAGCACAGCTCATTATTTAAATCTTCTGCTGTTCTAAAGCCAAAATGCAGCTCTAGTAATTTTCAGTGTCAGAAACTGCATTTAATAACTGATGATGAGAGCAGTATTTTCAGCATCTAATTCAGCTACCTCACTTGGGTGAAATTCTGATGAGTTATTTCAGTAGTGAGACTAACTCTGTAAGGGATGGAGGGCTATATAGTTAACTCCCATCCTTTACAAGCATTTAGTCAATGACTGTAGGAACAAAAATCCAAATGACCTAGCAAAGTCCATTGTCCTACTCCAATTTCCAAACAAGGAAAGTCTGAAGGAAAGAATGATGTTAAAATTACTTCGTATTTCTTCTTTTCAAGAAGCCAGTCAATGTGGTCATCTTGGTCCCGCTCTTTAGCCACAACCACATCTCTTGGGCTGATGATATAAAAAAGTGATTCACCTTCCGAATACTCTGCAAATGCATACACAGTTTGATTATTATTATTATATTTTCTTTAAGTCAAGTTCTGCTTTTTAGTACACCCTTGAGGGGAATTTACAAAGAGGCGATGCAAGGAAGACAGCAAGGCTACTCCTGCAGGACACACTAGTTTGGATGCTGTATCCTCCAATAAATTAAAACTGGTTTAAATGGCAAAATATCTTTCAAAAAACCACTATAGCTTATTGCAAATTCTGATTCATCCACTATGTGTAAACTTTATGATGGTTTAGAACCCATTATTATACTTTTAGAGGACTATTACACTACATAGCCTGCAATAAACTTATCCTTCCTATCAAGGTCAAGGCCATCAAAAGCATAAATGATAGATGCCATAACCCCTGGGGACACAGCACATCATTACAGCAGTGCATTTGCAATGCTGCAAGTTAAGGCTATATGTATAATGCATTTTCTTATACCATAAGCCTTTATTTTTGAGTAAGCTCAAAGAAAAAGTACTAAAAGGTCAAATCAAATGCAGATGACTGCTCTGAATAGTTATCATTTGGACAGAACCATGAAGAAACACCAATACTTTGTAGGTACAGAATAGAAAACCACACACTGTCCTGATCAGTTTCTATAAACACATACAAATACACTCCTGAAGTGCTAAGCAATTCACAAAATAATGCTTGTCTTAAAGACAAGATTTTTCAGGTAAACTAGACTATTCATAAAGCACAAAAGTACAGCTGTGGACATTCCAAATGCTTTGGAAGATGTATAAAGAAACCCCAATTCTACTGATAGCAGCATGGATGTTTTTGAGGTCAGGAGGAGAAATACTGTATTTCTAGTAGCTTAAGGGCACAGATGTACACAAAGAGGTTTTCCAAGCCCATGTTTTGAAGCATGCTGCCAGAGAGATACTTAAAATTCAGATTCATGAACTTTAAAAGCCAGAAGAAACACTCCTGTACAATACATGCTACATAATCTTCACCAAGGAATTCTGCATCAGCTTTGCCATGTATTTTTCTGAGCTACAACATATAGATCAGAAAACTATCCCATCTTTAAAAGATGGCATATATTGTTCAAGGCCTTAATGTCCCCTCCTGCTACATAAATAAATTTATCTTCTAGGCGGAACTTGCCAAAATCCAGTTCCTATTCATTCCATTTTACCATTTGAGGTCTGTAACATAACTGGCAGTTTGTCAGTACAGGGAAGCTAAGTATCAGTGTGCCCCTTTTAAGTTGACCTATGTACATATTACTGTTGAAATGATACTTATTCAATCTTTCCCTCTAAAGCAGCTTTTCCAGACATTGTGAAACTCATTTCATTATTCCTGAATCCCTTTGTGTAAAAAGAGCTCCTATGGATCACATGTTGAATAAATCTCCATCAAAGATATTGCCTTCCACAATACTGGACATTTCATGAGATATATACTTCTGCCCTCTCCAGTATATCTGACCTAATAGATGGCATTAAAAATCATGATGTTTAAATACACACATTTGTTTTCCTTCATGTGACTGGCTCTTGTGGATTTCCACTCTATACTTCAGTGTCATAAGCAGCTAGCTATCTATTCAAGGAGATGACAAAAAAGGCTAACTACTACTACTACTTTTTTAAGTAAGGTATGAAAATAAAACAAAACAGAACAATATTGAGAACACCTACCTAAATGATAATCACGACATTCATTTTCCTGAAATCCTCGTACTGTTAGTGCATCAGAAGAGATCTCTTCACAGGACTCAGGCAGGGGTTGTACAATGTCGAGTCTAGGCCTTGCACAACATTCCACTTCCTAGAAAAACAACATCTTAGTTGTTTCCTACATGATTTACCTTAGCAATACCGACTGGTGGTCATCTACAAACAAAGCTGAAATTCAACAGCTGCAAACATCACAAATATCCAGTACTTTGCACTGGGTACCCAGCTGCAAATCATACAAGTTGCAAAGCTGTGCTCCACAGAGTAATTGCATCTGGAACTCAAAGGAAAGTTACTTTTGGATTGCTTCCCTTGAAGACATCAGTCTGGAGGAGGAGGTATAGACAAGACAAAGGTCCAATCCTATCCCTCAGTTTGCTCATTACTTTTCTGCTCTTGGTCACAGAAGTTTTCACGGCTATCACAGACGACCATCAATTGCATCATTCAAACAGCAACAGAACAATTTAGAACCCATACCCACCCTGGGCTCATGCCCCAAAGGGAGCTCTATGAGTCAATGATATTCTGGTATTAAAATGAATTTGGTTTTTCTTTTTTAAACTGGTGTTTGATTTTAAGCAGCCAGCAGCATCAGGGAAAAATAATCTGAGAATAATACAAAAACTTTGCTGTTCTGATGAACTTAGAGTAAAATAAACTTTCAAGTGCAATGTAGGTGCTTATGGTAAAATGATAGCATGGATTTTCACCTTCTGTCCAAATGAAACTGCTGTCTTCAACTAGCCACATTTTTAATTAGGTCAAGGTCCAAGACTATCCTATATTTTCTACTTCAGGCTGTGAATTATAGCAAAATACAGAATAAAAGAGCCAGGACATATAGAAAGTGGATTTAAACAGCTCTAACCTACCCATTTTGAAGTAGTACCTCTTGGGTCTTTTGTCAATATAACTGTTCCATGAAAAAAAAAAGACCCAAACCAAAAAAACTTTCAAAGCAAGTTCAATTGTGATCTAATTTGTAATACGTAAGAAGCTGTCATTTGCAAGCTGTGAAATCAAGTGTAGGAAGACCAGTGCTCCTTGCAACTAAAGGACATTTGTAGTGAGCAGCAATTCTGCAGTTTGGGCTCCACACTAACAAGACAAGTGAGCCAAGACACTAACAAAGGAGTTTCCATCACAACAGGACATAGATGCACCATCAGAGACAACTGTACTTCTGTTCCTTCTACAGCTACACAGAGAACTGAGAAGTTAGTAAAGTCCAGCACTTGGAGTTTGTTTAAAAGGTTAATTAAAAGCAAATATATGAAAAAAAACCTTCTTCCTATGTTCAATTACCATTATATCACATGAAATTCCCTTTTTATCTTTCTTTCCTAAAGCAATTAAAATTACTTTAACCTTTAGCAGTCACTACCTTGTTTACACTAGCTCCTTTCCTGCACTACTTTTTCATTAACAGTGGCTTCCAATTTCCTTGCTCCCTAGCATTTCAATCGACCTTTTCCTCTCCCTTCCTTATCCCATTTGTCTGCTTTCCTGTCTTTCACTGACTGTCCCACATTGGAGGACTACTGTGCTGACTCCTTTGGGAAACATTGCTGTGACGTTATTTTTCTCCTTAATAGAAATAAAGGAATAATAATCTGACATCCTGACATAGAACTAGAAGCTAACCCCACTGATTTCAGAAGGCTCAAGCATCTGTTTGAACCTACAGCATCTCATTGCCTAGCAACTTGTGCACCCAGTTTCTTAAGGTTACTATGGTGATGGTTGTCTAAGGCAGACATGCTTATCAAAGAGATGATCAAGAGCATCTGCCGTTCTCACACTGCAGCTTCAAGGATTTCCTCCACTGCCTTGCTTTTTATTTGGCAATATGAAATCAATGCCAGAGACAGACATGGCATTTGTTCATGCACAGGAAAAACGGCTGACATGAATTCTAATTTCTATCTATTCACACATGGATCTGGGTGTACACAACGAAAGATCTTAGAAGAAAGAGACAATGATGCCGCTCGCTCACAATCATTCATTCCACCTCACAGTGACTCTTATTGCTTGAGTTGATCAACTTCACTACTCTCATTTCGTCTGAGATGCAGTGTCAGCAAGCTCCTCTTATGGCTAAACAAGATTCTTTATTTCTTCTGGTGCAGAAACACCAGGAAGAAACAGAGAAAAGGAGAGAAAAAGACAGGGGGGGAAGAAAGGAAGGAAAAAGGAGCAAGAAGGGCCAGCTAGAGACCTTCTCTGTGTTCTGCAAGAAACAAAGGAACCCAAACATGATTTCTGAAAGGTAAGCACATTAGTCTTCAACATCACCTCCACTGACCTTGTTTTATGGATCAGAGATGTTTCAAGCACTGCTCACTACCAGCAGACTACAAATTTTTTCTCAGATAATCATATTTGTGTGGGTAGTTTAAGGCCCAACTCACAGGCCAAATTAATGTCGTGAAAAACTCGGAGAGAAAATAAACTACCGTTTTTTCGGAGATCTCTTTTACGTATGAAAGTATAACAAGCTGGTCACAGATAGGTGCAAGTCCACTGATGTAGAATTCGGTGTCAAACTGGAAAACTGAAATACAGGAAAGAAAAATAGACTTAAAAACACGAATGCGTATGAACTACTACCTAAGAAAAACTCACTGATTTTCAGAGACAATCAACAACATACAGCATCACTTCAGAGAACTGAAGACTCAATACATAACACAAATTCAAGAGATTTCCCAGTTGGATCAGATGAAATTCTACATTTAACAGCTTAAATTACATTAAACTTGCAAAAAGAAATGTTTGTGCTCCAGGATATGCTAGAGATGAAACATGTTAAATGAAGGTGCAGTCTGATTTTCAGTAATCACATTGAAAAAGGAAGAAAACAAAAATCAAACTCAATAAAACAGGCAATAAATAGTACAACTTCATTGGTTTACATATTCACAGCAAGTTCATATGGCCATAAGAGAATTGCACCTGCTACATCTATTGGTAAATAGAAAAACACAAAGACCATTATTATCATCACTTTCAACATCACAGAATAATTTTCAGATAGACTTATTACAAAGAAAACACAGTTCACAGTATCTTTTCTTGTTCATAAAACTGAGAAAATAATTTTCTAAAATTGGTCTTGAAATCGAGATAGCTACATGAGACTTATTTCAAGAAAGAGAAAGAAAAACAGAATGCTGAACTCTATTTACAAAAAAGACTTAATAGGTGAGACCTCTGCCACAGAAACAGCTATTTATTTTTATTCTGCTGGATTTACAATCCACCCCTTTTTGGGGAGCTTCTCTCTCATTGAGACAAAAACAAGAATCATCCAAGTGTTTACATTAGCAAGCCTTGTAACTATAAGATTTTAAAAAAGCATCAGATACTTCATTATTTTCTCCTGAAACACAGTTTTAGAAGAATCTAAGCATAAGTAGGAAACTAAAAGTTTCCTTCCTTACTTTTTAGCATATTACACTACTAATATATATATATTTACTAAAATTTACTAATTATTTTAGCAAGGCAAACAGAAAATACACCATAATGACATTAAAAATAAAGCTGATTTTCTTTAGCTAAGATAATAAGAAAGAACAGGAGAAATAATTGTCCTCCTACAAAAGGAGAAAAAACGCAATGAAACAGTATATGTTTGACACCTGTCTCTCAGTAAATAAGCAAGCATTGTTTTGCTTTTAATGACCACTGACACTTTGGCACCACTGAAGGCCCACACTAAAGCACAAGGGTAGAGCACTCAATCCATTCACAGAAGTTCACATTTGTAACCACGTACATAATTATCTTGTTCTAACCTACAAGACTGATGAGATTACTTAGACTGTGTCACATGTTGCTCTCAGTGATGATGTTAAACAAATCACTTCAAAACCAACCACATGTCTTATTGCCAGTTTAAAATTCAGTATTTGGCATTTTACAATAATACAGAAGGGAGGAGTAAAAACACGGAAAAGAAAAAATAAAGTAAAATCCATAATACTATCAAAGAAACTTTAAATTCAGCTTTATGGAAGGGCCAAGAGAAGGCTCTCAAAGGCATGTAAAATACAGTGGTTTGTATTTGAAGAGGAAAACAGCATGGTGAATTATCATTTATAATGGTTATAGAGACAGCTTTAAAATCCATGTGTGTTTCTTTGTCTTATACTAGAACTTTAGTCCCTTTGCCAGTGAAAATCCTTGTAATGCCTAATGTAATGGTGTATTTAAGATCAAGCTGAAGTATTGATCTGTGAAATAAAAATAAACAAAAATCACCACTTCAAGTTTTGTTTTTGAATAGAGTTTAGTTTCCTTGGTTTCACTATCAGCTTTCTCTGAGCTCATCTTTCTCAAGAGGCATTGTTGAAACACAATGCTCTAGCTCTGCTGCTACTGCCTTGAACAAAGAATAACTGGCATAGACAGTACTTCTTGACCTGATAAAAACCTTTGATGCTGCTAATCAAAAAAGTCTGAAAAAAGAAGATGGAAGTTATAGCTGCACAGAACAATAACAGGTTAAATTGACTTACTCTCTGGACACTGTTGTGATCAGGGAGGAAAAGAAATTCAACATAAAGGCAATGCAAAAATGCTGTTAATTTGAAAAGGATCCAAAATAATTAAAACAAATGTAGTATTGAAGTAAATGGAAATGACTGAGGTATGGCCATGTGTCATACATGTTTATGCCTGTCAAAGGACAAGACAGAAGATAGGCTGACAGTGGATCTACTCCATGTTCAGCATCTATGTACAGATGTCAAACAGATTACCAGGAAGCAAAATGAAAAAACATGTAAATCTTTTTTGCTGCTCATTAAATGAAATGTATTAAATACATCAAAATACAGAAATGAAACAATATATGCTACATTATTTACCTAAACTGTATGAAACCACTTTCTCTGGGATTTAAAGAAGCACACGTATGCGACACACTGAATCTAAGAGGAGTCTATTTTGTTTAGTCAAACCTCTAAAAGCAGCCCCTGCTTTACCACAGCAGATTTTAAAGAGTAAGACTTTGGTTACAGTCAGAGGTTTTTACCTCTGATTTCAACTAAAAAGCACTGGTGGTGGAGATACCACCTTGAGAACACTTAAGGGTATGCTGCACTGTGACCTATAAAAATGAATTTTGCAGATGTTTTTAGTGTGCTAGGTAATTTATGCAAACCAAAACAGAATACAAAAAGGCAAGCTATTATCTTGTGCGTAGAGTTGCACTTGATGTAAAATATAACTTCTTTTTTCCCAACAGTATGTGAATTCAGTTCCAACTAGAGGACAAGAAAAAGCTCCACATAAGTATCACTTAAGCTTCAAAGATCTTGTTCTGAAAAACTCTTTCTTTCCATCGAACTGAGAAAACTTCGTTAACCAACAGAGGAAATATTCAGTCTTGAAGAACTTCGGGGCTTAGAAATTCTGAGATTTGACAAAGAAGTCAAAACCTTGAAGAATTTTGACTCAGTTTATGAAATATATAAATGATAAATTCGGCTTCTGGCAAAACAGATGAACAAAAGCCTAAGTAGAATCAACTATATAATCAACTATATATCGCGGTTTGGTTTTTTTCTTTCTTTTTTTTGGCTTCTCAGAGTATAGCAGACTTGCTTCAATGAAATGTTTGCATAAATCACCTCATGAAGTAAATTTCCTCATCATCACATTCATCAATTAAGCCTTACATTCCATTTATATAAAGAGAAATATGTTGGTACATTAGATCCTATTAATCTCACTTTACAAACAAGAAAATTAATATTCCCTTGTATTCAGATTGAAATGTGCAATCTCAATGCATGATGCTAATTTGCTATGCAGGTGTGAAGCTAGTCCCTTGTAAAACATACAGATGTGTTGTTACAAGCATAGCCTTGAAACATGTAACTTTTAAACCAGAAATCTGCTTTGTGGAAAATTTGGTAGAATGCAAAGGCAGACAAGTATTCAAGAGACACTGCTGCCTAGCTGGAACCTGGAATTAAGCTGAGATTCCTCATATCAAATCTAGACAAAAATAAATTGAATAGAAACTCTCTAATCAACTTGAAGTCTTTTACATACTTCTGGTGTTTATCTCTATTTTCTGCTATCATTAACAACCAAGTAACTGGGGCAGAGACTGAGTACTTCTCCATAGAAGTATATAAAATCCTGACAAGGCCAAGGAAGACTAGATTACCTACTTTCCCTTGAAAAGGCAATATGTTAACTGAAAAGTCTAATCAGTCATTTAGCAACCAGCCTTCTCATGGGTTCCAGTCGAGGAAGGGCTCCTGTTCAGACCAGAAGCTGTGCAGCATTACAGCTTTTGTAAATGCTTCAGGAGTGAGCACAGAGGTCAAACACTCTTTAAGAAGGATCACAATGGCATTTAGTTCCCGTTAAGCCTGTAATTCAATACCAATACTTTCTAATCAATACACTACTTCACAGCAGTAGCTGACAGAGCTAAACTGATAGGATCTGCTCAGCTAACATACGTTTAAACCTAAATAGAAACACTCACTTGGAGTTTATCTTTGACACTGAATGAAGGCTCACAGAGGTAATGAACTGTAGCAAAAACAACAGCAAGATTACTGAAGAAAAGCACCACTAATATACTGAAAGATGTAAATAAAATTAGCAATGTCATATGGATCTCAGTGCATGAGACCGGTACAATTCATCTATTTTCTCTTACAGGTAATCACAGAATTATCTTCTTTAAGATAAGACAGCTAGAACAGTTCTTTGCTGTAACTTTCACACATTGTGAGGTTTAGCATCACAGCAGATACTGTAATTATTTCCCACCTTAGAATAAGTATAGCTAATTCTTGAGACAGAAAGAGAAGAGGAGGAGGTGCTTTGTTGAAGAGGATCCCATGCACCTAACTTGCAATGCAGGAAATACTGTTTCCTTATTCACTGGGTTGCAAAGTACTGAAAAAACATTTATTATCTACGAATGCCATCACAGTTATTTATGGTACCACCATGGAACTTAGGGGCCCTCAGAATGGCTCTAAAGCAGCATAAACCTGAAACTGTTGACACGTGACAAAACACTGCTTTGTCACAGACTCCCTATGTATTACCCTGATGACCAAAAAAGAACTATGAAGTTTCCTGCTCCACTTCTGGTTTTCTTTCCAGGTAAGGAATTGCAAAAGCAGGGAGACAAAAATTAAAAAACACCACACCACTAAACATGACAAAAGTAATACTGTGTTAAGGGTTTCATTTTTTGTAAGTCTGTTGACAAGATCTTGTGAGTCAAAATATCTTAAGGATACTCAGTTGCATTGAAGTATGATATTCCTGCCATGTATAATTCTTTATGCAAGTATATCAACTTATGCATCCACTTAGGATATTAGTGGTCTTGCAAAAAAACTAGTGGTTGCACGTCTGATATAAAATCAGACCTTCCAGCTATGCCTTTGAAAAATAATGTTGAAATAAATTTGAAATAGATGTTATGGCATGACACATTGCAGTCAAGAAGCTCTTCTATGTGACTATATGAAAGACTATTAATTTATACTGAGACTTGAACAAACAATGTCTCTCTCTTTTCCCTCCCAATCTTCTCAAGTTCTAGAGTGCTGTGGACAGCATTTGGCAGAGCAATTT